>CM022301.1:379910586-382310586 GCA_011799875.1 Thinopyrum elongatum
CGCAGCGCACGCCGCCGCCCCGTGCGCCGCCGCCCCGTCCGCCGCAGCTCCGACCCACCGCAGCTCCGCCCGGCCCCGGCCCGCCCGCCGTAGCTCCGACCCGCCCCGGCTCCGTCCGCCACCGCCCCGCAGCTCCGCCCCGCCCGGCTCCGTCCGCCACCGCCCCGGCTGCACACCGCCGCCGCTCCACCGCTCCACCGCTCTCACCGCTCTCCGATGGCGCCGAAGAAGACGCCGAAGGGCAAGTCGGGCTTCTTCGGCGTGAGGCAGAAGCCCTCCGGTAACTTCGGAGTGGAGTTCTCCGACGCCGGGAGGCGTTGGTGGATCGGCACGTACCCCTCCGCCCACGAGGCCGCGCGTGACTACGACGTGGCGGTGTGGCGTGCCGAGAGGCCTCGGGAGCACCTCAACTTCCCAGAGATCGAGAGTCGGGCGGAAGCGGAGATGCTTGTGCCGCAGGGCATCAAGATGAAGGAGATCCCGACGAAGAAGCCGTCGGTTGTCGTCAGTGCCGGCGAGACCGACGAGGAGGCGATGGCGAGGTTTGCTCGGGAGCATCCGGAGTACGTCCAGGCCGAGCTGGAGTACTACTGGAAGCGTGAGGCGGAGCAGAAGAAGAAGGGGGCGAAGGAGGACGAGGCCGGTCCCTTGACGGTGATCCCCATCGAGTCCTCTTCCGAGGAGGAGTGGGCAGACTTCTCGGAGGAGGAGGAGGAGGGGTGCGACGACCCAGAGAAGGAGGAGTTCTGGGTTTATCTAGTAGTTTGAATAAGTAGTAGTTGAAGTTCATGTATGAAACTATGTTGAATTTGATGTTTGAACTATGTTGAATGGACTAGTAGTTTGTCGTTTTAAGAAATTTACATCTTCATTTTGGACCATCTATTGGAGTTGCTCTTTTGGACCATCTGTTGGAGTTGAGCTTTTTTCGGAGCTCCAAAATGCACTTTTTGGCGGTCCAAATTTTACATCTCCGGTTTTGGACCGCCAAATTTTGGACCATCTATTGGAGATGCTCTTAGACGATTTCCTGCATGTGAAGATTACAAATTAGATAGGAGAAAGAGCACAGATTAGACAGGAGGAAGAGGACAAGATGAGGAAGAGCCGCGCTAGGGCTCTGTTCTTTGGCCGGCTAGATTGGGGGAGGAAGAAGTCCGCAAGGGAGATGTCTTTTTTGTGCTAGAAGAGAAACCTGGACACCAACCTGAATCTGGCGACCGGAGCCGCCGCCGGACCAGCAGCAGGTAGCCGCACCGTCCCTCTCTCCATCTCACCTCGTCTCTTCTTCCCAGGAGACCGAGCCGCCATGGCCATGGAACACCGCCGTCGCCGGCTTCCATTATGCGCCTCCGCGCTGCATCCCTACCTGATCCGCCTCGCACCGACGTCGGCCGTTTCCCCGCCGTTCATCGCCTCTCGGAGCCCTGCTGCTTTTGTCCTCCGTCGTGTCCCGATCGGGTCGGGAGCGCCGCCGCTCGATCTGCTCCATCTACAGGCGAACGTGCACGGAACCGTTTTTTCACCACTTACCGAGGACTGCGGGTTGGTTACTCAAAATCACAGAGAGAAAACCACATCCTAAAATAAAAATGACTCAAGTGCCCCATCCTCACATGTCCATCCATGTTGGCATATGTCGCTGCTTATACCTTTTATTTATTCTATAATTGCATTGAATGATAGCTAAAATAATAAAAAAATAATTTGAGGGGAAGCTTGAAAGAACATGCGGTGCCCCCATGTTTGGTTTTGGTAATTGATGACAATCTCTATGGACTAATGGTTACATTGAGTTATATTTGAAGGATTTGTCCATAGGTTTTTCTTGAAGTCCATGTGTTGGTTTCAAGGAGTTTATGAGTTGACTAAGGTGCTATTAAGGAATTATCCAAAGATTGGTCATACATCATCCAAATGAAGAGAGTTGGAAAGATTCAAGGTTGATCAAGACTAAGTCAAAGAGTGAATCAAGTTGATCAACACACAAAGCGTAGAAGATGTACCGTGGGGGACCAAGCGATCCCATGGTATGATAAGCATTGTCAATTACGCTTTGTGTACTAACACATGGTCTTCGTGAGAGTTCTTTGTGGGGTTAGGTTGCGGTGTGCAAGTTCAAGTGGATCATCACGAAGAGATCACATGCTTGAAGCTTGCCGTCCATTGTGGTGGCAATGGACTTGTGAAGATGAGCTAAAGAGTGGCTCACCCATAGTGGAGTATGGGGGAGCAATCAACTAGTCTTCACCGAGCCAACGAAATCAAGAAAGGTGGTCCAACTTGAGGAAGTCAAGGTCGTCATCATCTAGCTCAAGTGGACTTTGTGCAAGGCAAAGGTTTGCCCTTGATAGGTTTTCTCGTTTACCGGTCTCATGGTGGTAGTTGGGAGACCGGGTTATAGGATCGATTGCCGTACTATCAAGGGGGGCTCTCGATGAGTAGCTTGATCGTATCGTTCGTAGAGAGCTCAAACCATTGCATCCTTGCATCATCTTTATTGGTTCTTGTTTGGTTCTTCTCCTTGTGAGATTTGGAGCTTATGGCCATTTTCATGACAAGCTCGGGTTCATCAAAAATGGAGTTCTCATGCATCTTCTATGATGTTTTCGATGTTGGAGGTTATGCCGGTTCTTCTCTGTTGGAGGTTTCACTGTTTTGATGCTACTCGTTGTCTTCTTTCCAACAAGCTTGAGTTTGC
The DNA here is from genome assembly GCA_011799875.1 of Thinopyrum elongatum. NCBI lineage: Eukaryota > Viridiplantae > Streptophyta > Magnoliopsida > Poales > Poaceae > Thinopyrum > Thinopyrum elongatum. The sequence goes on from CM022301.1 coordinate 379,913,288, forward strand.
TCAATTCGGAGCTCATTTGCAGAAGTTATGGCAGTTCTGGTTTTATTGTATCCTTCTGTTGTCTTTCGCTGTGAGATGAAGGCTTCCAAGTGCTATAGCTTCTGTGGCGTGCGGTAGTATTGCTCAAGGGAGCAGTAGTACTGCAGGGCCTTGCGGTAGTACCGCTCAATGGAGCGGTAGTACCGCAGGGTCCAGCGGTAGTACCGCTCCTGGTGAGCGGTAGTACCGCTGCCTCTAGCCCAGAACGCTGGCGCGCACGGAAGTAGGCGCGGAAGTAATTTTTTACTTCCGCCCCTATGCGGTAGTACCGCTCCCTTCGAGCGGTAGTACCGTGTCGGATTTTCGCACGTCCCAAACTCAGCGGAAGTAGTCACGGAAGTAATTTTTTACTTCCGTGCATTTTCTGTACCAGTTGATGCCTGCCTTATGGTAGTACCGTAGGGGCGCGCGGTAGTACCGCTCCGGCGGTTCTACCGCTCGTTGCCCTGTGCAACAGGCCCTCATCTGGTCACTACCGCGCAAGCGGTAGTACCGCAACCCTGTGCGGTAGTACCGCGGCCGTGTGCGGTAGTACCGCGTCGCGCGGGCTGAGTGAGGTGATAACGGTTGGATTTTTTCCCCTCCTATAAAAGGAGGCCTTCTTCCCCATTGAGTCTAATCTTTTGAGCTCTTGTTCTTCCCCCATTGTTGACCTTCTTTGAGCTTGCTATCTCTCAATCCCTCCATGGATTCTTGCTAGTTTTTGGGGGAAAAGAGAGAGGAGATCTAGATCTACGTTTCCACCAATCACTTTCTCCTCTAGGTGAGGGGAACCCCTTGGATCTAGATCTTGAAGTTCTTGGTGTTCTCCTTCTTGTTCTTCCTCTTATTTTCCTCCCTAGCATTAGTTGCTCTGGTGGGATTTGGGAGAGAAGGACTTGGGCACTCCGTGTGCCCTTGCCATTGCATTTGGTGCATCGGTTTGAGTTCTCCACGGTGATACGTGGAAGTTACAAGTTGAGAAGTTTATTACTCTTGGGTGCTTGGTACCCTTGAGCTTGTTCCTCTTGGGTGCTTGGGCGCCCTAGACGGTTGGTGGTGTTCGGAGCTCAATCATTGTGGTGTAAAGCTCCGGACAAGCGTCGGGGTCTCCAATTAGGTTGTGGATATCGCCCCGAGCAATTTGACGGGTACCGGTGACCGCCCCCAAGGGTTGCCAAAGTGTACGAGTTCGGTGACCGCCCCCAAGGGTTGCCATTTGTACGGGTTCGGTGACCGCCCTCAAGGGTCCCTTAGTGGAATCACGGCATCTTGCATTGTGCGAGGGCGTGAGGAGATTACGGTGGCCCTAGTGGCTTCTTGGGGAGCATTGTGCCTCCACACCGCTCCAAACGGATATTAGCATCCGCAAGGGTGTGAACTTCGGGATACATCGTCGTCTCCGCGTGCCTCGGTTATCTCTTACCCGAGCCCTTTACTTATGCACTTTACTTTGTGATAGCCATATTGTTTCTTGTCATATATCTTGTTATCATCTAGTAGTTTATCTTGCTTAGCATAAGTTGTTGGTGCACATAGGTGAGCCTAGTTGTTGTAGGTTTTGTGCTTGACAAATTAACCGCTAGGTTTATTCCGCATTTGTTCAAGCCTAAACCGTAATTATTTTAAAGCGCCTATTCACCCCCCCCCCCCCCCTCTAGGCGACATCCACGATCTTTCAAAGCTAAAATGACAATTTTAAACCTATTAGCCGCAACATTCTCATGACATGCAGAAACTAAAAAATAGGTAAACTCTCGTGCTGGAATCTACTTCCTCCGTCCGGTGAAGAGTGTACATCTAGAAATTTTAGGACAAATTATGGAGTTAAGTAAAAAATGCATTGGAAAGGTGCAAGCCACCATTTCTCTCCTCTTTAATTACCCAACCACTAATAAGCTAAGTGCATGTAAAATTAAGAAGACCATGTGTAGATTGCTATTGGTTTTGATTATCGTGTGATGAGAGAGAAGTATTTTTTTCTACTTTAAAGTGCATTGGGAAGATAGAAATACACTCTTTTGTGGACAAATTTTGAAGTTAGATGTACACTCTTCACCGGACGGAGGGAGTACCTAAACTATAAAATTAAGCATTAGCATACTTTAAAAATTTAAAAAGAAAATTTCTGAAACACACAAACTTTGCTACATTGATTTGCATGAAAATTAGTTTACAATCGAGTAGTTTGTGTCACACCCCTGAGAAAATCTCAGTCCGACTCCATGTGCATTAGTGACGGGCGCAAACGGATCAAAAGAAACGGGCTTCTTCCGAAGGCGTCCAGGAGAAGGAGCATGTCCGATGATGGGCATCGGCTTGTTGACGTGCTAAGACATGAGGCTGTGTTGTGCAGCACATGCACCTTGTCCACATCCTCCAGGGGACGGCCGTCCAGCACCCACCAACCCACACATATTCCTCCTACTATGTGCCCGTGCATTGCAACGGGAGAAACAATGGTAAAAAAATTATGGATGGGCAGTGGACATGATGAACTTGTACTACTTACGCTGCAATGCTGCATCATCAATCAATTTGCACTATCATCATTAAAAAAAGTGCCACAACCTTTGGCATCAGCAGCAGTGTAGCATTAATCATTCTAGCCGAAACTTGTGAAATTTCAGATGGTTTTGATTTTCAAAACATGAATTTAAAATTCAACTGAAGATAATTATGTTTTCCGGTGTATATATACAGTGTCCCCATAATCAAAATATACTACAGATTTTCAGTCGAAAAACATTGTTTCATTGTTTAAATAAAACCGTTGATTCAAAGTTGTGTCTGTCTGTGAATTTTGAGCCATGCTCTTACGTATTTCGAAGTAGTATTCATTTTTCTGCAACTACGCGATGATAGTAGAAAATGAAAAACATGCCAAATGTGGGTCAGAAGAGTGTAGGAAGACACCTGCCAATAGCTGTGGACCATTTACTGTGGATAAAATCAGGAGCAGTTACCACTTAGCACAGTCTGCATTGTAGACTTCCCTCGTCAACTCCATTGCAACTCATACAGTGATAACAAGAAATATTTATATAAAGAATTAAAATGCGGAGAGAGCACACATGATGTGCCAATCATAAACATTTTGTTGCCAGAAAATCATGTATTGTTGTACTCAAGGCAATTATATGCCAATTGCTACTGAGAACTGCAAGTATCCTGTAGTTGTGCATGGTAAGCTTCTTGAAAATAATTATTCAATGCAAGCTTGTTACTGTGATGGATTATGCAAAACTAACCTCTATCCATATTATCTGAGAGAAATTCTAGCAGAACTTGTGTTACTTCCCCTATCATCAATGAATTTGCACTATCATTAGAAATTATATATGCTCAAAAAAATTTGGTATCAATTGTCAGTAAGAATGTATGACTCCCTTCCTACTTGTTCTAATATATCCACTGTAATTACACATCAATTAGGATGTACGACACCCCATCGGAATCCATCCATATTTTCTGTTTAATTTCAATACAATTTAGTATTCTGTAATTGCTGGTGGCACTACAGTAGTTAGCAGAGACACATTTCTGATTTGCCCATAAATCTGTACCATCCATGCAAAAGTGTTGTCTTTTTTATTCTCTTACCTTTTTATTATTTTCAGTTCAGAAGTTTACAATTGTCCTGCTACTATTTAGTTACTAATGGTTATAGTAGCTCTTACAATTTAGTTTAGCTCCTCCCTAGTGGGTACAATGTACAGTGTAGTGCGAAGTGCTCCGCATCCATCCAGTAGGTACACAGAATTAATGTGCAGAAACAGAATGTACATAATTAATAGTGGTTAGAATGTACATTTTACTGTTGTCCGAGCCTGTTGTCGGTTTGATTAACAGAGATTGATAGCCAAATTGCATGGGTTCCAACTTCAAATTTTGAATCTTGAGGCCTCTCTGAATGGTCATACTTGTCTTGTGACAACTTTAGAAATTTGATCAGCTTGCAGCATAGCTCCTCTACATCAAACTGCAGTCTAGGGCATTTGAAATTTCTGCCTATGCTAATTGAGGACAACTTAGAACCAAACTTATTGTGCCTTGTCTTGTGCAGTTTCCATCCACCGATAGCAACCAAGATGTGTGCTCGGTCCTGATGCTCATTTGAAGACTTACTCTTTCTCTAAAGAGTCATCTGTAATGGTGGCCAGATGTTGGCGGTTTGCATGGTACCATGAAGTTTTGTTTCCCCATCCCATCTTTGGTCTCAGCTGGATATCTGTCTTTGGTTTGTTTGATGCAACTAAGCAAAATGGTGTTGAACTCAGAAAGTTGTTAATAAATCATGGTCAGAACATTGTTATGTTTTTATTATTGGAAATTGGAAGCGCATGGACATGTTTATGTTATTGGTAACTGAATTGTGTTTGTGTTAGATATACATATTCTTTAGATCACAAATATATAACTGAATTGTGTGGCTAGGTGCCGAATTATAGTTTTTGTGCATGTGTTTTCCGTTAGATCTCACCACCCAGAAATCATGGGTGTCCATGCATGTGCGCTAATGCACTTGCTTTCTTGTCGGTTAAGAGAATAGTCTTGGTATGTATACTGGCATTGGCGGGTTATCATCACAAGTTCAGCAAACATGCCACACACTGTAACTTTCTGAAAAGGTACCGTCTCTAGCCCATTAAGCATATTTTAATAGAAAGTAATGGAAGCACTAACAAAACTAATAAAAAACGGTAAGGTTGAGATCGAAAGAGTGTAGCTTACCAAGATCATTCCTTTTTCTTGACAACAGTGTGGTCCTAAGCTTCCGATCGTCACGGCTGCAGTACAGACAACATAGAAGCTTAGACTTGATTAGATTCAGAACTGTTTTTCAGTAGTCCTCTTGTGTCGTAGGGTACCATTCCCTTGCAACTAATATCAACAAAATAATTGTCTTACTCCAAAGTCTTGAGAAACATTATAAAGATATACGTAGGGAATTAATATGGAGTAATCCAAAAGGAGAACTAATCAATTGAAAGGTATCTAGATCGTATGAGGAATGAAACAACACCATCATTAACATGTCGGATGAACCAGTCTAACAATAGTAAAAAAAATAGAGGAGCAGGCATACCCGAATTCCACCGCGGAAAGAGTGGTTGATTACTTTTCAGGCTTATTCCCCAATAGGTATGAACTCTAGCCATAACCCATCATTTTCGGTATGGTTTGTGGAACAGGATGGTGGTGTCGCACTCCTGCAATTGACACCAGAGAAGGAAATTCAAAAGACAGATAATAATTGATAGGACCTAGATCAAATTAACTGACTAAGAAATAGCTCAGATTAAGCATTCATAATTCAATTTTGTAGTAAAAATCATAACTTGGTCAGAAAATAAAATACCTAAGACTCTGCTGTACGGGATTAGCTCTAACTCCACCAAAGAATTTTGGATTTGGGGCAGTTTTTTCTATTGCAGGAGGTCTGACACAAGACCGGGCACCAATTTTATGCCAACAATGTATGGATAAAGTAATCTTTACTGGATACCATTAAGAAAAAATCCCGCCAACTACAGGTAGTACGCAGAAAGGTAGTAAAGCTACATAGGTTCACGGCATAGCAACACATGAATTCCAATGTGTACGTATCAATCAAAATCTCTAATTTGTAAGATTGAAAAGCAACACATGAATGCATCTGCAAGACCGATGAATTTCTACATGGGAAAGAAAGAGGCAGCAGGTCAGCAATCGCAAGACTGACCTGGGCCTTGGCGTCACCACGTGATGCGGGAGGCCGAAATACCGGCTCGCGGATGGCCGGCGAGCAGCAGCAGGACCACCGCCGCATCTCACCGCTCCCTCTCTCTCCCTCCGGCCTTCCATCCTTCCTTTTCTCTCCCGCTCATCTCTCTCTTATCTCACAGGTACCCGAAGCCATGCCGCGCCCACCAGCCGTCGTGCTCGAAGCTCCGGAGGTCTTCCTTCCAGATTCACCGCCTGCGCGCCATTTCCCACCGGATCCGGCGAGATTCGGCAGGTCCTCGCCGACCGTGCCACCGCGAGCCCCTGCAAGGCCGCCACCGGTCTCGTGTGTGTTGTGGGGAGCACCCCAGACCTTCCTGCTCGCTTGCCTCTCCTCCACGCCTCCCATTTTCTCCTCCTTCGTCTCCGCGCGCGGCTCCCGCCTCCCTGCTGCCGCATCGAGCGCAGCGCCGCCTCCACTTCCTGCCATGGCCGCCTGAATGTAGCAAACACACAGGGTCTCTTTTACAAAAATGAAACGTTTTCCAGATATCCACTAAATAAAGGACCGCGGGTTGAATTTCGAAAACCGCAGGGACTCTTTTGCAAAAGCGGCGCGACGGTGAACCCGTCGGAGTCAATCCGTGCTTTATTATTCTTCAAATCAAGCATGTGTGTTGCATGAAGAAAAAAATATGCATGTGTGTTGCATCAAGAAAAAACATCACACGCTCCTAACCGCATAAGTATGACGCAAGACTCTCTCCCAAAAAGAAAAGAAAACATCATACGACTCTAACACTCCATCCACCCGCCCCGGGCGCACACACATAGGCACATGTCCTCCATTTCAACATGTTACCTCACCCGTGTTGCCGCTTGCCCTCCTCCCCGTGGTAAAAAAAATAGGTTAATGTTGATGTTGTGATTTACCCAAACGATAAAAACATAAGAAGTAACATACTCTAAAAATTCAAAGAAAAAACAGGTTTGAAGCATACACGGTTGCTATACATTGATTTGCTGAAAAATTATGTATTTTGTGGCAACGGAAGAGAAACTCAAAAACCTAAAAAACCTACGGAGAGGCAAATCAATTACATGACTACATATGTCGAGACTCAAGTCGAATCTACAATAGCATATCCAACTTCATTGCAATAAATAATGCGACCATATCGACATTGGCAGTAATTAAAATCATTTATATGTTCGAGATAAAGATTAGTATCCTATTTGCAATCCACATACCCATACTAAAATATATTATGTTTTCTCATGTTTTTGTTATTATGAGTTAGATTGAAACGGTATATTTTATCTTTATTACATTATATCTAAAGAAAAACATTCACACTCGATCACTCCCTGTTAGCATTTCTAGATAAATGTTGTGTTGTTAAATCCACATGCATACAGTTAAAGATGCTATAATGTGGAGCCGCAGGGTCTCATACAGTTGGTGTAATACAGATGGCATTGGCTTGAGGTTAAAATATCATTCAATTTTAATAGGTTTCATACCTTGTACGCTTTTGCACCAACACCATCTAAATCTCTTCGAGCATGATACTTCCGGTCAGAATCAACCGATACCCACCTGGAAATTGCAATTGCAAATCAGCTAAAGGTAAGTAGTGAAGAAGAAGACATGATGGCAGAATTCTTAAAAATTCAGCAGTGCAGAGACTTGATGGGAATTTTGCCAAAAGTCTTACACTGCCTTATACGGTTATATTGCCAATTTTCTCAGATTAATCAGCCTTTACCAACAAACCCTGCTCTATCACCAGTACGGAGATGATGAAGGTGCAGCTGACATACATACAACAACAATAAGGATTTACAGGAGGTGTGATGGTACAAATAAAATAATAGGCAAATCATGCATGTACACTGACCCGACAAGCTTAAACTATTGTCTTGATTTGTATGCATCGTGCAGTTCCTGGGTTGAGTGACTGCTGTTGCGCCGCTTAGGGACGACGTTGTACTGGCGTGCTCGCGCGCTTCGTCGTCTCCTCTGCCACTCGTTGTGGAACGTCGGTTAGCGCTGAGCGCCCCTGGCGCCGATGGTCGATCCTGAGATCGTTGTTGGCCGGAGGCCTCCGTCCGTGCGCCATGGAGGGCCATGCCAGGAGGGGCAGCCGCTCAAGGAGTCGCGTCTGCCTTGGATGATCCTGACGCCGTAGCTGCCCCGGGCTGGAGCGCGTCGAAGGTCGTCGTCTAGCGCGCACAGCCTCCGTCTCAAGTTCGGAGCGTGCTCTGCCTCCCGCTCGTCGCTGCCTCCGCTGCGCCCCGGCGATTCCAACTTCGGTCGGAGAAGAGTGAAGTGCACTGTACGTCCTGAATTATTTCAGGGGTGTCACGTAGGTCCTCGAACTATGAAAATCATCATCTAGGTTTTTAAAGTGCAGTAAGTGTGTCATCCAGGTCCAAAATCTCCCTGATAGCCTATAACTGGTCAGCTGGCACAGTAAACAGCACTGATGAACAGTAAACGTAACAGTGCGCGTCAAACAGTCCCGAATTCCTGTGCGTGATGAACAGTAAATATCAAAAAAACGGAGATCCTCTGTCATCGAAGATACCCTGGTGCGTGAACAGTAAAAATGTTCATTAATTCAAAAAAGTTCGCGAACAATGAATTTGGAAAAAATATTTGCGACTTTAATAAAATGTTCACGAATGATGAATTTGGAAATAATATTCGTGACTTTAATAAAATGTTCGCGAACGATGAATTTGGAAAAAATATTTGCGACTTTAAAAAAAGTTCGCGAACGATGAATTTGGAAAAAATATTCACGACTTTAAAAAAATGTTCGCGAACGATGAATTTGGAAAAAATATTCGTACTTTAATAAAATGTTCGCGAACGATGAATTTGGAAAAAATATTCGCGACTTTAATAAAAAGTTCACTAACATTTTTTTAAAGTCACGAATTTTTGTGGTTCGCGAACATTTTTTTCCATACCCACGAACAATATTTGTGGTTCGCGAACATATTTTCAAATTTATTGTTTGTGAACTTTTTTTAAAGTCGCGAATTTTTTTCCCATATTCGCGAACATTTTTTTGAATTAATGAACATTTTTACTATTCACGCACCAGGGGTATCTTCGATGCCAAAGATTTTCAGATTTTTTGTTGATATTTTTACTGTGCATCGTGCCTGTTCACGGGTCTATTCATCGTGCCTGTTCACAACACTGTCCGGTGCGCGCACAAATTTGGAGTTCGCGCACTGGTCATGGTTTACTATTCATCATGCCAGCTGGCCATTTAGAGAGGGTTAGTGAGATTTTGGACCTGGATGACACACTTACTGTACTTCGAGGACCTGGATGACGATTTTCATAGTTCGAGGACCTATGTGACACCCCTGAAATTGTTTAAGGACCTACAGTGCACTTCACTCGTCGGAGAAGTAGCCCCGTCACATTCCCGTCGTCGTCCGCCTCCACCTCCAGTGCGCCTCCCGCCTCCTTCGTCGTTCTTCAACAGCTTCGGCCACCAACGCCAGGATCTCTCCTGTCCTTGTGCACACCATGAGCACAAGCAGGTCCGACCCCGCGCTCGCCTTAGGGGAGGACAGAGCTCCAGGCAGAGCGCGTCGTGTGCGACGACGATCGAGACGTCTGCCATCGATGATGCCGCCGAGTACTGGCCTCCAACCGCGGGCACGAAGACGACGATCTGCGAAGCATCAGGCCCCTCCCCTCTCTTTTGGATCCGGTTGTCGTGGAGGACTTAAAAAGGAAAAGAAAACAGAAGGAGTCAGGACTTCAAGTCGTATTGGACTGGAGCAAGGCCTAATTTAACGCACCGGTGGGCCAGGTGAAGGCCCAATCTATACCTACTAATAAAAGGGATACCGCTTCTTACCACCGTAATTTGGTCCGTTTTTCGTCCGTCCACCCTGTCTATACCTACTATTAATTTCTTTCATTTCAATCCGATGTGGTACTAATTCTCAGGCCGTCATCTACGTTTTGTCCCGTCAACTGTCCCTGCGTGGGTTGCAGTTTTTGATTTTCGTGGTGGGCCAAGTTGGGCCAAGCTGCGCATAAAAAATAGTTGCTAATGGTTCGGGGTTTCAAACGCATGATCTTTCTTTCTATGATGATACTGATTAGCTATGCAATTAAATATAGTCCCACATCGTCCCTTTGCATCAAAGAGCATCAATTTATATAGGTCTGAGTTATACAAGAAGACAAGCAGCCTCGAAAATAAACAAACCAGGGTGAGATGTGGGCCTCGGTGGTGTATGGCTGCGCATGACAGAAAGAACAAAGAAAAGGGGCTCGTGGGGGGCACATGAGAACAAAGGAGCACCACCAGATGGCATGGATGACCGAAGAGAATTGGTGGGGATGTGCTTGCGGCCTAGGGAAGTGAAGAGGAGGAGCAGGAACATGGGGAAGTGAAGAGAAGAGGAGCAGGAACATGCTTGGCTTTGGCGCCATGGATGGAAGAAGAGCGGCGCCGAGGCCAAGGCTGACGGCAACAACGGCCGAGGCCAAGAGTCCGTAGCCACACCACTACAGCTCCACACAGGTGCGATGGAACCAGCCAACAACTCAATGAGCAGAACAGTATACCAGTATACGCACATTTAGAATAACTGCATATGATCTACCACCTACTATGAAGCATGAACAGTAAATTCAAAAAAAATAAAAGAAAATGAAAATTTCTGATATTTTTTTGGTAAACTTTAAGAAATGTTTGAAGGGCACGCATTTGGAGCTCCAATATTTTTTTTGGTAAACTTTAAGAAATGTTTGAAGGGCACGCATTTTGGAGCTCCGATATTTTTTTGGTAAACTTTAAGAAATGTTTGAAGGGCATGCAAATTTTCATAACGAAATAACATTGGAGCAAGTCGTACCAAAAAAATTCAGAGCTCCAAAATGCGTTTGAAAGTAACATTTTGAAAACATCGATTTTGTTTTTTTATCACGCCTTGCACCGATGATTCCGTGATGAATTTTTTCTTGCACTCTAAACATTCTTTAAAGTTTACGACAAAAAAATTCAGAATTTTATGGAAACAAATTTTTTTTCTTTCGAATTCACAGTTCATCCAAGAGCATTTGAGCTCGAGATTAGAAACTCCACGTCTGAGTAAATTTCCCTATGATGCTACTCTAAACTTTTGCTGCATTTGTACAAGATGTGCTTGGTTGACCAGAGCATCGATTTTGTTTTTTATCACGCCTTTGCACCGATGTGATTTCGTGATGATTTTTTTTGCAGTCTAAACATTCTTTAAAGTTTACTACAAAAAATTCAGAATTTTTTGAATTTTTTCTATTTGTTTTCAAATTTCCTGTTCATCCAGGAGCATTTGAGCTCAAGATTAGAAACTCCACGTCTGAGTAAATTTCCCTATGATGCTACTCTAAACTTTTGCTGCATTTGTACAAGATGTGCTTGGTTGACCATTAATATGACAATAATTTTCTACATCTTCCCTGTGCTTGGTGGTCGTGCTAGCAATCGGAAGATGTGTGGGTTGGCTGCAGCGGTAGCAGCAGATGGGCGAACGTTATGCCATCGTCCTATGAAGGACAAGTACAAGATGTGTGTAGTGCGCGACATACCGCCACATCTTCATTGGTGATCCAATTGTTGCTTGTCACCTATGCTCTCCACTCATGGGCGCCGCCAGATAGAAGCTCATGATACCGGGAGGGTATGTATTGAGGCATTATTATCAAGGCTAAGGTGTGTTGTATTCTTCCGTTGCAACGCACGGGCCTTTTTTCTAGTGAAGAGATCACGTGAGCTGGTGACACAGACCGAACGCAAGGAAATCGAGCGTGGCGTTTTCCTTTTTTAGCCTATATAAAAAAACGAAACGTTTTCGGATTCACTAAAGTAGGACGGCGGGTTTAATTCCTAAAACGCACAGGGACCTTTGTGTAAAAAGGACACGACGGTGAACCTGACGGAGTCAATCCGTGCTTTATTATTACTAGCACAAATGCTCGTGCGTTGCAACGGGAGAGAAAATTGATGCATCGCTTGTGCTCGTGCGTTTCAACAGGAGAGAAAACTGGGCTATAATTAAATTGAGAATCATATATGCGAACATAACACATATGTTTCATATGAAGAAAACACTGGTTCATGAAAATGTACACCAGCGCAGTACAATAATATCAAAATGGTTTATCGAGAATTCAAAAGAACGTACTATGATAAAATAGTGGAATCCTAGAATCCCAATGCGTAGCACAGTAGAACCCTAAGCCCAGGGTGCGGCCAACTTTGGCGGTTCCACCGTCCGAGCATTGATAGTGTTTGTTTTAGAACTGCTGGTGGTGCCGCAATTAGCATCTCTTAGCAATTTTTACATCGAGACACTTTTTTCATCACTTATGATCTGTTGGAGGTGTATTTTAGCCTCAAGTGAGGAAAGAATGCAGTTTCTTAGCCCAGCTATGCTTTTAGGGCTGCCGTTGAAGATATAACCAATTTAGGGCCATGCTTATAACATTATCTTAGGCCTCATCTCTTTAGGTATTTTATTATTGTACCTATCCATGCAGGAATGCAACACAAAGTATGTTGAATATAATTTAAGGCATCATGCAACATGCATTCCTTTGATTACGATGAATCCGCTTAATTTGGCCACACCGTGCCAAAAAGTGCTTGCAGCTACCGGGCTCCATGGCTCTTGATATTTGAAATTTTTGAAAAACATACTTCGGTTGCTAAAGAAAATCTTAAATCAAATACGTGAATACAAACACACATTCCTAAGGCCCGGTACAAATCTGAAAAAGAAATACTTTTTATTTTGAGAAATACAAAAAAGAGAAATTTCTGACAAAAATGGCACCGCTTTTCTCTTATACATTATCAGAAATTTGTTTTTATTTCTATAGCCCAAAACAAAGCGAGATTTATACCAAAACTTGCCACGGGCATTCGGAATGTGTATATGTACCCTCAGGAAAAATTTCATATTTTTTTGAAACTTCCAAAACACGAATTTTAAAATGTTTAAATATAAAGAGCAATGGCCTTCTTCCTACCGTGCGCTCTTCTTCCTAATTCTTCCTAGTTCCCTATATGGAGGAATCCATTTAATTTGCCTGCACCGTGCGACAGCCATCCTAAATCTACCATTCTTAAGAAGTTGCTCCCCACTACTCCCTATTCTCTCATCATGCACACTATCCACATCAGCGATGTGCCATGTCATTATTCAGAGTAGATGATCCCCACTACTTTGATTTATCTCACCATGCAGCTACTCCAACTCAGCATACATCCCACGTCAGCAGCTTCCTTGAATGCATGCGCAAGCAGAAACCAACAGCCTCAATGGTCAGTCGAAGAGTAACAGCCATTAGTGGTTCTGTTTCCAACAGTAAGAGCCGAACATCCTTTCTCTTCCCACATGAAAAGATCAGCTTTTCCGCTACCAACAGACATCCGTCCATGGCCAGCCCTCCCATTATATCTCCTCATTGCACATGAACAAGCATTTTCTCTAGCTGCCCCTTCATCTTCAATCCTCTCTTCTTCCTCATGTTGATTCCTCTTCCCCTCTCTCTCATCATTCCTAAATACTCCACTATGTTCGTACAAAATTCTGAGAGCCCGTCATGTCCGTTGGTGAATGGATTTTAGACGACCGAGAGGAGCAGGCCAACCATTACCGGTGGCGACGTGCGTGTTCACTGGCGGCTAGGTGGACGACATGCGTGCGCACCAGTGGCGCGGATGCTGTGATCAGGTGGGCGGCTTGCGCGGGCGCCGACAGCGAGATGGGCGTGCCCTACTGCTGCTGCTGGACGTGCATGCGGACGTGGCTGGCCGTTTCCTGCTGGTGCTGGCCATGTACGTGCACGTGGCCGTGGTGGCCGTGCGCTACTGCCGCCGGCCGTGCCCTGCTGCAGCTGCTGGCCGTTCTGCTCGTAGCGCCGTGCCCTGCTGTTGTCGATGTTCACCGCATGCGCGGGACCTGCTACATTACACGCGCCCTGTCTACTCTGGAGTCCACAGATTTGTTCGGTTTTTGCATCATAATTTCTTTCTTTGTTGTGTAACTGTTTTGAGTTGTGATTCTTTCATGCTTGCTGAGATGGAAGGTCAAATGATAGAAAAATGCATCTTCATGGATATTCTGTATGCATGAAAATAGCCTCAGTTTTTTCATTCTTTATTCAAGGTTATAAGTGAAGATGGAAGTTCTCATGCTCTGCACCAATTGGAGATATCTCAGTTAACTAAAGCCAAGATATTGGGTTTCTATGTCCATTGTTACTCTGGTATGGAATTTTCACCTCTAGCTGAACTTTTTTTATCACTTTGTGCAACAAAGCATCACCATTTGGAGAGATCAACATTTTAAATGAGAGAAATTATTATGGTGGCAGTGTTGCACTGAATTCACTTGAGAACTGAGATGCCCGGGCTTACGTTATTTAAACTGTTTTGAGAGATCATCTTCTATTATGTTGTGAGTTTTATTTCCAGTGTCCAGTAATATCCAATGATGTCTCACTTGAGCAATTGTGTTTCTTTCCCGTCTCTCTTAGATTGATTCTTAGTATTGATATGGACCTAAGTTCCAATATAAGGTATTCACTGCTTGCATTGTTCTATCAACATTGATTTGCAGAAAATTACTATTCTGTTGTAGGAAATAAAGTTCAACAAGTATTCACAATGTGCAATTCAACATACAAAATGAAACTGTTGAGTTATCTTGAGGTAAGTCAAATGACCCTTGAGTAGTTTCGAGTAGTTTCTCCGGAGGTATGGGTTAGACCGACAACCTAATTAGTGTTTCTTTCCGAGTCATTTGTTGGATATAATAATTTTCACACAGAAACAATTCACGTGTGAGATTTCATACATATGTTGTTTGAGTTCTTATGTCTCACATGCTTCCACTAATATAGGAGCATGTTGGCTATTTTATTGTAGTCACAACTCACAACCCAATGTTGACTTTAGGGCAAATTCGAAATGTCCCGCAGCAACGCGCGGGGTTTCATCTAGTTGCTTTAATTATGGGTGAATGCCTTAATTTATGGACGCCATATTTTAAAAAATAAAATCGAACGCCATATGCGGGAGCCTTCCTTCCTTTTCTTCATATTTCTCGTGGGTTGGCCCACTTAACCCCTAAGGCCCAGGGCCCCCACTACTCACTCTAACCCTAGCCCGATCCCCCAGCCTCCTGATCCCATCTCCTCCCAGTGCCGTCACAAACGGAGGGGCAGTGCCCAGCACGCCTCGATCCCGCTCGCCGCCACCCTCGGGCGTTCGTCACTCCGGCGAGGCCGCCACCCCTCCGACCTCCACCATCATCCGTTCGCTGGCTCCTTTCTTCCATGCTCGTCCTCTTCTCGTTCTCCGCCCGGACGCGCACCTCCTGCTGCCTCTACCCATGGGGCCGCTGCACGGCTCGGCCCCGTCCGACATCACACCAGCACCCTGTCCGTCTCTTTTCGTCAGACATGAACTCGGCTGCACCTCGACACCCGCCCCTTGCCGCGTCACGCGACCACCATGGCCAATTTCTGCTCGCCCAAGCGCCACGTTGGCTTGAGATTACGGGTGGAGGAGGCCTAGCTGAAGCCCAATTAGATGTCGTGGTCCAGGTCAGAAGCCTAAATTCAGTAGCGCGCAAAGAAGAATAGTACCACCTTGTAGGAACCGGCCAAAGACACCACGTACGGAAAAAACGAAAAAAAAGAGGATGACGGTGAACCCGAGAGACTCAATCCGTGCTTTATTATTAGGGAAAGATTAGGGAAAGATTGAAATGTTTTTGTCAGATTAAAAGAGGACTGCGGGTTAGATAACTAAAACAGCAGGGACCTTTGCGTAAAAAGGACGCGACGGTGAATCCGACGGAGTCCATCCATGCTTTATTATTAGGGAAAGATTAAGGAAAGAATAATGCCTTCCTATTGAATTTTCGAAAATCCAAGTCCATCGAAGTAACCTACCCGTTTCACGTTAAAAAAACAAGTACCTTACGTTTCCATGACATATAGAAATACGGAAATACTAATAGGTGAACGCTCGTTGGGAGGGAGCTTCGAACGAATGATCTTAAAGTCGTTGGATCATGATCAAACGTATGCCTTTTTTTTAAGAAAAATCTGGCATTTTTTTTAACATGGCAGTTTCCCCCTCCATACATGGCAAGTCCCTCGAACATGCACAATGATTTTAGTTATTTTGGCGTGACAACTGAAGCGATCGGTGGCAATTTGCAGATAAACGTGTCCTAGAAATATTGATGCCTGGCATGAGGACTCCGTGTTTGGTAAGTAACCCTAGTCCACCCTTCCGGCGGCGCCGACGCAATTTCCTTCCTCACCGTGTTTGATTCAAATCGAGAATCCATATTCGCGAGAGCGGGACGCCCCTCGCAGAAAATAAAAATGCATATGTAGAGAGATTTCTCGACCCTAGGTCTCGCCGTATCATGGGGCAGCTGATGCTCAATCGGGTGATGTCGATGCAGCGGGATGGTCGTCACCTGCAAATCCAACCTCATAGTAAGTCACCGCCTCGCTGTTATTTTATCTTGACCCTGGTTTTGTGGAGCAGGGCAGGTAAGGTAAGGGCATGTACAATGGTTGACAAGACGGTCTTATCTTAAATCTTGCATGTAATTTAGAGATGACAAGCAAACTTGACTACAATGGATCATCTCTTAGCCTTATTTTCAATAATTAGTTATTCCTAAAAACATGGTGAGACATATTGTGCTAAGAGATCATCTCTTGTCTTCTCTTAAATAAGAGAAGACAAGCCTTTTCTTATGAGTTCTCTCTCCTCCACTTCATCATTTATCCTATGTGGCACTCCTAAGATAGCACCATTGTACATGCCCTAAGCAGATTCTTTTAGGTTGATCTAACCTTGTGTCTATTGAGCGTAAAATCTTGAATTTTCTTTTCATAGGAAAATTGTTTGAGTAAGCTAGGTTTCTAGTCCTGCCCTCTCTGTCTGTCCCTGTGTGGATTTGTTCACAGAAAGGATCAATTTGGGGATAAACACACTATTCAGTGTGAAATTATGGTAGTGTAAAAGGATTTTGTGGATCAATTTGGGGAAAGATCTTTTTTGTGTGTGTGTGGTTCATATGATATGTACCCATGTTGGGAAAATTTGCTATAACATCAGTATGGCCACTCAAATACACAGTAAACATACATTGGATTTGTGAGGCCCCATGTGTCATCCATGCTAAAGTTCGCAGGTGGCTGCCTTGCTTAGTCGGTACGAGGTCTGAGACCATCCTTGGCAACACAACAGAGGGGAACCCAAGACGTTCCTCTGGAGTATGTGTTTCCCTGTCTTGTTTCATTTGTTTGAGCACCATGGACGATATACTTGGGTGGTATTGCAATCTTTATACCAATGTATATGGTCATTCAAAAGTCTTTTTCTTTAATTGAAAGTTGGGTGTCTAGCTCGAAAAGCGTTACTTCTGTTGACTAAAGTTGGACGTGGAAAACTATTTCTGTTTCTGCATGTGCATATGCATGCTTTGTTTTTGTTTTTTTTTTCTTATAACTTTCCATTTGTAATCATGCATTATGTGTTGCAGATGGACCAGCTAATTCAACGGTTGACAGAAAGGACTCACCCTGCAAAGAAGACCATAATTCCCAAGATGGTGAAGCACAATATCCTCGGCCACATCTTCCAGAGGTACGCCATGAAACGCTGATGATGGGCTATGAGTGCTCTAACTATACTAATTGGTTTTTGGTAAATATTTAGTATGAACATATCCTTACTGATGCAAACTGCTACAATCCTACTGCATTAGTAGCTTTGTTTCTTTGAACTGCCTGCAGAAAAATGTCTGTCATGAGTGTTAGATCCCCTTCTGTCTTAGTAAGGAGGGGTAGATTTCATAGAGTTACTTCTCTTACCAATGGCTTGTTTTTTTTCTTGGTGTGGTTTTACGGTCTGGAATCTGGATTTAGTGTCCTGCTGTTTATGCATACTGGTACTCTAAATACTCCGGTATGCAGTGCTGAGGGTTGATCGCTGGCTGCGAGGCCTGACGCTAATCCCCTTCACCTCCTTGTTCAACCTCCATAGTTTGGAGGCCCTTCTCCGGTTCTCCCCTTGCCGCCTTGGTCGGGTGTCCTCAGCAAACATGCTGAGAGTGGCTTTGCTCGTGTTGGTAAGGTGTGCTTTTGTCGGTGACGACGTAGTCATCATCTCCTGCTAGATCAGCTGCAGCTCCAAGACTCAATTGTGTTTCTTTTGTTCGATCCAAGTCCTGTGTGCAAAAGTGAAGGACTAACTTACAAATTTTATTTTCTTTCGGGTCCTCCTATGGGTTGTGATGTAACAAAGTTTGACGCGTTATACCAGCTTCGGGGTCCTTCGGGACCCTACACTTTGCTTAGAAAATAAATAAAAAATAACCAACATATTGTTAGCTTCTTCCATGCCTAGCACATGTCGTCCTTGGCAGTTAAAACTCAATCTTCACGATAAAACATCCATACATATCTACAGAGGCCCCATCCTTACCTTGATACATTTTTTTGTTCAGATGAATAACCATCTTTGTGCCCATGTTTGCTACAGTATGTACCCTGAGTGTCCATATCTACTAATAATTTGGTATCCGATGTTATTATTTTATACAACTCCCTCCCATTAAACGACCAATATTTTGACTGCATTATTTTTCTTAGTCCAGTTCACATTGGGCTCTTTAACGAGTAAATAATCTTGACCCACGGTACTTCGAGCGAAAACACTTCTGATATAAGGTCAATCAGCTGCTCATTTCCTGTAGTGAAATGATATTTTTTATAGAGAAAATTTCCTCTACGGCGACATAGTTATCTCCATCCTTCTTTGTTTTGCACTTCTATATAACAGAGATTGATGGTAAGACTGTTCCCAGTTGACATGATCACACCAAATTATGTGCGAGTTTAGAACCATGTAAAGTATACGTCTTCATACTACTAGAACTGAGAAGTGTTCAATTTGGAATGATTTGTTTTGGATATGTCGCTATTGTTGGAAGCGCTAGACTGCTAAGGCTACTGCAATCTTTTATCCTGGTGCTAGTGGCTGATACTCTGTATAAGTAGTGGTTTAATTTGCTATCATTAGGAAGTTAGGTTGTGTCTATGAAGTCGCCTCGCCATATGCCATAAACGTGCGTACGTGTGAGGTTGATGAAATGCAATGGTTTCACTCGTAGTAACTAGATGATACCAACACTATTCTTTTAGAACCAAGACATTGAGGAGAGTAACCAGCCTTTACTCAGTAGTCAGCACAATTGCACGGTGTGCCTTTGTATCGCGTTGCAATCATGTGCAAGCAGTTGGGTTAAAATGTTGCTCGACATGGTTTTCTTTATTTCTTTTGTCCATTTGAAATAATTTCTCACATGCTTGTGCGTGCAGGATATCTGGTGTCATATATATTCCCTACTGCCAATGCGAGATGCTGCTCGAGCTGCTTGTGTATCTCATGCATTTAAACGTTCTTGGAGATGCTATCCTAACCTTGCTTTCGATATGATAACATTGGGCATAGATATAGAATCATGTGGAGAGGACGAAATAGCAAGGAAATTTACCAGCAAAGTTGACCACATTTTGAAAAACCGCCCATGCATTGCCACCAAGACCCTCGAGATTGTTTTCCGTTACTACAATGTCAACGTCTGTAATATTGATAAGCTGGTTTCAGACTGCTGTTACACCGGGGATTGAAGAACTCACCGTGGAACTATTTTCAAATTCAGGAAGATATTACAACTTTCCGTGGTCACTTTTAGCCAATGAGAGTGGAAACTCGATTCGGTATCTAAATCTTGCCCGTTGTGCTTTCTCTCCGACTGGCGGGTTGTGCTTTAAAAGCTTGTCAAGACTCGAGCTAAGCAACGTTGATATCACGGGGGACCAGTTGGGATCGCTTCTTCAAAATTCTTTTGCTTTGCAACGGATGCAACTCAAGTGTTGCAATAAGATAATTTGCTTGAAGATACCGTTTCATCTACAACAGCTCAGATATCTGGACATGCTTGACGGCGGCAGCTTGCTGCGGGTTATAGAGGTGGAAGCTCCAAACCTCTCTAATTTCTAGTTTATGGGTCATCGCCAAGTACAACTATTGCTTGGAGTAGGATTGCAATTCAAGAAGTTCGACCTGTCCTTTCCTGGTGCTGTCAGCTATGTTTGTTCTGCTTTTCCGCCCAGCTTGTGATATGTTGAAGCTCTTTCCCTAGGTTCATGGCGTGAGGTATACGCTAAATCCTTAGTTATCTTTTGACTGTTGATATGCATAGCATGAGTGATCTGAAATATCTTTGCGCAGATGATTGATACACCAGTTCTACCTAGCAAATTCTTACATCTCAAGCACTTGAGTGTTGATCTTCAAGCAATGACATTTCCCCCAACCTACGACTACTGTTCTTTGATATCCCTTTTTGATGCTTCTCCTTCCTTGGAGACCCTTGTCATGAACGTAAGTCACTGTCCATCTTGCAAGGATATTTAGTTACAATGATGGAACTATTAATCCAACCATATTTCCCTGTCGTCTTCAGGTTTTGCAGAAAAAGATGTTGCACGAATCAGTCGTGGGAGATACATCATATTTGAGGCAGATGCCAGGACACCGCCATGATAGCCTCAAAACAGTGAAGATCATTGGTTTCTCCTCTGCGAAAAGCTTAGTAGAGCTAACATGCCATATCATTGAGAATACAACGTCACTTGAGGGCCTTACATTGGACACCACAACACGACATCCTTCGTATAGCTGTTTAACCAACAATACTGGTAAGTGCATGCTGTTGCGCGGGGATTTTATGGTGGAAGTTCGTAAAGGGCTTTTGGCTATCAGGACATATGTTGAGCCAAAAGTTCCTTCCAGAGTCAAGCTAAATGTTGTGGAGCCTTGCCGCCGATGCCATGATCAACCACTGATCATATGTTGAACTTCATATGCAAGTTATCATAAGTACCCTATGATTCCTGTGTAAGTTAAACTAGAACGTCGAGGAACCTTGCTGCTGCTGCTACCCGGGTTATACACCCCAAACCCAATGTTTAACGTGTAACTAGTAGGCTCGTGTGTTGCCATGTAAGTAGACCTCCTGCCAGTGCAATGTTTCTAGGTGTAGGTGCAAGCAAAGTATAACTGGAATGGACAGAAAATTGTTGATCCATAAAAGATGTACTCCCAGTATCCAGTAGAGCCACTGCTATTTTTCCATTGAGATAGATGACCACAATGGGTGTGGAAGGGGAGCACCACTGATGGCTTGGGCAGAAATGAACATCACATTTTCTGTGCTGTTCCCTGTATTTCAGGTCCTTCAGTGTCAGTTTGCTGTTGGCCAGTATGATCTTCCTGCATGATATGAATATTTGGTACTAATTTGCTCTTGTGGCTTTGAACCCATTTAGCACAACATCTCCGACATTCTCCCACTTTTCTAGTTTTATGGAACTTAACATTTGGCAGCTCTAATTGTTTCAAAGGTTGTTGTTGTTGGACAGGCACATGAACATATCTCTGAGGCACAACATTGTTTGGTTTCTTATAGAAGTTTGTGCAAGGGACACGGGTCTTATTTGGGGGACAAGGCTTAGTATCCCTTGCTATCCAAATAAGCATCAGTCAGGTCTAACTTGGTGCTTTATGCCCTCTCTGAGTCCATTGACATAGCACCTAACAAACCAAGATTCAGATAGTTCAGGATTTTCATCCTGGACATCAGCCATCAGTCCTTCAAATTTTCGGTATATTCCCGGACTATCTGATTATTCTGTTTAACTGTATTGAACCTCTCTGTTAGGTCATATAAGAGCCATGGGAGGAAAACCTTTTTGTCAGCTCAGAACAGAATTCAGTCCATGGCAACAGTTTCTCTAACAGTCCTGACCTCCTTAAACACACTCCTACAATATAAAGTTGAGCTAGAGATAACTTATGTTCTTCGGGTGCAGCAGCAGCCATCTGCAAATATTTGTCACATTGTCGAATCCATCCCACTGGATATGTCCCCTCAAACCTGGGAAAATCCACCTTAGGCCCTTTTGTGATGGATTTCATGAACCGGGCTTTCGTTTCCTGTTCATATGTTTTCAAATACCTCTGTGTTGATTGAACTGGCTAAATGCTGAAGTATAAGCTTGTGCTGGGGACTGGTTCTGGGGAGTGTGTTCATTTCCACTTTGAGGTGCCTGCTGTGTACGCATGCCAAGGGGTAACATATGGTCTGTTAATCCTGATAGGCCGTAAATTATCACACTGCCTGTTGTGTTCCTTCTCCATTTCCTGTTGTTTTCGAAGAAGATCGGTTCTAGCATTTTGATGTTCTACTTGAGCCTGCTTTAGTATGGGTGACCTGATGTGCTCTGTTTCACCTACTACTGGTTGTTTTTCAGGTGCATCACGAGAACATTGGGGTTGCATAGATTTAAGCACTGTACTCATAGCGGCGGGGCGCCATCGATTTCGTAGGGTATTTGTATCTGTATTGTTCTAACCATAATGGCAGAAATGGGGAATCAAATCATCAACGCAACCTTAGCCACAACCCGGTTTATATATGCAGGGTTTAACCTTCAGATAAGTGGCGGTAAACAGGATTTTCTTTTTAACGGGGGTGGTAAACAGGATTAACAACAACTGGATGGTAAACAGTAAACAGGAGGATATCGCCCGCCGAGCGTCTGTAACTCGTGCAAGGAGCGATGACAGTCGTCCGATTCACCGAAGCGGTATCTGAAGAAATGGACAGTCTTCTGAAGATCGCGAGACGTGAATAGAGAAGGATAACGTGCTCGTGAAGAGCAACCACCAGAGAGATAGGGGATGGAGTCATGGAGATTCGAGACGAAAGGTAGAGGGCAGGACAGAGGAAGAAGAAGATAGCTTCAGTTTTCGTATCTGTTCGAGGCCCTTTTTGTGCCTATTTTTTTGCTTCCCTCTTATGGCTGCCTTGCTACAGGCCGACTGTTGCTGGCCAACAATCCGTGTCCACCAAGCCCTGGGAAGTATGGCCCATTAACGTGTTCTAGTGTTTCCGGTTTTGGAAACCTTCTAGAGTTTCCCAGCCGATTTTTTTGGTTTTGGGAACATTCTAGAAGGTTCCCTGAACCGGTTTTTCTGTTTCTTTTTTTCTTCTTTCTTTGGTCTTTTCTGTTTCTTTTTTATTTGTCAAGTTCAATTTTTTTTACAAAAGTTCATATTCCAAAATTTGTTTGGAAACTCAAAAAATTCTTCGTGGTTTTAGAAAAATGTTCCATTTTTCACAAAATGGCCATCTTTTAAAAAATTGTTCATAGTTTAAAAAATGTTCACATTTCTAAAAGAAAATTCGGGAATTTTTTTAAAAATTCTGTCTTTCAAAAATTGTTCGGAATTTTTTTTTTCATTTTTAGTACTTTTTAAATAATGACCGGGATTTCAAAATAGTTTCCTGTTTCAAAAAATTGTTCGCAATTTTTTTTAAAAATGTTCTCTTTTTCACATTTTTGTTCATGTATTCAAAATTTGTTCCCGTTTCAAATTTGTTTGGGATTTTGAAAATTGTTCGCCATTTCAAAATTTGTTCTAAAAATTCAAAATATGTTCGTGATTTAAAAAAGTGTTTAAAAATATTCGGTGAATTGTAATTTTTTATCCTGTTTTAAAAAAATTGTTCATATTTTCAATAAATGTTCTCACTTCCTTTTTTGTTCCAATTTTGGTTGAGAAAAAATGATTGAGATTCCTCAAAATGGTACATGTTTTGACAAAATGTTTGAGTTTTTTAAATTTGTAAACAAATTTGCAAATGTTCGCATTTCAAAAAATTGTTCACTTTTCTCAAAAATGTTGAAATCTTTAAATTTTGTTCGCTAATGACTAAAAATGTTTGGAAGTTCAATTTTGGTTCATTATTTTGGAAAACCTTCCAGATTTCAATATTTATTCATTTTTACCAAAAAATAAAATTTTAAAATTTGTTCATGTAACATCCCAAAATTCTAATGGAATGTTATACAATTTAAATAACAATGAATGTTTTGTTGTGATATTGTTTGAAATTGACTGGATTTGAAACTTTTGTTAATTTAGTTAAAAATTTAAACAAAGAGAGCATTCCCAAAATTTCTCATTTGGTTTTGACTGCATTTGAAAGTTTATTTTGATTTTTGAAATATTCAAACGATTCCCAATTTAAAAATAAAGGAGAGAAGATAATATGACTTTATAATATGAAACACAATTTTAAATTATTCAGCATAATAAAAGTTCACACGCCTCTATACGTCCATGTTCCTTTTTGAATTTTCTAGTATTTTTAGAAATTAAATTGGATTTGTTTAGGACCCCCAAACCCTCTCTTTGAATTAATTTTAAAAATAAAACAGAGTAAACACTGTTCATACGAACACTGTGGATCCGGGCCACAACCCACCCCGCAGCCTTCTAATTTGTTTTGTTATTTTTTCTCCCTCTCTTTCCTCTTCGGCCTTGCTCTTCCTGGCCAGCACGCTAAGGCCTGGCTGGCCGAATTTCCTTTTTTTTCTCCCCACGGGCCGTGCTTCCTAGGCCCATGTGTGGCAGTCTCTGTTCCTGTACGTACAGAGGACTAAATTCCCTCCTTTTCTCTGCATTTTTTTGTCCCCGGCAACTAGATTGATGCGTGAGTAGTTCACTACAGACCTATGGGTCCGTAGGCAGTAGCTAGATAGTTTCTCCTCTCTTTTTGATCTTCAATACGATGTTCTCCTCGATGTTCTTGGAGATCTATTTGATGTAATGACTTTTTGCGGTGTGTTTATTGGGATCCGATGAATTGTGAGTTTATGATCATTTCTATCCATGAATATTATTTGAGTTTTTGTTGAACTCTCTTATGCATGATTGTTATAGCCTCGTATTTCTTCTCCGAAACTTTGGTTTGATTTGGCCAACTAGATTGATTTTTCTTGCCATGGGAAGATGTGCTTTGTGATGGGTTCGATCTTGTGGTGCTCAATCTCAGTGACAGAAGGAGACATGATACGCATGTATCGTTGCCATTAAGGATAAAAAGATGGGGTCTATTCCTACATGAATAGATCTTGTCTACATCATGTCATCGTTCTTATTGCATTATTTCATTTTTCCATGAACTTAATACACTAGATGCATGCTGGATAACGGTTGTAACACCCCCGGTGGTTAACTACAGTAATCACCCTTTTGATTATGCCATGTCATCATGTTTAACAGTGCATGACCATCATTAGCATTAAATTGCATTTCGACTCCTAAGTCAAAATCCAAGTTTAAATGAAAGTGGAAAATAAAAGTTGTCCAACATAAAAACTAAAGTATTCAATAAATAGCAAATATTGCAGAGACCATTCTAAAATTGAAACCAACAATTAATAAATTAATTAGGTGGCACTAACATTTCCAAAACAGCTAGGATTAATGCATTTTAATTATTATAAAAAATTGTGTGAGTTCCAATTGACTCCAAACCAATTTTTGGTAGTAGTAGGGGATGTCTAGTAATTATTGGAACAATTGCTATGTTTTACAAAAACCATTTTGAGGCCTAACTATTTACTAAACAGAGACGTATGAATAAATAAAAAGAAAAAGATAAAGGAAAAACAAAACAGAAAAAGAAAAAGGGAGAAAACCCCCCCCGGTCCAACTGGGCCAAGGCCCAGCCGGCCGGCCCACCCCTCCCCTATATGGCCTCCCCCCTGGAGACCAGCAAACCCTAACCCACCGACACTCCCCCCCGCTCACTTCCCCCTCTTCTCCCCCCCCGATCCAGAACCGGATCGGGCCAAGCCCCTCCTCGCCATCGCCGCTGCCCGAGCGCTGGCCGACGCGCCCTCGCTCGACGCCCCGAGCCCGCGCGCTGGCCCGACGCCCCCGACGCGCTCGCCGACACCGCCGCCTCGTCGCTCGCCTCGTCGTCCCCGTCGCCCTCCCCACGCGCCCGCTGCCCTAGACCCTACTGCTCGCGGTGAGCACCGCGCTGCTCGCGCCCTCCCCTTCCCCTCGGTCACCGCGGCCTCGCCCCGCTCGGCGTGCCGCCGCGCGCGCCCGCACCTCGCCGCTGCTTCGCGACCGCGTCGGCCCCGCACCGCGCCCACGCCTCGCCCGCTCCCGCCGCTCGCCGCGCTCCGCCCCTGCTCGCCCGCCGGCCCGCACGCGCCCGCGCTGCCGCGCCCTCGCCGCGCCCATCGCCCGCTCGCCCCTGGCCTCGCGCGCCCGCCCGCGCGTGCCTGGCCGCACCCGCGCGCCGCGCCCGCGCCCGCTAGCCTCCTGGGCCACTGCCCAGTGGGGTTCGTGGCCCTGTGCCACTGCCGCTGGGCCCCCACCCCCCTGGCCCAATGACATGTGGGGCCCAGCCCCTAGAACGTTTAAAAAATGTAATTATTAAAATTAATAATTAATTGATTAATTAATTAATTAGTGAATTAATTAATTTAATTAATCCTGTTTAGATTAATCTAATTTTTTAACCTAACCTAACAGTCTATGACAGGTGGGCCCCACCTGTCAGGTTGACTGCTGACGTCATGCTGACGTCAGCAAACACTGTTTCGGATAATTCTAATTTAAATAATTAAATAAATTCCAGAAATTGTTTAAATCTTTATAAAATCATATTAAATAATCCGGAACTCCGATGGAAAAACTTTGTACATGAAACTTGCTCAGAACGATGAGACGAATCCGAATACGCGGTCCGTTCGTCCGCCACACGTCCCTAACTATCCGAACGTGCAACCGTTTCCCCTCTTTTCGTCTGTCCGAAAAGCCGGACACCGGGAATACTTTCCCGGATGTTTTTCTCTTTCGTCGGTATTACCTAGCCCTAAGATAGAACACCGCTAGCTCTGCTTATTGACATGTCATGCACTTGTTTGCTTAGTATTTACTGTTTCCTCCCCCTCTTCTCTCTCGGTAGCCCACGACATCGATGTCGTCCCCGAGGCCGACGCAGCTCCGGAGCCCGAAGACACCATTGACAACCTTGCCCTGCCGCCCGAGCACACCAGGCAAGCCCCCCCCCCCCCGTGATCATCCCGATATCGCCCATTCTATTTCTCATGCTTGCATTAGAATTGCTGCTGCTACTGCTTTACCTATTCTGATGCATAGCCTGTTTATTGTAACCTGCTATTGATAATTACCTGCATATCCTAAACTGGTTAGTATACGCTGGGTAGAGACCTATCAGTGACCCCACTTATCCCGACTGCGCCGCTGGATTATCCGAAGACCCGATCAACGTGATTGAAGACCAGGCCTCGGCACCGCACATCAGCCCCTTAGTTGTAACGACACTGCAGCGTTAATATCGAGTGCCGAGGGTGATACCTCGTGTAGCACTTCTGATGTTAACTCTGTAGAGTAGCTATTCGGTCGTGGTCATCGAGGGTGATTCCTCCTTCACCACTTCCGGTAACGACGCTGTCGTGCAACACATCAAGTGTGAACCCATCGAGGGTGATTCCTCCGAGTTCACCTTGACGGATACATCGAGTGGGAATTCAACGAGGGTGATACCTCGGATTCCTCTGATGTTATGGACACACGGATACTTGGACTATACACTGTTACTTGGATAGGCGGGTCGACCCTGAGGGGTACCCGCGTGCGCCTGAGAGGCGAGTGTTGTGAAGACGGGTGCCTGTATGGTGCCCGAGTGATGAATACGCGGCGCGGCCGGGCATTCTTAACCCTTGCAGCAAGTCCTCGAGACGGGGCGACGGGGTCACATCTTTCGTGAGTCTCTGCTCGTTACCGCAAGCCCAAGGTACTAACGATTTGGATATTTGATCCGAGCAGGCCTCTGGCCTGATAGCACTAACCATCACGTGGGCATAGTATGGGCGTTCTACATCGTATGCATCAGCCGAAAGCTTTGTCAGACGTCCAGTTCAGCATGGCGGCACGGTCGGATCGTGTCGGCCACCCGAGGCGATGCTGGTATCCACCATGTGCGCAACGACCCGGAGGGCGAGGGGCGATGGCCAAGACCCCCTTGCGCTTAGGATGTAGACCAGCGGGGACCTCTCTGCTGAGCTGTAGGTAGGGTTGCGATGTGTCGTTTGGCCAAGGCCGGGCATGACCCAGGAAAGTGTGTCCGGCCGGAGTTAATCGAGCGTGTTGGGTAAGTTGGTGCACCCCTGCAGGGAAGAACACTTCTATCGATAGCCGGTCCTACGGTAAAGGACACTCGGAGTTGTATCCTGATTGATACAATTAGAACTGGATACTTGGATACTATGGCTCTGGGATTGCTTCTCGCAGGGAGTCGAGAAGGGATCTCAGGACGAGGTTGATGACTATATGGCTCTGGGATTGCTTTCTCGCAGGGCGTCGAGAAAGGATCTCTAGGTGAGGTTGAGACTTAATGATACTGCTACATTATATTGTATTGTTCTACCCTCTTCTATTTCTGCAAGACCGCTGAAGATGCTAGTCTTCGATAGGACTAGGCCTTCTCTCTATTCTGGCATTTCTGCAGCCCAGTCCACATATACAGCCTCTCATTGAAAATGTTGCATATGTAGTGTAGATCCTTGCTTGCTGAGTACTTCTGAGTACTCACGGTTGCTTTGTTTACCTTTTCTCCCCATATCAGTTTGTCGTGACCAAGATGACGGAGCCCCTGAGACAGATGCCCCATCGATCGACTACTACTACTACCCAGAGGATGGATACTACTACGAGCTTGCCGTTGACCAGGAGTAGGATCGGAGGGTCCCAGGCAGGAGGCCTACGCCTTTCGATCGTAGTGTTTTATTTAGCCCCGCTTTACTAAAGGCCTTTCTGTGCTTTCTTTTATATCTGTACTCAGATATCTGATGCTTCCACTGACGCTTGTTCGCAAGCTTATGTATTCGAGCCCTCGAGGCCCCTGGCTTGTAATATAAAGCTTGTATGACTTTATTTATGTTTTAGAGTTGTGTTGTGATATCTTCCCGTGAGTCCTTAGGCTTGATCGTGTGCATTTGCGTGTATGATTAGTGCACGATTGGGCCAGGGGCGTCACAAGTTGGTATCAGAGCCGACTGCCTGTAGGAATCCCCCTTTCCAACTCCTTGGCCGAAGTTGAGTCTAGTAACCGAAAACTGTTTTACTCACTTGGCTGTTTGGCTTACGGGCCCACGTCGCCAAATGGGTGGTATTAGGATCTTTTACTCCTCGACCTCTACTCTGGGACTCTGATCTCTCTTCTACTCGGGTTAAAATTTTACTAACTCCAACATTAGGTTCTCGTAATCACATCCACCCGGAGTTCTGAAATATCCCCCCTTGCTTCGAGATTATGGGCCAGGTTCTGCTTACAGGATCCTCTTATCGAGGGCACCCTGTGTTGTCACTTGCAGATTCCTCGCTCCAACAGTTTTCTCCGACGTTGATGTAGCCTTTGCTATGTCTCGTCGTGTACTTCCTTACCGCATGCCTGCGCGCCGCCTAGATGTCTAGCCCTCCCTTTTCAACTGTCGTAATGCCGGATACTAACCGAGGCTATGTGTGGCTTTGAATGTCTGGTGCGAATATGCTGAATTATCTATTGAACTTCCTTCTGTTGTGCGTGATACTTCATGAATCATTCCATACACATGCAGTTTTTCTTGCTAAACTGCCCCTGTTGATTTGGCAGGATGGCTGACGATCCTCCACCTCCACCCTATATTGCCGCCATGATGCAGCAGTTTGAACTCAACTGTCAGCAGTTTGAGCTCAACCGTCAGTTTATGACCGGAGTATTGGCTCAATTCCCAACTCAGAATGCTCAGCAACAGAATGCTCCAATAACTCTGCCAGAATTTGTGCGCCTCAGTCCATCCGTCTTCCGCAACTCCACCAATCCTATGGATGCTGATGATTGGCTTCGTGACATCCTGTTTGAGATGGAATCAGCTAATATCGCTCCTGACAGTTACGTCACCTTTGCGACATTCCACCTGAAGGGCCCAGCTGCTCAATGGTGGGAAAGCCACAAGGGTATGTTGCCTGCTGAAACTGTAACCACTTGGCAGGAATTTCAGTCAGCTTTTCGTGCACGATACATTCCTCAAGGCCTGATGGACCAGAAGAAACATGAGTTCCGCAAACTCTCTCAGGGCAAAATGACTGTGGATGAATATCAGAGGAAATTCCTTGAATTATCCTGATATGCTGCGGATGACGTCTGCACCGACGCACGCAAGCAGGAGAAATTCCGTGAAGGACTGCGTACCGATATAAACCTTGCACTTGCTGCCCATGATTTCAACGACTTCGCAACGTTTGTCAGTAAATCTTTCCAAGTTGAAACAGCTCTGGCTGAGTACCAGGAGTCGCTCAAGCGCACTCATGAAGCAGGCTCATCCTCGGGTCAGCCTGTTCAGAAGCGTCGAGTGTGGATCCCGCACAATGTTCATCACCGACCTGCTCCAACACCAAGGCCGTCATATGTTGCACCTCGTTTGCCTTCACCGCCGAGACAGCTATCGGTTCATGATGGATCGCCTGATGCTATGGCTTTTCATCAGGATGCACCACGTCCTCCCGTTGGTTGCAATAAGAGCTGTCGGAACCGTCGTCTCAGAAGCTCTAATGCCAGGCCGTCTGCTATAGTTCGGGTCCATGTCAACCAAGTCAACATGGAAGAAGCTCGGCAGGACCCCAAGATTGTGATGGGCACCCTTCTAGTGAATTCAATCCCAGCTTCAGTCCTCTTTGATTCTGGAGCATCACACTCCTTCATGTCCGAAAGTTTTGCACGAAGCCATGATATACTTTTCGAGGAGATGTCCATCCCATTAGTAATCCATTCACCTGGGGCTAATTGGCAAACTACCATGGTAAGCCACGGTAACCACATTGTGATCGGAGGATTGATGTTCCCCGTTTCTCTCATTGCTCTCAAGACCTCCAACATAGACATTATTCTGGGTATGGACTGGTTGAAGCCCCATAAAGCTTTGATTGACTATGCCATTGAAACAGTCCGCCTCACACACCCTTCCGGTCAGACTGTCAGATACTCAGCTCGTACAGTGCAGGACGCCGAAACTCAAATATATGTTCTGAATGCATTGAATGCTTCACCTCTTGAAGGCATCGAGAACGTTCCAGTTGTTCGTGATTTTCAAGATGTCTTTCCAGAAGAACTTCCAGGAATAGCCCCTGCTAGAGCTGTTGAGTTTGTCATCGACTTGAAACCAGGCACAACTCCTATTGCGAAGCATCCTTATAAGATGCCTCCGCATCATCTTCTCGAGCTTAAGGAAAAAATTGACACGTCACTTAAGAAAGGCTTCATCTGCCCCTGTTCCTCCGCTTGGGGAGCACCTTCGCTCTTCGTTAAGAAGAAGGATGGAACTAACCGATTGGTTCAGGATTATCGGCCCATTAACCAAGCCACAATCCAGAACAAATATCCGCTTCCTCGGATCAATGATTTGTATGATCAACTTGCCGGTTCCTCAGTATTCTCTAAGCTTGATTTGAAATTGGGATACCATCAGATCCATGTTCGTGAAGAGGATATTCCGAAGACTGCATTTGTTACTCGCTATGGTTCTTATGAGTACACTGTCA
The DNA here is from genome assembly GCA_011799875.1 of Thinopyrum elongatum. Lineage (NCBI taxonomy): Eukaryota > Viridiplantae > Streptophyta > Magnoliopsida > Poales > Poaceae > Thinopyrum > Thinopyrum elongatum. Next base: position 379,944,619 of record CM022301.1, read on the forward strand.
TGTCATTTGGCTTAACAAATGCTCCAGCCACATTCTCCCGTCTGATGAATTATATCTTCATGGATTATCTCGACAAGTTCGTCGTGGTATATCTAGATGATATTCTGGTATATTCAAAGAATAAGGAAGAACATGCCGAACACCTCCGTCTTGTACTGGAAAGGCTCCGAGAACACCAGTTGTATGCCAAGTATTCCAAATGTGAATTCTGGCTTTCTGAAGTAACGTATCTTGGTCATGTGATTTCCAAAGATGGCATTGCTGTTAACCCAGAACGAGTTCAGGCTATTCTTGACTGGACTCCTCCGAAGAACGTCAAGCAAGTGAGAAGTTTTCTCGGCCTTGCAAGTTATTGCCGTCGTTTTGTCGAGAATTTCTCCAAGATTGCTAAGCCTTTGACTGATCTGCTTCACAAGGGCGTTAAATTTGAATGGACAGAAAAATGTCAGGAAAGCTTTCAAACACTCAAAGACAAGCTAACATCTGCCCCAGTACTATCTCCTCCAGATACCCGCAAGGACTTCATGATTTATTGTGACGCATCCCATGAAGGATTAGGCTGTGTCCTAATGCAAGAGCATAAAGTGATTGCCTATGGCTCTCGTCAGTTGCGCCCACATGAAGAGAATTATCCGGTACATGATCTAGAACTAGCTGCTGTCATCTATGCACTGCAGTCGTGGCGACATTACCTTCTCGGTAATCGTTGCGAGATATGCACGGATCATAAAAGCCTGAAGTACTTGTTCACTCAACCATCTCTAAACCTCCGTCAGCAAAGATGGATGGAGGCCATTGCGGACTATGATTTGGGTATATCCTATACCCCTGGCAAGGCTAACGTGATGGCTGATGCCTTAAGCCGCAAGTCCTATTGCGACAACCTCATGGTTAGGCGAGCTCAACCTCGTCTTTTTGAAGAACTGTGCAAGCTGAATCTGCGTATTGTTCCACAGGGCTCTCTAAATAACCTTGTGATACAACCAGATCTTGAGAAAGCTGTTAAGAATGCGCAAGCTAAAGATGCTGAAATTGATCTCATGAAGGAAAATCTTCACCATGAAAAGTACAGGGATTTCTCGCTGTCTGAAGATGGAACCTTGTATTTCAGAAACCGCATTGTGGTACCTCGCTTCAAACTCATGACTGACAAAGTCATGAAGGAGGCACATGATACCCCGTTGTCTATTCATCCGGGTAGCACCAAGATGTATCATGATCTCCGTCAAAGGTACTGGTGGTCTAGAATGAACCAGGACATTGCTTGTTATGTTGCCGAATGTGATGTGTGTCGTCGCGTTAAAGCAGAACATCAGAAACCAGCTGGAATTCTGCAACCACTTCCTATTCCTCTATGGAAATGGGATAAGGTTCAGATGGATTTCATTATAGGACTTCCCAGGTCACAGAAGGGTCACGATGCTATTCTTGTCGTCGTCGACCACCTTTCTAAAGTTGCACACTTTCTGCCTGTCAAAGAGACTATCACTGCTAGTCAGTTAGCAGAATTGTATATCTCCAGAATTGTTTCACTCCACGGTATTCCGAAGGAGATTAGTTCGGACCGTGGCGGCCTTTTCACTTCCAAATTCTGGGAAAGTTTCCAAACAGCTATGGGAACTCATATTACCTGGAGTTCAGCTTATCACCCCCAATCCCAAGGCCAAGTCGAACGAGTCAATCAGGTTCTTGAAGATATGCTGCGAGCTTGTGTTATTTCTTTCGGCAAGAAGTGGGAAGAATCTCTTCCATATGCCGAGTTCTCTTATAACAACAGTTATCAAGCCAGTTTGAAAATGGCCCCCTTCGAAGTACTCTATGGACGTAAGTGTCGAACCCCTCTGAATTGGTCAGAAACTGGGGAACGACCGCTCGTGGGTCCGGATATTATTCAACACGCCGAAGAACAAGTCCGTATCGTCCATGAAAATCTCAAGGCGGCTCAGGACCGCCAGAAGAGCAACTATGATCGCAAACGATGGGGTTTGACTTATCAACCTGGTGATCAGGCTTATCTGCGAGTCACCCCGATGAAAGGCACTCACCGTTTTGGAATCAAGGGCAAGCTAGCTCCACGCTACATTGGTCCTTTCCGCATAATTGCTAGACGTGGTCAGGTGGCATATAAATTGGAATTGCCACCGCAATTCTCTCATATCCACGACGTCTTCCATGTGTCGCAACTTCGTCAATGCTTCAAGGAATCTCCGCACCGAGCTGTGGATCACGAGGTGCTCGAATTGCAAGATGACCTATCTTATAAGGAGCATCCGATCCACATTCTCGATGAAGCTGAACGTCGGACCCGTCAGAAGGTTACCAAGTTCCTCAAAGTGCAGTGGTCAAATCATACTGAAGATGAAGCCACTTGGGAACGCGAGGATAATCTTCGTGCGGAATACCCCGAACTTTTTCCTTCTACCTCTTAATTCTCGGGACGAGAATTCTTGTTAGTGGAGGAGATTTGTAACACCCCCGGTGGTTAACTACAGTAATCACCCTTTTGATTATGCCATGTCATCATGTTTAACAGTGCATGACCATCATTAGCATTATATTGCATTTTGACTCCTAAGTCAAAATCCAAATTTAAATGAAAGTGGAAAATAAAAGTTGTCCAACATAAAAACTAAAGTGTTCAATAAATAGCAAATATTGCAGAGACCATTCTAAAATTGAAACCAACAATTAATAAATTAATTAGGTGGCACTAACATTTCCAAAACAGCTAGGATTAATGCATTTTAATTATTATAAAAAATTGTGTGAGTTCCAATTGACTCCAAACCAAATTTTGGTAGTAGTAGGGGATGCCTAGTAATTATTGGAACAATTGCTATGTTTTACAAAAACCATTTTGAGGTCTAACTATTTACTAAACAGAGACGTATGAATAAATAAAAAGATAAAGATAAAGGAAAAACAAAACAGAAAAAGAAAAAGGGAGAAAACCCCCCCGGCCCAACTGGGCCAAGGCCCAGCCGGCCGGCCCACCCCTCCCCTATATGGCCTCCCCCCTGGAGACCAGCAAACCCTAACCCACCGACACTTCCCCCCCCCACTCACTTCCCCCTCTTCTCCCCCCCGATCCAGAACCGGATCGGGCCGAGCCCCTCCTCGCCATCGCCGCTGCCCGAGCGCTGGACGACGCGCCCTTGCTCGACGCCCCGAGCCCGCGCGCTGGCCCGACGCCCTCGACACGCTCGCCGACATCACCGCCTCGTCGTCCCCGTCGCCCTCCCCACGCGCCCGCTACCCTAGACCCTACTGCCCGCGATGAGCACCGCGCCGCTCGCGTCCTCCCCTTCCCCTCGGTCACCGCGGCCTCACCCCGCTCGGCGTGCCACCGCGCGCGCCCGCACCTCGCCGCTGCTTCGCGACCGCGTCGGCCCCGCACCGCGCCCACGCCTCACCCGCTCCCACCGCTCGCCGCGCTCCGCCCCTGCTCACCCGCCGGCCCGCGCGCGCCCGCGCTGCCGCGCCCTCGCCGCGCCCATCGCCCGCTCGCCCCTGGCCTCGCGCGCCCGCCCGCGCGTGCCTGGCCGCGCCCGCTAGCCTCCTGGGCCACTGCCCAGTGGGGTCCGTGGCCCTGTGCCACTGCCGCTGGGCCCCCACCCCCCTGGCCCAATGACATGTGGGGCCCAGCCCTTGGAACGTTTAAAAAAATAAAAAATATGTAATTATTAAAATTAAAATTAATTAATTAATTAATTAATTAGTGAATTAATTAATTTAATTAATCCTGTTTAGATTAATCTAATTTAATTAATTAGTTTAATTAAATGTTAATTAATTAGTTAATCACCAATTAACCTAACAGTCTATGACAGGTGGGCCCCACCTGTCAGGTTGACTGCTGACGTCATGCTGACGTCAGCAAACACTGTTTCGGATAATTCTAATTTAAATAATTAAATAAATTCCAGAAATTGTTTTAATCTTTATAAAATCATATTAAATAATCCGTAACTCCGATGGAAAAACTTTGTACATGAAACTTGCTCAGAACGACGAGACGAATCCGAATACGCGGTCCGTTTGTCCGCCACACGTCCCTAACTATCCGAACGTGCAACCGTTTCCCCTCTTTTCGTCTGTCCGAAAAGCCGGACACCGGGAATACTTTCCCGGATGTTTTTCTCTTTCGCCGGTATTACCTAGCCCTACGATAGAACACCGCTAGCTCTGCTTATTGACATGTCATGCACTTGTTTGCTTAGTATTTATTGTTTCCTCCCCCTCTTCTCTCTCGGTAGCCCACGACATCGATGTCGTCCCCGAGGCCGACGCAGCTCCGGAGCCCGAAGACACCATTGACAACCTTGCCCTTGCCGCCGAGCAACCAGGCAAGCTCCCCCCCCCTTTGATCACCCCGATATCACCCATTCTATTTCTCATGCTTGCATTAGAATTGCTGCTGCTACTGCTTTACCTATTCTGATGCATAGCCTGTTTATTGTAACCTGCTGTTGATAATTACCTGCATATCCTAAACTGCTTAGTATAGGCTGGGTAGAGACCTATCAGTGACCCCACTTGTCCCGACTGCCCCGCTGGATTATCCGAAGACCCGATCAACGGGATTGAAGACCAGGCCCCGGCACCGCACATCACCCCCTTAGTTGTAACGACACTGCAGCGTTAATATCGAGTGCCGAGGGTGATACCTCGTGTAGCACTTCTGATGTTAACTCTGTAGAGTAGCTATTCGGTCGTGGTCATCGAGGGTGATTCCTCCTTCACCACTTCCGATAACGACGCTGTCGTGCAACACATCAAGTGTGAACCCATCGAGGGTGATTCCTCCGAGTTCACCTTGACGGATACATCGAGTGGGAATTCAACGAGGGTGATACCTCGGATTCCTCTGATGTTATGGACACACGGATACTTGGACTATACACTGTTACTTGGATAGGCGGGTCGACCCTGAGGGGTACCCGCGTGCGCCTGAGAGGCGAGTGTTGTGAAGACGGGTGCCTGTATGGTGCCCGAGTGATGAATATGAGGCGCGGCCGGGCATTCTTAACCCTTGCAGCAAGTCCTCGAGACGGGGCGACGGGGTCACATCTTTCGTGAGTCTCTGCTCGTTACCGCAAGCCCAAGGTACTAACGATTTGGATATTTGATCCGAGCAGGCCTCTGGCCTGATAGCACTAACCATCACGTGGGCATAGTATGGGCGTTCTACATCGTATGCATCAGCCGAAAGCTCTGTCAGACGTCCAGTTCAGCATGGCGGCACGGTCGGATCGTGTCGGCCACCCGAGGCGATGCTGGTATCCACCATGTGCGCAACGACCCGGAGGGCGAGGGGCGATGGCCAAGACCCCCTTGCGCTTAGGATGTAGACCGGCGGGGACCTCTTTGCTGAGCTGTAGGTAGGGTTGCGATGTGTCGTTTGGCCGAGGCCGGGCATGACCCAGGAAAGTTTGTCCGTCCGGAGTTAATCGAGCGTGTTGGGTAAGTTGGTGCACCCCTATAGGGAAGAACACTTCTATCGATAGCCGGTCCTACGGTAAAGGACACTCGGAGTTGTATCCTGATTGATACAATTAGAACTGGATACCTGGATACTATGACTCTGGGATTGCTTCTCGCAGGGAGTCGAGAAGGGATCTCAGGACGAGGTTGATGACTATATGGCTCTGGGATTGCTTTCTCGTAGGGCGTCGAGAAAGGATCTCTGGGTGAGGTTGAGACTTAATGATACTGCTACATTATATTGTACTATTCTACCCTCTTCTATTTCTGCAAGACCGCTGAAGATGCTAGTCTTCGATAGGACTAGGCCTTCTCTCTATTCTGGCATTTCTGCCGTCCAGTCCACATATACGGCCTCTCATTGAAAATGTTGCATATGTAGTGTAGATCCTTGCTTGCTGAGTACTTCTGAGTACTCACGGTTGCTTTGTTTACCTTTTCTCCCCATATCAGTTTGTCGTGACCAAGATGACGGAGCCCCTGAGACAGATGCCTCGTCGATCGACTACTACTACTACCCAGAGGATGGATACTACTACGAGCTTGCCGTCGACCAGGAGTAGGATCGGAGGGTCCCAGGCAGGAGGCCTACGCCTTTTGATCGTAGTGTTTTATTTTGCCCCGCTTTACTAAAGGCCTTTCTGTGCTTTCTTTTATATCTGTACTCAGATATCTGATGCTTCCGCTGACGCTTGTTCGCAAGCTTATGTATTCGAGCCCTCGAGGCCCCTGGCTTGTAATATAAAGCTTGTATGACTTTATTTATGTTTTAGAGTTGTGTTGTGATATCTTCCCGTGAGTCCTTAGGCTTGATCGTGTGCATTTGCGTGTATGATTAGTGCACGATTGGGCCAGGGGCGTCACAACGGTCGATGTGTGGAGTAATAGTAGTAGATGTAGGCAGGAGTCGGTCTACTAATCTTGGACGTGATGCCTATATACATGATCATTGCCTTGGATATCGTCATAATTATTTGCTCTTCTGTTAATTGCCCAATAGTAATTTGTTTACTCACCGTATGCTATTTTCTCGAGAGAAGCCTCTAGTGAAATCTACGACCCCCGGGTCTATTTCCTATCATATTAAAACCCAAAAATACCTTGCTGCACTTTTTCTTTATTTATTTTATTTTGTGTTTTTGGTAGATCTATTTATCCAATCTCCTACAATTTAATCTATCTCAATACCGAGGAGGGATTGACAACCCCTCTTACGCATTGGGTTGCAAGTTTTTGTTGTTTTTGTGCAGGTGCTGTTTACATAGTGTTGCTTGGTTCTCCTACTGGATTGATAACCTTGGTTTGAAAACTGAGGGAAATACTTACCGTTGCTGTGCTGCATCATCCTCTCCTCTTCGGGGAATTACCAATAGAGATACAAGCAATCAACCATCCAATGCAATTATCCATCACTGATCCGATGACTACGCTTTTCATATATTGATCTTTGCTAAGTTACTTTCACCGTTGCTGCTGTTACAATCACTACAAAATTGCTACTGTTACTATTATTATCAAACTATCATACTATGCTACTGATCACCTTGCTGCAGATATTAAGTCTTCCAGGTGTGGTTGAATTGACAACTCAACTGCCAATACTTGCGAATATTCTTTGGCTCCCCTTGTGTCGAATCAATAAATTTGGGTTAGATACTCTACCCTTGAAAACTGTTGCGATCCCCTATACTTGCGGGTTATCAAGACCTTTTTCTGGCGCCGTTGCCGGGGAGCATAGCTCTATTGGCTGAGTCACTTGGGATTTATATCTGTTGATCACTATGAAGAATCTGAAAGACGACAGAACCAAGATCGTTTCTAAGACAAGGGGAGGTAAGGAACTGTTATCTAGCTCTGCACTTGATTCTCCTTCTGTTTTGAGTAAGCTTGCTACACCACCACCTGCTATTAATCCTGCTATGTCGCAAGTAATTGATAATGCTACTTCTACTATGAATGATGCTATTGATGATGCTAGTACTTTGCTTGATGATAATGTGCCACTAGGTGAATTTCTTGATGAACAACTTACTAAAGCTAAAGAATTTGAGAATGCTGAAACTGATGAAATTATTGAAATCGAGAATTATGATTCACCTACTATACCTAGCTCTCCTAGATATGAATTACCTAAGATACCCGATGGTTATGTTATGGATGAGGAGATAGCTAAGGAATTCCTTGCTTGCAATGATAGAGATGATCTTAAGAAACTACTATGTAAGCTGAAAGAAAAATCTCTAAATGATAGAATGAAATATGACCCTCAGTTTGCTACTTCTCCCATCTTTGTTACTGATAAGGACTATGAATTCTATGTCGACCCTGAGTTAATTACTTTGGTTGAATCCGATCCTTTTCATGGTTATGAATCTGAAACTGTTGTGGCACATCTTACTAAGCTGAATGATATAGCCACCCTATTTGCTCACGAGGAAAAAAAATCGCTACTACTATATTATTAAGTTGTTTCCTTTCTCATTAAAGGGTGATGCTAAGATATGGTTTAATTCTCTTGCTCCTAGTTGTGTGCATAATCCCCAGGATATGATATATTACTTCACTGAAAAATATTTTTCTGCTCATAAGAAACAAGCTGCTTTACAGGAAATATTTAACTTTGTGCAAACTAAAGAAGAGAATCTCCCTCAAGCTTGGGGGAGGCTTCTCCAATTACTTAATGCTTTGCGTGATCATCCTCTCAAGAGAAATGAAATACTTGATATCTTTTATAATGGACTAACTGATGCTTCTAGGGACCACCTAGATAGTTGTGCTGGTTGTGTTTTCAGGGAATGAACTGTTGAACAAGCTGAAGAACTATTGAATAATATGTTGAGGAATGATAATGATTGGACTCTTCCTGAACCACCACCTAAGCCTATTCCGAGGAAGAGAGGCATTCTGTTTCTCAGTCCTGAAGATATGCAAGAGGCAAAGAAAACTATGAAAGAAAAAGGTATTAAAGCTGAAGATGTTAAGAATTTACCACCTATTGAAGAAATACATGGTCTCGATACCCCGACACAGGTAGTAGAGGTAAATTCTCTCTATAGATTTGATGAAGGTGATGTTCCTTATACTAAATCTGCTAGTCAATGCCTTGATGAATTGGATAACTTTATTGTTAAAAAGGAAAACTTTAATGCATATGTTAGTAGACAAATTGAAACGAAATGCTTATATGATTGAACGCTTGAGTGGCTTTATGTTTAGAACTGTTAATGATGTCAAGGGCATGAGTAAACATGCATTCATGATAAAAACCCAAGTAGAACAAGTCATCAAGTCACAAAATAATTTTCTTAATGAGATGAACAATAAAATGAATGATCATGCTGTTAGAGTTATGACTAGGAGTGGTAGAATGACTCAGGAACCCTTATATCCTGAAGGCCATCCTAAGAGAATTGAGCAAGATTCTCAAAGAATTAATACTGATGCACCTAGTCCTCCTAGTAATAAAAATAAAAAGAAAAATGATAAGACTTTGCATGCCTCTAGTGAACCTACTGTAGACACACCTGAGAATCCAAATGATATCTCTATTTCTGATGCTGAAACACAATCTGGTGATGAACATGAACCTAGTAATAATGATAATAATGATGTTCATGTAGATGCTCAACCTAATAATGATAATGATGTGGAAATAGAACCTGCTACTGATCTTAATAACCCACAACCTAAGAATAAAAGATATGATAAGAGATACTTCATTGCTAGGAAACATGGTAAAGAAAGAGAACCATGGGTTCAGAAACCCATGCCTTTTCCTCCTAACGCTTCCAAGAATAAGGATGAAGAAGAATTTGAGCGCTTTGTTGAAATGCTTAGACCTATCTTTTTGCGCCTTCGTTTGACTGATATTCTGAAAATGTCTCCTTATGCTAAGTACATGAAAGATATTGTCACCAATAAAAGAAAGATACCGGAAGCTGAAATTTCCACCATGCTTGCAAATTATTCATTTAAGGGTGGAATACCTAAGAAACTAGGAGACCCAGGAATACCAACTATACCATGCTCCATTAAAAGAAACTATGTTAAAACTGCTTTATGTGATCTAGGAGCCGGTGTTAGTGTTATGCCTTTCTCTTTGTATCGAAGACTTGATTTGAATAAGTTGAAACCAACTGAAATCTCTTTGCAAATGGCTGATAAATCAACTGCTATACCCATCGGTATTTGTGAGGATGTGTCTTTCGTAGTTGCAAATGTTACTATCTTAACGGACTTTATTATTTTTGATATACCCGAGGACGACAGTATGTCGATTATCCTTGGTAGACCCTTTTTGAATACTGCAGGGACTATTATTTATTGCAATAAAGGCAATGTCACTTTTCATGTCAATGGTAATGAGCATACAATACACTTTCCGAAGAAACAACCTCAAGTGCATAGTATCAATTCAATTGGAAAAATTTCAACAATTACTATTGGAGGTTTTGAATTTCCTATTCCTACTATCAAAAAGAAATATGAAATTCTTATTGTTGGGGATATGCATATCCCCATTGAGGTAACCTTGTGTTATACAAAGATTCTCCGGTTTCATATCATTTAGAAGAAGTTTGTTAATAAGACTTGATCAACCTTATTAATGGATTCCTTTTGATGGGCATGTGGTCGATGAATTTAGTAAACACAACTTTCTGTACCCACTTTTTACTTTCTATTATTTAGAATTAATAAAGTAGAAATGTCATAGTTATATTGTTTTCTGAATTACCCATGCAATAAAAAATGCCCTGAAAATAAAAGTTCTCAGAATGCCCTAAAAATTTAACATGTTTTTTTCTGCAATATATGAAACATAGTGGCATTGAACACACCCCAGGGGGATGCACCTGTGAACCACAAGCTCACAGGGTGCACCCACCCCCTGGGCGTGCCATGCAAGCTTGTGGGGCCAATGTAGGCCCCCTCACTTATTGCTGCAACCCATGCTCATCTCCTTCCTCTAGAAAAAATCAAACTTGCCCCATAGCCCGTGTTCTTGCTCATTTTGCTGCCATTTTTGATCTCCTTGCTCGTAACTCCGTTTCCGAAACTGTTTTGAGGGATTGCTCACCGGTATGTGATGTCTACGACACAACTTGTTCTTGTAGACTCGTGTTGGGCCTCCAAGCGCAGAGTTTTGTAGGACAATAGCAATTTTTCCTCAAGTGGATGACCTAAGGTTTATCAATCTGTGGGAGGCGTAGGATGAAGATGGTCTCTCTCAAACAACCCTGCAACCAAATAACAAAGAGTCTCTTGTGTCCTCAACACACCAAATACACTGGTAAATTGTATAGGTGCACTAGTTCGGCGAAGAGATGGTGATATAAGTGTAGTAATGATAGTAGATATTGATTTTTGTAATAGGAACAGTAAAAAACATCAAGGTAGCAAGTAACAAAAGTGAGCACAAACGGTATTGCAATGCTTGAAAATAAGGCCTAGGGTTCATACTTTCGCTAGTGCAATCTCTCAACAATGCTAACATAGTTGAATCATATAACAATCCCTCAACGCGCGACAAAGAATCACTCCAAAGTTCTTATCTAGCGGAGAACATAAGATGAAATTGTTTGTAGGGTATGAAACCACCTTAAAGTTATCTTTTCCGATCGATCTATTGAGCTATTCCTATAAGTGTCACAAACAGCCCTAGAGTTCGTACTAAAATAACACCATATGATACACATCAACCAACTCTAATGTCACCTAGATACTCCAATGTCACCACAAGTATCCGTGAGTTGATTATATGATATGCATCAAACAACTTCAGATCCATAATATTTAATCCAACACAAAGAACTTCAAAGAGTGCCCCAAGATTTCTACCGGAGAAAGTAGGACGAAAACGTGCATCAACCCATATGCATAGATTACCCCAATGTCACCTCGGGAATCCGCGAGTTGAGTGCCAAAACATACATCAAGTGAATCAATATAATACCCCATTATCACCATGGGTAGTCATATGCAAGACATACATCAAGGGTTCTCAAATCCAACAAAGTATTCAATCCGATAAAAGTGAAACTTCAAAGGTAAAAACTCAATTCATCGCAACAAGATAGAGAGGGGAAAAACCATATGATCCAACTATATTAACAAAGCTCGTGGTACATCAAGATCGTGCCAAATCAAGAACACGAGAGAGAGAGAGAGATCAAACACATAGCTGCTAGTACAAACCCTCAGCCCCGAGGGTGGACTACTCCCTCCTCTTCATGGTGGCCGTCGGGATGATGAAGATGGCCTTCGGTGATGATTTTCGCCTCTGGCAGGGTGCCGGAACGGGCTCCCGATTGAGTTTTCATGGATATAGAGGCTTGCGGCGGCGGAACTTCTGATCTAGGTTAACTTTCAGGGGTTTCTAAATATATAGGATTTTTTAGCATTGGAATCACGCGAAGATGGGCTTCGAGGGGCCCACTACCCACCAGGGCGGGCGCGCCCTAGTGCCTAGTGGGCAGCCCCCCTCAAGTGGGTCTTTGCTCCAGTATTTTTCTTCGGTTCCAAAATAAATCTCCAAAAAGTTTCGTCCAATTCCTAGAACTTTTATTTCTGCACAAAAACAACACCATGGTAGTTCTGCTAAAGACAGCGTCAGTTCGGGTTAGTTCCATTCAAATCATACCAAAACCATATAAAATTGTTGTAAACATGGCATGAATACTTCATAAATTATAGATACGTTGGAGACGTATCAGTATGTGACTCCTCCAATGGTCCAATTAGTTTTTGTTCTAGTGGTTTATTATTTGCACATTTAGCTACTGTTGGTGACCATGTTCTTGAGCTTGCATGTCAATTTATATGGTTCAAACTAGTTTTGGTGCATAATATGGACTCTAGACACTTGTGGGAGTAGTTGCTATCGATTTTGTTGAGTTTGGTTCACTTTTATTTTGAGTTACTAAAAATTTCAAAGAAAAACATGAAGAGGTGGTTGAGGGTCTCATCAAGCCGGATTCGGAGGAAACTCCGAAGAGGAAGCCCAAGTACCATCTCCTGCATGCCGCGGAGGTGCAACCGTGCGAGTGGCCGTGTGACACATTCTTGAAGGAAGCGGGAATTTATGAAGATTTCTATTATTTGGCAAACAATGCCGGCATCATCCCCTTCCTCGAAGATAAGTGTGATCAGTATCTACTACTCACTAATACCTTCGTGCAAAGCTTTCACTTTTATGCTAGGAAGGAACCACCCACCGTTGCATTTAACCTCTATGATGTGCCTAAGGAAATGACACTATATGATTTTTGCAATGTTCGCAAAATACCTTATGAGGGTAGTCATTGTGATCCACATCCTAGAGACATGGAGGAGTTCATCTTTGAAACTACTGTGGGAGAGACAAGGGGAGTGTTAGAAGCGAGAGTGGCTAGTTTGCATTTTCCTGTTTTACGTTACTATGCATTTATTTACCGGGAGACGTTTGACTGGTCGTTGGGAGAGTGGAATGCTCAGCTCGCCTGACCTTGCTATTTTGCGCCATGCCTTATATACTAATATAACTTTTAGTTTGGGCACTATGGTTGCTCGACGGTTACACACAAACCGTTCGAAAGGTGTTATTTATGGTGGTATCTATGCTTCCTGCCTCGCTAACCACTTTGAGATTCCTATTAGACATGAGGAGGTGGAGGAGAGGCGACTACCTACTAAATATTTAGATTATGCCAGCATGGTGGGGCTTCATTTTATTGAGAATGATAAGTACAGGCGATTCCGTTTCAACTTAGTATTTAGCCAGGGGACCCGCGAGATCATTACTTTGTCTGCACCTTCTTTGTTCGATCTTTATTCAGGCAGGTACACTATTATGCCTGAGGACATCTATGCGTACTGGGGTCTGACACAACCCCCAGTACCTAAGTCAGTGCCGGCATCTGAGCCATGATACGTCTCCAACGTATCTATAATTTTTTATTGTTCCATGCTATTACATTATCAATCTTGGATGTTTTATATGCATTATTATGCTATTTCATATCATTTTTTGGGACTAACTTATTACCTAGTGCCCAGTGCCAGTTGTTGTTTTTTCCCTTGTTTTTTTTCTTTACAGAAAATCAATACCAAATGGATTCCAAATGGAACGAAACTTTTTGATGATTTTTCTTGGACCACAAGACACCCTGGAAGCTCCGAGAGGAGGCCAGAAGAGCCACGAGGTGGCCACAAGCTCAGGGGGCATGCCCAGGGGGGCGCCCCCAAGCTTGTGGGCCCCTCGTGGCACTTCTAACCCTAATTCTTCTTCTATAAATACCCAAATATTCCCCATAGGCTAGGGGGCACTCCAAAAAATACTTTTCCACTGCTGCAAGTTTCTGTCTTCGTTAGATCCCATCTGGGGACCTTTTTCGGTACTCTGCCGGAGGGGGGGTTCGATCATGGAGGGCTTCTACATCAACCTTGCTGCCCTTCCAATGATGTGTGAGTAGTTTACCACAGATCTACGGGTCCATAGCTAGTAGCTACACTTCTTTTCTCTCTTTGATCTTCAATACAATGTTCTCCTCGATGTTCTTGGGGATCTATTTGATGTAATCTTCTTTTGCGGTGTGTTTATTGAGATCCGATGAATTGTGGGTTTATGATCAGATTATCTATGAATATTATTTGAGTCTTCTCTGAACTCTTTTATGCCTGATTTATATGGCTTTGTATTTCTCTCCGATCTATTGATTTGGTTTGGCCAACTAGATTGATTTTTCTTGCAACGGGAGAGGTGCTTTGTAATGGGTTCAATCTTGCGGTGCTCAATCTCAGTGACAGAAAGGGACATGACATGTCTTTGTATTGTTGCCATAAAGGATAAAAAGATGGGGTTTGTTCATATTGATTGGATCTAGCCCTCTACATCATGTCATCTTGCTTAAGGCGTTACTCCGTTCTTGTTAACTTAATACACCAGATGCATGCTGGATAGCGGTCGATGTGTGGAGTAATAGTAGTAGATGCAGGCAGGAGTCGGTCTACTTGTCTCGGACGTGATGCCTATATACATGATCATTGCCTTGGATATCATCATAACTATGCGCTTTTCTATCAATTGCTCAATAGTAATTTGTTTACCCACCATATGCTTTCTTTCAAGAGAGAAGCCTCTAGTGAAAACTATGGCCCCCGGGTCTATCTTTTATCATATTATTTTCAGACCTACAAAATCAAAAACACAAAAATACCTTGCTGCAATTTATTTACTTTTATTTTATTTCGCACTTTTACGTATCTTTTATATCTATCACTATCAGAGCTCATCCTTGCAAGTAACCGTGAAGGGATTGACAACCCCTTTATCGTGTTGGGTGCAAGTATTTGTTTGCTTGTGCAGGTACAACTATTAGAGACTTGTGTGTTCCTCCTACTGGATTGATACCTTGGTTCTTAACTGAGGGAAATATTTTTTTTGAAACTATCATGTTTTTATAGCAAATTCGGAAACTATATCACCTAATGCAAAAAAATCAGAACTATGACCCCGTCGGCCACGTGTGGGCCGAAGAGGGTCTTTTCGGTCTAAACTTAGCCGAAGAGGACACTTCGGCCTGAGTTTGACCGAAGATGGGCTTATCTGGGCCGAAAAGGACTCTTTGGTCAGCAGTAGGCCGAAGAGTTACAGGGGCCCACCTTTTCGCGTCAACGCTAGGCCGAAGCTGCATGGCTGCGCTCTTCGGCTTATGTTAGGCCGAAATGGTTTTTTCTTTTGAATTTTGACTTATGAATGCTGTGCAACCATTGCCCATCTTAGAGATTGAAAAAAAATATTTTCGCGCAACCCTTTCCCTCAATATTTTCCCGCCAACTCTTTCCCTCCATATGTTCCCGCCACCCGTTTCCCGCCATATGTTCCCACCAACCCTTTCCCGCAATAAGTTCCCGCCAACCCTTTCCCTCCATACCACGGTCGTTCTTTCCCGCCATTTTCTCCTCTCTACCTATAAAACCCCCTTCACACGAAGGTGGATAAGCAGTCCAGTTTAGTGTAGTCGAGATGTCCGATTATCCTTTTGATCGTAGTTTTCACCCCGAGATGAGCAAATGTCTTCTGAGGCTAGCCACCGATTTCAGGATGGACAATAGGATAGTTCCATGGGACGAACTCATCGGTAGTGACACCATACTAAATGAGTTGGCTCAAGCATTACGTAGGTCTGGGTGGCCCGAAAGGACCTATGAGGAGGTACGTAAAGAACTTCTTAGGTTGCATGGAAGGTGGAAGAAGGTAGCGCAGACGAAGAGTGAAACTTTCATAAGGACTGCAGCAGAGCATACATATTTATGGACTGCCGACAGCGAAGATGAATATGATATCTTCATGCGGAGCACCAAGGCCAAGAGTACCGTACCATCGAAGGGCAAGAGTACTGCATCGTCAAAGGGCAAGAGTGCTACATCGACGGAGGGCAAGAGTACCGCATCGTCGAAGGGCAAGGGTGCTACATCGACAGAGGATGACGATGATGCCTTCATGTAGTATGTAAGCTGTATTTTTTAAGTTCAGCCCTACCGTTTAATTCAGATGTACTTGTATCTTAAATTCTTAATTATCGGTTGCAGTCTCTTTGGAAATGTAACTGGAATAACAATGCAAATTAATAGTAATATGTCTCACGCATACATAAAACGATATATGTCTCCTGATCAGATAGAAGTAAGTGCGATAGTAACACATACATGAAGCATGTCTCATACATAGATATTGAATCACACATGCGAATAGTCTGAAACTAACATAGATAAGGACTCATACATAGATACCCATATCACTGCGGGGGATGACGACGAATCTGGGTCTTCCTCGGGCGAGGACCGGAAGGCGATAAGCGTTGAGGCGATGGACGAGGCTCACGAAAACCACGACCATAGATAACCTCGTCTGTCACTGTCTATGTCTCCTGCGATGGTGGTGGTGGTGAAGTGTGAAACACTGTCTGTGAGAAGTCATAAGTGTTTGCAGCTTGGTCATCATCATCACCGTCGCCATCTAAGAACGAAGCACCACCACTAAGCATCAGTGACTACACTGAATGCATGAACGGCTATGACTGGCTGCCGACTGCGGTAAAGTAAGATATGTAAAATTGATTTGCGAAAGTACAATGTTGAAAAGAATGTAGTAAGTAGTGTTACCTAGTTCCATTTGCTGATGCCAGTAAGCGCTCCCTGGTTGTGAAGGAGGTGGCTAATGCCAGGAAGAGCTCCCTGGCTGTGAAGGATGAGGTTCTGAATGGTGCACAGAGGGTCGTGGTTCTGAATGGTGCACAGAGGGTCGTGATTCTGAATGCTGTAGAGAGGGACGTGGCGGACTATGTGCTGGACGAGGAACTGCAACATCCGAAGATCGTCTACACGTAACAGCTGCGTAAATACCGCATAGCTTTTCATCAAGACACCTCAACCATGAGACGTGCTCTCGCGGTGGGATAGTATCTCCCCTCTGACAGCACTGCATTAAAGCGGAAACCTCCTCTCATGCCTCGCTTGTCAAGTCACCATGTACACAAAGAGTTAACCAATTAGATCCTCGTTGTATGACAAACAACACGAATAGTTAACCAATTGAATATGTCTAGGTTAAAAAAAGACTTAACATATGAGAACCATGGCATGTACCGCGTGGTGTCTGGTTCCCACAACAGAGGCAGTTGGGTACATATCGCTGGTGAGAGGGGCTTCGATCTGATCAGGAGCAGTCGAAGGAACCAAGTAGATCCTTATTGTATGCCGGTAACGCTGTAGATACAACCCGAACTCGTCCTAGTCAAAGGGCCGAACCTCATCCCAGATATTTGTCGGCACGGTAGTCCATTCGTCAACGTAAGGGGTAATGCTCTGAAGCCAATAAGCCATGGACTTGTTTCCTCCTACGCGACTGTACCTGAGATTGACATGCGTGTTACATGATTAGTTATATTCTGAATGCAGAGCTGAGAACTAAAATAGTATTACTACTTACTTGTGCACGTGTTCTGGTAAGTGTGGAATAACTGGAATGTCAGGCTCTTGAGATAGACCGAATTGTCTCATCACCCTATGAAGAGCCATCTCCTCAACCGTCATGTCGAACACCAACTTGGCCTTGGTCATCCAATAGTGTCGATCTCTAGTGCACAATCCAGAAATCCCAACTGGGCACCTGGATAATATAGCCTGATGCGAGTATGGCTCCCAGATAACTTGATCCTCGTGCAAACTATCAAACTGCGCCGTGAAGGACGAGTAGCAACCCCTCACCTGGCTATGCGCAAACTGTCTCTGTGCATGACAACAAATAAGCATTAGTAATACTATTGAATGGCAAGAAATAATCGAATTAATTGTTACTTAATATGAAAGTACCTCTCTCCGTGCCCAAATAGATCCCATAGTAGGTAAGTCGCCGATAGAAGGCACATAAGCCCCAGCTATGTCTTCCAAACCAAAAGGTTTATCAACATAGACATAGGGTCGTCCAATAGGGAATCTCTCGTATGACGAGAGTTGCAACAATAATGGACATCCAACAAGACCTGATTTTCTAGACGTCAACAATCAAGCTTTGCACAGGCCTCTGTACGTAGCCGCTAACATAGCAGAACCAAAACTCCTCTACAGAATGTCCCCAGGGCAACGTGCGTCAGCTGTCTCTCGTGCAATATCGATGAGTCATGCATCGACAGTGGTCATGTGGTTCTCAGTGAATATTGTCTTGCCGAATAGCCAAAGAATATATGCCTCTAGGGATCGGTCAATCTGTGCCTCTGACAACTGAACATCGGGATATCCTAACGAGACAATTTACATAGAAACGAAATGATTGTATGAACATCGGGCAACTATAAAAACAATATTTGTTTAAGTGGCCGTGAAGGTTACCTGAAACTGGCTCAAACATCTAAAAAGAGGCCCGTGAGGATCGTTGTCTATGCCCGTAGCAGTTGGCACCCCAGCCAAAAAACGGGTCTGCATCGATGCTAGCCAACCAGGTTCTGCCTCTAAAGGACCTATGGCAGCACCGGCCAGAGGTAATCCCAACATGTAAGACACATCCTGTAACGCCATCTCTCCCCAGGGAAAGTGAAACGTATGTGTCTCTGGTCTCCATCTATCTACTAAGCAGGTAAGGAGTGACTTGTCGTAAGAGAAACATTTCACTTGCCTCTTGCTTAACTGCATTGGTTCACTTGCCTCATCTAAGTTCGGACCATCAACCCACTCATCCAATGTACCCTCAACCAGCCATGCCAAGGGTAGAAGTCCATCCCAACTTAACCTACAAAATAAAGAGAATGTAGCATATTGTTAGCGGCTATCAAAAGTATGTCAAACATAGTAAGTCATTATATGGATTCCATTATATGCACACATACCTATTAACCCATAAAGGGTGTATCACAAGTTAGACTTTGGGGTGCGAGTGACCAACACGTCTAAGTTCTTGCCCGCTTCCATAAGGGTGCCCCGGTGCCCTCTATCGATATTACCGTTAAGCAACGGATATGAAGACATATCTGCAATTCAAACAACAAATCTCAGGTGCAAACAAAACATAGTACAAACATATTACAAAGTAAAACATAGTTCAGACATATTACAAATGAAAACATAGTCCAGACATATTACAAATTGAAACATAGTCCAGGCATATTACAAATTAAAACATAGTCCAGACATATTACAAATTAAAAGATAGTCCAACATATTACGAATAAAAACATAGTATGACACTTATATAGCTTGTGAGTTATTTCTTCCTCGTCCGCCCCTTCGGCCTCGACTGCCACGACCACGTCCGCCTCTTGCTCCTATTGTCGCAGTCATCGATGTGGAAGCACTCGTCGATGTGGAAGCACCGCCTTTGTTCAGGTCGGGACAATATCTCATCCTATGCCCATAAGCCGCGCATAACAAACATTGTCTGGTTGCTCCGCCAGCTTTAGATTGCTCCATATCATTTCAGATGCGATGGGCCTTTCGTTTGCCCCTACTTGTTCGCCGAAGTTCTGGATCCGGGATGTATACTCTCTCACCGTCGTTTACCTTGTTGAAATTGCCGACGACTCTAAACCCTGTCATCTCACCTGTCCATGTGTTGAGTACTGCCTCTTTTAAATAGTATGGGGACACGAAGGAGATAGCGTCCAACTCAATCTGGCCACAGGAAGCCAACACATGTGAGCAAGGTAGGTGCAACAACTTCGGTTTGTTGCACGTACACTCACATGTTGGATAAAATTCCGTTCCAATTTTTACCTCGTGCGTCTTCACCTCATTTGCAGAACCAAAACCATTGTAGGAAGCTGAACCTCATACCTCCTTTCCTGATTACCTGTGAGTCTGACAGTTTGCTTCTTTGCTTACTCCATGACACGGCTACAATAAGGTGTGTTGTGATTATCTGCAATATGCTTCCTTGCTAACTCGTTCCTTTCTCTGAAATATCTCAAAGTGCCATGGAATACAGCCTCCACAATAGCTATGAGTGGCAATGCTCTATTCCCTTTGAGTACAAAGTTATACACCTCTACAAGATTGGTTGTCATGTGGCCATACCTAGCTCCATGGGTGTCATGCAGCAAAGACCAATTCACTGGAGGCTCTTTCTCTATCCACTCAGAAAAATTCTTTATTACCCTCCCCTTCTTTCTAGTAGTATTAGGAGGGTCAATTGCTGGCAAGTCACAAAGGCCTACTGGCTCCTCTAGCTCCATGATGAGTGCTGCTAATTTAACCTGATCTGGTTCCATTTTCTTCCTCGCACGGACCTGCTTCTTAGTAAACTCATCTAGTTTTGACCAAATAAATCTGTATTTGTGCTGCTGGTTCTGCTTGCATAATTTTTTGAACAAGTTCATCAACCGCTCATTCTTGAACTGTGAGAAAAAATTATCCCCAAGATGGCGCATGCACCACCAGCTCTGCAAGTCCCTCCAAGGTGTTGGTTCGTCAGCTGTTGGATTCCTTAGAGTCTTCACGGCCTTCAATATACCAGCATGTCTGTCATGAATGACACACACGTTTGGTCGGTCCTGCACAATGGCAATTTTCACTTGCCGAAAGAACCATACCCAGCTCGGAAAGTTCTCACCCTCCAGAAATGCCATGGCAAGTGGGATGATTTGATTGTTCCTGTCCACACCAATAGCAGTTAGGATTTGCCCTTTGTACTGACCGGTCAGGAATGTACCATCCACAAACATAACTGGAGGACAATGCCGGAAAGCTTCGATGCACATAGCAAAAGGCAAGAATATTCGTTTCAACACCTTGAAATCTGGTATACTCGGCAACCTCGTGTGTTGTACGTTCATATAAGTGTCGGGATTCCTCTCCTTCAGTATGTCAAGGAGATGGACAACATTATCATATGAGTCAAATAACGTCCCAAACCTTTCCTCCATAGCCTTTTGCTTAGCCCTCCAAGCCGTCCCATAAGGAATGACATAATTCCATTGACATTCACTGCTGTCTGGATGTGTTTTGCTTCCATATCTTTCTTCTATACTATCTCAGTATACATGAGTTGCGCAATGAGAGTTGAAGTCAGGTTTGGATGATTCACCAGAAGGTTTTTCCTCACACAATTATGTGGGATGACATCGGTGACAACCCAGTGGATGTCATACTTCGGCACGTGCTCGTGCACCTTCCCAGGACAACCTGTTTCAATATATTTCACGGTATAGTTTGTTGGACTTGATATGTGTGTCCGGAAAACCCTCTGCGTAGACATAGCCCACTTTATCACCGCATACTTCAATTTTTTCTTTGTATCAAACATAGCCCCTATCTGGACTTGGTTCAGATTATACTGTTGTCGGTGTCAAAATTGACAGACCTTGGCGTAGGGGGTCCCGAGCTGTGGATCTAGGATCGATGGGTAACAAGGGACGACGAACACATTGTTTACCCAGGTTCGGGCCCTCTCGAGGAGGTAAAACCCTACGTCCTGCTTGATGGTATTGGATGTATAACGTGGTTTACAGAGTAGGTCTACCTCGAGATCAGCATGAGCTAAACCCTAAGGCTATGAGGTGATGAATGTAGCCCTTAACCCTAATGACTACAGCCCTCGGTTTATATAGACACGGATAGGGCTAGGGTTACCGAAGATAGATTACAATAAGGGTTTGAAGAGATCCTACGCCTTCTTGACTTGGAGGGCACACCACGGCTTCATAGATCTCCTGTCATTATACGGCTCTACCAGTCCGGCCCATGTACAATGGGCCGTCACCCCAAGGACCCCTTAGTCCATGACTCCCTCAGTAGCCCCCGAACTTGCCTCCAATGCCGGGGATCGTCTTCTGGAATCTTCACATCATCGGCTTGCGAGACGAGTTCCCTTACTCCGTTTGAAGCTGTGTTAATTTCGCCGAACTTTATCCGAAACCCGCTCTAATGTACTCGGGTCCGGACAGTCTCAAGATTCTAAGATCCGAAGACATCTCGAGATTAAGGTGGGACCATCAAAGTTTAATGTCGTTCCTCGGGGCAAAGGCTTCACACACCTTTCCAGAGGGCACGTGGCCCAACGCCATCCTTCCACGCACCCGTCCTTTTGGCTTCACAATAAGACGCTTATTTATAGATACAAAGGTGCTGAGAATAGTTATCTTCCCCTTCGCCAAGAATGACACCAAAAAAAATTCTCTAAAGCCATGGCCGACATCCCGGGTTCTTCCTCGCGCCCTCACAGCCCGCTCCCAGGCGATTGGTTGAGCTGCTCAGTCTTGCTTATCCAGCTGAGATGCTTGCAGGCGCAGCGCTTCCTCCCTTCGGCCGATCTGGTCCCAGTCCGTGCCAGTCTCATCTCCATTGATGGCCGCGCCCTTGCCGAGAACTCCCCCGCCCCAAACAAGGAGGAGAGGGTATGTCTCGTGCCCTTCCTTCTTAGAGGTTTGGGTTTTCCTATTCATCCCTTTCTATGGGGTCTACTAGAGTTCTATGGGATCCAACTCCACAACCTCACCACGGAGTCCATATTGCACATTTCTGGCTTTGTAGCCTTGTGCGAGATATTTCTGAGTTGCGAGCCCCACTTTGACTTGTGGGGGAAGTATTTCTGTCTTGCCCCCACCTCCGAGAGGGATCTATATTTGAGGTAGGCGGCGCTGAAGTATGGCGAATAGCTGGGACAGGGTACCCAATAGGGACCCCACAGAAAGATCCCGAAGGATGGACTTCGGAGTGGTTTTATATTGAAGACGTTCCCCTCACTGATCCAATTCGGCAAGGGCTACCCGAATATTTGAATGACCCATCTATAAAGCGGTACAACTGGCGGTCTAGAGGCCCTTCCCAACAGGACATCGAAGAAGTACGTGCACTGTCGGCCAAGATCAGGCTGCTAACTAGCAGCAAGCTGACCATGATTGAAGTTATGGCCATCGCCATTACCCGATGCATGCAACCCCTCCAACAGCGGGGTCACCCTTTATGGTGCTATAATGGGACCAATGATGTGACACGTCACCAGCGGTAAGGACCAGACAACAAGGCGGCCCTGACCAAAATATTGGCCGACCTCTTCAAGGGAGACGAAGCAGAGTTCGCTCGCATGAGTATTCGAGAAGGCTGCTCCGGATACAATCTGGCGGACTGGGTAAGTCACAATCCATTACTTTGAGCCCACAGATTACACTGAATTCTTACTGATCGCCACTTGAACAGGGATGGAGGCGTCAGGTTGCGTCCATTAGTTGTCCTCCTCCTCAACCAGAGAATCACTCTCGTGATGGCGATCCGGGGTATCATGACGACCCAGAGACGTCAATCGAATTTGAAGATGGGGTGTTCTATCAGGATGGCCTTGATGGCGGCAAGGTGGCTATAACAGCTGATCACCCCGGGGCTCTTCCCTCTTCCACAGTAAGTGAAAAGAAGACCCTCTCCTGAACAGGGCGCTCATCTCGCGCTACCCCCCACGTGCTGACTTCTACTCCCAAGGGTCGCCGCACTACGCGTAAGAATGTCTCGGGAGGAGCGTGGACCACGCCAGCTTTGGCCCTTGATGGGAGATCAAAGCGGAAAGCTTCCACTGAGGTGGAGGCACCTGCCCCCTCGGCCCAAAGGTAACGTATTTCAGAATTGCAGCGAGGGTTGCTGCTGGCACTTTCTTATTAGAGCTTGCTCAATTTTGCAGAAGGCGTATGCCCCTACACCCATCCGAAGATCTCCCGGATGCGCCGAGCCGCAACTCCGGGCCCAAGTCTTCGGCACAAGCAAGAGCCTCCTCAGAACATACAGCGGCTGGCGTACCTCCGGCGGACTCCGACGATGTTTCGGTCACTAATTCCGAGGTCGAGAGCGTAATGAACCATCACCGCTGGAGGGAGACTTTACGTCATACTACCTTTGCCGAACAGGAATTTAATGCTTTTAGTTCGGTGGATGCGTACCTTGGAGCGGCCCGGACAGGTCTGGACGGGATTGCCGGCCTATTTGCCGCCAAGGTGCAGGTATATAGCTTAAAAGCAGATCATGTTCCCTAACCAACTAGCCCCCAAGCCTTAACTCGGGCGGGACGGCCGAGTTAAGGGTGTATAATGATATTATTTTTGTAGGCCACAAGAGATCAGAACAAAAAGCTATCCGAGGACCTTGAAGTGAGCCGGACACAGTTGGTCGAAGCCAAGGCCGAACTAGATGCGGCTCGAAAAGCTAGCAGCGAATTGTCCGGTGAGTAGTAAAGACTGTTTTTGTAGGTATACATTGTATGCCAAGCATTAACACCGTATTCTCCGTATAGCCGTGGGAGCTGTAAGCAAGCTGCGGAGGGAGTTGGAGGCTGGTAAACGAGTACTGACGCGAAGTTAGGAGGAGAAAAATGAACTCAAGGCAGAAAATCAACGGCAAGCCGAGGAAATTAAGAGCTTGAAAGCTCAGTTGGCCCAAACTGCGGAGGAAAACCAGAAGCTGAAAGGTGGCATATTCGGTAAGTGCTGATCGTACCGTGCTGTTGGCAAGTGTCATTGATGTGTTAATGATGATGTGCAACACCTGCTTGTTAGGTCTCCTAACTGGGTGGCCTGAGGAAGAAGTAAGCGCTTATGACGGGAACCTTCTAAAGGAACTGTCGAAGACCTATGAAAAGGCCCGAAAAGCCATGAAGAGCATGGCAAAGGCGTTATGGCCATCCGATGCGCCACCACAGAGTATGGCCGAACTAACCAGTCGATTTAAAGGGGATCGATGAAGGTTTGATTTATGGAAGATCTCGGCCTGCCGAGAAGGAGCGCGCGAGGTGTGGGCTATGGTAAAGACCCACTTCACCAAGCTAGACCCGATGCATATGGCCCGGGTTGGTCCTGTGAGCCCTGATGGTCAAGAGATACCACTAAGCTTGGTGTATGATGAAGTGATGCAAGCCGCTCGCTGTTCTCAAAAGGATTGCGCTTTAGAACAATTGATAGACAATGTCGAGAATGAGTAGTCTTGTCAATTCTATGTATCTATGTACTTTATGTTGACCGTGCTCAATCCGCGTTCTTATTGTTATTGTTGAAAGAATGTTGTCTTGACCGGCCATCGGCTTCTGCCTCTCCGATCAGAGATTGGGGAGTGTTCCGTACTGTGTGCCATGGGAAACAAGGCAATAATTCGGGAACCAGGCAATCCGGCCTTCTGGTTTAAACAGACAAAACATATGTGGAGAGTGATGTTATATTACTGTTTAACGTAAGAAACATCTTCTGATGAAAATAGTTCCTCCAAGAGTTCCTTCCATCGGGTAAAATTATAGTCCGGACACATAGGGTCAACGGACACCAATGGCTTTAAAAAAGAACCTTGGTAGTAAGCTCGAGGCTATATTCACTTCCCTTAGGCCGACTTGTTATATTCTGTAAGAACGCTAGCTTTCGGCTTCACCCGTCTGAGGTATGGTCCCGGGTGACCCGGTCGTAACAATCGCAGAGGTGCTCCCTTTAAGCCCTAGCCGAACAATTGGGAACGTAGGGGTAAGCACAGGAGCCAGGCAACCCAGCTTGGCAAAGATCTTAAGGCAAACAAGTGCATATGTTGGCTTAACATGTGTGAGAAGGATGCAATTAGTACGAATGCGATTTATACATTTATACGGCTCTTGTGAGGGAGCCCCCAGGCAAAGCTGGGTGTTACATTCAATGATGTATATAATGCGAGCTTGGTATGGTTCGGTTTAGCCGGACTAGCGCCACGTCGAAGAGAAAAAAGGAAAATAAAAGAAGGGAAAGGTGGAGATGTATGTCAAGCTCAGGCATAAAAATGCCGCAGCCTTGCTGCGTTCCACGGGTTCGGCTCTAGGCCGTCATCGGATGGGCGGCGAAGACGATATGCTCCTCCTATGAGTACTTCATCGATGATGTATAGTCCCTCCCATTTAGGCGACAGTTTATTCTTCTGTTTTTCAGGGAGTCGGAGGACGAGGTCTCCCACGTTATATGTCTTCGCCCGGACCTCGCGGTTGTGGTAATGCCGTGCTTGCTGTTGATAGAACGCGGACCGAGCTCGAGCTATGTCCCGTTCTTCTTCTAGAGCGTCCAGGTCATCCTGCCGATCGAGCTCGGCTTCCTTTTCTTCGTACATGCGCACTCTAGGCGCGTCATGGATAAGGTCACATGGGAGGACTGCTTTCGCACCATATACCATAAAAAATGGTGTGTATCCGGTTGATCGATTAGGAGTGGTGTGCAACCCCCATAGCACGGAATCGAGTTCCTTGACCCAATGGCAGTCTGATTGTTCAAGGGATCGAACTAGGCAAGGCTTAATGCCACTCATAATGAGTCCATTGGCTCGTTCGACCTGTTCGTTGGTCTGTGGGTGGTACACCGAGGTGTAATCGAGCTTAATGCCCATTTTACCGCACCAGTCTTTAACTTCCTGGGCGGTGAAGTTGGTACCATTATCGGTAATTATGCTGTGGGGACACCATAATGGTGTACGACATCGGATAAGAAGTCGATGACTGGTCTGGATCCTGCCAAAGTGACGGGTCTTGCCTCGATCCACTTGGTGAATTTGTTGACCATGATCAATAGGTACTTCTTTTTGTTTGTCCCCCCTTTGAGTGGTCCGACCATGTTGAGACCCCAGACCGCAAAAGGCCACGTGATCGGTATCACTACTAGGGAAAAGCCTAGCAGTAGCGCTGGTTTTTGGCCTAGCAGTAGTGCAGGGTACCACGCTAATGCTACGGCGCTACAGTTAAAGGTTAGCAGTAGCGTTGGTTTACCCACGCTACTGCTATAGCTACTTAGTAGTAGCGCTTCTTGCAGAAAGCGCTACTGGTACTTACTAGTAGCGCTCCTCTCTGCCCGCGCTACTACTATTATTCCGTATTCTATTTCTTTTTTATTTTATGTCGTATTCATACACCATTATACAAGTTTTCATACAGTAGCAATTTAGAGATTGTTCTTACATCATAATGAGTTATTAAATCACTGGGTGAGAGAACCGTGGATTAGTTTCAAGTGGATGGATCTTAAGTGACCAAGTCATGGATTATCGTGATAATCCATGACTTGGTCACTTAGGATCCATCCACTTGAAACTAATCCGTGATTCTTTCACCCAATGATATAATAACTCATCATCATCATCATCATATCATTAACAACTTATCATCATAATACATCATTGTCATATAACAACTCCTCATGATCATCATTTTCGTCCATGAGACATCATATAACAACTTGGTCACTAGTCATAATCACAACTCGTCCTCCTCATCATCATCAACTCTAACACATTGTACCTAGGACCTACTCCTCTCTCATAGGACCTACTACCCTCTCTAAGGTAAAATGGCATAAAACAAGATAGGCCCTGACTCTTCATTATGGAGAATGGAGACTATCCTGTCTCCAATTCTTGTGCTTCGCATAATGTTGGTTCCAAGTAGCTCCCTACGATTGTCCATACATTTTTCCATTCTTTGATTGTCATGTCTTGATCGGTTTTAGAAATCCAGTATGAACAGTTGTGACGCCTAGGAAGATATGGCTGTAAGCTAATAACATCAAGCCGTCCTTTCGGAAACATCAGACCAGGCACACAATCCTTTGGGATTTTCTGTTGAAAAACATAATAATAACATCGTAGTTAGCAATGTAGTTTAGATTTAGAAGAATATATGCAAAAGATGCACGAATGTCGTAATAGTAAAAAATCTTACCATGCCATCTCCATGGATGTTACCATAGGTCAGCACGTGCACTAGTGGCACGTATTGACCATAATGTGCAGGAGTTTGATAATTGGTATTGTAATTCCCAACATCAATAATAAATGAGATAAGATGATCTTTCTCCTGATAAGTTAATTCTGCGCCATCGGTGTAGTAGGTTCTGTCTACCATCTTCCGTACATTCTTTGAAGAATGAAAATAAGCTATCAATGGAAATAAGCTGTCAACTATTTTGAAATAAACAATATAAATTACTTAATAACTATGTTTGAGAAACTCACATAGCGGTAGAATTGGAAGCGTATCAACAAGGACCCAAATGTCCATATTATCTTCGTCGATGTCAGGATCACCAAGATCCAAGGTGACAAGCATACCCTCATGAAAATCATACATCTTGCAAAGTGCTTCCCAATTCGGACAACCAAAATGGGATACGCTCTCAGAATTGTATAGATTTACAGCAAAATCTATACCATGATGGGTCCTTAGGTGAACTATCTTTGTTTCCATACTTTCATGATCTTCAAAATCCATCCTCTCCAAGACATAGCGTCTTGCATGGCATGGGATAAGCTAGTTGAATTGTAAAAGACGAAAATTACACGTTGAAGAAGCAGAAGTCGTGCGTAATTACGAAAAAACACTTGTAGTCGTTGCGTACCGTTTCAACATCGAAGGTCTCCTGGAGTTTAATACTGAAGCACCGACCTTCTACCAGGGGAGGCCTGTCGCACAGACCCCGGTCATCGCCGTACCATTCGCACTCCGGGAGCCTATCGTAGTCAGACGACATTTCCTAGGTTCATAATTCAAAGATTAAACTTCTAAAATTAAATATATGTACTACAAAAACTAAATTAGATCATTATTATTCATCACGGGTTGACTATCGGTCTGTCGAGTATTTTCTTGAAAACTCTCAGCTCACGTGGTGTATATATTCGACTGTCGGTGATGGTAGCTCCTCCCTTCGTTCCCGAGTGCATTACACCAAATTATCTAGCACACGGGAACGAAGGAGAAGCTACCCCCACGACAACAGTCGGGATTCTTCTTCTCTCATATATGGTGGAGTCCCGACAGACTTAAAGTCAACCCGAAATGTCGTTTAATTATCTTTCTAGAAAATCCGGGCCACTTGATATTTCCTACATATTCTAGCACAAGTCATGCCAAAATTCATAAAAAAAATCCTGCATGACCTTTGCTAAAAAAGGACATATCGAGCGCCTGAAATTTGCCGAAGCGGAAATTAATCAACACTCCGGCAAAACATAGGCCACTCGGAGGTGTTCCCTGCAAACATGGCCACTTGGGCAAGCACATCATTTGAGCATTCAAACTTGATGCTCATTGCATTTCAATGGTTGAAAATATGAACAAAAACATTTCAAAATATGTTATATATAATCCTAACATAACTAAATTTGCCAATATAGGTCTCTCTCTCTAAACTAGTTCTATTAAGCACTTACTAAATTAACTAGTTCTATTAACTACTTACTAAATAAACTAGTTCTATTAAGCACTTACTATAAATAAACTAGTTCTATTAAGCACTTACTATAAATAAACTAGTTATATTAACCACTTACTAAATAAACTATTTCTATTAAACACTTGCTAAAAATTCTAGTACCCTAGTTCTACCCTAAATTTTCTTACTTCTATTACTAAATTTAATACCTAAAAATTTCTATTCTTAATACCTACAAATTTCTACACTAAGTGGAGGGAGTAGGAACGAAGGGAGTGGTGAGTGAGGGTGGAGGGAGGGAGGGATCGGGAGAGGGACGAGGCAGGGAGGGAGGTGGGAGGGAGGAGGCGGGGGAGTGAGGAGGGAGAGGGAGGGAGGGATCGGGAGAGGGACGAGGTAGGGAGGGAGGTGGGAGGAAGGAGGCGGGGGAGTGAGGAGGGAGAGGGAGGGAGGGATCAGGAGAGGGACAAGGAGGGGAGGGAGGTGGAAGGAGGAGGGATGGAGGAACTACCTCAGTGGAGGAGAGCAGGAGCGTTGGCGGCGGCGGGCGACGACGGTGGTCGGGGAACGGCGGCGGCGGACGACTTGGGGTGCGGGGGAGAGTGAGAGTGGAGTGGAGAGGGGAGAGTGAGGGACGGCCGGTTGGAGAAGATAGGATGGCTTTAGCAGCAGCGAGCGTTAGGATAAAGCGCTACTACTAAAGTACATTAGCAGTAGCGCGTTTAAGGAAACGACGCTACTACTATACCTAGTCTGGAGGCAACGCCGTGGCAATTGTAGTAGTAACGCACTTTTCATCTAACGCGCTACTGGTACTTGGATATCAGTAGCGCTCTTTTCTACAGCGCGCTACTGCTAAGTAGCAGTAGCGGGTTGTTTTAAACCGCACTGCTGGTAAGATTCTGTGTATAAGGTTTTCCCTAGTAGTGTATCCTCCGAAGAGCTGTGGGGGGCATGTGGCTTTGATTTGCGAACAGCTAGCATCCGACGCAGTGTTGGACTAATGTCCGTGCATCTTCACGGGCGGTAGGCCAGAAAAAACCTGCTCGGAAAGCTTTGCTGACCAGAGCCCGAGCTGCCGCGTGGTGTCCGCCCATGCCCGCGTGTATCTCTGCCAAAAGCTGCTGCCGCTCTTCTTCGAAGATGCACCTTTGTAAAACTCCAGTGGTACTCTTCTTATAGAGTTCACCCTCATGGACCTTGTATGCTTTAGAGCGGCGAACTATGCGTCGTGCTTCGGTTTGATCCTTCGGAAGCTGATGTTGTGTGAGGTAGGCTAGTAGGGGTTCTGTCTAGTGTGGGATTATGACCATTACCTCGTGTGCGGAAGGTGTCTCCTCGAGTGCGGAGCCGCCGATGGCATGATCGTCTTGTTCATTTTTGGGCGAGGCATTGCGAGCAGGCTCATTGGATGGTGCATCGGTGACGTCGTCCTGCTATACCATGGAGGGATTAAAGTGCCGCTCGAGGAAGGTGTTTTTGGGAACCGGGTCACGCTTGGCACCCATGCGGGCAAGGACGTCGGCTGCTTGATTGCTGTCTCTAGCGACATGGTGAAATTCTAGGCCTTTAAATCGAGCAGATATCCGGAGGACCGTGTTTCTATATGCCACCATCTTGGGGTCTTTGGCGTCGAATTCGCCGTTGACTTGAGAGATTGCCAAATTTGAATCTCCCCTTACCTCGAGGTGCTGCACGCCCATTGATGTGGCCATACGAAGGCCATGTAGTAGTGCTTCGTACTCGGTTGCGTTGTTCGAGTCCGTATACATTATTTGGAGGACATACCGAACAGTGTCGCCTATGGGGGAAATGAGGATGACCCCAGCCCCCAGTCCGGCTAACATCTTTGAGCCGTCGAAGTACATTATCCAGTGCGAGTATGTAGAGTACACTCGGGGTAATGCGGCCTCGGTCCATTCGGCTATGAAATCGGCCAGCACCTGAGATTTAATGGCTCGGTGTGGCTTGTATGTTATCTCGAAAGGGGGAAGCTTGATGGCCCATTTGGTGATGCGGCCTATGGCGTCCCTGTTATTGATTATATCATTCAAGGGGACCTCTGACGCTACTGTGACCGAACATTCTTGAAAGTAATGACGTAGCTTTCGAGATGCCATGAAGACCGTGTAGGCTATCTTTTGATAGTGCGGGTATCATGATTTGCATGGCGTAAGCACCTCGGACACGTAGTAGACCGGCTTCTAGACTTGGAACTTGTGGCCCTCAGATTCCCGTTCTACGACGAGCACCGCGCTGACCACCTGATTGGTGGCCGAAATGTATAGTAGCATGGGTTCGCCGATGCCGGGTGCGGCCAGGATAGGGTTGCCGGCGAGGAGTGTTTTAATCTCTTCGAGTGCCATGATTGCTTCATCTGTCCACTGGAAGTTCTTGGTCTTTTTAAGCAGTTTGTAGAGTGGCAATGCCTTTTCTCCGAGGCGGGATATGAAGCGGCTCAAGGCGGCCATGCATCCTGCCAGCTTCTGGACATGCTTAAGCTCCGTTGGTATTGCGAGCTGAGATAGCGCTCTAATTTTGGTCGGATTGGCTTCGATTCCTCTTTGGGAAACTATGAATCCGAGTAGCTTTCCGGCAGGGACTCCGAAGACACATTTCTCCGGGTTGAGCCGTATGTCGTAGGCCCGCAGGTTGTCAAAGGTTTGACGTAGGTCGTCTATCAGTTGGTCGATGTGTTTGGTTTTGACAACCACGTCGTCCATGTATGCCTTGACTATTTTGCCAATTTGGTTTTCGGGGCATGTTTTAATCATGCGCTGGTATGTGGCTCCCGCGTTTTTTAGTCTGAACGGCATGGTGTTGAAGCAGAAGGGGCTGTAGGGGGTGATGAATGCGGTTACTGCCTGATCGGACTCCTTCATCTTGATCTGATGGTATCCGGAGTATGCGTCAAGGAAGCATAACGTGTCGTGTCCGGCGGTGGCGTCGATGATTTGGTCTATCCTTGGCAGAGGGAATGGATCCTTAGGGCAAGCTTTGTTGAGGTCTTTGAAGTCGACGCAGAGCCGCCAGGACTTATCCTTCTTGGGTACCATAAGCAGATTTGCTAACCACTCGGGGTGCTTGATCTCGCGGATGAATCCGGCCTCTAGCAGTTTTACAAGCTCTTCGCCCATGGCTTGCCGTTTGGGTTCGGAAAATTGGCGTAGGGTTTGTTTCACTGGCTTGAAGCCTTTTAAAATGTTGAGGTTGTGCTCTGCTAGTCTTCGTGGGATTCCTAGCATATCTGATGGGTGCCAGGCGAATATTTCCCAATTTTCACGCAGGAATGTCTTTAGCGCCTTGTCGACTGTGGGGTCCAGCTGTGCTCCTATGGATGCCGTTTTATTGGGATCTGTTGGCTGCACTTGAAATTTGACTATTTTGTCAGCTGGCTTGAATGATGTGGGCTTTTGTCTTTCACTGAGAACCACATCATCCCTGTCGATTGTAGTGCGTAGCGCTGTCAACTCTTTGGCCGCGAGGGCTGCGGATAGTACCTCTAGGGCGAGGGATGCCGTCTTATTTTCAGCTCGCAAGGCTTTGCTCGGGACGCTTTTAAGAGAGATCACCCCGTTGGGCCCTGGCATCTTGAGTTTCATATACCCGTAATGTGGTATGGCCTAAAATCTTGAGAATGCCTCATGTCCTAGAAGGGCGTGGTATCCGCTACGGACGGGCACAATGTCAAATAGCAAGGGTTCGGATCTGTAGTTGTCGGGTGTACCGAACACAATGTCCAGGGTTACGCGTCCCGAGCAGTGTGCCTCCCTTCCGGGTATTATGCCTCGGAATGTGGTATGACTGTGCTCGATGCGAGACCTGTTGAACTGCATCTTGTCTAAAGTATCCTCATAAATGAGGTTGAGGCCGCTGCCTCCGTCCATCAGCACTTTAGTCAGCCAGAAACTATCGACAATGGGGTCGAGGACCAGTGTGGCCGGTGAGTGGTTATTACGGGGGCTTGGCTCATCCTTCTTGTTGAAGGTGATAGGCATGGCCGCCCATGGTTGTGCGGCCGTCACTTGATATATTTGATTGAGCTCTCGAAGAGCCTTTTTCCTTTTATTGTTTGAGGCGAACGTCTCGTATACCGTAAGGACATTGTGGTCCTGTGGTGAAGCCGAGGACTGTTTATCTGGGGGTGTAAGGCCCAAGATTGGCTCGCCATATTTGGCCACTTGTCTTACCACCCAACAGGCTCGAAGTCCGTGGGTTGGGTTTGCGTCTAGCAGGACCGAATGTATTGGACATGGTTTATCCAACAACTCATCTAACACCGATCTGGGCCTAGTTTTCCTTTCATTAGGCTCACACTCCGGTGACCGATTTGTGTAAGCCCGTTTAAGGCGGGGCCTTCCGTGACGCGCGGCGGGCTGTAGCCCCATGTTTAGCTATTGCACCCTCCACGTGTTCTCCATGGCGCAATATTTGCGTACCATGTCTGATAGTTCGGTGAAGCTTTGAATTCGGCGACGCGCGAGGGTGTTCAAGAGGCCCTCGTCCCTGCAGTTAAGCTGGAAGGCTTTAATTATTTCTTTGTCATAGCAAGGTGCCATCCTGTTCTTTACCAGGCGAAATCTAGCCCAATAATGGTGGACTGTCTCGTTTGGCAGCTGCTTGACGTACATGAGGTCCCATATGTCTGGGTTTCCCAAGTCCAGATTATATTCCGTGTGGTGGGCGGGTGGGAAAATTTCGAGAATTCCCTCCTGCCGTGGATCCGGACTATCCTTGATGGGTGGTTGAGTCATGTCTGGTTCTGACCGCACAGGGCTCGGATCTGAACTGGTGTGCGGCCGGACTCTGAGAGATACCGGATTCGAGTGTATACCGTCTTTAGCTTGCAAGGCTGTGGCCCCTCCTGGGCCTCTTCGACTGTGGCGACGAGGTGCGTGACCGGAGGGGTGTTGATTTCTCGGTCGTCGGGTTTAAGCCCGATCCGATCGTAGGCCGTGGGCCTGATAACCGAGATTCTCATTGCACGGAACATACCTGCCAACTGATCTGCCAGCTGGGCACATGGGGGTGCCGGGCACTCCGGCGATTTGGCAGGAGACCTTGCGGGCTGTCTGTTGGAGTCGGGCTTCAGGGCCGGACTCTGAGAGATACTGGATCTCTGTGAGTTCGCTGGTCCTGGGGTCGATGCCCCTCAACCAACGAGCCCTTCAATGGGGGTGAAACCTTCGATCTGGTCGAGGTGACTAGTGGGATCGGCGCACACTAATATGCCACCGAAGACGAGGAGGTGATCAGGGGCGATGAAGCCCTCGGTACGGGTGTGGTCTCCAACGACCGGTTGAGCCATCGATTCCTCTAGCGATCCTACAACGGAATTCTCAATGAAAGCACTAATGTCGGTGTCAAAACCGGCAGACCTCGGGGTAGGGTGTCCCGAGCTGTGGATCTAGGATCGATGGGACAAGGGACGACGAACACAGTGTTTACCCAGGTTCAGGCCCACTCGAGGAGGTAAAATCCTACGTCCTGCTTGATTGTATTGGATGTATAACGTGGTTTACAGAGTAGATCTACCTCGAGATTAGCATGAGCTAAACCCTAAGGCTATGAGGTGATGAATGTAGCCCTTAACCCTAATGACTACAACCCTCGGTTTATATAGACATCGATAGGGCTAGGGTTACCGAAGATAGATTACAACAAGGGTTTGAAGAGATCCTACGCCTTCTTGACTTGGAGGGCACACCACGGCTTCATAGATCTCATGTGATTATACGGCTCCACCAGTCCGGCCCATGTACAATGGGCCATCGCCCTGAGGACCCCTTAGTCCATGACTCCCTCAACTGCCATGGAGTCTCATGGCCATCATTGACCGTAAGGCCGGTGGATATGTCCTGATCCCATGCAGAAGGAATTGGTACCTCCACTTCATGCTCGGAATTTTCAGAATCCAGATCCTACACCAATCCATCCTCGTCCTCTTCCTCCATCACCCTCTGCATTTCATCCCCTTCCTCATCCCCATCAGCAAAACCAGAACCAGCTAATATTATCGGCTGACTACTCGGCCCAGTATCATGACCACAAACATTGTGTGGCACATAGTCCGACTCTTTCTCGGGTTGGCTAGCATCCACATCGGGTGGCTGTGACCCGGATAAATCAATCTCATTAGCCACTTGACTGCCCTGGCCGGTTTTATACCCCCTGTGGAGCTATACGGTATTCTCCTCCTTTGCCACAGGTTGCACAAGGGCATATGGGTGGATTCTTCGGTCTCGGTAACGTCTTAACAGGGTCAACCAATGTTGGCTCCTATCTATCGGCATCAACTCCCACTTGATATTTTTACAGGATTTGGTCCACAATGCATGAATACTGATGAAACAGACTTGAGGATCCAGCCCGAAACTAGTTGTCAACCAGTACTTCAATTGTCTAATGTCCAGTCTGTCCGGGTCTGCTAGTGTCATGACGCCATTTTTAAACTCGCTAAGATCAACCCCCAACTCATTATATCGAACATTACCAGCGCCGTAGTAAAGAGTCAAATTTATTGATTCAGACATTTTCACTTGTCAGACATTGTCATCTTCTCATTAATCACAACGAACACAATTATTACCCGCTACACTAACTATCCGCTAAAATGCCACCACAGATAAATTAACACTACAATTCGCAATATGACTTATCTACACTAACTAAACTATACAACTCAGAGAAAATTTGTGAGGACATGGTTATACCTTCGACGCGTGTGTCCCCAGCTTCTTGCTCCTCTCTTCAACTCAGCAGCACCGGCCACCTCACGGAGTACTTGCACCACCAGACAACGACAGCACCACCGCCGCCCCCTCGACGACCGGAGGTTCAACTCCGGATACAACCCAAGCCGCACCTCCTCCTCCTCACCACCTCCTCCTCCAAAACTGCTGCACCTCCTCACCACCACCTCCTTCCCAACTGCACCTCCTCCACCCCACCATGGCTCCTCCCCAAACGCACAAAAAACTGTCCCATAGCAAAAAAAACACCATAGGCCATTGGGGATTGCTACGATCTACCTATTCTATGGCTTGGATGTGAAAATGGGTGGAAAATGGAGGAGATCGACATGGGGTGGTGGGGTATACAGAGAAGAACAAGAGAGAGAGAGAGAGAGAGAGAGAGAGAGAGAGAGAGAGAGGAAGAACAGAGGAGACCAGACAAGAGGAAGGAGACGAGCGCGTCAGCCTTATCCAGACCTCTTCAGTCAAGGGATAGCCGAAGAGCACTTCGGCCGCTGCCAGGCCGAAAATGGCCCACTTCGATGGCGCGTAGGCTGAAGCTACTATTTTCGGCTGGCCCCCCACCGATGCCAAGTCTTTGGCCCAGATAAGCCCATCTTCGGTGAACCGCAGGCCGAAGTGCCCTCTTCGGCCAACTACCGACCGAAATCACCCTCTTCGGCCCACACGAGGCCGATGGGGTCATAGTTTTGATTTTTTTTGCATTAGGTGCTATAGTTTCCGAATTTGCTATAAAAAACGTGATAGTTTTGGAAAAAAAATCAGAGGGAAATACTTATCTCTACTTTGCTACATCACTCTTTCCTCTTCAAGGGAAAAACCAACGCAAGCTCAAGAAGTAGCAGGAAGAATTTCTGGCGCCATTGCCGGGGATGATCTACATCAAGCCTACCAAGTACCTATCATAAACCCTCATCTCTTGCATTTAAATTATTTGCCATTTGCCTCTCGTATTCCTCTCCCCCACTTCTAAAACATTTTCAGAAAAATACAAAAATATTTGCCTTCTTTCCGTTTGCCTTTTCGTTTGATTCTTGTTTGCTTGTGTGCTAGATTGCTTGCTTTATCATGATGTCTCAGAAAAACACTAAATTGTGTGATTTTTCCAACACTAATAATAATGATTTCATTAGTACTCCGATTGCTCCCGCCACTGGTGTGGAATCTTATGAAATTAATGCCGCTTTGTTGAATCTTGTTATGAAAGAACAATTTTCTGGTAGTCCTAATGAAGATGCTGCATCCCATCTTAATACTTTCGTTGAATTGTTTGATATGCAAAAGAAAAAGGATGTGGATAATGGTATTGTCAAATTGAAGTTATTTCCATTTTCATTACGAGATCGTGCTAAAACTTGGTTTTCGTCAATGTTTTAGATAACGGGCTATGGAAAATAGCGGCGGGCCTCCAAATCAGCTATAGCGGGCTATTTGTGAAGGAAACCATTTAGCGGCACCCTGCTGAAAAGGCTATAGCGGGCTATAGTGGAGCTATAGCCGGCTATTTAAAACTATGATTTTCGTCCTTATCTAAAAATAGTATCAATTCATGGAATAAGTGTAAGGATGCTTTTATTTCCAAGTATTTTCCTCCCGCTAAGATCATCTCTCTTAGGAACGATATAATGAATTTTAAGCAACTTGATCATGAACATGCTGCACAATCATGGGGGA
Organism: Thinopyrum elongatum; assembly: GCA_011799875.1. NCBI lineage: Eukaryota > Viridiplantae > Streptophyta > Magnoliopsida > Poales > Poaceae > Thinopyrum > Thinopyrum elongatum. The sequence continues at coordinate 379,982,180 of CM022301.1, forward strand.
GGATGAAATTAATAATAAGAAATTGCCCTACTCATGCTTTAAGTTTATGGATGATCATACAAATTTTTTATGCGGGATTGAATTTTGCATCTAGAAATCTTTTAGATTCCACCGCGGGTGGTAATTTTATGGAAATCATATTAGGAGAAGCTAATAAACTCCTAGATAATATTATGGAAAATTACTCTCAATGGCATACCGAAAGATCTTCTACTAATAAAAAAGTGCATGCTAGTGAAGAAATTAATACTTTGAGTGGAAAGATGGATGAACTTATGAAATTGATTGCTAGCAAGAGGGCTCCTATTGATCCTAATGATATGCCTTTGTCTACTTTGATTGAAAATAATAATGAATCTATGAATGTAAATTTTGTTGGTAGGAACAATTTTGGTAATAATGCGTATATAGGCAATTTTAATCCTAGGCCGTTTCCTAGTAATTCGTCTAATAATTATGGTAATCCCTACAAAAATTCTTATGGAAATTATAATAAGATACCCTCTAATCTTGAAAATAATATCAAAGATTTTATTAACTCCCAAAAGATTTTCAATGCCATGATAGAAGAAAAATTGCTTAAGTTTGATGATTCAGCTAGAAACATTGATAGAATTTCTCATGAGATTGATTCCCTTAAAATTAGATCTATGCCACCCAAGCTTGATATTAATGATTCTTTGAAATCTATTCAAATTTCTATTAATGAAAGTAGGGAGAGAACCGCTAGAATACGAGTTAAGAGAGAGTAGCTAGAAAAAGCATGTTCTTCTAGTTTTTGCGATAATCATGATGAAGATCTTAAAGTGATTGGTGTGACTCCTATTGAATCTTTGTTTGCTAATATAAAACTTGATAAAGAAGGGACTAGAGAGGAGTCAACTTTAGCTATAAGGTGTCCCAATAATTTGGAGGATGACGATCTTAATGAAAAAATTGATGAAAGTAGGTTTGGCGAGGTCAAAACTTTAACTAGTGATGTGCCCACTCTTTTGGATTACAAGGAATTTAATTATGATAGTTGTTCTTTGATTGAGTGTATTTCCTTGTTACAATCCATGCTCAATTCATCTCATGCTTATGATCAAAATAAGGCTTTTACTAAACATATCATTGATGCTACGATGAAATCTTTTGAAGAAAAACTTGAGTTGGAAGTTTCAATCCCTAGAAAGTTATATGATGAGTGGGAACCTACTATTAAAATTAAGATTAAAGATTATGAGTGCAATGCTTTATATGATTTGGGTGCTAGCATTTTCACTATTCCAAAATCTTTGTGTGATGTGCTAGGCTTCCATAAACTTGATGATTGTCCTTTAAATTTGCACTTAGCTGATTCCACTATTAAAAACCCTATGGGAAGAATTAATGATGTTCTTATTATTGCAAATAGGAATTATGTGGCCAAAGATTTCATTGTGCTTGATATTGATTGCAATCCTACATGCCCCAAAATTCTTGCTAGACCTTTCCTTAGAACGATTGGTGCAATTATTGATATGAAAGAAGGAAACATTAGATTTCAATTTACATTAAGGAAGGGCATGGAACACTTTCCAAGAAATAAAATTAAGTTACCATACGAATCTATTACGAGGGCTACTTATGGATTGAATACCAAAGATGACAAAACCTAGATCTATGCAATATGCCTAGCTAGGGGCATAAAACTATAGCGCTTGTTGGGAGGCAACCCAATGCTTTTTTGTTTTTCTTGCTTTTTATTCTATTTTGCAATAAATATACCATTATACTTCTGCTATGATGGTGTTCTTGTGTTTAAATTAGTGTTTGTGCCAAGTAAGACCTTTGGGATGATTTGGAAAATTGTTGTTTTGATTCTGTGAAAAAACGTAAACTTTTACGTCCAGTAGCAGAATTGTTAAAAATCACTGGAGCGACCAAAAATTCTGATTTTTTTACAGTTTATTTATATGAAAATTGCCCACGTTGTCCTAATGTTTCAGATTTTTTGGAGTTACAGAGGTTAGGCTAAAGTCCATATTACTACAGACTATTCTGTTTTTGACAGATTCTGTTTTCATTTTGTTGTTCACTTGTTTTGATGAATCTATGGGTTGAATCGGGTGGGGGGGGGGTATGAACCATGGTGAAGTTAGAATACAATAGATATAATGCAAATATAAAATTGGAATGAGTTTACAACAGTATCTAAAAGTGGTGATTTGCTTTATTATACTAACGGATCTCATGAGTTTTCTGTTGAGTTTTGTGTTGTGAAGTTTTCAAGTTTTGAGTGAAGTTTCGATGGGCTAAGGAATAAGGAGTGGCAAGAGACTAAGCTTGGGGATGCCCAAGGCACCCCAAGGTAATATTCAAGGGCAACCAGGCGTCTAAACTTGGGGATGCCCCGGATAAATCTGATAATGGGTGGGTAACCAAACCAAACCTGAACTGAACCCACTCTCTCGAAACAGGCTTTTGCCCTACTTTATAAATAAAACCAAAACCGAACAGATACACGGCCGAACAATACAAAGTGGTGAGGTGAGCCTCTTACAAAGCCGATCCTAAGACAACTGGCAATGAAACCAACAGAAACTACAGGAAGAACTGAACACAACACCACACAACACCCTAGCACACCTAAGCTCCACGACAACGCCTTCAGGAGGGAAAACGGCGCCAAGCGTCACCACTGTCGCGTCTGCAATGAACAGAGTTTTCACCCAGAGCCCTGACATGGAGAGAAGAACGGCGACAATGTCTTCAAGAAGATAGCGGCGCCCGTAGGCGTCGCCGTCGTCGGCGCCGAGGCGCAGAGCTTTCGCTCGGCAACTCAGCCATGTCACCACGAGGTGTCTAGGACTAGCACGGTGAGGTCAGATCCCCAGATCCAGATCGGAGTGCCACCACTGAGAAGACAGATATGGTTCCCGAGCCACCCGCCTCACCCGTCCTGTCGCCCACACGACCAAGACAGGGAATCACCATCGCCACGCGGTTGCCCGCCAGAGAGCCAACCATGTGGACCGCCACCCGGGGCCGCCACCCCGGCATCCATGTCCAATCCATTAGCAGTCGTCCACATCATGGTGTACCCACCATGTTAGGAGGGGTAAAAGGGGTCTCCTTTCACCCCTAGCCTGGCATCAGCCACGAGGTCTGGATCAACACCACCACAGTAGGGGCATCGACACTTGTGCCTCCAGCCAGCCCTGGTGGACTAGGGGAGGCACAACTCCGTGACTACCGACGGCCGCCAGCAAACATGTGCGCACGACGCCATATCGGTGATCTCCGACTCCGATCTGCCCGACGAACACATGATGACCCGACCACTGCCAACACCCGCCGTACCCACAAGGAGAAGCATCGCGACTCCCGCGGGCACCCCCCAGACCAAGCCCACCATTGTCTACCCGGAGCGGAGCCCCGACCCGTCCCGGGCCCAAAACTGGTCTGCCCGAGCACAAGCTCCTAGCCATGGCCATCCCGCCATGCGAGCATCCTACACCGCCGGCCCAAACCAGGAAGAAGAGAGGCACCACCACCACCCGCACTCCGCTGCCGTCCGCCAGCCACCACCGCCAATCTGCAGCAACTGACCTGCTGATACGTCTCCAACGTATCTATAATTTTTTATTGTTCCATGTTGTTATATTATCATTCTTGGATGTTTTACCTTCATTTTATAGCAACTTTTATATCATTTTTTGGGACTAACCTATTGACATAGTGCCCAGTGCGAGTTGCTGTTTTTTGCTTGTTTTTTACTTCGCAGAATATCCCTATCAAACGGAGTCCAAACACAATGAAACTTTTTGGAGATTTTTTTAGACCAAAAGACAACTTGGGAGCCAAGGAAGCACCAGAGGGGAGGCCCATGGGGCCCAGAACCCACCAGGGCGCGCCAGAGGCCCCTGGCGCACCCAGGTGGGTGGTGGGGCCCATGGGGATTTCCTCCACCGCCTTTCAGCTCTATAAATTCTTAGATATTCCAGAAACCCTAGGGGAGCGGTCGAAACACAATTCCAGCCACCGCAAGTTCCAGAACCACAAGATCCAATCTAAAGCCCTATTTCGGCACTCTACCGAAGGGGAACACGATCACGGAGGGGTTCATCATCCTCATTGGTGCTCCTCCGATGATGCGTGAGTAGTTCACCATAGACCTACGGGTCCGTAGGCAGTAGCTAGATGGCTTCTTCTCTCTTTTTGATTCTCAATACAATGTTCTCCTCGATGTTCTTGGAGATCTATTTGATGTAATGACTTTTTGCGGTGAGTTTGTTGGGATCCGATGAAGTGCGAGTTTATGACCAGATCTATCTATGAATATTATTTGAGTTTTCTTTGATCTCTTATATGCATGATTGTTATAGCCTCGTATTTCTTCTCTGAAACTTTGGTTTGGTTTGGCTAACTAGATTGATTTTTCTTGCAATGGGATGATGTGCTTTGTGATGGGTTCGATCTTGCCGTGTCCTCACCTAGTGACAGAAGGGGTAGCGAGGCACGCATGTATCATTGCTATCAAAGATAAAAAGATGGGGTCTATTCCTACATGAATAGATCTTGTCTACATCATGTCATCGTTCTTATTGCATTACTCCATTTCTCCATGAATTTAATACACTAGATGCATGCTGGATAGTGGTCGATATGTGGAGTAATAGTAGTAGATGCAGGCAGGAGTCGGTCTACTAATCTTGGACGTGATGCCTATATACATGATCATTGCCTTGGATATCGTCATAATTATTTGCTCTTCTATCAATTGCCCAACAGTAATTTTGTCTTGGTGGGCGCATGGCAGATGCCAAAGGATGGCTAAAGAGAGGGACAGGCTCGAGGGCACCGGTGGGCTCCAGAGGCGAGGTCGGCATGAGCGAGCGAGGGACGCAAGACATACCCAGTTTCGGGGCTCTCCGGAGAGATAACACCCCTAGTCCTGCCGAGTGTGGTTTATATGTGGATGTTTCAAGCTTGCTCCTGGAGCTGTTTTGGGGAGGAAGGAAGGCAGGCCAGGGCTCAGGCTGCTCCTTCTCCTTGCGTGTGTGTGTATTCTACTGATGGTCGACCCTTTGCACAGAGGCCTCTGGGGGGTTTTATAGGTCAATCCCCCAGGGTTACAACGGTAAAGTTACATGGCAGCGGGGCCGGGATGTTAGCGTCTGGGAAGCCAGTGATGGGGCCCGCCGGGTACCAGGATTCGCTGGGTTCTCCGGGCGCGGGCCCCGTGCGCCAGGGGGCACTATTCCCCGTGTTGTCTTGCGTCACGGAGTGGTTGAGCCGGCTCGGCTATAGTGGCGCGTTGCCTGGTCGCCATTGGCTTGCGTCAGCGAGACGAGGGATGCACTGTAGCCATGCCGGCCCTGGTCAGCGGAGTAGGTGGGCCACTGTTGCCACGATCCTGCCAGTCAGTGGGGTTGGTGGGCCACTATAACCATGCTCATCTCCTTACGGGGACTTGATCCGTCGTACGTCCCGGATGGGACAGGAGCTGACCCGTGGCCGGGTGAGGTGTGCGCCGTGGAGGTGCGTGCTTGTTGGAGAAGTCTTGGCTTTGGCGGGGTTGGCCGGCATGCGCCAGCGGGCTTGGCCGGGTTGCGGTACTTGGCCGGGTTGAGGAACCCGGCCAAGGGCAAGCCGGATTGAGGGGCGAAGCTGGCCCCGATGTTTTTGAAAAGGATCCAGGTTCCATTGCCTGCCCGGGGTTCATCCCCCCGACAGTAGTCCCTGAAGCTGTGAAGGCTCGCCGGCTTCAAGCAGGGGGGCCTTCGCTGTTTCACCCCCTGAGGAGACGATAGATGTTGATGAAGCTTGCGACCGCCGGGTCCGGCAACACCCATTGTGTGCCGGCTTCCGGAAGCCGGATCGCGGCATCCCGGCATGGGCGGGAAAACCGGAGAGTCCGCTGAATCTTGAAGGGGAAGGGACGTGCCCCCTCGGTTTCGGTGCGAGCGCTATGTGGCGAACAACAGCTGAAGAGGCCTGACAGGCCATGCGCGCGACGGGACGTCATAGCGGGCTGGGGCCCGCCACTTCATGCCCTCGGCCGACATGCGGGGATTTAATGCGGTTGCTGTAGACGGTTGCCCTTCTTGATGCAATTAATTGGCGCATGGATCGTGCCCACATAATGCGGGGAAGTTGGAGGGGCGGACGCAACCGATCCCACTTCCCCACGTTCTCGCCGTGGTTATAAATCGGGGGGGGAGGGGGCGGCGGAAATCATTCACGCACGCGCCTCCCACTTCCTTCTTCTTCCCTCGCCCTTGCTCTTGAGCTGGCCGCCCACCGAAACGCCCTGCTGCTCGCGAGCAGAGCACTGCCGCCGCCTACAGCGCCCAGCAGCCGCTCCTGCTCCTCTTCTCAGCCAACATGCCTTGCATCCACGCTGAGCGCTGCGGATGGCACCCCCGAAAGGTTCGTGGGAAGGGTCCAACATGACCGACGATGACATCCAGTATCTTCGCGACACCCGTCTCCTGCCACCGCCGGCAGAGGTGGCCGCACGCACGCCCGGAGGGGAGGTGGAGCCGCAGCCGCGGGACGGCGAGCGCGTGGTTTTCTATAGTCACTTCAAGCGTGGGCTCGGCCTTCCTGCGAGCACCTTCTTCTGCACCTTCCTCTCCTTCTTCAGGCTGTAGCCGCACCACCTAGGTGCCAATGCCATGCTGCAGCTCTCGGGCTTCGTTACCCTTTGCGAGGGGTATCTGGGGGTGGAGCCGGACGTGGAGCTCTGGTGCCGCCTCTTCTTCCTCAAGTAGCAGGGGCCGGAGGCTGGGGTTATGTCGGACTGCGGGGCCACCGTCATCTCGGTCCGGCTGAATGGGGTGTTCCTCAGGATGCCCATGGAGGATTCTGCCAAGAAGTGACAGAATACCTTCTTCTATGTTCGCCGCATCGGCGGGGGAGGCGACGCCATCAACTTGCCCTCGTTCATCAACGAGCAGCCGCTCGCCAAGATGAACTGGGGCTACATGCCCAAGAACCCGCCGCAGGGGATGCTGAATCTGTGCGACCGGATTCAAGAGATGACGGAACAGGAGGGCCTCAAGGGGACAGATCTGGTTGCCGCCTTCGTCGCGCGCCGGGTTCTGCCGCTGCAGCACCGGGCGCACATCATCGGCCTGATGGGTGACCGCCGGGACCCTACCCAAATGTCATCCGTGAGACTGGACCCGGATCAGGTCGCCAAGCGGGTGAACGCCATCTCCAAGGTCGGGTTGGCTCCGGATTGGCGCTTCAGCAAGGCGCCCTACAACGCCGAGTACCCGGCGCCCGCGGTGAGTCCTTGGTCCCCGTATTTCACTATGTGCCATCTCCTTCTTCGTCCGGATGCGACACGAGAGGTGCTGCTAAATGCAATCCGACCAACACGTGACTGGACGAGGGTGCAGGTACTCGCCGTCCAGTAGGCCCGATCGGATGGGGAAGAGTCCCTCACCGAGAACCCGGAGCCAGCCGATGCTGCGAGCGACGCGACCCGCCGAGCGGGTAAGTCTCCACGCCCAGATCTCTTGTGAGACTGGTCGGACGACGACATGGAGATTCTGACGCCAGCTGGTGGTGCAGCGCTATCGAGGGGCGAAGGTGGCAACATCCCCCCCAAGACGGCCGAAGAATACGGCCGAGGCTGGGTCGTCCCGTGTGCCGGCCGCGACTAGCCGGTCGCACGGGAAGGAGGATGTGGCGCCGAGGAAACCGGCTGCGAAGCGCATGGCGGACCCGGCCACGGGTGGCAAGCGGGCCGCCAAGAAGAGGCGCCGTGCCATCCCGGCAGCGCCGGCAAGGCCGGTCGTCCCGACGGTGATCAGGTAAGTTTTTCTTGTTGGCTCCGGCGTGCTGCCGAGCCATACCTTTCTCACGCTTCTCTTGGTGTGATCCAGGTCGCCGCTGGAGCTGGCGCTGGCGGCGACAGACGCCACTTCTGGGGGTGGCTTCGTGTTTCGGAGGACCCGGACCAGCGCCATCGATCGGGATGAGGAGACGCCTGAGGAGGACCTCGGCCTGGACCCAGAGGATGCCGAGGGCATGGCCTGGCGGGACCGGAACAGGGCCGTGGAGGAGATGGAGGCGGCGTCAACCCAGGCCGGGGCCAGGGCCGCGGAGGCGAGGGAGCGGGCCATCGGGGAGCCGGCATGGCCGGAGATGCCGGCGGGCCTGGCGCCGGTGGAGATGGACGGCCGGGTGGTCATGGATATCGACGATGACACCCCACCGCAGACCGACGTGGTCGAGCGGGTGGAGGTGGAAGGCGACGGGAGGGGGCTGCCCTGGAGGGGGCGCCGCAAGGGACGCCGGATGGGGCACCGTAGGGGACGCCGGTGGCGACATCGGCCGGGACGCCGGGGGGGACACTGGCCGGGGCGCCGGAGCCGAGGCCGGTCGGCGAGGAGAGGACGGGCGGTGTGAATGCCCTGGTGGTCAGGCTGCCGCAAGCGGCGTCGGACGGCCGTCCTGTCGCCCGGTCGCAGCAGGTCCGGGCTGGGGCCAGCCGGACCGTCTTCGGGCCGATGATGCAGGAGGAGGCGTCAATGGCCGCTGTGAGCCAGCATCTCCGTGGGCACGCGGAGCGGGTTCAGGCCTTCGCTCAGGCCGAGATGGAGCGGGCGCAAGAGCTGGAGCGCTCCGTGTTGGTGATCCTTTCTTGCTCTGTCCTTATCTTTGTAGCCGGTAAGTGGGGGCGCGCCAGCGCACCCACTGGGTGTAGCCCCCGAGATTCGGGCCAACTATGCAGTAGTTGGGTCGAATCTTCAAATGTTTTGTTTTGTGCTGATTCTTGGTTTTTCGCAGCAACTGGACGCCTTCCGGGTCGGTGTTTACAACCGGCTCCTGGAGAAGCACCAGCAGCTCACGGCATGGTTCACCGCCAAGGAGGAGGCTCTCCGCCTTGCCGAAGGTACATTCCGCGTGCTCTTAGTCAGGGCGCGCTAGCGCACCCACTGGGTGTAGCCCCCGAGATTCAGGCCAACTACGTAGTAGTTGGGTCAAATCTTAAAATGCTTTGTCTTTTCTTCCATTGTCTTAACAAGGGTGCTGAGCTGGAGAAGGCGCTCGAAGCGCGCGATCGTGTCGGGGACTTGGAGCGGCACGGTACATTGCTTGAAGCGCAACACCTGGACGAGGCCTTCGCCAGTAAGTGCTTTTTTGTTGACTTCGCCGGGTTGAGAAGCCGGCTTTGCTTTTTTGTTGCTGACTATCTTGTTCTTCTGCTCGACAGAATACTTTCCAGAGACGCAGGGAAGGGTGGACCAGGCCGTGCGCAATCACCGGTCAACCCAGGCGGATGTGGGTGCTGGGGATGATCCACACGCAGCCTGGTCTTTCTCGGAGATCATGCATGCGGTGGAGGTCTGCCTACACGCCCTGGACAAGCAAACGGCGAGGCTCTCTGAGGCCGGGTTGGGCATGGTGGAAGCCCTCTGGCCGGGCGCGGTTGCGCCCGACTCCTTCTCGCGGCTGGCGCGCTGGCTAGAGGTCGAGCCGGCGCGCCTCCACGCATGGCGTGTCTCCGCCACGCGTGCCGACGCCGACTTGGCGTTGAGGTTTGTGATGTACTGGTATCCGGGTTTGAACCTGGGCTAGCTGGCAGCCCAGCGGGCCGGTGCGGAGCCCTAGGTGGCGGCGGAGTGATAACCCACAAGTATAGGGTGTCGGTGTCAAAACCGGTCGATCTCGGGTAGGGGGTCCCGAACTATGTGTCTGAGGATTGAAGGTAACAGGAGACAGGGGACACGATGTTTACCTAGGTTCGGGCCCTCTTAATGGAGGTAAAACCCTACATCCTGCTTGATTGTATTTGATGAGTATAGGGGTTACAAGAGTTGATCTACCACGAGATCGTAATGGCTAAATCCTAGACGTCTAGCCTATGGGAATTGTGATTGCCTCTACGGACTAAACCCTCCGGTTTATATAGACACCGGGGGAACCTAGGGTTGTATAGAGTTGGTTTACAGAGAAAGGAATCTTCATATCCGAACGCTTAACTTGCCATCCACACAAAGGAGAGTCCCATCTGGACATGGGAGAAGATCTTCTATCTTGTATCTTCACAGCCCATCAGCCCGGCCCATGTCACATAACTCGGATGCCCGGGGACCCCCTAATCCAGGACTCCCTCAGTAGCCCCTGAACCAGGCTTTAATGACGATGTGTCCGGCACGCAGATTGTCTTCGGCATTGCAAGGCGGGTTCCTCCTCCGAATACTTCAAAGTAGTTGATCAAAAGAACTGTATCCGGCTCTGTATAATAGTTACAACCCTAAACCACAAGGGCAAAATACTCAAACAAAACAAGTCACGTCTACTGACAGCTTTTCCGGCGAGACGTTATGTTCTGGCCTTTATTATCATTTCGAACCATTTTGCAGCCTCCGCTTTGCGTTCCGAGGCGCGGTTCTCATTGACACGTCTTGTCGAAGCAGAGATCGTGTCCCCTTATTGCGGGATTTCCATCAATGCGGGTTCGGGTAATCCAACCGTGCCGCTCGCACGACCCCTTGGGAATAGGCAAATTTTAAAGCTTGAGGGGAGGAGCGCTTGATATTCACGGCTTATATAAATGAATAAAGATCCATCTTTTTACTCCACACCTCCTTCTTCCCTCTGCCTCTCCATCCTCGAGCTCCAGCGCCCAAGTTCCAATCTCCCCCCTCCCACCACCAACCTCTCCGACCATGGTCGGATCCGGTTCTCAAGGCAAGTGGGTGGCCTCCTCCGTGACGGAGAAGGACATCGAGGAGCTTCGGGAGGCGAGGTACTTGACTGCGGAGATTAAGCACAGACTCCCTACTCCGAAGCAGATCATCCCCACACCGGAGCCCGGTGAAAGGGTGGTATTCATCCCCCACTTCCTCCACGGACTTGGGTTTGGCCTTCACCCTTTTATTCGCGGTCTCATGTTCTATTATGGGCTAGATTTTCATGATTTGGCCCCGAATTCCATCCTCCACATCTCGGCATTTATCGTCGTATGTGAGGCGTTTCTCCGCATCCCCCCACACTTCGGCCTGTGGCTCAAGACCTTCAACGTAAAGCCGAAGGTGGTTGACGGGCAGCACGCGGATTGCGGCGGCACCATGGTGAGCAAGCTCACCAACGTTACCTAGCCCAAAGTGGCCTTTGTGGAGACCGTCAAGGGATGGCAGCAGGAGTGGTTCTATATCACCGAACCCCGCGGCACCAAGTGGACGGCTGCTCCCGCATTCAGATGTGGACCTCCGTTGCGGCTCGCGTCGTGGACCAACAAGGGTCTGGACTGGGGATCGTTCGATGAGGTGTTGATGCTGCAAAAGCGCATCAAAAGTATCATAGAAAAGGACACCAGTCTTACCGACGTGATCCAGGTGATGCTCATCCGTCGAACCCTTCCTTGCCAGCGAAGGCCCCTCCGCCTGTGGGAGTTCAATCCGGAAGGGCCGCGGACCCTGCAATGATTCTTTGGCACGACGCACAAAGAGATTTGGAAACTGCTCTTCAAGGCTCAGAAGTCGTGGCCGAAGACGTCCGAGGACATCGGCCTCGACTGCACTCATCCAGCCACCCCGGTAAGTGTTAAATTTCTGAACACAACTTAGTTCATTAATCCAAGGGGATGTACTCAGGATTCAATCCTTTAAACAGGACTGGACAAAGAAGGTGGAGCGGATAAGGTGTCTGGCTCCACTCCCCGAAAACCCAGCTGATCATTTGCTAACGAGGATGCTGGTCCCGGCGCCGGAGAAAAAGGCCAAGAAGAAGAGCAAGGAGGCCAAGAACGGCCCCCATCATAAAGGTACTTTGGACGCTATGTCCGGAGGGACCGAGGCTCCCTCCTCCCACGAGGGGGACGAAGATGAAGAGGAGGGGGAGGAAGAAGATAACCCTCCTCCGAAGGGGAAAAAGAGGGCAGCTTCCGTAGATCCGGTGGTGGAGGTGTCCAAGCGGGGGAAGATATCCTTCTCGGATGATTCGGATTCAAATGCCGAAGCCATCCCTCAGCTGCGGCCCAGGGTGAAGCCCGTTGCCGAATCGTAAGTATTCGAAGATACTATGCACATATCCGACCTATCACAAATTATGGGATAATATATCATTTATGCATTTCAGTCCGGCCCGCGTTCTCCCTCAACAATCATTGTCTTCGGGGAATTCCTTAGCGCCGGGGATGATGGAGAGCAAAACGCCTCCGCGAGCCTCTCCGCCGCCCGCCGCGGATGACACTAAGGCGTTGTCCCAAAAGACCTCCCCAGGCCACAGAGAGGTGCGGGAGGCCGACAAGGCGGCACCGGAGGGTAATACCCTGGCTGCCGAAAACATGGGGGGTAAAACCCCCATGGATACTAACGACGGTGGCCCAGACAAGTCCGGATCCCGGCCTAATACCACTCCGGAGACCCAAACGGCTCCGGAGTAGAGCGAGCAGCCCCCTTTGAAGGAGGGGAGAGTGTTGATTCCACCGGCGGCCTCTGTCAATCCGGAGGCGCCGGACACATTGAGGGAGGCACTTTGCCGTGCTTCCATCGTGGAGGAGCACCGTACCCTGATGGGTATGGTGATTGAAAAGGTTCAGTCCGCCAAAAGCGGGCTGAACGAAGCCTTCGCCAGCCTATTAACAGGCTTTGAGGTATGCGATGTAATATTTTTAGCTGCTTTTCATACGAAAAATACGCCTGTGTCTAGATAGTAGCCCCCTGAGACTCTGTTTGGTTCTTAAAAAAGAGCCAAACAGAGGATCAAATATTCGCAGGATATATCAATCTTGTCTATTTTGATAAACAGGCTTCAATGTTAGCGGCAACCGCCGGGGCCGCTGAGGTTTCCGAACGTAAGCGGAAACTGGAGCTGGCCGAGAAGGACATTGTCCTTATTAACAAGCGGTTCGACGAGGTACAAGGTATATACCACATATCGCATTCGTGTCTGTATTGAGACATAAACTCTGAGTGAAAACTCATGCGCTGATATGTGCATGGGTACAGGCGGCGCTGCGGAGGTCGAGACCCTCAGGGGTGCTCTTGCATAGGCCAAAGAGCAGGCAAAGGTGAGCAAAGCGGCCGCTGATACAGCGGCCATGGATTTGAAGTCCGAGCAGGCCGCCCTTCGCCAATACGAGGAGCGGGTGGCCAAATTGGAGCAGGAACTCAAGGACGCCGCTAGCAAGTGCGATTCCTTAGAAGAGAAGAACAAAGCCCAGGCGGCTGATCTCGCCAAGACCCTCCAAGAGGCCGAGGAAGGGCGGACCGAATCCCGAGCAGCTCGCGAGGAGATCTGGCAAGCCGGACAGATAGCGGCTGGTAAGCCCTTTCTTTTGCAGAGTAAATTTGGCAGTCAGAAGTATGCCTTGCTCACTCGGCTATGGAATTTTCCAGACGCCTTTGCGGATCTTTCGAGGAGTGCTGCTGACGCCGCGCAATTCTTCCGGGCCCAAGAAGGGCACACGACGGAGAAGTTGTACTGGTCACAGTTCGCGGCGCGGGAGCGCCCAACGCTGTTAAATGACCAGATGACGCAGTGGGCCGAGCTGCATAGGATGTCCGGATTGGCCATGAGGGACGTCATAGTCCGGCTGTGGCCAACCGAACCTGTGCTGAGCAGCTATTTCGGCCTAGTGCAGTGACTCATCGATGCGCTGCCCCGAATTGATGCAGTTAAGCGGTCGGCATGCATAGAGGGTGCACAGATGGCCTTCGCCCGTGTCAAGATGCACTGGGTGAAGATGAAAGCGGCCGACGTGGCAGTTGAGGGACCGCCCAGAGGTAAGGTCCACCGCAAGCCGGAGCACTACTTCGATGATGTCCTGGAAGGTACCCGTTTGATAGAGGGTCAATGCTCAAAGGATATTATGTTCAAGTAAATGTATCCGAGTTGCCCAGACATTGTGTTATAAACCTAGGCTTTTGTAATATATTTGTGCCTGTAATCTTACATTATTTTTCCTCCTGTGCGGCCGTTTTTATCTTTGAGAGTTTGCCAGTCGTCGGCTTCAGCCCCCACGTAGATACTACGGGGGTGTTCGAAATAGCACATAATCACACTTGACCCAACGTCTTGGTCCGTAAAGGAGGTGTCAGTGCGGTGAACCAGGCAATCGGACTATGTGGCTTTACCACTCTCACTTAGCCATAGGAGTTTGACAATGGGGCTATAAGGTAGCCCTGGTGCGTATGCGGCTATCGAACTTGGATGCCTTAGACGCGTGACTGAAAAAAGCCAGTCCTTCGTGTAATACGGAAAAAATCGCTAAAGATTTAATAAGTCGCCAAATTGCTGACCAGCTCTCGCCGCATCACGACAGTCAGTTTTTGGCTTTCTCTACAGAGGTGCTTGACTGGGCTAGCCGGAAACACAATCGCAGTAGTTCTCCATTTACTACCTTAGCCGAAAACGGAACGTAAGGTAGCAAGCATAGGAGCCGGGCAACCCAACTATTGACCAAAGAGGTGATTCAGAGCCGATGCATATAATGCAGTATTCGGGATGCCGAAGTGCACTCTGAGAGTGTTCGGACTTTTTATTGTTGAAGATACATATAGAGCCCCTGGCGATTAAAGTCGGACCAAGGTGTATATGCCAATTCGGACGTGAAGTGGAAAAACAGAAAAAAGTAAGCCAATGCCTAACAGGGTTGGGCAAAACTGTTTCCATTATAGTCTGATTGGTACGTCAAACGTATTTGTACGGAAGATGCGATAAGCATCACGGCTATTTTACATGCCGAAGACAAGGGAAAGCTGTATACGGGTCCTAAAATTAAAAATTTGATCTTGAAGATCCTTTGGACACTCTGCCGCACGTCTGCGCTGCTTGTCACCTTGGTGTATGATCCTTTGAGAGGATCAATAATTGAGTTTGCATAAGGGGCCTGGAAGGCGGCCCCTATTACCACCAAGAATTGATGTAAGTTGTAAAGAACTTGAAAAATAAAAACAAGAAGAAAAGAGGTGGAGCAATATGGAGGTCCGGATAGGGTCAAGCCGTATCATGGACCTTATGTTTAGCATGCCTCCATCCTTGCCCATGGTATTTTTAACGCGTAGTTGTGTACGCGCGGTACGTATGCCGCTATCAGGCTGGGGCATTGACGGAGGCCGAATTGCTAATCTAGCTCTGGATGAGCCGGACTATCGTTCTGCAGGGTAGACCGGACTCATTTAGCCGTGTCCGGGGGCTTGACTGCCAGTGTAGTATTCGGCTTAGCGAGGCCACCCTGCACCTCGGCTGCGATGGCCGCGGTATGCTCCTCTGTACGGAGGGAGCGCTCCATGTTTCCATTGACTGTTATAACGCCTCGTGGTCCAGGCATCTTGAGCTTTAAGTAAGCATAATGCAGGACTGCATTGAAGCGGGCGAAGGCAGTACGTCCGAGCAGTGCGTGATAACCACTGCGGAAGGGGACGATATCGAAGATCAAGTCTTCGCTTCGGAAGTTGTCCAGCGAACCGAAGACTACTTCCAATGTGATTGAGCCCATGCAGCGGGCCTCTACACCGGGTATTACTCCTTTGAAGGTGGTTTTAGTAGGCTTGATTCTTGACGGATCAATGCCCATTTTGCAGACAGTGTCCTGATAAAGCAGGTTAAGGCTGCTACCACCGTCCATGAGGACTCGCGTAAGGTGGAATCCGTCAATAATTGGATCGAGGACCAAAGCTGCCGAACCTCCATGACGGATACTGGTCGGGTGATCCTTTCGATCGAAGGTGATCGGACAAGCCGACCATGGGTTGAAATTTGGGGCGACCGGCTCTACGGCGTAGACGTCCCTTAGCGCCCGCTTGCGCTCCTTCTTGGGAATATGTGTAACGTATATCATACTCACCGTTTTTACCTCGGGGGGAAATTTCTTCTGCCCCCCTGTGTTCGGTGGGCGAGGTTCTTCATCGTCGTCCTCGCTGGGCGACCCTTTCCCCTTATGTTTGGCGTTTAGCTTACCGGCCTATTTAAAAACCCAACAATTTCTGTTGGTATGATTGGCAGGCTTGTCGGGGGTGCCGTGGATCTGGCAAGGTCGATCAAGTATTCTGTCCAGACTGGATGGACCATCTTTGTTTCCTTTGAATGGCTTCTTCCGCTGACCGGGTTTAGAGCCACTGAATCCGGCGTTGATCGCCGTATCTTCAGTATCTGCATTGTTGCTTTGACGCTTGTGTTTGTTGCGTCGTGGCCTACCATTGCCGTCTCTGGCTTCGGAGGTGCCAGGGTCGCTGGTGCTATTGCTTTGACGGGCTAGCTAGCTATCTTCTCCAGCGCAAAAGCGGGTCATAAGTGCGGTAAGGGCCGCCATGGACTTTGGCTTTTCTTAGCCGAGGTGTCGGGCGAGCCACTCGTCCCGGACGCTGTGCTTAAAGGCCGCGAGGGCTTCGGCGTCCGGATAGTCGACAATTTGGTTCTTTTTAATTAGGAACCTGGTCCAGAGCTTTCGGGCTGACTCTCCGGGTTGCTGGACTATATGACTAAGGTCATCGGCGTCTGGAGGCCAGACATATGTGCCTTGGAAGTTGTCTCTAAAGGCGTCTTCCAAATCTTCCCAGCTGCCAATGGAGTTTTCTGGGAGGCTGTTTAGCCAGTGCCGAGCCGGTCCCTTTAATTTTAGTGGGAGGTACTTGATGGCGTGGAGATCGTAGCCGCGGGCCATGTGTATGTGGAGAAGAAAGTCCTCAATCCATACCACGGGATCTGTCGTTCCATCGTATGATTCGATGTTTACGGGTTTAAACCCTTCTGGAAATTGGTGCTGCATGACCTCATCGGTAAAGCACAAGGGGTGTGCGGCGCCTCTGTATCGGGCAATGTCATGATGGAATTGAGACGATATCCGTATTCGGTTTTCAGCCCGGTTGAGGTTGTGCTTATCACGCCAGGCTTGACGGCCATCATCTCTTGTTGGAGCATGTCCCCTTGATCCGTAGATTGATCTGGTCTGGCCGGCTCTATTGTCCAGCTCCTGTCGTAGGTCATAGGTGTAGTCCGGAGCAGCTACCCCCTTGCTTTTACGGCGAGGTGGTGCGGGCTGGTGTTCGGCGTGCGTAGCCGCTCTGTCCCGACCGCGTGGTGGTCGGTCGGGTTCGTCAGCAGGATTATACCTTGGCAGTATTGGCTCAAGGGCCTCGTTGTCAAATTGTGGTAGTAGCCTGCGCTTCGGGTAGCTCTTTGTTGGGCGCTCGAGGCTATATTCTTCGGCCGCTAGGACTTTAGTCCATCTATCGTTGAGTGTATCCTCTTCGGCTTGAAGCCGTTGCTGTTTCTTTTTTAGGCTCCTCGCTATTGCGATGAGCTGTCGCCTAAAGCGTTCTTGTTCGAGGGGTTCCTCTGGCACGATGAAATCTTCGTTGCCGAGGCTGACTTCCTCCTCGGAGGCCGGTAATAGTTACTGTCCTCCGAATCATCATTCTCGGTCGGTTCGTCTAGGTTGACTTGTCCGTCTTCCCCGTCATCCTGTTCTACGGCAGGCTCGATGGGGTGCTCCGAGTCTTCGGCATTCTCCGGAGTGTCATTATCTCCGGTGCCGGTATTACTTTCCTTTCCTCGCCGCGATCTTGAACGGCGTCGTTGACATCGTCGCTTTGGTGGAACTTCGACGGGCTTGTCCTCGATCGGATCCTGATTGCCATCGTCGTCCTCTTTGGGTGTATCCACCATGTACACGTCGTATGTAGAAGTGGTAATACAACGCCCGGTGATAGGTGGGTTTTGAGCTGGTTCGGCTTCGGCATCGTCGTCCATACCGTCAATGTCTTCGGAAACGTAATCGAGCATGTCGGTTAAGTCTTCGACAGTGGCTATCAAGTGGGTGGTGGGTGGGACATAAAATTCCCCGCTCTCAGCCCCTAGTCCGGGCTGGGCATAGTTCGGAAGTGGTTCCTGTGTAATGGCGAGGGATCGCATTAAGTCCAGAGCCTCGCTTAAGGGCGAGGATTGGATGGGGAGACCAAAGTCTTTGGCGCTGGGTGAGGCGAAAGCCTCCTGGCCATGCTTACTTGTCATGGAGCTTAAGAGTTCAGATTTAGAGTCCAGGGACAAGTCTGGCTCTCCGGTGATAAAGGGAATCCGGTTTGACTCCCGGCTAGCCGATGACGCGGTCTCCTCTGGATCTCCGGTAGTAAGCTCCATGATTGCGGAGAGTCCGGCGGGTTCCAAACTCCCATCTCCGGACCCAGTGATTTGCTCAGGATCTAAGGCCAGAGCAGTGGTCGGAGCCGCGAATCCTTCGAAGATCAAGTCTCCAAGGATATCGGCGACATAATTCAGATTCCCAAAACTGATCTGATGACCAGGGGCGTAGCTGTCAATCTGCTCGAGGCGACCAATTGAGTTGGCACGCAGAGCGAAGCCGCCGAACACAAAAAGTTGACCGGGGAGGAAGGTCTCCCCGGAAACAACATCGTTGTTGATGATCGAACGAGCCATCGAACCTTCTGCTGACGACACAGTGGAACTCTCAATGAAAGCACCAATGTCGGTGTTAAAACCGGCCGATCTCGGGTAGGGGGTCCTGAACTATGCGTCTGAGGATCGAAGGTAATAGGAGACAGGGGACACGATGTTTACCCAGGTTCGGGCCCTCTTAATGGAGGTAAAACCCTACGTCCTGCTTGATTGTATTTGATGAGTATAGGGGTTACAAGTGTTGATCTACCACGAGATCGTAATGGCTAAACCCTAGACGTCTAGCCTATGGGAATTGTGATTGCCTCTACGGACTAAACCCTTCAGTTTATATAGAAACCGGGGGAACCTAGGGTTGTACAGAGTCGGTTTACAGAGAAAGGAATCTTCATATCCGAACGCTTAACTTGCCATCCACGCAAAGGAGAGTCCCATCTAGACACGGGAGAAGATCTTCTATCTTGTATCTTCACAGCCCATCAGTCTGGCCCATGTCACATAGCTCGGACGCCCGGGGACCCCCTAATCCAGGACTCCCTCATAGGGGATCGCAATAGTTTTCGAGGGTAGAGTATTCAACCCAAATTTATTGATTCGACACAAGGGGAGCCAAAGAATATTCTTAAGTATTAGCAGCTGAGTTGTCAATTCAACCACACCTGAAAGACTTAATATCTGTAGCAAAGTATTTAGTAGCAAAGTAGTATGGAAGTAACGGTAACGGTGGCAAAAGTAACAGTAGCAGTTTTGTAGCAATTGTAACAGTGGCAACGACAAAGTAATGTACCAAAGATCAATATGTGAAAAGCTCATAGGCAATGGATCAATGATGGATAATTATGTCGGATGGCATTCATCATGCAACAGTTTTAACATAGGGTGACACAGAACTAGCTCCAATTCATCAATATAATGTAGGCATGTATTCCGAATATAGTCATACGTGCTTACGGAAAAGAACTTGCATGGCATCTTTTGTCCTACCCTCCCATGGCAGTGGTGTCCTAATGGAAACTAAGGGATATTAAGGCCTCCTTTTAATAGAGAACCGGACCAAAGCATTAGTACTTAGTGAATACATGAACTCCTCAAACTACGGTAATCACCGAAAAGAATCCCAATTATTGTCACCTTGGGGTATGCGGATCATAATACGTAATAGGTCTCTACAACTTGCAAGATAGGATCAAGAACACATATATATTCATGAAAACATAATAGGTTCAGATCTGAAATCATGGCACTCTGGCCCTAGTGACAAGCATTAATCATAGCAGAGTCATAGCAACATCAATCTTCTCCACGAAGTTTCGGGCCCTGGGGGGGGGGGGGGCCTCCACCCTTGTGGACAGCCGGTGGGTCCCCTCCGGTTGATTCTTTTGCCAATATTTTTTATTTATTCCAAAAATATTCTCCGTGAAGTTTCAGGTCATCCAGAGAACTTTTATTTCTGCACAAAAATAACACCAAGGCAATTCTGCTGAAAACAGCGCCAGTCCGGGTTAGTTCCATTCAAATCATGCAAATTAGAGTCCAAAACAAAGGCAAAAGAGTTTGGAAAAGTAGATACGACGGAGACGTATCGACTCCCCCAAGCTTAACCCATTGCTTGTCCTCAAGCAATTCAGTTGACAAACTGAAAGTGATAAAGAAAAACTTTTACAAACTCTGTTTGATCTTATTGTTGCAAATATGTAAAGCCAGCATTCAAGTTTACAGCAAAGATTATGAACTAACCATATTCACAATAACATTTAGGTCTCACATTTACTCATATCAATGGCATAATCAACTAGCAAGCAATAATAATAAATCTCGGATGACAACACTTTTTCAAAACAATCATAATATGATATAACAAAATGGTATCTTGCTAGCCCTTCCTGAGACCGCAAAACATAAATGCAGAGCACCCCTGAAGATCAAGGACTGACTAGACATTGTAATTCATGGTAAAAGAGATCCAGTCACAGTCATACCTAGTATTAATTAATAACAACGCATACAAATGATAGTGGTGCTCTCTAACTGGTGCTTTTTATAAGAGGATGATGACTTAGCATAAAAGTAAATAGATAGGCCCTTCGCAGATGGAAGCAGGGATTTGCAGAGGTGCCTGAGCTCGAGCTTTTTGAAACAGAGATGAATATAATTTTGAGCGGTATGCTTTCATTGTCAACATAACAACCAAGAGATCTCGGTATCTTCCATGCTACATATATTATAGGCGGTTCCCAAACAGAATGGTAAAGTTTTTACTCCTCCTCAACCAACAAGCACACTCCACGGCTGGTCCAAAACAATGGGTACCGTCCATACAAACAACAGTCCTGGGGGAGTTTTGTTTGATATTATATTTTGATTTGATTTGAGCATGGGACTGGGCATCCCGAATACCAGCCACTTTCTCGTGAATGATAAGTGAATAAACACGCATCGTGAGAATAACCCACCTAGCATGGAAGATACTGACAGCCCCCAGTCGCTACATGAGCGATTCGGGCATACAAAATAGATTATCATTTGAAGGTTTAGAGTTTGGCGCATTCAAATTTACTTGGAACGGCAGGTAAATACCGCATATAGGTAGGTATGGTGGACTCATATGGAACAACTTTGGGTTTATGGAAGTGGATGCACAAGTAGTATTTTCGCTTAGTACAAGTGAAGGCTAGCAAAAGATTGAGGAGAGACCAACTAGAGAGCGACAACAGTCATAAACATGCATTGAGATTAACCAACATTGAGTGCAAGCATGAGTAGGATATAAATCACCATGAACATAAATATCGTGGAGGCTATGTTGATTTTGTTTCAACTACATGCATGAACATGTGCCAAGTCAAGCCACTCGAATCATTCAAAGGAGGATACCATCCTATCATACTACATCACAACCATTTCAAAAGCATGTTGGCACGCAAGGTAAACCATTATAAACTCCTAGTTAATTAAGCATGGCATGAGTAACTATAATCTCTAATTGTCATTGCAAACATGTTTCATTCATAATGGGCTGAATCAAGAATGATGAACTAGTCATATTTACAAAAACAAGATAGGTCGAGTTCATACCAACTTTTCCTCATCTCAATCATTTCATCATATATCGTCATTATTGCCTTTCACTTGCATGACCGAACGGTGTGGATAATAATAATAGTGCATGTGCATTGGACTAAGCTGGAATCTGCAAAGAATTATTCAAAGGAGAAGACAAGGTAATATGGGCTCTCTGTTAGATCAACAATAATGCATATGAGAGCCACTCATCATTTTCATTGTGGTCTTCTCCTCTCGACCCAAAGAAATAAAAAAGAATTTCAAAGAAACACACTAAATGTTTTTGGAGTTTTTGTTTTTCTGAAGAAAGTAAAACAAGAACGAGAAAAACTATTTACACGGGAAAGCTCCCAACAAGCAAAAGAAGAACGAGAAATCTTTTTGGGTTTTCTTTTAATACTACAACTAATTTTTTTGGATTTTCTCAGAGCTTTTCAAACACACAAGAAGAAAGCGAGAAAAAGAAAATAAACTAGCATGGATAATACAATGAAAAAGTATGAACACCGACAACTGGAATGAGTGTGTGAACATGAATGTAATGTCGGTGAGAAATACGTACTCCCCCAAGCTTAGGCTTTTGGCCTAAGTTGGTCTATGGCCACGGCTGGCCTGGCGGGTACCCAAAGTTATAGTCGGGGTTGTACTGGGATGCGGCAGCATGGAGGCGAGTAGCCTCCACCTCTCTCTCATACTCGTTTGCCTCCTCTCTGGTTATAAAATATCTTCTTTTTACCTGAAAGTCAAAGAAGGCAGGAGCAGGAAGGGTAATATAGACAGCACGCTGCCTGTCAAAGATTAGTCGGTACAGGAGGGACTGTTCGTTCCTCTCAAGGAACTGGTAGCGTACCATAGCATTATAATCAAGAAAAGCAGGTGGTAACTCAATGTCATCCCCCCTTGTGGGTACCCAGAGATAGTTAGCTAAACGGGTGGCATAAATCCCACCGAAGAAATCTCCATCTTTAGCACTATTATGTAACCTCCTTGCAATAATAGCCCCCAAGTTATATCATTTATCACCCGTTACCGCACACTTGAGGACACTAAGATCCGATGCACAAAGGTGGCTATGATCATGTTTACCATTAATGCATCTACCTATAAAGAGAGAGAAATAATGTATGGCAGGAAAGTGAATGCTCCCCATGGTAGCTTGTGTAATATTTCTAGTTTGTCCTACAGTGAGGCTATCAAGGAAATCATTGTATTCAGTTTTGCGAGGTTCACTATGGATTCCCCACTATGGAATTTGACATGCTTCATTAAAATCTCTTAGGTCCATGGTATATGATTTATCATAAAGGTCGAACATGACAGAATGAGTATTGCGCTGGGATGTAAACTTAAATCTTCGCACAAACGAATCAGTGAGGTGATAGTATTGTAGGCACTTATCTGACACGAAGTCCTCAAGGTCAGCATTTTGCACGTACGCATCAAATTCATCCTTGAAACCTGCATGAACCATGAATTGATCCAATGGCCACTCGCAAGGCTGCACTGGAGCTTCTCTTGGTGGTTCAAGGTCCGGCTCACGTATCGTGAGCCTTGGGGCTTGCTTCTTCGAGGAACCACCTTGGTATATTTTCCTAAACATTTTTCTTCCGCTGAAAAATTTCTGAAATTTTTAGTGACCCAAAATAAAAGTGAACCAAACTCAACAAAACTGATAGCAACTACTCCTACAAGTGCCTAGAAGCTATATCATGCATCAAAACTACTTTGGACCATATAAATTTGACATGCAAGCTGAAGAACAAGGTCACCATAGCAGCAAAAATTTGCAATATATAAAGCACTAGAACAAAAACTAATTGGACCATTGGAGGAGTCACATACCGAAGAGCAATCCCCCAAAACAGTTTTGCAAATGGAGCTTTGCACAAGGAGATCGAAAATGGCAGCAAGATGAGCAAGAACACGGGTTTGAGCAACGGGATGATTTTTTCTGGAGGAAGACGAAGTGGATGGGTGCTGGAATAAGTGAGGGGGACCCATGTGGGACCCACAAGGCACGGGGGGGCGCCCAGGGGGTAGGGCACGCCCTCCGCCCTTGTGGCCCACTGGTGCAGCCCCCTGGTGCAATCTCAGTCCAGAAATTCTAAAATATTCTATAAAAAATCATACTAAATTTTCAGGGCATTTGGAGAACTTTTATTTTTGGGACATTTTTTATTGCACGGATAAGTCAGAAAACAGACAAATAATACTATTTTTACTTTATTTATTCTAAATAACAGAAAGTAAAAAGTGGGTACAGAAAGTTGTGCTTTCTAAATTCATCCATCTCATGCCCATCAAAAGGAATCCATTAACAAGGTTGATCAAGTCTTATTAACAAACTTCTTTCGAATAACATGAAACCGGAGAATTTTTTAATAACACTAGATTACCTCAACGGGGATATGCTTGTCCCCAACAATAAGAATATCATATTTCTTTTTGACAGTAGGAAGAGGGAATTCAAAACCTCCAATAGTAATAGTTGAAATTTTTCCAATAGAATTGATACTATGAACTTGAGGTTGCTTCTTCGGAAAGTGTACCTGTAACACCCTGGATTCTGGCCATTTTCTTTTTCTTTCGATTTCGGTCTGGATTTGCTTTTTTGTAGCTTCGTGGTCTTGAAACCTGGAGAAATCACCTTTGATTCCTCTCCCCAGTGGCTTGTCAACCTCAAAACCATCCCAAGGCCTCGTCATTTCCATCTTTGACCAATCCCAATATTCTTTTTCTTGGGAATATTCCTTTTTCTATTAAAGGAATAACCCTATCTGCTCTGGGTTGTGAGGCAACCCACATCTATGTCATCCCAAAGATTCCCAAATAATTCTCATAAATCCTTTGGGACATATCTTCTTCAGATATGTCAAAATCCCTTCTTGCCATGTTCAAAAATATTTCATCAATATTCCTTTTCCGATTCTGCCCTAGCTGGCAGTTTGTGAAGCAAGTACCCTTTATATCTTATTTCTTGCTCTAAAACTTTTTGTGCACTCTTTCCTATCCTTATCATTACCTCTTGCCAAAATTCAACTCAAGTGGGCTAGTAAATCTTCCTTGGCAAATTTCCAAAGTTTCTGGTCAGCTGGAAGCTTAATGAAGGAAGTACTAGCTAGGAGTATTCAAATGAGTTGAAATTTTGCAAGCATATTCATATGCTCAAATTAACACTCTCCACAAGATTTGAGCATCATTGCATCCTCTATGTGAGCATACAATCAAATATTTGCTACTGGTCATATTTTCCTGTTGTGAAGCAACTATATTTTATATTGCTTCATAATTGCTGAAAATTTACCAGAGCATTCTCCTACCCACAAAACATATCTCCACAAAATTTGGGCTTATTTCATTCATCCAATATTTCTCTAGAATTTCTCTTAGTTTCTGTCCAGAGAGGACCACTGTGAAGGAAGTACCATTTTGGTGTGTCCAAATGGTATGAAATTTTTACAGTGTGTTTATGTACCCAATTAACTCCTATCCACCAAATTTCATCTCAATCCAAGCATCTATGTGAGTGCCACATCAAGATTTGTATTCTGGACCAGATTATGCAGTTGTTAAGCAACTGTATTAAATCTTGATGCAAATCATTCCAAACTCCACAGGATTATAGTCCCTCCTAATCTAAACCTCCCAGACATCAGCTTTGGTTCCTATCACTTCTCTGTTCATCACAATCGTGTAGTCAAGTTTGCTACAGCAAACTTGCAGTGATCTTTGCCATCACACCAGTTACCCATTTGATGAACTTTCACTTCCAGGATGCCTTGGGGAGCAAGGACTATCGTGTAGAAATGACTGGACGGGCCAGAGCACACCGCGTGCGCCAATGCATGCGGTGACCACGCGTCTGCCTGAGACAAAGTCGTGCTATATACGCCGACCGCGTCGGACACGACCACTCTGGCCACCCTGCGCTGCCTCTTCTTGTCCCATCGTGCCGACTTTGTTCCCACCATCCACGTACCCCCTCCAGAACCCTCTCCCAACTCTGGCGAAGCTCGCCGCCGCTCGCTGCCAAGTTCATGCACGGGCCGAACAGGGCGCCGCGGTCGCAGTCTCGTCCGCACGCTCTTAATGGCTCCGCATGCGTACTGTCACCTCTGCGCGCTCACGTCTACCTCAGCCACGCCACGACGGCCACCGCAGCTGCCAGCTCGCCGCGAGCACCAGTGCGGTGATAGGGCCGCCACGACGGCCGTCCCTATCCACCCGCCTCGCCCGCCTATAAATAGGCCCTCCCGAGCGCTCCAGTCCTCATCAACCTCTTCTCCTCACCCCACTGGTCCTCCCTGACCCACTCATCCATCACCGGAGGTCCTCCCCACCTCTATTGGCCGTCATGGCCACCGCTCGACCATGCTCAAATTGGAGCAATGGCGAGCTCTCTTTTCCCCCATTCCACACCAGAGCACCTCCCTCGGCCTCCTAGATCCTTCCCCGAAGCTGGCCGCCTCCTCTGATGCCCCATGGCCGTGTGCCCGACTCCGGCCGAAGCCGTCCTCCGCTGTGGCTGGCCTTCTGCGTGTCTCCAACCTCCCCGACCAGCTTGAACGGTCCAAGCGAGTGCGGCTTGATCCCCTGAGCATGTTGGTAGGTCGGGCGCCGCCGGAGATGGTCTCTAGCGCCGGCGGTCGCTGTCGGGGCCGGCCTCTCTCTCGGCCAGGAGCACGCAGGGTGGGAGGAAGGAGAAGCCAGGCCAGGGGGGTCCCACCGCCCGCGCGACCCCACCGTCAGCCTCAGGCGTTGACTCAGCCCACCCTGATGATGTGGCAAGTGGAAACGTATTTCCAGAAATACATTTTCGCTTTGGGAAAGCGTATTTTCTAGAAGACGTTTTCAGTTCAGCCGCTAGGGACCTGTCTATGAATGTTTTATTTACAGAAAAGTCCCTGATCTTCAAATGCTTATAACTTTTCGTCTGTAACTCCGATCGAGGTGATTCCAAAGCCCACGTCTTCGTCTTTTCGAGCCCGTTCTGTTGATGCCCCTTCCATTATGTGTTCATACAGTAGAAATGACCATTTTGCCTTTGCCCGTAAACAGCCCTTCTGAGAGAGAACTGTTTCCGGCAATTGTTTCCGCTGACTCTCCGCACTACTCCCCGGTGGATTCCTTGTTCCCAGGCAAGCCACGACAGCCACTTGCATGATGGATTTGCAGTAGCTATGGTTTCCTACTTGAATAGTTATTTAATATGTACATGTTATTCTGTTTGTGAATACTGTATATGCTCCTATTTCATGCTTATCTTTACATTCTGTCCATGTGCATCCTGCTAGTCATCAAGTACTCGTTGGTAGCATTATGTTCATGGTTAATACTTGCAGTAATTCATGCTAAGATGATGACATGTCTGCATGTTTCTGTATCAGTTGTTATGGTTCATCCTGTTATCAGGGCTCAGCATATCATCATTCAAGTTAAACCGGATCTTAATCGAACTTGAACCCTTACTGGCTGAGTCATAGTGCGGACCCAATCGAGCTCACCAGTGCAACCACACTTGCTAGGATGGGGCAGCCCTAATTCAGTCTATTGTCATGCCTCTCGCTGGTACCTCCAACTAGGGAAGGTTATGAGTGCATGCTACCCTGATCAGGTAGGCGGCTATAACCTTGTGAACCCAGTTTTGGTATTGAGCTCAGGTCCCCGTTTGGGACAGTTTTGTTTGGCCACGACGGTGGCAGGTGTCGGAAGGACACAGGGGTCACCCATAACATAGCCCAAAGGGGAGTTTCTCGGAGTGGCCGGGAGAGTGCCATGCAATAGATTGGGTTTTGCCGGAACGTCGTTGGTCCACCCGAATGGGAGCACGAGGCCACGAGTTCCGTGGTGTGGGTACATTGTACTAACCTCTGCAGAGTGTATAATCTATCGATAGCCGCGTCCTCGGATATGGGCACAGTTCCTAGTAGGACACACTATGGGTCAACAATATAATAATCTTGCTATAACAACCCCGTTTGATGAGAAAGAAGTTGGTTGATCTTTATGTGATCACGAGAGGATCACCGTGGTATCGAGGATACCGATGTTGGTTGATCGTGGTCACGAGAGGATCACTGTGGTGTCATGGATACCGGATTTGGTTGGTAGTGTTATGTGATGATCTTGGGTAAAGACCAAGCTCCTTGTGATCATGTTATCACTACGGTATTGTAGTACAAAGTTTGGTTGGTCCCGAGGTTATCATGTGGCACGCTCGATGGTAAGTTCTTAAATGTGGTGGTTACGAGGTAACCCCGACAGAGTAAGTTGCATCATGATAGTTGTAACATGTTGCATGTAGTGATATCCTATTCATATGCCATGCTATGCTTATACAGTTTTAATATCGTCATGTTTACACCTGTTTAACCGGTAAATGCCATGCTGTGCTTGTCTTGATTGCTTTGGTTGCTGTGAGCGTGCGAGTACATTCAAAGTACTCACCTGGCGTGTCATGCCAGTTTGCAGGTCATGCCATGATTGCTTGCTTGTCGAGGATTTCGAGTTTGCGAGCTGGGATAAGCGTTCCAGCCAGAGTCCCTGCGGAGTGGAGTCCATCACCGCTATCGTTGTTCCGCTGCCGAGGATACTCCGTTTCCTCGGGTTGTTCCACTGTTAGCATAGATCTACCCTGGGCAGGCGTAGTATCGCCATGCCATTGCAATCCATGTACCCTTGTAACCTTATCCATAGTAATAAAGAGCTGATTGGTTCTATGCAATAGTGCCGTATTCCAGAAGACTTGTCTCTGGGCTGGAATATGGGGCGTTCTGATTTCCTCTGAGCCGGGGTGCCACAAGCGTTGGTATCAGAGCAGGTCTGGCTGTAGGACGCCCTAGCCCGCGAGAGTGTTAGTAACCGGTAGCATAGAGTCTTATCGGTTTGCTGCACTTGTTTGTTGCATTTGTTTGCTGCATAGCATGCACATAGACTAGATATTTTACTAACGATTGATCTGGTGAGTGTAGGTGGCATCGGCTTCGATTCACGGCTTGCACCCCCCCCCAATTTGCATATTTGCTCCTTGGTGTGGTGTCATCTTCGTCCCAGCGGAGTGATGCCAAGGTGCTTGGTGTTGTCGATTCCTTGACGGATTGATGCACCGGTACCACACCAATTATCCTATTCAGCCACCCCTATGGTTTCGGTGATAGACATGATTCTATCCCGGATCGTGCCATCTAACTCATCGCTTTGGCAACCCTGACTGATCCTAGTTATCACAAAAGGGCAATGCCACAAGCCTTTCTTTTCACCGCTATCCTACCCTGCCACCCATTCTCTGGACGAGTACGGTTTTCTTTCGTCCGCTTGATGATGATGTAGTCGTGACCTTTGTATTCCGATACATGATCACCAAGTCTGTTCTCACCACCGTGTCCGTCCACCTGCAACCGTGTTAAGCCCCTGTTTGGTGTAGCTTTGTTTACACCAACTCTTTCCACACGTGGATTCACTTTCGTGCACATCGCCACAGCATGTTTGACCGTAATACCAGAGTTCTTGCGAGATTTGTGTGTTTAAGTAGGAATGCATAGTATTGCTGTGAATAGCTGTGGTATATGATATTGCTTGTGTGTGATCTTGTTGATTTGTGTGCTTTTGTTTTAGTCGTTCTTTTTGTTTCTTTCTTTGGGCCCTTGGTGTTACCTTATTTTCCCTTATGGAAGTTGCTCCCCGACACCGGACTCAAAGAATCAGTGAAGAGGCAAGCATTGGGAAGCTCAGCTCAACAATATGGGATTTGGCACTGACTGCCTGACATGGGGAATATCTGGTCTGATTATAATGATATCCTGGATTGATTATCAGCATCAAGTACATATCAATGTGCGATCTTCACAGTAGTAATAATCAATTCAGCAAGAAGGCAAAGATGTGTGCATGATCAGCAGTACACTTCGGGTCAAAGGTATGGTTCACATATAAGGTTGGAGTCTGCTATGAGTACAATTTGAACCAGCGATATCCCGGAAGCAAGCCAGCATATGATATGAACTTAGTGCTCAACAAGAAGGATAGTCGAATAACGTTCTTCCTACAATAAGTAACCGACAGCTGAAACATTAAGGGATATATATGTATATCCGCATTCAGTTTGCCTGTCACAAAGAGAAGCTTCAGATGTAAGCAACCCAGTCTTTTTTCGCAAGCTACTAGAGAAGCTTACGACGCAAGCTTCCTCTATCTTCCTCAGTACGGCACAGGGCTATCTTCCAGTACAAGATACTCAAGCTTCTTCAGTAAGATACCGTAGTGATTTCTGGCATAAGGTACCGAGTCTTCCCCAGCAAGCCTCTGAAGGTGAAAACTTCTAAGGTATGGCACCCAGTCTTCTTCAGCACGCTACCCCGACAGAAGCTTCAGGCGCAAGTTATTCAGTCTTCCTTAGCAAGATACTTCCGATAGCTTCCAACCCAAGCTAACTAACCTTCGCCAGTAAGGCCTCACATCCTCGCCAGTACAAGTTATTCCACCGACAGTTGGCAACATATGACCATGCATCCCCAGAGTTAAACTCGCAACAGTTGGTCAGAAGGCAAAAATCAGTCAGGACACAAGCCTGCCTCAGAAACCAAGTGCTCGACTACTTATACTTAATAGATATGGTGGACATGCTACCAAGGTCATATGAGTTACTCATACAATGATGCCAGCACGGTAAGGGTCCGACTATTGCATGAGCTATGTAAGAAGAAGAAGAACGCCAGTTATACACTTCAGTGTGGTGACCAACAACCTATGGAGCAAGCCGACCATCTGATATACGCCTTAAAGTATTGCTCCGTGTTATGCCTGCATGTTCAAATTATTATGCTCATACCCGTATGCATAGTAGTGAGCTGTATGGTACGCGGATGAACCCTTGCCCGTCTTTCTTTAGTAACGGCACCACGCCTGTGTTCTGAGCTGTTTCCGGTCGTCCGGGGTGGATGCCGACTTTTATTTCTCTTGTCAGCAACTGGCCCATGTTCTGAGCTGCTTTTCGGCCGTCTCAGGCACCTGTTGAATTTCTTTCCATAGCAGTGACCCTATGCTCTGAGCTATTTCTCGGCCGTCTTAGGGAACTGCTACTTTCTTCTTATCGACACCATCTCATGTTCTGAGCTGCTTTTCAGCCGTCTTGAGTCGGGGTTGAGTTACTCCAGTAATGTCCTAGATCTGAGTTGTAAAGACCATTCTGGTGGCTACTGGTTTATTTGCCGGTTTCATCCAAGGGTTCAGACAGTCGTTACCCTATAGCTACAACTTGTAAAGTGATATGTCTGCCGGAATATTGTATCCGGCAGTACCCATGGTCATCCGAAGAATCAAGAACACATCAAGTAAAGCTCTTTCAGCTAAGGATCCAGGCAAAGAGAACCATAATGAAGGAGCAAGATTGGCCATACAGGTATGATAATGATTGCCAGATCAACATGGTACAGGTACTCAAAACAGTCTGGTTCGGTACCAATCACCATGGGTGCACACCCACGGGGTATATCCCATTTGCAACAACCTCCTATCTAGGTACCCCATTCAGCCAACTATATATGCTCAGAATTGTCAGAAGAAGACATCCAAGTCCATCAGGTGCCGATGGATGGAATGATCAGAAGGTTGACAACTGTCTCGAAGCATGTGTCCTCACCTAGGGAAATCAGTTAAAGACTAACCTGCCGTGAACAAGGTTCTGCTACCGGGACCACCGTCAGTCAAGTCCGCAGATAATACCGTTATAAGGCCGTACACCTTTATGCTGGTCACGACAGGTGACAATCGAGTCTTTGGTACAAATGCGAGGTTCAAGACTGTGGAGGTACCCAAGATGTTCCCGCAATTGTTGCAAGAAGTCAGATTCCGCCAGGAGAATGGTACGATTCACAGTCCTGTTCTGAACCTGGGGGACACACAACCATCCGAAGCCACCCAGTGCAATGAGTAAAAGATTCCGTGTCCACCGAGAGAATCATTTCGCAACTCAATGGACGATCGTCCGTATTGGACTTCATCACGACACGTCCATACGGAACAACTCTCGGGCTTGCGAGAAGGACAAGTATTTCAGGCAGGATAGCTCATCGCATTCAGATAAGTTGGTAGACATAAAAGGATCAAAGTTAAAGTAATATATGAAGTAAGATCTGTCAGAATGAGGATCCAGTGAAACAAACCACCCCGAAGCCAGGCAGTGAGACAGATAATATACAGTGGGGATATAATACAAAGGCAAAAAGGGAACCCGAGTTGGAAACGGTTTCCTCAAGTGGGAATATTCATGCTTGACCCCTGAGCAACCAAATCTCGAGGACGAGATTTCTTTAAGGGGGGTAGGTTTGTAACACCCTGGATTCTGCCCATTTTCTTTTTCTTTCGATTTCGGTCTGGATTTGCTTTTCTGTGGCTTCGTGGTCTTGAAACCTGGAGAAATCACCTTTGATTCCTCTCCCCAGTGGTTTGTCAACCTCAAAACCATCCCAAGGCCTCGTCATTTCCATCTTGGACCAATCCCAATATTCTTTTTCTTGGGAATATTCCTTTTTCTATTAAAGGAATAACCATGTCTGCTCTGGGTTGTTAGGCAACCCACATCTATGTCATCCCAAAGATTCCTGAATAATTCTCATAAATTCTTTGGGACATATCTTCTTCACATATGTCAAAATCCCTCCTTGCCATGTTCAAAAATATTTCATCAATATTCCTTTTCCGATTCTGCCCTAGTTGGCAGTTTGTGAAGCAAGTACCCTTTATATCTTATTTCTTGCTCTAAAACTTTTTGTGCACTCTTTCCTATCCTTATCATTACCTCTTGCCAAAATTCAACTCAAGTGGGCTAGTAAATCTACCTTGGCAAATTTCCAAAGTTTCTGGTCAGCTGGAAGCTTAATGAAGGAAGTACTAGCTAGGAGTATTCAAATGAGTTGAAATTTTGCAAGCATCTTCATATGCTCAAATTAACACTCTCCACAAGATTTGAGCATCATTGAATCCTCTATGTGAGCATACCATCAAATATTTGCTACTGGTCATATTTTCCTGTTGTGAAGCAACTATATTTTATATTGCTTCATAATTGCTGATAATTTACCAGAGCATTCTCCTACCCACAAAACATATCTCCACAAAATTTGGGCTTATTTTATTCATCCAATATTTCTCTAGAATTTCTCTTAATTTCTGTCTAGAGAGGACCACTATGAAGGAAGTACCATTTTGCTGTGTCCAAATGGTATGAAATTTTTACAGTGTGTTTATGTACCCAATTAACTCCTATCCACCAAATTTCATCTCAATCCAAACATCTATGTGAGTGCCACATCAAGATTTGTATTCTGGACCAGATTATGCAGTTGTTAAGCAACTGTATTAAATCTTGATGCAAATCATTCCAAACTCCACAGGATTATAGTCCCTCCTAATCTAAACCTACCAGACATCAGCTTTGGTTCCTATCACTTCTTTGTTCATCACAATGGTGTTGTCAAGTTTGCTACAGCAAACTTGCAGTGATCTTTGCCATCACACCAGTTACCCATTTGATGAACTTTCACTTCCAGGATGCCTTGGGGAGCAAGGACTATCATGTAGACATGACTGGACGAGCCAGAGCACACCGCGTGCGCCAATGCACATGGTGACCACGCGTCTGCCTGAGCCAAAGTCGTGCTCTGCACGCCGACCGCGTCGGACACGACCACTCCGGCCACCCTGCGCTGCCTCTTCTTGTCCCGTCGTGCCGACTTCGTTCCCACCATCCATGTACCCCCTCCAGAACCCTCTCCCAACTCTGGCGAAGCTCACCGCCGCTCGCTGCCAAGTTCATGCACGGGCCGAACAGGGCGCCACGGTCGCTGTCTCGTCCACACGCTCTTAATGGCTCCGCATGCGTCCTGTCACCTCTGCGCGCTCACGTCTACCTCAGCCACGCGACAACGGCCAGCGCAGCTGCCAGCTCGCCGCGAGCACCAGTGCGGTGATAGGACCGCCACAACGGCCGTCCCTATCCACCCGCCTCGCCCGCCTATAAATAGGCCCTCCCGAGCGCTCCAGTCCTCATCAACCTCTTCTCCTCGCCCCACTGGTCCTCCCCGACCCACTCATCCATCGCCGGAGCTCCTCCCCACCTCTATTGGCCATCATGGCCACCGCTCGGCCATGCTCAAATTGGAGCAATGGCGAGCTCTCTTTTCCCCCATTCCACACCAGAGCACCTCCCTCGGCCTCCTAGATCCTTCCCCAAAGCTCGCCGCCTCCTCTGATGCCCCATGGCCATGTGCCCGACTTCGGCCGAAGCCGTCCTCCACCGCGGCCGGCCTACTGCGCGTCTCCAACCTCCCCGACCAGCGTGAATGATCCAGGCGAGTGCGGCTTGATCCCCTGAGCATGTTGGTAGGTCGGGGGCCGCCGGAGATGGTCTCTAGCACCGGCGGTCGCCGTCGGGGCCGGCCTCTGTCTAGGCCAGGAGCACGCAGGGCGGGAGGAAGGAGAAGCCAGGCCAGGCAGGCCCCACCGCCCGCGCGACCCCACCGTCAGCCTCAGGCGTTGACTCAGCCCACCCTGATGACATGGCAAGTGGAAACGTATTTCCAGAAATACGTTTTCGCTTTGGGAAAGCGTATTTTCCAGAAGACGTTTTCAGTTCAGCCGCTAGGGACCTGTCTATGAATGTTTTATTTACAGAAAAGTCCTTGATCTTTAAATGCTTATAACTTTTCATCTGTAACTCCGATCGAGGTGATTCCAAAGCCCATGTCTTCGTCTTTTTGAGCCCGTTTTGTTGATGCCCCTTCCATTATGTGTTCATACAGTAGAAATGACCATTTTGCCCTTTCCCGTAAACAGCCCCTCTGAGAGAGAACTGTTTCCGCAATTGTTTCCGCGGACTCTCCGCACTACTCCCCGGTGCATTCCTCGTTCCAGACAAGCCACGACAGCCACTTGCATGATGGATTTGTAGTAGCTATGGTTTCCTACTTAAATAGTTATTTAATATGTACTTGTTATTCTGTTTGAGAATACTGTATATGCTCCTGTTTCATGCTTATCTTTACATTCTGTCCATGTGCATCCTGCTAGTCATCAAGTACTCGTTGGTAGCATTATGTTCATGGTTTATACTTGCAGTAATTCATGCTAAGATGATGACATGTCTGCATGTTTTTGTATCAGTTGTTATGGTTCATCTTGTTATCAGGGCTCAGCATATCATCATTCAAGTTAAACTGGATCTTAATCGAACTTGAACCCCTGTTGGCTGAGTCATAGTGCGGACCCAATCGAGCTCACCAGTGCAACCATACTTGCTGGGATGGGGCAGCCCTAATTCGGTCTATTGTCATGCCTCTCGCTGGTACCTCCAACTAGGGAAGGTTATGAGTGCGTGCTACCCTGATCAGGTAGGCGGCTATAACCTTGTGAACCCAGTTTTGGTATTGAGCTCAGGTCCCCGTTTGGGATAGTTTTGTTTGGCCACGACGGTGGCAGGTGTCGGAAGGACACAGGGGTCACCCATGACATAGCCCAAAGGGGAGTTTGTCGGAGTGGCCGGGAGAGTGCCATGCAATAGATTGGGTTTTGTCGGAACATCGTTGGTCCACCCGAATGGGAGCATGAGGCCACGAGTTCCGTGGTGTGGGTACAGTGTACTAACCTCTGCAGAGTGTATAATCAATCGATAGCCGCATCCTCGGATATGGGCACAGTTCGTAGTAGGACACACTATGGGTCAACAGTATAATAATCTTGCTATAACAACCCCGTTCGATGAGAAAGAAGTTGGTTGATCTTTATGTGATCGCGAGAGGATCACCGTGGTATCGAGGATACCGATGTTGGTTGATCATGATCATGAGAGGATCACTGTGGTGTCATGGATACCGGATTTGGTTGATAGTGTTATGTGATGATCTTGGGTAAAGACCAAGCTCTTTGTGATCATGTTATCACTACGGTATTGTAATACCAAGTTTGGTTGGTCCCGAGGTTATCATGTGGCACGCTCGATGGTAAGTTCTTACATGTGGTGGTTACGAGGTAACCCCGACAGAGTAAGTTGCATCATTATAGTTGTAACATGTTGCATGTAGTGATATCCTGTTCATATGCCATGCTATGCTTATACAGTTTTAATATCGTCATGTTTACACCTGTTTAACCGGTAAATGCGATGCTGCGCTTGTCTTGATTGCTTTGGTTGTTGTGAGCTTGCGAGTACATTCAAAGTACTCACATGGCGTGTCATGCCAGTTTGCAAGTCATGCCATGATTGCTTGCTTGTCGAGGATTTCCAGTTTGCGAGCTAGGATAAGCATTCCAGCCAGAGTCCCTGCGGAGTGGAGTCCATCACCGCTGTCATTGTTCCGCTGTCGAGGATACTCCGTTTCCTCGGGTTTTTCCGCTCATAGCATAGAGCTACCCAGGGCAGGCGTAGTATCGCCGTGCCATTGCAATCCATGTACCCTTGTAACCTTATCCATAGTAATAAAGAGCTGATTGGTTGTATGCCAATAGTGCCGTATTCCAGAAGACTTGTCTCTGGGCTGGAATACGGGGCGTTCCGGTTTCCTCTGAGCCAGGGTGCCACAGTACCGTATGCTCATTACCATTTACATGAAAAGTGATATTGCCCTTGTTGCAATCAATAACAGCCCCTGCAGTATTCAAAAAGGGTCTACCAAGGATGATCGACATACTGTCGTCCTCTGGAATATCAAGAATAACAAAGTCCATTAAAATAGTAACATTTGCAACCACAACAGGCACATCCTCACAAATACCGATGGGTATAGCAGTTGATTTATCAGCCATTTGCAAAGAGATTTCAGTAGGTGTCAACTTATCCAATTCAAGTCTACGATATAAAGAGAAAGGCATAACACTAACACCTGCTACCAAATCACATAAAGCAGTTTAACATAGTTTCTTTTAATGGAGCATGGTATAGTAGGTACTCCTGGATATCTTAGTTTCTTTGGTATTCCACCCTTAAAAGTATAATTGGCAAGCATGGTGGAAATTTAAGCTTCCGGTATCTTTCTTTTATTTGTAACAATATCTTTCATATACTTGGCATAAGGAGACATTTTCAGAATATCAGTCAAACGCATACGCAAAAAGACAGGTCTAAGCATTTCAACAAAGCGCGCAAAATCCTCATCATCCTTTTTCTTGGATGGTTTAGGAGGAAAGGGCATAGGTTTCTGAACCCATGGTTCTCTTTCTTTACCGTGTTTCCTAGCAACAAAGTCTCTCTTATCATAACGTTTATTTTTAGATTGTGGGTTATCAAGATCAACAGCAGGTTCAATCTCCACATCATTATCATTACTAGGTTGAGCATCAACATGAACATTATCATTAACATTATCACTAGTTTCATGTTCGTCACCAGATTGTGTCTCAGCATCAGAAATAGAAATATCATTTGGATTCTCAGGTGTGTCTATAACAGGTTCACTAGAAGCATGCAAAGGCCTATCAGTTTTCTTTGTCTTTTTATTACTAGGACTAGGTGCATCAGTATTAATTCTCTGAGAATCTTGCTCAACTCTCTTAGGATGGCCCTCAGGATACAAAGGTTCCTGGGTCATCTTGCCACCTCTAGTCATAACCCTAACAGCATTATCATTGTTCTTACTATTCAACTCATTGAGCAAATCATCTTGTGCCTTAAGTACTTGTTCTACTTGAGTCTTAACCATGGAAGCATGCTTACTAATAATTTTCAGATCACTAACAGTTCTACTCATATAATCACCCAAGCATGTAAGCATTATGTTTCAATTGTCTACTAACATAAGCATTGAAGTTTTCTTGTTTAACAATAAAATTATCAAACTCATCCAAGCATTGACTAGCAGACTTATTATAAGGGATAACACCTTCATCAAATCTATAGATAGAATTTACCTCTACTACCTGTGTTGGGTTATCAAGACCATGTATTTCTTCAATAGGTGGTAAATTCTTAACATCTTCAACTTTAATACCTTTTTCTTTCATAAATTTCTTTGCCTCTTGCATATCTTCAGGACTGAGGAATATAATACCTCTTTTCTTCGGAGTTGGCTTAGGAGTTGGTTCAGGAAGTGTCCAATCATTATCATCACTCAATATATTATTCAATAGCAATTCAGCTTGCCCAACAGTTCGTTCCCTGGAAACACAACCAGCACAACTATCTAGGTGGTCCCTAGAAGCATCGGTTAGTCCATTATAAAAGATATCAAGTATTTCATTTTTCTTGAGAGGATGATCAGGCAAAGCATTAAGTAATTGGAGAAGCCTCCCCCAAGCTTGTGGGAGACTCTCTTCTTCAATTTGCACAAAGTTAAATATTTCCTTTAAAGCAGCTTGTTTCTTATGAGCAGGGAAATATTTTTCAGAGAAGTAGTAAATCATATCCTGGGGACTACGCACACAACCAGGAGCAAGAGAATTAAACCATAACTTAGCATCACCCTTTAACGAGAAAGGAAACAACTTAAGAATATAGTAATAATGAATTTTTTCCTCATGAGTAAATAGGGTGGCTATATCATTTAATTTAGTAAGATGTGCCACAACAGTTTCAGATTCATAACCATGGAAAGGATCAGATTCAACCAAAGTAATTAACTCAGGATCGACAGAGAATTCATAATCCTTATCAGTAACAAAGATGGGTGAATTAGCAAACTTAGGATCATATTGCATTCTACCGTTCAAAGATTTTTCTTTCCACTTGCAAAATAATTTCTTAAGATCATCTCTATCCTTACAAGCAAAAAAGTCCCTAGCTACCTCTCCATCCATAACATAACCCTGAGGCATGACAGGAAGTTCATATCTAGGAGAGCTAGTCTTATCAGGTTTTTCAAAGTTTTCAGCTTCAATAATTTCATCAGTTTCAGAAATATCATCATCTTCAGCATAATCAATAGTTCTAACTCTAGCAAGATGTTCATCAAGTAATTCACCCAGTGGCATAGTAGTAGCATCATAAGCATCATTTATAGTAGAAGTAGCATCATCAATAATATGTGACATATCAGAATCAATAGCTGGTGTAGGTGTCGCAAGCTTACTCAAAACAGAAGGTGAATCAAGTGCAGAGCTAGATGGCAGTTCCTTACCTCCCCTCGTAGTAGAGGGAAAAATCTTGGTTCTAGTATCTTTCAAATTCCTCATAGTGATCAACAGATATAAATCCCAAGTGACTCAGAGAATAGAGCTATGCTCCCCGGCAACGGCGCCAGAAAAAGGTCTTGATAACCCACAAGTATAGGGGATCACAACAATTTTCGAGGGTAGAGTATTTAACCCAAATTTATTGATTCGACACAAGGGGAGCCAAAGAATATTCTCAAGTATTAGCAGCTGAGTTGTCAATTCAACCACACCTGAAAGACTTAATATCTATAGCAAAGTATTTAGTAGTAGAGTAGTATGGAAGTAACGGTAACGGTGGCAAAAGTAACAGTAGCAGTTTTGTAGCAATTGTAACAGTGGCAATCGCAAAGTAATGTAGCAAAGATCAATATGTGAAAAGCTCGTAGGCAATGGATCAATGATGGATAATTATGTTGGATGGCATTCATCATGCAACAGTTATAACCTACGGTGACACAGAACTAGCTCCAATTCATCAATATAATGCAGGCATGTATTCCGAATATAGTCATACGTGCTTATGGAAAAGAACTTGCATGACATCTTTTGTCCTACCCTCCCGTGGCAGTGGGGTCCTAATGGAAACTAAGGGATATTAAGGCCTCCTTTTAATAGAGAACCGGACCAAAGCATTAGCACTTAGTGAATACATGAACTCCTCAAACTATGATAATCACCGGAAAGAATCCCAATTATTGTCACCTTGGGGTATGCCACTACTAGAAAAAGGCTATTAGTGGCGCACCACATATTGCTATTAATGGCGCACTATGGGTGCGCCATTATTAACACGCCATTAGTAATTGTTAGTAATGGCGCACCTTTGATGCGCCATTGGTAATCCAAATACCAGTGGCGCACCACATGGTGCGCCACTACTAACCCTTAGGTGCTCCACTGGAATTCCCTCCAGGTGCGCCACTAATAGCCTTATAGGTGCGCCACTAGTAATAAAGGAAGGTGCGCCACTAATAAGGGCTTAAATGCGCCACTAGTAATGTATTTGGAAAACAAAAAAAATCCAAATTTACAGAAAACAACCTATAAGGAAAAATAATTTAAAAACAAAAAATTAAATAGAATCATAATTTTTATTATAGTAAGAATATTACAATGTCTTTACAAGTATCCAATAAAAGGAAAATTGCAAGGAAATAAAAGAAAATCCTAAAACCAATCTTCTAGTAATCTTTTCTTCTTTTTCTTCACTTTATCCCTACAAAATGTAACAAAATAAACAGAAAGACAAACAAACTATTTATAACCTGTTAATACTGTCATTTTTTATGCAGAACTAGATATGAGCATATATTTCCAGAATTACATGGTGTGAATATTGTATGAGTAAGATTCTAATGGAAATGAATTTTGATAGGAGCCCACTTTCGACGAGTATTTATCTGACAGAGCTAAATAATCAGGGCATTTACCTTTTGATAATATTATTATACTATACTACCAGTATACTACTCCACTTGGATTTTTTAGATGAGCAGATCTGAGATAGACATCTGTTCAAGTGGCTATAGGTAGGCTTGAAGAATTCTCATCGGTTCAAGTGGCTACAGGTAGTCGCACAGCTGGAATATAGACTACTAGTACTATTTGAAAAGAAAACAAGAGCAAATCTTAACGTACTAGTCAGATCCGATCACATTGAGCTAGAAAGAAAATTCATCAGGAAACAGATGGCCGGCGACTTACTTCCAGACATTGAGGATCTCGTTGTGCCCGGTGAAGACGCTGCGGAGCGCGTCGCGGACGGACTGCTCACAGCGATAGCTGCCGCAGATGAACTCGTTGTCCTGCAGGTAGTCCAGCAGCCAAGAATTAAAGATAGGAGGGCTAGAACTGAAAGAACTAACATCTTAGAAAGCAACAGGAGATAATTCATATATGCAAAATACATATGAAGTGGTCTTCACCAAATTTGGTTAAACATGAACGAAATGTTTTAGCAGTACCAATGATACATGTCAAATTAATTGTTCCTATCATGACAATGTAAAAGTAGTACTTGCATGCCAATGAAGACTTGCTAGTGTCAGATTCTATGAGGTTCAAGACATGTGTAATTGTGCCAAGTTCACTTGTAATGCCATTATTCATGATCTGAACTTTATCCTCCACAAAATAAAATAACAGTTGATCCATGCAAATGATACTTAATTTTGAAGCTACTGTTAATTTATAAACTGAATATAAAGTGAGTTTATAAATTCAGAAATAGAAAATTCAGTTAGGCTACTGTTAACTGAATTTTGGAGTGTATACTTAACAAAGGCTTCATTTGAATGTACAGTCAAATTAAAAAAATGTGTTCATGGGGCAGCAGCACTAAGAACTGAAAGAAAAAGGTGCAGAAAAAAGCTACTGAAAAACAATATCAGAAGTAGTGCAGACGCTGTTGAGGCGCTGACTGAACCATTGATAGTACTACCACTCTTCTTTTTTGCGTCCATTAGCGTGACAGTGAGGTTACAACCTTTAACTAACAGTGCAGTATGTGTATAAACTATAAAAAAATAACTACCCTGCCTGGTTTTCATCCAAATAAGAAAACAGAGCACAGACGATTTTTTTCACATATTCACATCATTGATACATGATGACATTTGATCGAGTGATGCAGTGGTGGAAGAATAGAGTAATTGTTGTCCATCAGCTCATAAATGATTAATTATTACCTGCTTGAGGATAGGGGTGGCACACTTTTCTCTTAGAGTGAAAGCATCAGAGTAGGTTATTACCTGCTTGAAATACGCCCCAAATCCATACCTGAGATAACAAAAATACATGAGAAAAGCATTCTGGATCTCTCCGATTTGCACAACATACAGGATGTGCAACATCTGAACTTACGACAGGAGGGAGCCACCTATCAATCTTGGGGCTTCCTCGCTCGCCATGGCCGGGCACCATCATCCTCTGCTGCTTCACCATCATCCTCTCCTCCAACGATGACCTGCGCAGGACTCGTATAGAGATATTTTTTAACGCATCATACACAGATATAAATCATCTGAATCAAAAGCAAGCTGCATCTAGTTCATCAAATGTAAGATGTACAGAATTTGATCGTACACTGCAATGCAAACCATTCAACCACGAAGTAGCTAGAGCTAGTGATTTCAATTCTCTACCATGATGC
Source organism: Thinopyrum elongatum (assembly GCA_011799875.1). Taxonomy (NCBI): domain Eukaryota; kingdom Viridiplantae; phylum Streptophyta; class Magnoliopsida; order Poales; family Poaceae; genus Thinopyrum; species Thinopyrum elongatum. The sequence continues at coordinate 380,023,878 of CM022301.1, forward strand.
ATGCATGTATGCGTGCAACAAACCGCCAGACTAATTAAGCATTGAGGTAGGCTACATAATTCAATCCGGCTAGCTCATAATCATATCCATACTAGGTAGCCGCTACGTAGTTAAGTCTGGACAGAGAGTCAGAGACTGGGATGAACACGTACATGGGAAGGAGCAAGAGATGCAGGGCCTTATCTGCCCAACCTCCGACCAGATCGGTGGTGTTTAAGGCCGCCTTAGAGCTCCAGCGGTACCTCCCCTGCAGGCAAACAGAGCAATAGGCAAAAATCAGCTGTGCAGATCGATTCAGAAGCAGGATTAATGCGGGAGAGGCGCAGTACCTTCCGGGATGAGCGCCATGGATGCAGAGGAGGAGGAGGATGGCCGCGCATCCCCTGTTGCCGAACTTGGTGCAGAACAACGCGGAGGCTGCTTCCTCTCCCGGCGCGTGGACGTGGAGAAGAAACCACCCTCCACCGGCGCCATCGCCTGTGGCACCTTGGCCTTGCCGCCGGATCCGCCGCCGTTCATCGATCATGGGCTAGATCAACGACGACGAGGATCTGGAAGCCCAGCTATGGCCATGGCGGCTGGATCTGGGGTGGTGGGGAGCTCCTCCTCCTGCAGCTTGGCGGCCTCCACACCCCAGAGCAACGCCCTCGCCGGAGGACGTGGTCACCAGCTCTCCTCTGGATCCGGTGAGGAGGGTTGGGGAAGGAGCTCACCACGGCTCCATGCCCTGGATCTGGTGTGAGGGAGGGGGAAGGGGGCTCGCCGTGGTCGGGAGGGAGAGGAAGAGGCGGGCGGCCGGGGCTTCCCGATCTAGATCGAAGTCGAGGGAGGTGGGTGGGTGTGTCAGGAGGAAGGGGAGGGGAGAGAACATGACGAGAGGGAGGGGATAAGGGGTGATAGCAATGGCGCACTGGTAGGGGGTGCGCCATACGTATAGATAGCAATGGCGCATCTCTTACTGGTGCGCCATTACTAGTTAAAACTAGTAATGGCGCACTTTCCCCTGGTGCGCCACTGCTAAGTCTGGGGAGGGGTGTGGGGCCAGGACAAAACTAGTAATGGCGCACCACACACCAGGTGCGCCATTAGTAATATGGCCACTAATGGCACACCCATATCTGGTGCGTCACTGCTATATAGCAGTGGCGCACCACATAGATGGTGCGCCATTAATGTCCATATTAGCTATAGCCGTTTTTGTAGTAGTGTGCGGATCATAATACGTAATAGGTCTCTACAACTTGCAACATAGGAACAAGAACACATATATATTCATTGAAACATAATAGGTTCAAATCTGAAATCATGGCACTCGGGCCCTACTGACAAGTATTAAGCATAGCAGAGTCATAGCAACATCAATCTTAGAACATAGTGGATACTAGGGATCAAACCCTAACAAAACTAACTCGATTACATGATAAATCTCATCCAACCCATCACCGTCCAGCAAGCCTACGATAGAATTACTCACGCATGGCGGTGAGCATGATGAAATTGGTGATGGAGGAAGGTTGGTGATGATGATGGCGACGATTTCCCCTCTCCGGAGCCCCGAACGGACTCCAGATCTGCCCTCCCGATGAAGAACAGGAGGTGACGGCGGCTCCGTATCGTAAAACGTGATGAATCCTTCTCTCTGATTTTTTCTCCGAGAGTGAATATATAGAGTTGGAGTTGAGGTTGGTGGAGGTCTAGGGGACCCACAAGGCAGGGGGGTGCGCCCTCCACCCTTGTGGACAGCTGGTGGGTCCCCTCCGATTGATTCTTTTGCCAATATTTTTTATTTATTCCAAAAATATTCTTCGTGAAGTTTCAGGTCATTCCGAGAACTTTTATTTCTGCACAAAAATAACACCAAGGCAATTTTGCTGAAAACAGCGTCAGTCCGGGTTAGTTCCATTCAAATCATGCAAATTAGAGTCCAAAACAAGGGCAAAAGAGTTTGGAAAAGTAGATACGATGGAGATGTATCACGGAGGTAGGCGCGATCGCGGCACGGGCTAGCTACCTGGCCTCGTACGTCGCGCATGACGAGTTCCAGGTGGAACGGACGGAAGACGGCGCGGTGGTCCCGCCTGACGACTTCGGCCTGCCGCTTGACGACCCGGCGGGCAGCGCCCAGGAGTTGGGCCCTTACGCGGATGATGACAGTTCCGGGTTGGCTGATACCGGTGCCTCGATGAACCCGGAGGCCACCGCGGAGGAGCCGACCGTTGAGCAACCCGGCGCGGGGACTGTCTGAAGCCGTCCTGTTTTATCTTTTATCGAATTTTTGTTAAGTGGCAGGTCCACCCACCCACTGGGGTGTGTTCGTGAATGTAATGAACTCTGGCCTTGGGCCCATATTGTTGTAATGTAAATATTTTCACGAATGTTTGCACTTTTGCTCTTTGTTTTCTAAGCCTTTTTCCTTGCTTGGCCCTTCCGTGGACCTCCCCCCGCGAGTTGAATAGCCAGGTTCCGGTCTGTGACAAGGAGTTCGGTTCGTGGAAAGAGCATGCAGTACTTAGGCCCTTCGAATGTTAAGCGCGAGGGAAACACCCACTGGGCCAGCTGGCAGCAGCCGGCGAAGACGGCTGGCGAGCAGCCGGTCGTGCGGCAACTTAGTACGGTGAGACTGGGTTGACCGATCCGGCAGACCCAACTTAGTGTTTCGCGGCATGCAGGTGCTTTGGCCCATAGTTCTTGCCGGCCAACAGCCGAAGCCAGACTGTGGCGTAGGGAGAAGTGTAGGGCCTTGGCAACCCGGACACGCCGGGATGTGCTAAGGAGGATGGCGGGTTGCGGTCAAGCTGACCAGCCCTCGAGCCCCCGGGTTGGTTGTGCCAACCCGGCGGTGGAGGTTTAAGAAAAATTACAAGGATGTGTGAAACACAATAACTTGCAGGAAAGGGTAGCCCCCGAGTGTCATTCGGGGGTCCCATTGTCTTTCATAGAGTTACAAAAGGCAGTGATACATACGTGCATACAGCTAATTGTAAAACGGGCGGAGGAGCTCTACATTCTAGGGCCGGCTTGTCTCTTCGTCGGCGGTATCTCTCTTGCGCTTGTTCGGCTTGCAGGCGTCGATGAGGTAGTAGGCGTTGCAGTCACACAGAGCTTTGCTGACAATGAAGGGGCCCTCCCATGGGGAGGCCAACTTGTGCTGGCCGGCTTGCTGTTGGACAAGCCGGAGGACGAGGTCTCCCTCGTGGAATGCGAGGGGCTTGATCTTCTTGCTGTGGTAATGCCTCAGGCCTTGCTGATAGATGGCGGATCGACTAAGGGCCAAAAGGCGCGCTTCTTCAAGTAGGTCGACGCCGTCTTCACGAGCTTCCTTGGCTTGGGCTTCTGTGTACATCACGACTCGCGGCGAGTCAAACTCGATGTCGATCGGGATGACGGCTTCTGCTCCATAGATGAGGAAGAACGGGGTGAACCCGGTCGACCGGTTTGGTGTTGTCTGGAGACTCCAGAGGACGTCCGGCAGCTCATCAAGCCAGTTGCCCGGTGAATGGATGAGGGGCTCGACGAGCCATTGCTTGATGCCGGATAGGATGAGGCCGTTGGCCCGCTCGACCTGGCCGTTGGACTGAGGATGGGCCACGGAGGCCAGGTCAAGCCGGATGCCGGAGCCGGAGCAGTATTGGGCCAGAGCACCCTTGGCAAAGTTGGTGCCGTTGTCCGTGATGATGTTGTGCGGGACGCTGTAGCGCACTGCGATGTCTTTGACGAACCGGACGGCCGTTGGCCCGTCCAGCTTCTTGATCGGCCGCACCTCGATCCACTTGGTGAACTTGTCGACCGCCACCAGCAGATGCGTCATGCCGCCCCGAGCGGTCTTGAAGGGGCCCACCATGTCGAGCCCCCAGACCGCGAAGGGCCAGGTAATCGAGATGGTTTGCAGGGCCGAAGCCGGCTGGTGGCTTCGCTTGCTGAAGCGTTGGCAACCCTCACACTTGAGGACGAGTGACTCGGCGTCTTTGAGGGCCGTGGGCCAGTAGAAACCATGGTGAAAAGCCTTGGCCACCAGGGACCTGGAGGCGGCGTGGTGCCCGCACTCGCCCTGATGTATGTCGAGGAGGATCTCTATGCCCTTGTCTTGCTCGACACAGCACTGGAACACGCCTGTCGCGCTGCGCTTGACGAGCTCATTGTTGATGATGCTGTAGGCGGACGCCCGGTGTTACACTTGCCGGGCCTCGGTCTCGTCCATGGGGTGTACTCTGCTTTCCAGGAAGGCTAGGATTGTCTGGGCCCATGACGAAGCCGTTACCACGGTGAAGACGGCTATCAGGACAGGTTTCGGGGCGGCAGCCCCCGAGCCGGAGGTGGCAACTCCTGGGTTGGGAACAACGGCGGCCGCGTTGGGCATGGTGACCCCTAGGCCGGGTTCAGCAGCCCCCGGGCCGGGATCAGCAGTCCCCGAGCCGGGTTCCGCAGCCCCCGGGACCGGATTGGGGACAATGGCAGCCCCTGAGCTTGGGCCGGCAGCCCCTGGGTCCGGGTTGGGGAGTGGCGCCGCAGGGTCGTCCGGGATGAAGATGGACTCAGAATCCAGAGACGGCTTGATGGATGGCTTGCGCAAGTGCTCGAGGGAGACGTCGGATGGTATGGCCTGTCGGGATGAGCCAATCTTGGCTAGCGTGTCGGCGGCTTCATTTTCTGTGCGCGGGACGTGGAGGAACTCGCAGCCGTCAAAGGTGCCGGAGAACTGCTGGACCAGGAAGTGGTAGCTAGCCATGTTGGCATCCCGGGCGTCCCATTCGCTGGAACACTGCTACACCACAAGGTCCGAGTCGCCGTAGCACAGGACACGCCGGACGCCGAGTTCCTTGGCAAGCCGGAGGCCGTGCACAAGGGTTCATACTCGGCGACATTGTTGGAGGCGGCGAAGTGGATTTGGAGCGCGTACCGCAGCCGGTCGCCCTTCGGGGAAGACAACACGATGCCGGCTTCCAAGCCAGAGCGCATCTTGGAGCCATCAAAGTGCATGCGCCAATGCGTTGAATCTGGTGGCGGCGGCAGGTACTGGGTCTCCGTCCAGTCGACGAGGGAGTCGGCCAGGGACTGGGACTTGATCGTGGTGCGGGGCTCATAGAGGATGGTGTGACCGGCCAGCTCGATGGCCCATTTGGCAACCCGGCCAGAGGCATCCCAACAACCCATGATATCGCCGATGGGGTTCATGCTGACCACGGTGATGACATGCTCTAGGAAGTACTGCTTCAGCTTCTTGGCGGTGAAGTACACGCCGTAACACATCTTCTGGTAGTGTGGGTAGTTCTGCTTGGAGGCGGAAAGCACCTAGCTCAGGTAGTAGACCGAGCGCTGGACAGACTGGATCTTGCCCTTCTCTGGTCGCTCGACCACCAACACCATGCTGACCGACCGCGAGATGGCGGCAATGTATAGCAACAGCGGCTCCTTGTCAGCCGGCGCGGCCAGGACGGGTGCGGTGGGGAGCATGCGCTTGAGATCCCGGAACGCTTCATCCGCCTGGTCGTTCCACTCGAACGGCGATGTCTTCTTCATCAGCTGATACAGGGGCAAGGCCCTCTCGCCCAGCCGGCTGAGAAACCGGCTGACCGAGGCCAACCAGCCAGTGAACTTCTGGACATCTCGTAGCCAGGTTGGCTTGCGCATGCGCTCGATGGCCTTGATCTTTTCCGGGTTCGCCTCAATGCCGCACTCCGAGACGAGGAAACCGAGCAGCTTCCCGGCCGGCACGCCAAAGACACATTTCTCCGGGTTGAGCTTGATCTAGTACTCGCGCAGATTGGCAAAGGTCTCCTTCAGATCGTCAAGGAGTGTGAGGTGCTGCTTGGTCTTCACCACGATGTCGTCGACATAGACGTGAATGTTGCGGCCGAGTTGCTTCAGTAGGCATTTTTGCATGCAGCGCTGGAAGGTGGCGCCGGCATTCTTCAAGCCGAACGACATGGTGATGTAGTAGTACGCCCCGAAGGGCATGATGAAGGACGTCTTCAGGGCGTCGGCCGGGTCCAGCTTGATCTGATGATAGCCGGAGTAAGCATCCAGGAAGGACAGGAGCTTGCAGCCGGCGGTGGAGTCAATGACTTGATCTATCAGCGAGAGGGCGAAAGGATCCTTGGGGCAAGCCTTGTTCAGGCTGGTGTAGTCTATGCACATGCGCCAGATGTTGTTCTTCTTCAGGACGAGGACCGGGTTGGCCAGCCACTCGGGGTGAAACACTTCCATGATGAAGCCGGCCGCGAGTAGCTTGGCGACCTGTTCACCGATGGTTCTTCTCTTCTCTTCTCTTCTGAAAAGCGACGTAGGGGTTGACGGACAGGCTTGGTGTCCTTGCGGACGTGTAGTTTGTGCTCGGCGTACTTCCTCGGAATTCCCGACATGTCCTTTGGGGTCCATGCGAAGATATCCCAATTCTCACGGAGGAAGTCACTCGCCTTCCTATTTGCTATCGAGGCGGGTGCCCACGACGACGTACTTGCTGCAGCTGAGGTCCTTCCGGGTTCAGCTTGGCCCTCTTGGTCTCCTTGGACGGTTGGAACGAGGCCTCGCCAGCCGGCTCCTTGGCTGAAGCCGGCACGGCCGGCGTCTCGTTGGCTAGTGCAACGATCCGGTTGAGCTGGCGCCGCTCCTCGACTATGACCAGTGACTCGGCCAATCTGGCGCCGGCTTGAGCGCACTCTAGGGACTTCCGGTAGTCGCCGACGACGGTGATGAGGCCCTTGGGGCCCGGCATCTTCATCTTTAGGTAGGCGTTGTGGGGAACGGCCATGAACTTGGCGAGCGTGGGCCGGCCCAGCAGCGCGTGGTACGCACTGGCCAGGTCCACTACTTCGAACCAGATGGGCTCACGCCAGAAGTAAGCGCTCATGCCGAAGAGGACGTCGAGCCGGATCCGGCTGATGGGGGAGCAGGAGAGGCCCGGCACAATGCCGTGGAACACTGTCCGGGATGGCTCAAGGTCCTTGGCCTCGAGACCAAGCTTGGTCATGGTGTCGCGGTAGAGAATGTTGATGCTGCTGCCGCCGTCGATGAGGACTCGTGAGAACTTGCAGGTGCGCCGGGCTGCGACTATGGTGGGGTCGAGGACGAGGGCGTAGCCACCCGGGTTTGGCATGACGGCCGGGTGGTCCTCCCGGGCCCAGCTGATCGAACGCTCCGACCAGTGCATATACTCCGGCACGGCCGGGACGACGGTGTTCACCTCCTGCCGGAGCAGGCGCTCGCTACGCTTGTCCTCGCCAAGGCTGGTGAAGACGACGTAGCTCGCGTTCTGGTTGGAGTAGACTTCATCGCGCATCGCGCTATTGGCCGGGGCCGCGGGAGGAGGTGGCGGAGGCGGCTGCCCCGCACCCGGAGCCGGAGCGGGAGGCAGTGGGATGTCGCCCCTCATGATGCGCTTGGTGATGGCGCACTGCCGGAACGTGTGCGTGGATGGCCTTACGCCGCTGTGGTGCTTGCAGGGAGCATCGAGCATCTCCTTGAAGCTCATGCCGGGCTGCCACGCCATCTTGCCGGTCTGTCGGTGCTTGCCGGCCGGCTCGGCCGCGGGCGGCTGCTCGGCGGCCGCGACGAGGCGGGTGTCGTAGCGTGGGGCCTGCTGATCGGCCTTGCGCTTGTTGTTCTGCTAGCGGCTGCTCTCGCCAGCCAGCTTGGGGGGTGGTTCCGGCGTCACCTTGCCGGCTTCATCCAGTACCACCTGGATCTTCATGGCGGAGTCGGCGTTGGTGTACTTGTCCGCGATGACCATGAGCACGGCCATGGTGGTTGGCTCGGAGCGCAGGAGCTTGTGCTTGAGGAGAGTGCCATCCTGACAGCCGCTCATGAAGTACTGAATGATTGGACCTCATGGACGCCCTCGCATCTGTTCCGGAGCTCGGTCCAGCGTGTGAGGTACTTGCGGCCGGTTTCCGCCGGCCCCTGCACGCACATGGCGAGCTGGCTGGGACAGCCGGGACGCTTGTAGGTGCTGGTGAAGTTGTGCACGAAGGCCTGCTCGAAGTCGACCCATGCGTTGATGCTGCCTGCTGGCAGACTGTTGAGCCATGTCCGGGCCGAGCCCAGGAGCATGAGCGGGGCATAGCGCACGGCAAGGCGGCGGTTGCCGCCCGTGATGCCGATGGTGGTGGTGTAGTCGATGAGCCAGTCCTTCGGCTTGATGGTGCCGTTGTACTTGGGGGTGTCGCGGGGAAGCGTGAACCCTTTGTGGAAGGGCTCATCCCGGATGCGCGGGCCGAAAGAAGCCGGTCCGACAGCATTGTCTTCCTCCAGCTCGAAGGAGAGGGCAAGCTGGTCGAGGCGATGGCGAGCGTCGGTGTCGTCGATGGTGCGCGGGCCTAGCCGGCTTGCGACCGGGCCGTGGGGAGCCGGGTCGACCGAAGCCAGACAGGTGCGGCGGCCGGATTTCGGGGGAGGATCTTTCCGACGCCGGTCTTCCGGGGCCGGCTCGCTGCCCAGGCCATCTTCGGTCGTCAGGGCGCGGTTGCGCCGGGTTCGGGTGCGGCCGGAATGAGGTTCGGTGGGAGGCTGTGAGGACGCCGTGTTCGGCTGGTGGGGGTCCTTGGTAAGGTGCGAGTCAGATCCCGCGGGGTGGTTGAGGCAGTCCTGCTGCATGTTCGCAGCGTCAAGAAGCTCGTTCACGCGCTGCAGGCGCTCCTGTAGCTTCTCGCCCTGTAGCCGGTCCATGCCGATAGCGGCCGCCTGCGCGGCGCGCATGTTCTTGACAAAGGTGTCGTAGACGGACGTGACGGCGCCCAGCGTGCGACCGATGGTGCCGCCACGGGCCCGCACTTCGGCAACCCGACTGGGCTCAGCGGTGGCTGGTGTGAAGCCGTACGCGGGGACGTGCTCCCGCTGGGCGGACTCCAACCGGCGCTGCATAGCAGCGAGCGTCTCGGCCTCGTCCAGCAGGCTCTTGCGCTCCTCTTCGAGCTGAGCCCGAGCCTCGGCGGCATTGGTGGCGTTGACGTCGGTGGCCATGGGGACGCTAAGGTTCTGCATCATGGCGCGCAGCGGGTCTGGCACGCCGGTGCGCTCCGCTGTGGCCCTGCCAGCGGCGGCCTTCTTGCTAGATGAAGAGCAGCCGGAGTCAGTGGAAAATACCTCCACCCGGACGCAGAGATCCGCCGCCCCGGCGGAGATGTCATCGCCGAGGGGGACGGGCAAGTCGGAGACGTCGAGCACCCCGCTGGGGTACTCATCGGCCGCGGGCGCGTCGGAGATGCGCAGCGTGGCGAAGGAGGCGGTGAGTGCATCGATGACGTCGGCCGCCAGCGCAACGGGCTCGAGAGACTCGCAGCGCGTGATGCGCTCACCGGAATCGGTGAAGGGCCCCGTCTGGAACATGTCTCCGGCCGGGACCTCCAGCTGCCCCACAGTGGGCGCCAACTATTGTGGTGGGCGCACGGCAAATGCCAAAGGATGGCTAAAGAGAGGGACATGCTCGAGGGCACTGGTGGGCTCCAGAGGCGAGGTCGGCATGAGCGAGCAAGGGACGCAAGACATACCCAGGTTCGGGGCTCTCCGGATAGATAACACCCCTAGTCTTGCCGAGTGTGGTTTATATGTGGATGTTACAAGCTTGCTCCTGGAGCTGTTTTGGGGAGGAAGGAAGGCAGGCCAGGGCTCAGGCTACTCCTTCTCCTTGCATGTGTGTGTATTCTACTGATGGTTGACCCTTTGCACGAAGGCCTCTGGGGGGTTTTATAGGTCAACCCCCTAGGGTTACAACGGTAAAGTTACATGGTAGCGGGGCTAGGATGTCAGTGTCTGAGAAGCCGGTGCTGGGGCCCGCCGAGTACCAGGATTCGCCGGGTTCTCCGGGCGCGGGCCCCATGCACCAGGGGGCACTGTTCCTCGTCTTGTCTCGCATCACGGAGTGGTTGAGCCGGCTCGGCTACAGTGGCGCGTTGCCTGGTCGCCATCGGCTTGCGTCAGCGAGACGAGGGATGCACTGTAGCCATGCCGGCCCTGGTCAGCGGAGTAGATGGGCCACTGTTGCCACGCTCCAGCCAGTCAGTGGGGTTGGTGGGCCACTGTAGCCATGCTCATCTCCTTACGGGGGCTTGATCCGTCGTACGCCCCGGATGGGACGGGAGCTGACCCGTGGCCAGGTTGAGGTGTGCGCCGTGGAGGTGCGTGCTTGTTGGAGAAGTCTTGGCTTTGGCGGGGTTGGCCGGCATGCGCCAGCGGGCCTGGCCGGGTTGCGGGACTTGGCCGGGTTGAGGAACCCGGCCAAGGGCAAGCCGGATTGAGGGGCGAAGCTGGCCCCGATGTTTTTGAAAAGGATCCGGGTTCCGTTGCCTGCCCGGGGTTCATCCCCCCGACAAATTTGTTTACCCACCGTATGCTATTTTCCCGAGAGAAGCCACTAATGAAATCTACGACCCCCGGGTCTATCTTTTATCATATTGTTTTCAGATCTATTATTCCAAAAACCCAAAAATAGCTTGCTGCACTTTTTCTTTACTTATTTTATTTTGTGTTTTTGCTAGATCTATTTATCCAATCTCATACAATTTAATCTATCTTTTTACCATGGTGGGATTGACAACCCCTCTTATGTGTTGGGTTGCAAGTATTTGTTCTTTGTGTGCAGGTACCGTTTACATAGTGTTGCTTGGTTCTCCTACTGGATTGATAACCTTGGTTTCATAACTGAGGGAAATACTTACCGTAGCTGTGTTGCATCATCCCTTCCTCTTTGGGAAAATACCAACGCAGTTTCAAGCCACGTCAAAGGAATTTCTGGTGCCATTACTGGGGAGACATCATCAATATCTATCAGGTTCCTAATCACAAATCTCATCTCCTTGCAATTTACATTATTTGCCATTTGCCTCTCTTTTTCATCTGCCCCACTTCACAAAAATATTTGCCTTCTTTTTTGTTTGCCTTTTTCTTGTTTGATCTTTTGTTTGCTTGTGTTACCATGTGCCTTTTATTTGCTTGCATCTTCGCTTGCTAAAAATCTATTGATATGGATCCTCGTCCACTTGCTAATCTTTTTAAAAGATCCAATTATGATGAACCAATTGGTAGTGAATTGAGTCCACTAGATTATCTTTATGAAGTTTTGCTTGAGATTCGTGAATCTAAAAATTGTGATGAAGTGTTAAAAGAAGAAATTTATAAAGTGATTCACGATAGATCCTTGAATGAAAAGCATGATTGCAATGATTTTAATATAAATTCTATTAATTGTGCTAATAATATGCAAAACCCCAAGCTTGGGGATGCTAATTTTGCTATGTCCACTACTTATTGCAATGAACATGATTGGAGTGATTCTTCTTATAATCTTGAAAAATTATTTAAGCCTCATGATGAATATGATATTGATAATAATGTTTGCAATAATATTGAAAGTGGGTTTGGAGAGGTCATGACTTTAGTTGATGTTAATCCCACTACCTTGGAAGATTATAAAACTTTTATGCATGTGGATCATGGAGAGAAAATTTTATGTGATAGCTATATTGTTGAATTTTATTATGATACTACATGTAATTATTATGAGAGAGGAAAATATGGTTGTAGAAATTTTCATGTTACTAATTTACCTCTCGTTATGTTGAGATTGCTATTGTTTCTTTCTTCTTCCTTGCATATGCTATATATTTCTTGTCTTGATAATTTGTTTGCTTATAAAATCCCTATGCATTGGAAGTATGTTAGACTTAAATGCGTTTGTCACATGTATTATGATGCTCTATTTGTGTTTCAATTCTTGTCTTTCATGCGAGCATCATCAAAATTATCAATGCCTAGCTAGGGGCATAAAACGATAGCGCTTGTTGGGAGGCAATCCAATGAACAAAATTTATTTTACTTTTTTCCTTTCTGTTATTGACTGTTTGGCACAATTATGCCTCTGTTGTGATTGTGATTTTTATGTTTTAATTAGTGTTTGTGCCAAGTAAAGCCTTTGGGATAGCTTTGGGTGATAGTTGATTTGATCCTGTTGAAAAACAGAAACTTTTGCGTCCAGTAACAGAATTGTTAAAATTCACAGAAGCGACGAAACATTCTGAAATTTTTACAAAAGATTGATATGCAAATTTTCTCTGTTTTCCTAATTTTTCAGAATTTTTGGAGTGGCAGAAGTATGAGAAAAATTCGAGTCTTTACAGAATGTTCTGTTTTTGACAGATTCTGTTTTATTTGCATTGTGTGCTTATTTTGATGAATCTATGGATTGTATCGGGGGGTATAAGCCATGGTAAAGTTAGAGTACAGTAGGTATAATGCAATAAAAAATATGAATGGGTTTTCAACAGTACTTAAAGCAAAGATTGGTTTTCTTATACTAACGGATCTCACGAAAGTTTTGTTAAGTTTTGTGTGATTGAAGTTTTCAATTTTTGGGTGAGATCTTGATGGATGAAGGAATAAGGAGTGAAAATATCCTAACCTTGGGGATTCCCATGGCACCCCAAGGTAATATTCAAGGAGAACCAAGCAACTAAGCTTGGGGATGCCCCGGAAGGCATCCTCTCTTTCTTCTAACAACCATCGGTAATTTTACTTGGAGCTATATTTTTATTCGTCACATATCATGAGTTTTGCTTGGAGCATCTTGTATTATATGAGTCTTTATTTGTTTTGCTTATTAGTTTTTCGCAAGCATCCTTGCTGGACACACCTATTTGAGAGAGCCATAATTATGCTATGATTTGATAGAATTGCTCTATGTGCTTCACTTAATTTTTTTGAGCTATGGAATTGCTCTAGTGCTTCACTTATATCTTTTTTAGCACGGTGGTGCTTTGTTTTTTGAAGAAATACTCTCATGCTTCACTTAGATTAATTTGAGAGTTAGTAAATTTTTGAAGAAATCCTCTCATGCTTCACTTATATTATTTTGAGAGATGAAAAATTTTATGCTCATGTTCTTCACTTAAGTTTGTTTGAGCTTGTCAAAAGCAATTGCAATATATGAAATTAGTCCCAAAGTGATAGATATTCAAGAGGGATATAATAAAAACTTTCATGAACATCATTGGACAAAATAAACTTGATTCTTTGTAATAGTTTTGAGACATGATGATAGTAATATGTGGGTCATGTTGGCGAGTAATTATGATTTAGTAAGAATATTGGTGTTAAGGTTTGTGATTCCCTATGCAAGCACGAAAGTCAATAGTTATGCAATGAAATTACATCCTACTTGTGGTGCATTATTCGGTGTAGTTATGCTTAATGCTCGTTTATGAGGATTTTCGTTTCTTGGTTGGTTGCTTCTCAATCTATTTGCTAGCCTTTCCTTGTACTAAGTGGGAATACTACTTGTGCATCCAAAATCCTTAAACCCAGTTATGCCATATGAGTCCACCATACCTACCTATATGCGGTATTTCCGTGCCGTTCTAAGTAAATTTTTATGTGCCAACTCTAATTTTCAAAATGAGCTTCCTTTTTGTGTGCCCGTACCGCTCATGAAACGACAGGGGGTGACCGATATTTTTCCATGTTAGATGTGTTATTCTCAAGATGAGTGTTTATTCACTTGTCATTGCATGAGAGTGAGGCGGTAATAGGGATGCCCAGTCCCGAAATGAAAAAGAAATTTACTTTATGTTGTCAAATAATAAATTCCTTGGAAAGTGTTGGTATGGAAGGCACCCGTGGATACGGCTAGCCATGGATTGTGAAAGAATGGTGGAAAAAGGAATAAACTTTATTTTATGTTTGGGAACTGCCTATGATGTATCTAGCATGGAAAGTATTGGGAATTACTCGGTCGTTTTCGTTGACGGGAAAAGCATGCCTCTCAAAAAAAATTATCTCTCAATTGAAGCTTAACACCAATATACATCTACAAATCTCTGCTTCCCTCTGCGAAGGGCCTATCTATTTAATTTTTATGCAATTTTTATTTTTATATGAGTATCCATCTCTTATAAAGCACCAACTAGGGAGCACTATTATCATACTTGTGCATTGGATGTAGCTAATATTCAAGTGTGTTTCATGAATGGATCAATGATTGAGCATGATGGGCTAGGGATAGCTTTCTTTAGCGTTGATATTTCGAAAGACATGGTTAGTTGTTGATATGCTTGAGTATTGAAGTCTTCATGTCAATTATACACTATTTCTTTGAATCATCTAAAAAGTCCAAATGTCCATGCTACAAAAGAAAATAATATGTGATGAACATGTTAGGCAGCATTCCACATCAAAAATTATGTTTTTATCATTTACCTACTCGAGGATGAGCAGGAATTAAGCTTGGGAATGCTGATATGTCTCCAACATATCTATATTTTTTGATTGTTCCATGTTGTTATATTATCATTCTTGGATGTTTTACCTTCATTTTATAGCAACTTTGTATCATTTTTTGGGACTAACCTATTGACATAGTGACCAGTGCCAGATGTTGTTTTTTGCTTGTTTTTTACTTTGCAGAATATCCCTATCAAACGGAGTCTAAACGCAGCGAAACTTTTTGGAGATTTTTTTTGGACCAGAAGACAACTTGGGAGCCAAGGAATCACCAGAGGGAAGGCCCATGGGGCCCACAACTCACCAGGGCGCACTAGAGGCCCCTGGCGCGCCCAGGTGGGTGGTGGGGCCCATGGGGGTCTCCTCCACCGCCTCTCAGCTCTATAAATTCTCAGATATTCCAGAAACCCTAGGGGAGCGATCGAAACATGCTACTTCTTGAGCTTGCGTTGGTTTTTCCCTTGAAGAGGATAGGGTGATGCAGCAAAGTAGAGATAAATATTTCCCTCAGTTAAGAACCAAAGGTATCAATCCAGTAGGAGATACACACAAGTCTCCAATCTATGCACCTGCACAAACAATCAAACACTTGCACCCAACGCGATAAAGGGGTTGTCAATCCCTTCACAGTCACTTGCAAAGGTGAGATATGATAGCGATAGATATAAAAGCTTACTAAACCATAAAAGTAAATAAATTGCAGCAAGGTATTTTTGGGTTTTTTGGTTTATAGATCTAAAAATATATGATGGAAAATAGACATGGGGGCCATAGGTTTAACTAGAGGCTTCTCTCTTGAAGGCAAATAATACGGTGGGTGAACAAATTACTGTCGAGCAATTGATAGAAAAGCCAAAAGTTATGACGATATCCAAGGCAATGATTATGAATATAGGCATCACGTCCGTGTCAAGTAGACCGACTCCTGCCTGCATCTACTACTATTACTCCACACATCGACCGCTATCCAGCATACATCTAGAGTATTAAGTTTATTGAACGGAGTAACGCCTTAAGTAAGATGACATGATGTAGAGGGATAAACTCAAGCAATATGATGAAAATCCCATCTCTTTACCCTTGATGGCAACAATACAATACGTGCCTCGCTACCCCTACTTTTTCACTGGGTGAGGACACCGCAAGATTGAACCCAAAACTAAGCACCTCTCGCATTGCAAGAAGAACCAATCTAGTTGGCCAAACCAAACCGATAATTCAAAGAGAAATACAAAGATATCAAATCATGCATATAAGAATTCAGAGAAGATTCAAATAATATTCATAGATAAACTGATCATAAATCCACAATTCATCGGATCTCGGCAAACACACCGTAAAAGAATATTACATCAGATAGATCTCCAAGAACAACGAGGAGAACATGGTATTGAGGATCAAAGAGAGAGAAAAAGTCATCTAGATACTAGCTATGGACCCGTAGGTCTGTGGTAAACTACTCATGCTTCATCGGAAGGGCAATAGAGTTGATGTAGAAGCCCTCCGTGATCGAATCCCCCTCCGGCAGGATGCCGGAAAAAGCCCCAAGATGGGATCTCACGGGTACAAAAGGTTACGGTGGCGGAAAAGTTTTTTGGTGGACGCTTCTGGTTGTTTGGGAATATTTCTGAATTTATAGGCCAAAGATTAGGGTTGGAGGACTCCCGTGGGGCCCACAAGCCAGGGGGCGCCCCCCTAGGGCACGCCCTGAGGGCTTGTCGAGCCCTCGGGACTCTTCTGCCTTCCTCTCCAAGTCCTACGTGTGTCTTCTGGTCCAAGAAAAATCATCGCGAAAGTTTTATTCCGTTTGGACTCCGTTTGGTATTCCTTTTCTGTAGAACTCAAAAACAAGGAAAAAACAGAAACTGGCACTGGGCTCTAGGTTAATAAGTTAGTCCCAAAAATAATATAAAATAGCATATTAATGCATATAAAACATCCAAAATAGATAATATATTAGCATGGAACAATAAAAAATTATAGATACGTTGGAGACGTATCAAGCATCCCCAAGCTTAATTCCTGCTCGTCCTCGAGTAGGTAAATGATAAAAATAGAATTTTTGATGTGGAATGCTACCTAACATATTTATCCATGTAATTTTCTTTATTGTGGCATGAATATTCAGATCCATAAGATTCAAAACAAAAGTTTAATATTGACATAAAAACAATAATACTTCAAGCATACTAATAAAGCAATCATGTCTTCTCAAAATAACATGCCAAAGAAAGTTATCCCTACAAAATCATATAGTCTGGCTATGCTCCATCTTCATCACACAAAGTATTAAATCATGCACAACCCCGATGACAAGCCAAGCAATTGTTTCATACTTTTGATGTTCTCGAACTTTTTTCAACTTTCACGCAATACATGAGCGTGAGCCATGGATATAGCACTATAGGTGGAATAGAATATGGTGGCTGTGGAGAAAACAAAAAGAGGGTGATAGTCTCACATCAACTAGGCGTATCAACGGGCTATGGAGATGCCCATCAATAGATATCAATGTGAGTGAGTAGGGATTCCCATGCAACGGATGCACTAGAGCTATAAGTTTATGAAAGTAAAAAAAGAAACTAAGTGGTGTGCATCCAACTCGCTTGCTCACGAAGACCTAGGGCAATTTGAAGAAGCCCATCATTGGAATATACAAGCCAAGTTCTATAATAAAAAATTCCCACTAGTATATGAAAGTGACAACATAGGAGACTCTCTATCATGAAGATCATGGTGCTACTTTGAAGCACACGTGTGGTAAAAGCATAGTAGCATTGCCCCTTCTCTCTTTTCTCTCTTTTTTTTCTTTTCTCCTTTTTTGTTTGGGCTTCTTTTGGCCTCTTTTATTTTTTGTAAAGTCCGGAGACTCATCCCAACTTGTGAGGGAATTTTCCATCATCCTTTCCTCACATGGGACAATGCTCTAATAATGATGATCATCACACTTTTATTTACTTACAACTCAAGAATTACAACTCGATACTAGAACAAAAATATGGCTCTATATGAATGCCTCCGGCGGTGTACCGGGATGTGCAATGATCAAGAGAGACATGTATAAAAAAATATGAACGGTGGCCTTGCCACAAATACTATGTCAACTACATGATCATGCAAAGCAATATGACAATGATGAAGTGTGTCATAATAAACGGAACGGTGGAAGTTGCATGGCAATATATCTCGGAATGGCTATGAAAATGCCATAATTGGTAGGTATGGTGTCTGTTTTGAGGAAGGGTATATGGTGGGTGTAGCGCATCAGCGAAATTTGCGCGGTACTGGAGAGGCTAGCAATGGTGGAAGGGTGAGAGAGCGTATAATCCATGGACTCAACATTACTCATAAAGAACTCACATACTTATTGCAAAAGTCTATTAGCTATCGAAACAAAGTACTACACGTATGCTCCTAGGGGGATAGATTAGTAGGAAAAGTCCATCGCTCGTCCCCGACCATCACTCATAAGGAAGACAATCAATAAATAAATCATGCTCCGACTTCATCACATAACGGTTCACCATACATGCATGCTACGGGAATCACAAACTTTAACACAAGTATTTCTAGCAATCCACAATTACTCACTAGCATGACTCTAATATCACCATCTTTATATCTCAAAACAATCATAAGGAATCAAACTTCTCATAGTATTCAATGCTCTTTATATGAAAGTTTTTATTATATCCCTCTTTGATGCCCATCATATTAGGTCTAAATTAATAACCTAAGCAAATTTATACCATGCTGTTTAGAGAGACTCTCAAAATAATATAAGTGAATCATGAGAGTTCAACAATTTCTATAAAATAGAGCCACCGCCGTGCTCTAAAAAGATATAAGTGAAGCACTAGAGCAAAATTGCCTAGCTCAAAAGATATAAGTGAAGCACATAGAGTATTCTAATAAATTCATGATTCATGCATGTCCCTCTCAAACTGTGTGTACATCAAGGATTATTATGGCAAACTAAAAATCAAAGACTCATATCATACAAGACGCTCCAAGCAAAACACATATCATGTGGTGAATAAAAATATAGCCTCAAGTAAATTTACCGATAGACGAAGACGAAAGAGGGGATGCCATCCGGGGCATCCCCAAGCTTAGATGCTTGCTTGTCCTTGAATATTACCTTGGGGTGCCATGGGCATCCCCAATCTTAGGCTCTTGCCACTCCTTATTCCATAGTCCATCAAATCTTTACCCAAAACTTGAAAACTTCACAACACAAAACTCAACAGAAAACTCATGAGATCCGTTAGTATAAGAAAATAAATAACCACTTTCTGGTACTATTGTGAACTAATTATTTATTTATATAGGTGTAATATCTACTGTATTCCAACTTCTCCATGGTTCATA
The DNA here is from genome assembly GCA_011799875.1 of Thinopyrum elongatum. Taxonomy (NCBI): domain Eukaryota; kingdom Viridiplantae; phylum Streptophyta; class Magnoliopsida; order Poales; family Poaceae; genus Thinopyrum; species Thinopyrum elongatum. The sequence continues at coordinate 380,042,454 of CM022301.1, forward strand.
CCCCCCGATACTACCCATAGATTCATCAAAATAAGCAAACAGCACATAGAAAACAGAATCTGTCAAAAACAGAACAGTCTGCGAAGATCTCAATTGTTCTCATACTTATTTAACTCCAAAATTTCTTAAAAATTAGGAACACATAGTAAATTTGTATATAAATATTTTGTAAAAAATTCAGGGTTTTACACGCTCCAGTGAATTAAAACAATTCTGTTACTGGATGCAAAAGTTTCTGTTTTTCAGCAAGATCAAATCAACTATTACCGTAAGCCATCCCAAAGGTCTTACTTGACTCAAACACTAATTAAAACACCAAAACACAATTACTACACAGGTAATAATGTGTATTTATTGAAAAACAGAACCAAAAACAAAAAACATAAAAATAAAATCGGGTTGCCTCCCAACAAGCGCTATTGTTTAACGCCCCTAGCTAGGCATAAAACATAGATCTAGGTATTGTCATCTTTGGTATGCAACTCCTCAATTACACACTTATAAGCATTAGGATACATTTTGGTTTTATCAATAATCACACTCGTAGGCAAGAAATCAAGAAATTCACTCGTGGCAATTGGTTCCTTCATAATATTGATAAAGTTAGGGTGAACACTTATCATCTTAAGATCTTCGTTTCCTTTACTAGAAGATTCACCCTTATTGTTAGGAACATAAATAAACTTAGTAGCTTTAGTAGGAGGAAAATTTGGAGTAGTTTTAATAGAGGCAAAAGCGGAACCAAAGTTGGTAATAATATCTTCTAGCTTGCCAATTCTAGTAGAATCTTGATCTATCTTTTCATTAACTATAGTTTCTTTTTCCTTTAGATTCTTCAAAGTGATTCCTACCTTCAATCCATATTGAGTAATTTGATTATGAATCTTTATATCCAAGTTTTCAATGAGCTCTACGGTAGCAATTTTATTCTCAATAATATCAAGCCTTTGCATCACATGTTCCAAAGTTAAAACTGTTTCATTAACCATGAGTGGTGGTGAGCCTACCAAATCTATCATAGCTTTATAAGCATCCAAAGTATGGCTCCCTAAGAAATTACCTCCGGTAATGGTATCTCGCATGTATCTATACCAAGTAGTAACACCCACATAAAAATTGCAAAGGAGAACGGTAGTAGATTGCTTACGAGTAGATCTGTTTTGAGCATTGCAAATTCTATACCAAGCAACTTTTAAATTTTCTCCCTCCCTTTGCTTAAAATTGAGAACCTCACTTTCGGGGGTACTAACAAGGGCAGGAGGACTAGCCATGATGGCAAGACTAGCGATCTAGCACACGAGCAAATGAAAAGCAAACGAAAAGATGAACGAAAGAAGGGCGAATAAAAAGGCAAATCTTTTGTATTTTTCTGAAATTGTTTTAGAAGTGGGGGAGAGGAAAATGAGAGGCAAATTGAAAATAATGTAATGCAAGAGATGAGAGTTTATGGTGGGTACTTGGTAGGCTTGATGTAGATCTCCCCGGCAATGGCGCCAGAAATTCTTCCTGCTACTTCTTGAGCTTCGTTAGTTTTTCCCTTTAAGTGGAAAGGGTGATGCAGCAAAGTAGAGATAAGTATTTCCCTCAGTTAAGAACCAAGGTATCAATCCAGTAGGAGATACACGCAAGTCTCCAATCTATGCACCTGCACAAACAATCAAACACTTGCACCCAACGCGATAAAGGCGTTGTCAATCCCTTCACGGTCACTTGCAAAGGTGAGATCTAATAGAGATAGATATAAAACCTTACTAAAACTTAAAACAAAATAAAATTAAATAAATTACAGCAAGGTATTTTTGGGTTTTTTGGTTTATAGATCTAAAAAAATATGATGGAAAATAGACCTGGGGGCCATAGGTTTCACTAGAGGCTTCTCTCTTGAAGGCAAATAATACGGTGGGTGAACAAATTACTGTCGAGCAATTGATAGAAAAGCGAAAAGTTATGACGATATCCAAGGCAATGATTATGAATATAGGCATCACATCCGTGTTAAGTAGACCGACTCCTGCCTGCATCTACTAATATTACTCCACACATCGACCGCTATCCAGCATGCATCTAGAGTACTAATTTCATAAGAACGGAGTAACGCCTTAAGTAAGTTGACATAATGTAGAGGGATAAACTCAAGCAATATGATGAAAATCCCATCTTTTTACCCTTGATGGCAACAATACAATACGTGCCTCGCTACCCCTACTTTTTCACTGGGTGAGGACACCGCAAGATTGAACCCAAAACTAACCACCTCTCCCATTGTAAGAAGAACCAATCTAGTTGGCCAAACCAAATCGATAATTCGAAGAGAAATACAAAGATATCAAATCATGCATATAAGAATTCAGAGAAGATTCAAATAATATTCATAGATAAACTGATCATAAATCCACAATTCTCGGATCTCGACAAACACACCGCAAAAGAATATTACATCGGATAGATCTCCAAGAACAACGAGGAGAACATGGTATTGAGGATCAAAGAGAGAGAGAAAAGCCATCTAGCTACTAGCTATGGACCCGTAGGTCTGTGGTAAACTACTCACGCTTCATCGGAAGGGCAATAGAGTTGATGTAGAGGCCCTCCGTGATCGAATCCCCCTCCGGCAGGATGCCGGAAAAAGCCCCGAGATGGGATCTCACGGGTACAAAAGGTTACGGTGGCGGAAAAGTATTTTGGTGGACGCTTCTGGTGGTTTGGGAATATTTCTGAATTTATAGGCCAAATATTAGGGTTGGAGGACTCCCGTGGGGCCCACAAGCCAGGGGGCGCCCCCCTAGGGCGCGCCCTGAGGGCTCATGGAGCCCTCGGGACTCTTCTGCCTTCCTCTCCAAGTCCTACGTGTGTCTTCTGGTCCAAGAAAAATCATCGCGAAAGTTTTATTCTGTTTGGTATTCCTTTTCTGTAGAACTCAAAAACAAGGAAACAACAGAAACTGGCACTGGGCTCTAGGTTAATAAGTTAGTCCCAAAAATAATATAAAATAGCATATTAATGCGTATAAAACATCCAAAACAGATAATATAATAGCATGGAACAATAAAAAATTATAGATATGTTGGAGACGTATCAAAACACAATTCCAGCAGCCGCAAGTTCCAGAACCACGAGATCCAATCTAGAGCCCTATTCCGGCACTCTGCCGGAGGGGAACACGATCACGGAGGGGTTCATCATCCTCATTGGTGCTCCTCCGATGATGCGTGAGTAGTTCACCATAGACCTACGAGTCTGTAGGCAGTAGCTAGATGGCTTCTTCTCTCTTTTTGATTCTCAATACAATGTTCTCCTCGATGTTCTTGGAGATCTATTTGATGTAATGACTTTTTGCGGTGTGTTTGTTGGGATCCGATGAAGTGCGAGTTTATAATTAGATCTATCTATGAATATTATTTGAGTTTTCTTTGATCTCTTATATGCATGATTGTTATAGCCTCGTATTTCTTCTCCAAAACTTTGGTTTGGTTTGGCCAACTAAATTGATTTTTCTTGCAATGGGAAGAGGTGCTTTGTGATGGGTTCGATCTTGCAGTGTCCTCACCCAGTGACAGAAGGGGTAGAGAGGCACGCATGTATCATTGCTATTAAGGATAAAAAGATGGGGTCTATTCCTACATGAATAGATCTTGTGTACATCATGTCATCGTTCTTATTGCATTACTCTGTTTCTCCATGAACTTAATACACTAGATGCATACTGGATAGCGGTCGATGTGTGGAGTAATAGTAGTAGATGCAGGCAGGAGTCGGTCTACTAATCTTGGACGTGATGCCTATATACATGAACATTGCCTTGGATATCGTCATAATTATTTGCTCTTCTATCAATTGCCCAACAGTAATTTGTTTACCCAGCGTATGCTATTTTCTCGAGAAAAGCCACTAGTGAAATCTACGACCCCCAGGTCTATCTTTTATCATATTGTTTTCAGATCTATTATTCCAAAAACCCAAAAATACCTTGTTGCTTGGTTCTCCTACTAGATTGATAACCTTGGTTTCATAACTGAGGGAAATACTTACCGTAGCTGTGTTGCATCATCCCTTCCTCTTTGGGGAAATACCAACGCAGTTTCAAGCCACGTCACCTGCCGACCGGTGCCACCACCTTGCGACGGCCGAACCAACCCGGGACAAGGGGAGATCCCTGCCACGGCCAGCCCTCCGCCCACCGGATCCACAAGGAGCACCCATGGCCGTCCAGAGTGCAGACAACCATGAGCGGCAACCATGAGCGCAGACAACCACATGACAAATTCCCTAAAACCAAACTAACCCATTCTAGGAACTATGGTTTTAGCCTATGGTTCTATATCAGTTCCCCACCCATACATGTACATCTTAATATATGTACGATCCTGCACTTGACAGCTAAAAACATAGCACCAGCTTAATAACATGTACAGACATTGCACTTGATAGCTTACATATTATGCACTACCAACACTTAAATTGATGAACACTTGACAGCTTCATAACATGTACTAGTACAAAACACAGATTCTGAAGCACAAATATTACACTTGACAGCTTACATATTCTGCACTACCAACATTTGAAGTACATAGGTAATAACAAACGGAGCTAAATTAAGGGTGATAATTGATTCCAAGCCGGGATTGCGTTACGTCATCTGTCGATGATGGATGTCACCGAGTTCTCATGGCGGTAGTAGTCAGCATGTACCTCGAGCTGAAAAGACACAATTTTTAGAACTATGAGTCTGGATCACTAGTTGCTCATGCCATGCTCCAGCTTCTCCCAGCTTTGAAAAAATCTCAAGTTTATGTAATTTTTGGCAACATATTACATATGGCTACTTTACACTATGTAAAGTAGGTGCGTATGATAGAGTGAATAACCTGGAATATACAAGAGCATGGATGTGATTCTTTAACCTTTTCTAGTAAAATTAACAGATCGAGAAAAGGACACCAAGTAGACTTGTGCCACTAACTTGTGCAACATAAGAAAAAGGTAGACTTATAAACATAACAGTTTGCTTGGCCCGTTACAAAATGTCAACTTGTGCATTCTAGCATTTTATCAATGATTAGGATTTTCTAAAGAGCCAACTTGGCCACCAACTTCGGAACTTCACTAGCCATTGCATATATATATATATATGGATGATTAGGATTATATTTTTACCTTTCATTGGTTCCAAACTTTTAGCTGCGTCCTTACTGTCCACCTCCTACAAATGAAACAAAATATTAATTTAAAGGCACATCAACACTTCTATACTACTTCTATACTGCAGGTTTTATATATCCCATTCTACACAAGTAGTAGAACCAAAATGTAAGCGGTTAACTCACCCTCCTTTGGTTTCAACAACCAATCTTTAGCACAAACAAGCACTTCTAGCATATCAGGGTTCAAAGAGCTTCTCTTGTCGCCAAGTATCCTCTTACCACAACTGAAGGCTGATTCAGATGCCACTTTGCTCAAAGGAGTTGCAAGAAAGTCACGGGCCATATATGCCAGTATAGGAAGCTTTTCGGCATGCCTCTTCCACCAACCCAAGACATCAAAGTCAGCACCATCCTTCTCGGATGCTTCTCCCAAGTATGCATCAAGCTCGGATTTGTGTACACGTCACCTCCGATGAGACTTGTGTTGGGCAAACTCTTCTTCCAACTTCCTTTTCCCTGCAATAGGTGATCCAATAGTTGTATTGCCTTGACTAGAAGGTGTCGAGTGTGCAGTGCTTGTCGTTGCAAGTAGCTCATATTCCTTGACATACTTTCTCACCCATTCTAAAGCAATCTCCACTTGTTTTGTAATCTGCTCCTCATTGGTAGACAACTTGCAATAGAAGAAATCCAAGTAATCTTCTTTCCTCCTTGGATCCAGGAATGCAGCAATGACAAGTGCGTGGTTAAACTCAATGCCATTGCTTTTTCTACGACGGTTAGGATCTGCATTCTCCTTCTCCTCGGGATCCCAATATTTACCGAGCTTAATTTGCATCATTGCCGCCAATCCCTTCAACACATCAGAGGTCTGCCAACCCGGATCTTTCAATGCATGGTGAATAGAAAGCACAACTGGCAGAAACTTATGTGAAGTTGGCTTCCTGTGAGCTGAAACAATCAAGGTAAGCTCTTCAAAAGCTTTTAGAAACTCACAGATAACTTTTGCCTTCTCCCATTCTTCCTCACTTGGAGGATCTATCATCTTTCTATTGGCATAACTAGTGATGACGGATTTGTATGTCAATGCTTCTACATGCATTTTCCAGGTTGAGTTCCATCTGGTTGGTGTATCAACAGAGATACCTTTCTTTGAAGGTAGATCCATCCCGCTTGCAATTATATTGAAATATTGAAGTCTTGAAGTAGAAGAGTCAATATACTTCAGCAGCTCACGTATCATGTCAATAGCTTCATGGATTTTTTCATTCCATCCTGAACCAAGATATTAAGAATGTGCGCACAACACCTGACATGTAGAGCAAGAAGGTTCCGAAAATGTGGAATCAACACTCTCATCGTTCCAACTCACTAGCCAACTCCAGGTATTATGGAATAGTAAGTGTGCCAAGTACAACCATTTTCCTGTAACTTGTGAACATGATAGCATGACCCTAGGGTTCATCATAGACATGGCCTATTTTACCAACTACTAATAAGTGGAGATAATGCAAATACCATTCAAACCTGACAGGCTAACACACTTAATTATCAGTGTTCTTTATACAAGCCAGAGCGTCCATCATGCATGCCTACACTATATATAGAGGCATGATTTTGTCACGAAATAAAATGAATAATTCTGGGCTAGAAGAAAAATATATAACACCTAATACCAGCTAAACAGTACATGGATTGCATCAAAGCTCTTCACAAGGAAGAACACACTGCATTCATACACCTGCTACTGTGTCCATCAAAACTGCATTCAAATAAATTTGCAAACTACAAGGGTGTCCTAAGATTCAGTGCTGCTACAAGGGTGTCCTAAAATGGTACTGTCATCTTCCAGTACATGGGGAAAAAATCTTCGTAGAAAAAAATTATGATTTGGCACCTTTACAAAGATTATCTGCCTAGCTGGTCTGCATATCAACAATCTGAGGTTGATGCTTTATCCTTTTGTTGGTAAGTTGCACTTGAACAACACATGCTCAAGAAATTCATGATTATTTCATCTTGTTTATCATATCATTGGCTGAAGCAAACAAGATTGATTGTCCCTGCTACCACATAATGGTTGTAGTTTTTCTAATCAGTGTATTGTGTACATACCCACCCACATGATTTCTTAAGAATACAAAGGAGGATTTCTTCCGAGAAATGAGCTAATTTTTATTCTTGCCATTACACCTGACATTATTATTATTAGGTAAATAATTTGAACAGAAACACACTTGGTTATTCCTTGCATCCATGGAATAGTTAAGCGACTTACAAACTGAATTAGTAGTACTCCTACCACAAATACACAAACACACGTACTAGTACAGTGTATATATAAAGAAAAGCATGGAACACATCAATACTCATCGAATTCGCAGCCGCTCGTGGTCACTATCGAATGTGCGTGCGTTAGGCAACAGCAGTATGCGACAAAGTATGCAAACTGAAACTAAACCTGAACCAAACTTGTACAGCCGTATAGAGAACAAATTGAAGTAGTTCTTTGTTGAGGAAAACTTGGTTGCTGCTGTTGTTGTTGTTGCAGACGAGGAGGGGACCAGCAGGGGCACCTTGCCACCGGAGCACCTTGCCGTAGTACGTAGGAGGAGCAGGACCTGGTCAACAGAGAAGAAACAGGCCGGTCAGAGAGAGAGAGAGAGAGAGAGAGAGAGAGATAGAGAGGGAGGGAGGGAGGTGGTGGCGACCGAGGCAAGGTTGGCGAGGGGGAGATGGCCAGCCGACCTCAACCCTAGCAGATAGGGAAGGACGTAGGCATTGACGGCCGGGAGGGCCAGCTCAGGGTAGCTCATGGTCAGGATCTACTGTGCCGAGGAGGGGGTGGTGCTGAAGGGTGACGGTGAGGCGGCCGGTGGGTGGAGGGTGGGCGGCGGGCGGCGGCGCAAGGAAGGGGGCGGCGAGGGGGAAGAGACAGGGGGCGGCGGCACAGGGGAAGAGACAGGGGCAGCGTGTGGGAGCCTGGGAGGCAACGAACCAATACAACGAATTGGGTTGTACCAATAGTTTGTAGCCCATAATAAATCAAATGGTTTCAGCTCTTAACCAACTATACCCAAACTGGTTCCTCTCCAAACTGAAACCAAACCGAACTTAAGAAAGCCTCAGCCCAATAAGACCTAAACCAATCAAGCCCATAATAAAAACCAACCCATTTAAACCAGTTTTTCTAAAACCACTCCTAGATTTAGCCCCAGAAGGCATCCCCTCTTTTGTCTACAATCCATCGGTAAATTACTTGAGGCTGTATTTTTATTCACTACGTGATATGTGTTTTGCTTGGAGCATCGTGTATTATATGAGTCTTTGCTTTATTTGCTTTTTAGTTTGCCACAATCATCCTTGCTGGACACACATTTTTGAGAGGGACACACATTAATCATGAATTTATTAGAATACTCTTTGAGCTTCACTTATATCTTTTGAGCTAGGTAGTTGCTCTAGTGCTTCACTTATATCTTTTAGAGCACGATGGTGGTTATATTTTAAAGAAATTGATGAACTCTCATGCTTCACTTATATTATTTTGAGAGTCTTATAAATAGTATGGCAATTTGCTTGGGTTATGAATTTAGTCCTAATATGATGGGTATTCAAGAGGGATATAATAAAAACTTTTTGTGGATCATTGAATATATGAGAAGTTTGATTCCTTGCATTTGTTTTGAGATATAAAGATGGTGATATTAGAGTCATGCTAGTGAGTAATTGTTGTTTAGTAAGAATATTTGTGTTAAGGTTTGTGATTCCCGAAGCATGCACGTATGGTCTCTCGTTATGCTATGAAATTGGAGCATGATTTATTATTGATTGTCTTCCTTTGCATGGAGGTCGGGGGTGCGCGATGGTTAACTCCTACCAATCTCCCCCTAGGAGGCATGCGTAGTAGTACTTTGCTTCAAGGGCTAATAAACTCTTGCAATAAGTATGTGAGTTCTTTATGACTAATGTGAGTCCATGGATTATACGCACTCTTACCTTTCCTCAATTTGCTAGCCTCTTCGGTACTGTGCATTGCTCCTTCTCACCTTGAGTTGTGGTGCAAACTTCGCTGGTGCATCCAAACCCCGTGATATGATATGCTCTATCACACATAAGCCTCCTTATATCTTCCTCAAAACAGCCACCATACCTACCTATTACCGCATTTCCATAGCAATTCCGAGATATATTATCATGCAACTTTCACTGTTCCATTTTATTATGACACATATCATCATTGCCATATTGCTTTGCATGATCATATAGTTGACATAGTATTTGTGGCTCCGCCACCATTCATATTTTTTATACATGTCACGCTAGATCATTGCACATCCCGGTACACCACCGGCGGCATTCATATCGAGTCATATTTTTGTTCTAGTATCGAGTTATAATTTTATTTTGAGTTGTAAGTAAATAGAAGTGTGATGATCATATTCATTATTAGAGCATTGTCCCATGTGAGGAATAAAAAAAAGGAGGCCAAATGAGCCCAAAATAAAATAAAATAAAGAGAGGCCAAATGAGCCCAAAATAAAATAAAATAAAATAAAATAAAATAAAAGAGGCCAAATGAGCACAAGAAAAAAGAGAGGCCAAAGTGCCCAACAAAAAGAAGGAAAAAATGAGAGAAAAAGAGAGAAGGGACAATGTTACTATCTTTTTCCACTCTTGTGCTTCAAAGTAGCACCATGTTCTTCATAATAGAGAGTCTCTTATTTTATCACTTTCATATATTACTAGTGGGATTTTTTCATTATAGAACTTGGCTTTTATATTCCAATGCTGGGCTTCCTCAAAAGCCCGAGGTCTTCATAAGCAAGCAAGTTGGATGCACACCCACTTAGTTTTCTTTTCAGATTTCAGACACTTATAGCTCTAGTGCATCCGTTGCATGGCAATCCCTACTCCTTACATTGATATCAATTGATGGGCATCTCCATAGCCCGTTGATTAGCCTCGTCAATGTGAGACTTTCTTCTTTTTTGTCTTCTCCACACAACCTCCAACATCATATTCTATTCCACCCATAGTGCTATATCCATGGCTTACGCTCATGTATTGCGTGAGAGTTGAAAAAGCTGAAGCGCGTTAAAAAGTATGAACCAATTGCTTGGCTAACACCAGGGTTGTGCATGATAAATACTTTGTGTTAAGAAGATGGAGCATGACAAGACTATATGATTTTGTAGGGATAACTTTCTTTAGCCATGATATTTTGAAAAGACATGATTGCTTTTTAGTATGCTTGAAGTATTATTGTTTTTATGTCAATATTAAACTTTTGTTTTGAATCTTATGGATCTGAATATTCATGCCACATAAAGAAAGATTACATGATAAACATGTTAGGTAGCATTCCACATAAAAAAATCTGTTTTTATCATTTACCTACTCGAGGACAAGCAGGAATTATGCTTGGGGATGCTTGATACGTCTCCAACGTATCTATAATTTTTTATTGTTCCATTCTATCATATTATCAATCTTGGATGTTTTATATACATTATTATGCTATTTTATATCATTTTTTGGGGCTTACTTATTAACCTAGTGCCAATTGTTGTTTTTTTCCTTGTTTTTGTCTTTACGGAAAATCAATACCAAACGGAGTCCAAATGGAACGAAACTTTTTGACGATTTTTCTTGGACCACAAGACCCCTGGAAGCTCCGGGAGGAGGCCAAAAGAGCCACGAGGTGACCACAAGCTCAGGGGGCATGCCCCAGAGGGGCGCCTCCCAAGCTTGTGGGCCCTCCGTGGCACTTCTAACCCTAAATCTTCTTCTATAAATACCCAAATATTCCCGGTAGACCAGGGGACACACCAAAAAATACTTTTCTGCCGCCGCAAGTTTCTGTCTTCGTGAGATCCCATCTGGGAACTTTTTCCGGTACTCTGCCGGGGGGGGGGGGGATTCGATCATGGAGGGCTTCTACATCAACCTTGCTGCCCTTCCAATGATGTGTGAGTAGTTTACCACAGACCTACGGGTCCATAGCTAGTAGCTAGATGGCTCTTCTCTCTCTTTGATCTTCAATACAATGTTCTCCTCCATGTTCTTGGAGATTTATTCGATGTAATCTTCTTTTGAGGTGTGTTTGTTGAGATCCGATGAATTGTGGGTTTATGATCATATTATCTATGAATATTATTTGAGTCTTCTCTGAACTCTTTTATGCATTATTTATATAGCTTTGTATTTCTCTCCGATCTATTGATTTGGTTTGGCCAACTAGATTGATTTTTCTTGCAATGCGAGAGGTGCTTTGTAATGGGATCAATCTTGCAGTGCTCAATCCCAGTGACAGAAAGGGAAATGGCATGTATTTGTATTGTTACCATTAAGGATAAAAAGATGGGGTTTGTTCATATTGATTGGATCTATCCCTCTACATCATGTCATCTTGCTTAAGGTGTTACTTCGTTCTTGTTAACTTAATACATTAGATGCACGCTGGATAGCGGTCGATGTGTGGAGTAATAGTAGTAGATGCAGGCAGGAGTCGGTCTACTTGTCTCAGATGTGATGCCTATATACATGATCATTACCTTGGATATCGTCATAGCTATGCGCTTTTCTATCAATTGCTCAACAGTAATTTGTTTACCCACCGTATGCTTTCTTTCAAAAGAGAAGCCTCTAGTGAAAACTATGGCCCCCGGGTCTATCTTTTATCATATTATTTTCAGATCTACAAAATAAAAAACACAAAATACCTTGCTGCAATTTATTTACTTTTATTTTATTTCACACTTTTACTTATCTTTTATATCTATCACTATCAGATCTCATCCTTGCAAGTAACTGTGAAGGGATTGACAACCCCTTTATCGCGTTGGGTGCAACTATTTGTTTGCTTGTGCAAGTACAACTATTGGAAACTTGTGTGTTCCTCCTACTGGATTGATACCTTGGTTCTTAACTGAGGGAAATACTTATCTCTACTTTGCTGCATCACCCTTTCCTCTTCAACGGAAAAACCAACGCAAGCTCAAGAAGTAGCAAGCCATATCAGGAGCTTGTTCATCAGTGGGAGCCACAGGAGCTCGCCAACCGGTGGAACCCTCAGGAGCCTCCGCACTACCTGGGGGAAGGCTACTTCCAGCCATGGACATAGACCAATTTGGGCCAAAAGCCTAAGCTTGGGGGAGTACGTATTTCTCACCGACATTACATTCATGCATTACACATTCATTCCAGTTGTCGGTGTTCATCCTTTTTCATTGTATAATCCATGCTAGTTTTTATTTTGCTTTCTTCTTGTTTGTTTGAAAAACTTTGAAAATCCAAAAATATTTCTCGTTTCTTTTTGTTTCTCCTGTCTGGTATTTGCTTGGTAGTTCATAGTATTAAAAGAAAACCCAAAAAGATTTCTCGTTCTTCTTTTACTTGTTGGGAGTTTTCCCGTGTATATAGTTTTTCTTGTTTTCGTTTTTCTTTCGTTTTGCTTCCATCAGAAAAACAAAAACTCCAAAAATATTTAAATGCATTTCTTTGAAATTCTTTTCTTTTCTTTGGATCGTCTTGAGGAGAAGACCACGATGAAAATGATGAGTGGCTCTCGTATGCATTATTGTTGATCTGACGAAGAGCCCATATTACCTTGTCTTCTCATTTGAATAAATGTTTGCAGATTCCAGCTTAGTCCACGGCACATGCACTCTTATTATTATTCACATCGTTTAGTCATCCAAGTGAAAGGCAATAATGACGAAATTTGATGAATTATTGATTGAGGTGAAGAAAAGCTGGTATGAACTAAACCTGTTTTATTTTTGTAAATATGTTTAGCTCATCATTCTTGATTCAGCCTATTATGAATAAACATGTTTGCAATGACAATTAGAGATCATAGTTACTCATGCCATGCTTACATAGCCAGGAGTGGATAATGGTTTATCTTGTGTGATCAACATGCATTCAAAATGGTTATGATGTAGTCTGATAGGATGGTATCCTCCTCTGAATGATTCAAGTGGCTTGACTTGGCACATGTTCATGCATGTAGTTGAGTCAAAACCAACAAAGCCTCCATGATATTTATGTTCATGGTGTTTTATATCCTACTCATGCTCATATTCAATGTTAATTAACCTCAATGCACGTTTATGATCATTGTCGCTCTCTGGTTGGTCGCTCCTCAATCTGTTTGCTAGCCTTCACCTGTACTAAGCGGGAATACTTCTTGTGCATCCACTTTTTTAAACCCTAAGTTATTCCATATGAGTCCACCATACCTACCCACAAGCGGTATTTACCTGCCGTTCCGAGTAAATTTGCATGTGCCAAACTCTAAACCTTCAAATAATAATCTGTTTTGTATGCCCAAATTGCTCATGAAGCGACTGTTGGGGAACGTTGCATGGAAAACAAAAAAAATTCTATGCACACGCAAGATCTATATATGGAGATGCATAGTTATGAGAGGGGGAGAGCATCTACATACCCTTGTAGATTGCTAAGCGGAAGCGTTTATCAACGCGGTTGATGTTTGTCGTACAACTTCACAATCCGTTCTGATCAAGCACCGAACGCACGGCACCTCCGCATTCAGCACACGTTCAGCTCGATAACGTCCTCGCCTTCTCGATCCAACAAGAGAGGCGAAGTAGTAGATGAGTTCCGGCAGCACGATGGCGTGATGACGGTGGTGGTGAAACTATTCCGCAGGGCTTCACCAAGCATAACGGTTTAGAGCGGAGGACGAACTAGAGGGAGAGGGGACGCCGGCACATGACTTGGGATTCGTGGTGTGTCACTGGTACAGGGAGGTGCTATACAAACGGGTTTTAACCCCTTTCCACGACGGCGTTCTGAATCGTCGCCTAGTGAGTGACTACGATAGGGGGGGTCCTTCCCACACGACCCAGAAACCGTCGGGGATATGCCATCCTGGCACACAGCTCAGCAAAATGAGGTCGTGTGTGACCGGTGAGCGGTCAAATATGGTTATATGTATAGTAGTGCTAAAAAAATACAATTATATAGGCGAAATCGTTTCCGGTCTTAAGTACATCCCACACAGGCAGTCCCCGCTAAACGTTTATGTTTGTATGTACATTCCACACAGTCAATCCAAGGAATACATTTCCGTTGGTATGTACATCCCACACAGTTAATCCAAGAAGTACGTTTCTGTTCGTATATACATCCCACATAGTCGCTCCAAGGAAAACGTTTCCATTCGCAGGTACATCACACACAATTTTCCCCATTAAATCGTTTGTGATAGCGTTGCCATTGCACACGATATTAGCAATTTTATCGTTTGTGTTATTGAATGCATCACACACAGTGCGTAGAAGAAACTATGTGGCAAAGGCTGTCCATCACACACACTTTTTATGTGGTAAACGTTTGCACAAGGTGGCCTAACGCAAACAGTTTTCAAGACGATGTCGTGTGTGATTGTTCATTAATCCAACACGGTTTATTCCTAGAAACTGTGTGCGTTGCCTGAGATCATCGCCCACGGTGTTTTCTCAATAACCGTTTGCAATAGAAAAACCCAATTAGCAGGCTAATTGACCATTAGCTGGCTAATTGTCCTATTATTAATAATCCATTTATTAATCTAATTGACATCTCATATTAAGCACACAATATATTTCATTTTCATATTAAGGAAGCAGGATTTCATAATTGAAATACATCAGAGTACAATATCATATAGCTTCAGCACTCAGCTACCCCATTACACAACTGCACCAGCACCAAGTTTCACATGCAACATGTATAACCTTTCGAAATTAGCATCATAGTCGGTACATAGACAGATGAACTCATCTGGAAAACTGCTGAAGCAGAAGGCGAATATTGAGCCTTCATTGATGTTGAAGGTCTTTGCAACTTTAGGCCAGTGCCTGTGGATGATTGACCGTCCATCCTTCGTCCTCTTCAAGAACACTTCAATATTGAACCGTGGGTGTTGTATGAATACCTTCCTCGCCTCCTGACCATACAGGTGGTTTGAGAGGTAATCATTAGTGAACTTCTTTGGAAAGGCCTGAAAACAAGGATGTGCATAAATATCTTCTCTATATTGGAAATGGGGCAAAGGAATAAAAAAGGCAATGTATAATAGTTAGTACCATCCTGTAGTGAACTGATGTCTTCTTCATTGTGTAGACAAAGATCTTGTTGTTTTTTGTCGCTAATTTCTTTATCCTACCAATCTTTCTAAGTTTCTTGACTTGACTGATATTCATGGACAACTCATTTCCCCATATGCAAAAAGGGTCGAACAGTGGGTCAAAACCTCTGATAGTAGGACCTACATGTGCAAGACCAAATTGTTAAAAACCTATATATTAGAATGGTTCATGCAATTGCACAATAATGTGCTATTAGACAAAGGACCATGCATGTGCAAACCTCAATTGTAAACCTCAGTGCTTCCCATTGTTTCCCTGCAACACATATAAGGTTGTTAGTGATTAGGTTAAGTGAGGGTTCGCATGCTATTAGTAAAATATGTTGATGAAAAATAAGCACATTGCAGATTCATCAGATTAATTCAAGCCACATGGAAAACCCATTTATCCAAACCAAGCATGATTAAGAACTAGGAAATATAGCAATTGTATATGTTTCTCATGTATTAAGTGCAGCCAAATTCGATTTATTCCTCACGTGCACAACAATACAAAATTCTACCCATGACAATTGGACATCGCATTGCAGAATTGAACCAAGTAGTTAACTAAACACCACAACAAATGAACCAAACATTAACTGAGCACCACATTGCACAATATAACATACTCCTAATAGAAGATCAGACAGTTAACCAAACCAAGCATGCTTAACAACTTGGAAATATAGCAATTGTATTTGTTTCTCATGTATTTAGTACAGCCAAATTCGATTTATTTCTCAGATGGTATACAATAATAGAATGCACCCACAACAATTGAACATCGCATTGCAGAATTGAACCAAACAGTTAACTAAACACCACAACAAATGAACCAAACATTAATTGAGCACCACATTGCATAATGTATAACATACTAGAAGATCAGACAGTTAACCAAACCAAGCATGCTTAACAACTTGGAAATATAGCAATTGTATTTGTTTCTCATGTATTTTGTAAAGATAAATTTGATTTATTTCTCACATGGAAGACAATACAAAATTGCACCCTGAAGAATTGAACATCACATTTGCAGAATTGAACCAAACAGTTAACTGAACACGACAACTAATTAACCAAACAGTTAATAAGTGAGCACCACATTGCACGACATATAGAACATATACACTAGAGCAACAGATTGCATGGTAAAAGTAGATAGCACAATTCACTAGAATTTGTTAAGGAAAGGCAAGAGCAGCACATGCAACGGGTAAACCGAGCATGCTTAACCGGTGTAGCTAGCAAACTGAACATGGGTCCTTATAGTGAGCTAATAAGACAAGCTACTCCTCATCGTCGGAGATATCGATGATGATTGACTCATTGGACATGGAAGAGGGCGAGGCCTCCACATCGTGGGTGCCCTTGTCATAGTGGTGAGTTGCCTGAGCCGCTCCGGGCACCAACCTGCTGGCTCTCGAGTTGAGGTAAGCAAGTGCATGCTCAGAAAACACCTCATAGTCTGCGTTGAAGGCACCGAGGGTGGCCTTGAGAAAATGCCACGACCTATCGTTTAAAGCAGTCAACCGCATCGCGGTGGCGGCGCGCGAGGCATCGACGGTGGCCTCGATAGTGAGGTGCTCCTCCAAGATCTGGGGGTCGGCACGAATGGCAGCCATTGCGACCTCATCCGCGCGTGCGGCCGCGATTTGCTTCTCCGCTGCCAAATGCTCCTTAAGCTCGCTTATTTGGTGGAGGGGTCGGTGATTTGGGTGGAAGGTGTCACGCCGACGGTTGGGGCATGTCGGATGTGGAAGGAGGAGGAGGATGGGGGTCGGATGTGGATTACCTACCTAAATAGACGAGGCCGAGCAGCGTGAAGGAGGGTCGCCGAAGAGGAGGCGGCGCTGCAAGCAAGGAATGAAGGTTTCAACTTGGAAAGGAAGGCGGAAACAGGGGAAATGTGGCTTTTGGTAAGGGGGAGAGGGCGGGGAGGTAGATATTTCCGCGGAAGTCGAAAATTTTGAATCGGTTTAGCGAAAAAACTGGCGCGCAAAGTGTCATCAGACACAGTCCCTTATTCAGCATTGTGTATGATATGTGAACATCACAAACGATTCATATAGCTTAACCCGTCTGTGATGAGTTTGAACGTGAAAAATTTTGGTTTGAATTTCCCTGGTTACAGTGGTCATCCACATCATTGCATAATTTGGGTACACAAAGGAGACTACAGCACACCCACACTTCTTAATCGAGCAATTTCAGCAATTAAATAGAGCCAGCGGACCTAAACATTACTCTAACAAATTAAAGACTGGCGCTCTTAAGTAAACAAAACAAAGAGTACTACTATGGCTGGTGCTCGTCGATCTCCACCGCCTCCTCCATATCTAGCTCGCGCCCGACGATCTCCTGGGGAAGGGGCTACATGGCATCCATCGCACCATACTCGGCAAGCATCTCGCCATCCGCATCCGCCATATCTTTGGAATAGGCCACCACGAGCTGGGTGTGGGCGGCCGTGATCTGGGCTTGGGAGGGCTCCATCGTGGCAAGGTATGCCGCGCAAGAATGGACGGCTGCTCGAACGCTCTCGGCGATTGCCAACTCTTCGGCCGTGGGTTGCCGACCATTGTCGGAGAAGGTTCGTTCAATTTGTGTGGTGACCGCCATGAGCTGGGCGTGGGTGGCCTTGACATGGTCGTGGGCGGCCTCCATCAGGGCCAAGGCCGCCACTGCAGAACGGACAGCTGCTATGCCGCTCTCGCAAGTTGCTATCCCCGAGGCAGATTTTGCTGCCGCCACCTGAGAAGCAACAGCGGCCGTTTGGGCTGCCTTGGCCGCCCGGTCCCAGATTGCGGCCGCACTCACGAAGCTTGTTAGCATGCGCCTGGCGGCTGCGGCCGCGCTCTCGCCGGAGTGGGCCGTTGAAGTTGCCCTCACGAAGCGGGTCCACGTCCCCATCTTTCACTAGCGACGATTGAACAGTGAAATGATATTTGGGGAGCGAGCTAGTGTGCTTGACACGTCGGCTGTGGACTGTAGCCGACGCACCTTCTCGCGTAAGCTTTATGCGTACTATACTCCGACGGTGCTCCAAGATATTTTGTGTTGCATCTCACACAGTTGGTGATAATAAACTGTGTGCGATCTACTTGATTTTTCGTCTTGATTTGAATTACATAATGGGGTCACAACTGCAAAGGATGGTGTTTGAATTGCTAGAACTTTTATCTGCAGTGAACATGCAACTATAGGTGTGTCGTCAAAAAAATTGGAATTATTCAGGGTTCGTTTGGACATTTTTATACAACAACTTGGTTTTCTAGGCATTTCAGGTGCACAATTCAAAATTAAACTACATGCACATGCTCCGGTGCACCAAAATGGGTTGTAAAATGATATATGTGTCCATGGGTTCATGCTTATGTCCCATGCAAGAAATGGGGATGAATTTCAAACACCACGGCACCGTGGCTCTCCGGCAAACGTTGAGGTGCTTGCTTTTGTAATTCTAGTAAATCCAAAACTCGTCTGAAATTCATGAACCTTGGCATGCTATCATGGAATGGCATCAACATGTTGGGGTAAAAAATATTGTCCCATTTGGGGTAGCTTATGGTATAAGCTTCTCACAAACCAGAGCTTCTCACAAGAAGCCTCATGGTTCCGGTAGGGAAATGGGTCACCTTTGTGGATGAAACGATATCCGTTGCCTCTTCTTGCTTTCAAAACATTTCTAGCGTCAACGTAGAACAACAGGAGTGTTGTGTCATTTTTTGGGATTTTTCGTGGTTTGCTTCAACATTTTTATATATTAACTGAGTTTTCTATGCGTTTATGTGGATAATTCAAATTTGAACTACATGCACATGCTCCAGTGCATACAAACGGGTTGAAAAATCAAATGTGTGTCCTTGGTTGCAACCTTAGGTCCCATGCAAGAAATGGGAATGAATGTCAAACACCTTTGCCACCGTCGCTCACCCGCTAACATTGAGATACATGGTTTTAAAATTCTAGTAAATCGAAAACTTGTCTGAAATTCATGAAAGTTGACATGCTATCATGGAACGGCATCAATATGCAGTGGCAAAAATATTGTCCCATTTGGGGCAGGTTGGGGTATAAGCTTCTCACAAACTAGAGCTTCTCGCAACGAGCCTCATGGTTACGGTAGGGAACGTTTCACCTTTCTGGACGAAATGATATCCGTTGCCTCTTCTTGATTTCAATTTTTTCTCTAGCGTCAACATAGAACAACAGGAGTGTTGTGTTAAATTTTAGAATTTTTCAGGGATCGTTTGGACATTTTTATACATTAATTGAGTTTTCAATGCATTTATGTGCATAATTCAAATTTGAACTACAGGCACATGCTCTAATGCATATAAATTGGTTGAAAATTCAAATATGTGTCCTTGGTTGCATGCTTAGGTCCCATGCAAGAAATGGGAATGAATGTCAAACACCCTACCACCGTCACTCGGCCGCAAACATTGAGATACATGGTTTTTAAATTCTAGTAAATCCAAAACTCGTCTGAAATTCATGAAACTTGGCATGCTATCATGGAGCGGTGTCAACATACCGTGGTAAAAAAATTGTCTCATTTGGGGCAGGTTTGGGTATAAGCTTCTCACAAACCAGAGCTTCTCACAACAAGCCTGATGGTTTCGGTGGGGAACGTGCCACCTTTCGGGACGAAACGATATCCGTTGCCTCTTATTGCTTTCAAAAAATTTCTAGTTTCAACATAGAACAACAGGAGTGTTGTGTTAAATTTTGGAATTTTTTGTGGTTCGTTTGGACATTTTTATACATTAACTGGGTTTTCTAGGCATTTTATGTGCATAATTAAAATTTGAACTACATGCACATGCTCCAGTGCATATAAATTGGTTGAAAAATCAAATATGTGTCCTTGGGTGCATGCTTAGGTCCCATGCAAGAAATGGGAATGAATTTCAAACACCAGGGCACTGTTGATTGCCGGCAAAACGTTGACATACTTTGTTTTTAAATTCTAGTAAATCCAAAACTCGTCTGAAATTCATGAAACTTGGCATGCTATCATGGAATGGCACCCAACATGCTGTGCTATTTTTCTGTCCATTTTGAGAGAAGGCGCACTCGAATAACAGCCAACAAAGGCATTTTGAAACAAATAGCTGCCACTGTAACATCTCAAACGTTTTGTATAATTTAAATCATGTGCGTTCTGTTAACCATTCATGTGACGCCACGCCTCACTCTTTTAATGGCTAGGAGGTGCTGTGCGGACAGGTGCTTGACTAAACGGGAGGCGTGCGAGCTGTACTCCAATGCGCAGGCTCACCGGGAAGCGTGTGAGCTGTACGCCGCGCAGGCTCACTGGGAAGTGAGCCCTTTGACTTCCATGGCCGCCCGCTTTGCTCACATCCTCTCCATTAATGGCACCCAAGCCACAGTTTAATACGGTTTTTAAATATAAAACACTCATCGCAAACGTTTTAGTTAGAACACTCGTATGCAAACTGACAGCTTCCCCAGGAAGCCTAGCGAAAATGTGCCGAGCAGGATTTGTGCAGCTCTTGATCGCAAACGTTTTAGATAGAACACTCGTATGTAAACCGACAGCTTCCCCAGCAAGCCAAGGGAAAATGTGCCGAGCAGGATTTGTGCAGCTCTTCATCGCAAATGTTTTAGATAGAACACCTGTATGCAAAGTGAGAGCTATGGTCTTCCGCCGTAAGCCAAGGGAAAATTTGCCACGCAGGATTTCTGCATCGCTTCAATGCAAACGGTTCAGATTGAATAAGGTATGCAAAGCGAGACTTCGGTGCTAAGCCAAGAGAAAATCTGGCAAGTAGGATTTGTACCTCCCTTCAATGCAAACGTTCTTTTCAGATGACCCGTGTGCAACCACGTACAGACAATTTGGTAAGATTTGCATCTGTCATATTGGGTATATTGCCATTTGTCAAACTGGAAAGATTGACATGTGTTGATCTAGTAACATTGCCATTTGTCAACCTTGTAACACTGGGATTTGTCAAAATATGCAGCTAAAAATCACTAGCACTATCTAATTTTTGCAACTAAAATTCAGTAATTAAGCATAGATTTCATTCATAGATTAAGCAGTCGTTCTTTATACAAACAGTTCAACTCGACAGCTGAACCGACCAAACTTTTCCCCAATTGTTGCCAACCACGTACTGAAATAGCTAGTTCAACTATATATACTAGCTAATTTTAAGTACATTGTACAGTTCCACCACATCTATAGTCAGATGAACTGAACAAAATAGCCCCTAAATACTACTACTACGGAGGGGCTTTGTACTACTTCCGGCAGCCTCTCCTCTGCCGAGTGTGCTCAGTAAGAGGAAGAGGAGGAGGAGCCTACCGATGAGCTGGACAACTACAATACGGTGCCTACCGCTACTGCACCTTTAGCGACGCTCACCTGAAATGCCCTCTGCCGCTCTAGACGACCCCTCTCGAAGCGGCGAGACTGCTCGTAGATCTCCTGATTCCTCGCCTCTGCGTCGGCGTGTGCTACGGCCACGGCTGTGGTAAGGCACTTTGCGTGCTCGATGAGGCGCTCCTCCTCCTCCCGCAGGAACTCGATGTAGCGTGCAAGGTCGCTGACGCACGTGAGGGCCTCCACCTCTGGCTCTCGCCTTCGAGCGGCGATGGCGGAGCGAGTGATGATCCCGGCGGTCGACGGTGGGCTGGCGGCCACAGCGACCGAGGATGGGGTGGCAGCCACGAGCACCACCTCCCGCCTTCGGGCCACGGTGGCGGAGCGGGTGATGGCCACGGTGGCCGACAGTGGGGTGGGGGCCACGACGGCCACCTCCTGCCTTCGGGCCACGGCGACGAAGCGGGCGATGGCCCTGGCTTTCGACGGTGGTGTGGCGGCCACGGCGGCAGACGGTGGTGTGGCGGCAACAGCGGCCGGCAACTGCTGCCGACGGGCAGCGGCGACGGAGCGTGTGGTGGGTGTTCCGCGGACACCCAACAGGGACGCCATGCGCACTACACTACGCTGGGGAATGCGCCGCCGCCGCGGTGTAGCCTCCCAGCTGGAGTTGTCCTCTGATGACGGTGGAGTGGCTGAGCGACGACGACGGACCGGTGCCATTGGCGATTATGGGAGAAGCAGACGAGATAAGCTATAGGGAGGGAGGGGAAAATACGACGCAGGACTCGCCGGCCGTGAGGGTTTACATAGTAGGTTGGTAAGCTTTGGGATTTTGGGGGATTTCATCGAGTCGGGTGGGAAGCTTGCACGGGAACCTGCGCGATTGCGCGGGAACAGGCTCACCACCGTTTGGCCAAAAGAACGCCCCCGCGCGCTGCTCAAGCTTGCGCTCGAAGCCGTCTGCGGCAGCGGGGTGACAAGACATGCGAGAGGAGGACGAAAGGACACGTACACATACGGTTAATAAAAAAATGTTTGCGATTTAATTACCTACTATACCCCCGTCCTGGTTTATAAGTAGGATTTACCTAATAAAATATGAATGCATGTCGCCAAAGATTATATCGTTGGATTCGTATTTGAACATAGTTTCCAATTATATAATATTTGTAACATGCATTAACATTTTGTTGGTTAAATTTAAGGTCAAAATATGGCATAGAATATAAAGGGGACTAATAGACCAAGACGGCGGTAGTAGCACACGGCCGCTCTCTACGCAGCGACGCAACTGTCGGCCGGCTTGTAGACGACCATTTCCTGCGTGTTCAACTGCTCTATGTGTGTGGTTGCTTGCGGTTGAGGCGGCCGCGGCGCGCTCTGCTCTCGCATCCCTCCGGGCGCTCTGCCCTCATCCCTCCATGCACGCTCCCAGTGTTTGGGGCCGGCGCATGATCACGCACGTTCGTGTGCATGTGGTTGCACCGGGCGTGGCGCGATGATGCAGTTACCCGCTGCAAAAACTGCCATGCGGACGTGCTGAGAATCCAGGCTGCATGACACAATAAGCACACCCATGACGACACATACAAAGAGGACATCCAGCGGTTCCAATGGTGCTCCCTTTGGCTCCAATGGCGCTCCCAGCGGCCGACGACGACAACGGCGGGCAGTTCACCATGCATCACGTAGTGGACACCCACGTGAGGAGGAAGGCCCTCTCGGTGGTGTACACGAACAATCCGGTCTCGGTGGAGAGCTCCATCCAAACTATGGAGCAGTTGCTTGCCGAGGAAAAGTACCAAGTGGTCGGCTTCAACCTCGAGTACACCATCGGTCATGCCGGGCACGATCAGAAGGTTGACGTCGCCCAGTTGTGCGTGCGACATGACGTCCTCGTCTACCGCTACCACCTGGCCACAAGGCCTTGCGAGCGTTTCTCCAGGTTTATCAACAGCTCCGACTATAGTTTCGCTACAGTGGACACCACCAACGATCTAAAAGCGCTCAAGGTTTTGAGCTTGAAATGCCAGAATCTTGTCAACATCCAGGACCACTACAAGGTCTGGGGCAGCGGCAACAACAAACAGAACTCCCTGGTTGACCTCGCCTTGGCCATCATCAACCCCTACTACATGAATATGAAGGATGAGAGCAAGAAGGACAAGAACGCCTGGCACAGTGTCTGGCAAGAGAGACTGGATGAACAACATGTCAACTACGCGGCCAAGGACGCGTACACAAGCTACGAGATGTACATGCGGATCGTTGACATGAGGGAGTGTCTTCTTCCTGCCCCAGACGAGGGATCGAGCCACAGAGCAGTGGCGGGAGCGTCACAAGAAGTAGATGACTAGACGATCGTTTCTCCTAGTTTAGAATGCATACAATTGTTTATTGAGGTGTGTGCGAATGATCTGTATAGTCACTTATGTAATTAGATGTTTATTTCAGTTATATATATATATATATGTTATTCTTCTGTAGACAGAGCAAATCACACGGCTTATTAGCAACAATCGTTTGTGTTATTATTTGTCTTCGCACACATTTCTAATTACGGACCTGTTTGCCACGTATCACACACATCTTGTTCAGTTGAACCATTTCTATTGTGTTGCCTAATCACACACAGTTCATCCTAGTGAATTGTATGCCGTATATCACACACACACCCTCATCTGGCTGTCCATTTCTGTTGTTCTGCATCATCACAAACAGTTCTTCTGGATTAACTGTTTGCCACTCATCCAAGGGAGGGAAGCTTCTACATTTGCGGGGGACGTGGCATTGACCATTGGGCGGCAACAGTCGGTCATCCGGGTGCGCAATAAAGGATGCAAAGAGGGATCCTACAATAGCAAGGACCAGCTTCCCTACCGATAGCTCATCTAATAGAACTCCCAAGTTAACTGTGCTGAGACTGGAGTAGTCATCAGATGGGTGACCGGATGGGAAGTGGGCTCGATGTTAAATTAACTGATTTGATGGATCACTGTAAACATTTAATTGCGTTGAATGTATATAGTGCTCCATCATATTAGTTGAATTAACCTCGAGGTCCTTGTTTTGTAATTTTTGACATTTTTTGTTTTTTGAACACATGTTGATTGGCTTGAAGAAGGTCTATCTCGTTACTTTTTGATAAAGAAAAATTTGAACACATGTTGATTGGCTTGAATGAAGGTCTATCCCGTTACTTTACGACATGTTTCCAAAATATGGACCTCGAGGTTAATTCAACTAATAGGACGGAGCACTATATACATTCAACGCAATTAAATGTTTTCCAAAAAAAGTGATATGATTTCTGTGAAACTTATAAGTCATGTATGTCAAATTAACCTCTGTGTACTTGTTCTCAAATTAACCTCCGGGCCTTGCAGGAGTGCTGCAATGTGTCAGCGTCAATTGCAAGATGAGCCATTTTGCAACACATGTTAATCTAAGGTCTATCACGCTACTTTACGACATGTTTCAAAAAAAGTGATATGACTTCTGTCAACTTATAAGTCATGTATGTCAAATTAACCTCTCGGTGGTGTACACCAACAACCCAGTCTGGGTGGAGCACTCCATCCTCATCATGGAGCTGTTGCTTGCTGAGGAGAAGTACAAGGTGGTCGGGTTCGACCTCGAGTACACCCGCGCTCGTGCCGGGTCTCGTCCCAAGGTCGCCGTCGCCCAGATGTGCGTGCGCGATCACGTCCTCGTCTACCACTACTGCCTGGCCACAAGGCCTTGCGAGCGTTTCGCCAGGTTTGTCAACAGCCCCCACTACATGTTCACTACGGTGGACATCACCAACGATGTAAAGGTGCTCAAGAATTCGGGCATCGCCTGCCAGAATCTTGTCGACATCCAGGGCCAATACAAGATCTGGGGCAGCAACGAGCATGAGAAGGACTCACTTGTTCACCTCGCCGAGGCCATCATCGATCCCTACTATAGAGACATGAAGGATTCCTGCAACAAGTACAAGCGTGCCTGGCACTCGGCCTGGATGGAGAAACTCGACAAAGCTCATGTCGTGTACACGGCCAAGGAGGCGTACATGACCTACGAGATGTACAGTCGG
This sequence comes from Thinopyrum elongatum, assembly GCA_011799875.1. Taxonomy (NCBI): domain Eukaryota; kingdom Viridiplantae; phylum Streptophyta; class Magnoliopsida; order Poales; family Poaceae; genus Thinopyrum; species Thinopyrum elongatum. The sequence continues at coordinate 380,068,181 of CM022301.1, forward strand.
ATCGTTGACATGAGGAAGTGCCTCCTTCCCCAAAACGGCTAGGGATCCAGCCGGAAGTAGAGCAATGGCAAGCGTCGTCGCAACAAGAAGTAGATGATTAGATGCCCATTTCTCCTAGTTTAGTATGCATGTAATTGCTTACTTTGGTGTGTGGAAATGTTATGTGTATAGTCACTTGTGTAATTGTATGCTTAATTTGGTTTTGCAATGCTGTCTTTTTAAGTATATATGTTGATGCTCTGTAGACAGAGCGTAGATGTTGTGCAGACAGAGCAAATCACATCGCACACGGACTAAACAATGAAGCCCATCGGCGATGATTTCATCAATCACTGACAATTGTATACCAGCAATCGTTTACTCACAATACACACGGCATGTTAACAGGAATCATCTGTGTTGTTATCGGTCTTCCCACACATTTCCGATTACAGACATGTTTGTCGCATATCCCACACATCTTGTTAAGTTGAATCGTTTCTGTTCTCTTCCCTAATCGAAAAAAGTTCATTCGAGTGAACCGTATGCCCTATATCACACACACCTTGATTTGGCTGACCGTTTCTATTGCTTTCCCTAATAGCAAACAGTTCATCAGAGCGAACTATATGCCGTATATCGCACACACATTGATATGGCTGCCCGTTTCTGTTGTTCTGTCTAATCGCAAATAGTTCGTCTGGATCAACCGTATGCCCAACATCACACACGCAACTAAAATCTGAACCGTGTTTGATGTATCCGCCATCGCAAACGTTTTGCATCTTTTTTGACCATTTTTTTACATCACCTTTTGCGATTAATGCATCGCACACAGTTTCGTCAAAGGGTCTCTGATCGTAGTGTCGCGTTAGCAGCATCCTGCAGTAGTGTGTGGCACCCCCTCCTCTCCTCTCATATATATAGGTGGAGGGGGGAGAGGAGGCAGCCCTAGGTGCCCCCCCTTTCCTTCATTTAGGCATGGAGGAGAAGGCAGGAGGGGGCCAACGGCTGCCCTGCCTCAGGCACCCCCCTTCCATATTTGGTGCATGGGGGGAAGGAAAGGGGGCGGCTGCCCTAGGGTGCCCCTCCTTCCTTCTGGCATGTGGGCATGGGAGGTGGAGTGCGCCTAGCCCCCTTGTGGGCTAATGCGCCTCCCTCCTTGGCCCATGAGGCCCACCAAGTAGGTATAACCTACCGGTGGACTCCCGGAACCCCTTCCGGCACTCCGATGGTAATCCGATGCATTTTGAAACCTTTCTGAAACCCGAATACCTTCATCCTATATATCAATCTTTACCTCCGGACCATTCTGGAGCTCCTCGCCATGTCTTTCATCTTATCCGAGACTCCGAACAACATTCAGTCACCAACATACATAACTCATATAGTACTATATCATCAACGAACGTTAAGCGTGCGGACCCTATGGGTTCGAGAATGATGTAGACATGACCGAGATGCTTCTCCGGTCAATAACCAATAGCGGGACCTGGATGCCCATATTGGTTCCTACATATTCTACGAAGATCTTTATCGATCGAACCTTTATGACAACATATGTAGTTCCCTTTGTCTGTCGGTATGTTACTTGCCCGAGATTTGATCGTAGGTATCTCCATACCTAGTACAATCTCGTTACTGGAAAGTCTCTTTACTCGTTCCGTAATACATCATCTTGTAACTAACTCCTTAGTCATTTTGCTTGCAAGCTTCTTTGTGATGTTGTATTATCGAGGGCCCAGAGATACCTCTCCGTCATATGGAGTGACAAATCCCAATCTCGATTCACGCCAACTCAACAGACACCTTCGGAGATACCTGTAGAGCACCTTTATGATCACCCAGTTACGAAGTGATGTTTGATAGCACACAAGGTATTCCTCCGGTATCCGGGAGTTGTATGATCTCATGGTCGAAGGAATATGTATTTGACATTAAGAAAGCAGTAGCAATAAACTAAACGATCATATGATAAGCTAACGGATGGGTATTGTCCATCACATCATTCTCCTAATGATGTGATCCCGTTATCAAGTGACAACACATGTCTATGGTTAGGAAACCTTAACCATCTTTTGATCAACGAGCTAGTCTAGTAGAGGCTTACTAGGGACTTACTATTTGTTTATGTATTCACACATGTATTTAAGTTTTTGATCAATACAATTATAGCATGAATAATAAACCTTTATCATGATTAAGGAAATATAATAATAACCACTTTATTATTGCCTCTAGGGCATATTTCCAAGAGTCTCCCACTTGCACTAGAGTCAATAATCTAGATTACATAGTAATGAATCTAACACCCATGGAGTCTTGGTCCTGATCATGTTTTGCCCGCGGAAGAGGTTTAGTCAACGGGTCTGCCACATTCAGATCCGTATGTACTTTGCAAATTTCTATGTCTCCATCCCTGACCTTTTCACGAATGGAGTTGAAGCGTCACTGGTTGTGTTTGGTTCTCTTGTGAAACCTGGACTCCTTGGCTAAGGCAATAGCTCCAGTGTTGTCACAAAAGATTGTCATTGGACCCGATGCACCGTGTATTACACCTAGATCGGATATGAACTCCTTCTTGCGTTGCTTCCAAAGCAGCTATGTACTCCACTTCACATGTAGATCCCGCCACGACGCTCTACTTAGAACTGCACCAACTGAAAGCTCCACCATTCAATATAAATATGTATCCAGTTTGAGACTTAGAGTCATCTGGATCTGTGTCGAAGCTAGCATCAACGTAACCCTTTACGACGAGCTCTTCGTCACCTCCATAAACGAGAAACATATCCTTGGTCCTTTTTAGGTACTTCAGGATATTCTTGACCGTTGTTCAGTGATCCACTCCTAGATTACTTTGGTACCTCCCTACCAAACTTATGGCAAGGCACACATCAGGTCTGGTACACAGCATGGCATACATTATAGAACCTATGGTTGAGGCATAGGGAATGACTTTCATTCTCTCTCTATCTTCTGTCGTGGTCGGACTTTGAGTCTGACTCAATTTCACACCTTGCAACACAGGTAAGAACCCTTTCTTTGACTGGTCCATTTTGAACTTCTTCGGAACTTTGTCAAGGTATGTGCTTTGTGAAAGTCCTATTAAATGTCCCGATCTATCCCTATAGATCTTGATACCCAATATGTAAGCAGCTTCACCGCGGTCTTTCATTGAAAAATTCTTATTCAAATAACCTTTTATGCTATCCAAAAAGTCTATATCATTTCCAATCAGCAATATGTCATCCACATATAATATCAGAAATGCTACAGAGCTCCCACTCACTTTCTTGTAAATACCGGCTTCACCATAAGTCTGTATAAAACCAAATGCTTTGATCAATTCATCAAAGCGTATATTCCATGTCGCGATCCGACCTCAGATGGTCAAATCTCTGTGTTCAAGTGTCATCCCTGGATCGGTAATGCTGACACACACAGTACTCGAAGGATTTATAACAGAGTGCAATCACACACTTATTACATCGAATGTCTCAAAAGAGAACTTATTACAATAAATATGGCTTAAGGCCATCTAAATAAGATAACAGCGGAAGGCTTGGAAGATAAAGTGAGTCCATCAACTCCAACGGCATAGCTGAGTGCACGACAACGACCTAGCGCACCTTACTCTTCGTCTGAAAAGTCTGCAACATGATATGTTGCAGCCCGAAACGGGTCAGCACATGGAATATGCTGGCAATATAACACAGTAGAGCAATGAACAGATAAATGCTATCACTACATGCATGTATGGCTGGTGGAAAAGCTCTAGGGTTATATTGTTTTGCGAAAAGCCAATTTTTCCCTACATCAAAGGAATATGTTTTATTTAACTATCATGGTGGTTGTTAAACATTGAGAAGGTAAATCCCCATCTCAATCCCAATTAAAAGTAATCATTAAACCCAACAAATTAATTTAGAGTGATGGGATCAAATCAATAATTCAAGTACCAGATACTCAAGATGTCCATAACCGGGGACACGGCTAACCATGATTAGTTTATACACTCTGCAGAGGTTTGTGCACTTTTCCCCACAAGACTCGATCCCCTTCGTTGGATTTCTCGCACTACATGGTGTTTGAGAAACGGATGACCGAGACACAGTCTTTCAGAAGCATTAACTCTTTACTCTGGGTAGACAGTTACACCTACTTTCCCCTACATCTGCTAGTCTACCACTGAAAGAGGTCATGCAACATACTCAACTATGCTAGATCCCACAATAGCTTGTGGCTGCACACAGATGTTTCTAGCATGAATAATCTTATGATCCCTTTGAGCCTGGGTGGCGAACCAAAAAGACAACACTGGTATATCCCCAGGTGCCTGCAACCAATCCACCCAGATGTGTATTTAAGTAGCCACCTTAAGTTAACCATTAATTAACAATCTCACATCTGTCATGGATACACTCAAACCCAATCCACGTCTACGAGCATAGCATGGCAATATAAGCATAACGTAGAAGTAACTCCCAAGGTTTAATAATAAAGGGCAATAGGTTCTACCTCCTCATCTACTTCCCAATACCCACAAGTTAATCACATCCTAATCATGCAGTGTTTGAGGATTGAAACTAATGCATAAAAACTGGGTAATGAAGGGATATGATCAAAGTGTTACTTGCCTTGCTGACGATCTGCAAACCCTAGAGACTCGTAGTAGCACGCTTCGCACTCCGGGAATTCTATCGCAACCAAACAATAGCATACATAAGCAATCACGCATGGATGCAAGGGTAAAACTCAAATAAGAACATCAAATCTGAAAGTTCAACTAAAGAGATTCGATCTGCAAAAAGAATCAATCGAATCGGAGCTACGGAACTGAAACTACGGTCAAAAGAACTTCGAAAACAAATCTTCTTGAAACCAAATTTTAAATTTTCAAATCATGTTCAAGTTGATTAAATAGAAAGAGGGGTTCGAGACGAAGATTGTGGCATTGGTTTCACTGGATTTGGACGAACGGTTTAGAAGTTGCGAGGGTTTGAAGATCAGGGGCTAATCTGCGATAAAATTAATCACGGATAGGTCCCTGGCCTAAAATAAACGGAAAAAGAAAAAATCTATCGGACGAACGTCCGCTAACAGAGACGAACGGGCGAAAACGTTCGTTAAAACAAACGAACGAACGAACGTTCGCAAACGAACTAAACCGATAAAAAGCGAACCGATCTAATAAAATAAAATAAAAACGAACTAGGGTTTAAAAAAAAACCCGAGACGGTTTTTACCTAAACCAAAAAAAAACCGGCGGCGAGATCCGGCGGCTTCCGGCGAGGCACGGCGGCGGCGGCTAGCGCGGGCGGCGGCGCTGCGGCGGCGGCAGGAGGCGGCGGTGGCGCAAGGGCGGCGGCGAGCGCGGGCGCGGCAGCAGGCGGCGGCGTGGGCGACTGCGAGCGGCGGCGGCGCTGGCGGCGGGCGGCGGCTGCGGGACTGCTGCTGCTGCTTCTTGGAGGGGAGAGGGGGGGCGGCTCGGCTAATAAATGCCCGAGGGGGGCGGCGACTTGGGCGGCACCGGCGGCTCGGGGTCGGACTCCCTGAGTCCATCGCGAGCACGACGACGGGAGGCGGCGCGGCCTGGCTCGGTTGGGCCTTCGGCCCAGTCGGGCGAAAACTTTTTTTTTAAATAAGATTCCGCCTAGAAAATCCTAATCAAATAAATAAAAAAAATTCTAAAAATGCCAAAAACAATTTTTACCGTCTAAATAGAATATTTAGAACAAAGTGAACATTTTCTTGGCCTAAAAATGCATTTTTGAAAAATGCATATTTTCTGATTCAAATAAAATAGCAATAAAATCCAAATAAAATTATTTATTTGATTTTAACATTTTTCCTCCAATATTTTTTTTGGAGAAGTCATTTTATCTCCTCTCTTTTATTTTTGACATGAAAAATATTTTGGAGAGAAAAAAATAATTAAAACCAAAATGATCCTCTTTTCAATATTTGAGAAAATTAAAATATGAAAATAATAAAATCCCCAACTCTCTCCGTGGGTCCTTGAGTTGCTTAAGATTTCTAGGATCACAAACGAAATGCAAATAAAATATGATATGCATATGATGACCTATGTATAACATTCCAAATTGAAAATTTGGGATGTTACAAACCTACCCCCCTTAAGATGAATCTCGTCCTCGAGATTCGGGTTGGCTAGAAAATAGGTGTGGGTGGTCTTTCCGTAGATCTTCCTCTCGTTCCCAGGTGGCTTCATCCTCGGTATGGTGGCTCCACTGAACTTTGCAAAACTTGATAACCTTGCTGCGTGTAACTCTGCTGGCAAACTCGAGAATCTTGACAGGTTTCTCCTCGTAGGTCAGATCACTATCCAACTGAATTGCTTCCAGGGGTACTGTATCTCTCAGAGGAATATCGGCCATCTCAGCATGGCACTTCTTCAACTGGGAAACGTGAAACACATCATGAACTCCTGATAGTCCGTCGGGTAACTCCAACTTGTAGGCCACCTCTCCCATACGTTCCAAAACTTGGTATGGTCCTACAAATCTCGGGGCTAACTTTCCCTTGACTCCAAAGCGTTTAACTCCTCGCAGAGGTGACACACGAAGATATGCTCTGTCTCCGATTTCATAGACTACCTCCTTGCGCTTGGTATCGGCATAACTCTTCTGTCTGGACTGAGCTACCTTCAGTCTATCCCGAATTAACTTAACCTTCTCTTCAGACTCTTTAATCAAATCTGGTCCAAACAACTGACGGTCTCTAACTTCATCCCACATCAACGGTGTTCTGCACCTCCTTCCATACAAAGCTTCAAAAGGGCCCATCTTCAAACTGGCTTGGTAGCTGTTGTTGTATGAGAACTCCGCGTAGGGCAAATTGTCATCCCAACTCGATCCGTAATCTAGTGCACAAGCTCTCAACATGTCATCCAGAATCTGATTGACTCTCTCGATCTGTCCATCTGTCTGCGGATGAAAGGCTGTACTAAATTCTAGCTTGGTACCCAAGGTCTGGTGCAGCTGGTGCCAAAACTTTGAAGTAAACTGTGTTCCTCTATCTGATACGATGGTCCTCGGAACTCCATGCAGACATACGATCCTGGTCATATATATCTTGGCCAACTTTGCACTCGTATAGGCGGTTTTCACTGGGATAAAGTGAGCCACTTTGGTCAAATGATCCACTACTACCCAGATAGAATCATATCCCGATCGGGTCCTGGGTAATCCGGTGATGAAATCCATGCCAAGCTTATCCCACTTCCATTCGGGTATCGGCATAGGCTGCAGTAATCCTGCTGGCTTCTGATGTTCTGCTTTCACTCTCTGACATACATCACATACGGCAACATACTCGGCAATGTCCTTCTTCATACCAGTCCACCAGAAACGCTCCTTCAGATCCAAATACATCTTGGTGTTTCCGGGGTGTATCGAGTATGGCGAGTCATGAGCTTCCTGTACTATCAACTTCCTGATCTCTGCATTATTGGGTACATAAACACGGCCCTCAAACCACAAGGTGTCGTGCTCATCCTCACGAAAACCTTTGGCTTTTCCATTGCTAATCCTCTCCTTTATCTCGGCAATTTCTTTGTCATCCTTCTGAGCTTCTCGAATCTTCCCCAATAATGTTGACTGAACTTGTAATGCTGCAACAAAACCTCTAGGAACTATCTCCAAACGAAGCTCCCTGTGATCTTCGGCTAACTCCTTTGGCAATCCTCCGCTTACGAGGGTATTGACATAACTCTTCCGGCTCAAAGCATCTGCTACGACATTGGCCTTTCCTGGGTGATAATGCAACTTCATATCATAATCCTTTATAAGCTCCAACCATCTCCTCTGCCTGAGATTCAGCTCCTTCTATGTGAAAATGTACTTCAAACTCTTATGATCCGTGTACACATCACAACGGTTCCCAATAAGAAAATGTCTCCAGGTCTTGAGTGCATGAACTACAGCTGCTAACTCCAAATCATGCGTGGCATAATTCAACTCATGCGGTCGAAGCTGATGTGAGGCATATGAGACAACTCTTCCGTCCTGCATAAGTACACCTCCAAGTCCTAAGCGAGAAGCGTCGCAATACACTTGGAAATCCTTGCGTATATCCGGCAGAATCAGCACTGGGGCTGTAACCAAACGTTTCTTCAGCTCCTGAAAACTTGCCTCATGTTCATCTGTCCATTTGAACTTGGTGTCCTTCTTCAGTAACTCCGTCATAGGCTTTGCAATCTTAGAAAAATTCTCAATAAATCTCCGATAATATCCTGCAAGTCCAAGAAAGCTGCGGATCTCTCCAACTGAGGTGGGTGCCAACCACTCAGTGACTGACTGAACCTTGGTGGGGTCTACTGCTATACCTTCTCCTGATATAACATGTCCAAGAAATCCAACTTCCTTCAACCAAAACTCACATTTGCTGAACTTGGCATACAACTGATGTTCCCTAAGCTTCTCGAGAACTAAACGCAAATGCTCCTTGTGTTCCTCTTCATTCTTCGAGTACACCAAGATATCATCAATGAACACCACGACAAACTTATCCAAGAACTCCATGAACACTTTATTCATCATACTCATAAAATAGGCAGGGGCATTAGTTAATCCAAATGACATAACCATATACTCATATAGCCCATACCTTGTGGTGAAGGCTGTCTTAGGTATATCCTATTCTCGGATCTTCAACTGATGGTATCCTGATCTCAGATCGATCTTGGAGAACACTTTAGCTACTTGCAACTGATCAAACAAATCATTGATCATCGGCAGTGGGTACTTGTTCTTGATCGTCACTTCATTCAATGCATGATAATCAACAACCATTCTCAATGATCCATCCTTCTTCTCAACCAAGAGCACTGGGGCTCCCCACGGTGATGAACTTCGTCGAATGTAACCTTTCTCCAATAACTCTTTGATCTGCTTCTTAATCTCCTCCAGATCATTTGCGGGCATCCGGTATGGTCTCTTCGATATCGGTCCGGTGCCTGGCAACAGCTCTATCAAAAACTCAATGTCTCGATCCGACGGCATGCCTGGTAACTCCTCTGGAAATACATCTGGGTAATCCTTCACTACTGGCACTTCCTCCTGAACAACTCCTGAGAGGGAATTTATTTGGGTTCTCCTTGACGCATGCCTGGATACATACTTGATCCTTTTTCCCTCCGGGGTGGTGAGCAGAATTGACTTACTGGCGCAATCGATGTTTCCTCCATACATCGATAGCCAATCCATGCCTAGTATCACATCCAATCCTTGTGACTCCAAAATTACTAAGTCTGAGGGGAACACGTGCCTACCTATGGTCAATGGCATCTGAAAACATCCTTGACTTGCCATATACTCCGCTCCTGGTGAGCTTACTAACATAGGTGTCCTAAGAACTTTAGTGGGCAATTTATACTTATCCACAAATCCCCTTGAGATGTATGAATGCGATGCACCAGTATCGAAAAGAACGATTGCAGTAAATGACTTAACCAAAAACTTACCTATAACTGCATCTGGCTACTCTTCAACCTCCTCCACGTTAACGTGGTTCACTTGTCCCCTGTTGAAAGGGTTGGGCTTCTTCCTAGAGCTTCCATTACCATTACCATTCTTCGGTTCAGGACACTCATTGGCATAGTGTCCAGTCTTCCCGCACTTGAAACAAGTAATGTGACTTTGATCCTTCTTGGCGGGTGTGGCTGGGTTAGAGCGGTTCTGATTGCTGCCTGCTCCATTCCCGTTTCCATTCTTGGGGCCACTGTGGTTATGCGAACTTCCTCCATTGTGAGTATGGCCTCCATGGTTATGTGTATATCCTCCCGAGTTCGGGGTAAAACAAGGCTTCTGCTGAGCTCCTGAATTGTACTTCCCTTGTCCATACTTCCTTTTGCGGCTCTCAATCTGTTGCTGCTTCCCTTCAATCATAAGAGCCTGGTCTACCAACTCCTGGTACTTAGCAAATGTTGCTACCATCAGCTGCATGATCATCTCATCATTCAACCCTTCCATAAACTTCTCCTGCTTCGCGGCATCAGTGGCCACATCATCCGGGGCATAGCGAGCTAACTTACTGAACTCATCCATGTACTGCCCCACAGTACGGTTTCCCTGGCGCAAGTTGCGAAACTCACACTTCTTCATGCTCATAGCTCCAGCTGAGACATGTGCAGTGCGGAATGCTTGCTGAAACTGATCCCAGGTGACATTGGCTATAGGGAATGTGGCTGTGTAATTCTCCCACCATGAGGCTGTGGGTCCATCCAATTGATGTGCGGCAAAACGCACCTTCTCAGCATCTGTGCATCCTGCGGTGGTCAACTCCCTTCCAATCCTGCGTAGCCAGTCATCAGTAACTATTGGCTCGGTGCTACTGGAAAACACCGGCAGCTGCAACCTCAGAAAACGGGCTAGGTTGTCAACTGGAGGTGGGGGCGGTGGGTTGTTGTTGTTTTTGTTGTTGCCTTGGTTCTGGACTAGTATCTGCATCAAGGCATTCTGCTGCTGGATCAACTGTGTGATCTCTGGTGGGAAGACAAATCCGGTGTCGCGTCTCGGAGGCATCTGATGGGTTTAGAGGGGAGAGATTAGAATAGAGTGAGGTCTAATGAGAAAGCACTACCCATATGCTCATGAGACAAACACATTCATATCACACCAAATCAATTCAAGCAGGGGCATACAATCGGTCTAACTATCGTTACAAAAGTGCTAGGACTACTACTATATACATGGGGAAATACTACTAATCATATGGTGGTCATCTAGAAATTTTTATCGGTGGAAGACTCCATGATATCCGCTCCAGCTTTGTCTTCATAGTCATCATCACTACTATTGGGGTCGGAGTCGGTGTCGTCGATGATGATGTAGTCCTCGGGATGGTTGTCATCTCCTCCTGGCGCGGGGTCTCCCATGAATACTCCTAGCTTCCTTGTCAGGTCGTCATTCTTCTCCACTAGTATTGCGATTTCCTCCTCGTATCCGTCGCGTGTAGACTTGAGTTCCTCTTCTAGCTCCATGTTCCTGGTCATCACCTTCTTCAAATCTATCATGCTTGCGCACATCTGGTTCTCCTGTCGACGAATGTGCTGGTTTAACTCCTGGATGAAAGCTGCAATGGACCTGTTTCTCCTGGTGCTGATCATCTCCCATTGCTCATCTCGGCGCCCACATATCTGGTAGATGGTGTCCTTAAGATCTTTGTGATAAACTTCACCGATGCGTCCCATGGTGATGTGGGCTGCCATGCTCTTACCTAGACTCCAGGTTGGTGCATCAAAGGAAAACTCTATGGATTCGGTAACTGGCATGAACATCCTTCCTGGAACTTGAACTCGAATCGTCCAACGCTCCTCTTCTGGTAAAGTGGCGGTGTAGGTCCTGGTGAAGCTTGGTATTCCGATGTTCAGGTACTTAGTGATTTCCTTCAAGTGTCTCCCAAAGGGTGTGTCTTCATCCGGTTGTGCAAACTTGTTCCTTGAGTCCGCCATCCTAGAGAGTAGAAGATGGAGAGATTCAGAAATGAGTAGAGAAGAGTGTCCTATGGATTTTCTTAGTGGTCGTGTCTTACAGTCAGCGTGTGCTCTGATACCATCTTGTAGCGATCCGACCTCAGATGGTCAAATCTCTGTGCTCAAGTGTCATCCCTGGATCGGTAATGTTGACACACACAGTACTCGAAGAATTTATAAAAGAGTGCAATCACACACTTATTACATCGAATGTCTCAAAAGAGAACTTATTACAATAAATATGGCTTAAGGCCATCTAAATAAGATAACAGTGGAAGGCTTGGAAGATAAAGTGAGTCCATCAACTCCAACGGCATAGCTGAGTGCACGACAACGACCTAGCGCACCTTACTCTTCGTCTGAAAAGTCTGCAACATGATATGTTGCAGCCCGAAACGGGTCAGCACATGGAATATGCTGGCAATATAACACAGTAGAGCAATGAACAGATAAATGGTATCACTACATGCATGTATGGCTGGTGGAAAAGCTCTAGGGTTATATTGTTTTGCGAAAAGCCAATTTTTCCCTACATCAAAGGAATATGTTTTATTTAACTATCATGGTGGTTGTTAAACATTGAGAAGGTAAATCCCCATCTCAATCCCAATTAAAAGTAATCATTAAACCCAACAAATTAATTTAGAGTGATGGGATCAAATCAATAATTCAAGTACCAGATACTCAAGATGTCCATAACCGGGGACACGGCTAACCATGATTAGTTTACACACTCTGCAGAGGTTTGTGCACTTTTCCCCACAAGACTCAATCTCCTCCGTTGGATTTCTCGCACTACATGGTGTTTGAGAAACGGATGACCGAGACACAGTCTTTCAGAAGCATTAACTCTTTACTCTGGGTAGACAGTTACACCTACTTTCCCCTACATCTGCTAGTCTACCACTGAAAGAGGTCATGCAACATACACAACTATGCTAGAGCCCATAATATCTTGTGGCTGCACACGGAAGTTTCTAGCATGAATAATCTTATGATCCCTTTGAGCCTGGGTGGCGAACCAAAAAGACAACACTGGTATATCCCCAGGTGCCTGCAACCAATCCACCCAGATGTGTATTTAAGTAGCCACCTTAAGTTAACCATTAATTACCAATCTCACATCTGTCATGGATACACTCAAACCCAATCCACGTCTACGAGCATAGCATGGCAATATAAGCATAACGTAGAAGTAACTCCCAAGGTTTAATAATAAAGGGCAATAGGTTCTACCTCCTCATCTACTTCCCAATACCCATAAGTTAATCACATCCTAATCATGCAGTGTTTGAGGATTGAAACTAATGCATAAAAACTGGGTAATGAAGGGATATGGTCAAAGTGTTACTTGCCTTGCTGACGATCTGCAAACCCTAGAGACTCGTAGTAGCACGCTTCGCACTTCGGGAATTCTATCGCAACCAAACAATAGCATACATAAGCAATCAAGCATAGATGCAAGGGTAAAACTCAAATAAGAAGATCAAATCTGAAAGTTCAACTGAAGAGATTCGATCTGCAAAAAGAATCAATCGAATCGGAGCTACGGAACTGAAACTACGGTCAAAAGAACTTCGAAAACAACTCTGCTTGAAACCAAACTTTAAATTGTCAAATCATGTTCAAGTTGATTAAACAGAAAGAGGGGTTCGAGACGAAGATCTTGGCGTTGGTTTCACTGGATTTGGACGAACGGTTTAGAAGTTGCGAGGGTTTGAAGATCAGGGGCTAATCTGTGATAAAAATAATCACGGATAGGTCCCTAGCCTAAAATAAACGGAAAAAGAAAAAATCTATCGGACGAACGTCCGCTAACAGAGACGAACGGGCGAAAACGTTCGTTAAAACGAACGAACGAACGTTCGCAAACGAACTAAACCGATAAAAACCGAACCGATCTAATAAAATAAAATAAAAACAAACTAGGGTTTAAAAAAAACCGAGACGGTTTTTACCTAAACCGAAAAAAAAACCGGCGGCGTGATCCGGCGGCTTCCGGCCAGGCGGGGCGGCGGCAGCGGCGGCTAGCGCGGGCGGCAGGAGGCGGCGGCGGCGCAAGGGCGGCGGCTGCGGGGCTGCTGCTGCTGCTGCTGCTTGGAGGGGAGAGGGGGGCGGCTCGGCTTATAAATGCCCGAGGGGGGGCGGCGACTTGGGCGAGGGGGCGGCGCCGGCGGCTCGGGGTCGGACTCCCCGAGTCCGTCGCGAGCACGACGACGGGAGGCGGCGCGGCCTGGCTCGGCTGGGCCATCGGCCCAGTCGGGCGAAAACTTTTTTTTAAATAAGATTCCGCCGAGAAAATCCTAATAAAAAAAATAAAAAAAATTCTAAAAATGCCAAAAACAATTTTTACCATCTAAATAGAATATTTAGAACAAAGTGAACATTTTCTTGGCCTAAAAATGCAATTTTGAAAAATGCATATTTTCTGATTCAAATAAAATAGCAATAAAATCCAAATAAAATTATTTATTTGATTTTAACATTTTTTCTCCAATATTTTTTTTGGAGAAGTCATTTTATCTCCTCTCTTTTATTTTTGACATGAAAAATATTTTGGAGAGAAAAAAATAATTAAAACCAAAATGATCCTCTTTTCAATATTTGAGAAAATTAAAATATGAAAATAATAAAATCCCCAACTCTCTCCGTGGGTCCTTGAGTTGCTTAAGATTTCTAGGATCACAAACGAAATGCAAATAAAATATGATTTGCATATGATGACCTATGTATAACATTCCAAATTGAAAATTTGGGATGTTACAAACCTACCCCCCTTAAGATGAATCTCGTCCTCGAGATTCGGGTTGGCTAGAAAATAGGTGTGGGTGGTCTTTCCGTAGATCTTCCTCTCGTTCCCAGGTGGCTTCATCCTCGGTATGGTGGCTCCACTGAACTTTGCAAAACTTGATAACCTTGCTGCGTGTAACTCTGCTGGCAAACTCGAGAATCTTGACAGGTTTCTCCTCGTAGGTCAGATCACTATCCAACTGAATTGCTTCCAGGGGTACTGTATCTCTCAGAGGAATATCGGCCATCTCAGCATGGCACTTCTTCAACTGGGAAACATGAAACACATCATGAACTCCTGATAGTCCGTCGGGTAACTCCAACTTGTAGGCCACCTCTCCCATACGTTCCAAAACTCGGTATGGTCCTACAAATCTCGGGGCTAACTTTCCCTTGACTCCAAAGCGTTTAACTCCTCGCAGAGGTGACACACGAAGATATGCTCTGTCTCCGATTTCATAGACTACCTCCTTGCGCTTGGTATCAGCATAACTCTTCTGTCTGGACTGAGCTACCTTCAGTCTATCCTGAATCAACTTAACCTTCTCTTCAGACTCTTTAATCAAATCTGGTCCAAACAACTGACGGTCTCCAACTTCATCCCACATCAACGGTGTTCTGCACCTCCTTCCATACAAAGCTTCAAAAGGGGCCATCTTCAAACTGGCTTGGTAGCTGTTGTTGTATGAGAACTCTGCGTAGGGCAAATTGTCATCCCAACTCGATCCGTAATCTAGTGCACAAGCACTCAACAAGTCCTCCAGAATCTGATTGACTCTCTCGGTCTGTCCATCTGTCTACGGATGAAAGGCTGTACTAAATTCTAGCCTGGTACCCAAGGTCAGGTGCAGCTGGTGCCAAAACTTTGAAGTAAACTGTGTTCCTCTAGCTGATACGATGGTCCTCAGAACTCCATGCAGACATACGATCCTGGTCATATATATCTTGGCCAACTTTGCACTCGTATAGGTGGTTTTCACTGGGATAAAGTGAGCCACTTTGGTCAAACGATCCACTACTACCCAGATAGAATCATATCCCGATCGGGTCCTGGGTAATCCAGTGATGAAATCCATGCCAAGCTTATCCCACTTCCATTCGGGTATCGGCATAGGCTGCAGTAATCCTACTGGCTTCTGATGTTCTGCTTTCACTCTCAGACATACATCACATACGGCTACATACTCGGCAATGTCCTTCTTCATACCAGTCCACTAGAAATGCTCCTTCAGATCCAAATACATCTTGGTGTTTCCGGGGTGTATCGAGTATGGCGAGTCATAAGCTTCTTGTAGTATCAACTTCCTGATCTCTGCATTATTGGGTACATAAACACGGTCCTCAAACCACAAGGTGTCGTGCTCATCCTCACGAAAACCTTTGGCTTTTCCATTGCTCATCCTCTCCTTTGTCTCGGCAATTTCTTTGTCATCCTTCTGAGCTTCTCGAATCTTCCCCAATAATGTTGACTGAACTTCTAATGCTGCAACAAAACCTCTAGGAACTATCTCCAAACGAAGCTCCCTGTGATCTTCGGCTAACTCCTTTGGCAATCCTCCGCTTACGAGGGTATTGACATAACTCTTCCGGCTCAAAGCATCTGCTACGACATTGGCCTTTCCTGGGTGATAATGCAACTTCATATCATAATCCTTTATAAGCTCCAACCATCTCCTCTGCCTGAGATTCAGCTCCTTCTGTGTGAAAATGTACTTCAAACTCTTATGATCCGTGTACACATCACAACGGTTCCCAATAAGAAAATGTCTCCAGGTCTTGAGTGCATGAACTACAGCTGCTAACTCCAAATCATGCGTGGCATAATTCAACTCATGCGGTCGAAGCTGACGTGAGGCATATGAGACAACTCTTCCGTCCTGCATAAGTACACCTCCAAGTCCTAAGCGAGAAGCGTCGCAATACACTTGGAAATCCTTGCGTATATCCGGCAGAATCAGCACTGGGCTGTAACCAAACGTTTCTTCAGCTCCTGAAAACTTGCCTCACGTTCATCTGTCCATTTGAACTTGGTTTCCTTCTTCAGTAACTCCGTCATAGGCTTCGTAATCTTAGAAAAATTCTCAATAAATCTCCGATAATATCCTGCAAGTCCAAGAAAGCTGCGGATCTCTCCAACTGAGGTGGGTGCCAACCACTCAGTGACTGACTGAACCTTGGTGGGGTCTACTGCTATACCTTCTCCTGATATAACATGTCCAAGAAATCCAACTTCCTTCAACCAAAACTCACATTTGCTGAACTTGGCATACAACTGATGTTCCCTGAGCTTCTCGAGAACTAAACGCAAATGCTCCTTGTGTTCCTCTTCATTCTTCGAGTACACCAAGATATCATCAATGAACACCACGACAAACTTATCCAAGAACTCCATGAACACTTTATTCATCATACTCATAAAATAGGCAGGGGCATTAGTTAATCCAAATGACATAACCGTATACTCATATAGCCCATACCTTGTGGTGAAGGCTGTCTTAGGTATATCCTGTTCTCGGATCTTCAACTGATGGTATCCTGATCTCAGATCGATCTTGGAGAACACTTTAGCTCCTTGCAACTGATCAAACAAATCATTGATCATCGGTAGTGGGTACTTGTTCTTGATCGCCACTTCATTCAATGCACGATAATCAACAACCATTCTCAATGATACATCCTTCTTCTCAACCAAGAGCACTGGGGCTCCCCACGGTGATGAACTTTGTCGAATTTAACCTTTCTCCAATAACTCCTTGATCTGCTTCTTAATCTCTTCTAGATCATTTGCGGGCATCCGGTATGGTCTCTTCGATATCGGTCCGGTGCCTGGCAACAACTCTATCAAAAACTCAATGTCTCGATCCGGCGGCATGCCTGGTAACTCCTCTGGAAATACATCTGGGTAATCCTTCACTACTGGCACTTCCTCCTGAACAACACCTGAGAGGGAATTTATTTGGGTTCTCCTTGCCGCATGCCTAGATACATACTTGATCCTTTTTCCCTCCGGGGTGGTGAGCAGAATTGACTTACTGGCGCAATCGATGTGTCCTCCATACATCGATAGCCAATCCATGCCTAGTATCACATCCAATCCTTGTGACTCCAAAATTATTAAGTCTGAGGGGAACACGTGCCTACCTATGGTCAATGGCATCTGAAAACATCTTTGACTTGCCATATACTCCGCTCCTAGTGAGCTTACTAACATAGGTGTCCTAAGAACTTTAGTGGGCAACTTATACTTATCCACAAATCCCCTTGAGATGTATGAATGCGATGCACCAGTATCAAAAAGAACGATTGCAGTAAATGACTTAACCAAAAACTTACCTATAACTGCATCTGGCTACTCTTCAACCTCCTCCACGTTAACGTGGTTCACTTGTCCCCTGTTGAAAGGGTTGGGCTTCTTCCTAGAGCTTCCATTACCATTACCATTCTTCGGTTCAGGACACTCATTGGCATAGTGTCCAGTCTTCCCGCACTTGAAACAAGTAATGTGACTTTGATCCTTCTTGGCGGGTGTGGCTGGGTTAGAGCGGTTCTGATTGCTGCCTGCTCCATTCCCGTTTCCATTCTTGGGGCCACTGTGGTTATGCGAACTTCCTCCATTGTGAGTATGGCCTCCATGGTTATGTGTATATCCTCCCGAGTTCGGGGTAAAACAAGGCTTCTGCTGAGCTCCTGAATTGTACTTCCCTTGCCCATACTTCCTTTTGCGGCTCTCAATCTGTTGCTGCTTCGCTTCAATCATAAGAGCCCGGTCTACCAACTCCTGGTACTTAGCGAATGTTGCTACCATCAGCTGCATGATCATCTCATCATTCAACCCTTCCATAAACTTCTCCTGCTTCGCGGCATCAGTGGCCACATCATCCGGGGCATACTGAGCTAACTTACTGAACTCATCCACGTACTGCCCCACAGTACGGTTTCCCTCGCGCAAGTTGCGAAACTCACGCTTCTTCATGCTCATAGCTCCAGTTGAGACATGTGCAGTGCGGAATGCTTGCTGAAACTGATCCCAGGTGACATTGGCTATAGGGAATGTGGCTGTGTAATTCTCCCACCATGAGGCTGTGGGTCCATCCAATTGATGTGCGGCAAAACGCACCTTCTCAGCATCTGTGCATCCTGCGGTGGTCAACTCCCTTCCAATCCTGCGTAGCCAGTCATCAGTAACTATTGGCTCGGTGCTACTGGAAAACACCGGCAGCTGCAACCTCAGAAAACGGGCTAGGTTGTCAACTGGAGGTGGGGGCGGTGGGTTGTTGTTGTTGTTGTTGCCTTGGTTCTGGACTAGTATCTGCATCAAGGCATTCTGCTGCTGGATCAACTGTGTGATCTCTGGTTGGAAGACAAATCCGGTGTCGCGTCTCGGAGGCATCTGATGGGTTTAGAGGGGAGAGATTAGAATAGAGTGAGGTCTAATGAGAAAGCACTACCCATATGCTCATGAGACAAACACATTCATATCACACCAAATCAATTCAAGCAGGGGCATACAATCGGTCTAACTATCGTTACAAAAGTGCTCGGACTACTACTATATACATGGGGAAATACTACTAATCATATGGTGGTCATCTAGAAATTTTTATCGGTGGAAGACTCCATGATATCCGCTCCAGCTTTGTCTTCATAGTCATCATCACTACTATTGGGGTCGGAGTCGGTGTCGTCGATGATGATGTAGTCCTCGGGATGGTTGTCATCTCCTCCTGGCGCGGGGTCTCCCATGAATACTCCTAGCTTCCTTGTCAGGTCATCATTCTTCTCCACTAGTATTGCGATTTCCTCCTCGTATCCGTCGCGTGTAGACTTGAGTTCCTCTTCTAGCTCCATGTTCCTGGTCATCACCTTCTTCAAATCTATCATGCTTGCGCACATCTGGTTCTCCTGTCGACGAATGTGCTGGTTTAACTCCTGGATGAAAGCTGCAATGGACCTGTTTCTCCTGGTGCTGATCATCTCCCATTGCTCATCTCGGCGCCCACATATCTGGTAGATGGTGTCCTTAAGATCTTTTTGATAAACTTCACCGATGCGTCCCATGGCGATGTGGGCTGCCATGCTCTTACCTAGACTCCAGGTTGGTGCACCAAAGGAAAACTCTATGGATTCGGTAACTGGCATGAACATCCTTCCTGGAACTTGAACTCGAATCGTCCAACGCTCCTCTTCTGGTAAAGTGGCGGTGTAGGTCCCAGTGAAGCTTGGTATTCCGATGTTCAGGTACTTAGTGATTTCCTTCAAGTGTCTCCCAAAGGGTGTGTCTTCATCCGGTTGTGCAAACTTGTTCCTTGAGTCCGCCATCCTAGAGAGTAGAAGATGGAGAGAGTCAGAAATGAGTAGAGAAGAGTGTCCTATGGCTTTTCTTAGTGGTCGTGTCTAACAGTCAGCGTGTGCTCTGATACCATCTTATAGCGATCCGACCTCAGATGGTCAAATCTCTGTGTTCAAGTGTCATCCCTGGATCGGTAATGCTGACACACACAGTACTCGAAGGATTTATAACAGAGTGCAATCACACACTTATTACATCGAATGTCTCAAAAGAGAACTTATTACAATAAATATGGCTTAATGCCATCTAAATAAGATAACAGCGGAAGGCTTGGAAGATAAAGTGAGTCCATCAACTCCAACGGCATAGCTGAGTGCATGACAACGACCTAGCGCACCTTACTCTTCGTCTAAAAAGTCTGCAACATGATATGTTGCAGCCCGAAACGGGTCAGCACATGGAATATGCTGGCAATATAACACAGTAGAGCAATGAACAGATAAATGCTATCACTACATGCATGTATGGCTGGTGGAAAAGCTCTAGGGTTATATTGTTTTGCGAAAAGCCAATTTTTCCCTACATCAAAGGAATATGTTTTATTTAACTATCATGGTGGTTGTTAAACATTGAGAAGGTAAATCCCTATCTCAATCCCAATTAAAAGTAATCATTTAACCCAACAAATTAATTTAGAGTTATGGGATCAAATCAATAATTCAAGTACCAGATACTCAAGATGTCCATAACCGGGGACACGGCTAACCATGATTAGTTTATACACTCTGCAGAGGTTTGTGCACTTTTCCCCACAAGACTCGATCTCCTCCGTTGGATTTCTCGCACTACATGGTGTTTGAGAAACGGATGACCGAGACACAGTCTTTCAGAAGCATTAACTCTTTACTCTGGGTAGACAGTTACACCTACTTTCCCCTACATCTGCTAGTCTACCACTGAAAGAGGTCATGCAACATACTCAACTATGCTAGAGCCCATAATAGCTTGTGGCTGCACACGGAAGTTTCTAGCATGAATAATCTTATGATCCCTTTGAGCCTGGGTGGCGAACCAAAAAGACAACACTGGTATATCCCCAGGTGCCTGCAACCAATCCACCCAGATGTGTATTTAAGTAGCCACCTTAAGTTAACCATTAATTAACAATCTCACATCTGTCATGGATACACTCAAACCCAATCCACGTCTACGAGCATAGCATGGCAATATAAGCATAACGTAGAACTAACTCCCAAGGTTTAATAATAAAGGGCAATAGGTTCTACCTCCTCATCTACTTCCCAATACCCACAAGTTAATCACATCCTAATCATGCAGTGTTTGAGGATTGAAACTAATGCATAAAAACTGGGTAATGAAGGGATATGATCAAAGTGTTACTTGCCTTGCTGACGATCTGCAAACCCTAGAGACTCGTAGTAGCACGCTCCGCACTCCGGGAATTCTATCGCAACCAAACAATAGCATACATAAGCAATCAAGCATAGATGCAAGGGTAAAACTCAAATAAGAACATCAAATCTGAAAGTTCAACTGAAGAGATTCGATCTGCAAAAAGAATCAATCGAATCGGAGCTACGGAACTGAAACTACGGTCAAAAGAACTTCGAAAAAAAATCTGCTTGAAACCAAATTTTAAATTGTCAAATCATGTTCAATTTGATTAAACAGAAAAGAGGGGTTCGAGACAAAGATTTTGGCATTGGTTTCACTGGATTTGGACGAATGGTTTAGAAGTTGCGAGGGTTTGAAGATCAGGGGCTAATCTGCGATAAAAATAATTGTGGATAGGTCCCTGGCCTAAAATAAACGGAAAAAGGAAAAATCTATCGGACGAACGTCCGCTAACAGAGACGAACAGGTGAAAACGTTCGTTAAAACGAACGAACGTTCGCAAACGAACTAAACCGATAAAAACCGAAACGATCTAATAAATCAAAAAAAATGAACTAGGGTTTAAAAAAACAGAGATGTTTTTACCTAAACCGAAAAAAAACCGGCGGCGAGATTCGGCGGCTTCCGGTGAGGCGGGGCGGCGGCGGCTAGCGCGGTCGGCGGCGCTGCAGCGGCGGCAGGAGGCGGTGGCGGCGCAAGGGCGGCGGCGAGCGCGGGCGCGGCAGCAGGTGGCGGCGCGGGCGGCTGCGAGCGGCGGCGGTGCTGGCGGCGGGCGGCGGCTGTGGTGCTGCTGCTTGGAGGGGAGAGGGGGGCGGCTCGGCTTATAAATGCCCGAGAGGGGGCGGCGACTTGGGCGAGCGGGCGGCGCCGGCGGCTCGGGGTCGGACTCCACGAGTGCGTCGCGAGCACGACGACGGGAGGCGGCGCGGCCTGGGCCCAGTCGGGCGAAAACGTTTTTTTAAAATAAGATTCCGCCGAGAAAATCCTAATAAAATAACTAAAAAAAATTCTAAAAATGCCAAAAACAATTTTCACCGTCTAAATAGAATATTTAGAACAAATTGAACATTTTCTTGGCCTAAAAATGCAATTTTGAAAAATGCATATTTTGTAATTCAAATAAAATAGCAATAAAATCCAAGTAAAATTATTTATTTGATTTTAACATTTTTCCTCCAATATTTTTTTTGGAGAAGTCATTTTATCTCCTCTCTTTTATTTTTGACATGAAAAATATTTTGAAGAGAAAAAAATAATTAAAACCAAAATGATCCTCTTTTCAATATTTGAGAAAATTCAAATATGAAAATAATAAAATCCCTAACTCTCTCCGTGGGTCCTAGAGTTGCTTAAGATTTCTAGGATCACAAACGAAATGCAAATAAAATATGATATGCATATGATGACCTATGTATAACATTCCAAATTGAAAATTTGGGATGTTACATTCCAACTTTGTGATGCTTGCACCAGTCCATAGATGGATCGCTGGAGCTTGCACACTTTGTTAGCACCTTTAGGATCGACAAAACCTTCTGGTTGCATCATATACAACTCTTCTTGAAGAAACCCGTTAAGGGATGCAGTTTTGATGTTCATTTGCCAGATTTCATAATCATAAAATGCGGCAATTGCTAACATGATTATGACAGACTTAAGCATCGCTACGGGTGAGAAAGTCTCATCGTAGTCAACCCCTTGAACTTGTTAAAAACTTTTGCAAAAAGTCAAGCTTTGTAGACAGTGATATTTCCATCAGCATCTGTCTTCCTCTTGAAGACCCATTTATTCTCAATGGCTTGCCGATCATCGGGAAAGTCCACCAAAGTACACACTTTGTTCTCATACATGGATCCTATCTTAGATTTCATGGCTCAAGCCATTTGTCGGAATCTGGGCTCATCATAGCTTCTTCATAGTTCATAGGTTCGCCGTTGACTAACAACATGACTTCCAGGACAGGATTACCGTACCACTCTGGTACGGTACGTGTCTTGGTCGACCTACAAGGTTAAGTAGTAACTTGATCTGAAGTTTCATGATCATTATCATTAGCTTCTTCTCTAGTTGGTGTAGGCATCACGGGAACGGTTTTCTCTGATGTGCTACTTTACAATTCGAGAGAAGGTACAGTTACCTCATCAAGTTCTACTTACCTCTCACTCACTTCTTTCGAAAGAAACTCCTTCTCTAGAAATGACCCATTCTTAGCGACAAAGATCTTGCCTTCGGATCTGTGGTAGAAGGTATACCCAATAGTTTCTTTGAGGTATCCTATGAATACGCACTTCTCCACTTTGGGTTCGAGCTTATCAGGCTGAAGCCTTTTGACATAAGCGTCGCATCCCCAAACTTTAAGAAACGACAACTTAGGTTTCTTGCCAAACCATAGTTCATACGGTGTCGTCTCAACAGATTTAGATGGTGCCCAATTTAATGTGAATGCGGCTCTCTCTAATGCATAACCCCAAAATGATAAAGGAAAATTGGTAAGAGACATCATAAAATGCACCATATCTAATAAAGTATAGTTATGACGTTCGGACACAACATTACGCTATGGTGTTCCAGGTGGCGTGAGTTGTGAAACAATTCCACATTGTCTTAACACTACAAAAAAAAATACACTTCCATGATGATACGTGTTTGTCACAGTAGGTCACATTTTCTGTCATGCATGTACATCCATGACGATTTTATGACAGAATCAAGATAGTCATACATGTGCTGTCGTAGAAGTGTTCCATGACAATACCAAAATTATCATCACGGAAGTGTCCACTTCCATGACGATAAATGGCGCATCATGGAAGTGCTTTCGTCAAGGGTAACCAACACGTGGCATCCACCGTAACAGGTCATCGTTAAGCTATCGGGTTCCGGTTTGGATTCGATAACCTGTTAACAGCCCGGACCAATGGGGAGTTTCCACATGTAAAATTCTCAT
This sequence comes from Thinopyrum elongatum, assembly GCA_011799875.1. Taxonomy (NCBI): domain Eukaryota; kingdom Viridiplantae; phylum Streptophyta; class Magnoliopsida; order Poales; family Poaceae; genus Thinopyrum; species Thinopyrum elongatum. The sequence continues at coordinate 380,092,100 of CM022301.1, forward strand.
TCGCTCGCGGACCCACGTGTCGGCCCAGCATTGGGACAGTTGTCATCCAGCGAATGGGCGGGACGCGCCTATGATACGTCAACACATGGCTTGGCCCAACAGTGGCTCATTCAGGTCAAAAGGCCAACCCGTTTGACCTGGTCAAAAGGTAATGGCCGGCCCACTTAAAGCCTGCTAGCGGCCTATTCGCATATAGCCCATTTACAGCCCGCTAACTCATGGTCCATTATGGCCTATCCGAATTAGGCCCAGTAGCGTCATCTGGGCCGTCCAATATGATTCCAGCCCGTTGTAACTTCCGGCCCATGTATGGCCCACGACGTCTTTCGGCCCATATGAGGCCCTTTGTAACTCTTGGCCCATTAACGGCCCGTGGTGAAACTGGCCCGTAATGAACAGTGTATCGCTTTATACCCATTAACGTCCCATTATTCCATTGGGCTGTTTCCAGCCCATGTTATCTTTTAGCCTTCTCAGGGCCCATTTATTCTTGGGCTGATTTGCAGCATTCGATTACTTACGGTCTGTTACTGGCCTGTTCCGGTTGTGGGCCAAATTTAGCCAGTGGTTAAAGTCGGCCCGTTTGTGGCCCGTTAATCCGTTGGGCCGTTTTCATAACGTCATCAAATACGGCCGATTAATGACGGCCCGTTATGGTCGGCCCATGAATGGATGATTCCAACTCTAACCCGTTTATGACCCATAATGCGGTCCGTTATTAGCCCATGTTTGGCCAATCGATCATACGGCCTGTAGAAGGCCCACTGATTCTACGGCCCGTAGAAGGCCCATTGTTTCTACGGTCCATAGAAGGCCCATTGTTTCTACGGCCCGTAGGAGGCCCATGGTCACTACAGTAAATATGTAGCCCATGGTTATTGTGGCCTAGTTTTAAAAAATAGGTTATTGCGGCCACTAGCAAACCGCGGAAAAAGAACTGCACTGACTACAAGCAAACAAATAAACAAGACAACAAGGAAATAAATAAGCAAGCAACTTACTCTAGGCTATCACGGCTATTGCACATATTACATCCACTGGGCATCAATGTTCACCACCAGTGCAAATATGGGGAAAAAAGCAGCATATTACATACACCGGTTGTCAAAGTTGGCGACTAGTGCAAATAAACGTCGCAGCAAAACAAGTCCAGCACTGAAACCACTTCCCAAGAGCTCAAGAAACAATATCCTGGGTATCCACCATGCTGGCAAGAAGCTTAGCAAGCTTATTAGCTTTCTCTTGTTTGGCGCTTAAATCCTCCAGCGCTTGTTGTTGCACCAGAAAGTATGCATCTAAATTCTGCAGGGACTTCCTCAGTCCTTCGGCTTCCTGTCGCAGCACATCTGATTGATGTCTTTCAACTTGAAGTTGAGACCCAAGAAGCCGAACTGATTCAGGCAGCGAGTTCAAAGAGCTAGTGCCAGTAGTAGTGGCCAGTAACTCGAACACTACATCAAGACAGGACTTTGGGGTTATCTCAGTGTCTTCAATATAGTTTTTATCAGCTTTCTTGGAGATCAACAGGGATGTCTCACTATCTTGAACATTATCTGCATTACTTCCTTTACCATTGCATAACGGGGTACTCTTCTCTAATATTTTGTCCGCATTCTAAAAGAGAAACAAGCAGACAGGTCACAGTTTTACCATGTTGTATATGAAACTCATTTTGGTAAACCAATTCCGTAGTAAGGTGGACAGGATAACAACATGAAACAAACATATATCTATGTAGTATGGTCACTGTATGGTCTATATCATTCTAGTTTATGTTGCCAAATCAAGATAGAGACAGTTCAAATCATATATGTTTAAGACAAAGCAGCATAGACAGAATATAAGTGTGGGAAACTACACAGCAATAACAACACTTGTAATGTGCATGGCATGAGAACATAATTGTTTATTCAATTGAAACTGAAATCAACATAGAGCAAGTTACAACAGCAAATACGTTAAAGAAACAGGTTTAAAACATACCTGTTGCGCCATTGGAGTTTCAATTGCATCCTTCAAATTTGAAATTAGTTGGTATGAGTAAATATAGTGATGCAAGAGCAAAGGAGTATGAACCATAGCTACGGAACCTCACCTGAGAACAATTCTTCTTCTGCTTTAAGCATTGACTTGGGGTTCGGAGTGGTGGTCCTTGTGCTTTGGGCACTGCAGTTGCCTTATTAACTGCTCGTGTTTGGGTGCTCTGTGGTGGAGACGGTGCTGTGTCAACTAGAACTGGGTTACTATCTGCTGGGGTTGGGGTTAGAAGGGGTGTAGCTGGTTCTCTATCCAACTGAGTAGGGGTACAATCTGCGTGAGTTTGGGTTATGTGTGGTGGGGCTGGTTCTTGGGCAAGTACAACCGTGGTTCTATCTGCATCGACGGGTAGCACGATCTTTTCTGAAGACCGTGTTTTTACTCCCATAGATACGGCCATCACCCCCTCCAATTCAAATGGCTGATAAACAAGAAAAGTAATTGAATGTACATACATTGTAAGATAGACAGGTGCAATGGATAGTAGGGAAGAAAATAGGGCATGAAATAATTCACATTTATGTTGTCTAACCAAATAGGATAGCATGACATAATTTCACATATATGATGGCTAATGAAACAGGATAGCATGACACAATTTCACATATATGATGGCTAACTAAACATGATAGAATGACATACTTCAAAATATGATGACTATGTAAACAGGATGACATGATATAACTATACGATGTGTCTATTAAAGTGGTTGGCATGCCATAATTCACAAACATGTCGTCGATGGAAACATGATGGCATGATATAATTCACGGATAGAATGACATAATTCAAAATATGATGACTATGTAAACAAGATGAGATGATATAACTATATTATGTCTTTAGAAAATGGGTTGGCATGCCATAATTCAGATACATGATGTCTATGTAAATATATGATTTATATACTAAGCAAGTGAGCAGAGGGCAGTCGCATATATGATATGTCAACTAAGGAGATGGCATTCAATATTGTGTATATGATGTCAAAACTAAGCATTGCATGGCAACATATGCATGATATGAGTAATATAACCCTGCCAAGTTTGAGCATACACCTCAGGGGGAAAATAGGACTGGTCATCTGCCTCTGAATCCTCCTCTGAGGAGCTATCTGTAACCAGCAAGATATCTGCTTCAGCAGGTAGCATTGTCTGCTCTGAAGACCTTGTTTTCACTCCAGATTTCTCCATCACCAATTCAAATGGCTAATGCACAGGAAGAACAGTTGAATATACAAACATTGTCGACAAATGGAATGAGTAATACAAAAAAAGGATGGCATGATATAATTCACATATATGACACTTGGCTAAACAGCATGGCATTGCATAATTCACATACATAATGCCTTGCAACAAGATAGCATTGCATAATTCACATATATAATGTCTTGCAATAAGATGGCATTGCTAAATTCACATATATGGTAATTAGACACTAAACAGGTGGCATTCACACAAAGCATGTCTAAACTAAGCAAATGGCATGCCAATTCAAGACACCATATGCACGATATGAGCAATATAACCCTACCAAGTTAGAGCATGCACCTCAGGGGGGAAATACGACTGGTCATCTATTTCTGAATCCTCCTCTGAGGGGCTATCCGTAACCAGCAAGACATGCGCTTCATCAGATAGCATTGTCTGCTCTGAAGACCTTGTTTTCACTCCAGATTTTTCCATGACCGTGTCGAATGGCTGATGCACAGGAAGAGTAATTCAATGTACTAAAATTGTTGACAAATTTAATACGTAATAAAAAAGGATGGCATGATATAATTCACATATAAGATGACTGGCTAACCAGGATGGCATTGCAAAATTCACATATATGATGCCTGGCTAAACAAGATGGCATTGCATGATTCACATATATGATATAGAAACTAAACATATGGATGGCATTCACACAATGCATGTCTAAACTAAGCAGATGACATATTTTATGTATAAAGTAAGCAATGCAAGGCACCATATGCATGATATGACCAACATCAGCATGCCAAGTTAGAGCAAAAGACCTCAGGGGGTAAATAGGAGTGGTCTGCTCCCTCTGATTCCCCCTCTGAACAGTTATCTTCCTCTTGATTACAGTCTGGAATGGGGGGAGGGGGTTGCTTTTGCGCCGACCATGGAGCGATGTTTGCATAAAATTTTATTGCCACGCAAGGCTTGTCTCTTTTGCTCTACATGTTCAGTACCATTGTGTACAATAACTAACATGCATAGGAATAAAACATAGTAAGATTATGTAAGGAGTGCATGCACAAATTCAGAGTGATGGTAGCAAACTATGGATAGACCCAAAACGAATGATAGCAGGCAGATAATAGCTTCAGTTAAAAAATACAGATAATGGCTCCTTTAATGTTTGTTTCCACCCAACATGAAACTCATAGTAGACACCCGAGATTAACTAGATAGTAGACAGATAGTATTGATTGCTGCCCCAATATGTACCCCACAACCATTTAAAAACTCAAGTTTGAGCATTAGTTTGGACCTGACTCGGAGTCTAATCGGTGAACAGGACAATAAAGTAGCATGTCATCATATTAAGCGATGCATAACGAAAGCAGACACAAAAGAGTGCGACCTCTCTTGCGGACCCGTGTAGTCCTCAAGGTCATCTACTCAGTTCATGATGGTAATGCAGTTGTCGTGGCTGCCAGCGGCGGGGAAGAAGATCTGAGGCGGCGAAAGACAGTCTAGAGGGCGGATCCCTGCAGTGGTGAACCCGTCCGTTGTTGGAGCAGCTGAGCTAGGGTGGACCACAGCGCAGCAGGAGCGGGACAAACCACACAAGGTTTTCTTTGACACATATCTATAACAGAAGTAATTTTGTAAGGGCTTGTTTGAATTGGAGGATTCTAACAATGCAGGGATAGGAAATACACAGGAATACGATAGGAATGCATGTGCAAAACAGGGAATTTAAAAACACAGGATTTCTTCCAATCTGGGTGTTTGGTTCACAAGAATTGGAAGATCACAAGATGCAAAGAAGCATGGTGAGATTAAGTCAAACCACAAGAAAATGTACGGTTATAATGCTATTATGCTACTATCTCTTAGTCTTGTGCATCATGAATAGGAATTTGAAAAGGAGGACAAGTGGGTATTAAAATTCCTACGGTTTTTCTTTCAAGGAGACACTAAAGGAACAAATCCTACAGTTTTCCTTTGCTCCATTCCTTTGTACCAAATGCATGAATAGTAGTACCATACGAAACTTTCCAATTCCTATGTTTTTCCTTCACTTTTCCTTTCAAGCACTGGCGATTCTAGTAGGCAGGCTTGAACAGGGAAAAGCCTTCACTCAAAAAATGTTTTTGTGCTACTTCTACTACTTTGGACCCAGGCCACAGATACGTCCATTTTGCATCATGTTTACCTACTGTTATTTATGATGTTTTTATGCATAATAATGCTTTTTGGAGTAATTCTAATGCCTTTTCTCTCATAATATGCAAGGTACACACAAAGAGGGAGAATTTCGGCAGCTGGAAACCTGGACCTGGAAAAGCTACGTCAGGCCACCTATTCTGCACAACTCCAAATGAGCTGAAACTTCATGAGGATTTTTTATGGAATAAATAAGAAATACTGGAGCAAATAACCACCAGAGGGGGGCCACCTGGTGAGCACAAGACACCAGGGCGCGCCTGGCCCCCCAGGCGCGCCCTGGTGGGTTGTGCTCAGCCCAGCCCACCTCCCGTGCCCATCTTCTGGTATATAAGTCATTTTGACCTAGAAAAAATAAGGAGAGGACTTTCGGGACGGAGCGCGGCCATCTCGAGGCGGAACTTGGGCAGGAGCACTTTTGCCCTCCGGTGGAGCGATTCCGCCGGGGGAACTTCCCTCCCGGAGGGGGAAATCATCGTCATCATCATCACCAACAACTCTCCCATCTTGGGGAGGGCAATCTCCATCAATATCTTCAACAGCACCATCTCCTCTCAAACCCTAGTTCATCTCTTGCGTTCAATCTTTGTACCGGAACTATAGATTGGTGCTTGTGGGTGACTAGTAGTGTTGATTACATCTTGTAGTTGATTACTATATGGTTTATTTGGTGGAAGATTATATGTTCAGATCCAATATGCTATTTAATACCCCTCTGATCTTGAGCATGCTTATCACTTGTGAGTAGTTACTTTTGTTCTTAAGGTCACGGGAGAAATCTTGTTGCAAGTAATCATGTGAACTTGATATGTGTTCGATATTTTGATAGTATGTATGTTGTGATTCCCTTAGTGGTGTCATGTGAACGTCGACTACATGACACTTCACCATATTTGGGCCTAAGGGAATGCATTGTGGAGTAGTTATTAGATGATGGGTTGCGAGAGTGACAGAAGCTTAAACCCTAGTTTATGCGCTATTCCGTAAGGGACCGATTGGATCCAAAAGTTTAATGCTATGGTTAGAATTTATTCTTAATACTTTTCTCGTAGTTGCGGATGCTTGCGAGGGGGTTAATCATAAGTAGGAGGTTTGTTCAAGTAAGAATAGTACCTAAGCACCGGTCCACCCACATATCAAATTATCAAAGTAGCGAACACGAATCGAATCAACATGATGAAAGTGACTAGATGAAATTCCCGTGTACCCTCAAGAACGCTTTGCTTATCATAAGAGACCGTTTTGGCCTATCCTTTGCCTCAAAAGGATTGGGCTACCTTGCTGCACTTTGGTTACTAATACCGTTACTTGCTCATTACAAATTATCTTGCTATCAAACTACTCTATTACTTACAATTTCAGCACTTGCAGACATTACCTGGCTGAAAACCAATTGTCATTTCCTTCTGCTCCTCGTTGGGTTCGACACTCTTACTTATCGAAAAGGCTACAATTGATCCCATATACTTGTGGGTCATCAAGGCTCTTTTCTGGCGCCGTTGCCGGGGAGTGAAGCGCTCTTGGTAAGTAGAAATTGGTAAGGAAAAATTATTACTAGGTGCTGAAATTTATTGTCACTTGTTACTATGGAAAACAATCCTTTGAGGGGTTTGTTCGGGGTATCTTCACCTCGACCGGAACCACAATTAGTTACCCCTCAACCTACTGCACCAACTGAAAATATTGAATATGAAATTCCTTCGGGTATGATAGAACAACTGCTAGCTAATCCTTATGCAGGAGATGGAACAGAACATCATGATATGCACTTGATATATGTGGAAGAAATTTGTGGATTGTTTAAGCTTGCAGGTTTAACAGGAGATGAGGTTAATAAGAAGGTTTTCCCTTTATCTTTGAAGGGAAAAGAATTGGCATGGTATAGGCTATGCGATGATATTGGATCTTGGAATTGGAATCGATTGAAATTGGAGTTTCACCAAAAAAAAATCCTATGCATCTAGTTCATCGTGATCGGAATTACATATATAATTTTTGGCCTCATGAAGGAGAAAGTGTCGCTCTAGCTTGGGGGAGGCTTAAGTCAATGTTATATTCATGCCCCAATCATGAGCTCTCAAGAGACATTATTATCCAGAATTTTTATGCTCGGCTTTCTCATAATGATCGATCCATGCTTGATACTTCTTGTGCTGGTTCTTTTATGAAGAAGACTATTGAATTCTGGTGGGATATTTTGGAAAGAATTAAATGCAACTCTGAAGATTGGGAACTCAACGAAGGTAAAGAGTTAGGTATTAAGCTTAAGTATGATTGTGTTAAATCTTTTGTGAATACCGATGCTTTTCAAAAGTTTAGCACTAAATATGGACTTGACTCTGAGATAGCAGCCTCCTTTTGTGAATCATTTGCTACTCATGTTGATCTCCTAAGGAAAAGTGGTTTAAATATCACCCACCTATTAAAGAGCCGGTACTAGCTAAATAGGAAACTATTATTTATAATGTTGATCCAGTTGTTCCTACTGCTTATATTGAGAAACAACCTTTCCCTGTTAGGATAAAGGAACATGCTAAAGTTACAACTATGGTTAACAAAAGCTATATTAGAACACCTAAACCTAATGAACAAATCAAAGTAGAACCTAGTGTTGCTATGGTTAAGGATCTCCTGGAAGAAAATATAGATGGGCATGTTATTTACTTCTGTAATGAAGCTACTAGAATTGCCAAACCTGATAAAGAGGATAAACATAGATCCGTTGTTGGCATGCCTGTTGTCTCAGTTAAAATAGGAGATCACTGTTATCATGGTTTATGTGACATAGATGCTAGCGTGAGTGCTATTCCCTTTACCTTATATCAAGAAATTATGAATGACATAGCACCCGCTAAAATAGAAGAAATAGATGCTACTATTAAAGTTGCTAATAGAGACACCATCACACCACTTGGGATTGTTAGAGATGTTGAAGTCTTGTGTGGGAAAATCAAATATCCTACTGATTTTCTTGTTCTTGGTTCCCTGCAAGATGACTTTTGTCCCATTATCTTTGGTAGACCTTTCTTGAACACCGTTAATGCTAAAATAGATTGTAAGAAACAAACTGTCGGTGTCAGCTTTGGTGCTGAGTCTCACGAGTTTAATTTTTCCAAGTTTACTAGAAAACCTCATAAAAAAGAAGTGCCTAGTAAGGATGAAAATATTGGTCTTGCTTCTATTGCTGTGCCTCCTACTGATCCTTTAGAACAATATTTGCTAGACTATGAAAATGATTTGCATATGCATGAAAGAAATGAAATAGATAGAATCTTGTTCGAACAACAACCTCTGCTTAAACACAATCTGCCTATTGAAACTCTAGGAGGTCCTCCTCCACCTAAAGGTGATCCTGTGTTCGAATTAAAATAATTGCAAGACACTTTCAAATATGCTTATCTTGATGAGAAGAAGATATATCCTGTTATTATTAGTGCTAACCTTTCAGAACATGAAGAAGAAAGATTATTGAAAGTTCTTAGGAAGCACCGAGCTGCTATTGGATATACTCTTGATGATTTAAAGGGCATTAGTCCCACTCTATGTCAGCACAAGATTAATATGGAACCTGATGCTAAACCCGTTGTTGGTCACCAACGTCGGTTAAATCCAAAGATGAAGGAAGTGGTAAGAACGGAAATATTAAAACTTCTGGAAGCAGGTATAATCTATCCTATAGCTGATAGTAGATGGGTAAGTCCTGTTCATTGTGTCCCTAAGAAAGGAGGTATTACTGTTGTTCCTAATGATAAGAACGAACTTATTCCACAAAGAATTGTTACAGGCTATAGAATGGTAATTGATTTTAGAAAATTAAACAAAGCAACTAGAAAAGATCATTACCCTCTACCTTTTATTGATCAAATGCTAGAAAGATTATCTAAGCACACACATTTTTGCTTCCTTGATGGATATTCTGGTTTTTCACAAATACTTGTTTCTCAACTTGATCAAGAAAAGACCACTTTCACATGTCCCTTTGGAACTTATGCTTATAGACGTATGCCTTTTGGTTTATGCAATGCACCTGCTACCTTTCAAAGATGTATGACTGCTATATTCTCTGACCTTTGTGAAAAGATTGTTGAGGTTTTCATGGATGACTTTTCTATTTATGGGAAGTCTTTTGATGATTGTTTAAGCAATCTTGATCGAGTTTTGCAGAGATGCGAGCAAACAAATCTTGTCTTGAATTGGGAGAAGTGCCACTTTATGGTTAATGAAGGTATTGTTTTGGGCCATAAAATTTTTGAAAGAGGTATTGAAGTGGACAAAGCTAAGGTTGATGCAATTGAGAAAATGCCATGTCCTAAAGATATCAAAGGTATTCGTAGTTTCTTAGGTCATGCTGGTTTCTATAAGAGATTTATGAAAGACTTTTCTAAAATTTCTAGGCCCCTTACAAATCTTTTGCAAAAGGATGTTCCTTTTGTTTTTGATGATGATTGTTTAGAAGCCTTCGAAACACTCAAGAAAGCCTTAATTTCTGCACCTATTGTTCAACCACCTGACTGGAACTTGCCTTTTGAAATTATGTGTGATGCTAGTGATTATGTTGTTGGTGCTGTTCTAGGACAAAGAGTTGATAAGAAACTAAATGTTATTCATTATGCTAGTAAGACTCTAGACAGTGCTCAAAGAAATTATGCTACTACTGAAAAAGAATTTCTAGCAGTGGTGTTTGCCTGTGACAAATTTAGATCTTACATTGTCGATTCAAAAGTAATTGTTCACACCGACCATGCTGCTATTAAATATCTTATGGAAAAGAAAGATGCTAAACCTAGGCTTATTCGATGGGTTCTCTTACTACAAGAATTTGATTTACATATCACTGATAGAAAAGGAGCAGAGAACCCTGTTGCTGATAACTTGTCTAGGTTGGAGAATGTCCTTGATGACCCACTACCTATTGATGATAGTTTCCCTGATGAGCAGTTAGCAGCAATAAATGTTTCTCATAACACTCCTTGGTATGCTGACTATGCTAATTACATTGTTGCTAAATATTTACCACCTAGCTTTACTTACCAACAAAAGAAAAATTTCTTCTATGATTTAAGACATTACTTCAGGGATGACCCACATCTTTATAAAGAAGGAGTAGATGGTATTATTAGACGTTGTGTACCTAAGCATGAACAGGGACAAATCCTACGGAAATGTCACTCCGAAGCTTATGGAGGGCATCATGCGGGGGACAGAACTGCTCACAAGGTATTGCAGTCTGGATTTTATTGGCCTACTCTTTTCAAGGATGCTCGTAAGTTCGTCTTATCTTGTGATGAATGTCAAAGAATATGTAATATTGGTAAGCATCAAGAAATGCCTATGAATTATTCACTTGCTGTTGAACCATTTGATGTTTGGGGTTTTTATTACATGGGACCTTTTCCTTCCTCTAATGGGTATACACATATTTTGGTTGCTGTTGATTATGTTACTAAGTGGGTAGAAGCTATTCCAACCAGTAGTGCTGATCACAACACCTCTATTAAAATGCTTAAGGAAGTTATTTTCCCAAGGTTTGAAGTCCCTAGATATTTAATGACTGATGGTGGTTCACGCTTTATTCATGGTGCTTTCCGTAAAATGCTTGCCAAGTATGATGTTAACCATAGAATTGCATCACCCTATCATCCTCAGTCTAGTGGTCAAGTTGAACTTAGCAATAGAGAAATAAAATTAATTTTGCAAAAGACTTTCAATAGGTCCCGGAAGAATTGGTCTAAGAAATTCGATGATGCACTTTGGGCTTATAGAACAGCATATAAAAATCCTATGGGTATGTCTCCTTATAAAATGGTTTATGGAAAAGCTTGTCATTTGCCTCTTGAGTTAGAACATAAAGCATATTGGGCAATTAAAGAACTCAACTATGATTTTAAACTTGCCGGTGAAAAGAGGTTATTTGATATTAGCTCATTAGACGAATGGAGAACCCAAGCTTATGAAAATGCCAAGTTATTTAAGGAAAAAAGTTAAAAGATGGCATGATAAAAGAATCCAAAAGCGTGAGTTCAAAGTTGGGGAATATGTTCTTTTGTACAACTCCCATTTCAGATTCTTTGCAGGAAAACTCCTCTCCAAATGGGAAGGACCCTATGTTATCGAGGAGTTTTATCGGTCTGGAGCTATCAAAATAAATAATGCCAAAGGTACTAACCCGAAGGTTGTTAATGGGCAACGAATAAAGCATTATATCTCAGGTATGCCCATTAATGGTGAAAGCAATGTTATCCAAACTAAGACACCGGAAGAACACATAAAAGAAACCTTCCGGAACACTCCAGAATCGTGAAAAAGAGGAGGTACGTGATATGATAAGTAAACGGACTCCGAAAAATCCGCAAAAATATTTTTTGTCTATTTTGGAATATTTAGAAAATTAGGAAAATAAGAAACTACCAGGAAGGCGACCCTGGTGGGCACAAGACACCAGGGCGCGCCTGGCTTGCCAGGCCAGGCATGCCCAGGTGGGTTGTGCCCACCTCGGGTACCTTACGGACTCCATTTTTCTTCCGTTTGCTTGTTTCCCAAGATAAAAAAATCTTTATATACCCCCCGAACCTATTGACCACCGTATCGCGGAGAAATCTTCTGTTTTCTTTTTCTTGCTGTTTCCTGATAGATCCCATCTACCATCGCCGCTTCAAGCTCCTCCAAGGACAAGTTCTTCAAGAACGTCATCAACCCATATTTGCGGGAGGTGGTGCAGCACCCTCAAGTCATCCAGATGCATGAGGGGGTGCTTCACATTCGTGATGTGCAAGGACCCAAGGGAACGGGAACCGTGGAGGCCAGGCTTGAAGCTATGGAGCAGGAAGTCTTCCGGTGCAAGGGGATGGTGGAGCGTGGACTCAATGCCAATCACCTCATGATCATGAACTTTACCCGTGATCTTAAGGTGGATGGAAAGTCCATGAAGGACATCATCTTCACCCTCAACGAGCAAATCAACTTCCTCCAAAGTCAGATCTACGATCTCCAAAACCAAGTCTTTGAATATGAGGCGAGGTTTAAAGGTATGAGTTTGGCTGCCAGTTGCAGGACCCGTGAGACTCATTCTTCCTCTTATGATGGTGGACCTCTGCCATGGAAACCCGAGGACAAGATCGCCTCTACTTCATCACCACCACCTTCTTCATCACCAAAAGAAAACTGAGTATCAGGTATGGGCACTCCCCTTGGTTTCCGCCAAGCTTGGGGGAGGTGCCCCGCTATCGTATCACACCCACTATCCTTTGCCTTTACTTATTTTAGTTCGATCTATAGTTATCTTTTGCTTTAGATGAATAAAAGTTTAGTTCGATCCTTTCTTTTCGAGAGTTTGCCTAGTGATCTATCCTTGTAATCATGTGCAAGATATATAATAAAGTTTAGTTTGAGTTTTTGTTTTCTTTACTTTCATGTTTCAATAAAAAGAAAGGAAATAAATGAAAAAGATCATATGCTAATCTTATGGTAGGTAATGACATCACATAAGGAAAAGTATAAGTAGGAAATTTTATTAGAGATTGACAAACATAGCATTGGTCAATGATGCAACTCATGAAAGAATTAATAAGGGAAGAGAAGATTCACATGCAAATACACTATCCTGGAAATCTTTTGTGATTGTGAGCCCCCATAAAAATATTATATGCCAAAATTGTTGACGTTGGACAAGGAAGACAGCTTAATAATTTATGTTTGTTCATATTCACATAGAAGTTATATTGTCATAGATCCTTCAACATGTGGTGCTTGCCCCCCATCTTTGCTAGCCAAAAATTCCGCACTAATTAGAGATACTACTTGTGCATCCAAAAACCCTTAAACCCAAATCTTATTTTCAAGAGTCCACCATACCTACCTATGGATTGAGTATGATCCTTCAAGTAAGTTGTCATCGGTCCAATAAGGCAATAAAAATTGCTTCTAAAAGTGTGAGATCATTTAGTGTAAGAGAAAATTAAGCATTGTACAAACTTGTGATGGTGAAGAATAAAAGCGACAGACTGCATAATAAAGGTTGACATCACAAGGGGCAATATAACATGACGTTCTTTTGCACTAAGGGGTTGAGCATACAAACAAATAAGCGCATGGCAACCTCTGCTTCCCTCTGCGAAGGGCCTATCTTTTACTTATATGTATTTACTTTTATGCAAGAGTCAAAGTTTTTCTCTCTATTCCTTTTTTTATTTTTCTCCTTTGGCAAGCATCATGTGGTGAGGAAAGATCTAGGCACATATGTCCAGTTGAATATGGGTAGCATGAGTTATTATTGTTAACATCACCCTTGAGGTGAATACGTTGGGAGGCGAAATTATAAGCCCCTATCTTTCTATGTGTCCGGTTGAAACATTTTGCTCATGTGTATGCGGTGAGTGTTAGCAATCATAGAAGACTATATGATGGTTGAGTATGTGGACTTGCCTAAAGGCTCCGATATGTGACCTTTCCTGAAAAGATGATGAATTGTAGTTGCAAAGTTGACTGAGAACATAGTTTGTTGGTTTCCAATAGAGTTTATGCTTTATACTTCGATAGTTTGATGAATTGTTACTTATTTATGAGAAGTCTATGATAAAAGTTCTATGATAAAAGTTTTATGTTAAAGTTTGTTGCTGTTATAATAATTCACAGGATGCTTCTATGTCCGTATTTTGTTTTTATCGACACCTCTCTCTCTAAGCATGTGGACATGTTTTTCGATTTCGGTTTTCCCTTGAGGACAAGCGAGGTCTAAGCTTGGGGGAGTTGATACGTCCATTTTGCACCATGTTTACCTACTGTTATTTATGATGTTTTTATGCATAATAATGCTTTTTGGAGTAATTCTAATGCCTTTTCTCTAATAATATGCAAGGTACACACAAAGAGGGAGAATTCCGGCAGCTGGAAATCTGGACCTGGAAAAGCTCATTTGGAGTTGTGCAGAATAGGTGGCCTGACGTAGCTTTTCCAGGTCATGCAAGGTACACACAAAGAGGGAGAATTCCGGCAGCTGCAAATAACCACCGGAGGGGGGCCACCTGGTGAGCACAAGACACCAGGGCGCGCCTGGCCCCCCAGGCGCGCCCTGGTGGGTTGTGCTTAGCCCAGCCCACCTCCGGTGCCCATCTTCTGGTATATAAGTCATTTTGACCTAGAAAAAATAAGGAGAAGACTTTCGGGATGGAGCGCCGCCGTCTCGAGGCGGAACTTGGGCAGGAGCACTTTTGCCCTCCGGCGGAGCGATTCCACCGGGGGAACTTCCCTCCCGGAGGGGGAAATCATCGTCATCATCATCACCAACAACTCTCCCATCTTGGGGAGGGCAATCTCCATCAACATCTTCAACAGCACCATCTCCTCTCAAACCCTAGTTCATCTCTTGCATTCAATCTTTGTATCGGAACTATAGATTGGTGCTTGTGGGTGACTAGTAGTGTTGATTACATCTTGTAGTTGATTACTATATGGTTTATTTGGTGGAAGATTATATGTTCAGATCCAATATGCTATTTAATACCCCTCTGATCTTGAGCAAGCTTATCACTTGTGAGTAGTTACTTTTGTTCTTGAGGTCACGGGAGAAATCTTGTTGCAAGTAATCATGTGAACTTGATATGTGTTCGATATTTTGATAGTATGTATGTTGTGATTCCCTTAGTGGTGTCATGTGAACGTCGACTACATGACATTTCACCATATTTGGGCCTAAGGGAATGCATTGTGGAGTAGTTATTAGATGATGGGTTGCGAGAGTGACAGAAGCTTAAACCCTAGTTTATGCGCTATTCCGTAAGGAACCGATTGGATCCAAAAGTTTAATGCTATGGTTAGAATTTATTCCTAATACTTTTCTCGTAGTTGCAGATGCTTGCGAGGGGATTAATCATAAGTAGGAGGTTTGTTCAAGTAAGAACATCACCTAAGCACCGGTCAACCCACATATCAAATTATCAAAGTAGCGAACACGAATCGAATCAACATGATGAAAGTGACTAGATGAAATTCCCGTGTACCCTCAAGAACGCTTTGATTATCATAAGAGACCATTTTGGCCTGTCCTTTGCCTCAAAAGGATTGGGCTACCTTGCTGCACTTTTGTTACTACTACCGTTAATTGCTCGTTACAAATTATCTTGCTATCAAACTACTCTGTTACTTACAATTTCAGCACTTGCAGACATTACCTTGCTGAAAACCACTTGTCATTTCCTTCTGCTCCTCATTGGGTTCGACACTCTTACTTATCGAAAAGGCTACAATTGATCCCATATATTTGTGGGTCATCAGCCACTGCCCTACTAGCTCAACTCCCAGGCCCATCTATAAATGCACAGCTCAAACGCGCAGAAATAAATAATGATGGCGTTCAAGAGAGTCCATCATGGATAGCTAAGCTGCCTGGTACCTCACTACTTGTCATATAGTAGGAGAAACTAATCGTATTTCATGTTACTACGTGTGCTCAGTGGACAATATATATAACATGTAGAGAAAAAAAAGCGATGCAACAAGTGTACAACCTCTTTGGCGAAGCCATGTCGATCTCAGCATGAATGGGTTGGTCGGTGAGGATGCTCTGGCTGATTTGGCTATCGGAGGAGGGGAAGAAGATCTTAGGCATCTGGAGATGGAGCCAGGGGTACTGCTCCGCTGTGATGGAGGGTTTCGTCATTGGAGCAGCTCCGGTGAGTTGTACGATGGCGAGGCTGAAGCAGGACAAGAGAGACAACATTAACCTGAGTGGAATTCTAATAGCATCTCCAATAGATGATGTAAAATACATAACCACAAAATGCTAGATGTAAAATACATCAGCCGCTCATCTCTGAACTTAACTGTCGGAACTGAATTTAACTGTCGAAACTGAATTTTACTGTTGAAACTAAATTTTACTGTCGAAACTGAACACACTAGTAGCGGAAAAGTAGTAGCAGCAGCAGCGCCCGGAGCAGCAGCGCATGCGAGAGCCGGGGCAGCTAGTCATGTAGTAGCATCTTGGGTAGCAACTGCAAGGGCTCAAGCAAGAGCAGGATCTGCTGCTCGTGCAGCAGTAGCGCGAGCAAGAGTAGTGCAGCAGCGCAAGCAAGAGCAAGAGCGAGAGCAGCAGCGCGAGTAAGAGCAAGAGCAGACCAGGCAGGGGACCAAGAGCAAGAGCAAAGCAGCAGCACGAGCGAGAACCAAAGTAGCAGCAGCTCCTACTGATGTGGACGTCGCCGCCGAGGGAGCGACGCCGTGGAGGAAGTGGCCGGCGATGCCGCCGTAGATGGAGTCGCGCCATGTCGGCTCAGGACCGAGCACCGGCAGCACCGTGAGATCGAATCAAGAAGAAAATGCAGCGATTAGTGTAGAACCTCTTTGGTGACGCCGATTAGGCCTCAGCTTCATCCGAGGAATCGATGATGATGATGCTCTTCCGGTGGTGCAGGTGAAGACGGCGGTGTGGGAATGGAGGTGGTGCGAAAGATGAGGGGAACGTCGGGGCAGCTCCTTGGAGGTGGAGGACGGGGTGGCTGAACCGGCGGGATGACGAGATCGATGACGGATCCTCATCCGATGCGGTGGATGAGGGACGTCGAGGTGTTGCTGTGGACGACGTCGTTGGGGAAGAGGCTCCGGCTGGGTGGCGGACGGAGGAGGGTGTGGGGCTTCATGGGTTTTCGTGGCCTTAGTGTACGAATGGGGGGCGGATGGGATGGAAGGGGGGAACCATGGCTTAGGGACGCGCTTGTCGGAAATGTGGGGTAAGTTATGATAGTACCCCCACCAATTTGAGCTAGGCGGTTCTTTCGGTTCAGGGGGATCACGGGCATTTCGCGTGTCGGGATTTCATAGGAGGTGGGAGTTTTGACGCGCGTTGTAATTTTGGGATAGCAAGGCGCGGGTTGAGATGGAGGGAGTTTTCGGAGCACAATGAGACAAAGAGCTATCTTAAAATTTCGAGGTAACAAGGCGCGGGTTGAAGAGGCGGGAGTTTCGTAGCACGATAGACAGAGATGCTAGCTTGAAATTTCAGCATAACAAGGCGCGGCTTGAAATTTGGGGAGAATAAGCTTAACGTGTACAAAAAAAAGACAATACACACCTCACTAGAGAGAGCCATGTCCCGTTTTACTATATTACTAGAAGTGCATTCAAATACAACAACAAAAAATAAAAAAAATCGGGACAACAAACTTAACGTGTACAGTACCGAATCAATTTGCACTTCCCTCAACAATAAAAAAACAATTCATGTTATCTAGCATATGGAGTAAATTTGAGTACATTTTCCCTGTTTGAATGGGACTATACTCAGGTTAGTTATACAACCATCTAAATATTATCTTCACAACACATGACATGAATATAGGAGTAGTAAATTCCCATATAAATATGAACTACATGTACATACGATCTCGAATTCAAATATATGTATGCATTTTATGTTTAATTCAAATCATAGTACATGTATGCTCTAGCTAGATGTTCGGAATCTAAACCATGTATGATACTACGTACAATGTGTTTAACACGCACAACACACACACACCATTTAGACTAGTAAGGTACACGTGCATTGCACGCATGAGATTTGGCAACCAAATTATGAATAAATATCACATTATAGCATGTAAGCTTTGAGTCATATATGCATGATGTAGATGTTCGTTTAATTCCTATAGTTCATCTCATTCAAAATCAATTAGTTTTTATAAAAAAGCTAATCTATTTTAAGATTCATGGAATTATGCGTTGTAAAGCATAAAGTAAAACAAATAATGGCAATTCATCTATAAAAAAATTTGGGCAATTATGATACGAAAAATTCTAGAACAAAGGAGAAGTGCTTGTGTTTTGAGGTTTGTGCATTATGCTTAAGTTCAACCATGGAGTCTTCTAGATTGTACATGTGGCAAAATCTGGTGGAATGTAGATGATATCCAACGGCCAGTAGTGCTCGGATTTGCCATCCCTGCACCGGCGGATTGGCTTCATTCAACGACCATCTTTCAAAGTTATTCGCGCACTATATAGGGGTATAGATATGTGATGCGAAAGCCACCCATCATCTCCAATTTGAATAGTGTGTCCATGCACAGATGCAATGTGGCCAAACGATGCCTGCCATTGGTATCTCAAATTCAAATCAGTCTGACCTTGTTCAATGTGTATACAGTATAGCATGCTCATTTCCAAACCACACCACGCATATCTCAGTTATATTCATGCATGCATGGGTTTCAAACATCATGATCTCTTATTCAAATATTTGAATTCAACTTTACATTGATTATGACCTCACCTAGTCTTTTACACCCACATAGTCGTCTTCTCTTTATAATTGTACCACTAACTTTCTTTCGTGCATGCATGCACACGCACTACCACTCGGCATTATCCATCGCACACATGCAATCTTTTTCTTCAGGTTGGTCTCCCATGCATGGACACACATACACCTCCCCCTCTTCATCACTTCGGGCATTCTTTATCTCTCACATGCATGCACAACGATCGATGTTCCTCTATGTGTGTATATATATAGCTAGGTCTTTCCCAGTTTTCCACACAAACCGATCGATCTATATATCTAGTCAGGTCTCACCCTCTTTCCCACGTACACATCGACCAATCTATACCTCTCTATATAGGATTACATATATAGCCGATACACCCACATTATCTATCCATCGTCCCCCTCTCATCATCCATGCCTTCCACTTCATCTCTCAGACGCGCGCAAAGTGGCGAAGACAGGGGGCAGCAAGGGCCCTGCCCCCCTAACATCACTATATACTGAGGCTAATATGAATGTGATCAGTAGATCAATTGTTGGTAAAATGATTTAAGTTGATGAATTGGCCCTCCCCGTAAAGGATTAGCAATGCTTGGCCCCCTAGCTCATTTATTTTTCATGGCTCCGCCACTGCACGCAACCGCGCACGTTCTTGCCCCCTCTCTTTAAATATCGATCTCGCACTTGTGCACTCCTTCATAGTCTCCCTCCACTTGGCCCCTCGCACCATCTTCCAGCACCCCACCCCCCATATCCCTCTATCAATCTCTATCAATATCTCGCGCGGTCGACCCCTCCCCTCCCTTCTCGTATATCACCCCGGCCCCATGCACATACATGTATGTATATATGCCTCTCCTTCACACAAATTGCATTGACACATATTCCCTCACCATATCTTAGTATCTCTCACACACATGGACTACGTGTGTGAAAGAGAAGAGGTGCACACACGCACTCGTTCCCACATACAAACGTGTGGGTGCACGGTGGAGCACACTTGTACAAAAAATGAGCGTGTAGAAAGGCTTTAGATGATGTGCCACTAGTCTATATCTATACCTCTATATCTATATCTATATTTATATTTATATCTATACCCCTATATTGAGTGCGAATAAAATTGAAAGATGGTCGTTGGATGAAGCCAATCAGACGGTGCAGAGATGGCAAATCCGAGCACTACTGGCCATTGGATATCATCTACATTCCACCAGATTCTGCCACATGTACAATCTAGAAGACTCCATGGTTGAACTTAAGCATAATGCACAAACCTCAAAACACAAGTACTTCTCCTTTGTTCTAGAATCTTTTGTATCATAATTGCCCAAACTTTTTTTAGTTGAATTGCCATTATTTGTTTTTACTTTATGCTTTACAACGCACAATTCCATGAATCATAAAATAGATTAACTTTTTTATAAAAACTAATTGATTTTGAATGAGATGAACTATAAGAATTAAACGAACGTCTACATCATGCATATATGACTCAAAGCTTACATGCTATAGTGTGGTATTTATTCATAATTTGGTTGCCAAATCTCATGCGTGCAATGCACGTGTACCTTACTAGTACTTCCAGTATGTGCAAAACACGTAAATTAGAATTCCAATAGCATGCTACACAGTGTCTCTCCCTTTTTCAGTTAATATATTATGAGTAAAATGATGTGGGGGCATCCATGAAGCCACGTGATACATGTGGAGGCGTTGTCGCAACCTCCTTGTGTGGATTGATCACAGTGACGTGCTACTGGTTCCAGAAGAATGTACTTGTCCTCTCTCACGCACACTGGCAGTACATGCACGAAGCGAAGATGTGCACGCACGCACTCATTCCCTCGCACGCACACGCGGGTACACGGTGGGAGGCATTTTTGTACGAAGATCCACCCCATGTGATAATTTGACGCGTGTAAAGTCATTCACTTCATTGATGGTCAATTAATACAGTGCATGCAAATTGAGTGGACGTGAGAGAGGGAATAGTTGAGAAAGACATTACTACTCCACTGCCTGCATGTGAGTAGTTAAATCATGGGTTGCTACTTCCATTGGTCTCCTTCGTATTTTGTGCCAATTTTTGACCATAATTTTAAGTAACACAATATTTATGCATGTCATAAAAATTAATGTCATTGAAAACTATGTTCAAATGTGATTCCAATGATATAATTTTTGGTGACATGCATTACATTTTCTTAGTTAAATTTTTGGTCAAAAATTGGCACAAAATAAAAAGGGGGCCAATAAACCAGGACGCAGGCAGGATGATCAATTTTTGCCTGGGTTACTGTTGGTGGCCTTTGTATTTAAATATGGACGGAGTGGAGCAGTACTATCTTTATCTTAGCCTCGTAGGGCTCTCCCAGCGCCTACGCTTGCCTACCCGCCTCGCCCACCGGATCCCGCCATGGAGGATCCCTTAGATCCCAGGATCCCGCGGGCTGCCCTCTCGATGTGGCCCGCAGCACTGCCGCCTTTGAGCGAAACCCACATGTGTTTCAGAGGGGATCCATTGCTCTGGAATCACAGATCGGTGGCATCGGAGGACATGCCAGGGCTGCGTTTCAGGTGGTGGGTAGCAAGGGCAAATCGGATCAAGGAAGATTCGCATAGATTGGAGACAAGTTCGAAGGAGCTGCGCCTGGCGAAGCACAAGGCGGAGGCGCAAGTCGATCTCAGGGGAGAGATGCTGAGGGATGTCAGCATCTGGCAGCGTCGCGTTGATTTCGAGTTGGGGCTAATGGCAGAGATCATACTCACGGAGTCGACTATGCAGGAAAGAACGCGCATGCCTGCGGAATGGCATGAGCAGCCGGTGCAACTGTTCAAATGGGCTGTAGGAGAAGCCAAATCGCGGGACCAGCTGCGGCGGCGCCGCTGGGCATGCATCATAGGCAAGGTGAGCTGCCCTCCTTCCCCGCCAGCGATGCAGTGACCTACTCGGTTGCTGCTGCAGTGAACTTGCGGCGCCATGGCGGTTTGCAACCGTGACAATCACTCCATCTATATGTATTGTATTCCTGTGAAAATACTTGGTCGTTTGGAAAAAGATGGTAATTGATTTATCACTAGTTTTTGAATGCTTGGTCGTGACAATCACCTGAAGCCACAACCAGAAGTCTCCATCGCGTAATACTTATGTTCGGTCGCACCAACAGACGGTCGGTCAGACCCGCGTCTCACCGAAGGGACACGCATCGGCTTGGTCTGACATGTACGACCAGTTATATCACTGACTTGTGCGCCCACATTTGAGCAGTAGTACTTGAAATTTGTGTTCCAGGAAACTCATCGGGAGCCGTTTGGGGCCTCGAAACCAAAACCATCAATTAATTTTTAGCTTGTTCCCATCACATTCCAAAGTAGTACTACCATGCTATAATTAAGTGCAAACCTGCTCACACCTAGTACGTATCAAACCTGAACGTGTTCCCACTATGCAGGTTTTAGTACTAGTGCTAGTACTAGGTTATAAAAAGGGGAACTACCTAGCCAAAAATCACTCTACCTTCCTCCTCATAAGTCTTTCTTGTTCGTCCGTCCTTGCCATGGCCAGTGTGCAGAGCTCTAGGTCGAGAACTACTCGTAACAAGGGAGCGGCGACCAAGGCCGCGGAAAAAAAAAGAGAGGGCTCGCTGCCTCGCAGAGACCTCGAAAGATCTCTAACGGGCAGGCGAGGGCTCCCAGGAGCGCCCTAGCCACGGAGGCGAACATGCTGAGCTGGCGGTGCTGGAGTCGTTATCCCTCGACGACATGCCCGATCAGCTCAATAAGCAGAAGGAGTTCATCGACGGCTTGGTGGAGTTGCTGAAGGAGAGCCTCGACGACATGCCCGCTGAGCTCAATAAGAAGGAGGATTTGACCGCCAGCTTGGTGATACTGCTGAAGGAGAGCATTGCCTCGGGTAAGAAGGCGACCGGCGAAATCCTGCAACTTCAGGAGGACAAGGCGAAGCTCCGCCACGAGCTTGACCTGCTGAAGGAGGAAAACGCCGGCCGGAAGAAGCTGCATGAGAAGAGTAGTTCCTCGGTGAGGATGCTGCACGCCCTCATATGGAACAGAAGGAGGAGTTGGCGAAGCTCCGCATCGAGCACTCGGCTGCTGTCTAATAACCCACAAGTATAGGGGATCGCAACAGTTTTCGAGGGTAGAGTATTCAACCCAAATTTATTGATTCGACACAAGGGGAGCCAAAGAATATTTGCAAGTATTAGCAGCTGAGTTGTCAATTTAACCACACCTGGAGATTAATTATCTGCAGCAAAGTGATCAGTAGCAAAGTGGTATGATAGTTTTGATAGTAGTAGCAGCAGCAATAGTAACGGTAACAGTGATAACAATGATTTTGTAGCAAGTGCAATAGTAACAATAGCAGTAGTAACTTGGCAAGAACAATATGAGAGAAATTCATCGGCATTGGATCGGTGAATTCATTGGATGATATTCATCATATAATAGTCATAACCTAGGGCAATACGGCACTAGCTCCAGTTCATAAATATATTGTAGGCATGTATTCCGCAAATAGTCATACGTGCTTATAGAAAGAACTTGCATGACATCTTTTGTCCTACCCTCCCGTGGCAGCGGGGTCCTATTGGAAACTAAGGGATATTAAGGCCTCCTTTTAATAGAGAACCAGAACAAAGCATTAACACACGGTGAATACATGAACTCCTCAAACTACGGTCATCACCGGGAAGTGTCCCGACTTCTTTCACTCCGGGGTTGCCGAATCATAACACGTAGTAGGTGACTATAACTTGCAAGGTCGGATCTAGAACATAGATATAATGGGGATAACATAAACAGTTCAGATCTCAAATCATGGCACCTGGGCCCAAAGTGACAAGCATTAAGCATGGCAAAGTCATAGCAACATCAATCTCAGAACATAATGGATGCTAGGGATCAAGCCCTAACAAAACTAACTCGATTACATGATGAATCTCATCCAACTCCTCACCGACCAGCGAGCCTACGAAGGAATTACTCACTCCCGGTGGGGAGCATCATGGAATTGGCGATGGAGAAGGGTTGGTGATGACGAAGATCGAAGATCCGCCTCTCCGGAGCCCCAAACGGACTCCAGATCTGGCCTCCCGATGAAGAACAGGAGGTGGCGGCGGTTTTCTCCCTGATTTTTTTCTCTGCAAATGTGATTTTATAGTATCAAGGTTGAGGTCTGCGGGGCCACCAGGTGGGGACAACGCACTTGGGTGCGCCTGGAGGGGGCCACGCTCTGGTGGGTTGTGCCCACCCAGGTGCCCCCCTCCAATGGTTCTTGGCTCCAGAAATTATCTTTTATTGTATAAAAATTCCTCGTAAAGTTTCGTTCCAATCCGAGAACTTTTATTTCTACACAAAAACAATACCATGGTAGTTCTGCTGAAAACAGCGTCAGTCCGGGTTAGTTTCATTCAACTCATGCAAATTAGAGTCCAAAACAAGAGGAAAAGCGTTAGGAAAAGTAGATACGATGGAGACGTATCAACTCCCCCAAGCTTAAACCTTTGCTTGTCCTCAAGCAATTCAGTTGATAAACTGAAAGTGAAAAAGAAAAACTTTTACGAACTCTTTTGCTCTTGTTTACATAAATAAGCTTAAATAGCACCCAGGTTTTCAGCAAAGATTATAACTAACCATGTCGACAATAACTCTTAAAAATTATAATAACTCATATCAATGACATAATCAACTAGCGAGCAATAATAAGGTATCTCAAACAACAACACTTTGTCAAAACAACCATGATATAATATGACAATAGTGGTATCTTGCTAGCCCTTTCTGAGACCGCAAAACATAAATGCAGAGCACCTCCAAAGTTCAAGCAGCGACTAAACATTGTAATTCATGGTAGAAAAGATCCAGTCATGATGCACCCAACATTAGCTACACACAATGCATGAGGATGACAATAGTGCTCTCAGGTTCTGGCAATTATTTGAGAAGGTGGTGACACAACATAAAAGTAAATAGATAGTCCCTTCGCAGAGGAAAGCAGCGATTTGCAGAGCTGCCAGAGCTCAAGTTTTTAAAACAGAGGTAAATGAACTTTTGAGAAATGCACCCTTCTTGTTTACTTCGTGACCATTAGTTATCGGTATCTTCCATGCTAAACACATTAGTGGCGGTTCCCAAGCGATAAAATTAAAGGTTTACTCCCCCTCCACCAACAATCACACTCCACGGCTTGTCCGAAACAATGGGTGTTGTCCACACCAACAACAGTCCTGGGGGAGTTTTGTTTAATTATTTGCAATTTGAGTTCGGGACTGGGAATCCCTATTACCGCCCCTCTCGTGCAAGGACGAGTGAATAAACACTCATCATGAGAATAACCCGCTTAGCATGGAAGATACTGACTACCTCCTATCCCTCTATGAACAATCCAGGCACACAAAAAAGAATATTTATTTGAAGTTTTTAGAGGTGGCACATGCAAATTTACTTAGGACAGCAGGGTAATACCGCATATAGGTAGGTATGGTGGACTCATCTGGAATAACTTAGGTTTCAGGGTTTTTGATACACAAGCAGAATTCCCGCATAGTACAGGCGAAGGCTAGCAATTAGGTTGAGAAGCGGCCAGCTAGAGAGCGAAAATGGTCATGAACATGCATTATGCATAAGTAACATTGGATACTAGCATGAGTAGGATATGAACACCATGAACATAAATATCATAGAGGCTATGTTGGTTTTGATTCAACTACATGCATGATCATGTGCCAAGTCAAGCCACTCGAATATTCAGAGGAGGATACCATATCATCATACTACATCACAATCATTTTAATGCAATGTTGACCTCCAAGATAAATCATTATCGACTCCTAGCTACTTAAGCATGGCATGAGAAACTATAATCTCTAATTGTCATTGCAAACATGTTTGATCATAATGAGTTGAATCATGGATACTAGGTTAAACATATTTACAAAAACAGAACAAGTTGGGTTCATCCCCGCTTCTCTCTGCCACAGCCAGCTCATCAAATATCGTCATTATTGCCTTTCACTTGCACGACCGAACGATATGAAAATAATAATAGTGCAAGAGTGCCGTGGACTAAGCTGGAATCTGCAAACATTTTATTCAAAAGGAGAAGACAAGGTAATATGGGCTCTTTGTTAGATCAACAATAATGCAAATGAGAGCCACTCAACATTTTCATCGTGGTCTTCTCCTCGGTATGACTCAATAGAAAGAAAAGAAATTCAGAGAAACACACTGAAATATTTTTTTGATTTTTTGGTTTTTATCGGGAAGGAAGCAAATTAAAGAAAGAAAAACAAAAAAGAGAAAAACTATTTACACGGGAGAGCTCCCAACAAGAAAAAGAAGAACAAGGAAATCTTTTTGGATTTTCTTTTTAAATGTTACAACTAACTACACTAGAAAGAACAATAAAAAAGAAGCGGGAAATATTTTTGTATTTTCTCAAAGTTTTTCAAACACACAAGAAGAAGGCGAGAAAATAAATCTAGCATGGATAATACAATGAAAAAGTGTGGACACCGACAACTGGAATGAAATGTGTGAACATGAATGTAATGTCGGTGGAAATACGTGTACTCCCCCAAGCTTAGGCTTTTGGCCTGACTTGGTAATCACCACTCGAAGAAACCATGGGGTCCTATGTTGAAGTGCTGGGGAGCGGGCACCTGAGGGTCCCACTCCTGAGGCTCCTCCTCTACTGCAGCCAGGTTGTTACGGTAGGCGACAATGTCCTCAGGCATGATCCTGTATCCGCCCCTGGCAATAGGATCAAACAAAGCAGGTGCAGGCAACAGGATAACATCACGGGTAATCTCACTAAAGACCAAGTTATAAGGAACATCCATAGTGGTGTTCTCGCTATCAATAAAGTGGTGCTGTGCCATAGCCTGACGATATAAATAAACCTTGGGTAAAGGATAATCATGCTGGCGTATCTGAATGTTAAAGTGACTCGCTAAACGAGTAGCTTAAATACCACCATGTATTTTACCCTTGGATCTGTTAATGTGGAGGCAACGTGCCACAATAGCCCCCAAGCTATAAGTGTTGTCGCCGTAAAGTGCATGGCGTAAAACAGTGAAGTCTGGGGCACTGAGTGCACCTACCTTCGCTCTAGCAAGCAAACACTTCGCAATGAATAGGGCAAAATAATGCATGGCAGGAAAATGTAAGCTAGTGGCGGTAACACCTGACACCCCTCCCTCATCCCCCACTGTCAGAGTGCAGTAAAAACCATCAAACTCTGCGGGCCTAGGCTCTACTAAATCCTCATCAGAAGGGAACAAGCATATGTCACAAAATTCAGTGAGTGGTATCTGACGGGTTTCAGCATATAAATTCAACTGCACCTCAGGAGGATTATTCCTACTTATGAAATGAAAACTTTGCACAAAGGAATTTGTGAGGAGATGATACTGTTCGCATTTAGCTGCGATGAAGTCGGTGAGGCCGGCATTAGCAGCACATTGTGCAAACTCTTGACGGATTCCGGCTCCTTCCATGAATGGGTTATGCGGCCATTCGCACGGTCGTACCTCCGCCATTCTCCAGGTGCGGAGATCACTGTTAGATGACTCCCCAATAACTCCCTTGGAGTTCTTCTTGGAAGGAAACTTCCTAAAGATACTCATCCTTTTCCAAGCAATAATCCCCCAAAACAGTTTCAAAAATAGAGCTTCGAGCAAAGAGATCGAAATCCACGGGTTTGAGAGCAAGAACACGAGAGAGAGAGAGAGAGAGAGAGAGCAATGGTGATTTTTTTCTGGAGGTAGGTGGTGATATGGGATGAAGAGATAAGTGAGGGGGCCCACATGGGGACCACAACCCACCAGGGCACGCCTGGTGGTGCTGGCGCGCCCAGGTGGGTTGTGCCCACCTGGTGCACCCCCCTCTGATGTTATTTGCACCAAAAATTCTTAAATATTCAAAAAAAATCATATTAAATTTTTAGAGGATTCTGAGAACTTTTATTTTTGGGTCATTTTTATTGCACGGAAAATTCAAAAAACAGAGAAAACATGACATTTTATTTCATTTAACTAAGAAAAACAGAAAACAAAAGGTAGGGACAGAAAGTAGTGCTTACTAAATTCATCAACTTCATACCTCTCAAAAATGATCCATTAATAAGGTTGATCAAGTCTTATTAACAACCACTTTCGATTAGCATGAAACCAAAGAACTTTCGTAAAACACTAAGTTACCTCAATGGGGATATGAATGTCCCCAACAATAAGCATTTCATATTTCTTTTTGGCAGTATGTAGAGGTAGTTGAAAACTTCCAATAGTGATTGTCGGAGATTTTTCAATAACATTAATTCCATTCACTTGGAATTGTTTCTTCGGAAAGTGCACCGTGTGCTCATTACCATTGATATGAAAAGTGACCTTGCTTTTATTGCAATCAATAACAGCCCCTGCAGTATTCAAAAAGGGTCTACCAAGGATAATCGACATGTTGTCGTCCTCGGGCATCTCAAGTATAACAAAGTCAGTTAAGATAGTAACATTTGCAACAACAATGGGCACATCCTCACAAATACCGATAGGTATGGCAGTTGATTTGTCAGCCATTTGCAAAGACATTTTAGTAGGTGTGGGTTTATTCAAATCAAGTCTTTTATATAAAGAGAAAGGCATAACACTAACACCAGCTCCTAAATCACATAAAGCAGTTTTGACATAATTTCTTTTGATGGAGCAAAGTATAGTTGGTATTCCCGGATCTCCAAGTTTTTTAGGCACCCCGTCCTTAAAAGTATAATTAGCAAGCATGGTGGAGATTTCAGCTTCCGGTATTTTTCTCTTATTGGTGATGATGTCTTTCATGTATTTTGCATAAGGAGGCATTTTCAAGATATCAGTCAAGCGGGTACACAAAAAGACTAGCCTAATCATTTCAGCAAAGCGTTCAGATTCTTCTTCATCTTTCTTCTTAGTTGACTTAGGTGGAAAGGGCATAGGTTTTTTAACCCACGGTTCTCTTTCCTTACCG
Organism: Thinopyrum elongatum; assembly: GCA_011799875.1. Taxonomy (NCBI): domain Eukaryota; kingdom Viridiplantae; phylum Streptophyta; class Magnoliopsida; order Poales; family Poaceae; genus Thinopyrum; species Thinopyrum elongatum. Next base: position 380,120,819 of record CM022301.1, read on the forward strand.
TGTTTTCTAGCAACAAAGTCTCTTTTATCATATCTTTTATTCTGGGGTTGTGGGTTATCAAGATCAACTGCTGGTTCTATTTCAACATCATTGTCTAGTTCTTTATTATTTGTTTGAGTGTCTTCATGGACCTCATCATTGTCTTTTTCATTATTAGAAGGTGAGTGTTCATTACCAGATTGAGTTTCAGCATCAGAGATAGAGACTTCATTATCATTATCAGGAGATTTTTCTACTTCTGGTTCACTAGAGACATGCAAAGTCCTATCATTTTTATTCTTCTTTTTCTTTTTAGAAGGACTAGGTGCATCAGTGTTAACTCTTTGAGAGTCTTGCTCAATTCTCCTTGGGTGTCCCTCAGGATAAAGTGGTTCCTGAGTCATTTTACCTCCTCTAGTTGCTAATCTAACAGCAAAGTCATTTATATTATTGTTCATTTCATCAAGCAATTCTCTTTGAGATTTAGCAACTTATTCAAATTGAGTTTGAACCATAGAGGCATGTTTTCCTACACCTCTAACATCATTGGTAATTCTAAATAACAAGTCACTCAAGCGAGCAATCATATCAGAATTGTATTTCAACTGTTTCATAACATTTGCATTGAAGTGATCTTGCTTTCTAATGTAGTTATCAAACTCATAAAGGCATTGACTAGGATGCATATTATAAGGATTGTCATTGTCATTGAATTTCATTAAGGAATTTACCTCTACCACCTTAGGTGGTGGTGGTGTTTCAAGCCCATGTATTTCTTCAATAGGAGGTAAATTTTTGACATCCTCAGCTTTAATACCTTTTTCCTTCATAGATTTCTTTTCCTCTTGCATATCTTCAGGACTGAGATATAAGATACCCCTCTTCTTCGGAGTAGGTTTAAGCGGTGGTTCAGGAAGAGTCCAATCATCATAATTTTTCAACATGTTATTCAATAGTTCTTCAGCTTGTTCAATAGTTCGTTCCCTGAAAACACAACTAGCACAACTATCTAGGAAATCCCTAGAAGCATCGGTTAGTCCATTATAGAAGATATCAAGTATTTCATTTTTCTTAAGAGGATGATTAGGCAAAGCATTAAGCAATTGGAGAAGCCTCCCCCAAGCTTGTGGGAGACTCTCTTCTTCAATTTGCGCAAAGTTAAATATTTCCTGTAAGGCAGCGCAGTTTCTTATGAGCAGGAAAATATTTTTCAGAGAAGTAGTAAATCATATCCTGGGGACTACGCACACAACCAGGAGCAAGAGTATTATACCAAGTCTTTGCATCACCCTTTAATGAGAACGAAAATAATTTGAGAATATAATAATAGCGAATCTTCTCATTATGGGCAAAAAGGGTGGCTATGTCATTCAACTTAATAAGATGTGCCACAACAGTTTCAGTTTCATAACCATGGAAAGGATCAGATTCAACCAAAGTAATTAACTCTGGGTCGACAGAGAATTCATAATCCTTATCATCAACAAAGATAGGTGAAGTGGCAAACTTAGGATCACATTTCATCCTAGCATTCAGAGATTTTTTTCTTTCAGTTTGCATAATAATTTCTTAAGATCATCCCTATCATTGCAAGCAAGAAAGTCTCTAGTTGTCTCCTCATCCATAACATAACCTTCTGATACCTTCGGCAATTCATATCTAGGAGAACTAGGTCTAATAGGTGTTTCAAGATTTTTAGTTTCAAGTTCTTCATCAGTTTCAACAATTTCATCAGTTTCAGCATTCTCAAAAGCTTTAGTTCTAGCAAGTTGTTCATCAAGAAATTCACCTAGTGGCACATTATCATCAAGCAAGGTACTAGCATCATCATGAATATTATTCATAGCAGAAGTGGCATCATCAATAACTTGCGACATATCAGGATTAATAGCATGTGGTGGTGTTGCAAGTCTACTTATAACAGAAGGTGAATCAAGTGCAGAGCTAGATGGTAGTTCCTTACCTCCCCTTGTTTTAGAGGGGAAAATCTTAGTCTTAGCATCCTTCAGATTCTTCATAGCGATAATTTGATAATAATCCCAAGTGACTCAACAAATATAGCTATGCTCCCCCGCAACGGCGCCAGAAAAAAGTCTTGATAACCCACAAGCATAGGGGATCGCAACAGTTTTCGAGGGTAGAGTATTCAATCCAAATTTATTGATTCGACACAAGGGGAGCCAAAGAATATTTGCAAGTATTAGCAGCTGAGTTGTCAATTCAACCACACCTGGAGATTAATTATCTGCAGCAAAGTGATCAGTAGCAAAGTGGTATGATAGTTTTGATAGTAGTAGCAACAGCAATAGTAACAGTAATAGTGATAACAATGATTTTGTAGCAAGTGCAATAGTAACAATAGCAGTAGTAACTTAGCAAGAACAATATGAGAGAAATTCGTAGGCATTGGATCGGTGAATTCGTTGGATGATATTCATCATATAACAGTCATAACCTAGGGCGATACGGCACTAGCTCCAGTTCATAAATATAATGTAGGCATGTATTCCGCAAAGTCATACATGCTTATAGAAAGAACTTGCATGACATCTTTTGTCCTACCCTCCCGTGCCAGAGGGGTCCTATTGGAAACTACGGGATATTAAGGCCTCCTTTTAATAGAGAACCGGAACAAAGCATTAACACACGGAGAATAGATGAACTCCTCAAACTACGGTCATCACCGGGAAGTGTCCCGACTTCTGTCACTCCGGGGTTGCTGGATCATAACACGTAGTAGGTGACTATAACTTGCAAGATCGGATCTAGAACATAGATATAATGGTGATAACATAAATGGTTCAGATCTGAAATCATGGCACCCGGGCCCAAAGTGACAAGCATTAAGCATGGCAAAGTCATAGCAACATCAATCTCAGAACATAATGGATACGAGGGATCAAGCCCTAACAAAACTAACTCGATTACATGATGAATCTCATCCAACTCCTCACCGACTAGCGAGCCTACGAAGGAATTACTCACTCCCAGTGGGGAGCATCATGGAATTGGCGATGGAGAAGGGTTGGTGATGACGAAGATTGAAGATCCCCCTCTCCGGAGCCCCAAACGGACTCCAGATCTGGCCTCCCGATGAAGAACAGGAGGAGGCGGCGGCTCCGTCTCGTGAAACACGATAATTCTTTCTCCCTGATTTTTTCTCCGCAAATGTGATTTTATAGTATCAGGGTTCAGGTCTGCGGGGCCACCAGGTAGGGACAACCCACCTAGGCGCGCCTGGAGGGGGGCGTGCCCTGGTGGGTTGTGCCCACCCAGGTGCCCCCCCTCCGGTGGTTCTTGGCTCCAGAAATTATCTTTTATTGTATAAAAATTCCTCACAAAGTTTCGTTCCAATCCGAGAACTTTTATTTCTGCACAAAAACAACACCATGGTAGTTCTGCTGAAAACAGCGTCAGTCTGGGTTAGTTTCATTCAACTCATGCAAATTAGAGTCCAAAACAAGAGGAAAAGCGTTAGGAAAAGTAGATACGACGGAGACATATCACTGTCAAGGTACATAATGCGGCCATGGAACAGATGATGAAGGCTCGCATCGAGAAATCCCGCGTCATGGACAGAATGAAGAAGATGGCGGAGGAGATGCGCGAGGAGATAGAGGTCGTGGAGGCGATGAAGAAGCAATTACGACTCCGTAGCCAGCAACCCTTCATGTAGTAGAGAGCAGCGCTCCAGACTTGTGTGTGCATCTTCCTTCTTTTTGGGGGGGGGGGGGTAATCTTCCTTCTTCTTTTGCTCCTGTGTTTTTCTTTTGCTTCGGGTGTTTCGCCGCATGTGTCACGTTCTCTGCGAGGCACGAATAGAACAATGCTAATGATGAGCGGTGCCGTGGGATCGATGACTAGCAAATTAGATCATTTTTTATCGCCATATCGCACTGGGCTGCCGTGTTTCGTGCTCCTCCGTCGTACTAGTACTCCAGTGGAAAACTTGAGTATACCACATGGTTCTTTGCTCCTCCTCAGGTCGTCGGCACATTTTTACGAGCAGTCAAATCACAAGGCCCCGCCTTCCAGCAGTAATGAGCCATCAAATCACAAAGGCCCTCGCCTCTTGTGAAACCGACTAAGCGAGACTACCCCGCCCTCTAGCCTTTTAAATCTATACTTTTGTACAGTAGTAGTATCGATGGATTGCGCCATGGAGCAAAACTAACAAGATGAAATTAAAGAAAAAAGGTGGTACATATAGAGAGCGCTCTTCGCCAAATTATGCATATAGTACTATTAAAAAAGCTAGTACGTGCTTAGATGGGGTGCTAAAGTCTATTAAAGAAATTAGCATACCTATTTAATTCTTTGACAACTAAACTCCTTCATGCTTTGGGTAAACTTCTCTCATTTAAGTTTTTTTTAGAATTACATATCTCATTTAAGTGTTTTGTGTAAGTGGCATGCTTAGAGCGTGGTTAATAGTATAGCCAACTGTTGGCTATATGATGTTGGCCATATATATTGTACATATATAATGTGAAGAAACGAGTGGTAGTACTACCAACTACAAGATGAATTGTAAGAAATACTATTATGTACGTACTGAAGAGTTAAAGTAACGAGAAGGAATATAACATAGTTCTGCTGGGGGCTCAGCACAACACACCCCTCAAATAAAACTAAGCACCCTGAAATAAAACTAAGCAACTAATCCGGTAGACACTGCATTAGAACCACCATGAGCAACGACACTGCCACCTTACTCGGACTCCTCGTCCACGTGCTCGACTTCGTCCTTGTCCCTCTTCCTCTTGGCCGATACTTCTTTGCTTGAACCGCACACTTGGCTCTCGCTCTTCATCCAACCCTTGTAGATATTGAAACAAAGGTAGGCATCCATTGTAGCGTACTGTATGTGGTCTCTATCCAGTACACTCCACTACCATGTAAGATGAAACTCGGGTGGAGGTTTCATCATTTTACCGTACGAACGATCAACCATGGCTCCTGCCAGGGTCAGCATTGAAGGCTGACGGGACGGCACCAGCCCATTCTTCTGGAGGTCGAAGGGCCGGCCTACAACGAGGCCTATCCGACTCAGGACTCTTCTGTCGTTCGTAAAGTCTACAGTAATGAATTTGACTTTGCCGCCCGTGAGGAAGTTCTTAAAATCCTCGCACTCAACGTCGGCATGGCATATGTGGTAGACCAAGCACAAGTTATGCACGCAAACCTGGATCACGGCAGGCTTCTTCCTCTCTTCCTCCTTTAGATTCTTCTCTTTTCCCAGGACTGTGGTGTACTCAACATCTAGCCCAGCGACCCACTCATCACCATTTGACTTTTCGAACATGCGTCTGAAGTGATCAAGGCATCCTTTCACCGTCGCGGAAGAATGGGTGTAGATGACGTCGAACTCATCGCCGGTGATGGTTCTAACCTTGTACTCACCGCCGATCATGGAGATTTGGGAGGCCATGGATTTGGGTGGAGGGTTAGGATTAGTGGAACTACTGTAATGTGAAAGGACGGGACGACTAGGAGCGAATTGCCGTAATGATAAAGGACGGCCGGGGACGAGTAGGAGTGAACTACTAGCGGTTTTCTGATTGTAAAAATGCTTTAGTGGGTCGTGCGAACGGCATGGTAGTGGCTTGGCCGGTGGATAAATGGATTCATGCACAGTACTATGGGGGCCCAATTAGATGTCATGTCTACTAGACGCCCAATTAAATGGCTTCATGCATCTGCGTGTTCGCACGTCAAGCGTCGGGAAAATTATAGGTGATACGAAGCTTTCCATGCTCCCATGATACGGGCTTCCGAGAGCCCTTGGATCTGAGATCGAACGGTTGCATGGCGTGATTCTAGACCTATGGGTGAATATCCTATCCTGGAGGGTTATTCTGCAAATTTTCAGCAACTTAGCATGCGACCGTTCGATCTCAGATCCAAGGGCTGTCAGCAGACCATATCATGGTCGCGCCTACCACGACCGTCGCCTCGCTCGCGCGGTCGCGCCCTTGGAGATTTCAGACGGCTATAAATGAGCATTTTTTTTGCCTACTTCGCATGCATGAAACTACTTCCTCCGTCCAGGTGCGTTAGGCTATCTGATGGTGGCATGTCATACATAGTCATCACTTAGTCACTCATACAACAAGGTTAGCTATAAGAGTTTTTTTTACTTCTCTCTATCTCTTTCTTCGTAGTATTTACTGCATTTGCCAAGGAGTAAGGAGTACTAGTACTTGGCACCTGTATACCATGGAGGTGGTCAGGAATCGGGAGACTCACGCCGGTCGTAGCGCCACAGTAATAATGATAATGGCAAGTCAAATCACAGGGGCCCACCTGTCCAGCAGTAACGAGCCGTCAAATCACACAGCCCTACATTTGCAGCAGCCTACTCCCTCATCTTCTCGCCTCTCTGTCGAACCGACTAGGCGGAACTTCCCCGCCTACCACGCGGGAAAAGCCCAGCCCTTGACTTTTAAATATAATTTTGTATCCATGGATTGCTCCATGGAGCAAAGCCTCAAGAAAACGGCGGTACAAATGTATACAGTACGCCCATCGCGTTCGCGTCGCACCCCAGACGGTCGGTCGGTCTGGCACGCCGCTCTCCGAATGGAACGCGCGTCATATTGCGTTTGCACACACATGTGGGACCGCAATTGAGAACCGACCATAGGCACACTCCCCCGTCCCCGCAAGTCGGCTGAGTTAATAGAAGAGAGAGACGAGCGATAGTACTAGAGCAGTGCTATAAACATGTCGGTGCCTGGACGATCCCTGCACGACACGGGAGATTAGTTCATCCATGCATGTGACCAGACTCCAGCAGACGGCTGGATTGGCTATCATCTACATATCGTGCAGGCTGTCTTGTACAGGGCTGTAGTTCTGATGAGAAATCTAAAAAAAGGTTTCTTGTCATCTCGCAATATTAGGTGTCATGTGCATCAGATCACTGCGAGGGTTAAACAACGAGAACTGCGATCCTCCAAGGCGCTGGTCATTGGGGGCACATGCACGAAGACTACTTGGCTGCCATCTTGGTCAAGCAGGCTATGTTAATTAGGACATCTATCGATTGACCCCTTTTCTACGAGTTTGTCTTTAATTTGAGCTTTGATCCTCGTCTAGTTTGTCTGTCGAGATTCATGTTGTCTCCTTGGGGCAGTGAGGTTATGGTTTGTTGTCATGTGGCATTTTTTTGTGTTATATGTTAATCTGGTGCTTCAGATCAAAATGACGACAACTGCGCATCTGGGGCACGTGCATGAAGACTTCTCGACAATCATTGACGAGGTCAAGCTGGCTCCAGTAGATAAAAGAAAACTACTCCACTATATAGGCAGGAGCCTCTGCGCTTGCTTGCTAGTGTTGCTCTCTTCACACTCTCTCGTCCTCTCCAGATCTAAACACGACAGCGGTGGCCACACTCTCTCTCTGCTCATCGCTGGTCATAGATCCGGCCGGATCACCTCCGCCGAGGAAGGTGAGAAGGTGCAATGTTCACGCGGTCGTCCTCGGCGACGGCTCTTACCCACTGCAGGTGTGTCCCGATCAGCGTGCCTTGCCGTTCTCTCCCACGCAGCGCCAACTAGGGAGGGCCTCCGACCCCTTCTTCCTCGCTGCTGTAGTGTGGGCAGATCCGGCCTCCCGCTGCCCACCTAGCGACATCCCGGTGACCCTCAGGTATAACTTCCTTCGAAACCGCCTTGCTCTACTGCCCCAGCTCCTGACGTTGCTGCATTTGTATCTTTTACTATTTCTCAAGCCCCCTCATAGATAGGATCGATCGGTTGTTCGAAAGCCACCTAAATTTTTACTGTTAAGAGGTAAAACTACTTCATGCAGTCGAATCTAGTACTACTTGGTTCAAATAGGGAAGAAAGGGGGTGGGGTGGGGTTTGGGGCAAGATTTGTTACCTGAATCTAGGACTTGGTCGAAAGAGGAAATAATGGGGGCAAAAAGTAGCAGAGACTGGCTATCCAACTGGTCTCTTGGTCTAATAGGGAAATAAAGGGAAACGCAGTACAAACTCAATATAAACCGATCTAATGGTTGAAAAAGGAAAGAAAGTGGGGACTGGGGGACAAGTCAACAGAGTATGTCTAGCACTAGATTTGCTAGCCTCACACAGTATAAGGTGGCTATACCGAATAAAATCGGACCAACCCAGATATCCTGTTCTGATGTTTATTGCCCCGAGCCCCTCTTATGTAATGCCACTGGTAAAATGTTGCAGTCTGTAATGCCACTGGTAAAATGTAGCAGTCCCACTGTTAAAAGTAAGGACACGTTAAACCAATGTTGTTTTCAATGTAATGCCTCCAGTAATATGAATCAATAGCATTGTTTTTCATGTCCTGCTAAATTTCCCATTAAGATAAGTTGCTTCTTTTCATTAGAAATGCAACTGTCCTGGTCCGCCTACTCTCCCATGCCCAAATACCAACTCTTTAGCAGCTGTTAATGTAATGTTGCTGGTAAAATGAAGCAATAGCACCATTAAAGTAATGTCGTATTTAACGGTTGTCATAGTTAATCCTAATACCCACACTAATATCTAGCAATGCTGCTGCTTTAGAAATTGCTACTATCCTTGTAGGATCGCCATTCAGATAAGGAACATGCTTCTTTTCATTTGATGTATGTTTCATCACTTGTTAGTCACCTTCCTTCCCACCTTTTTATGCAAACAGAGATATACATTTCACGCTTGATCTTAGTTGAACTGCACAAATCATATCCAAATTATGGTTGAACATTCCGCGAGCTTCACGGCCAACCTTGATGTTGCTCAATTTTATTGCAACTAATGAAGAAGAAGCTGCTAGCTCATGGGACATTGCTTCATTTTAGGTGAACTGCACAAAAAGGTCCCATGAATTGAATCATCCATGTTGGTGACTGGTGTCATCCCGTCTACGATGGCGTTGACTGCAGATATGGTTCCCATCACGAGGTATGTTCCTTTTTGGTCCGACCATTTGCCAAAGATCCTGCAACTACTACTAGAATGGACTGAGTACTAGCAGGAGACAAGTTTGCCACATAAGCTAGGCAGGTAGGGGGACGCAGCATCAGCTCGACCAAGTTTGGATTACAACCCAAATGCTACCACAGAAACATCAGGGGGGAAGATAGGGACTGAAAGAGCCAGCTTCAGCATCCCAGTCTACGCACCCCTGGCCTCCATCCTTGCGATGCACGGTACACCTCGCTTGCCACCTGCTCGACCCTAGTGCCACTGATAAAATGAAGTAATAATACAGTTAAAATAGACCGAGTGTCCTCTCTATCATTTCATTTCCAATGTAGATAAATAAAGTGCTTCTGTTTGTTAGTATATGTTTCATCAACTAGTCCCATTGTTAATGTTTAAGTGTTTCTGCAAACTGGGGTGCTTAATTTTAGTTGATCTGCACAAAAATAGAGATTGGAATGTCTCAAGGCCCCTCCTTGTACTACCGATGTACACTGATGTTCATCACTGGCAGAAGTTGTATCAGGGAGAATTGGGTCAATTTCCAGTATGAGGCCTACCGTATGAGGCGTCGTAGGGCCCATTTCGCCCTCGCAGCATGGCATACTGTGATACTATCGCAATACTTTCCCATTAACAAAATGAAGTTTCTTCTATTTATTAGTGTATGTTTCATCAACTAGTGCCACTATAATGTAATCACGCTTTTTCATTATCTGTGCAAACAGGGTTATTCAGCTGCATTTTGGTGGAACTGCACAAATGTACGGATGGAACCGGCATATATGCAGAGTGTGGGGTGCCAAGTAAAAATTACCGACACCAACCATGCTCCATCTAAGCATTGGCATTCACCACTAGTGGGATGGGTGGCGCTCTCTGTGGACGGATCTTTCTCGGCAGCAAATCCTCTAATCAAATACTACTAGCTTATATTGGCACTTTTCTAGGGAGTACTCTTTTCTGAAAGAAGCACCAATCTATTTTTCTTTCTTTGTACACAGTGTCACAACTTTGTTTTTGGTCCAAAGCTATTTTAGGGTGATTGGCATAGTACTCGGAGACTGATTTGTAAGCATGATTTTCATTAGCTGTCACACTGATTGTAAGCATAAGCAGATGGAAGATTAGTTTAGTGTGAAGTTTACCTTAAGCCCTACCGCCGCCGTTGAAACAAGGCGAGCGGCGAGGGAATTGTGGAGAACGGTGGGGAAGCGACGTCGCGCCATCCGGCCTCCTCTTGTAGTGGGAGAACGAATACTCCTGTGGCTCCGGCTGGCACTGCACCCTCACGAACGGCACACCGTACTCGATCGATTCGTTATCCTCTGGATGCTCGACCTTCGACCTGTACGCCCACCACCTTCACCTGACTTTCGCGTAGGGCGAATCTGTCTGCTCCATCGCCCAGAGGAGATACTCGATGAACTCGAAGGACTGCGGCGTGACTGCCACCGGGGAGTACATCGTCGTCGTCTTGCTCTTTCGCATAGATTGCCACATGGCCCTCACCGTCCTCGAAATCTCCCACTCGTTGTCAAACCAAGTAAGGATCTTCTTCAACCTGGCTAACTTCGCCTGGTCGCTGCCGGCGATCTGCCCGATTCGCTGCTGCATCCTCTCCATAGATGTCCTTCTGAGAGGTCCGGTGCTAGCTTTGGAAGATGGGAGGTGAGACGGTGGTCTTGCAATGGAGAAGAGGGAGAGGCGAGATGGTGGTTTTGCAATGGAGAAGATGGAGAGGAGTGGGGCTGGTTTTACAATGGAGAAGAGGGAGAGGCGAGATGGTGGTTTTGGAATGGAGATGATGGAGAGGAGAGGGGTGTTTTGCAATGGATAAGAGGGAGAGGCGAGACGGTGGTTTTGGAATGGAGATGATGGAGAGGAGAGGGGGTGGTTTTGCAATGGAGAAGAGGGAGAGGAGCGTGCGGCAGCGATTTAGGATTGGACGAGAGGGTCGGCGCGTTGTGACTGGATCAAAATCAAAATCAATTTACCCATCAATTAAGAAAGCGACCCCACATTAACTAGTCTCCCTTGTATTCTGGGTCATATTTGACCATGATTTTCACAAATAAAATATATGTTATACGTTGCAAAAATAATATAATTTGAAAGTACATTCAGATACGAACCAAACGATACAATTTTTTATGACATGCATTCACATTTTGCTTGTCAAATACAGTACGTGGTCAAACTTTGACCCAAAATACGCAAAACAAAAAAATACTTCCAAGACCAGCGCCGCTCCTCTCCTCTTAAACCACCGCCACTCCTCTCCTATTCCAATCCAAATCCAGCGCCGCTCCTCTCCTCTTCCATTTCAAAACCACCGCCGCTCCTCTCTTGTTCCAATCCAAAACCAGCGCCGCTCCTCTCCTCTTCCATTTCAAAACCACCGCCGCTCCTCTCCCGTTCTAATCCAAAACCAGCGCCGCTCCTCTCCTCTTCCATTCAAAAACCATCGCCGGCAAGTGAAGGTGCTACGGAGAAGTAGATCGATGGAGGAGTACAACCGATACGTGTGGCTCGTAGGCGGTGACCCTGTGAAGCTAGCTAGGATGTTGAAGATACAGTCTTGGTTTGACAACCTGGAGCAATTAGCGGCGACGGTGAAAGCGATGGCCAAATATCTGGAGAAGAGGGAAAAGGAGGCGATACACCGGGAGGGAGTCGCGCGGGAGTACATAGAGTTGCTCCTCTGGGCCATGGAGCAAACAGATTCACCGGATCCGATCGTGAGGCTGCAGTGTAACACCCCTGTGTAATAGCCATTATGATCAACTGCTAATATTGCCAAGTCATATCATTTGCAGTGCCTAAACATAGTGGTTATCCAAAGCAAATCAACTCCAATCTAAAAATCAACTCAAATTCATAAGTGAAATATGAGGCTGATCAAACACTGTTGGAAAAATGTTCATTAATTGGCAAAAAATCCAGGAACATTTGTAAAACCATCATAGAAATAGTTGGAGTTAGATAAGTGACTCAAACAACTTGAAACAGCATCAAAACAGCAATATTAAATCCATTTAAAATCATATTAAATTCAAATGAAGCCCAACTTTGCTCAAACCAATTTTTGGTGAATGCTTACATTGCATATTAATATTTGTGCCAAGTTCCATATTTTACAAAAGAGCACAAATGGCATCACTATTTCCAAACAGAAAAGGAATAAAAGAGTAATAGAAAAGAAAAAAGAAAAAAAAATAAAACGAGGCACTGTGCACTGGGCCTAAGTGCACAGTGCCCCGACCGCGGCCCACTTGGCCCAGCTCCTTCTCCCTCCTCCCCGTGTCGGCCGCGCCATGGCCGCGCGCGCGTGCCGCTCGCGCGGCGACACACCGGCACCCACCGATGGAACAGGGAGGCGGAGAGGATAAGGGCGAGGCCGTTCGTCCCCCCTGGCTCCCTCGGCCACTCCCCCGTCCTCTCCCTCGCTCGCTTCGTCTCTCTCCCTTCCCCAGATCCACCATCGGACGCCCTCGCCGCCACGTCGTCGACGTCCGCACGGCCACAGGCGGTCCTGTGCCCGCCGACTGAGACCGTCAGCTCCACTGCGGACGGCCACTTCCTCCGGTGCCCTCAGCTGGAGCGAGGAGGCCCTGCAGCTGCCGTTCAGCGTCGTCTTCGTCCTCGGTCACCGGCGATCCACTTCCTCCCCGGCGGCGTCCTGCTGCTACTAAGCTGACACCGGGCCACCTTGAGCCTCCCCGGTGAGCTCCTCTTCCTTCCCCACTCCCTGCTAGTCCTGGCGCGTAGCCTAGCTACCTCTTCCACGCGCGACCGAATGCAGCGTCGCGGGGCTCGTCGACGGCGCCTCTCTGGTGACCAAATGGTCACGGGGTCGCGCCCGTTGTACTCAGTGCGTCGAGTAGAGCTCCGCTAGCCCAGCCGTTAGCCCGTTTGCGCGCTAAAATTCTGAAACCGCCGACACCCGAACTCCGGCGCCCGCTTACGAGCTCACCGCCGACGATTCCGGGCACCGCAGCCTTCGCCACCACCGCAGATCGATGCGGCTTGCTCCGCCCATTCGAACGCGGGGTCGCGCGCGCCCAACGGCGCCCTGTAGACGAATTCCGACGATTCCAGTGCGTCGCCGCTGTGTTTTGACGTTGCCGGCATCGCTCCAGCGCCACCGCCGATGTAGCATAGGTGGGCCCCACCTCTGTGAGTCTGCCGGTGGGCCCCAGCGCTTCAGTTGACTTCGTTGACTCTCGTCAACGTCATTACTGTTCACCACAGTGTATGACATGTGGGGCCTCTCGGTTAATTAATCTAATTAAATGAATTTATAAATAAAACTGATTAGTTAATCCGTGCAGACACTGACATGAGGGGCCCACCCTCTAATTAACCCTCTGTTAGTCTAATTAACTATGTTAAGTTAACAGAGGCTGACATGTGGGTCCCACTGGACCCACATGTCAGGTTTGACTCTGGTCAGCGAGTCAGTTGACTGCTGACATCATCCTTGCGTCATGCTGATGTCATAATTCATTCTGTTAATAAAAATAATTCCAGAAAATCATTTAAACTTCGAAAATTCATAACTTTTAAACCGTAGCTCAGATCGAAAAACTTAAAACATGAAACTTGCTCAGAACGACGAGACGAGTCTGATCGTGCCGTCTATTTCTTTGTCGAAACCTCCTACGTAGAAGAACTCATAACTTCGAACCCGTATCTGATGGATGAATAGTGACTAATCACCGGTAAATAAATCCCACGATAATCCTAAAATAACTACAATGACCTAGATGCATCTTTAGGCAACCCTGCACTGCATCATAGTCATAGCATACCCTGTATTGCATCGTTGCTGTGTATTTATTTGTTTCCTCCCCCTCTTCTCTCTCGGTAGACCCCGACGTCGACGTAGCTCCTGAGGCAGACGCCGCTCCGGAGTACGACTACGTCCCCGACGACCCTGCCCTTGCCGTCGAGCAGACAGGCAAGCACCCCCATTTTGAGCATTCCGATATCGCCCACTCTCTTCTCTCTTATGCTTGCATTAGAAGTTACTGCTGCTACTGTTGTCCTATATCTGCTGCATAGCCTATTTACTTGTAACCTGCTGTTGATACTTTCCTGCTATCCTAAACTGTTTAGTATAGGATGGGTAGAGCCTTATCAGAGACCCACTTGTCCCGACTGCCCCGCTGGACTCTCAGAAGACCCGAGCAACGGGATCGAAGATAAGACCCTGGCACTGCACGTCACTTCCCTAAGATGCTCGACTCTACTGGGTTACTATCGAGTGCCGAGGGTGATACCTCATCAGCACTTCTGATGATAACCTTGTAGGTTAGTTATTTGGTCATGGTAAGCGAGGGTGATTCCTCCTACACCACCCCCGATAACGACGTCGTCGTGCAACTTCTCAAGTGTGGACCGCGAGGGTGATTCCTCATTCGTTCACCTTGACGATAGCATCGAGCGGGAATTCCATCGAGGGTGATTCCTCAGGGTTCCCCCTTGGTGTCAGACACACGGAGACTTGGTTACTATGACTGAACACTGAACCATGATACTATGATACTAAACACGGGTCGGCCCTGAGGGGTACCCGCGCGAGCATGAATGCGAAGTGATGTGGAGTCGGGTTGACCTGAGAGGTGCCCGCGAGATAACTACGAGGCGTGGCCGGGCATTCTTAGCCCTTGCCGCAAGTCCTCGAGACGGGGCGACGGGGTCACATCGATGGTGAGTCTCTGCTCGTTTCCGCGCGCTCCTAATCCACTAAACGGTTTGGATATTTGATCCGAGGGGCCTCTGGCCTGATAGCACTAACCATCACGTGGGCATAGTATGGGCGTTCTGCGTCGTATACATCAGCCGAAGCTCTATTGACGTCAGCGAGGAGTGGCCCGTTTTGGATTCGACTGGGAACGCAACTGCGCTTGTATAAGGGGTTGCTAGGTCTGCTTCCGAAACGTCCTCGCAACATGCAGGGTTCCCAGGGCGAAGGCCCAAGACCCCTGGGGGCATAGGTTAGTCCGGCGTGCTGACCTCTCTTTAGAGCCCAGGTCGGGTTGCGGCTTGTTGCTTAGCCGAGGCCGGGCATGACCCAGAAAAGTGTGTCCGGCCGGAGTTAAGCGAGCGTGGTGGGTAAGTTGGTGCACCCCTGCAGGGAAGAACTAATCTATCGATAGCCTGTCCTACGGTAACGGACACTCGAAGTTGTATCCCGATCGGTACAACTAGAACATGACTTGAGATGAAATGGATAGTATGGCTCTGGGATTGCTTTCTCGCAGGGAGTCGAGGAAGAATCTCTCGCCGAGGTTGATGACACTGCTATACTTTACATTATATATTCTGTTCTCTTCTAATGCTGCAAGACTGATGAAGATGCTAGTCTTCGATAGGACTAGGTTTTCCCCTCTATTCTGGCATTTCTGCAACCCAGCCCACATATACAGCCATCCTTTGAGAATGTTGCATATGTAGTGTAGATCCTTGCTTGCTGAGTACTTCGGATGAGTACTCACGTTTGCTTTACTTTCTTTTTCCCCATATCCAATTGATGCCACCAGACGACGGAGCCCCTGAGTCAGATGCTCCAGTCGACGACCACTACTACTACCAGCCCGGAGAGTACTACTACTACGAGGAGCCGACAGACGACCAGGAGTAGGATTCGAAGGGTCCTAGGCAGGAGGCCTACGCCTTTCGATCGTAGAGTTTTATTTTGCCCCGCCTCTGTGAAGGCTTATCTCTCTGTTTTGTAATATATCTGTACTCAGATATCTGATGCTTCCGCTGACGCTTGTATGCCATCGAGCTATGTATTCGAACCCTCGAGGCCCTGGCTTGTAATATAAAGCTTGTATGACTTTATTTATGTTTTAGAGTTGTGTTGTGATATCTTCAAGTGAGTCCTTAGGCTTGATCGTGTGCATTTGCATGTATGGTTAGTGCACGATTAAGCCGGGGTCGTCACAGGTTGGTATCAGAGCCGACTGCCTCTAGGAATCCCCCTATCCAATTCCTTGGCCAAAGTTGAGTCTAGTGGTCGAAAACTGTTTTACTAACTTGGCTGTGTGGCTTACGGGCCCACGTCGCCAACTGGGTGGTATTAGGATCTTTTATTCCTCGTCTTTACTCTGGGACCCTGATCTCTCTTCAATTCTGGTTTAATAAAATTTACTAACACCGACACTTAGGATCTCGTTAATTCCATCCATCCGGAGAGCTGGATTCAGTGCGATTTCTCTGTCATTGATCTGATTAGTCTGATAATCATTTTCCTTTCCATTGTTTTGTTTAACCTTTCAAATTTGAGATCTTCTATATTTCTCGTCATCGAATGACAATCCTGAATCTTCTTATTTCAGATGGACCATTATTTCCACCTCGCCCTACGGCGCAGCTTGTGCTTCGCACCTGTGCTCGAGACGTCCCTGGGTTTCCAGCTGTTCTGATCGCCCTCTTGATCAGGCTGGGATACCGCTGGTGCCCCGAGTACATGGTCTACGAGGTTTATCGTGAGTTTAACCAGGAGCAGTACTATACTGATGTTCGCATCTACGATCAGCAGGATGACTCCGACACTGAGCTACACCGTTTTCACGGTATCGGCGTGACGATTGAGATGGCAGTCCATGATGCCGCCTACTCTGCTGTCGCACATCTTCGAGGATAGTTCAGTGCTGACTTGGATGCCTCTGAGTATCGGTACATTCCGTATGCCCCTGCTGGAGATGCTACTGGATTCTACACAGCTGTTTGTGCCCCGTACGAGCCTCGCCGCTACGATCAGCGAGTTCTGATTCACTGTACTCAGGCTCTGGATCGCACTATTCGGGCTCTTGCTGTCGAGTTGTTTGCCACTCGAGCACGACTCTACGAGGCTATGACGCAGTTGCTACCAGTTGTTCGTGCAGGGATACATTCGGAGCACATTCTTTACCCGAGCAGGACCGAGATGCCATCAGGGATCGATTGGCCTGCTGTGGGAGGTCACACGCCTGCACGTGGACCTCTTCTTACAGCTCGAGACCGAGTTCTGCATCAGAGTGCGCATGGAGCACAGGATCCTTCTACGACGAACGTCTGTCGTCCGCACTTGTAGCTACCCCGTTTCAGTGGTTTTCTCCGACGTTGATGTAGCCTTTGCTATGTCTCATCGTGTACTTCCTTACCGCGAGCCTGCATGCCGCCTAGCATGTCTAGCTTTTAAATTTGCGTCGTTATGCTGCCCGAATGTAACCGACTCTGTATGGATCTGTATGACTTGATGATTACTATTAAGCATCTATTGTACTACTTAAATTCCATCGCGTTACATCATGCATGTCGCTAAACACTCGCATTGGCTTCTGCTAAACTACCCCTGTTGACTTAGCAAGATGGGTGACAACAATCCGCCACCGCCTGACTATATGGCAGCAATGATGAAACAGTTTGAACTCAACCGATAGTTCATGACGGGGATTATGTAGCAATTCCCCCATCCCAATGCCGACCAGCCACCACCTTCCATCACCTTGCCAGAATTTATGCGGCTCAACCCGTCGTTCTTCCGCAACACCGTTAACCCGCTGGATGCCAATGACTGGTTGCGTGACATCTCCTATGAGATGGAGTCTGCTGATGTCGCCCCGGCCAATTATGTCACCTTTGCGACATACCTTCTGAAGGGTCCCACGTCACAATGGTGGGCTACTCACCGACAGACCCTACCACCTGGTACCGTCGTCACTTGGGTAGAATTCAAGATTGCTTTCCGTGCCCGCTACATTCCTCAAGCTGTCATAGCCCGGAAGAAGGCCGAGTTCCGTAGTCTCGTTCAAGGTAACAAGACTATGGAAGTTTATCAGCGCAAGTTTCTTGACTTGTCTCGCTACGCTAAAGAGGACGTTCCCACTGATGACCGAAGGCAGGACAAATTCCGTGAAGGGCTGCATCATGATATTCAGTTAGCTCTGCTTGTCCAAGACTATCCTGATTTCGCCACCTTGGTGAATAAGGCTATTATGGTCGAGACTGGTCTGAAAAAGCATAAGGAAGCGACCAGACATACTCGTGAAGCGGGCTCATCTTCGAGCTCGTCTTCCCAGAAGTGCCGCATATGGATTCCACAGAGCATGTACCGTCCAGCAGCTCCAGTGTACAGGCCAGCATATGCTGCACCTCGACTGCCTCCTCCTCCACCAAAGCAGCCTCTGCAAGCTCCAGCACCTCGAGCTCCTGCACCACGTCCTGGCAATGGACTCTGCATCAAGTGTGGCCAGCCAGGTCACCGTGCCAGAGATTGCTCTCAGAATCAGAATCAGTTGGCTCTTCCTTCTGCTGGCCGTGGTAATGGCCGTGGGAATTCTCAGCCTCGCTACAGCAATGCCAAACCTTCTTATGGTCGTGGACAGAACTATCATGTCAACATGGCTGAAGCTCAAGATCAACCTGAAACCGTGATGGGTAAACTTCTTGTTAATTCCATACCTGCATCTGTTTTATTTGATTCAGGAGCATCGCATTCATTCATGTCGGAAGACTTTGCATTCATGCATGGCGTTAAGTGTGACAACCTACATCATCCGTTAGGGGTTGACACTCCCGCGGGTAGATGTCGAGCCTCCCTGTTCAGCCCCGAAGTCACTGTTGAAATTGACGGGTTGAAATTTCAGGCACTCCCAATTATCCTGAGTTCTTCCAAGATCGATCTTATCTTGGGAATGGATTGGTTGAAGGCTCATTACGCCTCAATCAATTGCGCCACTAAAGTTGTACACCTCTTGCACCCATCAAACGAGATAGTGAACTACCATGCTCATATCACTCAGAACGCCGAGGCTCAGATTTATGCCTTGAATGCGTTGAACGCTTCTCCACTTGAGGGAATCGAGAACATCCCAGTTGTCTGTGACTTCCCGGATGTTTTTCCAGAAGAACTTCCAGGAATACCCCATGCTAGAGCTGTCGAGTTCGTCATTGACTTGAAGCCTGGCACCACTCCTATTGCGAAGCGTCCCTACAAGATGCCTCCGCACCATCTTATCGAGCTTAAGAAAGAAATTGATAAATCCTTGAGGAAGGGTTTCATTCACCCTAGTTCCTCTGCCTGGGGAGTGCCGTCTCTTTTTGTCAAGAAGAAAGATGGTACGAATAGGTTGGTCCAAGATTACCGTCCTATCAACCAGGCAACCATTCAGAATAAATATCCGCTTCCCCTGATCAACGATTTATATGATCAACTCGCTGGATCTTTGGTGTTTTCTAAACTCGACTTGAGGTTGGGTTATCACCAGATCCATGTCCGCGAAGAGGATATTCCGAAGACTGCATTTGTTACTCGTTATGGTTCCTATGAGTACACCGTCATGTCTTTTGGCTTGACCAATGCTCCAGCTACGTTCTCTCGCTTAATGAATTACATATTCATGGACTACCTCGACAAATTCATCGTGGTATATCTGGATGATATCCTAGTATATTCGAAGAATAAGGAAGAACATGCCAAACATCTTTGCCTTGTTCTGGAGAGGCTTCGAGAGCACAAGTTATATGCCAAGTACTCCAAATGTGAATTCTGGCTTTCCGAAGTGACCTACCTTGGGCATGTGATTTCCAAGGACGGTATTGCCGTTAACCCAGAGTGTGTTCAGGCTATCCTTGACTGGACTCCTCCGAAGAATGGCAAGCAAGTCTGAAGCTTTCTCGGCCTTGCCAGTTATTGCCGTCGATTCGTCGAGAACTTCTCCAAGATCGCCAAGCCCTTGACAAATCTGCTCCACAAAGGCATTAAGTTTGAGTGGATAGACAAATGTCAGGAAAGCTTCCAGACCCTCAAGGACAAGCTTACTTCTGCTCCAGTGCTTGCTCCTCCTGATTCTCGCAAGGACTTTGTGATATATTGCGACGCCTCTCGTCAAGGATTAGGCTGTGTCCTAATGCAAGAACGAAGAGTGATTGCGTATGCTTCACGTCAATTGCGTCCGCATGAAGAAAATTATCCAGTGCATGATCTTGAACTTGCTGCAGTGATCTATGCATTAAAGTTATGGCGACATTACCTTCTTGGTAATCGGTGTGAGATTTATACCGATCATCAGAGTTTGAAATACTTGTTCACCCAACCGGATCTTAATCTCCGTCAGCAACGATGGTTAGAAACAATTACGGATTATGACTGCGGTATTTCTTATACCCCGGGCAAGGCTAATGTAATGGCCGATGCCCTGAGCCGCAAGTCATATTGTAACAACCTCATGGTTAGGCGAGCTCAACCTCGTCTTTATGCAGAACTGACTCAGCTGAATCTGCAAATTGTTCCCCAAGGTTCTCTTAATAACATTGTGGTACAACCAGACCTTCAAAAGGCTGTTAAGGAAGCACAAGCCAAAGATGCTGAAATTGACTTGATGAAGAAAGAGCTTCACCTTGAGAAGTACCGGGATTTCTCAGTTGCTGAAGATGGAACATTATATTTCAGAGACCGCATCGTAGTACCTCGCTTCGAGCTTATGACTGACAAGGTCATGAAGGAGGCTCATGATACACCGCTGTCTATCCATCCGGGTAGTACCAAGATGTATCGCGATCTACAACAAAGGTACTGGTGGTCCAGAATGAAGCAGGACATTGCTCGATACGTTGCTGAATGTGACGTATGTCGTCGCGTGAAAGCAGAACATCAGAAGCCTGCTGGAATTCTTCAACCACTCCCTATTCCTCTATGGAAATGGGATAAAGTGCAGATGGATTTCATTACTGGTCTTCCCAAGTCTCAGAAAGGTCACGACGCTATTCTTGTCGTCGTCGATCAACTTTCCAAGGTTGCTCATTTCCTACCTGTTAAGGAGACTATCACTGCTAGCCAGCTAGCAGAGCTGTACATCTCCAGAATCGTTTCACTCCACGGCATTCCGAAGGAGATCAGTTCGGACCGTGGCGGTCTTTTCACGTCCAAGTTCTGGGAAAGTTTCCAAGAAGCTATGGGCACTCACATTACATGGAGTTCAGCTTATCATCCTCAGTCCCAAGGCCAAGTCGAGCGAGTTAACCAAGTACTTGAAGATATGCTTCGCGCTTGTGTTATATCCTTCGGTAAGAAATGGGAGGAATCTCTCCCGTATGCCGAGTTCTCTTATAACAACAGCTATCAAGCCAGCTTGAAAATGGCCCCCTTCGAAGTTCTCTATGGACGTAAGTGTCGAACCCCTCTGAATTGGTCAGAAACTGGGGAATGACCTCTCGTTGGACCGGATATTATTCAACATGCAGAAGAACAAGTCAGGATTGTCCGAGAAAATCTAAAGGCGGCTCAGGACCGCCAGAAGAGCAACTATGATCGCAAACGATGGGGTCTGACTTATCAACCGGGTGATCAAGCTTATCTTCGTGTCACTCCTATGAAGGGCACTCGTCATTTCGGAATCAAGGGCAAGCTAGCTCCTCGCTATATTGGTCCTTTTCGCATTATTGCCAGACGTGGACAAGTGGCATATAAATTGGAGTTGCCACCACAATTCTCTCATATTCATGATGTCCTCCATGTGTCACAACTTCATAAATGCTTCAAGGAATCTCCGCACCGCGCAGTGGATCACGAGATGCTTCAGTTGCAACACGACTTATCTTATAAGGAGCATCCGATCCGCATCCTTGATGAAGCTGAATGTCGAACTCGTCAGAAGACGACCAAGTTCCTGAAAGTGCAGTGGTCGAATCACACTGAAGATGAAGCCACTTGGGAACGCGAGGATCATCTTCGGGAAGAATATCCCAACCTCTTTCCTTCTACCTCCTAAATTCTCGGGATGAGAATTTCTTTTAGAGGAGAACTTGTAACACCCCTGTGTAATAGCCATTATGATCAACTGCTAATATTGCCAAGTCATATCATTTGCAGTGCCTAAACATAGTGGTTATCCAAAGCAAATCAACTCCAATCTGAAAATCAACTCAAATTCATAAGTGAAATATGAGGCTGATCAAACACTGTTGGAAAAATGTTCATTAATTGGCAAAAAATCTAGGAACATTTGTAAAACCATCATAGAAATAGTTGGAGTTAGATAAGTGACTCAAACAACTTGAAACAGCATCAAAACAGCAATATTAAATCCATTTAAAATCATATTAAATTCAAATGAGGCCCAAGTTTGCTCAAACCAATTTTTGGTGAATGCTTACATTGCATATTAATATTTGGGCCAAGTTCCATATTTTACAAAAGAGCACAAATGCCCTCACTATTTCCAAACAGAAAAGGAATGAAAGAGAAATAGAAAACAAAACAGAAAAAAATAAAACGAGGCATTGTGCACTAGGCCTAAGTGCACAGTGCCCCGACCGCGGCCCACTTGTCCCAGCTCCTTCTCCCTCCTCCCCGTGTCGGCAACGCCATGGCCGCGCGCGCGCGCCGCTCGCGCGGCGACACACCGGCACCCACCGACGGAACAGGGAGGCGGAGAGGATAAGGGCGAGGCCGTTCGTCCCACCTGGCTCCCTCAGTCACTCCCCCGTCCTCTCCCTCGCTCGCTTCTTCTCTCTCCCTTCCCCAGATCCACCACCGGACGCCCTCGCCGCCGCGCCGTCAACGTCCGCACGGTCACAGACGGTCCCATGCCCGCCGACCGAGTCCGTCAGCTCCGCTGCGGACAGCCACTTTTTCCGGTGCCCTTAGCTAGAGCGAGGAAGCCCTGCAGCTGCCGTTCGGCGTCGTCTTCGTCCTCGGTCGCCGGCGATCCACTTCCTCCCCGGCGACGTCCTGCTGCTACTAAGCTGACACCGGGCCACCTTGTGCCTCCCCGGTGAGCTCCTCTTCCTTCCCCACTCCCTGCTGGTCCTGGCGCGTAGCCTAGCTACCTCTTCCACGCGCGCCCGAACGCAACATCGTGGGGCTCGTCGACGGCGCCTCTCCGGTGACCAAATGGTCACGGGGTCGCGCCCGTTGTACTCAGTGCGTCGAGTAGAGCTCCGCTAGCCCAGCCATTTGCCCGTTTGCGCGCTAAAATTCCGAAACCACCGACACCCGAACTCCGGCGCCCGCTCATGAGCTCGCCGCCGACGATTCCGGCCACCGCAGCCTTCGCCACCACCGCAGATCGATGCGGCTTGCTCCGCCCATTCGAACGCGGGGTCGCGCGGGCCCAACGACGCCCTGTAGATGAATTTTGACGACTCCAGTGCGTCGCCGCCATGTTTTGACATCGCCGGCGTCGCTCCGGCGCCGCCGCTGATGTGGCACAGGTGGGCCCCACCTCTGTGAGGCTGCCGGTGGGCCCCAGCGCTTTAGTTGACTTCGTTGACTCTGGTCAACGTCATTACTATTCACCACAGTGTATGACATGTGGGCCCTCTTTGTTAATTAATCTAATTATACGAATTTATAAATAAAACTGATTAGTTAATCTGTTCAGACACTGACATGAGGGGCCCACCCTCTAATTAACCCTCTGTTAGTCTAAATTAACTCTGTTAAGTTAACAGAGGATGACATGTGGGTCCCACTGGACCCACATGTCAAGTTTGACTCTGGTCAGCGAGTCAGTTGACTGCTGACATCATCCTTGCATCATGCTGATGTCATAATTCATTCTGTTAATAAAAATAATTCCAGAAAATCATTTAAACTTCGAAAATTCATAACTTTTAAACCGTAGCTCAGATCGAAAAACTTAAAACATGAAACTTGCTCAGAACGACGAGACGAGTCTGATCGTGCCGTCTGTTTCTTTGTCGGAACCTCCTACGTAGAAGAACTCGTAACTTCGAACCCGTATCTAATGGATGAATAGTGACTAATACCGGTAAATAAATCCCACGATAATCCTAAAATAACTACAATGACCTAGATGCATCTTTAGGCAACCCTGCACTGCATCATAGTCATAGCATACCCTGTATTGCATCGTTGCTGTGTATTTATTTGTTTCCTTCCCCTTTTCTCTCTCGATAGACCCCGACATCGACGTAGCTCCTGAGGCAGACGCCGCTCCGGAGTACGACTACGTCCCCGACGACCCTGCCCTTGCTGTCGAGCAGACAGGCAAGCACCCCCATTTTGAGCATTCCGATATCGCCCACTCTCTTCTCTCTTATGCTTGCATTAGAAGTTACTGCTGCTACTGTTGTCCTATATCTGCTGCATAGCCTGTTTACTTGTAACCTGCTGTTGATACTTTCCTGCTATCCTAAACTGTTTAGTATAGGATGGGTAGAGCCTTATCAGAGACCCACTTGTCCCGACTGCCCCGCTGGACTCTCAGAAGACCCGAGCAACGGGATCGAAGATCAGACCCTGGCACCGCACGTCACTTCCCTAAGATGCTCGACTCTACTAGGTTACTATCGAGTGCCGAGGGTGATACCTCGTCAGCACTTCTAATGATAACCTTGTAGGTTAGTTATTCGGTCGTGGTAAGCGAGGGTGATTCCTCCTACACCACCCCCGATAACGACGTCGTCGTGCAATTTCTCAAGTGTGGACCTCGAGGGTGATTCCTCATTCGTTCACCTTGACGATAGCATCGAGCCGGAATTCCATCGAGGGTGATTCCTCAGGGTTCCCCCTTGGTGTCAGACACACGGAAACTTGGTTACTATGACTGAACACTGAACCATGATACTATGATACTAAACACGGGTCGGCCCTGAGGGGTACCCACGCGAGCATGAATGCGAAGTGATGTGGAGTCGGGTTGACCTGAGAGGTGCCCGCGAGATAACTACGAGGCGTGGCCGGGCATTCTTAGCCCTTGCCGCAAGTCCTCGAGACGGGGCGACGGGGTCACATCGATCATGAGTCTCTGCTCGTTTCCGCGCGCTCCTAATCCACTAAACGGTTTGGATATTTGATCTGAGGGGCCTCTGGCCTGATAGCACTAACCATCACGTGGGCATAGTATGGGCGTTCTGCGTTGTATACATCAGCCGAAGCTCTATTGACGTCAGCGAGGAGCGGCCCGTTTTGGATTCGACTGGGAACGCAACTGCGCTTGTATAAGGGGTTGCTAGGTCTGCTTCCGAAACGTCCTTGCAACGTGCAGGGTTCCCAGGGCGAAGGCCCAAGACCCCTGGGGGCATAGGTTAGTCCGGTGTGCTGACCTCTCTTTAGAGCCCAGGTCGGGTTGCGGCGTGTTGCTTAGCCGAGGCCGGGCATGACCCAGAAAAGTGTGTCCGGCCGGAGTTAAGCGAGCGTGGCGGGTAAGTTGGTGCACCCCTGCAGGGAAGAACTAATCTATCGATAGCCTATCCTACGGTAACGGACACTCGGAGTTGTATCCCGATCGGTACAACTAGAACATGACTTGAGATGAAATGGATAGTATGGCTCTGGGATTGCTTTCTCGCAAGGAGTCGAGGAAGAATCTCTCGCCGAGGTTGATGACACTACTATACTTTACATTATATATTCTGTTCTCTTCTAATGCTGCAAGACTGATGAAGATGCTTGAAGATGCTAGTCTTCGATAGGACTAGGTTTTCCCCTCTATTCTGGCATTTCTGCAGCCCAGCCCACATATACAGCCATCCTTTGAGAATGTTGCATATGTAGTGTAGATCCTTGCTTGCTGAGTACTTCGGATGAGTACTCACGTTTGCTTTACTTTCTTTTTCCCCCATATCCAATTGATGCCACCAGACGACGGAGCCCCTGAGTCAGATGCTCCAGTCGACGACCACTACTACTACCATCCCGGAGAGTACTACTACTACGAGGAGCCGACCGATGACCAGGAGTAGGATTCGGAGGGTCCTAGGCAGGAGGCCTACGCCTTTCGATCGTAGAGTTTTATTTTGCCCCGCCTTTGTGAAGGCTTATCTCTCTGTTCTGTAATATATCTGTACTCAGATATCTGATGCTTCCGCTGACGCTTGTATGCCATCGAGCTATGTATTCGAACCCTCGAGGCCCTGGCTTGTACTATAAAGCTTGTATGACTTTATTTATGTTTTAGAGTTGTGTTGTGATATCTTCAAGTGAGTCCTTAGGCTTGATCGTGTGCATTTGTGTGTATGGTTAGTGCACGATTAAGCCGGGGTCGTCACATGCAGTGGTGGGAGTATCGATCCAAGATGGAGCATCCACCCGAGATTGAAGGATCGGGCATCTACACGGTGCCGTTTGTGAGTGTGCCATGGCAAAGCGAGCCGGTGGAGTCTTCGTCGACCGAACCCAACTGCAAGAGGGGAAAAACAGTTGGCGTGACGATGCTTCCCCGCCATCCTCTCCCTCGCCGTTCACCTCGTCCCACGGGGCGGTTGTCTGCCGCCGAGGAATAGGAGGGGATCCCCCCCCCCCCAAATAGTCTGAGGAGGAGCTTAGGTTGTCCAGTATTTGCAGGTTGTGTTTCAGATTTGAGAGTACTTTCATATATGAATGTCTTTTGAATTTCAGAATTGTTGTATTGAGCATGTGAAGTATTTTATGAATTCTAGAGATCTATTTTTAGCACTTTAAAAAATGTAGTTTCATATAAAAGTGCAGACAATGTGATTCTCAGAGAAGAAACTGCAAGTTTCAGTTTCAGATAAGAAACTGCAAGTTTCTGAGGCAGAGCATTTATATTAACACGCCCTTTTCAAACAGGGATAACATCATGTTTGAAGTTTTATTCATGGTCAAAAATGGAACTACCAGCCAATTAACATCATGCTTATCAACGATGCATAGCACAACTTCATATGATGCACAGTCAAAAAGATATGCCATTTTCAAAATGCCCACACAATGTTGAGTGTGTTGGAGGTGGTGTGCGTAGATGACAATGGGCACCCACATGTCAAAGGTAGAGGCAAAAATTTATGGATATTTTCACTGCATCAGGTGGAATCGAACCCGGGCAGAGCAGCGGTTGGGGAGTGGAACTTGGCCACTGAGCTACTCTAGTACTTTCGCTAGAAATTAGGCACAACATCTACCACTACTGTAGCATGTCTATGGCCCTACCAGGTCCATGGCCGTACGCAAGCAAGTGCCTCATTGAAAAAATACTTCCTCCTAATGCTATACTGATGTTGGGGGCCACGGGTTTGTCAACGTAGTTACTAAAGGAGATAAATTTACAACGAAGTCATCGGGGAGCTGGCAATGTATCATTTATTATCAGTGGGCCAAGAAGTATCAGCTGGGTTGTGGGCTGCCCAGTCTAGGCTTTGTTTTTTAACATGTGCAGCCCACGACATGCCGGTTTGTATTTGTTTGAGGGCCGTCATGTATCGACCGGCCTATGGCCCCCCCATCCTAGGTTTTATTTGTTCTTAAACATCCGCAGCCCAACTTATGTATTTTTTTGAAGAAAACGCAGAGGTCTATTCTATTTTTTTATATAAGAATAGGGACGCCAGGTCCAACTTATGTTTCCCTTCTAACTATATTATATATATTTATATTATTTTATATGTTATTATATATTATTGTTATTATCATCATATATTTAACAGATACTTACATATATAAGAAAAAATATATCCCATGTATTATGAACTTATAAAAATAAATGTTTAACAATAAAATCCTGTTTTTTTTTAGTTAAGGTCAACGAAAATACAGGTGATTGTGTACAAAAGCTTGGTAAGATTTAAGGAACAATGTAAACAAAGCACTTATTATTTAAATATATTTATAACAAAATGCTCAGCCCCTGTTTATTTTTTGATAACATTGCTGCACCCAACCCAACATTATAATTAGAACCATCCCAGCAAAAATCGTGTATTTCGAGAAAGTGCAAATGGGCTGTAATTTTTTCGGAAAAAATAAATGGGCCGCATGGACGCTACATTATTTGTTCACCCAGCGCAGCGAATGGACTGTAAATTCTAAAAAAAATGGGTTGAATATGTGCGACATTTTTGGAGGTTGAAATGTGGGCCAATAGGTCGAAGCCAACGCAAGGTGTTGTCAACTTAGTCAACAAATGATTCTGACATCGATAGCCGTTGGATTTACATCCAACGGCCGGCATTCATCTTCAATCTCTCGTCTTCTTCCTCCAGCGCCGCCGGGACCAACTGCTCCCGCCTCCGGCTGCTAACAGCTCTACTTAGCACGCTTCACTGCGAAGCGCTACCCCACCGCCGGCCAAGCCATCCCTGCACCCCTCCACACCTCCTGTTATTCTCCGCCGACTGCAGAACCACGCCGCACCAGAACCAGTTAACCCTCATACACCTCTCCGTCTGCGACTCCACTGCCGCGTCTTCCCATCACCGGCTCGTTGCCGTCCGGGGCCTCGCCGTCGTCCACCGCCTTGGTGCGCTCGGCGCAGCGTGGTCAACGTGGTCAACAAACGAGAGTCATCGGAAGAGGACTGTACGTGGAGAGGCTGACAGTGGGGACGCACCAGGTCCATGGACACACGCATGCAACCACCTCCTTATTACGCGAAAATAAAATTATTCCTCCCCCTGAAAGCTGGGACCCACCACGTATACCTTCGCAAGGAAGGAAGTGCCTCCTTATGCCTACCCCTGACAGTTGGGACCCACCAACAACATCTTTGCACGCAAGGAAGTGCCTCCTTATTACGGGCAAAAAATATATGATTCCGCCCCTGAACGCTGGGACCCGCCAGCTATATATTCGCACGCAAGGAAGTGCCTCCTTGCCCTCCCTGACAGCTGGGACCCACCTGATCGAAGCGTATGTAGCGTTGTCTATGTACATACCGGTCGATCAGTCTGTCTGCCACGATGAACCGTGGCCGAGTAAGGAGCGGTAGCAGTTCAGGCAGTCCAGTCAAAATCGTGTACACGTACATACAGCCAGATGCCAAAAAATACGGCCACGTACGTACACACGGGCGGGGTCTCGAACGCGTACTCGCGCATACGTACGGCCAGGGCTCGTGTACATGGAGAGGTAACAGACGGCAGCAACGGCGTCCTGTTCATCGAAAGCCAACCGGCTGGGTCAGAACGGAGAAACTGCGTCATGTTCATCGGGAGGCAACGAAATGCGTCGTGTTTGTCGGGAGGCAACGAAATACATCGTGTTCATCGGGAGCCAATGGCTTGGACGGAACAGCCGAAACGAGGTCTGGCGTACCACAGAACATAGGAAACAGGCCTTCTGTTCGACCGCGTACGGTCGAAATGGGGTCCTGTTCATCAGGAAGGGTCTGGCGTACCGCAAAACGGAGGAAACGGACTTGTTGTGGAGTGCCTACGGTCGAAACGGGGTCCTGTTGATTGGGAGGGGTGTGGCGTACCGCAAAATGGAGGAAACGGACTTGTGTTGGAGCGCCTACGGTCGAAACGGGGTCCTGTTCATCCACCGTCGACTGCCTCGCTCCAGCCTCCATGGGCTACTATTCATCCACCGTCGACCGCCTCCTCCAGCCTCCACGGGCTATTGTTCATCCACGGGCTACTATTCATCCAGCCTCCACCGGCTGCTGTTCATAGAGCCTCCACGGGGTCCTGTTCATCCACCCCCAACCGGCTGGGGTGCGGCGGCCTCCTCGGGGTCCTGTTCATCCAGCGGCAACGGCCTACTACCACGGGGTCCTATTCATCCAACCCCCACCGGGAACTGTTCATCCACAGCCAACCAACCGGCTCGACTCACCATGTCTCGACTCGTTCTACGTACCGCGCGCACGGTAGCAACGGTCACTGTTCATCGAGAGGCAAACCAACACCGGCTGGCTACGTCTCGCACGGGGGCTCGATCGGCTTCAGTAAGCAGCAGCAGTGATCGATCGCTCGGTTCAGTTAGCAGCAGCAGTGAAAGAATCGTTCGGGTTCAGTCAGCAGCCAAGGGATCGATCGCTTGGGTTCAATTAACAGCCAAGGGATCAATCACTCGGGTTCAGTAACATGCGATCGCTCGGGTTCGGTTAGCCAACGCCTCGCACACACACGCGTACACGAGAGAACCGCGCAAACCTCCTTGCATCGCTCGGCCCCGACGACCCACCGTAACCGGGAACTCCCCGATATTTTCCTCGCCCTCGCTTCTACCATGATTTTTTCCATCATGGACGGCCCAAAGAATGTCATGCAGCTGCGTCTCCGTCCCGCCCAGGATGAAAAGCCCATTTTCTGTCATGATTTTTTGTCATAGAAGTAGGAGCACACCACATCTATGATGATACGTGTTTTTGTTACAATTATCGTCATAGAAGTGTCATAAGCATGACAAAAAAAATCGTTCGGCCCAAAATGTCGCGGATGTGTCTTTTTTTTGTAGTGTAAATGAAGGCCAAACTCGTAACTCAAATATTCACCTCCGCGATCAGATCGTAGAAATTTTATTTTCTTGTTACGATGATTCTCCACTTCACTCTGATATTCTTTGAACTTTTCAAATGTTTCAAACTTGTGTTTCATCAAGTAGATATATCCATACCTACTCAAATCATCTGTGAAGGTCAGAAAATAACGATACCCGTCGCGTGCTTCAACACTCATCGGCCCGCATACATCAGTATGTATTATTTCCAATAAATCATTAGCTCGCTGTGGCACCCCGGCTCAGAGTAAACCGGAACGCCCCGTATTCCAGCCCAAGAACGAGTCTTCTGGAATACGGCACTGTTGGCATAGAACAAATCAGCTCTTTATTGCAATAGATATGGTTACAACGGTACAAGGATTACATCGGCACGGCAACACTATGCCTGCCCGGGGTAGCTCTATGCTAACAGCGGAGTAACTCTCTCTCGGCAGCGGAACAGCGACGACGGTGATGGACTCCACTCCACAAGGACTCTGGCTAGAACGCGTATCCTAGATCGCAAGCACAGGATCCTCGGCAAGCAAGCATTCACGGCATGACCTGCAAACTGGCATGACACGCCAGGTGAGTACTTTGAATGTACTCGCAAGCTCACAGCAAACATCAGCATTAAAGCAAGACAACATCATAGCAATCCAAAATTAACCAGCATGGTTATCTAGCAAGGTAGCTACTGAAATGACTGCAGTAAGGTAAAGCGTATTAAATCCATACTTCAAATAATCTCAGGCTCCAATCCGAACCTATACCAAGTCCAATCCCCAAGCATGTGGTCATCCGACCACTCAACTCACAGCCATCCCATGGCTAACATATCAAATACCTGATTCCATCTGCACGACAAGTCTGACAAACTTACTCTCCTCCGGGTTGTCTCACAACCCTCAGAATACTCATGAACCACCGAGTACTTCTGATCATACGACGAGTTCTTCCATCATTATCATCACTACCATGGTTGACCACCTAGTGAGGTCCGGTCGGACTGTCCAATACCGTGGACACGGCTATTCGAATAGATTTTACACTCTGCAGAGGTTGCGCACTTTACCCACACTATGGAGCACTGACCTCGTGATCCCATTCGGGTGGACCAGTGTTGCTCCAACGAAACCTGCCTGACCCGTGACTCTCCCATCGTACCACCGGCAATCGCACTCCCTCGGAGTCAAGCCTTGGGTGGCCCCTTGTCACCTCGTGACACTTGCCACCGTCATGGCCAAACTATACTGTCCCAAACGGGGACGCCGGCACAAAACTCAACTGGGCTCACAAGGTTATCGCCGCCTACCGGGCCAGGGTAGCGCGCACGCATAACCTTCCCTGTCGGGCGGTACCGGTGAAAGAGCACGCGATCAGACCAAGTCAAGGCCGTCCCATACCGGCAAATGTGGCTGCACGGATAAGTCCGGACAGGTGACTCAAGATCAACCATGAAATATCTAATCCCCGAATAATATTTCCATCATGGCTGACACTCCGATAACCAGTATGCTTAAGCCACTGCTACTAATTCATCTCTACGAACTGCCGGATGAACTCCAAAATAATCATAGACAGTGATCTCAACATCACAATATCAACAAGTGGGTAAGCTACTAGTCACTAATAATCCGGTACTCAACATGGTAGTCACCTATCCGAGAATTAACTCGAATATTGCATAATCCAATCCATTTCACAGCTACTCATACTTGCCGATAAAGTAAATAGTCAAACTGTGACATTGCAATGCGATGATGCAGATGAGAGTTGTGGCTTGCCTGGGGATGAAGGAACCATCGGGAAGAAGTGCGGAATGGTCGCGGAGGAAATTGCCAGAAACAGTTCTCTCTCGGAGGGGCTGTTTACGGACAAGGGCAAAAGGGTCATTTTCACAGTGGGACCACATAGTGAAAATGATACCAACACGACGGGCTCGACGAGACGAAGACGTGGGCATTGGATTCACCTCGATCGGAGCTACGGATAAAAAGTTATAAGGGTTTTTCTGCCAGGGACTAATCTGCAGAAATAATAGTTACATACAGGTCCCTGAGTAGTGCGGCTGGTCGCGTATTTGGTCAGAATACGCCTTCTCACAGGGAAAGCGGAAACGCGTTGAGTGCGTGTCCACTTATCTGACGTGGCCGGTCGTGGGACGCCGACGGGTGGGCCCCTGCGTTGACCTCCTCTCTCCTCCAGGCTTCTTCTCCAATCCTCCCATCGACGTAGAGGAGAGACGAGGCTGGCCGCCCCGACGAGGCTCCCCGGCGGCACCGGCCACCAATCTCGCCGGACGGCATACTGACGAGCTCAGCGCTGTGAGCCACATCCATCCAGTGGTACAGCGGAGCTCGAGGAGGGCGGGCTTGAGAGCGTCTTCGGCCGCGGTGGACAGCGGCTACGGCGACGATGGGCAGGGCTCCACGGCCACGGAGAGGGGGCGGAGTGCCACGGGGAGAGGTCTAGGGTGGTGGTGGAGGCCGCGGGTGGCGACTAGAGGAGAAGGGGAGCTCGGCGTCGCGCCAATTTAGGCGGAGCCGGTCGGCGGCTATTGCGGCCATGGAGGGGCAGGTGAGCAGCTCGAGCTCAAAGGAGTGGTTGGGGAGGCGGGTAGGACAGTGGGGAGTCCGGTGGTGAAGACGAGAGGGGCTCGGGTGGCCTTAAATAGGCAGGGCGACGAGGTGGCCGAGCACGGCCGCGGTGACACGTCCACCACGCGCCGGAGCCTTCGGGAAGCCGCGGGGAGGAGGGGAGAGGCATCCACGAGCTTCGCCGAGGATCGGAGAGGGCTCAGGCGAGCTCGGGAAGGCTCGGGAGAGCTCGGGAGGGCGCGGTGACTGGACGAGAGAGGGGCAGAGAAGACAGGGCAAGGGCGTGGCGGCTACACCGCGATGGAGGGGACGGGAGAGGGGGAGATTTATCCAGGGAGGAAGGCGACGATGAGGGGAGGCTGTTGGACATGACTACTCGCGCGGAACCGACGAGGAGAAGAGGGGCCCGAGCTGACCAGTACGCAGCTCGCGTCCATGGTATGCCAGGGCGGCGGTCACCGCGTGGACGCGGCGTTTCCACGTGTCCTGGTCAACTCCACCATGTCAACTCGACTGGTCACTCAGAGGATGAGGTCAAGGAGGAAGGAGACAGGCACAGAGGGACTTGAGGTGACCCCAGCAAGCTGATTCTATCCAGAACAGCAAGGTGTTTGAGACTTGGAGAGGAAGATGGATCAGGGAGTAGACTCTGGTTTTTGGCATGGTGTGATCAAATGCTAAGATGACCATGTCTGCAAATTTGCAGCTCAATTGGATGAAGATACATAGCACTTGCTGTTCAAAGGGCCTCACTGACCAGATTTGCCAATCTTGAAGTAGCACTCACATATCACATGGGATTGGGATGAAATTTGGAGGAGATGATTGATATGGGCATAGGAAGATACTTGCAAAGTTTCAACTCCTTTGGATACTCCTAGCTAGCACTTGCTTCACAAAGATTCCAGTTGCCCAGAAACTTTGGAAATTAGCCAAGGGAGATTTATTATCAAAATAAAGCTGATTTTTTGCATGTGGCAATGATATGGACAAGAAAGAGTTCACAAAAAGTTTGAGAGCAAGCAAGCAAATATAAAGGGTACTTGCTTCACAAACTGCCAACTGGGGCAGAATCAGAAAAGGAATATTTGGGAAATATTTTTGGGTATGGCAAGGAATATTTTGACATATCTGTATAAGATATGTCCCAAAGGATTTATGGGAATTATTTGAGAATTTTGGGAATGATAGAAATATGAGTTGCTTCACAACTCAGGGCAAACAGGGTTATTTCTTTAATAGAAAAAAGGAATATTCCCAAGAAAAAGAATATTGGAATTGGTCCAAGATGGAAATGACATGGTCTTGGAATGATTTTGAGGTTGGCAAGCCACTCGAGAAGAAAACTGAAGGGTGATCCCTCCAGGTTGCAGAACTACTACACCACACAAAAGCAAATCCGGACTAAATTAAAAAGAAAAAGAAAATGGGCAAAATCCAGGGTGTTACACTCGATCCATTGTTCTAGAGAACAGAGTTTTAGTCATCTTACCCATGAGGCATGGTTCGCGAGTATCAAATAATTCATAATCAAGTGATTCCAAAAGTCCATCCGCATGGAGTTTCTTCATGCGCTTTACACCAATATGACCTAAATGGCAGTGCCACAAGTATGTTGCACTATCATTATCAACTTTGCATCTTTTGGCATCAATATTATGAATATGTGTATCACTACGATGGAGGTTCAACAAGAATAGACCATTCACTAAGGGTGCATGACCATAAAAGATGTTACTCATATAAATAGAACAACCATTATTCTCTGACTTAAATGAATAACCGTCTCGCAATAAACAAGATTCAGATATAATGTTCATGCTCAACGCTGGCACCAAATAACAATTATTGAGGTCTAAAACCAATCCCGAAGGTAGATGCAGAGGTAGCGTGCCGACGGCGATCACATCAACCTTGGAACCATTTCCGACGTGCATCATCACCTCATCCTTAGCCAATCTTTGTTTATTCCGCAGCTCCTGTTTCAAGTTACAAATATGAGCAACCAAACCAGTATCAAATACCCAGGCGCTACTATGAGCATTAGTAAGGAACACATCAATAACATTTATATCAAATATACCTTTGTTCACTTTGCCATCCTTCTTATCGGCCAAGTACTTGGGGCAGTTCTATTTCCAGTGGCCATTTCCTTTGCAGTAGAAGCAGTCAGTTTCAGGCTTGGGTTCAGCTTTGGGCTTCTTCACGGGAGCGACAACTTGGTTGCCAGTCTTCTTGAAGTTCCCTTTTTTTCCCTTGCCCTTTTTCTTAAAACTGGTGGTCTTGTTAACCATCAACACTTGATGCTCTTTCTTGATTTCTACCTCCGTCAATTTCAGCATCACGAAGAGCTTGGAAATCATTTTCGTCATCACTTGCATATTATAGTTCATCATGAAGCCTTTGTAGCTTGGTGGCAGTGACTGAAGAACTCTGTCAATAACACTCTCAACTGGAAGATCAATTCCCAGCTGAGTCAAGTGGTTGTGGTACCCAGACATTCTGAGTATGTGTTCACTAACAGAACCGTTCTCCTCCATCTTACAACTAAAGAACTTGTTGAAGACTTCAGATCTCTCAACCTGGGCATTAGCTTGAAATATCAATTTTAGCTCTTGGAACATCTCATATGCTTGCCACTTCTTAAGCTTGCGTTGATTTTTTCCTTCAAGAGGAAAGGGTGATGCAGCAAAGTAGAGATAAGTATTTCCCTCAGTTAAGAACCAATGTATCAATCCAGTAGGAGGCACAAGCAAGTCTCCAATCTATGCACCTGCACAAACTAACAAACACTTGCACTCAACGTGAAAAAGGGGTTGTCAATCCCTTCACAGTCTCGAACAAGAGTAAGATCTAATAGAGATAGGTATAAAAGATTACTAAAACATAAAAAAAGTAAAAAACAAATAAGTTGCAGCAAGGTATTTTTGGGTTTTTTTGGTTTATAGATCTGAAAATATATGATGGAAAATAGACCCGGGGGCCATAGGTTTCACTAGAGGCTTCTCTCTTAAAGATAGCATACGGTGGGTGAACAAATTACTGTTGAGCAATTGATAGAAAAGCGCAAAGTTATGACGATATCTAAGGCAATGATCATGAATATAGGCATCACCTCCGTGACAAGTAGACCGAAATGATTCTGCATCTACTACAATTACTCCACACATCGACCGACTCCTGTCTGCATCTAGAGTATTAAGTTCATAAGAACATAGCAACGCTTTAAGTAAGATGACATGATGTAGAGGGATAAACTCAAGCAATATGATGAAAACCCCATCTTTTTATCCTTGATGGCAACAATACAGTACGTGCCTCGCTACCCCTTCTGTCACTGGGTGAGGACACCGCAAGATTGAACCCAAAACTAAGCACCTCCCCCATTGCAACAAAAACCAATCTAATTGGCCAAACCAAATCGATAGTTCGAAGAGAAATACAAAGATATCTTAATCATGCATAAAAGAGTTCAGAGAAGACTCAAATAATAATTATAGATAATCTGATCATAAATCCACAATTCATCGGATCTCAACAAACACACCGCAAAAAAGTATTACATCAAATAAATCTCCAAGAACATCAAGGAGAACATTGTATTGAAGATCAAAAAGAGAGAAGAAGCCATCTAGGTACTAGCTATGGACCCGTAGGTCTGTGGTAAACTACTCACGCATTATCAGAAGGGCAGGAAGGTTGATGTAGATGCCCTCCATGATCGAATCCCCCTCTGGCAGCTCGCCGAAAAAGGCCCCAAGATGGGATCTCACGGGAATAGAGGCTTGCGGCGGCGGAAAAGTATTTTGGTGGATGCTTCTAGTGGTTTGGTAATATTTGGGAATTTATAGCGCAAGAATTAGGGTTGGAGGACCCTCGAGGGGCCCACAAGCCCTCAAGGCGCCCCCCCCCCCCGGGGGGGCGCGCCTAGAAGGCTTGTGGCCTCCTCGGCCATCTTCTAACCCCCTCTCCAAGCTCCGTGCATGTCTTCTGGTCCAAGAAAAATTATAGTAAAGTTTTATTCCGTTTGGACTCCGTTTGATATTCCTTTTCTGCAAAACTCAAAAACAAGGAAAAAAACAGAAACTGGCACTAGGCTCTAGGTTAATAGGTTAGTCCCAAAAATAATATAAAATAGCATATTAATGCATATAAAACATCCAAAATAGATAATATAATAGCATGGAACAATAAAAAATTATAGATACGTTGGAGACGTATCAAACATCCCCAAGCTTAATTCCTGCTCGTCCTCGAGTAGGTAAATGATAAAAACAAAATTTTTGATGTGGAATGCTACCAAACAAATTTAACAATGTAATCTTCTTTATTGTGGCATGAATATTCAGATCCATAAGCTTCAAAACAAAAGTTTAATATTGACATAAAAACAATAATACTTCAAGCATACTAATAAAGTAATCATGTCTTCTCAAAATAACATGGCCAAAGAAAGTTATCCCTACAAAATCATATAGTCTGGCTATGCTCCATCTTCATCACACAAAATATTTCATCATGCACAACCCCGATGAAAAGCCAAGCAATTGTTTCATACTTTTGGTGTTCTCAAACTTTTTCAACTTTAACGCAATACATGAGCGTGAGCCATGGATATAGCACTATAGGTGGAATAGAATATGGTGGTTGTGGAGAAAACAAAAAGAAGGAGAAAGTCTCACATCAACTAGGCAAATTAATGGGCTATGGAGATGCCCATCAATCGATATCGATGCAAGTGAGTAGGGATTGCCATGCAACGGATGCACTAGAGCTATAAGTGTATGAAAGCTCAAAAAGAAACTAAGTGGGTGTGCATCTAACTTTCTTGCTCACGAAGACCTAGGGCAGTTTTGAGGAAGCCCGTCATTGGAATATACAAGCCAAGTTCTATAACGAAAAATTCCCACTAGTATATGAAAGTGACAAAATAGGAGACTCTCTATCCTGAAGATCATGGTGTGATAACCCACAAGTATAGGGGATCAGTTGTAGCCTCTTTCGATAAGTAAGAGTGTCGAACCCAACAAGGAGCTAAAGGTAGAACAAATATTCCCTCAAGTTCTATCGACCACCTGTACAACTCTACGCACGCTTAACGTTCGCTTTACCTAGAACAAGTATGAAACTAGAAGTACTTTGTAGGTGTTGTAGGTTATATTTGCAAGATAATAAAGAGCACAAAAATAAAAACTAGGGGCTGTTTAGATAAAGTAACAATTACGTTAGTTTAGCGAGTGTGGAAAAGTGGTGGTAGGAGTTGCGGAATTGTCCCTAAACAATTGACTATGTTACTAGACCGATAGCATGTTTTATGTGGGAGAGGCCACTGCTAGCATGTCATCCCTTACTTGGAATTCTATGCACTTATGATTGGAACTATTACCAAGCATCCGCAACTACTAACGTTCATTAAGGTAAAAACCCAACCATAGCATTAAGATATATTGGTCCCCCTTCAATCCCGTATGCATCAATTTCTATGCTAGGCTGAAGCTGCTATCACCCTTGCCCTCCAATACATAGTCCTATCAACATACAACTAACCCTATGGTGTGATCCACACGCGCGCTCATATGATGGGCACCAAAGGACAGCAACATAACCACAAGCAAATTAAACCAATCATAGCAATTCACCAATTACCCGATAGGACAACAAAAATCTACTCAGACATCATAGGATGGCAACACATCATTGGATAATAATACGAAGCATAAAGCACCATGTTCAAGTAGAGGGTACAGCGGGTTGCGGGAGAGTGGACCGCTAAATATAGATGGGGGAAGGTGATGAAGATGTTGGGGAAGATGACGGAGGTGTTGGTGTAGATCGCCGTCACATGATGATTGCCCCGGCGGTGTTCCGGCGCCACCGGGAGAGAGGGGGAGAGAGCCCCCCTCCTTCTTCTTCTTCCTTGACCTCCCCCCTAGATGGGAGGAGTGTTTCCCCTCTGGTCCTTGGCCTCCATGGCGGCAGAGGGGCGGGAGCCCCTCCGAGATTGGATCTCTCTCTCTCTGTTTCCTTCTGTTTCTGCGTTCCCAGATTCTGGCCTTTCACCGTTTCTTAAATTCCCGGAGATCCGTAACTCCGATTGGGCTGAAATCTTAATACGATTTTTATCCGGATATTAGCTTTCTTGCGCCAGAAGAAGGGCACCAACCGCCTTACGGGGTCACCACAAGGGTCCAGGGCGCGTCCCCTGCCTTGTGGCCCCCTCGGGCATCGTCTCGGGTTGATTCCAATTCCCAAAATTCACATATATTCCAAAAAAATCTCCGTAAGTTTTTATCGCGTTTGGACTCCGTTTGATATGGATTTTCTGTGAAACAAAAAACATGCAACAAACAGGAACTGGCACTGGGCACTGAATCAATATGTTAGTCCAAGAAAATAGTATAAAAAGTTGCCAAAAGTATGTAAAAGTTGTAGAATATTGGCATGGAACAATAAACAATTATAGATACGATGGAGACGTATCAGCATCCCCAAGCTTAATTCCTACTCGTCCTCGAGTAGGTAAATGATAAAAAAGATAATTTTTGATGTGGAATGCTACCTAGCATAATCTTGATCATATAATCTAATCATGGCATGAATATTAAGACACGAGTGATTCAAAGCAATAGTCTATCATTTGACATAAAGACAATAATACTTCAAGCATACTAATAAAGCAATCATGTCTTCTCAAAATAACATGGCCAAAGAAAGTTATCCCTACAAAATCATATAGTCTGGCTATGCTCCATCTTCACCACACAAAGTATTTCATCATGCACAACCCCGATGACAAGCCAAGAAATTGTTTCATACTTTTAATGTTCTCAAGCCTTTTCAACTTTCATGCAATACATGAGTGTGAGCCATGGATATAGCACTATAGGTGGAATAGAATATGATGGTGGAGGTTGTGAGGAGAAGACAAAAAGGAAGAAAGTCTCACATCGACGCGGCTGATCAACGGGCTATGGAGATGCCCATCAATTGATGTCAATGCGAGGAGTAGGGATTGCCATGCAACGGATGCACTAGAGCTATAAGTGTATGAAAGCTCAAACTGAAAACTAAGTGGGCGTGCATCCAACTTGCTTGTTCATGAAGACCTCGGGCATTTGAGGAAGCCCATCATCGGAATATACAAGCCAAGTTCTATAATGAAAAATTCCCACTAGTATATGAAAGTGACAACATAGAAGACTCTCTCTATGAAGAACATGGTGCTACTTTGAAGCACAAGTGAAGTAAAAAGGATAGTAGCATTGCCCCTTCTCTCTTTTTCTCTCTTTTTTTTGTTTTTTTTTGGACCCTCCCTTTTTTTGGCCTCTTTTTTATTTTTTTATTTTTTTCGTCCGGAGTCTCATCCCGACTTGTGGGGGAATCATAGTCTCCATCATCCTTTCCTCACTGGGGCAATGCTCGAATAATGATGATCATCACACTTTTATTTACTTACAACTCGATATCTAGAACAATATGACTCTATATGAATGCCTCTGGCAGTGTACCAGGATGTGCAATGATCTAGCATAGCAAAGATATCAAAAAATGGGCAAGCCATGAAAATATCATGCTAGCTATCTTACGATCATGCAAAGAAATATGACAATGAATGCTCAAGTCATGTATATGATGATGATGGAAGTTGCATGGCAATATATCTCGGAATGGCTATGGAAATGCCATGATAGGTAGGTATGGTGGCTGTTTTGAGGAATTTATAAGGAGGCTTATGTGTGATAGAGCGTATCATATCACGGGGTTTGGATGCACCGGCGAAGTTTGCACCAACTCTCGAGGTGAGAAAGGGCAATGCGCGGTACCGAAGAGGCTAGCAATGATGGAAGGGTGAGAGTGCGTATAATCCATGGACTCAACATTAGTCATAAAGAACTCACATACTTATTGCAAAAATTTATTAGCTATCAAAACAAAGTACTACACGCATGCTCCTAGGGGGATAGATTGGTAGGAAAAGACCATTGCTCATTCCCCAACTGCCACTCATAAGGAAGACAATCAAAAAATAAATCATGCTCCGACTTCATCACATAACGGTTCACCATACGTGCATGCTTCGGGAATCACAAACCTTAACACAAGTATTTCTACCAATCCACAATTACTCACTAGCATGACTCTAATATCACCATCTTTATATCACAAAACTATTGCAAGGAATCAAACATATCATATTCAGTGATCTACAAGTTTTATGTAGGACTTTATGACTAACCATGTGAATGACCAATTCCTGTTAACTCTGTAAATAGATATAAGTGAAGCATGAGAGTTTAATTCTTTCTACAAAATATATGCCCACGCTCTAACAAATATAAGTGAAGCAAAAGAGCATTCTACAAATGGTGGTTTTTTATGTGTAGAGAAACAGGCAATCCAAACTTCAAATGATATAAGTGAAGCACATGAAGCCTTCTATAAAGCCATACTCAAAAGATATAAGTGAAGTGCAAAGAGCATTATATAAATCAACCAAGGACTATCTCATACCAGCATGGTGCATTATTAAAAGAAAAATAAAAAGCACACGACGCTCCAAGATTTACGCATATCATGTGACGAATAAAAATATAGCTCCAAGTAAAATTATCGATGATCGTTAGAAGAAAGAGGGGATGCCTTCCTGGGCATCCCCAAGCTTAGTTGCTTGGGAGTCCTTGAATATTACCTTGGGGTGCTTCAGGCATCACCAATCTTAGGCTCTTGCCACTCATTATTCCTTCATCCATCGTGATCTCACCCAAAACTTGAAAACTTCAATCACACAAAACTTAACAAAACCCTCGTGAGATCCGTTAGTATAATAAAGCAAATTACCACCTTACGTACTGTTGCAAACCCATTCATATTTTGTTTTTGCATTTTATATACTGTATTTTAACTTCTCCATGGCTTATACCACCAATAAAATCGATAGTTTCATCAAAACTAGCAAAACAATGCATCAAAAACAGAATCTGTCTTAAACAGGACAGTCTGTAGCAATCTGAACATCTACCATACTTCTGTAACTCCACAAATTCTGAAAAATAACAAAAAAATAAAAAAAATTGTATAGCAGTACCGCACAAAAAATTTAGAAGCTTTTGACATTCCAGTAAAAAATGTAAAATCACGCGCTACAGCCAAAGTTTCTGTTTTTCCACTGCACATACCAAACAAGCAATCTACTCATCCTAAAGGCAAATCTTGGCACATTATTTTTATAATACAATGGATTTGTACAAGGGTATAATTATTTTTGTTGAAAAGTTTCTGTAGTTCAAGATTTGCAAAGTTTCCATGGGCATGAACAAAGTTCAAGGAGCTCCCCCACTTCAACGGTGCTCGTCTTTCTTACTTTCAGTTTTCTTTTTGAAAAAGTTTTAGGTTCCCATATATTTTTTTCCTTTTAAACTTTATAAAAGCACTCAACAGAAGTAAATGACTCTCTAAAACTTCTGGGTTGTCTCCCTGGCAGCGCTTTCTTTAAAGCCATTAAGCTAGGCATATAGTGCTCAAGTAAT
Source organism: Thinopyrum elongatum (assembly GCA_011799875.1). Lineage (NCBI taxonomy): Eukaryota > Viridiplantae > Streptophyta > Magnoliopsida > Poales > Poaceae > Thinopyrum > Thinopyrum elongatum. Next base: position 380,163,057 of record CM022301.1, read on the forward strand.
GGATCCACCCGGATCCCAAGGTATATCAAAGCCAATTTTAATTAACAATGATTTGTAATTTAGTAGTGAGCACAAAGTAACATATATCATGCAATGACGAAGTCTAACTCTCTTCCTATGCATCAGCATCTCATAAAAGAACAATTCATGCACACAAAGTAAAGGCTGATACATAGCATAAACAGCTTCTTGCAATTTTATCGTATTGGAAACATAGAGAGGCGGAGATGTAGTTCCTCTCTCATAATAATTGCAAGTAGGAGCAACAAGCACATGCATATTATATTTATCAAAATCATCATGTGCAATAGTAGAACGCAACCCATCAATATAATCCTTAATAAGCGCAAACTTCTCCGATATAGTGTAGTTGGGAGAATTCAAAAAGATAATAGGACTATCATGCGTGGGTGCAATAGCAACAATTTCATTCTTAACATAAGGAACTATAGCAAGTTCATCTCCATAAGCATAATTCATATTGGCATCATGGCCACAAGCATGGCAAGCATCAATTTCATCAAAAGGGATATTTCAAACGAATCCAAGGGTCATAGCATTCATCCTTCGGTAAGCATGAAGGGAAATTAAACAATGTATGAGTTGAAGAGTTACTCTCATTAGAAGGTGGGCACGGGTAGCTAATCCGCTCTTCCTCCTTTTGTTCTTCGCTCCCCTCCTCATCTTTTTCATCTAATGAGCTCACAATTTTGGCAATTTCTTCTTCCATAGTTTCCTGCAAAATATTAGTCTCTTCTTGGACAGCGGAGACTTTCTCAATAAATGCATCAATATCGGCATTGTATTCATAATTCTCTTAGCAATATTTAAGTATAGCATAATTTTTAGGTCTGTAAACAGCATCATCATAATTTTCACACTTTTCAAACAAAGATTCAATTTTATAAGCACCCTTAAAAGCAACGAATTCTTCTATTTGTTCCACATCATAGTAATCATATATACCATTAGCATAAGAAGCCAAGGTTTTATTATCATTAAATTTACATGAAAAGGGAAGGTGTGGAGCCTTCATCCTAGAGCAACAAGTATAATCGTATCTCAAGCATAGTTCCCGAGCATACCAATGCAACATATGAATTTGATCCCATAATAGTTTCCCTTTTTGAGTCAAGCGATAATCCCTAAAGTATTCACGTTGATCCAACGTGTCTCCCATTATCAAGTTGAATGGGGTTTTCTCAGGATTATCAAAGTAGTGTTTAATATTTTTCACATAACGAGCATCGAGGGTTTTAGGAGGTTCCCCATCTCCATAAGTAGCAAGTACACCTAATTTTTTTGGTATTTCGTGTTCCATATCCATAACTAAAGATAGAGAACAACTTAGAACAGCAAATAAAATCTACTAAGTGATAAAGCAAACAAGCACACACGAGAATATTCACCCCACGCTATTGCTCCCCATCAACGGCGCCAGAAAAAGGTCTTGATAACCCACAAGTATAGGGGGTCAGTTGTAGCCTCTTTCGATAAGTAAGAGTGTTGAACCCAACGAGGACCTAAAGGTAGAACAAATATTCCCTCAAGTTCTATCGACCACCGATACAACTCTACGCACGCTTAACGTTCGCTTTACCTAGAACAAGTATGAAACTAGAAGTACTTTGTAGGTGTTGTAGGATAGGTTTGCAAGATAATAAATAGCACGAAAATAAAAACTAGGGGCTGTTTAGATGAAGTAACAATTATGTTAGTTTAGCGAGTGTGGAAAAGTGGTGGTAGGAGTTGCGGAATTGTCCCTAAGCAATTGACTACATTACTAGACCGATAGCAAGTTTTATGTGGGAGAGACCACTGCTAGCATGCCATCCCTTACTTGGAATTCTATGCACTTATGATTGGAACTATTAGCAAGCATCCGCAACTACTAACGGTCATTAAGGTAAAACCCAACCATAGCATTAAGATATATTGGTCCCCCTTCAATCCCGTATGCAACAATTTCTATGCTAGGCTGAAGCTGCTATCACCCTTGCCCTCTAATACATAGTCCTATCAACATACAACTAACCCTATGGTGTGATCCACACGCGCGCTCATATGATGGGCACCAAATGACAGCAACATAACCACAAGCAAATTAAACCAATCATAGCAACTCACCAATTACTCGATAGGACAACAAAAATCTACTCAGACATCATAGGATGGCAACACATCATTGGCTAATAATATGAAGCATAAAGCACCATGTTCAAGTAGAGGGTACAACGGGTTGTGGGAGAGTGGACCGCTGAATATAGATGGAGGAAGGTGATGAAGATGTTGGGGAAGATGATGGAGGTGTTGGCGTAGATCGTCGTCGCACGATGATTGCGCCGGCGGCGTTCCGGCGCCATCGGGAGAGAGGGGGAGAGAGCCCCCCTCCTTCTTCTTCTTACTTGACCTCCCCCCTAGATGGGAGGATGGTTTACCCTCTAGTCCTTGGCCTCCATGGCGGCGAAGGGGCGGGAGCCCCTCCGAGATTGGATCTCTCTCTCTGTTTCTGCGTTCCCAGATTCTGGCCTTTCACCGTTTCTTAAATTCCCGGAGATCCGTAACTCCGATTGGGCTGAAATTTTAACACGATTTTTATCCGGATATTAGCTTTCTTGCTCCAGAAGAAGGGCACCAACCGCCTTACGGGGTGACCACAAGGGTCCAGGGCGCGCCCTACCCCCTGGGGCGCGCCCCCCTGCCTTGTGGCCCCCTCGGGCATCGTCTCGCATTGATTCCAATTCTCAAAATTCACATATATTCCAAAAAAAATCTCCGTAAGTTTTTATCGCGTTTGGACTCCGTTTGATATGGATTTTCTACGAAACAAAAAACATGGAACAAACAGGAATTGGCACTGGGCACTGGATCAATATTTTAGTCCAAGAAAATAGTATAAAAAGTTGCCAAAAGTATGTAAAAGTTGTAGAATATTGGCATGGAACAATCAAAAATTATAGATACGATGGAGACGTATCATGGTGCTACTTTGAAGCACAAGTGTGGAAAAAGGATAGTAACATTGTCCCTTCTCTCTTTTCTCTCTTTTTTTCTCTCTCTTTTTTTTGTTTGGGCTTCTTTGGCCTCTTTTATTTTTTTATAACGCCCGAAGACTCATCTCAACTTGTGAGGGAATCATAACTTCCATCATCCTTTCCTCACATGGGACAAGGGTCTAATAATGATGATCATCACACTTTTATTTACTTACAACTCAAAAATTACAACTCGATACTAGAACAAGATATGACTCTATATGAATGCCTCCGGCGGTGTACCGGGATGTGCTATGATCAAGGGTGACATGTATAAAAAATATGAACGGTGGCCTTGCCACAAATACTATGCCAACTACATGATCATGCAAAGCAATATGACAATGATGGTGCATGTCATAATAAACGGAACGGTGGAAGTTGCATGGCAATATATCTCGGAATGGCTATGGAAATGCCATAATAGGTAGGTATGGTGGCTGTTTTGAGGAAAATATTTGGTGGGTTTAATGCACCGGCGAAAAGTGTGCGGTACTAGAGAGGCTAGCAATGGTGGAAGGGTGAGAGTGCGTATAATCCATGGACTCAACATTAGTCATAAAGAACTCACATACTTATTGCAAAAAATTATTAGCTATCGAAGCAAATTACTACACGCATGCTCCTAGGGAGATAGATTGGTAGGAAAAGACCATCGCTCATCCCCGACCGCCACTCATAAGGAAGACAATCAAAACATAAATTATGCTCTGACTTCATCACATAACGGTTCACCATACGTGCATGCTACGGGAATCACAAACTTTAACACAAGTATTTCTACCAATCCATAATTACTCACTAGCATGACTCTAATATCACCATCTTTATATCTTAAAACAAATGCAAGGAATCAAACTTCTCATCTTATTCAATGCTCTTTATATGAAAGTTTTTATTATATCCCTCTTGGATGCCCATCATATTAGGACTAAATTCATAACCTAAGCAAATTACCATGCTGTTTAAGACTCTTAAAATAATATAAGTGAAGCATGAGAGTTCAACAATTTCTATAAAATAAAGCCACCGCCGTGCTCTAAAAAGATATAAGTGAAGCAGTAGAGCAAACTGACTAGCTCAAAAGTTATAAGTGAAGCACATAGAGTATTCTAATAAATTCACGATTAATGTGTGTCCCTCTAAAAGGGTGTGTACAGCAAGGATGATTGTGTCAAACTAAAAAGCAAAGACTCATATCATACAAGATGCTCCAAGCAAAACACATATCATGTGGTGAATAAAAATATAGCCTCAAGTAAATTTACCGATGGATTGAAGACAAAAGAGGGGATGCCATCCGGGGCATCCCCAAGCTTAGATGCTTGGTTGTACTTAAATATTACCTTGGGTGCCTTGGGCATCCCCAAGCTTAGGCTATTGCCACTCCTTATTCCGTTGTCCATCAAATCTTTACCCAAAACTTGAAAACTTCACAACACAAAACTCAACAGAAAAACTCATAAGATCCGTTAGTATAATAAAATAAATCACCACTTTAGGTACTGTTGTGAAGTCATTCTTTATTTACATTGGTGTAATATCTACTGTATTCCAACTTCTCCATGGTTCCTACCCCCCGATACTACCCATAGATTCATCAAAATAAGCAAACAACACATAGAAAACAGAATCTGTCAAAAACAGAATAGTTTGTAGTAATCTGGAAATTTCGTATACTTCTGTAACTCCAAAAATTCTGAAAAAATAGGAAAAACTGGGAAATTTGTATATCAATCTTGTGTAAGAAAATTCAGATCAAAATCACGTTTCTGTGATGTTTTGAATTTCTGGCAATGAGCGCAAAAGTTTCTATTTTTCAGCAAGATCAAATCAACTATCACCGTAGACCATCCCAAATGTCTTACTTGGCTCAAACACTAATTAAAACACCAAAATACAATTACTACAGAGGTAATAATGTGTATTTATTGAAAAACAGAACCAAAATAAAAAACATAAAAATAAAATTGGGTTGCCTCCCAACAAGCGCTATTCTTTAACGCCCCTAGCTAGGCATAAAGCATAGATCTAGGTATTGTAATAGAAGTGAGGGAGATCATCCATGCTCATCTCATATTCCCTCCCCTTGGCAGCAAGCTTTCTTTGTGGAAAACAAAAATAATCAAAGGGGCTAAATTTGATAGGGCAGGGATCTATAAGATCAAGTTTGGGAGGAATAGGTTCCTCCTTCGGCCCTTTGTATTTGATAATTATGTCTTCATTGTAAACATTCCTTTGATTAAAAGCCCTAAGTCTATCCCTAAGCACAAACCCTAATCCATTATTTTTTATAGAAAAATTATCTTTGTGGCAAACAAAAATAATCAAAGGGGCTAAATTTGATAGGGCAGGGATCTATAAGATCAAGTTTGGGAGGAATAGGTTCCTCCTTCGGCCCTTTGTATTTGATAATTATTTCTTCATTGTAAACATTCCTTTGATTAAAAGCCCTAAGTCTATCCCTAAGCACAAAACCTAATCCATTATTTTGTATAGCAAAATTGTCATTGATCTCAGAAATTTTATCAATCAAAACATCGGTAGGGACTTTCTTTCTTAGGTTTTCATTGTAAGCAGCATAATCCGGAGATTGTAATCTCCTAGTTTCTTCTTGATTAAAAAGGATCTCTTCTATAGAAGGACAACCACCATTAATATTATAATGAGCAAATATTTCACAGGCTTCTTTCATGATGAACCTAAACTCGTGAGCTAAAAATATAGTGGTGACACGTTTAACGGAAGGATCATGAATATTGGAAAATTCTAGTAAAAGCCTTTGTACGCATGGATGCATGTGAACAAATTGTCTTTCAAATTCAACTTTAAGCAAAGATATTGCATCTGCAAGGCTAATTGTTTTATTTAGAATTGACCCTCCAAGCATATGTAAAGTACCGACACAAGTAAAGAAATCTTGAATAACCCCTTTTCCAATAATATTACCGCTACCCACACGGAGTTTTTTAGTATGGATAATAGTGGGTTCTTCTTCATGAGGATCATTATTGGCAAAATCATTAAAACTTCCCTCAAGATTATTTCTATCCTTTTCAGTGATAAACTCCCCAGATTCAGACATGATGGCAAGAAACCAATCTAGCAAACGAGCAAACGAAAAGCAGTCGAAAAAGACGAATGAAAGAAGGGCGAATAAAAAGGCAAATCTTTTTGTGTTTTTCTGAAAACATTTTAGAAGTGGGGGAGAGGAAAATGAGAGGCAAATGGCAAATAATGTAATGCAAGAGGTGAGAGTTTATGATGGGTACTTGGTAGGCTTCATGTAGAACCTCCCCAGCAACGGCGCCAGAAATTCTTCCTGCTACTTCTTGAGCTTGTGTTGATTTTTCCCTTGAAGAGGAAAGGGTGATGCAGCAAAGTAGAGATAAGTATTTCCCTCAGTTAAGAACCAAGGTATCAATCCAGTAGGAGGCACAAGAAAGTCTCCAATCTATGCACCTGCACAAACCAACAAACACTTGCACTCAACGCAAAAAAGGGGTTGTCAATCCCTTTACGGTCTCGAAAGAGAGTGAGATCTAATAGAGATAGGTATAAAAGATTACTAAAATGTAAAACAAAGTAAAAAAAAAATTGCAGCAAGGTATTTTTGGGTTTTTTTTCTTTATAGATCTGAAAATATATGATGGAAAATAGACCTGGGGGCCATAGGTTTCACTAGAGGCTTCTCTCTTAAAGATAGCATACGGTGGGTGAACAAATTACTGTTGAGCAATTGATAGAAAAGCGCAAAGTTATGACGATATCTAAGGCAATGATCATGAATATAGGCATCACGTCCGTGACAAGTAGACTGAAACGATTCTGCATCTATTACTATTACTCCACACATCGACCGACTCCTGCCTGCATCTAGAGTATTAAGTTCATAAGAACATAGCAATGCTTTAAGTAAGATGACATGATGTAGAGGGATAAACTCAAGCAATATGATGAAAACCCCATATTTTTATCCTTGATGGCAACAATACAATACGTGCGGACGTGCCTCGCTACCCCTTCTGTCACTGGGTGAGGACACCGCAAGATTGAACCCAAAACTAAGCACCTCTCACATTGCAACAAAAACCAATCTAATTGGCCAAACCAAATCGATAGTTCGAAGAGAAATACAAAGATATCTTAATCATGAATAAAAGAGTTCAGAGAAGACTCAAATAATATTCATAGATAATCTAATCATAAATCCACAATTCATCGGATCTCAACAAACACACCACAAAAAAGTATTACATCGAATAGATCTCCAAGAACATCGAGGAGAATACTGTATTGAAGATCAAAGATAGAGAAGAAGCCATCTAGCTACTAGCTATGGACCCATAGGTCTATGGTAAACTACTCACGCACCATCGGAAGGGCAACAAGGTTGATGTAGAGGCCCTCCGTGATCGAATCCCCCTCCGGCAGATCGCCAGAAAAGGCCCCAAGATGGGATCTCACGGGAGCATAGTCTTGCGGTGGCGGAAAAGTATTTTGGTGGACCCTTCTAGTGGTTTGGGAATATTTGGGAATTTATAGCGCAAGAATTAGGATTGGAGGACCCCCGAGGGCCCACAAGCCCTCAGGGCGCACCCCCCCAGGGGCGCGCCTAGCAGGCTTGTGGCCTCCTCAGCCATCTTCTGACCCCCTCTCCAAGCTCCGTGAATGTCTTCTGGTCCAAGAAAAAATCATCATAAAGTTTTATTCCATTTGGACTCCGTTTGATATTCCTTTTCTGCAAAACTCAAAAACAAGGAAAAACAAAAACTGGCACTGGGCTCTAGGTTAATAGGTTAGTCCCAAAAATAATATAAAATAGCATATTAATGCATATAAAACATCCAAAACAGATAATATAATAGCATGGAACAATCAAAAATTATAGATACATTGGAGATGTATCAATGCTCCGTGGCGTTCAAAACTCTTTTGTAGTCCCGGTTCCAAGCCTTAAAGCATGGCACACTAAACTATCGATTAGTCATCAGATCGAGCCTGCCAGACGTTCATAACGTCTGCATCAGCTCCTGCGGCAGGTCTGTCACCTAGGGGTGCATAAAGGACATAATTCTTCTATGCAGCAATGAGGATAATCCTCAAGTTACGGACCCAGTCCGTGTAGTTGCTACCATCATCTTTCAACTTAGCTTTCTCTAGGGACGCATTAAAATTCAAGGGAACAATAGCACGGGCCATTGATCTACAATATAAATTTGCAAAAACTATTAGGACTAAGTTCATGATAAATTTTAGTTCAAATAATCAAATTACTAATGAACTCCCACTTAAATCAACATCCCTCAAGTTGTCTAAGTGATACATGATCCAAATCAACTAACCCATGTCTGATCATCACGTGAGATAGGGTAGTCTTCAATGGTGAACATCTCCATGTTGATCACATCTACTATATGACTCACGTTCGCCCTTTCGGTCTCCAGTGTTTCAAGACCATGTCTATACATGCTAGGCTCGTCAAGTTTAACCCAATTATTCTGCATGTGCAAAAACTGGCTTACACCCATTGTATGTGAACGTAGAATCTATCACACCCGATCACCATGAGGTGCTTCGAAACGACGAACTTTGGCAACGGTGCATACTCGAGGAGAACACTTTTATCTTGAAATTAAGTGAAGGGATCATCTTATAATGCTACCGCCATTCTAAGCAAAATAAGATGCATAAAAGATAAACATCACATGCAATCAAAAAATGTGACATGATATGGCCATCATCATCTTGTGCTTTTGATCTTCATCTCTGATAACCCACAAGTATAGGGGATCGCAACAGTTTTTGAGGGTAGAGTATTCAACCCAAATTTATTGATTCGACACAAGGGGAGCCAAAGAATATTCTCAAGTATTAGCAGCTGAGTTGTCAAATCAACCACACCTGAAAGACTTAATATCTGCAGCAAAGTATTTAGTAGCAAGGTAGTATGGAAGTAACGGTAACGGTGACAAAAGTAATAGTAGTAGTTGTGTAGCAATTGTAACAGTGGCAACGGAAAAGTAACGTAGCAAAGATCAATATGTGAAAAGCTCGTAGGCAATGGATCAATGATGGATAATTATGTCGGGTGGCATTCATCATTCAACAGTCATAACCTAGGGTGACACAGAACTAGCTCCAATTCATCAATATAATGTAGGCATGTATTCCGAATATAGTCATACAAGCTTATGGAAAAGAACTTGCATGACATCTTTTGTCCTACCCTCCCGTGGCAGTGGGGTCCTAATGGAAACTAAGGGATATTAAGGCCTCCTTTTAATAGAGAACCAGACCAAAGCATTAGCACTTAATGAATACATGAACTCCTCAAACTACGGCAATCACCGGAAAGAATCCCAATTATTGTCACCTTGGGGTATGTGGATCATAACACGTAATAGGTGTCTACAACTTGCAAGCTAGGATCAAGAACACATATATATTCATGAAAACATGATAGGTTCAGATCTGAAATCATGGCACTCGGGCCCTAGTGACAAGTATTAGGCATAGCAAAGTCATAGTAACATCTATCTTAGAACATAGTGGATACTAGGGATCAAACCCTAACAAAACTAACTTGATTACATGATAAATCTCCTCCAACCCATCACCGTCCAGCAAGCGTACGATGGAATTACTCACGCACGGCAGTGAGCATCATGAAATTGGTGATGGAGGAAAGTTGGTGATGATGATGCCGATGAGCCTCTCCGGAGCCCCGAACGGACTCCAGATCTGGCCTCCCGATGAAGAACAGGAGATGACAGCGGCTCCATATCTTAAAACGCGATGAATTCTTCTATCTGATTTTTTTCTCCTCGAAAGTGAATATATAGAGTTGGAGTTGAGGTCGGTGGAGGTCCAGGGGACCCACAAGGCAGGGGGCGCGCCCTGCACCCTTGTGGACAGCAGGTGGGTCCCCCTCTGTTGATTCTTTCGCCAATATTTTTTATTTATTCCAAAAATATTCTCCATGAAGTTTCAGGTCATTCCGAGAACTTTTAATTCTGCACAAAAATAACACCAAGGCAATTCTGCTAAAAACAGCGTCAGTCCGGGTTAGTTCCATTCAAATCATGCAAATTAGAGTCCAAAACAAGGGCAAAAGAGTTTGGAAAAGTAGATACGACGGAGACGTATCAACTCCCCCAAGCTTAACCCATTGCTTGTCCTCAAGCAATTCAGTTGATAAACTGAAGGTGATAAAGAAAAACTTTTACAAACTCTGTTTGATCTTGTTGTTACAAATATGTAAAGCCAGCATTCAAGTTTTCAGCAAAGATTATGAACTAACCATATTCACAATAACATTTAGGTCTCAAATTTACTCATATCAATGGCATAATCAACTAGCGAGCAATAATAATAAATCTCGGATGACAACACTTTTTCAAAACAATCATGATATGATATAACACGATGGTATCTCGCTAGCCCTTTCTGAGACCGCAAAACATAAATGCAGAGCTCCCCTGAAGATCAAGGACTGACTAGACATTGTAATTCATGGTAAAAGAGATCCAGTCATAGTCATACTCAATATCAATTGATAACAATGCATACAAATGACAGTGGTGCTCTCTAACTAGTGCTTTTTATAAGAGGATGATGACTCAACATAAAAGTAAATAGATAGGCCCTTCGCAGAGGGAAGCAGGGATTTGCAGAGGTGCCAGAGCTCGAACTTTTGAAACAGAGATGAATATAATTTTGAGCGGTATGCTTTCATTGTCAACATAACAACCAAGAGATCTCGGTATCTTCCATGCTACATACATTATAGGCGGTTCCCAAACAGAATGGTAAAGTTTATACTCCCCCACCACCAACAAGCACATTCCACGGCTGGTCCGAAACAACGGGTACTATCCAACTAACAACAATCCTGGGGGAGTTTTGTTTGAAGTTATATTTTGATTTGATTTGAGCATGGGACTGGGCATCCCGATTACCAGCCACTTTCTCGTGAATGATGAGCGGAGTCCACTCATCGTGAGAATAACCCACCTAGCATGGAAGATACTGACAGCCCCCAGTCGCTACATGAGCGATTCGGGCATACAAAACAGATTATCATTTGAAGGTTTAGAGTTTGGCACATGCAAATTTACTTGGAACGGCAGGTAAATACCGCATATAGGTAGGTATGGTGGACTCATATGGAACAACTTTGGGTTTATGGAGATGGATGCACAAGCAGTATTCCCGCTTAGTACAAGTGAAGGCTAGCAAGGGATTGAGGAGCGACCAACTAGAGAGCGAGAACAGTCATAAACATGCATTGAGATTAACCAACATTGAGTGCAAGCATGAGTAGGATATAAATCACCATGAACATAAATATCGTGGAGGCTATGTTGATTTTGTTTCAACTACATGCATGAACATGTGCCAAGTCAAGCCACTCAAATCATTCAAAGGAGGATACCATCCTATCATACTACATCATAACCATTTTAAAAGCATGTTGGCACGCAAGGTAAACCATTATAAACTCCTAGCTAATTAAGCATGGCATGAGTAACTATAATCTCTAATTGTCATTGCAAACATGTTTCATTCATAATGGGCTGAATCAGGAACGATGAACTAATCATATTTACAAAAACAAGATAGGTCGAGTTCATACCAGCTTTTCCTCACCTCAATCATTTCATCATATATCGTCATTACTGCCTTTCACTTGCACGACCGAATAGTGTGGATAATAATAAGAGTGCACGTGCATTGGACTAAGCTGGAATCTGCAAATATTTATTCAAAGGAGAAGACAAGGTAATATGGGCTCTTGTTAGATCAATAATAATGCATATGAGAGCCACTCAACGTTTTCATCGTGGTCTTCTCCTCTCGAGCCCCAAAGAAAAGAAAAGAATTTCAAAGGAACACACTGAAATGTTTTTGGAGTTTTTGTTTTTCTGAAGAAAGTAAAACAAGAACGAGAAAAACTATTTACAAGGGAAAGCTCCCAACAAGCAAAAGAAGAACGAGAAATCTTTTTGGGTTTTCTTTTAATACTACAACTAATTAAACATGGAAAGGAAACTAAAAAGAGCTACAACTAATTATTTTTTTGAATTTTCTCAAAGTTTTTCAAACACACAAGAAGAAAGCGAGAAAAAGAAATAAACTAGCATGGATAATACAATGAAAAAGTATGAACACCGACAACTGGAATGAGTGTGTGAACATGAATGTAATGTCGGTGAGAAATACGTACTCCCCCAAGCTTAGGCTTTTGGCCTAAGTTGGTTTATGCCCATGGATCAAAGTAGCCCTCTCCGGTGTACTGAGGAGGATCCTGAGGGTTCCACTGGTTAGCGAGCTCCTGTGGCTCCCACTGATAAATAGACTCCTGATATGGATCAGGTGATGGCTCTGGCTCAGGAACTGGGGATCGCGTCCTCTCCCAATATGCATAAATGTCCTCGGGCAGGATGAGGTATGTGCCTGAATGAATATTAAACAAAGAAGGTGCAGGCAAGGTAATAATCTGACAAGTCTTCTCGCTACATACCAGGTTATAGATGAGTCTCTTGTCCTTATCTTTACCAATAAAATCATGTTCTACCATATTGTTATAGTCTAAATACAAAGTGGGTAGTAGCATCTCCTCTTTCTCATCGTGCCTAATGGGTATTTCGAAGCCCTTAGCAAGGCGGGAGGCATAGATACCTCCAAAAATAGGACTCCTCAAACGGTTTAAACTCAACCGTCGAGCAACCATAGCACCCAAACTAAAAGTTCTATCACGAAGTAAAGCATGGCGCAAAATAGCAAGGTCAGGGGCACTAAGGCCTCCACTCTCCCTGCGGCCAATTACACATCTCCTAGCAAATAATGAGTAGTAGCGCAAAACAGGAAAATGTAAACTAGCCACTCTCGCTTCCGACACCTTTTTCCTTTCTCCTACGGTAACTTCATCAATAAAATCTTCCACATCTCTAGGACGTGGTTCATCGATGCTGCCCTCAAAAGGTAGTTTGCAAACCTCACAAAAATCATAAAGCGTCATCTCCTTATGCTCATCATATAAATAAAATTCTATCATGGGTGGTGATTTCCTAGCATGAAAGTGAAAATTTTGCATGAAGGTATTAGTGAGGAGGAGGTATTGATCACACTTATCGTGGAGGAAGTTGGTGATGCCTGCATTCTCCGCCAAATAATAAAAATCATCACAAATTCCGGCAGCCCCCAAGAATGCATCACATGGCCATTCACACGGCCGAACCTCCGCGGTGCGGGGAAGGTTGTACTTGGGCTTCTTCTTCACCTCATTCTCATTTCCTTTAGAATCACTACTTGAAGAGCCCCTTAACAATCTCCTCATCATTTTCTCTGAAAATTCCTGAAATTTTTAGTGACTTAAAATAAAAGTGAACCAAACTCAACAAAACTAATAGCAACTACTCCTACAAGTGTCTAGAAGCTACATCATGCATCAAAACTACTTTGGACCATATAAATTTGACATGCAAGCTCAAGAACAAGGTCACCTCAGCAGCAAAAATTTGCAATAAATAAAGCACTAGAACAAAAACTAATTGGACCATTGGAGGAGTCACATACCGAAGAACAATCCCCCAAAAAAAGTTTTGCAAATGGAGCTTTGCACAAGGAGATCGAAAATGGTAGAAAGATGAGCTAGAACACGGTTTTGAGCAACGGGATGATTTTTTCTGGAGGAAGACGAAGTGGATGGGTGCTGGAATAAGTGAGGGGGACCCACGTGGGATCCACAAGGCAGGGGGCACACTCAGGGGGTTGGGCGCGCCCTCCACCCTTGTGGTCCACTGGTGCATCTCCCTAGTGCATTCTCAGTGCCAGAAATTCTAAAATATTCTATAAAAAATCATACCAAATTTTCAGGGCATTTGGAGAACTTTTATTGTTGGGACATTTTTTATTGCACGGATAATTCAGAAAACAAACAGATAATACTATTTTTGCTTTATTTATTCTAAATAACAGAAAGTAAAAAGTGGGTACAGAAAGTTGTGCTTTCTAAATTCCTCCATCTCAAGCTCATCAAAAGGAATCCATTAACAAGGTTGATCAAGTCTTATTAACAAACCTCTTTCGAATAACATGAAACCGGAGAATTTCGAATAACACTAGGTTACCTCAATGGGGATATGCATGTCCCCAACAATAAGAATATCATATTTCTTTTTTACAGTAGGAAGAGGGAATTCAAAACCTCCAATAGTAATAGTTGAAATTTTTCCAATAGAATTGATACTATGAACTTGAGGTTGCTTCTTCGGAAAGTGTACCGTATGCTCATTACCATTAACATGAAAAGTGACATTGCCCTTGTTGCCGTCAATAACAGCCCCTGCAGTATTCAAAAAGGGTCTACCAAGGATGATCGACATACTATCATCCTCGGGAATATCAAGAATAACAAAGTCTGTTAAGATAGTAACGTTTGCAACCACAACAGGCACATCCTCACAAATACCGATAGGTATAGCAGTTGATTTATCGGCCATTTGCAAAGATATTTCAGTAGGTGTCAACTTATTCAATTCAAGTCTACGATATAAAGAGAAAGGCATAACACTAACACCAGCTCCCAAATCACATAAAGCAGTTTTAACATAGTTTCCTTTAATGGAGCATGGTATAGTTGGGACTCCTGGGTATCCTAGTTTCTTTGGTATTCCACCCTTAAAAGTGTAATTAGCAAGCATGGTGGAAATTTCAGCTTCCGGTATCTTTCTTTTATTTGTAACAATATCTTTCATATACTTAGCATAAGGAGACATTTTCAGAATATCAGTCAAACGCATACGCAAAAAGACAGGTCTAAGCATTTCAACAAAGCGCTCAAAATCCTCATCGTCCTTTTTCTTGGATGGTTTAGGAGGAAAGGGCATGGGTTTCTGAACCCATGGTTCTCTTTCTTTACCATGCTTTCTAGCAACAAAGTCTCTCTTATCATAACGTTTTTCTTTGATTGTGGGTTATCAAGATCAACAGCGGGTTCAATCTCCACATCATTATCATTACTAGGTTGAGCATCAACATGAACATCATCATTAACATTATCACTAGGTTCATGTTCATCACCAGATTGTGTCTCAGCAACATAAATAGAAATATCATTTGGATTCTCAGGTGTGTCTATAACAGGTTCACTAGTAACATGCAAAGTCCTATCAGTTTTCTTTTTATTTTTGTTACTAGGACTAGGTGCATCAGTATTAATTCTCTGAGAATCTTGCTCAATTATCTTAGGGTGGCCCTCAGGATACAAAGGTTCCTGAGTCATTTTACCACCTCTAGTCATAACCCTAACAGCATTATCATTGTTCTTACTATTCAACTCATTGAGCAAATCATCTTGTGCCTTAAGTACTTGTTCTACTTGAGTCTTAACCATGAAAGCATGCTTACTAATAATTTTCAGATCGCTAACAGTTCTACTCATATAATTACCCAAGCAGTCAAGCATGAAAGCATTATGTTTCAATTGTCTACCAACAAAAGCATTGAAGTTTTCTTGTTTAACAATAAAATTATCAAACTCATGCAAGCATTGACTAGCAGACTTATTATAAGGGATATCACCTTCATCAAATCTATAGAGAGAATTTACCTCTACTACCTGTGTCGGGTTATCAAGACCATGTATTTCTTCAATAGGTGGTAAATTCTTAACATCTTCAACTTTAATACCTTTTTCTTTCATAGATTTCTTTGCCTCTTGCATATCTTCAGGACCGAGGAATAGAATACCTCTTTTCTTCGGAGTTGGCTTAGGAGTTGGTTCAGGAAGTGTCCAATCATTATCATTACTCAATATATTATTCAATAGCAATTCAGCTTGCTCAATAGTTCGTTCCCTGAAAACACAACCAACACAACTATCTAGGTGGTCCCTAGAAGCATCGGTTAGTCCATTATAAAAGATATCAAGTATTTCATTTTTCTTGAGAGGATGATCTGGCAAAGCATTAAGTAATTGGAGAAGCCTCCCCCAAGCTTGTGGGAGACTCTCTTCTTCAATTTGCACAAAGTTAAATATTTCCTATAAAGCAGCTTGTTTCTTATGAGCAGGGAAATGTTTTTCAGAGAAGTAGTAAATCATATCCTGGGGACTACGCACACAACCAGGAGCAAGAGAATTAAACCATAACTTAGCATCACCCTTTAGCGAAAAAGGAAACAACTTAAGGATATAGTAATAATGAATTTTTTCCTCATGAGCAAATAGGGTGGCTATATCATTCAATTTAGTAAGATGTGCCACAACAGTTTCAGATTCATAACCATTGTAACATCCCAAATTTTTAATTTGGAATGTTATACATAGGTCATCCATGCATATCATATTTTTATTGCATTTCGTTTTGCGATCCTCGAAAATTCTAAGCAACTCAAGGACCCACGGAGAGAGTTGGGGATTTCACCGTTTTCATATTTGAATTTTCTCAAATATTGAAACAGGGATCAATTTGGTTTAACTATTTTTCTCTCCGAAAATATTTCATATTAAAAATATATGAGAGGAGATAATATGACTTCTCCAAAATAAATGGAATATTGGAGGAAAAATATAAAAAATCAAATAAATATTTTATTTGGATTTTTATTGCAATTTTATTTGGATTTAGAAAAATATGCATTTTTCAAAATTGCATTAGAGTCCCAAATAAATGTTTACCTTGTCCGGGAGATTTTTAGAGGACGGGGAAAATTTATTTCGGGAATTTTGGAGTCCGTTTAGTATTTCTTTTATTTGTTTTTCTGCGCGGAATTAAAAAAAAAAAACTCCGCCGGACCGAACTGGGCCGAAGCCCAGCCGGCCCAGCAGGCCGCCGCCGCCTTCGCGTCCCGTGCCGGAGACGGACTCGCCGGAGGAGTCCGCCGCCGCCGCGCCTCCGCCCCGTCGCCCCCTCGCCCAAGCCACCCCCTCCCCCCTTAAATAGCCGCCGCCCCCCCCTGGAGCCCCAAGCCGCCGCCGCCGCCTGCCCTCGCCGCTGCTGCTGCCGCTGCCGCCGCGCCGCCTCGCTCGCCGCGCCAGCCGCCGCCGCTCGCCGCCGAGCCGCCGCACGCCGCCGCCGCCCGCGTCGCGCCGCCCGCCGCGCCGCGCCGCCGCCCCGCGCCGCACCCCGCCGTCCCGCCGGAGCCTCGCCGGAATCCCGCCGCCGCCGTCGGTTTCGTGAGAAAAACCGATCGGTTTTGTTTAAACCCTAGATCTAGGTTCGGTTTTTTTTTAATACCGGTTTATTCTTTTAGATCGGTTTTCCGTCGGTTTAGTTATTTAGCGGACGTTCGTCCGTACGTTCGTTTTAACGAACGGTTTTCACCGTTTAACCGCAGACAGCGAACGTTCGTTCGTTAGCCTGTTCGTTAGTTTTCTTTTTCTCGGATTTTCCGCGATTATTTTCGATCGCGATTTCTGATCCGATTTTCGTTTTAGTATAACTTTTCGCTCGCTTGTCGGAATCAGGCGATTCAAGCGCCTAGATCTTCGTCTCGAAGCCCTCTTTCTGTTTAACCAACTTAAACAAGTTTTTGCTACTGTAAAATTTGACTTTAGTCCAGATTAGTAATCGAAGCTTGTTTCTTTCGCAGTTTGAGTTTCGTTGCTCCGTTTGATTTGATTCTTTTTGCAAACCGGAGTTCTTCAGTTGAACTTTCTGGTTAGGTCTTCTCATTTGGATTTTACCCGTGCATCTTCGCTTGATTGCTTATGTATGCTATTGTTTGTTTGCGATAGAGTACCCGGAGTGCGAAGCGTGCTACTACGAGTCCCTAGGATTTGCAGATCGTCAGCAAGGCAAGTAACACATTGATCATATTTCTTCATTACCCAGTTTTTATGCATTAGTTTCGACCCTCAAATATTGCATGATTAGGATGTGATTAACTGGTGGGTAATGGGAAGTAGATGATGAGGTAGAACCTATTGCCCTTTTATTATAAAACCCTTGGGAGTTACTTCTACGCTATGCTTATGTTGCCATGCTATGCTCGTAGACGTGGATTGGGTTTTGAGTGTATCCATGACAGATGTGAGATTTTTAATTAATGGTTCAACTTAAGGTGGCAACTTTAATACACATCTGGGTGGATTGCTTGTTTGGGCACCTGGGGATATACCAGTGTTGTCCTAGGAGATCCCGGGGATATACCGTGTGATCCTCCTACGGTCCGCCACCCAGGCTCAGAGGGATCATAAGATTATTCATGCTAGAAACTTCCGTGTGCAGCCACAAGCTATTATGGGCTCTAGCATAGTTGAGTATGTTACATGACCTCTTTCAGTGGTAGGCTAGCAGATGTAGGGGAAAGTAGGTGTAACTGTCTACCCAGAGTAAAGAGTAAATGTTTCTGAAAGACTGTGTCTCGGTCATCCGTTTCTCAAACACCATGTAGTGCGAGAAATCCAACGGAGGAGATCGAGTCTTGTGGGGAAAAGTGCACAAACCTCTGCAGAGTGTACAAACTAATCATGATTAGCCGTGTCCCCGGTTATGGACATCTTGAGTATCTGGTTCTTGGATCATCATATTGAATCCCATCACTCTAAATTAATTTGTTGGGATTAATGATTACTTTTAATTGGGATTGAGAGGGGGATTTACCTTCTCAATGTTCAACAACCACCATGATAGTTAAATAAAATATATTCCTTTGTTGTAGGAAAAAAAAAATTGGCTTTTCGCAAAACAGTATAACCCTAGAGCTTTTCCACCAGCCAAATATGCATGTAGTATTAGCAATTATTCTGTTCATTGCTCTACTGTGTTATATTGCCAGCATATTCCATGTGCTGACCCGTTTCGGGCTGCAACGTATCATGTTGCAGACTTTTCAGACGAAGAGTAAGGTGTGCTAGGTCGTTGTCGTGCACTCAGCTATGCCGTTGGAGTTGATGGACTCACTTTATCTTCCAAGCCTTCCGCTGTTATCTTATTTAGATGGCCTTAAGCCATATTTATTGTAATCAGTTCTCTTTTGAGACATTCGATGTAATAAGTGTGTGATTGCACTCTGTTATAAATCCTTCGAGTACTGTGTGTGTCAGCATTACCGATCCAGGGATGACACTTGAACACAGAGATTCGATCCATTCGGGTCGGGTCGCTACAACCATGGAAAGGATCAGATTCAACCAAAGTAATTAACTCAGGATCGACAGAGAATTCATAATCCTTATCAGTAACAAAGATAGGTGAAGTAGCAAACTTAGGATCATATTGCATTCTAGCATTCAAAGATTTTTCTTTCCACTTGCATAATAATTTCTTAAGATCATCTCTATCCTTACAAGCAAGAAAGTCCCTAGCTACCTCTCCATCCATAACATAACCCTCACGCATAATAGGAAGTTCATATCTAGGAGAGCTAGTCTTATCAGGTGTTTCAAAGTTTCAATAATTTCATCAGTTTCAGAAATATCATCATCTTCAGCATAATCAATAGTTCTAACTCTAGCAAGATGTTCATCAAGTAATTCAGCTAGTGGCACAGTAGTAGCATCATAAGCATCATTTATAGTAGAAGTAGCATCATCAATAACATGCAACATATCAGAATCAATAGCAGGTGTAGGTGTCGCAAGCTTACTCAAAACAGAAGGTGAATCAAGTGCAGAGCTAGATGGCAGTTCCTTACCTCCCCTCGTAGTAGAGGGAAAAATCTTGGTTCTAATATCTTTCAAATTCCTCATAGTGATCAACAAATATAAATCCCAAGTGACTCGGAGAATAGAGCTATGCTCCCCGGCAACGGCGCCAGAAAAAGGTCTTGATAACCCACAAGTATAGGGGATCGCAAAAGTTTTCGAGGGTAGAGTATTCAACCCAAATTTATTGATTCGACACAAGGGGAGCCAAAGAATATTCTCAAGTATTAGCAGCTGAGTTGTCAATTCAATCACACCTGAAAGACTTAATATCTGCAGCAAAGTATTTAGTAACAAGGTAGTATGGAAGTAACAGTAACGGTGGCAAAAGTAACAGTAGCAGTTGTGTAGCAATTGTAACAGTGGCAACGGAAAAGTAACGTAGCAAAGATCAATATGTGAAAAGATCGTAGGCAATGGATCAATGATGGATAATTATGTCGGATGGCATTCATCATGCAACAGTCATAACCTAGGGTGACACAGAACTAGCTCCAATTCATCAATATAATGTAGGCATGTATTCCGAATATAGTCATACGTGCTTATGGAAAAGAACTTGCATGGCATCTTTTGTCCTACCCTCCCGTGGCAGCGGGGTCCTAATGGAAACTAAGGGATATTAAGGCCTCCTTTTAATAGAGAACCAGACCAAAGCATTAGCACTTAATGAATACATGAACTCCTCAAACTACAGTAATCACCGGAAAGAATCCCAATTATTGTCACCTTGGGGTATGCGGATCATAACACGTAATAGGTGTCTACAACTTGCAAGATAGGATCAAGAACACATATATATTCATGAAAACATGATAGGTTCAGATCTGAAATCATGGCACTCAGGCCCTAGTGACAAGCATTAGGCATAGCAAAGTCATAGCAACATCAATCTTAGAACATAGTGGATACTAGGGATCAAACCCTAACAAAACTAACTCGATTACATGATAAATCTCATCCAACCCATCACCGTCCAGCAAGCCTACGATGGAATTACCCATGCACGGCAGTGAGCATCATGAAATTGGTGATGGGGGAACGTTGGTGATGATGATGGCGACGATTTCCCCTCTCCGGAGCCCCGAACGGACTCCAGATCTGGCCTCCCGATGAAGAACAGGAGGTGACGGTGGCTCCGTATCGTAAAACGCGATGAATCCTTCTCTCTGACTTTTTTTCTCCCCGAAAGTGAATATATAGAGTTGGAGTTGACGTCGGTGGAGGTCCAGGGGACCCACAAGGCAGGGGGCGCGCCCTAGGGGGGTGGGCGCGCCCTGCACCCTTGTGGACAGCAGGTGGGTCCCCTCTGTTGATTCTTTCGCCAATATTTTTTATTTATTCCAAAAATATTCTCCATGAAGTTTCAGGTCATTCCGAGAACTTTTATTTCTGCACAAAAATAACACCAAGGCAATTCTGCTGAAAACAGCGTCAGTCCAGGTTAGTTCCATTCAAATCATGCAAATTATAGTCCAAAACAAGGGCAAAAGAGTTTGGAAAAGTAGATACGACGAAGACGTATCAATCTCCAAAGCAACGGCATGATCTCCATCATCACCGGCACGACACCTTGATCTCCATCGTTGCGTCGGGGTCATCTCGCCAACTATTGCTAATGCATAGCGATAAAGTAAAGTAATTACATGGCGCTAATTGATTGAAATGCAGGTCATACAATAATTAAAGAAAACCCTAAGGCTCCTGCCGGTTGTCGTACTCATCGACATGCAAGTCGTGAACTTATTACAAAACATGATCATCTCATACATCAACATATATATATATATATATCACGTCTTGACCATATCACATCACAACATGCCCTGCAAAAACAAGTTAGACGTCCTCTACTTTGTTGTTGCAAGTTTTACGTGGCTGCTACAGGCAACTAGCAAGAACTGTTCTTACCTACGCAAAACCACAACGGTGATTATCAAGTTGTTATTTAACCTTCTGCAAGGACCGCCATAGACAAATTAGATTCAACTAAAGTCAGAGAAACAGACACCTGCCAACCACCTTTATGCAAAACAAATTGCATGTCAGTCGGTGGAACCGGTCTCATGTACGTGGACATGTAAGGTTGGTCCGAGCCGCTTCATCCCACAATACCACCGAATCAAAATAAGACATAGGTAGTAAGCAATATGAACATCACCGCCCACAACTCCTTTGTGTTCTACTCGTGCATATCATCCACGCATAGACCTGGCTCATGATGCCACTGTTGGGTAACGTTGCATGGAAAACAAAAAAAAATCTACGCACATGCAAGATCTATCTATGGAGATTGATACGTCTCCAACGTATCTATAATTTTTTATTGTTCCATCCTGTTATATTATCATTCTTGTATGTTTTACATTCATTTTATATGAACCTTATATCATTTTTTGGGACTAACCTATTTGACATAGTGCCCAGTGCCAGTTGCTGTTTTTTTGGTTTTTTTTTACCTCGCAGAATATCCCTATCAAACGGAGTCCAAACGTAGCAAAACTTTTTGGAGATTTGTTTTGGACTAGAAGACAACTTGGGAGCCAAGGAAGCACCAGAGGGGAGGCCTATGGGGCCCACAAGAGACCAGGGCATGCCAGAAACCCCTGGCGCGCCCTGATGGGTTGTGGGGCCCACAGAGGTCCTCTCCACCGCCTCTCAGCTCTATAAATACCCAAATATTCAAGAAACCCTAGGGGAGCGATCAAAACACAATTTCAGCCGCCGCAAGTTCCAGAACCACGTGATCCAATCTAGAGCCCTATTCTGACACTCTGCCGGAGGGGAACACGATCACGGAGGGGTTCATAATCCTCATTGGTGCTCCTCCAATGATGCGTGAGTAGTTCACCATAGACCTACGGGTCCGCAGGCAGTAGCTAGATGGCTTCTTCTCTCTTTTTGATTCTCAATACAATGTTCTCTTGGAGATCTATTTGATGTAATGACTTTTTTGCGGTGTGTTTGTTGGGATCCGATGAAGTTCGAGTTTATGATCAGATATATATCCATGAATATTATTTGAGTCTTCTTTTGATCTCTTATATGCATGATTATTTATAGCCTCATATGTCTTCTTCGAGTATTTGATTTAGTTAGGCAAACTAGATCAATTTTTCTTGCAATGGGAAGAGATGATTTGTGATGGGTTCAATCTTGCGGTGTCCTCACCCAGTGACAGTAGGAGTAGCGAGGCACGCATGTATCATTGCTATTAAGGATAAAAAGATGGTGTCTATTCCTACATGAATAGATCTTGTCTACATCATGTCATCGTTCTTATTGCATTACTCCGTTTCTCCATGAACTTAATACACTAGATGCATGTTGGATAGCGGTCGATGTGTGGAGTAATAGCAGTAGATGCAGAATTGTTTCGGTCTACTAATCTTGGACGCGATGGCTATATTCATGATCATTGCCTTGGATATCGTCATAATTATTTGTTCTTCTATCAATTACCCAACAGTAATTTGCTTACCCACCGTATGCCATTTTCTCGAGAGAAGCCACTAGTGAAATCTACGGCCCCCGGGTCTATATTTTATAATATTGCTGTCAGATCTATCTTTTATCATATTTGTTTTCAGATCTATTATTCCAAAACCCAAAAATACCTTGCTGCACTTTTTCTTTACTTATTTTATTTTGCGTTCTTGCTAGATCTATTTATCCAATCTCATACAAATTAATCTATCTTTTTACGCGTCGGGTTGCAAGTATTTGTTCTTTGTGTGCAGGTACCGTTTACATAGTGTTGCTTGGTTCTCCTACTGGATTGATACCTTGGTTTCATAAATGAGGGAAATACTTACCGTAGTTGTGCTGCATCATCCCTTCCTCTTTGGGGAAATACCGACGCAGTCTCAAGCCACGTCAGAGATGCATAGCTATGAGAGGGGGAGAGCATCTACATACCCTTGTAGATTGCTAAGCGGAAGTGTTTATCAACGCGGTTGATGTAGTCATACAACTTCACGATCCGTTCCGATCAAGCACCGAACGCACGGCACCTCCGCATTCAGCACACGTTCATCTCGATGACGTCCTCGCCTTCTCGATCCAGCAAGAGAGGCGAAGTAGTAGATGAGTTTCGGCAGCACGACGGCGTGATGACGGTGGTGGTGAAACTATTCCGCAGGGCTTCGCCAAGCATAACGGTTTAGAGCGGAGGACGAACTAGAGGGAGAAGGGACGCCGGCACATGGCTTGGGATTCGTGGTGTGTGACGCCCCCTCCTCTCCTCTCCTCTCATATATATATATATATATATATATATATATATATATATATATGTGTGTATATATATATATATATATACACACACATATATATATACATATACATATACATATGGAGGGGGAGAGGAGGCAGCCCTAGGCGCACCCCCCTTTCCTTCCTTTAGGCGTGGAGGAGAAGGCAGGAGGGGGGCCGGCGGCTGCCCTGCCTCAGGCGCCCCCCCCCCCCCCCTCCCTTCCATATTTGGTGCATGGGGGATGGAAAGGGGGGGCGGTGATACGTCTCTAACGTATCTATAATTTTTTATTGTTCCATGTTGTTATATTATCATTCTTGGATGTTTTACAATCATTTTATAGCAACTTTATATCATTTTTTGGGACTAACCTATTGACATAGTGCCCAGCGCCAGTTGCTGTTTTTTGCTTGGTTTTTACTTCGTAGAATATCAGTACCAAATGGAGTCCAAACGCAGCAAAACTTTTTGGAGATTTTTTTGTACCAGAAGACACCTTGGGGCCAAGAAAGCACCTCGGAGGAGGCCCGTGGGGACCACAAGACACCAGGGCGCGCCCAGGAGCCCAGGCACGCCCAGGTGGGTTGTGGGGCCCACGGGGGTCTCCTGCACCGCCTCTTCGCCCTATAAATTCCAAAATATTCTAGAAACCCTAGGGGAGTCGACGAAACACAATTCCAGCCGTCGCAAGTGTAACACCCCCAGTGGTTAGCCACAGTAATCCCCCTTTTGATAATGCCATGTCATCATGATCAACAGTGCTTAAACATCATTTGGATCCTATCTCTTTTCAAATTCAAATTCAAATGGAAATTCAAACTAAAAGTGAAAATAAAAGTTGTCCAAACCCAGGAACTAAAATGTTCATAATATAGTAAATAATCCAGAGACAATTCTAAAATCATAACCAACATTCACTAAATTAATTAATGGACTCAAACAGCAGTGTTTGATCCTTTTGCAATTAAATAAAATACAAATAAAAATCATTTATGCTCCAAACCATTTTCTAACAGTGGTAAATGTTGCATAGCATTTGTTTTGGCAAGTCTCATAATTTACAAAAGTCATTTGGTTTAAAAGGAAAATGCAAAACAGAAACTAAAAAGAAAACAAAAACAGAAAACGAGAGAAAAAGAAAAGGCCCACTGTGCCTGGGCCTCGAGTGCACAGTGCCGGCCCAGCCCACTCCCCAACTCGTCTCCCTCCTCTGTTCACCTCCCCGCGCGTTGTAGCCGCGCGAGCGCTCTCCCCCCCCCCCCCCCCCCCCCCCCCTCGCTCGCTGCTCGACAGCGCACGCCCGCGCCCTCTCGCCGTGGATAAGAGCCCCTCTCCCCGAACCCTAGCGCGCCCTCATTCCCCCTCTTGTCCCCTCCCTCGCTCCCGTTCGAGATGACCGAGCATCACCGTCGCCGCCGATCGCCATAGCCGCGGCCACCGTCGCCCGTTCGCCGCCCCGACAAGACCAACAGCTCCGCCTCGCTCCTCTGCTTCGACTACGCTGCCGGATCGAGCCCCGGAGCCCCTCGTGTCGCCGCATTCTTCCTCGCCTCCGTCTCGGCCACCGCACGACACTCGTCGTCGATCTGCCTCAACGGACCACCCCGAGCCCACTGCCCAGTCCCCACGCTCCCCCGGTGAGCTCCTGCACGCGACGCGCCCTCCCCTGCCTCCCCTAGTCGCCTGTAGCGTCCGATCCACGATCACCCGAATGCGCCGCCGCCTGGCCTCGTCGCCGGCGTAGCCACGGCGACCCTTGGACCCCGTGCTGCTGCCCACTCTGCTCGCCGCATTGCGTAGGGTCGACTTGGCCCTTTATTTCGCTTGCTATCACACCGCATCGTCGTTTGCCATCGCCACCCGAGTACGGCCACCGTCGACGTGCTCGCCGCCGTTGCTATGCACCGTCCCCGGCCACGCCACCGCCACCAATGGACGCGCCGCACTGCGGCCGATCCAACGCGCCCGGCCACGCCCAAAACCGTGCAGCACAGCAGATTTCTGAGCTCGCCGGAGTTCCACCACCGCTCGGGGCTCGCCGGAGAGCTCCGGCGGCCGGCGCTGACCTGGCCCCGGTGGGCCCGGCCCCAGTGCCACTGCCACTGGGCCCTGTGGGGTCCGTTGACCTGTCAGCGCTGCTGACTGGGCAACCCGTGTCACTGACATACGGGCCCCACCCCTTTAAAACATTTTTAAAATAATA
This sequence comes from Thinopyrum elongatum, assembly GCA_011799875.1. NCBI lineage: Eukaryota > Viridiplantae > Streptophyta > Magnoliopsida > Poales > Poaceae > Thinopyrum > Thinopyrum elongatum. The sequence goes on from CM022301.1 coordinate 380,189,204, forward strand.
ATAAATAAAATCTGTTAATTAGTTAATTAAATCACTTATTAGTCACTGACCAGTGGGCCCCTGTTAATTAGTTAGGTAGTTAGATTAGTTAAACTCGGTTATTTAGCCACTGAGTATGACAGGTGGGTCCCACCTGTCAGGTTTGACTCTGGTCAGCCAGAGTTGACTGCTGACATCATCTTTTCGTCATGCTGACGTCACCATTTACTGTTTTGGATAATTCAAATTAATAATAAATCTGTAATTTCAGAATATTGTTTAAACTTTGAAAAATAATAGAAAATAATCCGTAGCTCAGATCGAAAAACTTTGTACATGAAAGTTGCTCAGAATTTTGAGACAAATCCGAATACGCAGTCCGTGCATCCGTCACACGTCCCTAACTATCCGAACATGGAACCGTTCCCCTCCGGTCATCTGTGTGACAAATGTCCGGAACCGGGAAAACATTCCCGGATGGATTCCCCCTTCCTCGGTGACGTGCAACCATACGTTAGGACACACCCGGCACTGCATATTGTCATGTCATACATTGTGTTGCTCATGTTTGCTGTGTATTTATAATGTTTCCTCCCCCTCTTCTCTCTCGTTAGACCCCCATGCAGTTCCCGGTACCGACGCAGCTCTGGACCCCGACGACACCATTGATGACCTTGCCTTTGCCGCCGAGCAACCAAGCAAGCCCCCCCCCCCCCCCCTTGAGCATACCAATATTGCCTATTCTTTCTCTCTGATGCTTACATTAGAATTGCTGCTGCTACTGCCTTACCTATTCTGATGCATAGCATGTTTATTGCAACCTGCTATTGAAACCTTACCTGCTTATCCTAAACTGTCTAGTATAGGCTGGGTAGAGACCTATCAGTGACCCCACTAGTCTCGACTGCCATGCTGGATTATCAGAAGACCCGATCAACGGGATTGAAGACCAGGCCCCGGCACCGCACATCACCCTCTTAGTTGTAACGACACTGCAGCGTTACTATCGAGTGCCGAGGGTGAAACCTCTTGTAGCACTTCTGATGTTAACTCTGTAGAGTAGCTATTCGGTCATGGTCATCGAGGGTGATTCCTCCTTCTCCACTTCCGATAATGATGCTGTCGTGCAACACCTCAAGTGTGAACCCATCGAGGGTGATTCCTCCGAGTTCACCTTGACGGATACATCGAGTAGGAATCCAACGAGGGTGATACCTCGGATTCCCTTGATGTTATGGACACATGGATAATTGGACTTTACACTGTTACTTGGAAGGCGGGTCGACCCTGAGGGGTACCCGCGTGTGATGTGAAGACGGGTTGACCTGGATGGTGCCCGAGTGATGAATACGAGGCGTGGCCGAGCATTCTTGGCCCTTGCCGCAAGTCCTCGAGACGGGGCGACGGGGTCACATCGAACATGAGTCTCTGCTCGTTACCGCACTGCCAAGGTACTAACGATTTGGATATTTGATTCGAGTGGGCCTCTGGCCCGATAGCACTAACCATCACGCAGGAATAAATATGGGTACTCTGGATCGTGGCATCAGCCGAAAGCTTTGTCAGACGACCAGTTCAGCATTGCGGCCGGGACGGACGGACCGGCGCCCCCCTGGTGCCTGGCTTCCCCCTGCACGCAACGACTCGGAGTGCACAGGGCGATGGCCCAAGACCTCTGAGCGCTTAGGATGTAGACCGACGGGGACCTCTCTGCTGAGCTCTAGGTAGGGTTGCGGCGTGTCGTTTGGCCGAGGCCGGGCATGACCCGGAAAAGTGTGTCCGGCCGGAGTTAAGTGAGCGTGGTGGGTAAGTTGGTGCACCCCTGCAGGGAAGAACTAATCTATGCATAGCCGGATCCTTCGTAACGGACACTCGGAGTTGTATCCCGATCGATACAACTAGAATTGGATACTATGGCTCTGGGATTGCTTCTCGCAGGGAGTCGAGAAGGGATCTCCGGATGAGGTTGATGATTGTATGGCTCTGGGATTGCTTTCTCGCAGGGAGTCGAGGAAGGATCTCTGGGTGAGGTTGAGACTTATCGATACTACTACTTTATACGGTACTAATCTACACTCTTCTAATGCTGCAAGACCGCGGAAGATGCTAGTCTTCGATAGGACTAGGCCTTCTCTCTATTCTGGCATTTCTGCAACCCAGTCCACATATACAGCCTTTCCTTTGATAATGTTGCATATGTAGTGTAGATCCTTGCTTGCTGAGTACTTCGGATGAGTACTCACGGTTGCTTTGCTTTCTTTTTCCCCCATATCCCTTTTGATGCAACCAGATGACGGAGCCCCGGTTACAGCGGCCCCGCCGACGATCGCTACTGCTACCCCGAGGTTGGATACTTCTACGAGCTTGCCGATGACCAGGAGTAGATTCGGAGGGTCCCAGGCAGGAGGCTTGCGCCTTTCGATCATAGTGTTTTCTTTTGCCCCGCCTTTTAAGGGCCTATATGTGTTTTCTTTTATATCTTTACTCAGATATCTAATGCTTCTGCTGACGCTTGTATGCGAGCTTATGTATTCGAGCCCTCGAGGCCCCTGGCTTGTAATATAAAGCTTGTATGACTTTATTTATGTTTTAGAGTTGTGTTGTGATATTTTCCCGTGAGTCCTTAGGCTTGATCGTGTGCATTTGCGTGTATGAATAGTGCATGATTAAGTCGGGGGCGTCACAAGTTGGTATCAGAGCCGACTGCCTGTAGGAATCCCCCTTTCCAACTCCTTGGCCGAAGTTGAGTCTAGTAACCAAAAACTGTTTTACTAACATGGCTGTGTGGCTTACGGGCCCACGTCGCCAATTGGGTGGTATTAGGATCTTTTATTCCTCATCTATACTCTGGGACTCTGATCTCTCTTCTATTCGGGTTAAATATTTTACTAACTCCAACATTAGGTTCTCGTAACCACTTTCTCGCGGAGAGCCCCGTCATTCCTGATGATCGCCTGCTTCATTCGAAGATCCCGATGATACTCTACGTTGATTTCCCGAGACTCTTGTACTCGCCATCTTTGCAATTCCCTACCACCGATAAATCCTGATGGATAACTACATACACTTGTCGTTCATACACTCATTCCAGCTACTCTTTTGTTCCATCTGACTTATCGAATTACCTTCCGATGTTCCCAAAAGTTCTTCGACCCTACCACCTTGCAGTTCCCTACCGTATGAATACACTTACGAATAATTCCTCACATTACCGGGGATCCATTCATCCCCAGTTGTTCTTGTGTTTCATGAAATACCTCGTATTACTATACGACCTTCCAAAAATCCTCTGCAGCCTACTGCTTTTGATATTCTTCTGATCTGCTTGCATTATGGTTAGTTCCATATGTCAAGTAAACATCGTTGATACCCCTTGTCACTATCATTCTGATCCTATTGATTCAACATGTGTGCGGATAGTCGCAATCATCATTTGTGTCCTACTAATTCATCCTTCTGGCTCAGACGTCATTTATGTATATGAGCTGGATCTCGGTAAATCAATCCTTGATTGATTGGCAATCTAATTCTATTCATCATACTCATCTTTTTATCAGAGCCTCTGCCTCTGATTCCCCGATTTTGGAATCGTAAACCTTCGCAATTAAGCATCGAATTATTCAGATGTTTCCATAAACCGATGCCCTTGCATTTCTTCTTCTTCTGGTTGATTATCGCTACTCATGTCAGATCCTTTGTCGTCTACCTGATCTTTTGTTGGAATAATATCCGATAGTATCCTTCATATTCAAACATCTTATGAGCTATTCCCTTGATATTTAGTACCCCCGGTACATTGTATCATCTGCTTTGACTTCGATACTCTGCTTTCGAACTCGCATCCCTTGCTTTGGTAGATGGTTGTATGGATTCGTAAAATGTCCCGATGGGTTGTATCTATGCTTCTGCCTTCAGCAAGAACCCAGAAAATTCTACGAGTCATACTCTTCTGGTGCTTCACCAGATAAATTTTTAGCACTACAATTTCTTCGAAACCGAGGAGTGAATGAAAGGTTATGCATTGAGGAAGTGGGAGTCGACCTTGAACCTTTGTGTTCATGCTCATGGAAACGATGTAGATCCCATCATGGAAGCTCCTTGTAATAATTGTTATTCCCTTGATATAATACCCTCTCGTACCTGTGTTGTGTCCCTTGCAACCATGGAACTGATACTAGGAAGTTTAATACCCCATCACCTCATTCCTAGCCTGATCGGCTATATCGATATCGTGCAACATTTTAACTGTGCTTCCTGGTCCTTATTCCCGGAGCACAACTTCCGACAATGAACTAAGCTTACGTCGATCTTCCTCGTCTTATCATTTCACCTCAAACAACAAGCTTGACTTCGAGTTTGTGTCGTAACCGAGGTTCCAATAACCTTTCGCTTCATCATTCCTTTGACTTGATGTCATCACCGACTAATTACATCTTCATGAAATCTCTCGACAATTGTGTCGTGATCATCATCAACATTCCGAGCTCTTCCAGGATATCAATAGAATTCATAGTGAGAAATATCTCCCTTGCCCCCTCAATGAATTGTTGCTGAGCCCGCAGGCCCTATCCTCATCTTTTCCTGGCTGAAATTGTATGACTTATTTTACAAGTTGTTCCGATAGATCCTTTGTGTATCCAAAGGCTGACCTTTACTTGATGACCATGTCTATACTATCTTGAAGCCTGTCTGTGGTACTCCGATTTTCAATAAGGACATTTGAAGCACAATGCTAAAATTTCTTCATCAATTATCCAAACACCGTTGTATGGGTAATGCCATGAAATTTTTCTCCCCTCACCTAAAGGGTTTTCTACCTTTTTATCCTGTCATTGATATCATGCTCTACTTGTCCTTGGAAGGATATACCCCTAAAATATGTGTTTGAACATATTTTCCTTTCCATTGTTTTGTTTAACCTTTCTTGTAATCTGAATTAACTGAGCAGTAATAATTCCCTGCTTAGGTAAGCACCTTGTTGTACCACTCTGTCAGTAAGACCCTGTTACTATTGTTGATGACATTCCGGTAACCACTGATGGACGAGAACTTTGCCTATTGGTCCGCCTCGTTCAACGAGCAGGAAAATGGTTCTCTTCATCCCTCGCCCTTGGTACCGATGTTATCGTCGACATAACTGACAGACTATCCTCTGACATGCCTTGCTATCATGACCGTGCAATATGTCAGCCTCCTTCCTACTTTTAGCCCTCATGGTGGGCCCATAACCCACAGGTCCCAGGATCGAAACCTGACTCTCATGTACATCCCTGTTTTCCAAAATTATTTCTCGTGCTTGGCTTCGTAAGTACATCACGAGCCACCCACCTAGTGATCTATTCTGGTATCATACACAATGCTTATTCCCATTGTTCTGAACCCCTTTCACCCTCTGTTTTAGGCAACGAATGATTGCCTATCCGGTTGAAGCTTCTTATTGCACCCCCATACCTTGCTCTCGATGACTTTCTTGAATTTCAACTCGAGAAATGCCCCTATGCAACGTCACCGAGATAGCCCCCAGGTACCTATCTTGTGTTGAGCTCCGTCCTTCCCGAGTTTTTCCCCCTTACTCCACCCCTTAATTCTCGGGACGAGAATTCTTATTAGTGGAGGAGATTTGTAACACCCCCAGTGGTTAGCCACAGTAATCCCCCTTTTGATAATGCCATGTCATCATGATCAACAGTGCTTAAACATCATTTGGATCCTATCTCTTTTCAAATTCAAATTCAAATGGAAATTCAAACTAAAAGTGAAAATAAAAGTTGTCCAAACCCAGGAACTAAAATGCTCATAATATAGTAAATAATCCAGAGACAATTCTAAAATCATAACCAACATTCACTAAATTAATTAATGGACTCAAACAGCAACAAAACAGCAGTGTTTGATCCTTTTGCAATTAAATAAAATACAAATAAAAATCATTTATGCTCCAAACCATTTTCTAACAGTGGTAAATGTTGCATAGCATTTGTTTTGGCAAGTCTCATAATTTACAAAAGTCATTTGGTTTAAAAGGAAAATGCAAAACAGAAACTAAAAAGAAAACAAAAACAGAAAAGGAGAGAAAAAGAAAAGGCCCACTGTGCCTGGGCCTCGAGTGCACAGTGCCGGCCCAGCCCACTCCCCAACTCGTCTCCCTCCTCTGTTCACCTCCCCGCGCGTTGTCGCCGCACGAGCGCTCGCCGCCCCCCCCCCCCCCCCTCGCTCGCTGCTCGACAGCGCACGCCCGCGCCCTCTCGCCGTGGATAAGAGCCCCTCTCCCTCTCCCCGAACCCTAGCGCACCCTCATTCCCCCTCTCGTCCCCTCCCTCGCTCCCGTTCGAGATGACTGAGCATTACCGTCGCCGTCGATCGCCATAGCCGCGGCCACCGTCGCCCGTTCGCCGCCCCGACAAGACCAACAGCTCCGCCTCGCTCCTCTGCTTCGACTACGCTGCCGGATCGAGTCCCGGAGCCCCTCATGTCACCGCATTCTTCCTCGCCTCCGTCTCGGCCACCGCATGACGCTCGCCGTCGATCTGCCTCAATGGACCACCCCGAGCCCACTGCCCAGTCCCCATGCTCCCCCGATGAGCTCCTGCGCGCGATGCGCCCTCCCCTGCCTCCCCTAGTCGCCTATAGCGTCCGATCCACGATCACCCGAACACGCCACCGCCTGGCCTCGTCGCCGGCGTAGCCACGGCGACCCTTGGACCCCGTGCTGCTGCCCACTCTGCTCGCCGCATTGCGTAGGGTCGACTTGGCCCTTTATTTTGCTTGCTATCACACCGCATCGCCGTTTGCCATCGCCACCCGAGTACGGCCGCCGCCGATGTGCTCGTCGCCGTCGCTACGCACCGTCCCCGGCCACGCCACCGCCACCAATGGACGCGCCGCACTGCGGCCGATCCAATGCGCCCGGCCACGCCCTAAACCGTGCAGCACAGCAGATTTCCAAGCTCGCCAGAGTTCCACCACCGCTCGGGGCTCGCCGGAGAGCTCCGGCGGCCGGCGCTGACCTGGCCCCGGTGGGCCCGGCCCCAGTGCCACTGCCACTGGGCCCCGTGGGGTCCGTTGACCAGCCAGCGCTGCTGACTGGGCAACCCGTGTCACTGACATACGGGCCCCACCCCTTTAAAACGTTTTTAAAATAATAATAAATAAAATCTGTTAATTAGTTAATTAAATCACAAATTAGTCACTGACCAGTGGGCCCCTGTTAATTAGTTAGGTAGTTAGATTAGTTAAACTCAGTTATTTAGCCACTAAGTATGACAGGTGGGTCCCACCTGTAAGGTTTGACTCTGGTCTGCTAGAGTTGACTGCTGACATCATCTTTTCATCATGCTGACATCACCATTTACTATTTTGGATAATTCAAATTAATAATAAATCTTTAATTTCAGAATATTGTTTAAACTTTGAAAAATCATAGAAAATAATTGGTAGCTCAGATCGAAAAACTTTGTACATGAAAGTTGCTCAGAATTTCGAGACGAATTCGAATACGCGGTCCGTTCCTTCGTCACACATCCCTAACTATCCGAACATGGAACCGTTCCCCTCTGGTCATCTGTCTGACAAATGTCCGGAACCGGGAAAACATTCCCGGATGGATTCCCCCTTCCTCGGTGACGTGCAACCATACGTTAGGACACACCCGACACTGCATATTGTCATGTCATACATTGTGTTGCTCATGTTTGCTGTGTATTTATACTGTTTCCTCCCCCTCTTCTCTCTCGTTAGACCCCGACGCAGTTCCCGGTACCGACGCAGCTCCGGAGCCCGACGACACCATTGACGACCTTGCCTTTGCCGCCGAGCAACCAGGAAAGCACCCCCCCCCCCCTTGAGCATACCGATATCGCCTATTCTTTCTCTCTAATGCTTGCATTAGAATTGCTGCTACTACTGCCTTACCTATTCTGATGCATAGCCTGTTTATTGCAACCTGCTATTGAAACCTTACCTGCTTATCCTAAACTGTCTAGTATAGGCTGGGTAGAGACCTATCAGTGACCCCACTAGTCCCGACTGCCCCGCTGGATTATCAGAAGACCCGATCAACGGGATTGAAGACCAGGCCCCGGCACCGCACATCACCCTCTTAGTTGTAACGACACTACAGCGTTACTATCAAGTGCCGAGGGTGAAACCTCTTGTAGCACTTCTGATGTTAACTCTGTAGAGTAGCTATTCGGTCGTGGTCATCGAGGGTGATTCCTCCTCCACTTCCGATAACGACGCTGTCGTGCAACACCTCAAGTGTGAACCCATCGAGGGTGATTCCTCCGAGTTCACCTTGACGGATACATCGAGTAGGAATCCAACGAGGGTGATACCTCGGATTCCCTTGATGTTATGGACACACGGATAATTGGACTTTACACTGTTACTTGGAAGGCGGGTCGACCCTGAGGGGTACCCACGTGTGATGTGAAGACGGGTTGACCTGGATGGTGCCCGAGTGATGAATACGAGGCGTGGCCGGGCATTCTTGGCCCTTGCCGCAAGACCTCAAGACGGGGTGATGGGGTCACATCGATCGTGAGTCTCTGCTCGATACCGCATCCCCAAGGTACTAACGATTTGGATATTTGATTCAAGTGGGCCTCTGGCCCGATAGCACTAACCATCACGCGGGAATAAATATGGATACTCTGCATCGTGGCATCAGTCGAAAGCTCTGTCAGACGTCCAGTTCAGCATTGCGGTCGGGACGGACCGGCGCCCCCTGGTGCCTGGCTTCCCCCTGCACGCAACGACTCGGAGTGCACAGGGCGATGGCCCAAGACCTCTGAGCGCTTAGGATGTAGACTGACGGGGACCTCTCTGCTGAGCTCTAGGTAGGGTTGCGGTGTGTTGTTTGGCCGAGGCCGGGCATGACCTGGAAAAGTGTGTCCGTCCGGAGTTAAGCGAGCGTGGTGGGTAAGTTGGTGCACCCCTGCAGGGAAGAACTAATCTATGCATAGCTGGATCCTCGGTAACGGACACTCGGAGTTGTATCCCGATCGATACAACTAGAATTGGATACTATGGCTCTGGGATTGTTTCTCGTAGGGAGTCGAGAAGGGATCTCTAGACGAGGTTGATGACTGTATGGCTCTGGGATTGCTTTCTCACAGGGAGTCGAGGAAGGATCTCTGGGTGAGGTTGAGACTTATCGATACTACTACTTTATACGGTACTAATCTACACTCTTCTAATGCTGCAAGAGCGCGGAAGATGCTAGTCTTCGATAGGACTAGGCCTTCTCTCTATTCTGGCATTTCTGCAGCCCAGTCCACATATACAGCCTTTCCTTTGATAATGTTGCATATGTAGTGTAGATCCTTGCTTGCTGAGTACTTCGGATGAGTACTCACGGTTGCTTTGCTTTCTTTTTCCCCCATATCCCTTTTGATGCAACCAGATGACGGAGCCCCGGTTACAGCGGCCCCGCCAACGATCGCTACTGCTACCCCAAGGTTGGATACTTCTACGAGCTTGCCGATGACCAAGAGTAGGTTCGGAGGGTCCCAGGCAGGAGGCCTGCGCCTTTCGATCGTAGTGTTTTCTTTTGCCCCGCCTTTTAAGGGCCTATCTGTGTTTTCTTTTATATCTGTACTCAGATATCTGATGCTTCTGCTAACGCTTGTAGAGCTTATCTATTCGAGCCCTCGAGGCCCCTGGCTTGTAATATAAAGCTTGTATGACTTTATTTATGTTTTAGAGTTGTGTTGTGATATTTTCCCGTGAGTCCTTAGGCTTGATCGTGTGCATTTGTGTGTATGAATAGTGCACAATTAATTCGGGGGCGTCACAGCAAGTTCTAGAACCACGAGATCCAATCTAACACCATCACGGTTCACAGAGGGGTTCATCATCCTCACTGGTGCCTCTCCGATGATGCGTGAGTAGTCCACCATAGACCTAAGGGTCCGTAAGCAGTAGCTAGATGGCTTCTTCTCTCTTTTTGATTCTCAATACAATGGTCTCTTGGAGATCTATTTGATGTAAACTTTTTTGCGGTGTGTTTGTTCGAATCCGATGAACTTTGAGTTTATGATCAGATCTATATCCATGAATATTATTTGAGTTTTCTTTGATCTCTTATATGCATAATTATTTATAGCCTCGTATTTCTTCTTTGAATCTTTGGTTTAGTTAGGCCGACTAGATCGATTTTTCTTGCCATGGGAAGAGGTGCTTTGTGATGGGTTCGATCTTGCGGTGTCCTCTCCCAGTGACAGAAGGGGCAGCGAGGCACGCATGTATCGTTGCTATAAAGGATAACAAGATGGGGTCTATTCCTACATGAATAGATCTTGTCTACATCATGTCATCATTCTTATTGCATTACTCTGTTTCTCCATGAACTTAATACACTAGATGCATGCTGGTTAGCGGTCGATGTGTGGAGTAATAGTAGTAGATGCAGGCAGGTGTCGGTCTACTAATCTTGGACGTGATACCTATATATTGATCATTGCCTAGGATATCATCATAATTATTTGATCTTCTATCAATTTCCCAACAGTAATTTGTTTACCCACCGTGTGCTATTTTTCTCGAGAGAAGCACTAGTGAAATCTACGCCCCCCGGGTCTATCTTTTACCATATTGCTTTCCGATCTATTTTTCATCGCATTTGTTTTCAGATCTATTATTCCAAAAACCCAAAAATACTTTCCTACACTTTTTATTTGCATCTTTTATTATGCGTTTTATTCAGATCTATTTATCCAAACACATACAAACCAATCTATCTTTTTACCGAGGAGGGATTGACAACCCCTCTTACGCGTTGGGTTGCGAGGATTTGTTCTTTGTGTGCAGGTACTGTTTACATAGTGTTGCTTGGTTCTCCTACTGGATTGATACCTTGGTTTCATAATTGAGGGAAATACCTACCATAGCTGTACTGCATCATTCTTTCCTCTTTGGGGAAATACCGACACAGTTTCAAGCCGCATCAAAAGGAATTTCTGGCGCATTTGTCGGGGAGACATCATCTACATCTATCAGGTTCCTAATCACAAATCTCATCTCCTTGCAATTTACATTATTTGCCATTTTCCTCTCATTTTCATCTCCCCCACTTCACAAAAAATTGTCATTTTATTTGCTCTCTTTTTCATTCGCCTTTTTTCTCGTCAGATGTCTTGTTTTCTTGAACTCGTCATCATGAGTGACTTTGGTATGGTAGAAACAGATGATGGACTAACTCCTAAAATTGGACGATCTGGCAATCTGGATGCTAAAACTTTTATTTTGGCGCAAGGGAACATTATAGGAAAAGAAACTATCCAAGAATTCTTCAATTGTGTTGGAAATTTGACCCTTGATGATGCTCCTATACTTAAAAGAACTAAATCTTATGCAGAAGCTATTTCAGCACTAGTTATGAAACTTGAAAATAGATTTATCCGTACTCACCCTACCTTGCAAAGATTGTTTTATGAGCTACCCATTATAAAGGATCTGAAAGCTAAAAAGCTAGCTACCGTTGTTCTCATGAATGAATTTGATCACATAGTACGGGAAGCTAGGGAAATTTTTGATTTTTATGGCATGAACCATGAAAAACCGGTAATAAATGAGATCCTTTACAATAGTGATTATGTGTTGAGACATTTGCTTGGAAATAATCAATTTTTTTATGAGAATCTTAAAAAGGAAGTCCCCGTTTTAGATATGATCCAACAAGTTTTCAATGACGTTAATCAACAATATTCTTGGATCGTGGCCGAAAATCAAAGGGGATACGTAGATGGGCAACTTGTGATAATGCTAAAATTTCTATGGATAATGTGTTTCAAATTATATTTGCAAAACCTCCTGACAAAAACATATCTATGGAAAATAAGAAGAAAGATGACAATACTTGAATCTATCCATTATGCCTAGCTAGGGGCATAAAACGATAGCGCTTGTTGGGAGGCAACCCAATGAATAAAATTTATTTTTGCATTTTTCTTTCTGTTCTTGAGTGTTTGCACAATTATGCCTCTATTATGATTGTGTTTTTTATGTTTTAATTAGTGTTTGTGCAAAGTAAAGCCTTTGGGATAGCTTTGGTGATAGTTGATTTGATCCTGATGAAAAACAGAAACGTTTGTGTCCAGTAACATAATTATTTAAATTCACAGAAGCTACGAAAAATTCTGAATGTTTTACACAATATTAATATAAAAATTTCCGTTGTTGTCCTCATTTTTCAGAATTTTTGTAATTACAGAAGTATGAGAACAATTCGCATCTTTACAGACTGTTATGTTTTTGACAGATTCTATTTTCTTTGCATTGTGTGTTTAATTTGATGAATCTATGGATTGTATCAGGGGTATAAGCCATGGTAAAGTTAGAATACAGTAGATATAATGCAATAACAAAATTGGAATGGGTTTGCAACAGTACTTAAAGTAAAGATTGATTTTCTTATACTAACGGATCTCACGAAGGTTTTATTTAGTTTTGCGTGATTGAAGTTTTCAAGTTTTGGGTGAGATCACGATGGATGAAGCAATAAGGAGTGTCAAGAGCCAAAGCTTGGGGATGCCCCATGGCACCCCCAAGTTAATATTCAAGGAGAACCAAGCAACTAAGAGCATCTCCACTCGTTCGGCCCCCCAGGGGCTTGAAATAGTGCCGCCTGGGGGCGCGCCGGCAAAAAAATTGGCGTGGAGGCGGTCGGTTTCCCAACCGCCGCCCCAGACGCCGTTTTTTTGAAAACCAAACTCGGACAAAATTCGGCCAAACACAACACAAATTCGGCCAAACTAGGCGATTTCATTGATATTTGTACAAAAAACTGAAAACATAAATTAAAAAAAACTAAATACTACTACTGCTACTGCGCCGCCGCCGCCTGCCTCCTACATGCCAAGCAGCCTGTACATCTTGGTGTAGTCATCGCCGTCGTCGTCGCCGCCGTCCTGCGTGCCGCCGCCGTCCCTGCTACATCCCTGACCAGCGTCGCTGATGCGTGGGGGGTTGGACGGCCCAGGCGCCTCCTCGTCGCTGTCGTCAAGGATAACGACGCCGCCCTCCTCGCGTTCGCGGTGCCGAGCGGTGATCTCCTCGAGGGCGTGGCGCTGGCGCGCCATCTCCTCGCAGACGTAGTCCTACCACACCCATTTGAGGGCGGTCTCGTCAGCAGCGGGGAGCAGCCCCGGCTTGATCTTTGGCCTAACGAGGCGGGAAGAGGGAGGAGAGGGGCCACAGCCGCCCTCGTTGATGACGAGGGCGCCGCCACGGGTGCGGCGCCTGAGCAGCGTCTCCTGTGGCTCCGGCTTGACGGGGCGGAGCGCCGGCGATCCGGAGGAGAGGGAGCCCAACGATGAGGAGGTCGCCATCTCCATTCGTCGGGGCGTCCAGGAGCTGCCGCGGCGGCAAGAGAAGGAGGGGGCGCCGGGTACTCCAAGCGCGGTGTGTTGCCGGCCTTGATGTACTCGAGGACGGCGTCGAGAGTGCGGTCGGGGACGCCCCACCATTGGCGCCGCCCCTCGGAGTTGAGGCGGCCACGGGGCTCGATGTTGGGGAACGTGCAATTTCAAAAAAATTCTTACGCTCACGCAAGATCTATCTAGGAGATGCATAGCAACGAGAGGGGGAGAGTGTGTCCACGTACCCTCGTAGACCGAAAGCGGAAGCGTTAGGTTAACGTGGTTGATGTAGTCGAACGTCTTCACCATCCAACCGATCCAAGTACCGAACGTACGGCACATCCGTGTTCAGCACATGTTCAGCTTGATGACGTCCCTCGAACTCTTGATCTAGTAGAGGGTCGAGGGAGAGTTCCGTCAGCAAGACGGCGTGGCAACAGTGTTGGTGATGTGATCCGCGCAGGGCTTCGCCTAAGCACTACGACGCTATGACCGGAGGACTAAACTGTGGAGGGGGCACCGCACACGGCTAAGAGAACAATTGATGTGTCTTTGGAGTGCCCCCTGCCTACATATATAAAGGAGGGGGGAGAGAGGCCGGCGGCCAGGAGGGGCGCGCCATGGGGGGAGTCCTACTTGGACTCCTAATCCAAGTAGGATTCGCCCCCCCCCCTTTTTCCTTTCTTCCACCGGAGGGAAAAGGAAGGAGAGGGAGAGGGAAAGGGAAGGGGGCACCGCCCCCTCCTCCTTGTCCTATTCGGACTCCCAAGGAGGGGGGCGCGCGGCCACCCCCGCGGGCTTCCCTCTCTCTCCCTTAGGCCCATGTTGGCCAACACTTCCCCGAGGGGTTCCGGTAACCCCTCGGTACTCCGAAAAATACCCGAATTACTCTGGAACCATTCCGGTGTCCGAATATAGCCTTCCAATATATCAATCTTTACCTCTAGACCATTTCGAGACTCCTTGTCATGTCCGTGATCTCATCCGGGACTCCGAACAAACTTTGGTCACCAAAACACACAACTCATAATACAAATCGTCATCGAACGTTAAGCGTGCGGACCCTACGGGTTCGAGAACTATGTAGACATGACCGAGACACATCTCCGGTCAATAACCAATAGCGGAACCTGGATGCTCATATTGGCTCCTACATATTCTATGAAGATCTTTATCGGTCAAACCGCATAACAACATACGTCATTCCCTTTGTCATCGGTATGTTACTTGCCCAAGATTCGATCGTCGGTATCATCATACCTAGTTCAATCTCGTTACCGGCAAGTCTCTTTACTCGTTCCGTAATGCATCATCCCGTAACTAACTCATTAGTCACATTGCTTGCAAGGCTTATAGTGATGTGCATTACCGAGAGGGCCCAGAGATACCTCTCCGATACACGGAGTGACAAATCCTAATCTTGATCTATGCCAACCCAACAAACACCTTCGAAGACACCTGTAGAGCATCTTTATAATCACCCAGTTACGTTGTGATGTTTGATAGCACACAAAGTGTTGCTCCGGTATTCGGGAGTTGCATAATCTCATAGTCAGAGGAATATGTATAAATCATGAAGAAAGCAATAGCAATAAAACTAAACGATCAATATGCTAAGCTAACGGATGGGCCTTGTCCATCACATCATTCTCTAATGATGTGATCATGTTCATCAAATGACAACACATGTCTATGGTCAGGAAACATAACCATCTTTGATAAACAAGCTAGTCAAGTAGAGGCATACTAGGGATACTCTGTTTGTCTATGTATTCACACATGTACTGAGTTTCCGGTTAATACAATTCTAGCATGAATAATAAACATTTATCATGATATAAGGAAATATAAATAACAACTTTATTATTGCCTCTAGGGCATATTTCCTTCAGTCTCCCACTTGCACTAGAGTCAATAATCTAGATTACATAGTAATGATTCTAATACCCATGGAGTCTTGGTGCTGATCATGTTTTGCTCGTGGAAGAGGCTTAGTCAACGGGTCTGCAACATTCAGATCCGTATGTATTTTGCAAATCTCTATGTCTCCCTCCTTGACTTGATCGCGGATGGAATTGAAGCATCTCTTGATGTGTTTGGTTCTCTTGTGAAATCTGGATTCCTTCGCCAAGGCAATTGCTCCAGTATTGTCACAAAAGATTTTCATTGGACCCAATGCACTAGGTATTACACCTAGATCGGATATGAACTCCTTCATCCAGACTCCTTCATTTGCTGCTTCCGAAGCAGCTATGTACTCCGCTTCACACGTAGATCCCGCCACGACGCTCTACTTGGAACTGCACCAACTGACAGCTCCACCATTCAATATAAATATGTATCCGGTTTGTGACTTAGAGTCATCCGGATCAGTGTCAAAGCTTGCATCGACGTAACCATTTACGACAAGCTCTTTGTCACCTCCATAAACGAGAAACATATCCTTAGTCCTTTTCAGGTATTTCAGGATGTTCTTGACCACTGTCCAGTGATCCACTCCTGGATTACTTTGGTACCTCCCTGCTAAACTTATAGAAGGCACACATCTGGTCTGGTACACAGCATTGCATACATGATAGAACCTATGGCTGAAGCATAGGGAATGACTTTCATTTTCTCTCTATCTTCTGAAGTGGTCGGGCATTGAGTCTGACTCAACTTCACACCTTGTAACACAGGTAAGAACCCTTTCTTTGACTGATCCATTTCGAACTTCTTCAAAACTTTATCAAGGTATGTGCTTTGTGAAAGTCCAATTAAGCGTCTTGATCTATCTCTATAGATCTTGATGCCTAATATATAAGCAGCTGCACCGAGGTCTTTCATTGAAAAATTCTTATTCAAGTATCCTTTTATGCTATCCAGAAATTTCGTATCATTTCCAATCAACAATATGTCATCCACATATAATATCAGAAATGCTACAGAGCTCCCACTCACTTTCTTGTAAATACAGGCTTCTCCAAAAGTTTGTATAAAACCATATGCTTTGATCACATTATCAAAGCGTATATTCCAACTCCGAGAGGCTTGCACCAGTCCATAAATGGATCGCTGGAGCTTGCACACTTTGTTAGCACCCTTAGGATCGACAAAACCTTCTGGTTGCATCATATACAACTCTTCTTTAAGAAATCCATTAAGGAATGCAGTTTTGACATCAATTTGCCAAATTTCATAATCATAAAATGCGGCAATTGCTAACATGATTCGGACAGACTTAAGCATCACTACGGGCGAGAAGGACTCATCGTAGTCAACTCATTGAACTTGTCGAAAACCTTTCGCAACAAGTCGAGCTTTGTAGACAGTAACATTACCGTCAGCGTCAGTCTTCTTCTTGAAGATCCATTTATTCTCTATGGCTTGCCGATCATCGGGCAAGTCAACCAAAGTCCACACTTTGTTCTCATACATGGATCCCATCTCAGATTTCATGGCCTCAAGCCATTTTGCGGAATCTGGGCTCATCATCGCTTCCTCATAGTTCGTAGGTTCGTCATGGTCTAGTAACTTGACTTCCAGAACAGGATTACCGTACCACTCTGGTGCGGAACATACTCTGGTTGACATACGAGGTTCGGTAGTAACTTGATCCGAAGTTTCATGATCATCATCATTAACTTCCTCACTAATTGGTGTAGGCATCACTGGAACTGATTTCTGTGATGAACTACTTTCCAATTCGGGAGAAGGTACAATTACCTCATCAAGTTCTACTTTCCTCCCACTCACTTCTTTCGAGAGAAACTCCTTCTCTAGAAAGGATCCATTCTTAGCAACGAATATCTTGCCTTCGGATCTATGATAGAAGGTGTACCCAACAGTCTCCTTTGGGTATCCTATGAAGACGCATTTCTCCGATTTGGGTTCGAGCTTATCAGGTTGAAGCTTTTTCACATAAGCATCGCAGCCCCAAACTTTAAGAAACGACAGCTTAGGTTTCTTGCCAAACCACAGTTCATATGGTGTCGTCTCAACGGATTTAGATGGTGCCCTATTTAACGTGAATGCAGCCGTCTCTAAAGCATAACCCCAAAACGATAGTGGTAAATCGGTAAGAGACATCATAGATCGCACCATATCTAATAAAGTACAGTTACGACGTTCAGACACACCATTACGCTGTGGTGTTCCAGGTGGCGTGAGTTGCGAAACTATTCCACATTGTTTCAAATGAAGACCAAACTCATAACTCAAATATTCACCTCCACGATCAGAACGTAGAAACTTTATTTTCTTGTGACGATGATTTTCCACTTCACTCTGAAATTCTTTGAACTTTTCAAATGTTTCAGACTTATGTTTCATTAAGTAGATATACCCATATCTGCTCAAATCATCTATGAAGGTCAGAAAATAATGATACCCGCCGCGAGCCTCAACACTCATCGGACCACATACATCAGTATGTATTATTTCCAATAAGTCAGTTGCTCGCTCCATTGTTCCGGAGAACGGAGTCTTAGTCATCTTGCCCATGAGGCATGGTTCGCAAGTATCAAGTGATTCAAAATCAAGTGATTCCAAAAGCCCATCAGCATGGAATTTCTTCATGCGCTTTACACCAATATGACCTAAACGGCAGTGCCACAAATAAGTTGCCCTATCATTATTAACTTTGCATCTTTTGGCTTCAATATTATGAATATGTGTATCACTACAATCGAGATTCAACAAAAATAGACCACTCCTCAAGGGTGCATGACCAGAAAAGATATTACTCATATAAATAACAACCATTATTCTCTGATTTAAATGAATAACCGTCTCGCATCAAACAAGATCCAGATATAATGTTCATGCTCAACGCTGGCACCAAATAACAATTATTCAGGTCTAAAACTAATCCCGAAGGTAGATGTAGAGGTAGCGTGCCGACGGCGATCACATCGACTTTGGAACCATTTCCCACGTGCATCGTCACCTCGTCCTTAGCCAATCTTTGTTTAATCCATAGCCCCTATTTCGAGTTGCAAATATGAGCAACAGAACCAGTATCAAATACCCAGGTGCTACTACGAGCATTAGTAAGGTACACATCAATAACATGTATATCAAATATACCTTTCACTTTACCATCCTTCTTATCCGCCAAATACTTGGGGCAGTTCCGCTTCCAGTGACCAGTCCCTTTGCAGTAGAAGCACTCAGTTTCAGGCTTAGGTCCAGACTTGGGCTTCTTCCCGGGAGTAGCAACTTGCTTGCTATTCTTCTTGAAGTTCCCCTTCTTCCCTTTGCCCTTTTTCTTGAAACTAGTGGTCTTGTTAACCATCAACACTTGATGCTCCTTCTTGATTTCTACCTTCGCAGCCTTTAGCATCACGAAGAGCTCGGGAATTGTCTTTTCCATCCCTTGCATATTATAGTTCATCATGAAGCCTTTATAGCTTGGTGGCAGTGATTGAAGAACTCTGTCAATGACACTATCATTAGGAAGATTAACTCCCAGCTGAGTCAAGTGGTTATGGTACCCAGACATTCTGAGTATATGTTCACTGATAGAACTATTCTCCTCCATCTTGCAGCTATAGAACTTGTTGGAGACTTCATATCTCTCAACTCGAGCATTTGCTTGAAATATTAACTTCAACTCTTGGAACATCTCATATGCTCCATGACGTTCAAAACGTCTTTGAAGGCCCGATTCTAAGCCGTAAAGCATGGCACACTGAACTATCGAGTAGTCATCAGCTTTGCTCTGCCAGACATTCATAACGTCTGGAGTTACTCCTGCAGCGGGTCTTGCACCTAGCGGTGCTTCCAGGACGTAATTCTTCTGTGCAGCAATGAGGATAATCCTCAAGTTACGGACCCAGTCCATGTAGTTACTACCATCATCTTTCAACTTAGCTTTCTCTAGGAACGCATTAAAATTCAAGGGAACGGTAGCACGGAACATAGATATGCAAAAACTATCAGGTACTAAGTTCATGATAAATTAAAGTTTAATTAATCATATTACTTAAGAACTCCCACTTAGATAGGCATCCCTCTAGTCATCTAAATGATCACATGATCCATATCAACTAAACCATGTCCAATCATCACGTGAGATGGAGTAGTTTTCAATGGTGAACATCTCTATGTTGATCATATCTACTATATGATTCACGTTCGACCTTTCGGTCTTAGTGTTTTGAGGCCATATCTGCATATGCTAGGCTCGTCAAGTTTAACCCGAGTATTCTGCACGTGCAAAACTGGCTTGCACCCGTTGTATGTGAACGTAGAGCTTATCACACCCGATCATCACGTGGTGTCTCGGCACGACGAACTGTAGCAACGGTGCATACTCAGGGAGAACACTTATACCTTGAAATTTAGTGAGGGATCATCTTATAATGCTACCGCCATACTAAGCAAAATAACATGCATAAAAGATAAACATCACATGTAATCAAAATATGTGACATGATATGGCCATCATCATCTTGTGCCTTTGATCTCCATCTCCAAAGCACCGTCATGATCTCCATCGTCACTGGCTTGACACCTTGATCTCCATCATAGCGTCGTTGTCGTCTAGCCAACTATTGCTTCTACGACTATCGCTACCGCATAGTGATAAAGTAAATCAATTACATGGCGATTGCATTTCATACAATAAAGCGACAACCATAAGGCTCCTGCCAGTTGCCGATAACTTTTATAAAACATGATCATCTCATACAATAATGTATATCTCATCATGTCTTGACCATATCACATCACAACATGCCCTGCAAAAACAAGTTAGACGTCCTCTACTTTGTTGTTGCAAGTTTTACGTGGCTGCTACGGGCTTCTAGCAAGAACCGTTCTTACCTACGCATCAAAACCACAACGATTTTTCGTCAAGTGTGTTATTTTAACCTTCAACAAGGACCGGCCATAGTCAAACTCGATTCAAATAAAGTTGGAGAAACAAACACCCGCCAGCCACCTGTGTGCAAAGCACGTCGGTAGAACCAGTCTCATGAACGCGGTCATGTAATGTCGGTCCGGGCCGCTTCATCCAACAATACCGCTGAATCAAAGTAAGACGTTGGTGGTAAGCAGTATGACTATTATCGCCCACAACTCTTTGTGTTCTACTCGTGCATATCATCTACGCATAGACCTGGCTCGGATGCCACTGTTGGGGAACGTGCAATTTCAAAAAAAAATCTTACGCTCACGCAAGATCTATCTAGGAGATGCATAGCAACGAGAGGGGGAGAGTGTGTCCACGTACCCTCATAGACCGAAAGCGGAAGCGTTAGGTTAACGCGGTTGATGTAGTCGAACGTCTTCACGATCCAACCGATCCAAGTACCGAACGTACGGCACCTCCGTGTTCAGCACACGTTCAACTCGATGACGTCCCTCGAACTCTTGATCCAGTAGAGGGTCGAGGGAGAGTTCCGTCAGCACGACGGCGTGGCGACGGTGTTGGTGATGTGATCCGCGCAGGGCTTCGCCTAAGCACTACGACGCTATGACCGGAGGAGTAAACTGTGGAGGGGGGCACCGCACACAGCTAAGAGAACAATTGATGTGTCTTTGGGGTGCCCCCTGCCTACGTATATAAAGGAGGGGGGAGAGAGGTCGGCGGCCAGGAGGGGCGCGCCATGGGGGAGTCCTACTTGGACTCCTAGTCCAAGTAGGATTCGCCCCCCACCCTTTTTCCTTTCTTCCACCGGAGGGAAAAGGAAGGAGAGGGAGAGGGAAAGGGAAGGGGGCGCCGCCCCCTCCTCCTTGTCCTATTCGGACTCCCTAGGAGGGGGATGCGCGGCCACCCCCGCGGGCTTCCCTCTCTCTCCCTTAGGCCCATGTTGGCCCAACACTTCCCCGGGGGGTTCCGGTAACCCCTCGGTACTCCGGAAAATACCCGAATTACTCTGGAACCATTCCGGTGTCCGAATATAGCATTCCAATATATCAATCTTTACCTCTCGACCATTTCGAGACTCCTCGTCATGTCCGTGATCTCATCCGGGACTCCAAACAAACTTCGGTCACCAAAACACACAACTCATAATACAAATCGTCATCGAACATTAAGCATGCGGACCCTACGGGTTCGAGAACTATGTAGACATGACCGAGACACATCTCCGGTCAATAACCAATAGCGGAACCTGGATGCTCATATTGGCTCCTACATATTCTACGAAGATCTTTATCGGTCAAACCGCATAACAACATACGTCATTCCCTTTGTCATCGGTATGTTACTTGCCCGAGATTCGATCGTCGGTATCATCATACCTAGTTCAATCTCGTTACCGGCAAGTCTCTTTACTCATTCTGTAATGCATCATCTCGTAACTAACTCATTAGTCACATTGCTTGCAAGGCTTATAGTGATGTGCATTACCGAGAGGGCCCAGAGATACCTCTCCGATACACGGAGTGACAAATCATAATCTTGATCTATGCCAACCCAACAAACACCTTCAGAGACACCTGTAGAGCATCTTTATAATCACCCAGTTACGTTGTGACATTTGATAGCACACAAAGTGTTCCTCCGGCATTCGGGAGTTGCATAATCTCATAGTCAGAGGAATATGTATAAGTCATGAAGAAAGCAATAGCAATAAAACTAAACGATCAATAGGCTAAGCTAACGGATAGGTCTTGTCCATCACATCATTCTCTAATGATGTGATCCTGTTCATCAAATGACAACACATGTCTATGGTCAGGAAACATAACCATCTTTGATAAACAAGCTAGTCAAGTAGAGGCATACTAGGGATACTCTGTTTGTCTATGTATTCACACATGTACTAAGTTTCCGGTTAATACAATTCTAGCATGAATAATAAACATTTATCATGATATAAGGAAATATAAATAACAACTTTATTATTGCCTCTAGGGCATATTTCCTTCACTCGACGCCGTTGGTGGAGGCGAGCTGCTCCTCGTGGCGGCGGTCGATGTATGCCGTCCACAGCGTGTTGCTGTCGGGGGCATACCTCGGCTAGTTCCGCGCCTGCTCCTGCAGCGACGACCGGATGCGCGTGATCTTGGTGCACCGTTCAGCTCCGGTGGGCGCTGGAGGCACCGAGACGCCACCGGCGCTGAGCCTCCAGGAGCCCGGCACCCGCTTGTCCGGCGGCGCCGGGTAGTCGGCCTCATAGAGGAGGCGTGCCTCGTCCTCGTGCAGGTGGTGGCGGCCGAAGCCGTTGGCCGCCGCACCATCGCATGGGTAATGCTCGGCCATGCTCGTCGGTGGGGGGAGAGAGGAGAGACGTGTGTCGGTGATGAGAGGTCAAGAGGGGCGTCGGCAGTGAGAGGGGGAGAGGGTTTCTGTGGCGATGGAGTATGCGCCCACCGGCGAGGGAGGTGCGGATTTTATAGCCGTGCATGGGCGGCGAGAGGGCCGCCGCCGTGTGTACATGTGCCAAGAGCGGGCGGGACGCGCGTTCCCGCGCCTTCACTGTGCCGCCCGTGAGGCATCAACGGAAGGCCGACTAGCGCGGCAGCGCGGCAGCCTTCGCATTGATTCCCGCGGGAAACCGAGGCGATGAGGACGACGAAGGCGCCGAGTCGCTGACTCGGCGGGCCCACTTGTTTTCGCACCAACAACCGTTTCCCCCGGCGCCCCCGGGCGCCCCCCAGCGCGCCGGGTTCGGCCTGGGTCCGCCGACGCCAAATTCGGCCCTAACCGACAAAAAGTGGGCTTCTGAGGGCGCGACTGGGCTGATTTTTTGGCGCTGGCGATAAAAAAGGGCCTTGGGGGGCTTGTTGGGGGCGCGGCTAGAGATACTCTAAGCTTGGGGACGCCCCGGAAGGCATCCCCTCTTTCTTCTAACGACCATCGGTATTTTACTAGGAACTATATTTTTATTCGTCACATATCATGAGTTTTGCTTGGAGCGTCTTGTATTATATGAGTCTTTGCTTGTTTTGCTTTTTATTTTGTCACAAGTATCCTTGCTGGACACACCTATTTGAGAGAGCCAAATTATGCATGATTTGTTAGAATTGCTCTATATGCTTCACTTAAACTTTTTGAGCTATGGAATTGCTCTAGTGCTTCACTTATACCTTTTTGCGCACAGTGTGCTTTAATATTTTTGAGGAAATTCTCTCATACTTCACTTATATTATTTTAAGAGAAGAAATTTTTATACTCATGTTCTTCACTTAAATTTTAGTTGAGCTTGTTAAAAGCAATAGCAATATATGAAATTGGTCCCAAAGTGATAGATATTCAAGAGGGATATAATAAAAACATTCATGAAGATCATTGGACAAAATAAACTTGATTCTTTATAATAGTTTTGGGATATGATGATAGTAATATATGAGCCATGTTGTGAGTAATTATGCTTTAGTAAGAATGTTGGTGTTAAGGTTTGTGATTCCCTATGCAAGCATGAAAGTCAATAGTTATGCAATGAAATTACATCCTACTTGTGGTGCATTATTCGGTGTTAGTTATTCTCAATGCTCGCTTATGTGAATTTTTGTTTCTTGGTTGGTTGCTTCTCAATCTATTTGCTAGCCTCCACTTGTACTAAATATAAATACTACTTGTGCATCCAAAATCTTTAAACCTAGTTTTGCCATATGAGTCCACCATACCTACCTATATGCGGTATTTCCGTGCCGTTCTAAGCAAATTTGTATGTACCAACTCTAATTTTCAAAATGAATTTCCTTTTTGTGTGCATGTACCGCTCATGAAGTGGCAGGGGGTGGCCAATATTTTCCATGCTAGATGTGTTATTCTCAAGATGAGTGTTTATTCACTTGTCATTGCACGAGAGTATGGCGGTAATAGGGATGCCCAGTCCCGAAATGAAAAAGAAATTTACTTTATGTTGTCAAATAATAAATTCCTTGGAAAATGTTGGTACGGATGATACCCGTGGATACGGCTAGCCGTGGAGTGTGAAAGTATGGTGGAAAAAGGAATAAACTTTATTTTATGTTTGGGAACCTTTTATGATATATCTAGGATGGAAAGTGTTGGGAATTACTCGGTCATTTTCATTGACGGGAAAAGCATGCCTCTCAAAAAAAATTTATCATTCAATTTAAGCTTTGAGCTCTTGCACCTCTACAAATCCCTACTTCCCTCTGCAAAGGGCCTATCTATTTACTTTATGCAATTTTTATTTTTATTTGAGTCTCCATCTTCTCTTATAAAGCACCAACTAGGGAGCACTATGATCATACTTGTGCATTGGATGTAGCTAATATTCGAGTGTGTTTCATGAATGGATCAATGATTGAGCATGATGGGCTAGGGATAACTTTCTTTAGTGTTGATATTTTGAAAGACATGGTTGCTTATTGATATGCTTGAGTATTGAAGTTATCATGTCAAATATAGACTATTGCTTTGAACCGTCTAAAAGTCCAAATGTCCATGCTACAAAAGAAAAGAATATGTGATGAACATGTTAGGCAACATTCCACATCAAAAATTCTGTTTTTTATCATTTACCTACTCGACGATGAGCAGGAATTAAGCTTGAAGATGCTGATACATCTCCAACGTATCTATAACTTTTTATTGTTCCATGTTGTTATATTATCATTCTTGGATGTTTTACAATCATTTTATAGCAACTTTATATCATTTTTTGGGACTAACCTATTGACATAGTGCCCAGTGCCAGTTGTTCCAAACGCAATGAAACTTTTTGGAGATTTTTTTGGACCAGAAGACACCTTGGGGCCAAGAAAGCACCTGGGAGGAGGCTCGTGGGGACCACAAGACACCAGGGCGCGCCCAGGAGCCCAGGCATGCCCTGGAGGGTTGTGGGGCCCACGGGGGTCTTCTGCACCGCCTCTTCGCCCTATAAATTCCCAAATATTCCAGAAAGTCTAGGGGAGTCGACGAAACACAATTCCAGCCGCCGCAAGTTCCAGAACCACGAGATCCAATCTAACACCATCACGGAGGGGTTCATCATCTCATTGGTGCCTCTCCGATGATGCGTGAGTAGTCCACCATAGACCTAAGGGTCCATAGGCAGTAGCTAGATGGCTTCTTCTCTCTTTTTGATTCTCAATACAATGGTCTCTTGGAGATCTATTTGATGTAAACCTTTTTGCGATGTGTTTGTTGGGATCCGATGAACTTTGAGTTTATGATCAGATCTATATCCATGAATATTATTTGAGTTTTCTTTGATCTCTTATATGCATGATTATTTATAGCCTCATATTTCTTCTTTGAATCTTTGGTTTAGTTAGGCCGACTAGATCGATTTTTGTTGCCATGGGAAGAGGTGCTTTGTGATGGGTTCGATCTTGCGGTGTCCTCTCCCAGTGACAGAAGGGGCAGCGAGGCACGCATGTATCATTGCTATTAAGGATAACAAGATGGGGTCTATTCCTACATGAATAGATCTTGTCTACATCATGTCATCGTTCTTATTGCATTACTCTGTTTCTCCATGAACTTAATACACTAGATGCATGCTGGATAGCGGTCGATGTGTGGAGTAATAGTAGTAGATGCAGGCAGGAGTCGGTCTACTAATCTTGGACGTGATGCCTATATACTGATCATTGCCTTGGATATCATCATAATTATTCGATCTTCTATCAATTTGTTTACCCACCGTGTGCTATTTTTCTCGAGAGAAGCCACTAGTGAAATCTACGGCCCCCGGGTCTATCTTTTATCATATTGCTTTCCAATCTACTTTTCATGGCATTTGTTTTTAGATCTATTATTCCGAAAACCCAAAATTACTTTGCTGCACTTTTTATTTGCATCTTTTATTACGTGTTTTATTCAGATCTATTTATCCAAACACATACAAACCAATCTATCTTTTTACCGAGGAGGGATTGACAACCCCTCTTACGCATTGGGTTGCGAGGATTTGTTCTTTGTGTGCAGGTACCATTTACATAGTGTTGCTTGGTTCTCCTACTAGAGTGATACCTTGGTTTCATAACTGAGGGAAATACCTACCGTAGATGTACTGCATCATCCCTTCCTCTTTGGGGAAATACCGACGTAGTTTCAAGCCACATCGGCAGGCTGCCCTAGGGCACCCCTCCTTCCTTCTGGCGCGCGGGCAGGGGAGGTGGAGCGCGCCCAGCCCCCTTGTGGGCTCGTGCGCCTCCCTCCTTGGCCCATGAGGCCCACCAAGTAGGCATAACCTATCGGTGGCCTCCCGGAACCCCTTCCGGCACTCTGATGGTAATCCGGTGCATTTTGAAACCTTTCCGAAACCCGAATACCTTCATCCTATATATCAATCTTTACCTCCGGACCATTCCAGAGCTCCTCATCATGTCCATGATCCAGGACTCCGAACAACATTCGGTCACCAACATACATAACTCATATAGTACTATATCATTAACGAACGTTAAGCGTGCGGACCCTACGGGTTTGAGAATGATGTAGACATGACCGAGATGCTTCTCCAGTCAATAACCAATAGAGGGACCTGGATGCCCATATTGTTTCCTACATATTCTATGAAGATCTTTATTGGTCGAACCTTTATGACAACATACGTAGTTCCCTTTGTCTGTCGGTATGTTACTTTCCTGAGATTCGATCGTCAGTATCTCCATACCTAGTTCAATCTCGTTACTGGCAAGTCTCTTTACTCATTCCGTAATACTTCATCTTGTAACTAACTCCTTAGTCATTTTTCTTGCAAGCTTCTTTGTGATGTTGTATTACCGAGAGGGCCCAGAGATACCTCTCCGTCATACGGAGTGACAAATCCCATTCTTGATTCACGCCAACTCAACAGACACCTTCGGAGATACCTGTAGAGCACCTCTATGATCACCCAGTTACGAAGTGAAGTTTGATAGCACACAAGGTATTCCTCCGGCATCCGGGAGTTGCATGATCTCATGGTCGAAGGAATATGTATTTGACATTTAAAAAGCAGTAGCAATAAACTGAACGATCATATGCTAAGCTAATGGATGGGTCTTTTCCATCACAAGTAACAACACATATCTATGGTTAGGAAACCTTAACCATCTTTTGATCAACGAGCTAGTTTAGTAGAGGCTTACTAGGGACTTAGTATTTGTTTATCTATTCACACATGTATTTAAGTTTCTGATCAATACAATTATAGCATGAATAATAAACCTTTACATGATTAAGGAAATATAATAATAACACTTTATTATTGCCTCTAGGGCATATTTCCAACAGCGACAGGGGGCGGTCAGTATCTTCCATGCTAAGTGGGTTATTCTCATGATGAGTGTTTACTCGCTTATCATTCACGAGAAAGTGGCTGGTAATTGGGATGCCCGGTCCTATGATCAAAATAAAAATGTAATAATAAAACAAACTCCCCCGGACTGTTGTTGGTATGGAGGGCACCCGAGGATTCGGCTAGCCATGGCTTGTGTTTGTTGGTGGAGGGGGAGTAAAACTTTACCTTTCTGCTTGGGAACCGCCTATAATGTGTATAGCATGGAAGATGTTGAAAACTCTCGGTCGCTACATTGACAATGAAAGCATACCTCTCAAAATTATATTCATCTCTGTTTTAAAAAAGCTTCGAGCTTTGGCACCTCTGCAAATCCCTGCTTCCCTCTGCGAGGGGCCTATCTATTTAGTTTTATTATTGAGTCATCATTTTCTCATCAGAGCATCAGCTGGAGAGCACTATTGTCATTTTTGTGCTTTGTGTTTAGTTAATAGGGATAATTAGATTTATGCCCCTAGTTGTATCCCACTCGGCTGCTTTACCCCTAATTTCCAAAAGTCACCGGTTCTGTCCAAGTCACTTCGCTCCTCTTATGCTTTTGCCCTTTGACCGATTGACCGCCAGTTTAAAAACTTCATAACTAATTCATACTAAATCAGAAAAATGCAAATAAGATACCAAAATGTTCGAACAAACATCACCTATATGTCCTTGTCATTTGTATTCATGACAAAAGTGTTGGAAAGTGCCCATCCGAGTTTTAGCTTTTATGATACCACCATGAATAGTAAAATCTAAAAAATCCAAAAAAATCAAAAAAAAATGGTGGCAAAGAATGACAAATGTTTTAAGTGCTTGCCAAGTTTCATCAGGGAATGACATTCATGAATGTCGTGGCAAAAAAAAACAATCAGCACTCCAAAATAGATTGTTTTTTTGCCATGACTTCCACGAATGTCATTTTCTGATGAAACTTGGCAAGCGCTTTAAATATATGTCATTCTTTGCCACCAATTTTTTTATTTTTTTATTTTTCAGATTTTACTGTTCATGGTGGTATTATAAGAGCTAAAACTCAGATAGGCACTTTCTAGCACTTCTGTCATGAATGCAAATGACACTTACATATAGGTGATTGATACGTCTCCAACGTATCTATAATTTATGAAGTATTCATGCCATATTTACAACAATTTTATATGGTTTTGGTATGATTTGCATGGAAAATTCAACTGGCATTGTTTTCAGCAGAACTACCATGGTGTTGTTTTTTGTGCAGAAATAAAAGTTCTCCAAATGTAGCAAAACTTTTTGACGATTTTTTTGGAACAAAATAGGCACTAGAAGCTTCGTGGGAGGACCAGAAGGTGAAGGAGGTGAGCACAACCCACCTGGGCACGCCTGGGCCCTTGCCCGTGTGCAGGTGGGTTGTGGTCACCTCGAGGCCCGTCTTCGCGTGAAACCGACGCCAAAAAATCTATAAATACAGAAACCCCCAGAAATAACCCTAGATCATAAGTTCCGCCGCCACAAGCCTCTGTAGCCACGAAAAACCAATCTAGACCCCATTCCGGCACCCTGCCGGAGGGGGAAATTATCACCGGTGGCCATCTTCATCATCCCGGCGGCCACCATGATGAGGAGGGAGTAGTCCACCCTCGGGGCTGAGGGTTTGTACCAGTAGCTATGTGTTTAATCTCTCTCTCTCTCTCGTGTTCTTGAGATGGCACGATCTTGATGTATCGCAGGCTTTGTTAATATAGTTGGATCATATGGTGTTTCTCCCTCTCTATCTTGTTGTGATGAATTGAGTTTTCCCTTTGAGATTTCGTTTTATCGGATTGAATACTTTTATGGATTTGAGAGCACTTGATCTATGTCTTGGCACTCAACTCGCGGATTCCCGAGGTGACATTGGGGTAATCTATGCATAGGGGTTGATGCACGTTTTCGTCCTTGTTTCTCCGGTAGAAATCTTGGGGCACTCTTTGAGGTTCTTTGTGTTGGATTGAGTATGTTTGATGCATATCGTATAATCAACTCACGGATACTCGTGGTGACATTGGAGTATCTAGGTGACATTAGAGTTGGTTGATGTGTATCATATGGTGTTATTTTAGTACGAACTCTTCGTTAGATCGATCGGAAAGAATAGCTTGGTGTTATTTTAGTACGAACTCTAGGATAGATTGATCGGAAAGAATAGCTTTGAGGTGGTTTCGTACCCTACAAACAATTTCTTCTTATGTTCTCCGCTAGATGGGAACTTCGGAGTGATTCTTCATTGCACCTTGAGGGAAGGTTATATGATCCAATTATATTAGCATTGTTGAGAGATTGCACTAGCGAAAGTACAGACCCTAGGCCTCATTTTCAAGCATTGCAATACCGTTTGTGCTCCGTTTTATCAATGGCTACCTTGCTGTTTTTTATTGTTCTTATTACAAAAATCAACATCTACTATCATTACTATGCTTGTATCACCATCTCTTCGCCGAACTAGTGCACCTATACAAATTACCATTGTATTTGGTGTGTTGGGGACACAAGGGACTTTTTATTATTTGGTTGCAGGGTTGTTTGAGAGAGACCATCTTCATCCTACGCCTCCCACGGATTGATAAATCTTAGGTCATCCACTTGAGGGAAAATTGTTATTGTCCTACAAAACTCTGCGCTTGGAGGCCCAACACGAGTTTACAAGAACAAGTTGTGTAGTAGACATCAACCTCTTTTCTGGCGTCGTTGCCGGGGAGGTGAGTGCATGAAGGTATATCTTTAGATCTTACAACTGAATCTTTTAGTTTCTTATTTTATCACTAGTTTGGTTTATAAAAGAAAACTACAAAAAAATGGAATTGAGGTGGCCTCATATTATTCGTCTTTTTCATGTCTTTCTTGAAAATGATGGAAAGGAAAATTGTGCTCAATTGATAGAAGAAGAATTCAATAAAATGTTTGCATAAAATCTTTGAATGATGAGCATGATTGCAATGTTGTTAGTGTGAATTCTATGAATATCCATGATGCTAATGATATGCAAAGCCATAAGCTTGGGGAAGCTATATTTGATGAAGATGATATTTTTAGTCCCCCAAGTTTTGATGAGAAAATTTATTATGATGAAAGCATGCCTCCTATTTATGATGATTATATTGATGAAAGTGGGTTTGGAAGAGTGTCAACTTTATTTAATGATGATCCCACTATTTTGGAGGGTGTTGAATCTTATTGTGATAACTATGAAAGTGGATTTGGAGAGGTCATAACTTTATTTAATGATGAATCCACTATCTTGGAAGAGGTTTCAATTGATTTTGATAACAAAGTTGATATCTCTGATGATTATGGTGATGACATATATGTTATAGGGAATAATTATAAGCATGAAACTTGTCGTCATGATTTTAATTTTCAATCACATGATAGTTATTTTGTTGAGTTTGCTCCCACTACTATTCATGAGAATAAATTTGCTTATGTGGAGAGTAATAAAAATTCTATGCTTGTGGATCATGAAAAGAATGCTTTATGTGATAGTTATATTGTTGAATTCATTCATGATGCTACTGAAAATTATTATGAGAGAGGAACATATGCTTTTACATATTGCAATAATATCAAGTTTCCTCTCTATGTGTTAAAAATCTTGAAGTTTTGCTTGTTTTGCCTTCCTATGCTAGTTGATTCTTGTTCCCATAAGTTGTTTGCTCACAAAATCCCTATGCATAGGAAGTGGGTTAGGCTTAAATGTGCTAGTATTATGCTTCATGATGCTCCCATTATGTTTCAATTCATATCTTTTATGTGAGCATCATTGAAATCATCATGCCTAGCTAAAAAGGCATTAAAGAAAAGCGCTTGTTGGGAGACAACCCAACATTTACCTCTACTGTTTTTGTGTGTTCATATGATTAGGCTACTGTAGTAATTATGTTTTATAGCTTTTGTTTCAATAAAGTACCAAGTAAAGCCTTTGGGATAGTGTGGATGATAGTTGACTTGATTCTGTGCAAAAACAGAAACTTTTGTGCCCAGTAATAGAATTGTTAAAATTCACTGGAGGGTCTAAAAATTCTGAATTTTTTACAGTTTATGGGTATTCAAATTTTATACGTTTTCCTAAGTTTTCAGAGTTTTTGTAGTTACATAAGTATGACCTTAATTCAGATCTTTACATATTGTTCTGTTTTTGACAGATTCTGTTTGCAATGCATAGTTTGCTTGTTTTATGGTTTCTATGGCTTATATTGCTTAATATAAATTGTAGAAATTGTATAGTACAGTAGGAATTATGTGGAAACAATTATGAATCTTATCTTGACAGTACCAAAGTGAATGATTTGTCTTTATCATACTAACCCATCTCACGAAGTTCCGTTAAGTTTTGTGTGATTGAAGTTTTCAAGTTTTGGGTGAGATATCGATATGAGGAGAATAAGGAGTGACAAGACCCTAAGATTGGGGATTCACAAGGCACCCCAAGGTAATATTCAAGGAAGATCCAAGCAACTAAGCTTGGGGATGCCCCGGTAGGCATCCCACCTTTCTTCATCAACAATTATAGGTTAGTATCGGTTGAGCCTAAGTTTTTGCTTCTTCACATGATGTGTGCTATTCTTAGAATGTCATTTTATTTTGTTTTGGTTGCTGTTTTCATAAAATACTTAGATCTGAAAAAAAAATGAGAGAGAGTCCTCACATAGCTATCCATTAATTAACTACTCATTTGATCTTTCACTTATATCTTTTTGGAGTAGTTTGTCGAACACTCTCATGCTTCACTTATATTATTTTTAGAGTTGATAATAGTGATGACAATTTCCACAAACTATGAAATTGGTACCAAAGTGATGGATGTTCAAGAAGGATATAATAAAAACTTTCATGTAGATCATTGGATATGATAAGTTTGATTCCTTGCAATAGTTTTGCGATATGGAGATAATAATATGTGAGTCATGTTGGTGAGTAATTGTGCAGGAATATTGGTGTTAAGGTTTGTGATTCCCTATGCAAGCATGAAAGTCAATAGTTATGCAATGGAATTACATCCTACTTGTGGTGCATTATTTGGTGTTAGTTATGCTCAATGCTCGTTTATGTGAATTTTAGTTTCTTGGTTGGTTGCTTCTCAATCTATTTGCTAGCCTCCATTTGTACTAAGTGGGAATACTACTTGTGCATCCAAAATCCTTAAACCCAGTTTTGCCACATGAGTCCACCATACCTACCTATATGCGGTATTTCCGTGCCATTCTAAGTAAATTTGTATGTGCCATATCTAATTTTCAAAATAAATTTCCTTCTTGTGTGCTCCTACCGCTCATGAAGCGGTAGGGGGTGGCCAATATTTTCCATGCTAGATGTGTTATTCTCAAGATGAGTGTTTATTCACTTGTCATTGCACGAGAGTACGGCAGTATTAGCGATGCCCAGTCCCAAAATGAAAAAGAAATTTACTTTATGTTGTCAAATAATAAATTCCTTGGAAAGTGTTGGTATGGACGGCACCCGTGGAAACGGCTAGCTATGGATTGTGAAAGAATGGTGAAAAAAGGAATAAACTTTATTTTCTGTTTGGGAACCGCCTATGATGTATCTAGCATGGAAAGTGTTGGGAATTCTCGGTTGTTTTTGTTGACGGGAAAAGTATGCCTCTCAAAATATTTTATCTCTAGCTTTGAGCTCTGGCACCTCTACAAATCGCTGCTTCCCTCTGGGAAGGGCCTATCTATTTACTTTATGCAATTTTTATTTTTATTTGAGTCTCCATCTTCTCTTATAAAGCACCAACTAGGGAGCACTATGACCATACCTGTGCATTGGATGTAGCTAATATTCGAGTGTGTTTCATGAATGGATAGATGATTGAGCATAATGGGCTAGGGATAGCTTTCTTTAGCGTTGATATTTTGAAAGACATGGTTGCTTGTTAGTATGCTTGAGTATTGATGTCTTCATGTCAAATTATAGACTATTGCTTTGAATCATTCAAGTCCAAATGTCCATGCTACAAAATAAAGAGTATATGATGAATATGATAGGTAGCATTCCACAACAAAAATTCCGTTTTCAATTGCTACTTTATCATGATGCGTTTTATGAGAAAGAGTTGCCGTTATGATGCTAGGAAAAGTGATTGAAATTATCATTGATCAAACCTATGCACTATGCTAGCATTCACACTTCATAAATTATTTCTTTTATCATTTACCTACTCGAGGACGAGTAGGAATTAAGCTTGGGGATGCTGATACGTCTCCAACGTATCTATAATTTATGAAGTATTCATGCCATGTTTACAACAATTTTATATGGTTTTGGTATGATTTGCATGGAACTAACCTGGACTGACGTTGTTTTCAGCAGAACTACCGTGGTGTTGTTTTTTGTGCAGAAATAAAAGTTCTCCAAATGCAACAAAACTTTTTTATGATTTTTTTTTGAACAAAAGTGGCACTAGAAGCTTCATGGGAGGACCAAAAGGTGAAGGAGGTGAGCACAACCCACCTGGGCGCATCTGGGCCCTTGCCCGTGTGCAGGTGGGTTGTGGTCACCTCGAGGCCCATCTTCGCGTGAAACCGACACCAAAAAATCTTATAAATACAGAAACCCCCAGAAATAACCCTAGATCAGAAGTTCTGCCGCCGCAAGCCTCTGTAGCCACGAAAAACCAATCTAGACCCCGTTCCGGCACTCCACCGGAGGAGAAAATCATCACCGGTGGCCATCTTCATCATCCCGGCGGCCACCATGATGAGGAGGGAGTAGTCCACCCTCGGGGCTGAGGGTTTGTACCAGTAGCTATGTGTTTAATCTCTCTCTCTCTCTCTCGTGTTCTTGAGATGGCATGATCTTGATGTATCGCGGGCTTTGTTAATATAGTTGGATCATATGGTGTTTCTCCCTCTCTATCTTATTGTGGTGAATTGAGTTTTCCCTTTGAGATTTCATTTTATCGGATTGAATACTTTTATGGATTTGAGAGCACTTGATCTATGTCTTGGCACTCAACTCACGGATTCCCGAGGTGACATTGGGGTAATCTATGCATAGGGGTTGATGCACGTTTTCGTCCTTGTTTCTCCGGTAGAAATCTTGGGGCACTCTTTGAGGTTCTTTGTGTTGGATTGAGTATGTTTGATGCATATCGTATAATCAACTCATGGATACTCGCGGTGACATTGGAGTATCTAGGTGACATTAGAGTTGGTTGATGTGTATCATATGGTGTTATTTTAGCACGAACTCTTGGTTAGATCGATCGAAAAGAATAGCTTGGTGTTATTTTAGTACAAACTCTAGGATAGATTGATCGGAAAGAATAGCTTTAAGGTGGTTTCGTACCCTACAAACAATTTCTTCTTATGTTCTCTGCTAGATAGGACCTTTGGAGTGATTCTTCATTGCACGTTGAGGGAAGGTTATATGATCCAATTATATTATCATTGTTGAGAGATTGCACTAGCGAAAGTACGGACCCTAGGCCTCATTTTCAAGCATTGCAATACCGTTTGTGCTCCATTTTATCAATGGCTACCTTGCTGTTTCTTATTGTTCTTATTACAAAAATCAATATCTACCATCATTACTACGCTTGTATCACCATCTCTTCGCCGAACTAGTGTACCTATACAAATTACCATTGTATTTGGTGTGTTGGGGACACATGAGACTTTTTATTATTTAGTTGCAGGGTTGTTTGAGAGAGACCGTCTTCATCCTACGCCTCTCACAGATTGATAAACCTTAGGTCATCCACTTGAGGGAAAATTGCTACTGTCCTACAAAACTCTGTGCTTGGAGGCCCAACACGAGTCTACAAGAACAAGTTGTGTAGTAGACATCAGTGATGTTTTTCCAAACATTTTGGTATCTTATTTGCATTTTCAGATTTAGTATGAATTAGTTATGAAGTTTTCAAACTGACGGTCAAAGGGCAAAAGCATAAGAGGTCTGAAGTGACTTGGATAGAACCGGTGACTTTTGGAAATTAGGGGTAAAACAGCCGAGTGGGACACAACTAGGGGCATAAATCTAATTATCCCTAGTTAATATTGAGTATGAGCATGACTGGATCTCCTTTACCATGAATTATAATGTCTAGTCAGTGCTTGAACTTCATAGGTGCTCTTCATTTATGTTTTGCGATCTCAGAAAGGGCTAGCGAGATACCATTGTGTCATTTTGTATCATGATTGTTTTGAAAAAAGTGTTGTCATCCGAGATATCTTATTATTTCTCGCTAGTTGTTTATATCATTGAAAAGAGTAAATATGATACCTAAGTGTTACCGTGAGTATGGTTAGTTCATAATCTTTGCTGAAAACCTGAACATTGGTTAGGCATATTTACAACAACAATATCAAACAGAGTATGTAAAAGTTTTTCTTTGTCCTTTCAGTTTGTCAACTGAATTGCTTGAGGACAAGCAATGAGTTAAGCTTGGGGGAGTTGATACGTCTCCGTCGTATCTACTTTTCCGAACACTTTTGCTCTTGTTTTGTCTAATTTGCATGATTTGAATGAATCTAACTCGGACTGACGCTGCTTTCAGCAGAATTACTATGGTGTTGTTTTTG
The DNA here is from genome assembly GCA_011799875.1 of Thinopyrum elongatum. Lineage (NCBI taxonomy): Eukaryota > Viridiplantae > Streptophyta > Magnoliopsida > Poales > Poaceae > Thinopyrum > Thinopyrum elongatum. The sequence continues at coordinate 380,225,264 of CM022301.1, forward strand.
TGCAGAAATCAAAGTTCTCGGATTGACCTGAAAATTTATGGAGAATTTTTATGAAATATATAAAAATACTGGCGGAAGATATACCAGAGGGGGGCCACCCAGGAGCCACAAGCTCAGGGGGCACGCCCACCCCCCCAGGGCGCGTCGTACGAACTTGTGGGCCCCCTGGACCTCCGACAACCCTAACTTCAACTCCATATATACCTATTCGCTAAGAAAAAAATTAGAGAGAAGGACTCATCACGTTTTACGATACGGAGCCGCCGCCACCTCCTGTTCTTCATAGGGAGGGCTGATCTGGAGTCCGTTCGGGGCTCCGGAGGGTGGAATCCATCGTCGTCGTCATCACCAACCCATCTTCACCGCCAACTTCATGATGCTCACCGCCGAGAGTCGGTAATTCCTTCGTAGGCTTGCTGGATGGTGATGGTGTTGGACGAGATCTAACATGTAATTGAGTTAGTTTTGTTAGGGCTTGATCCCTAGTATCCACTATGTTCTAAGATTGATGTTGCTATGACTTTGCTATGCTTAATGCTTGTCACTAGGGTCTGAGTGCCATGATTTCATATTTGAACCTATTATATTTTCATGAAATATGTGTGTTCTTGATCCTATCTTGCAAGCTATACACACCTATTACGTGTTATGATCCGCATACCCCAAGGTGACAATAATTGGGATCCTTTCTGGTGATTACCGTAGTTTGAGGAGTTCATGTATTCACTATGTGTTAATGCTTTGTTCCGGTTCTCTATTAAAAGGAGGCCTTAATATCCCTTAGTTTCCAATAGGACCCCGCTGCCACGGGAGGGTAGGACAAAAGATGTAATGCAAGTTCTTTTCCATAAGCACGTATGACTATATACGGAATACATGCCTACATTATATTGATGAACTGGAGCTAGTTCTGTGTCGCTCTAGGTTATAACTATTACATGATGAATGACATCCAATGCAATTATCCATCACTAATCCGATGCCTACGCTTTTCATATATTGATCTTTGTTAAGTTACTTTCACCGTTGCTGCTGTTACAATCACTACAAAATTGCTATTGTTTCTGCTACTGTTACTGTTACTATCAAACTATCATACTACTTTGCTACTGATCACCTTGCTGCAGATATTAAGTCTTCCAGGTGTGGTTGAATTGACAACTCAACTGCTAATACTTGTGAAATTTCTTTGGCTCCCCTTGTGTCGAATCAATAAATTTGGGTTGAATGCTCTACCCTTGCAAACTATTGTGATCCCCTATACTTGCGGGTTATCATCAACTCAGCCTGCTATGTTGATTGTTTAGCCAAACAACACATGCACACCTTGCCTGACCAAGCAAAAATCATTTTCTATCTAGGCTGCCAGTAGGCGTCATTTTATCTCAGGCATGAAGCCCAGGGCATGAACCAAACAACTCCACAAGTCTAAGAGGTTTGGCGCCCAAACCTCATGAGTTGTAGGACTTCGGTTGAACTTGTAGCTAAACCACATAGATTATGAAAGACTCGTGCAAACCTCTAAAGTGTGCAAACGAGTTGTTATTATACAGCAATAAACCTACAATACACAAAGAAACATTGATGGACAATGCCTCTAGAAATAGGCTATATGCCAAAGTAATCCGAAATAGTATCCATGAATCAAGTTTAGAATTTGATGAACCCTCCGAAAGACTTAGAGCCTAGTACAGTAATGGATCTATAAACCGACAAAGATAAAAATATTTTACAAAGCTCAACTTATTGAAAATAGTTTATGACGAGTTCAAGGAGTTGACTATGACGAATGGTCTCGCCATAGTGATACTTCGGGTTAAGATAGCAATTATTACATATTTCAATTATCTATACATACAAATAAAGCACGGAGTGTTTCTGCGTGTCCGTCTATAAATTACACCAGAAGTTGGCAACAATTACCCACCATGCCACGAGAGCTCCTATTTAGCGCCGTGCGCGCTGGCGAACGAGCCAGCGCGCACCCTCCCTTCCCTCGGAGTGCCACTTTGGGCCGGCCCATTTGCGGGGTTGGACTCGCACCATTTGTTTGTTTTTTGTTTTCTATTTTTGTTTTATTCTTCTTTAAACTAAATCGGGACTACAAAAAGGTTCCAAAATTCCAAAAAAAATGTGGATTTTGAAAAAAAATGTTCAAGAAATCATAAAATATTTACATATTCAAACAATGTCTGTGATTTAAAAAAATGTTCATATATTTAAAATTGTTCATGAGTTTCAAAAAAATGTTCACGAATTGTACAAAATGCTCGCCTATTCAAAAAAAATCACAATTTGATTAAAAAATCACGTGTTTAGAAATGCTCGTGAATTTGAAAAAATCTTCATGAATTCAAAAATTCTTCATGATTTTTTAAACATGTTCACAAAAGTAAAAAAATGTTCGTGAATTTCAAAAATTGTTCCTAATTTTTTGAAAACAATATCGATTCAAAAAATTTCATTGATTCAAAAAACTATATAAGTTTCCAAAAAATGTCACAATTATAAATACTTGTTCACGGTTTCAAAAAATGATCACAAATTTGAAACATGTTCATGATTTCCAAAACATTTCACTATTAAAAAATATTCACAAATTTGAAAATTGTTCACAAAATAAAAAAATAAAAAGGGAAAATGGTACTCCCTCCGTTCATTTTTATAAGTCGTTTCAGACAACTCAAATTGAGTTGTTTTGCGCTGTGTCTGAAATGTCTACAAGGCCTTATAAAAGTGAACAGAGGGAGTAGAAAAAATAAAAAGGAAAGAAAAATAAAAATGAAAATAGAAAATAGAAAATTATAAATGAAAAAGGGGAAAACTAAATGAAAAAGGGGGAAACTGAATGAAAAAAAAAAGAAAAGAAAAAAGAAAAACCGGTTTGGGAAGGTTCTAGAACCTACTGGAAACGAACTATGTTGGGCTGTCCGGCGACCCATGCGCCAAATAGGATCCACCCGTGCCACGCATACGTGGTAAAAAAAATTGTGTCATTTTTCTTCTATTATTATTTTTGAGATTTTTTTATTGAGTAATCTCGCCACTTTATTGATTAACAGGAATGTTCAAAGGTACAATACGTTGGTCATGAGGAGTGACCAACCATACATGTCTACCTGACTGAAGATTACAAGCAAACTTGGCGAGATTGTGGGCCTCGAAATTATGATTTCCACGCTCATGAACAAAAGAGACGGAAGTAAAATTATTTCTACGACCCAAAATTTCCTGTATGATAGCTGAGTGCGGACCCCCTGTCCCTTGGTGTATATCGTTCACCACACCTTGGCAATCCGATGCTATTATCATATGTGTCATCTGAAGATCACTTGCAAGTGCCAACGCCTCCCTGCATGCAAAAGTTTCCAAGATTTTTGGATCAAAAACACCTTGGTAGAACACCGCTGAAGACCCCAAATATAGACCCTTGTGGTCTCGACAGACCGCGGAGATAGCCCTGTCGCGTCTTTGTCGCACCACCGCTCCATCCACGTTAATTTTCACCATCCCAACTGGTGAGGCTAGCCATCTTCTTGGAGCTTCCCTCCTGGCACCTAATAAAGCGTGAGGGCCTTCCGGTTTTGTAACACCCCCGGTGATTAGCAACAGTAATCACTTTTGATAATGACATGTCAGCGAGATTAACACTGCATAATCATCATTAGCATCATATTGCATTTCAACTCCTAAGTCAAATTCAAATTTAAATGAAAGTGAAATATAAAAGTTGTCCAACATAAAAAACTAAAATGTTCAGTAAATAACAAATATTGCAGAGATCATTCTAAAATTGTAACCAATAAATAATAAAATAATTAGGTGGCTCTAACATAATTAAAACAGCGAGGATTAATGCATTTTCATTATTATAAAAATTTGTGGGAGCTCCAATTGTCTCCAAACTAATTTTTGGTAGTGGTGGATAATACCTAGTATTTGTTGGAGCAATTGTTGTGTTTTACAAAAACCATTAGGAGGCCTGACTATTTACTAAACTGAGAAAGGAGAATAAAGAAAAAGATAAAAGAAAAATGAAACAGAAAAGAAGAAAAAGGACCCCCCCTTCCCCCCCCGGCCCAACTGGGCCCCAGCCCAGCCGGCCGGCCCAGCTCCCGGCCCACCCCGCCTACTTGGGCCTCCCCCTGGAGGCCACGAAACCCTAACCCCACTCACCCCCTCGCCACTCCCCTCGTTCACCCCCTCCCCCGATCCAGAACTGGATCGGGCGCTGCTCGCGCCGACCGCGCCCTGCCGCTCGTCGTCGCCCCATCGCCACCGCCACCTCGCCGGACTGCACTGCCCCGCCTCCCCATCTCCGGCTCCACCGAGCCTCGCCGCCCTCTTCTCTGCATCGGGGGTGAGGAACCCCCCGGCCTCCTCTTCCCTCTGGCTGCGCTCCGGCGCGCCCATCGCGCGCTCGCCCGACCACGCACCGCGCCCGCGCGCGGCCTCGCCCGTGCCTGCTCGCCGCATGCCCACTCGCCGCTGCGGTTGCGCTCGCCGCTGCTGCTGCTCGCGCGCCGCCCCGCGCCCGCGCGCCTCGCGCGCCTCGCTCGCCTCGAGCGCGCGCCCCACACCCCCTCTGGCCTCGCCCCGCTCTCGCCGCTGCCCTGCCTCCCCTGGCCGCGCCTCGCCGCGCCCGCCACCCGTGCTCGCCTGTGGCCCTCGTGCCACTGACCAGTGGGGCCTAGTGCCCCAGTGCCACTGGCCAGTGGGCCCTGCTTCCCCCCTGGCCCAATGACAGAACGGGCCCACGCCCTAAAAACGTTTAAAAAAAAGAAAGAAAGAAATAAAAATAAATAATTAAAATAATTAAAATAATTAATTAATTAATTAGTTAATTAATCCTGATTAGGTTAATCTAATTAACTAATTAGTGTTAATTAAACAGTAATTAGTAATTAACTTAATTAACCGCTGACATCAGCATGAGATCATGCTGATGTCATCATCAGCACTGTTTCGGATAATGTTGAATTAAATAATTAATTAAATTTCAGAAATTAATAAAAACTTTAGAAAATCATATTAAATAAACCGTAACTCCGATGAAAATATTTTATACATGAAACTTGCTCAGAACGACGATACGAACCCGAATACGTCCTCCGTATTCCCGTCAGACGCCCGCAGCTATAAGAACATTGAACTTTTAGACCGATTTCAGTAAATGAATAGTGCCCAACTTTAATTAAATAAATCCAAATAAATTCCTAAATTAACTAAATCGTTTAGTTAGGCAGTAGAACACCCCGGCATATCATTTAGGCATGTCATACATATTGTTTGCATTATTGCCGTGAATTTATTGTTTCTCTCCCCCTCCTTCTCTCTCTCGATAGACGCTGAGACCGACGGCGCTGCACCAGGATACGACTACTCTACCGACGAGCAGCCCGTTGACGACCTTCCCCTCTTGCCAAAGCAACCAGGCAAGCCCCCCCCTTGAGCATTCCAGATATCGCCCATTCTATTCTCCTGCTTGCATTAGATTTCGCTACTGTTAATGTATACTCCTATTCTGATGCATAGCCTGCTGTTGTAACCTGTTCATTGCTACCTTACCTGCCTATGATAAACTGATTAGTATAGGTTGGTAGTGAACCATCAGTGACCCCACCACCTTACCCTTGTTGCCCCTGCTTGATCATCGACGACTCGATCAACGTGATCGTCGACCAGAGACCGACACCTCACTTCACACCCCCTAAGTTGTACGACTCTGCGTAGTAACTATCGAGTGCCGAGGGTGATACCTCGTAACGCACTCACGATGAATACTCTGCAGTATAGCTGTTCGGTCGTGGTCATCGAGGGTGATTCCTCCTTCTCCACTTCCGATACGACTCTGTCGTGCGACCCCTCAGTGTGAACCTCGAGGGTGATACCTCATACGTTCACCCTGATGATTTGACCACACGGCTACTTGACCTTTGTTACAGGCGGGTCCACCCTGGTGGGTACCCGCTGGGGATCTATGATTTTGGGTGTGCGGAAGGGCACTCGAGTGTGACATTGTGGCGGAGCATCAGAGACTCTGATTGTCTCCGCTTGATACTAATTGAGCCTATTGGATTTGGGTGTGTGATCTGAGTGGGTCGACGTGCCCTATACGCACTACCACCACGTGGGATAATGGTTATGGGACCCTCTGCAAAGTACGTTTCTCCGAAAGCTCGTCTGACGTCACGATTCACCGTGCGGGCTGATTGTCGGGATTGGGCTGGATACTTCACTGACGAGTTCAGTGTCGCGCCTGCACCCCGGCCAGTCTCGCAACGCGCAGGGTGCCCAGGGCGATGGCCCGAGACCTCTGGGTGCATAGGTTAGTCCGGCGTGCTGACCTCTCTGCCGAGCCTAGGTAGGGCGCTGCTTTGTGTTGATCTTCCGAGGACGGGCATTACACAGCAAGTGTGTCCGGCCAGAGTTGATCGAGCGTGTTGGGTAACAGTAGTGCACCCCTGCAGGGATGAATCTTCTATCGATAGCCGGTCCTACGGTAAAGGACGCTCAGTTTGTGTATCCCGATCTACTACTTAAACTGGATACTTGTTACTTAATTGAAGCTTCGGGATCGCTTTCTCGCTTGGGAGTCGAGGAAGGATCTTTAAGCTATACTTCAACATGTTTGCTAAATAAAATGCTATTCTACTCTCTTCTACTGCTGCAAGATGATGGCCCTGTGAAGATGTTTGAAGATGCTAGTCTTTGATAGGACTAGGCCTTCTCTCTATTCTGGCATTTCTGCAGCCCAGCCCACATATACAGCCTTTCACCATTGATAATGTTGCATATGTAGTATAGATCCTTGCTTGCTGAGTACTTCAGATGAGTACTCATGGTTGCTTTACTTTCTCTTTTCCCCATATACCCCACATTGATGATACATCAGACGATGGAGTCCAGGAGCCAGATGCCACCACCGGAGCCTACTACCAGGAGGGTCCAGAGGGTACTTACTACTGGATGGAGCCAGATGACTAGGAGTAGGATCGGAGGCTCCCGGGCAGGAGGCCAACGCCTTTCGATCTAGTGTCGCTGTTTGTGCTAGCCTTCTTAAGGCAAAACTTGTCTAACTATGTCTGTACTCAGATAATATTTGTATGACTGACTTATGTATTCGGATCTTTGGATCCCTGGTTTGTAATATTGTGGACCTCCGTTTAAATTGTGTTGTGATATCTTCCCGTGAGTCCCTGTGCTTGATCGTACACGTTTGCGTGTATGATTAGTGTATGATTGAGTCGGGGGCGCCACAAGTTGGTATCAGAGCCGACTGCCTGTAGGAAGCCCCCTTCCAATTCCTTGGCCGAAGTTGAGTCTAGAAATCGAAAAACTAATTTACTAACTTGGCTGGGTGGCTTACGGGCCCACGTCGCCAACTGGGTGGTATTAGGATCTTTTATTCCTCGTCTATACTCTGGGACTCTGATCTCTCTTCTACTCAGGTTAAATAAATTTTACTAACGCCGACACTTAGGATCTCGTAAATCCCGTCTACCCGGAGAGCTGGATATCTGTGCGATTTCCCTGTCATTGATCTGATTAGTCTGATAATCATTTTCCTTTCCATTGTTTTGTTTAACCTTTCTCTCCGAGTTGTGTTAAACTTCTCATTGTCATTTGACAAATCTGAATTTCCTCTGTTTCAAATGGACCGTTTGTTTCCACCACGTCCTACGACACAGCTTGTGCTTCGCACTTGGGCTCGTAATGCCCCTGGGTTTCCAGCTGTCCTGATCGCTCTCATGACCAGACTTGGCTACCGTTGGTACCCTGAGCACTTGGTTTACGAGGATTACCGCGAGTTCAATCAGGAGCAGTACCATGCTGATGTTCGTATCTATGATCAGCAGAATGACTCAGACACCGAGCTACACCTTTTTCACGGATTAGGCGTGACGATTGAGATGGCAGTCCATGATTCCGCCTACTCTGCTGTCGTACGTCTCCGAGGACAGTTCAGCGATATCTTGGATGACTCTGAGTTCCGATACATTCCGTATGCACCTGTTGGAGATGCTACTGGATACTACACAGCTATCTGTGCCCCGTACGAGTCTCGACGCTACGACCCGCAGGTTCTGATTCAGTGCACTCAGGCTCTGGATCGCACTGTTCGGGCTCTTGCCGTCGAGTTGTTCGCCACTCGAGCACGCTACTACGAGGCTATGACACAGTTGCTACCAGCTGTTCATGCAGGGATACATCCGGAGTATATTCCTTACCCACGCAGGACCGAGATGCCGCCAGGTATTGATTGGCCTGAAGTGGGAGGTCACACGCCTGCACGTGGACCTCTTCATACAGTTCGAGACCGGGTTCTGCATCAGAGTGCACATGGAGCACAGGATCCTGCCGCGACGAACATTCGTCGTCCGCACTTGCAGTTACCCCGTTTTAGTGGTTTTCTCCGACGCTGATGTAGCCTTTGCTATGTCACGTTGTGTACTTCCTTACCGCGTGCCTGCGTGCCGCCTAGTGTGTCTCTAGTTTTTCAATTTGCGCCGTTATGCTGCCCGATTTTAACCGACTGTGTATGGATCTGTATGTCTTAATCGACTACTGTTATGTATCTGTTACACTACTTAATTTGCTATCGAGTTACATCATGTTTGACACTAAACGCTCGCAATTGCTTTTACTAAACTACCCCCTGTTGATACTTAGCAGGATGGTTAGACCAGGTGGTCGTGGTCGTGGTCGTGCCCCTGAACGCCCACCACCGCCAGACTATATGGCGGCTATGATGCAACAGTTTGAGCTTAACCGCCAGTTCATGGTTGGAATCATGGCTCAGTTTCCGCATCAGAACAACCAGAACCAGAACCCAGCTTCAATAACTTTGACAGAGTTTACGCGACTCAACCCAACGCAGTTCCGCAACTCTGACAAGCCCCTGGATGCCGATGACTGGCTCCGCGACATCACTCACGAGATGGAGTCAGCTAATGTCGCCCCTGCCAACTACGTCAACTTCGCGGCCTTTTTCTTAAAGGGCCCCGCTGCTCAATGGTGGGACACACACAAGCGTACTCTGCAAGTTGGAACAGTCATCACCTGGTATGAGTTCCAGGCTGCTTTCCGTACACGTTATATCCCTCAAGCAATTATGGAACGCATGAAGACCCAGTTCCGTAACCTCACTCAGGGCAACAAGACCGTCGAAGCTTATCAGCGGGAATTTCTAGACCTCTCCCGCTATGCTGAAGAAGACATCGCTACAGATGCACGCAGACAAGAGAAGTTCCGTAGTGGACTACACCCCGACCTCAAGCTTGCACTAGCTGCTCAAGACATCAATGACTTTTCAACTCTGACGAACAAGGCTATTCTTGTTGAGACCGCTCAGATGGAATACAAGGAATCGCAGAAGCGCTATCGTGATGCTGGCTCATCTTCGGGCTCAGCATCGAAGCGTCGAGTTTGGATCCCCAACAATGCATTCCGTTCCAATACCTCTGCGCCAAAGAACAACTATGCTGCACCACGTCTGCCTCCTCCACCGCCGAGGCAGCCAAAAACTCAAGCTATTCAAAACAATGCTCCTCTTCGTCCTGAAGATGGTCTATGCTTCAAGTGCCGCAAACCAGGACACCAGGCTAAAGACTGCCGCCAGAATCAGAATCAGTTAGCCTTTCCTCGTGCTGGCCGTGGCAATGGTCATGGCAACAACCAAACCCGCAACTATAATACTGGGTCTGCTGCACATGGTCGTGGACACGCCTACAACATTGACATTGAAGAAGTCCAGGATCAACCTGCTACTGTGATGGGTACCCTTCTTGTTAACTCAGTACCTGCTTCTGTTTTATTTGATTCAGGAGCATCACATTCATTCATCTCTGGAAAATTTGCATTGATGCATGGCATTCGATATGAGAAAATGCATACTCCGTTAGTCATTAAAACTCCCGGAGGTCACTGTCATGCTGACGTAATAGCACCTGACATTACCGTCGAAATTAAAGGATTGGAATTCCTTGCCTCGCCCATCGTCCTGAAGTCTTCCACCATAGACCTTATACTTGGAATGGATTGGTTGAAAGCTCACATTGCTTCGATCAATTGTGCCACTAAAGTCGTCCAACTTCTTCACCCCAACGATGAGATAGTGAACTATACCGCCCGCATTACTCGGGACGCTGAAGCTCAGATATATGCTCTGAATGCTTTGAACGCCTCACCTCTGGAAGGGATCGAGAACGTTCCTGTCGTTCAAGATTTTCCAGGCGTCTTTCCAGAAGAACTTCCAGGAATACCCCCCGGCTAGAGCTGTTGAGTTTGTCATCGACTTGAAGCCTGGCACCGTCCCTATTGCCAAGCGACCTTATAAGATGCCTCCGCATCACCTACTCGAGCTTAAGGAAGAAATCGACAAGTCACTTAAGAGTGGTTTCATCCGCCCCAGTTCCTCTGCTTGGGGAGCACCTTCACTCTTTGTTAAGAAAAAGGATGGAACTAACCGTTTGGTTCAGGATTATCGGCCCATTAACCAAGCCACAATCCAGAATAAATACCCACTGCCCCGGATCAATGATCTTTATGATCAACTCGCTGGATCATCGGTGTTCTCTAAACTCGACCTGAGGTTGGGTTATCACCAGATCCGTGTCCGTGAAGAGGATATTCCCAAGACTGCATTCGTCACTCGTTATGGCTCCTATGAATACACCGTCATGTCATTTGGCCTAACGAATGCCCCAGCTACGTTCTCCCGTCTGATGAATTATATATTCATGGATTACCTCGACAAATTCATCGTGGTTTATTTGGATGATATCCTGATTTATTCTAAGAATAAAGAAGAACATGCTGAACACCTCCGTTTGGTACTAGAAAGGCTCCGAGAACACCAGTTGTATGCCAAGTATTCCAAATGTGAATTTTGGCTTTCTGAAGTAACTTACCTTGGACATGTGATTTCCAAGGATGGAATTGCTGTTAACCCCGAACGAGTTCAGGCTATTCTTGACTGGACTCCCCCGAAGAATGTTAAGCAAGTCAGAAGTTTTCTCGGACTTGCTAGTTATTACCGTCGATTCGTTGAGAACTTTTCCAAGATTGCAAAACCATTGACATATCTGCTTCACAAAGGTGTTAAATTTGAGTGGACAGAAAAATGTCAAGAAAGCTTTCAGACACTAAAAGATAAATTGACATCTGCCCCAGTATTAGCACCCCCGGATTCCCAAAAGGATTTCGTGATATACTGCGATGCCTCCCATCAAGGATTAGGCTGTGTCCTAATGCAAGAACGCAAGGTGATTGCTTATGCCTCCCGACAATTGCGTCCTCACGAAGAAAATTACCCAGTGCACGATCTCGAACTTTCTGCGGTTATTTATGCCCTGAAGCTATGGCGCCATTACCTTCTCGGTAACCGTTGCGAGATATATACGGATCATCAAAGTTTGAAGTATTTATATACTCAACCGGATCTGAACCTTCGTCAACAAAGATGGCTCGAGACAATAGCCGATTATGATATGAATATCTCATACACCCCTGGCAAGGCAAATGTAATGGCCGATGCTTTGAGCCGTAAGGCTTATTGCAGCAACCATATGGTTCAGGAATCACAACCTCTTCTTTATGAAGAGTTTCGTAAATTGAACCTCCATATTGTTCCACAGGGTTATCTCAATACCCTGGTTGTCGAACCAGATTTAGAACACAGCATCAAAACTATGCAACGGTATGACTCTGAAGTTGAAAGGATCAAGCGGTACCTTGAAAAAGGAAAACCGTCGGAGTTCCATCTTGATAATGATGGGATCCTATTTTTCCAACACCGTCTCTTCGTACCTAAGTTCAAAGATGAGAGAGAACACGTTATGATGGAAGCTCATGACACTCCTCTGTCAATTCATCCTGGTAGCACAAAGATGTACCGTGACATTTGTCAGAGATACTGGTGGCCTAATATGAAGCGAGACATTGCTCGTTATGTTTCTGAGTGCGACGTTTGCCGCCGCGTTAAAGCTCAACATCAAAGGCCCGCAGGAACTCTGCAACCCCTTGCAATTCCTGAATGGAAATGGGACAAGGTCCAAATGGATTTCATTACTGGTTTTCCCAAATCCCAGAAGGGTAATGATGCTATATTTGTCGTCATTGACCGGTTCTCCAAGGTTGCTCACTTTCTGCCAGTTAAAGAGACAATCACTGCTAGCCAGTTAGCAGACTTGTATGTTTCCCGAATTGTGTCACTCCATGGTGTTCCGTTGGAGATCAGTTCTGATCGTGGCAGCCTCTTCACCTCCAGATTCTGGAATAGTTTCCAAGAAGCTATGGGAACACATCTGTCGTTCAGTACCGCTTTTCACCCTCAGTCACAGGGTCAAGTTGAACGAGTTAATCAAGTGCTCGAAGATATGCTTCGAGCTTGCGTCATATCCTTCGGTAAGAAATGGGAGGAATCTCTCCCGTATGCCAAATTCTCTTACAACAATAGCTATCAGGCTAGTCTGAAGATGGCACCGTTTGAAGTTCTATACGGTCGTAAGTGTCGAACCCCTCTGAATTGGTCAGAAACTGGGGAACGCTCACTCGTCGGACCGGACATTATTCAGCAAGCAGAAGACCAAGTCCGCATTGTCCGTGAACATCTGAAAACTGCTCAGTCTCGTCAGAAGAGCAACTATGACCGAAAGCACCAGGAAATAGTCTATCAACCTGGCGAGCAAGCTTACCTCCGCGTCACTCCGTTGAAAGGCACTCATAGGTTCAGAATCAAAGGCAAGTTAGCTCCTCGCTACATTGGCCCGTTCCGTATTCTTGCCCGCCGAGGAGAAGTGGCATATCAATTGCAGTTGCCGCCAAATCTTTCTCAAGTACATGACGTCTTTCATGTATCCCAACTCCGTCGCTGCTTCAAGGATCCTATTAGAGCTGTGGATCATGAAGTGCTTGAATTACGGGAAGATCTGTCCTATCCAGAATATCCCATCCGTGTTCTTGATGAAGCTGAACGTCGGACTCGTCAAAAGTCAATCAAATTCCTCAAGGTTCAGTGGTCAAATCATTCTGAAGATGAGGCCACTTGGGAACGCGAGGATCGTCTTCGTGAAGAATACCCCTCTTTCTTTCAGTCTTCCTCTTAATTCTCGGGACGAGAATTCTTAATAGATGAGGAGAATTGTAACACCCCCGGTGATTAGCAACAGTAATCACTTTTGATAATGACATGTCAGCGAGATTAACACTGCATAATCATCATTAGCATCATATTGCATTTCAACTCCTAAGTCAAATTCAAATTTAAATGAAAGTGAAATATAAAAGTTGTCCAACATAAAAACTAAAATGTTCGATAAATAACAAATATTGCAGAGGCCATTCTAAAATTGTAACCAATAAATAATAAAATAATTAGGTGGCTCTAACATAATTAAAACAGCGAGGATTAATGCATTTTCATTATTATAAAAATTTGTGGGAGCTCCAATTGTCTCCAAACTAATTTTTGGTAGTGGTGGATAATACCTAGTATTTGTTGGAGCAATTGTTGTGTTTTACAAAAACCATTAGGAGGCCTGACTATTTACTAAACTGAGAAAGGAGAATAAAGAAAAAGATAAAAGAAAAATGAAACAGAAAAGAAGAAAAAGGACCCCCCCTTCCCCCCGGCCCAACTGGGCCCCAGCCCAGCCGGCCGGCCCAGCTCCCGGCCCACCCCGCGCCTACTTGGCCTCCCCCTGGAGGCCACCGAAACCCTAACCCCAACTCACCCCCTCGCTCACTCCCCTCGTTCCCCCCTCCCCCGATCCAGAACTGGATCGGGCGCTGCTCGCGCCGACCGCGCCCCGCCGCTCGTCGTCGCCCCATCGCCACCGCCACCTCGCCGGACTGCACTGCCCCGCCTCCCCATCGCCGGCTCCACCGAGCCTCGCCGCCCTCTTCTCTGCATCGGGGGTGAGGAACCCCCCGGCCTCCTCTTCCCTCTGGCCGCGCTCCGGCGCGCCCATCGCGCGCTCGCCCGACCCCGCACCGCGCCCGCGCGCGGCCTCGCCCGTGCCTGCTCGCCGCATGCCCACTCGCCGCTGCGGTTGCGCTCGCCGCTGCTGCTGCTCGCGCGCCGCCCCGCGCCCGCGCGCCTCGCGCGCCTCGCTCGCCTCGAGCGCGCGCCCCTCACCCCCTCTGGCCTCGCCCCGCTCTCGCCGCTGCCCTGCCTCCCCTGGCCGCGCCTCGCCGCGCCCCTGCCGCCGCCCGCGCGCCGCGCCGCGCCCGCCACCCGTGCTCGCCTGTGGCCCTCGTGCCACTGACCAGTGGGGCCTAGTGCCCCAGTGCCACTGGCCAGTTGGCCCTGCTTCCCCCCTGGCCCAATGACAGAACGGGCCCACGCCCTAAAAACGTTTAAAAAAAAGAAAGAAAGAAATAAAAATAAATAATTCAAATAATTCAAATAATTAATTAATTAATTAGTTAATTAATCCTGATTAGGTTACTCTAATTAACTAATTAGTGTTAATTAAACAGTAATTAGTAATTAACTTAATTAACCGCTGACATCAGCATGAGGTCATGCTGATGTCATCATCAGCACTATTTCGGATAATGTTGAATTAAATAATTAATTAAATTTCAGAAATTAATAAAAACTTTAGAAAATCATATTAAATAAACCGTAACTCCGATGAAAATATTTTATACATGAAACTTGCTCAGAACGACGATACGAACCCGAATACGTCCTCCGTATTCCCGTCAGACGCCCGCAGATATAAGAACATTGAACTTTTAGACCGATTTCAGTAAATGAATAGTGCCCAACTTTAATTAAATAAATCCAAATAAATTCCTAAATTAACTAAATCGTTTAGTTAGGCAGTAGAACACCCCGGCATATCATTTAGGCATGTCATACATATTGTTTGCATTATTGCCGTGAATTTATTGTTTCTCTCCCCCTCCTTCTCTCTCTCGATAGACGCTGAGACCGACGGCGCTGCACCAGGATACGACTACTCTACCGACGAGCAGCCCGTTGACGACCTTCCCCTCTTGCCAGAGCAACCAGGCAAGCCCCCCCCCCTTGAGCATTCCAGATATCGCCCATTCTATTCTTCTGCTTGCATTAGATTTTGCTACTGTTAATGTATGCTCCTATTCTGATGCATAGCCTGCTGTTGTAACCTGTTCATTGCTACCTTACCTGCCTATGATAAACTGT
This sequence comes from Thinopyrum elongatum, assembly GCA_011799875.1. Taxonomy (NCBI): domain Eukaryota; kingdom Viridiplantae; phylum Streptophyta; class Magnoliopsida; order Poales; family Poaceae; genus Thinopyrum; species Thinopyrum elongatum. The sequence goes on from CM022301.1 coordinate 380,240,442, forward strand.
TTAGTATAGGTTGGTGATGAACCATCAGTGACCCCACCACCTTTCCTTTGTTGCCCCTGCTTGATCATCGACGACCCGATCAACGTGATCGTCGACCAGAGACCGACACCTCACTTCACACCCCCTTAGTTGTACGACTCCGCTTAGTTACTATCGAGTGCCGAGGGTGATACCTCGTAACGCACTCTCGATGAATACTCTGCAGTGTAGCTGTTCGGTCGTGGTCATCGAGGGTGATTCCTCCTTCTCCACTTCCGATACGACTCTGTCGTGCAACCCTCAGTGTGAACCTCGAGGGTGATACCTCATACGTTCGCCCTGATGATTTCGTCGAGTAGAATCCGCCGAGGGTGATTCCTCGGGTTTCCCCCCTTGATGTTATGACCACACGATTACTTGACATCTGTTACAGGCGGGTCCACCCTGGTGGGTACCCGCTGGGGATCTATGATTTTCGGGTGTGCCGGAAGGGCACTCGAGTGTGACATTGTGGCGGAGCATCAGAGACTCTGATTGTCTCCGCTTGATACTAATTGAGCCTATTGGATTTGGGTGTGTGATCTGAGTGGGTCGACGTGCCCTATACGCACTACCACCACGCGGGATAATGGTTATGGGACCCTCTGCGAAGTACGTTTCTCCGAAAGCTCGTCTGACGTCACGATTCACCGTGCGGGCTGATTGTCGGGATTGGGCTGGATACTTCACTGACGAGTTCAGTGTCGCGCCTGCACCCCGGCCAGTCTCGCAACGCGCAGGGTGCCCAGGGCGATGGCCCGAGACCTCTGGGTGCATAGGTTAGTCCGGCGTGCTGACCTCTCTGCCGAGCCTAGGTAGGGCGTTGCTTTGTGTTGATCTTCCGAGGACGGGCATTACCCAGCAAGTGTGTCCGGCCAGAGTTGATCGAGTGTGTTGGGTAACAGTAGTGCACCCCTGCAGGGATGAATCTTCTATCGATAGCCGGTCCTACGGTAAAGGACGCTCAGTTTGTGTATCCCGATCTACTACTTAAACTGGATACTTGTTACTTAATTGAAGCTTCGGGATCGCTTTCTCGCTTGGGAGTCGAGGAAGGATCTTTAAGCTATACTTCAACATGTTTGCTAAATAAAATGCTATTCTACTCTCTTCTACTGCTGCAAGATGATGGCCCTGTGAAGATGTTTGAAGATGCTAGTCTTTGATAGGACTAGGCCTTCTCTCTATTCTGGCATTTCTGCAGCCCAGCCCACATATACAGCCTTTCACCATTGATAATGTTGCATATGTAGTATAGATCCTTGCTTGCTGAGTACTTCAGATGAGTACTCACGGTTGCTTTACTTTATCTTTTCCCCATATACCCCACATTGATGATACATCAGACGATGGAGTCCAGGAGCCAGATGCCACCACCGGAGCCTACTACCAGGAGGGTCCAGAGGGTACTTACTACTGGATCGAGCCAGATGACCAGGAGTAGGATCGGAGGCTCCCAGGCAGGAGGCCAACGCCTTTCGATCTAGTGTCGCTGTTTGTGCTAGCCTTCTTAAGGCAAAACTTGTCTAACTATGTCTGTACTCAGATAATATTTGTATGACTGACTTATGTATTCGGATCTTTGGATCCCTGGTTTGTAATATTGTGGACCTCCGTTTAAATTGTGTTGTGATATCTTCCCGTGAGTCCCTGTGCTTGATCGTACACGTTTGCGTGTATGATTAGTGTACGATTGAGTCGGGGGCGCCACAGGTTTCTTGAGTTGTTCCAGCTCGTTTATGTAAGATTCCACAAATGAAGAAGTATGCATCGGTGACTGAAATATACCCTCGTGGATCACCTGCCTCCTCGCATACCAAATTGCCCAAAGTGTTACTACCATCTTTGTGTACATCTTGTGTTCGAGGACCTCGTTGAGTTGAAAGAGCCAGTTCTTCACTCGGGGTTCGGTGTTCTCCGCCATCTTTGCCACCAGGACCGGGTCGGAAAGAGCTCATGTGCATCTCGACGATGTGCAAGAAACTAGCGCATGGCGCCATGAATCGGGAGAACCGCACAGTGGACACGCATCTCTGGTAGCCATGTTTCTTTTGTTAAGGATATCTGTTGTTGGTAATGAATGTCGGGCTAGACGCCACAAGAATACTCTGATCTTTGATGGCACCATCAGCGACCAAAGCTTGCACCAGTCCTTCTCCTCTCGGTCATTGCTCGATGACCCGCTCCTGCCTTCTAGCCAATTCTCCCATGTTATCTTTGTCTTGATTATGAATCTGTATGCTGAACATACAGTGATCCCCTTAGAATCTGGGTGCCACGACCAGAAGTCCTCAACATTGCTCATGCATACTGATATCTTCAAAACTGCTTCCGCATCGGTTGGAAGGAATAACGAACGGATGAGATTCTCGTTCCAGGACGCCGTCGCTGGTATCAGCAAGTCCGAGACCATCTGGGGCGGGTCAGGGACCAAAGATGTAATAGGGCGAAGCGAACCCTCCTTTGGTAACCAGTTATGTGTCCATATGTTCGTCGACTGCCCCTTGCCTATTCTTTGTATGATGCCTTGCTTAAGAATATCATGCCCCTCTAAAACTGCTCGCCAAATCTGTGATGGCCTTGAACCAAGTTCAGCACTCAGCAAATCTGTATTGGGAAAGTAAGATGCTTTGAGTATCCTAGCACTCAATGTCGAGGGGTCTTGCAGCACCCTCCAGGCCTGTCTCGCCAAAAGTGCTAGGTTGAAAAGTTCCAGGTCCCTGAACCCTAGTCCTCCCAAGTATTTTGGCCTCGTCATGACCTCCCATGAAACTCATGCTGGCTTCCTCTGCCCCTGTTTGCAGCCCCACCAAAATTTTCTAATGATGGAGTTTATATGATCGCATAAGCCTCTAGGGAGCTTGAAACATGACATCGAGTAAACAGGGATTGCTTGGGCAACTGACTTAATAAGTACTTCCTTGCCACCAGCTGATAAACACTTTCCCATCCATCCCTTTACCTTGTCCCATACTCGGTCACTCAAATATTTAAACGTGCCCCTCTTTGAGTGTCCCACATCCGTGGGGATGCCTAGATATCTGTCATTTAAAGACTCATTGGGAACATGTAAGCATCCCTTGACTGCATCTCTCACAATCTAGGGGCATCCCTTGCTGAAGAAAATAGAAGATTTCTCCCTATTGATCCTTTGGCCCGAGGCCCTGCAATATGTATCCAAAAGGTGTGACACCTCCTCCGCTCCATCTACACTAGCCTTGAAGAACAGCAGGCTATCATTCGCGAATAAAAGATGGTTCACCGACGGTGCCGATGGCGCCACCTTAATGCCGCTGAGCTGGGATGATTCATTTTGAGATTTCAACAGGCACGAAAGGCCCTCTGCTGCCAGCAAGAAAAGATATGGAGAGATAGGATCTCCCTGACGGATACCTCGTGTTGGTTTAAACTCCTCCAACTTACTTCCATTAAACAAGATTGAGAAGGAGACTGTTCTGACCATGTTCATGACAATGAAGACCCATGGTGCAGCAAAGTCCAACTTCTACATAATTGCTTCCAGATAATTCCATTCAACTCTATCATATGCCTTCATCATGTCAAGCTTGAGGGCACAATGGTTATTTTTCTTTGACTAATTCCTCTTCATAAAATGCAAACACTCATAAGCTGATATAATGTTGTCAGAAATAAGCCTCCCTGGCACAAAGGCTGACTGTTCCTCAGAGATAATGTCAGGAAGTATTGACTTCAAACAGTTGGCTAGTACCTTCGAAGCTATCTTGTAGAAGACATTGCAGAGGCTTATAGGTCAAAATTGAGATAAAAGAGTGGGGTTCGATGCCTTTGGAATTAAAACCAAAATGGTGTCATTGACACAGGCCGGGCTCTCTTCCCCTCTAACTATGCTCAATACTGCCCGCGTAACCGCAGCTCCACATATGTCCCAGTGGTGCTAGAAAAAATGCGCCGGAAACCCATCGGGGCCGGGCGCCTTTGTAGGGAACATTTGGAACAACGCCTTCTTCACCTCTTCTTACTTATAAGGTGCCATGAGAGACTCATTCATAGCTAATGTCACTTTGGAAGGTACATGCTGAAGAACATCATCTACCCCTTCCACTCCTTCAGAAGTGTGTAGATTTTTATAAAATTCAAGGGCAAGCTGTTGCATCTCTGTTAAATCCTCTGTTAGTTGCCCATCTTGCTTCTTTAGAGCTTTTATCAAATTCTTTCGCCGTCTCATAGACGCCCGAAGGTGGAAAAATGTGTATTCCTGTCTCATGCAGAAAGCCACTCCACCCTAGACCTTTGGCGCCACATCACCTCCTCATGCAAATAAAGCTCAATTAGACGGTCATTTATCTTAACCTCTGCATGGCTCGGGGCTACTCTTAGAGGATCACTCCTGAGTCATTGTAGGTCCTTCTATAACCTCCTTATTTCAGCCTTGACATTGCCAGATGTTGACGTACTCCACTCGCCTAAATTGTTGGACAAGGATTCTAGGTTCGCATGGACCTCAGCCACCGTTAGATTAGGACCATTCACCTCCCATGCATGCTGGACCGTGGGGATTAGCTCGGGATGCGTGTCCCACATGCACTCATAGCGGAACTGGCTTTCCTAAGCCTTCCTTCTAGCAGGTGGATCAAGTTTTAACAAAATGGGGGAATGATCAGAAGTTGCAGCTGTAAGATGCTCTACAGCAGCAAGAGGAAATTGTGCGCACCACTCGGCTGAACCAAGCGCCTTGTCAAGTCTCACTCTAGTGTACGAACCTCCTGGAACCTTCATTTCAAAGGTCCACTTCTGACCCTGGAACCCAAGATCGATCAGACCACAAACGTCAACCGCATCCCGGAAGCCTTGTATCTGAGTTTGACTCCTCTGACCTATGCCATCATGTTCATCATACTGAAGAACCTCATTGAAATCGCCTATACATACCCACGGCATGTTTTGTAGCGCAGCCAAGTTCTTCATTGTATCCCAAGTTCTGTGTTGGAGGTGTGTTTGGGCTTTTCCATAGAAACATGAGAGCCTCCACGGGTTACCTCCAAGGTCCGACACCTTCACATCAATATGGTACTGCGAGTAACCCAAATTTTCGATCTTTATTTCATTATTCCAATACAAAACTAAGCCACCACTCCGTCTGGTGGAACCAACAGCAAAAGAACAATCATATCCTAAGGTACTTGCTAAGCTTTCAGCTCTATCTTGGCCAATTTGTGTTTCCACAATACAAAGTACTTTAGGGGCAAACTTTAACGCAATTTCGCGTAACTCTTGAACTGTCGGGGCGTTGCCTAGACCCCGGCAGTTCCAGCTTAAGAGATTCATTGTGCTCGGCGGTCCTCCGGCGAGGAGGTCGTCGCTGTTGCATCTTGATTTTTGAGTCCCACCGGGTTCTTCCTCACGACTGTGTTTGTCGCCTTCTTTAACTGATGTGTTGTTCTGGGTCGCTTGGGATCCTGCTTTGGCGGAGGGCTTGGGGGGACCCCGCCCGTCCCCCCCCTGTGATTTGCCGCGAGTACAAGCTCTAGGTTCCCCTTGAAAGCCGTGGGTGTAGCTAGACCCGCAGCCTCTTCGGATGATCTCTTTCGGTTCAGATCGTTCTCCTCCATGTCAGTGTCCTCACCCTCCATTGCGCTGTTATCCCTTCCTAGATCAGCACCAGCTCCTCCTCCCGCTTGGTCCGTCTGCTTCTTCACGTTGTTGCGGTGTCTCGTGCCCCAGGCAGTAGTGCAGGCGCCCTTAAGTTCTTAAAAACCAAGGCTGAGGGAGGGTGCACACCATCTCCATGTTCTTTGAACTCGTGTCCCATCATGCCGCACACCTGACACCAGTCCGGGAGCCGCTCGTATTTCACAGCAAATATCTCCCTCTGACCCCCACGGACTATGGATGTCGCCTTCTTGAGCTGGTTGCGGGCATCTAGGCGAATTCTCACCCTGTAAAAATTGCCTTCGAAGTCGAAGGAAGATGGTTCTGAGTCCACAAACTCGCCGATCTTAGCAGCCAAAGCCTTCACCTTTCCATGGTATGCGATTGGAAGATCAATAATTCTGGCCCATATCTCAAACTTGAAGAGCTCGATGGATGTAGGCTTGGTGATGCAGAGCATCCCAAGGTCATCCCCATGGACCTACCTACACCTCCCATGACACTACTTGGACCAATGACTAGGGCTCGAGCAAAGGCTATCGAAGATAAGGTGAACTCGCTCCTCTCCGAACTACCACTTCCTACATATGAGACATGGCTACTACCTCAAGCGGAAACCCTATGTGTGATCAGGTGCTTGGAGGGAGACCACGGATCGGCTACACCTAACGGACAAGACGGCGGGGACACCAAGTACAAGGAACAAGAAGAAGAGCTGCCAGAAGTCTACAGCCACCGGACGATCGGTCTGGACCGGACGTCCGACGCCTGGAAGCACCAGCCAGCCAACCGAGTCCCAGCCTGCGCACGCTACAGCGGCCAAACGACCGACGCGGATCGGACGTCCGACACACCCCAGCGACCGGACGACCGAGCCCCTCCGGACATCCGGTGTCACCCAACAGAAGGGAAATTATCGAAAGTCCGAAGCCTCCGGACGACCGATGACCGGACGACCGACCGTCTCCGGAAATCCGACGCCACCTGACCCGAACCGAAATGTCGGACGTCCGACCGCTTCCGGACGTCCGGACCCTCGTGAGCCACCGGACGTCCGACAGCGTCCGGACGACCGACGCCTGTCTGTGCACAGCGTGTTGGGCCGAGGCCCATGTACCCTTTTGCCCCCTTAGACTATATATACTCCTCCTCCTCCCTCTTTCTAAGGTTAGCAAAGTGATAGCTCATTTATGAGATAGAGCCTTGCTCATCCATCCGGATCTGCTCCACCGAGAGAGACCGTGGCCTCTACGAAGAAGATCCATCTTGGATTCAAGACCCCTAACGGGAAGACCCTCAAGACCTCCTCTCGAAGAAGAACTTGCTACTTGTATCGTCCCTTGTTGATCGTGGACTGTGTATCTCTTTGTGTTTTGAGGATCTAGCACATGTGTAATCAAATCTTGTTGGTTTGAGTGAATCCTCTCGTGTTTTCCCCTCGTGTTCTTCGTGTTCTTCGTGGGATCCGCTCCAATCATGAAAGATCGGGCATCTAGGGTTCTACCCTACATCATCTTGGTATCATGAGCCACGTTGATCACGATTTTGGAGCCTCCCCTTGTTGCTTTCTAGCCTAATTTTGTTGATTTTGTCCCAAATTCGAAAATCCCCACAAAAATAGCCCTCCCAATTTTTTTTGTGATTTGTTGGTGTGATGAAGTTTCGTTGGATTTGATCCGTGGATTTCGTGTGTAGCAGGTAGATCTAGCTTTCCCACATCTTTTTCCCCGTTTCCATCCACAAATTCATCCAATTTTGCCCATCCACCACGAACCCTAGAAGTTCATCCCGTGCCCGAAATCGCCCAGGCACCGGACGTCCGACAGTCTCCAGACGTCCGACGAGTACCGGTCGTCCGACCACCACCGGACATCCGATGTTACCTGGCGAAACTGAAATTTTTCGCCCGAAAATTTTCAGCCACCGCCCACACTTCCGCATTGCCACTTCGATATCTACTCCCGCATACGCACTTGCATACCACCACCGCTTTCCGCAACCACCATCGCTTATCCGCTCCCAACTCCGACAAATTTTGACACATTTGCTTTGAGAATTTGAGTTGCGGTTTCCCATTTCCTAACGCGTTTCGGCTACTTAGGGACGGTTCGACAACGACATCACCATCGCTCATCTTCGTCATCGACATTGACCATTTCATCATTTTGACACCTTCATCGTAAGCAAGAACGGTAACCTCTATATCATCTTGGTATTGTGCTATCACATCATTGTACATTCTTGCCATTACATTGATCACCCAATAGCCTAACTTTTGCGTCACTTACCCATCGAGACTAGCCTTTGAGTATTGGTGGCAACGTTACTTGTGCACATTAGTGATCATTGCATATATCATCATCTTGGTGTCCATATCTTTATATCATCTCTTGTGCCACAAGGTTGCCATAGCATATACACATTTGCTATCTTGGTTCGTGAAGTTTTGCATGGAAAAGAGCTCAAAAGAGAAAGAGCCAAACAAGCTTTTAAGCAAAAGGAAAAGATAAGCAAAGAGCTTTTAAGCAAGAACCATAGCATCATACTACATTAAGATTGTCATACTCGATCATCTTGGATCATACCATCGGGACACCATACATATAGCACACTTGGGATAGAAGTCGTTGCTTTTTCTTAGTAGGTTGTGCACAAGTTTCGTATCCGCCTGTTATGCAATCATGCTAGCGTCTCTCTAGAGTTGTGCAACAAGAGCATTTTCCGTGGATTCCACATTTTGGGCTCATTTTGGTTGCACGACCCCATTTATCTTTCCGTGTGTGTGTTTCCGTGTACCATATCTTGCTATTGGTCTACTTGTTGCATTTGCAAATTTGCGAATCTTTTTCAACATTATCGAGTCTCACTAACAATTGCATAAATTTTGTGCCACCATCCTAACCGAGCTCCACCATAAGCTTTCTTTGTGCAGGTGTGAGATACTGACGAGATACGGTACCAATTGTGCTATTTCCTTGTTACATCATTGAGTGATCTTTGATCCACCCTCAACATCGGTCAAGGTACATTTGGTATTGTTCTTCTCTTTCGCACACTCACACATTTACTTGACATGATGGATAGGCCAAGTCCTTCTACCAACCCACTCTTCATCGAGCAAGACAAGGACCCGAACACCTACGTCACCAAGAACCACCTCTTCGGTGCACAACGAGCTTTGCATCAAGAACAACAAGCAATGAGCGACCGCATCGACAATCTCGCCACCGACTTGCGACTCTCCGAGCAACGTACAAGAGACTACTTCGACAACAAGCTCGACGAACAAAAACAAGAGAACAATGCAAGAATGGACGAGATTCGTGCCTTGTTGGTCAACCGCTCTTCTACCACTTCCTCCTATTCAAGACGGAGTCGCTCGAGTCGACACTCCGACGACACCATCCCTGACTCAAGTACACCGACATCGAACACTCTTCGATGAGCCGCGCGACAAGACCATCACGCAAGTCGCAATCCCCTACACGACAATGGTCCACAAGAGCAACTTGAAGAGCAAGAATATCGACATCGTCAAAATCAAGCTACATTCGCGCAAGCACAAGAAAGGCAATGTCAATGCCAACAAGAGGAAGCACAAGAACAACGATGCCAACAAGAGCTAATGCAAGAATGGCAACGCCAACATCAAGATGAGCAAGACGCCATCGCGCTACGTCAACAACAAGAACAGCGTGAAGCTCAAGCACTTGAGGCGCTTCGTGCCCTCCGACATACGAATCGTGCCATTGCCAACCGGAACCGCCATACATGTCAAGACGAAGAAGCACTTCGCGATGAAGTTCAAGAAAGAAGATATCAAGCACGAGTGCATTGTCAAGTTCCTCAAGCTCCTCCACAAGCTAGACAAGAACAACACGCTCCTCTAGAACCACAAGCTCGACAAGAAGCACAAGTTCGCCAAGAGCAAGAAAACAATGGAAATCCTCCACGCCAAGAGCAATTAGAGGGTGACAATCCTCCACGTCAAGGACGTCATCACCCTCGACCCCAACACAATGAAGAGCAATGCTACGGCAAAATCAAGTTCACCATGCCCAAGTTTTTCGGAAGCAATGATCCCGAAGAGTACCTTTCATGGGCATTGAAGGTCGACAAGATCTTTCGTTTGCACAACTACGAGGAAGAGAAGAAGATCACCATGGCATCCCTTGAGTTCTAAGACTATGTTCTCATTTGGTGGGAGCAAGTCATCGAGCATCGAGAAGCAAGAGGTGAACCACCAATCACCACATGGGATCAAATGAAGGATGTCCTGAGAGCGTGCTTTGTACCAACCTACTACAACCGCGACCTCTTCAAGAAATTGCAACTCCTCAAGCAAGGAACAAAGAGCGTTGAAGAGTACTACAAAGAAATGAGATTGCCATGATTCGAGCTAATGTCACGGAAGATGATGAGCAAACTATGGCACGTTTCTTGAATGGACTCAATCATCCTATCAAGAAGATCGCCGACTTCCAACCATACTCAAACCTCATCGAGCTAGTGCACCAAGCTACCAAGGCGGAGCGACAAGTGCAAGATGACTTCAAGTATGCCAAATACTCTTCGAAGACATACGGTTCCAACAACCAAGGTTCAACGACTCCATCGACTTCTACCTCAATCAAGCCTTCTACAAGCAACGGTGACAAGTCAAGTTACAAGAAAACTTCGACAACCTCAAGTCGTCCTCCTACTACAAGCAACTTCAAGCCGAGAGCTTCATCATTTACAACTCCACCGGATGAGACCGTCAAGACAAGTTCCATCAAGTGCTTCACTTGCGGCGGCCGAGGCCACAAGTCCTTTGAGTGTACCAACAAGCGCACCATGATCCTCAACGACGACGGCACCTATGACTCCATGAGTGAAGGAGAAATGGAAGCCCTTGAGAACGTGGCTATGCACCAGCAAGTGAACGAAGATGAAGATGATCAAGTCTTTTGTGATGAAGATTCGAGCCACGCACTCGTTGTCTCCAAGGTCTTGACTCTTCAACATCAACAAGACGAAGACCAAAGATGTCATATCTTCCAGACCAAGGCGGGCATCAAAGGTCGTTCCGTGAAGGTCATCATCGATGGAGGGAGTTGCCATAACTTGGCAAGTGAAGAACTATGCTCCAAGCTCCAATTGGTCAAGATGAAGCATCCCCACCCCTACAAGGTCCAATGGCTTAGCGACTCCGGCACTATTCAAGTGGAACATATGGTGCAAGTTTCCTTCAAGATAGGAGCATATGAAGATACTTTGGAGTGTGATGTCGTTCCGATGTCCGTTTGCCACCTCCTTCTTGGACGACCATGGCAATTTGACCGAGGCGTCATCCACAACGGGCGTACCAATCACTATAGCTTCAAGATGAAGGGAAAGGAGTACGTGCTACGACCTATGTCTCCAAGTCAAGTGATCGCCGACAAGCAAGCCACCCATCATGGAGAAAATAGTGAGAGAGTGAGCCACCCAAAGGGGAGTGCGAGCCACAAGCCCAAAATGAGTGCCTCCACGATGAGCGACAAAAAACTTAGTGCTATTTGCCACCAAAAGTGAGATGAGAGAAGTGTGTGAGAACCCATCAAGTGTTATGCACTATGTCCTTTTGTGCAAGGACGAGGCACCAAAAACTAACACCTCTCACAATCTTCCTTTAGTGTTATCTTCTCTATTGCAGGAATTCCAAGATGTTTTCCCCGACGAGCTACCTCCGGGTCTACCTCCACTATGAGGCATCGAACACCGCATCGACCTCATCCCCGGAGCACCTCTTCCTAACAAGGCTCCCTACCGTGTAAACCCCGAGGAAACCAAGGAGATCCAACGGCAAGTACAACAACTCATCGACAATGGCCATGTACGAGAAAGCTTGAGTCCATGTGCCGTACCGGTAATCCTTGTTCCCAAGAAAGACGGTACATATCGCATGTGTTCCGATTGTCGTCCTATCAATGCTATCACGGTTAGATATCGCTACCCCATTCCACGTTTAGACGACATGCTAGATGAGCTTAGCGGAGCCACTATTTTCTCTAAAATTGACCTTAAAAGTGGATATTACCAAATCCGCATACAAGAAGGTGACGAATGGAAACCCGCATTTAAGACCAAATTTGGCTTATATGAATGGCTTGTTATGCCAATGGGCTTATCCGAAGCACCCGGTGCTTTCATGCGAGTCATGCATTTTGTTCTTAGGCCCTACATTGGTGTATTTGTTGTGGTCTACTTTGACGATATTCTTGTCTTTAGCAAATCTCTCAAAGATCATGTCACCCATCTTAGAATCGTTTTACAAACTCTTAGAAAGGAGCGCCTTTATGCTAATATGGACAAATGCCTTTTTGGTGTTGATAAGCTTGTTTTCTTGGGTTTTGTAGTCTCTTCTAAGGGTGTGCATGTAGATGAATCTAAGATCAATGCTATTAAAACTTGGCCACAACCAACCAACTTGCAACAAGTGCGTAGTTTCCTTGGTTTAGCCGGTTTCTACCGTAGATTTGTTAAGGATTTTAGCACCATTGCATCCCCTTTACATGCTTTGAGTAAGAAAAATGCACCCTTTGTTTGGGGACCATCTCAAGATACCTCATTTAACGAACTTAAGAATTTGCTTACTCATGCTCCCGTGCTTGCATTACCCAACTTTGACAAAACTTTTGAAGTTCATTGTGATGCTAGCGGTAATGGAATAGGAGGTGTGTTAACGCAAGAGAAGCGCCCCATAGCTTGCTTTAGTGAGAAACTTTCCGGAGCGCAACTCAATTATCCCATCTATGACAAAGAGCTATATGCTTTAGTGCGAGTTTTGCGTGAGTGGGAACATTATCTTCGCCCCCATGAATTTGTCATTCATACCGACCATGAAACGCTTAAGTATCTTAAGGGTCAAACTAAGTTGAACAAGCGTCATGCTAAGTGGAGTGAATTCATTGAGTCTTTTCCCTATGTCATCAAGTACATCAAAGGCAAAGAAAATGTTGTGGCGGATGCGCTTTCCCGCAAATGCATGCTTGTTACTAAACTTGAATTAAATGTCATTGGCTTTGAGCACATAAAAGACTTGTACGCGCATGATCCTATTTTTGCTATTCCTTATGCCAAATGTTTGACGCATACATCTTGGGAACGCTATTACATCAAAGATGATTATCTTATGAGAGCTAACAAACTTTGTATCCCCGAGTCTTCTCTCCGTTTGTTACTTTTGCAAGAATCTCATGGAGGAGGACTTATGGGACACTTTGGACGCGACAAGACATTCGCCACGCTCTCCAAGAACTACTTTTGGCCCAAGATGTTCCGCGACGTCTCACGCTTCACCAACCGGTGCTCTACTTGTCGCAAAGCTAAGTCTAAAGCTCAATCTCATGGCCTTTATATGCCACTTCCTATTCCATATCACCCATGGGAAGATATTAGTATGGACTTTGTGCTTGGTTTGCCTAGAACTAGAAATGGCAAAGATTCCGTGTTTGTTGTTGTGGACCGATTCTCTAAAATGGCTCATTTCATCCCATGCAACAAGATAGACGATGCTTCACATGTTGCAAATCTTTTTTGTAGGAAAATCTTGCGACTACATGGAGTGCCAAAGACTATTGTCTCGGACCGCGACGTCAAGTTCTTGAGCTATTTTTGGAAGGCATTATGCGCCAAGCTCGGAATCAAGCTCTTGACCGACGGCCAAACGGAGGCGACGAACCGAACGCTCTCCACTCTACTACGCGTGTTGATCAAGAAGAACATCAAGGAGTGGGAGGAGTGCCTACCAATCGCCGAGTACGCCTACAACCGTGAAAGACATTCGACTACCGGCAAGTCCCCTTTCGAGGTCGTCTACGGTTTCAACCCGTTGTCCCCATTGGACATTCTTCCTCTACCTCTACAAGAGCGCATCAACATGGACGCGAGTGCACGAGTGAGCTACCTCAAGAAGATGCATGAAGATACAAGGCACGCCATCGAGCGCCAAGTACAACAACTCGCGACCAAGCTCAACATCAACAAGCAACCCATGATATTCAACATTGGAGATCTTGTATGGCTACACCTTCGCAAGGAACGCTTCCCCAACGAACGCAAGTCCAAGCTTCGACCACGAGCCGACAGACCCTTCATGGTGCTCGAGCACTACAACAACAATGCGTACAAGATTGACTTACCACGCGACAAGTACTCCGTGAGCGATATCTTCAACGTCCAAGATCTCTCTCCATACCATGGTGATGAGGATTTCGATCCAAGGTCGGATTTTTCCCAAGGGAGGGGAGATGATGCGGAGCATCCCAAGGTCATCCTCATGGACCTACCTACACCTCCCATGACACCACTTGGACCAATGACTAGGGCTCGAGCAAAGGCTATCGAAGATAAGGTGAACTCGCGCCTCTCCGAACTACCACTTCCTACATATGAGACTTGGCTACTACCTCAAGCGGAAACCCTATGTGTGATCAGGTGCTTGGAGGGAGACCATGGATCAGCTACACCCAACGGACAAGACGGCGAGGACACCAAGTACAAGGAACAAGAAGAAGAGCTGCCAGAAGTCTACAGCCACCGGACGACCGGTCTGGACCGGACGTCCGACGCCTGGAAGCGCCAGCCAGCCAGCCAAGTCCCAGCCTGCGCATGCTACAGCGGCCGGACGACCGACGCGGACCGAACGTCCGACACACCCCAACGACCGGACGACCGAGCCCCTCCGGACATCCGGTGTCACCCAACAGAAGGGAAATTATCGAAAGTCCGAAGCCTCCGGTCGACCGACGACCGGACGACCGACCGTCTCCGGAAATCCGACGCCACCTGACCCGAGCCGAAATGTCGGACGTCCGACCACTTCCGGACGTCCGGACCCTCGTGAGCCACCGGACGTCCGACAGCGTCCGGACGACCGACGCCTGTCTGTGCACAGCGTGTTGGGCCGAGGCCCATGTACCCTTTCGCCCCCTTAGACTATATATACTCCTCCTCCTCCCTCTTTCTAAGGTTAGAAAAGTGATAGCTCATTTGTGAGATAGAGCCTTGCTCATCCATCCGGATCTGCTCCACCGAGAGAGACCGCGGCCTCTACGGAGAAGATCCATCTTGGATTCAAGACCCCTAACGGGAAGACCCTCAAGACCTCCTCTCGAAGAAGAACTTGCTACTTGTATCGTCCCTTGTTGATCGTGGACCGTGTATCTCTTTGTGTTTCGAGGATCTAGCACATGTGTAATCGAATCTTGTTGGTTTGAGTGAATCCTCTTGTGTTTCCCCTCGTGTTCTTCGTGTTCTTCGCGGGATCCGCTCCAATCGTGAAAGATCGGGCATCTAGGGTTCTACCCTACATCACTTGGAGTAGCCATCATAAGGAACAATGATCATTGGGTTCCCCCGGAAGTGCCAAGGCCCCCCTTGGGTTACCCTCTCCCAGTCCCCTAGGCAGTTAAACTGCATGATGAAAAGATTATCCTCTAGGGTTTTGATCTTGACTTCTCTAGCCAGATCCCAAGCTGACCTCATGTTCCGAAAGAACCAGTATGTGCTGAAGGTATTGTCCATGTGTACACGAGCTAGTATCATCCATCGGAGGTCCTCCTCCGGGGGCGCGTCGTTCTCCTCGAAAACGACGTCATCAAGATCATCCTCCTTCAGGGCAAGCTCATGCATGAGATTCTCGGATTCCCTCTTCCCTTACTCCCATCTGTAACCGACCCAGCTCGCTTCGCCATCGATGAAACCTCAGATCGATCTCGCAGGTCCCTGTCGCGAAAACCCTAGCACCAGATAAACCCTAGCGTCACCTCCTCCAGGACCCCTGCCAAGGCCGGGCGGCAGTACCAGACTGCCCCTTGATCAGCCCGAGCGGGGAACTCCCGACGGAACGGCGGCGAGGGAAGAATTTTTCTCAACGTCGTCAAAGGCGGCGAGAGGAAGACTAAACCCTAACGAGAGGGAAGGATTTGAGATATACTAGTGTTTCTTCAATACCCTACAGATGGGCCTGCCCTGTGCTCAGCCCAACGAAGAGCAATGAAACCAGGCCGAAGAAAGACCCAACCCAAAATATCGTGACCCCTCAAAAAAAATCGTGACTGTCTCTCAAGAAAAAGAAAAACTCTGCCGCGTGGAGGCTGACCCTCCCCTCCCGTCTGCCGGTCTCGGAGGTCGGAGCCTCCTCCCGATCCGCCCGCTCACGGCGGCCTCGCGCCCACGGCCGCTCCGCCGGCCCCGCGCCCCAGGATCTTCGTGGCGGCGCAGCCACCCCCAGCCTCCTCCATCTCCATCCTCGCGTACGTCACTGAATCGGATTATATTTGTTCGTCGAGCCCGTCGGGAGGATCTTCAAGGACGACGTGGCAGTGATGACCGTGGTGCGCGTCGGCCGCGAACTCGGCTGGCCGCTGGCGAGGGACGAGCCCGTGGTTAAGCTCGAGCGCCTGCACTACCTCTTCACGCTGCCGGGCAAGGACGGCGCGTTCCTCAACTACGGCGTCTCCTTCGCCGACGCCACGCTGCTGCCGTCCCTCGACGTGCTCGCCAAGGCCATCGGCGCGGGCACCAGCCACCTCGTCAAAGGCATCTTCATGTGCAGCGAGGCCTATGCCAGCCAGGTACGTACTGCTCCGGTCTGCTCTATCCCTTGTGTTTTTTACGACAAGGCAATTGCTCTGAATCCACTGCCGTGCAGGTTCAAAATGGAGCCAGCCTGATTAGTCCTCAATCAGCCGGCGGCGCGAGCAAACGCTTCGGCGGCACCGCTGGAGCTGACGGGAACAGCCAGGCAGGTCCGGTGAAGCGTGGAGGCGTCAACAAGAGCCTCAAGACGTAGTTACTCAACTAACAGTATCACTTTCATCCTTGTGTGAGTTACTACTTGTTCATCACTCATTTATCACTACTGATCTTGGTTGCTCAGGGTGCGGAAGCTGTCGGAGATGACGGAGAAGATGAGCAAGACAATGCTGGACACTGTCATCTCAGTGACGGGGTCCATGGCCGCGCCGCTGCTTCGTTCCAACCAAGGGAAAGCCCTCCTCGCCACCGCCCCAGAGAGGTCGTTTTGGCCTCTCTCGACGCCATCAGAGAGTACAGTAGTGCCCTGGAAATACCGACGGGACCTTTGCCGTGACGAGCAAATCTTTTAGTAACATTACATCGTTTGCCTTCTTCCTGTGACAGATAAAGTTATGGATGCGGTAGAGGCTGCCGAGAGGAGGTCCCTTGCTGCAACCTCCAACGTTGTTTCTGGTGCAGTGTCCAAGAGGTAAGAACATGAGCACCTCAAGCCATATAAAACCATGCATATGTACCTTCAAGTTATGATGTTGTTTGTTTAAAGATGGTTATGTACCTTCAAGAATTCAGCAACTAAAATAATAACTGATTAGCTCAAGGAGAAGATAGCAGAATTTATGTACAGTATGATGTAAATTTCACATATATTCTCAAGTTTACTGATATGTCAGCAGTATTGCCTCGAAAAGCTACTAACGAGTCATAAGTGCCAAACTGAAGCAGGGGCAATTCATGCAGTTATGCAAACTGAACACATTTTATTTCTGATGAAACCTTTAACATTTAAGTTAGTAATCTTAAAAGTAGCAAATGGATGAGCAAATTAGTACTCCCTCCGTTCCAAATTAGTTGACTTGGATTTATCTAGATACGGATGTATCTAACACTAAAACATGTCTTGATATATCCGTATCTAGACAAATCTGAGTCAACTAATTTGGAACGGAGGGAGTAGTACTTTAGGAGAACCGAATCAAATGAAACTAATTATGTTGTGCTGAATATTCTGCAGCGGTAAGTATTGGAGAGTAAAACTACATTTTTCATCATCTCTGCACCATTTTCTTCTCCACACTTCACATAAATAATGCCTCTTTCAGTTCATATGGCATAGAAAAAACCATAGGCTAGAAGATCATCATGCATCAACATTCGGCACCATTGCAATGAAAATTAGGTGCATTTGCTAAACAAAAAAGCTTCCACTGTTCCTGTGTTCATAATCCGTGTTACTTAAATAGTGTGAAGTTGTATCAAAATCATATGTCCTGAGCCAAGAGTGAATAGACGAAATTACTTCTATTACTGTGTTGTGTCTGCAGCTGCACATAGACATAGTGTGTATCTTCAGTAGCCTTAGCCATTCGGAGCACCACAATCGAGAAAAAAAAATGTTTTGCTATGTTCTGCATTTGTGGTAGTCTTACTTTAGCATGCAACTAGCTACTTGGATTGCGACAATCAACAAGTACTCCCACAGATGCCATCAGGACTAAGGTTACTCTTACTTAAGCAGCTCACTAGATAACTTGAAGATTTTTTCCACATGAAAATAGTAACATTGAAGTTCATATCTTCTATTGAAACTCCGTTTCTATGTATGAATCTCAGAAGACAACTTCCAGTAGACCTGACTGATAGAAATCTCAAAGCTCTTATTCGCAACTCAGCGTATTTTTTATGAAGTTTGGTGCCTAACTCCCAAACATATTAGAATGTACATGTTGACATAAATGGTATGCTTCCTGCAAGAAGAGTGGTATCAATATTACCAGAGAAGTAGACGTTGTTTGAATTATTCTTGATTATTTGTGTTATGTTAACAGCTATTTGCCCTGTTCTTAACTGGGTATCCTTGCTCATTGGTCACCTGTCAATTGTACATAAGGTAATTTACCAGAATATTATAGCCTTTTAGTTGCATCTAAGCCTCCGAGGTTCCTCGGTTTCACCTCTGAACATGATATTTGTAGGCATATTCCCGAACCTTCACAAAATTGATTGGCGTGAGGTCTACTTGTGATTGTATATGGCTGTTGCAGTTGAATTTATTGTTTACCATTGCGATAGAGTCATTTAGTGTTTTTTTAGGACATGCTATACAATCATTTAGTATAATTGTTGGCGTGAATCCCTTGAAATTTCAGTCAATTAGTGTTGTCATTGCATAAATTGGACCAGTATAATAGGTGCCATCCTAGATTGTTGATGCTAACCAGTTTCTAGTAATGAATTTGTTAGTACTGCAAGTGGGCCAAGTGACTTGGGCCATGTGGACTGAACTCAAATTACGGTTGCTATTTTGTGTTATACTTTCAGACATTGCTGTCACAGTTCTGCCTTTCATTGATGCTAATGGGTATTGATAATTTGTGGCATGTGACTTGTCCCTGACAATTTACTATTGATAATTTGTGGCATTTGACTTGTCCTTGACAATTAACTATTGTTTTCTGCAGTTGGAGTACCTTGAGGAGTGCCGCCGTAAGGATCTGGTGAAGAAACACTCCGAGTTCATCAGCTATCCCATCTCTCTCTGGACGGAGAAGACCACTGAGAAGGAAATTTCTGACGATGAAGATGAGCACGAGAAGAGGGATACTGAGGAGGGCAAGGTTGAGGAAATTGATGAAGAGAAGGAAGAAAAGGAGAAGAAAAAGAAGATCAAGGAGGTATCTCACGAGTGGAACCTGATCAATAAGCAGAAGCCTACTTGGTGGAGTGGTACCAAGAGCGGCGATGAGCTTACCAGCCTGAAGGACTACGTGACCAGGATGAAGGATGAAGGAGGGACAGAACGACATCTACTACATCACTGGTGAGAGGAAGAAGGATGTGGAGAACTCTCCCTTCCTTGAGAAGCTGAAGAAGGGGTACGAGGTGCTGTACATGGTTGATGCCATTGGCCAGCTCAAGGAGTTTGAGGGAAAGAAGCTGGTCTCTGCCACCAAGGAGGGCCTGAAGATTGATGACAGCGAGGAAGAAAATAAGAGATGTGGTAGGAAACTGCTGTGTTGTGCTGTACTATGTCGGAGTCGACTCTTCTACTATCTATCTAGAGTTCTAGACATGCCAGTTGTAGCAGTGGCCGTGCGTTCTTCTCTGAACTCGTGATGCTCATCTAGCATGTCCTATATTTGCCAGTATGATCCATTGCCTTTCCACAAGGAAACAAAATTTCCGTATCTATGCATGAACCACACTAGTATGATTCTGACAGAACTTTGTTTTCTATACATGAAAAAATCATTGTAACAAAATTTCGTTGAGCTTCTCTAGCTTTTTTAGGCATGTATAAAACACAATGATTCTGCAGCAAAACATAACGTTTTCCTAGGTTCAAAACAACGGCTGTTCATAGATCGACTCTTTCCTTCCTTGCATTACGTTTGCTGAAGATGGCCCTTCACAAATGGTTCAATCAAGCAATACCTTACTCGGGTCAAACTGGTACTTATACATGGCTAAATCAAGCAATACCTTGCTCAGCTCCACACACTACCAACAGTATAGCATCTTTCTGAGTGAAAGGAATATGCATCGGACGACCTAAGTGTGCAATAACATAATGAACTGTTTCGGATCCATTTTTCATGGCACAAACTCTCAATCAATGCCACCGAAACCCAGTCATTAAGTAAGTGCTAATCATGACATGAACAAGAGCAGGAGGAATGAGGATGCCATTAGTAGTATCGAAACTAAACCAGAACAGTCTGGGAAGCACGAACAAGGTCACGATTCACAAATTACCAACTCCACAGTACAGGATAAGGGGATCTCAGCCTCACGCAGAACAAGGTCACGATTCATATTGCAAAATCATGCGACTCCAATAATTAATAATTAACCCACTGAATTCAGCACTGGATTTCGATACATAACTCGACGCCATAGATTACAGTTTGTGTGGTATATGGATAGCTCGACACTATAAATTACAACTATTAGTCAGATAGCTCTAAGTACTAGGAATAAGTTTCATGCCAATTCAGAAGGGAATGTACTCGTTGTCCGCCCAGATGCCGAGAATCGTGATGGCGCCCTCCAGGTCGTTGACGAACTCGGCGGCGGTCGTCGCTTGGTTCCAGAAGAGCTCCGAGGCGTTCTTGACACGGTTGATGAAGTTCTGGATGTAGTTCGCCAGGACGCTCTCCTCGCCGTCCTCGCCGCCCCCGACGCCGTTCCCGAGCTCGCTGATGGCGTAGGCGTACGCGAGGAGGCGCTGCTGGCGGCCGTGGTCGAAGGGGGAGCCACCGACTGCTGCCACGAGGTGCTCCCTCGTGTCGGCAACCAGCCTGTGCGCGCGGTCCAGGAGGCGGATGGAGTCGACGTTGTTGACGAGGACGCCGAACTGCTGCGCGACACCCGCCAGTCGAAGCATTTCGGGGGCGACGACGAGGTTGTCGATGCCTTCGACGGTGATGCTGACGGTCGTGGACCGAGGTTCATGATCCATTGGGGGGGGGGGGGGGTGCGGTGGGGTGGAGGCGCGGGGAGCTACGAGCGGAGTTGGGGGGGTTCGGGGGGGGTGAGGGGGCGGAAGCGGGGAGTTTCCCTAGTACTTCTAGTTCTTCACCTCCCCTTCCCCCGTCTCTCCCTCTTCACACACAAACCCTTACACGTTTTCCCACTATACCTGTCACCTCGCCTCCCAAACTATATACTCCACCTTTTACCCTCCCCCAGATCTACTTCTACTACTTATTCTTCATCTTCTCCCCTTACTCACTCGTTCTTCTCGCTCCTTTTCTTCGATCCTGCACATTTACGCCTTCTACCCGCATCGTGCTCTCCTCTTCCTACAATCATCTGTTCTTCCTTCTTTTGCCGTCTGCATCAGCCGATACCCCTCCCCCTCCTCCACCTGTACAACTCTTCTCCTAGTGTGCCCTTTGCCCGTCATCAGATAATTTTCCCATTAACTCTCTCATCTCTAATATCATCCCCCACCTACCCATTCCTTCTCCCCACCTTACTCCTCGCCCCACCTACAGTCCCGCCCACCCCTCCTTGTCACCCCTTCAACCCCTAACCGACAACGCACCCCGCCCCCCCCTGCTCATCAGATCCCAACCTCTCCAATATCCCTCATGCGGCGAATTGGGGGTGGGGTGGAGAGGGGCGGGACGGTGGAGCTGGGTTTGGTGCCGCTTTTATAGGTGAGACCAGAGTGAAGTCTGTTTTAAACCCTGAGATTGTAGAGGGCGACGTAAATGAACCCTGACGTCAAAATCCCTGAAATCGATATTCTATACTCATCGATCCCGATGATTTTAGACCCTGAATCCGTTTGGGGCATGGGGAAAATTATGATCCTGGCCGGAATCAATCGCTAGTCTCACTGACTAAGTTGGTCCACCTGTCATATTCATCATCTATCCCAATTCTTGACAGATGTGTGTACCGGTGGAGGCGGAGACGGCGCCGCCTCGCGCCCATGGTGGAGCCGGAGGAACACTAGGAGAAGACCGCCATGTACAGCGGAATCGCGTCTTGGCATGTAGCCATGTAGGCGACCATCGAGTTGTATTCCAGCTCGAGCGTCACGCCGGACTGGACACACGGTGTGCCTGTCTCGCGCTCATCATAGTCTAGTCACGGTGCCGTCCCTGGTTCTCTCCAAGACCGTGGTCACGACCTGCCGCTTTTGTGCCCTCCCATCAGTTCACGAGGTCGTCAGATGAGCTGCAGTAGAGCACCAGCGCGACGGCTCTCTCGGCGGCGACGGCGAGTGTGTTCACCACATGCTCTGCTTCACCGGCGTTTGCACGGCCGAGTGCTTTGTCTCCTTCCCCTGCTGTGTGTTACCCACAACCAACAACTACAAGCCATTGGTTAGTGTGATGAATCAAAGAAGTTTCCGTCGTACACTCAACCAAAGAACCAAGGAGCTCGTTAATGTTCGTGCCATAAGCCCGTAATGCAATCCCGATCATCTCGATCAGCTCGGCTGCTACGTTTTGCACCGCCGGCCATCACCTAGAGAATAGCAA
Organism: Thinopyrum elongatum; assembly: GCA_011799875.1. Lineage (NCBI taxonomy): Eukaryota > Viridiplantae > Streptophyta > Magnoliopsida > Poales > Poaceae > Thinopyrum > Thinopyrum elongatum. Next base: position 380,262,872 of record CM022301.1, read on the forward strand.
AATTAGGTAACGTGCACTCCTGCGCCTTGCACGGTGTGGGTGCGTACGAAGTAGGCCGCCTACTTGCCGGACGGAGACGTGAGGAACAGCACGGGCGGGCCAGCGGTGTCCTGTACACGATCGTGCGGCCGGCGGGCATGGACAGACCGACGGACACGTACAAGCAGACTCACCCCTGGCCGAGATCATCGCGTCGCTGCAGCACATGGAGGACCTCCTCGCGGTTGCAACCTGATGCACGCGGGCGAGCGACCACCGCGGACGCAGTCTACTTCCGACCTGCTCTCGAGTCCTCCGGCGAGAACAGACTTAGACGACGTCGGTTGTGGGCAGTGCCATCAAGGGCGAGGCTGTAGGGCACTGCTGCGGATGATGGGAAGCCGGAGCTTGTGACTGGATCCGACATGTCTGCGGTCAGCTGGGAGCGGCGCCACTTCATACGTGCAGCGGCCAACCGCCGCCGTGCTTGCGGCCAAGCACGCAGCCGGGGACAGCTACGGTGGGCCGTGGTATGGTGCAGCAGTGGACACAGGGAACGTGTTCGAGAAAATTTCAGGGAGGAGCAAGAGGACGAAGGTGTAGTTGCCACATAAGCATGTAGGCCCGTGCGGTCAGTGAGAGCAAGGAGCGATCCCAGTCGGGTTGTGCTTCCAAACAGGTGTAGGATTGGTTTGGGGTTATAATTATCCGGGATCGACGAGCACAGGGTATAGACTTCAGGGATTTAGATGTTAGGGTTTATTTGCGTCACACTTTACAACCTTAAGATTTAAAATAAACTTTACTCGGTGAGACCATGACCAAAAGAGATGGACGGGGCGATCCGCGGGACGACGCCAAATTGCACAGCGACCGTTGGATGAGACAGAAAATGACCGTACGATTAAAAAACTAGGATCGCGATCCGTGGCAGTGTGCTGTCGTCCAATCAGAAAGCTTGCCAAGCTTTAGTAGTCCTCCGTTGAACGAGGAGGCACGGAGGTTATTGCGTCCACTGCAGCCGTTAGATGGATCAAAATGGACCGTTTGATCACAGGAAACACCATCCGTGGAAAAAGATCTCGTCCAATCAGAATAGCGGCTTCCTTTTGCTCTACATGCTACGTGACGATTGATATATTGGGATAGAAAAAGTTCATCTAAAATTTGTCTCTATCGTGAAAGTATTATAGCCGGGCTCCTCAAATGCCCACCGTATGTCACAAAATCATGACACAACATAACTTTTTAAACTGGTCCTATACGTCGAGGCCGACACGCCATATCGCGCTAATATCTGGGGTGGATATGAGGAGGCCCGGTCATGCCCAGACGCATACGCCATGTCAGACTGACGGACAACAACCACACGGATACATGTCAAAACCCTTCGGTCCTATGAGGACGCATTAATGTTGTCGCTCTGTAGCACGGCCCCGGGAGGCAGATCTATATGTTTAAGCCGGACGGCGGGCCACAAGCCTAGCCACTCCCATTTCCACCATCTCCTTCTCATCCGCGCTGCCACTCTTAATTCGCTCCGAGCTCGCCCTCCGCCGGTAGCCATGGTCCGCCAACGGATCGCCACCTACAAGATGCTCACTCTGCGGCGCCAGGCAGAGATCCTAGCGGAGTAGCAGACACTGTACGCTGCTCGCATCGCCGCTGACTTGCCTCCGGACTCAGTAGAGCAGACGAGGCGGAGTAGGAGGCGCTGGAGCACGGGGCGCGCGGACATGGAGACAGAGGACGAGGAGGGGGGACAAGGCGGATATGGCGCCTCCTGTGGACGAATTCGCCATAGACGACGCGTTGGCCGAGATCGAGGTTGACTCTGAAACGTATCTATAATTTTTGTTTGTTTTATGTCATATCATATATAGCTTAATAGATGATCTTGAAAGTGCGTTATATCGACTAGAGGGGGGGTGTATAGACGATTTTTACAAATTCGTCACTGAGGAAATTCAACTTAAGGAATTTCCTAAGTAACGAACTACTAGCAGCGGAATAAGTACTCATGTGCAAGCATAGCATGGCAGTAACACAGTCATCATGATGATATGAAACAAGCACAGAGCAAAGGTAGCGTGTAAACAGGATAAGCAGGCTGAAGACAAAGTGACTGAAGAAATAGGATTAAGGAAATTGAGAAAGTCTTCAGTCAAAGTCTTCGCACAGTAACGATCAAGTACATTAACACATGAATGAGGAAATGAAAGGGTTGAGGAAATAGAATCAGTAGCTCGGTGAAGACAATGATTTGGTAGACCAGTTCCAACTGCTGTGACAGTCGTACGTCTGGTTGGAGCGGCTAGGTATTTAAACCTGAGGACACACAGTCCTCACCGTATTCTCCTTGAGCTAAGGTCACACATACCTCGCCCAATCACTCGTGGTAAGTCTTCGCAGGTGACTTCCAAACCTTCACAGACTTGGTCACTCGGCGATCCACAATTCCTCTTGGATGCTCTAGACCATGACGCCTAACCGTCTGGAGGATGCACAGTCCTCAAAGGTCACAAGCGTCGGTTCCACACAGGAACAATCTCTTCAGTGATGCTCAATCACTTTGGGTTGTAGGTGTTTGGGTTTGGTTTTGGGTTTTTCCTCACTGATGATTTTCGCTCAAAGTCCTCGGAGGATGGGATGCTCTAAATGACAAGTGTCAGTTTCTCTCAGAGCAGCCAACCAACTAGTGGTTGTAGGGGGCGGCTATTTATAGCCTAGGGAGCAGCCCGACATGATAAGACATAAATGCCCTTCAATGATATGACCGTTAGGTGGGTAGATATTTTGGGATAGCTGGCGCTTAGCACAGCAACGGTCGGAAATTTGAGTATCAAATTCCTCAGGGCTATCATGTTCCTCACTTATAGGCAATCCGCACTGGCGAATTCCTAACTCCTTTGTCAGAACAAATTCCTCAGAGACCAGAAGATCTTCCTCTCTGTCACTGAAGAAATTGACTGAACTGTATGAGATTTCCAATGGCTTCACTCGAAAGGATTGGGTAGGTGTAGGATTTTGAGATGAGCATCACTTGGAAACTTTTCCTTAGTTTTTCCTCGACCCCCTTTAACAGCACAGTGTTTCCTATGACTCAAGAAAGAGAAAATGAAACTACGAAAACAAAAGTCTTCACGCTTCATAATCCTTGCATCAATATCGAAGTCTTCAAGGTCACACCAATTTCCTCACTTTCAAAGTCTTCAAGAAAACCAAAGTCTTCAACTGAAGACATTCATTTTTAGGGGTCGACATTCATCATAAATATCAAACTCCTCATAGACTTATAGAACCTGTGTACACTCACAAACACATTAGTCCCTTAACCTATAAGTCTTCAACACACCAAAATCACTAAGGGGCACTAGATGCACTTACAGATCTCCACTATCTCAATTCTCCCAACATACACACATGTCACCACACCACACATGCCACATCATCATCCCACTAATTATTCTTAACTTGCATGGAAAATGCTATTTGCATTCTCTCTCAACATGCACACATCAAAACTCTCCAGACATGCCACCTCATCAATCACACTAATTGTGTATCCTTGCAAAAAAAATTACACTAATTATTGATGGGGAACATTGCATGAAAAACAAAAAAAAATCCTACGAAACACACAAGATCTATTCTATGGAGATGGTAGCAATGAGAGGGGAGTGTGTCTACATACCCTTGTAGACCGAAAGCGTAAATGATTTAAAGATCGTGGTTGGCGTGGTCGTACTCCCTTGTGATTCGATCTGATCCGAGCACCGCACGAACCGCACCTCCGAGATGTGCACACGTACGGCTCGGTGACGTCTCCTCCTTGATCCAGCAAGCGAGGGAGAAGAGATAGATGGGATTTGAACTAGCATGACGGCGTGGTGGTGGTGGCATCAGAACGTTGGCAAGGTTTCGCCAAGCGCTGGCTGAACGAGGAGGTAGAGACAGAGGGAGGGGGCGGCCAAGGGGGAAAGGGGTGCTACCTCCTGCGTCTCTCTCCCCTCCTTTATATAGGTGTGGGGGCCTGGGAGGCTTGCTCCCCAAGCCTCTAGGGTCGTTGGCCAAAGGGAGGCAGGAAATCCCCTCCTTTCCTTCCCCACCGATCACTATCCCCTTTTTTAGGGATCTTGATCTTATTCATTTTAGGGGGGAGGGGGTCTTGGTGCAACTAGACCAGGGGTGTGGGGCCTTGCCCCACTACCCACGTCCATATGGGTCCCCTTGTAGACTGAAAGCGTAAAATATTCTTCATTCGTTTATTTTGTTAATTCAAAATTGCATTCAAATCCGTTCTTTCTCATTACTTGAGAATATGTACATCATAGAACAAAAAAGAAGGCAAATTTGATGAGTTGTACGGGCGGACCCACTTCCACTGATTTCTTGCGGGAAGGTTCTATAAGGGAAGAAGAATCAGAGTTGTGACATGGTAACCTTGATTTCTTTCGGAGCGTCATTACGAGAGTAACAAAGAAACAATAACGTAGATAGGAAGGAACGAGCCGAGCCCCAAGGATAATGAATTGGTATGTCGGGTGCTTTACTTGAGCAACAAGCCATGTCATCGATAATCAAAGAAAGGTGTGAGTGAACGAGCCCAACTTTCCGATTCAAATATGACTCCTTTCCACTTTCAACAAATAGAGAAATCTCCGCTAGGTTAGCAGTGGGTAACCAACGTAGTGCCCTATTCGTTCCATGACATCCAATCAGTTCTCCTCGGGTTCCAATCCAATCTCCCAATCAGTGAGAAATAGACGGTCGGATGAAATCTCGAACGTTGTCCCTACCTACTAAGGAATCAAAAGTGTAAGTAGAAAAAGAGAGTGTTGGAAATGCATCGAGGAGAACTTACCTTGTGAGTCACCACTCCGGCACTGGGCAAGAATACTACTAGCGAGGCTTATAGGCAGCTAGTTCTTAAAGAAGTTTGTCAGCTATAACCTAGCCAATTGAACCTAGTACGCCCGAAGCATGAAACCAGATAGGTAGCCCTACCTACGACTATAAAAGTATCATATTTTTTTCTTCCATTAAATCTTCCACTCATTCCTTCCATTATGGAATATCATTTGGAGTGTATTTCCCTTTAAAAAAGGGCTTCGCCCTCACTTTCACTAAACTTATTGGAAATAACTAGGACAAAGTTCATTCACTTGCCCGGCAGCCCTACTCCTCATAGCTGATCCAAATTTCTATCCCTGATTGACTCAATGAGGAAGAGGAAGACTTGATAAAAGATGAAAAGAAATGATTGATTACCTTTTTAAGTCAAGAAAAGAAAGGAAAGGGCTATTTATGAGTTTATGTAGATGAAGTTTCAGATTCTTGGATGAGCGGAACATATTTGGGACAAATCATCTCTACCCGGGTACATAGCTTCATCCAAACCATGGATCCACGAATTGTTGACTCGCTCTAGAAAAGAGCTTCATAGTTGGGAGCTCTGAACCGATGATTGATACGTCTCCAACGTATCTATAATTTATGAAGTATTCATGTCATGTTTACAACAATTTTATATGGTTTTGGTATGATTTGAATGGAACTAACACGGACTGACGTTGTTTTCATCAGAACTGTCTTGGTGTTGTTTTTTGTGCAGAAATAAAAGTTCTCAGAATGGGCTGAAAATTTATGATGATTTTTTGTGGACCAAAGACCGCCGAAGCTTCGAGGAAGGTCCAGAAGCCTCACAAGGAAGCGACAAGCCTAGGGGTGCGCCCTCACCCCCATGGCGCACCGGGAAGGCTTGTCGCTCCCTTGTGGGCCCCCTTGACGTGAGACCGACGCCAAAATTCCTATAAATTCCAAAAAACCCAGAACTTGACCAAGAACTTCTGCTCCGCCACCGCAAGCCTCTGTACCGAAGCGATCTCATCTGGAGCCCCGTTCCAGTACCCTGTCGGAGGGGGAAATCATCACCGGAGGCCATCTTCATCATCCCGGCGGCTACCATGACAAGGAGGGTGTAGTTCACCCTCGGGGATGAGGGTATGCACCAGTAGCTATGTGTTTGATCTCTCTCTCCCCCCCTCTCTCTCTCTCGTGTTCTTTATTTGGCACGATCTTGATGCACCACAAGCTTTGTTAATATAGTTGGATCATATGGTGTTTCTCCCTCCCTATCTTGTTGTGATGAATTGATTTTTTACCTTTGAGGTCTCACTATTATCGGATTGAATAATTTTATGGATTTGAGAACACTTGATGTACGTCTTTGATGCGGCTTGAACTACGTCGGTATTTCCCCAAAGAGGAAGGGATGATGCAGCACAGCGACGGTAGGTATTTCCCTCAGTGATGAGACCAAGGTTATCGAACCAACAGGAGAATCACGCAACACTACGTAAACAGTACCTGCACATAAAGAACAAATACTTGCAACCCGACGTGTTAAAGGGGTTGTCAATCCCTTTTGGGTAATGGTGCCAGAAATTATCGAGTTGACGGGATAAAAATATGATAGATTGGATAAATAGATCTCGAATAAACGCAAAATAAAATAAAGTGCAGCAAGGTATTTTTGGGTTTTTGGAAATATAGATCTGAAAATAAAAGCGAATAAAAATAGATCTCGAAGGCAAATATGATAAAGAAGAGACCCGGGGGCCGTAGATTTCACTAGTGGCTTCTCTCGAGAAAAATAGCATACGGTGGGTAAACAAATTACTGTTGGGCAATTGATAGAACTTCAAATAATCATGACGATATCCAGGCAATGATCATTATATAGGCATCACGTCCAAGATTAGTAGACCGACTCCTACCTGCATCTACTACTATTACTCCACACATCGACCGTTATCCAGCATGCATCTAGTGTATTAAGTTCATGGAGAAACGGAGTAATGCAATAAGAACGATGACATGATGTAGACAAGATATATTTATGTAGAAATAGACCCCATCTTATTATCCTTAATAGCAACGATACATACGTGTCGTTTCCCCTTCTGTCACTGGGATCAAGCACTGTAAGATCGAACCCATCACAAAGCACCTCTTCCCATGGCAAGAAAAATCGATCTAGTCGGCCTAACTAAACCAAAGATTCGAATAAGAAATACAAGGCTATAAGTAATCATGCATAAAAGAGATCAAAAGACTCAAATAACTTGCATGGATAAAAACATAGATCTGATCATAAACTCAAAGTTCATCGGATCCCAACAAACACACCGCAAAAAGAGTTACATCAAATAGATCTCCAAGAGACCATTGTATTGAGAATCAAAAGAGAGAGAGAGGAAGCCATCTAGCTACTAATTACGGACCCGTAGGTCTACAATGAACTACTCACGCATCATCGGAGAGGCACCAATGAGGATGATGAACCCCTCCGTGATGGTGTCTAGATTGGATCTGGTGGTTCTGGAACTTGCGGCGGCTAGAATTGATTTTCGTTGACTCCCCTAGGGTTTCTGGAATATTGGGGTATTTATAGAGCAAAGAGGCGGTGCGGGAGGCCACCGAGGTGGGCATAACCCACCAGGGCACGCCTGGGCCCCCAGGCGCGCCCAAGTGGGTTGTGCCCCCCTCGGGGCACCCCTCTGGTACTTCTTTGGCCCATCTTGTGTCTTCTGGCCCAGAAAAATTCTCCAAAAAGTTTCGCTGCGTTTGGACTCCGTTTGGTATTGATTTTCTGCGAAGTAAAAAACAGGCAAAAAAACAGCAACTGGCACTGGGCACTATGTCAATAGGTTAGTCCCAAAAAATGATATAAAGTTGCTATAAAATGATTATAAAACATCCAAGAATGATAATATAACAGCATGAAACAATCAAAAATTATATATACGTTGGAGACGTATCAGCATCCCCAAGCTTAATTCCTGCTCGTCCTCGAGTAGGTAAATGATAAAAACAGAAATTTTGATGTGGAATGCTGCCTAACATGTTCATCACATATTCTTTTCTTTGTAGCATGGACATTTGGACTTTCATATGATTCAAAACAATAGTCTAGTTTTGACATGAAGATTTCAATACCCAAGCATATCAATAAGCAACCATGTCTTTCAAAATATCAACACTAAAGCAAGTTATCCCTAGCCTATTATGCTCAATCATTGATCCATTCATGAAACACACTCACATATTAGCTATACCCAATGCTCAAGTACATTCATATTGCCCCTTAGTTGGTGCTTTATAAGAGAAGATGGAGACTCAAAAATAAAAATTGCATAAAATAAATAGAAAGGCCCTTCGCGGAGGGAAGTAGGGATTTGTAGAGGTGCCAGAGCTCAAAGCGAAAAAATATAGAGATAAAACATTTTGGGTGGCATGCTTTTCCTGTCAACGAAAATGATCGAGTAGTTCCCAATACTTTCCATGCTAGATATATCATAGGTGGTTCCCAAAAAGAAAATAAAGTTTATTCCTTTTCCACCATACTTTCACATTCCACGGCTAACCGAATCCACGGGTGCCGTCCATACCAACACTTTCCAAGGAATTTATTATTTGACAACATAAAGTAAATTCATTTTTCATTTTGGGACTAGGCATCCCTAATACCTTTGCCGTACTCTCGTGCAATGAGAAGTGAATAAACACTCATCTTGAGAATAATACATCTAGCATGGAAAAATATCAGCCACCCCCTACCATTTCTTGAGCGGTACAAGCACACAAAAGAGAAATTTATTTTGAAAATTAGAGATGGCACATACAAATTTGCTTAGAATGGCAAAAGAATACCGCATATAGGTAGGTATAGTGGACTCATATGGCAAAACTAGTTTAAGGATTTTGGATGCACAAGTAGTGATCATACTCAGTGCAAATGAAGGCTAGCAAAAGATTGAGAAGCATCCAACCAAGAAACGAAAAATCACATAAGCGGGCATTAAGCATAACTAACACCGAATAACGCACCACAAGTAGGATGTAATTTCATTGCATAACTATTGACTTTCGTGCTTGCATAGGGAATCACAAACCTTAACACCAATATTCTTACTAAAGCATAATTACTCATCAACATGACTCACGTATTATATCATCATATCGCAAAACTATTACAAAGAATCAAGTTTATTTTGTCCAATGATCTTCATGAAACTTTTTATTATATCCCTCTTGAATATCTATCACTTTGGGACTAACTTCATATGTTGCTTTTGATAGCTCAAACAAATCTAAGTGAAGAACATGAGCATAAAAAATTTCTTCTCTCAAAATAATTTTAGTGAAGCATGAGAGAATTTCTAATTTTTTTTTACTAAATCTCAAATAAATCTAAGTGAAGCATGAGAGCATTTCTTCAAAAATACTAAAGCACACCGTGCTCAAAAAGATATAAGTGAAGCACTAGAACAATTCCATAGCTCATAAAGATTTAAGTGAAGCATAGAGAGCAATTCTAACAGGTCATAGCATAATTTTGGCTCTCTCAAATAGGTGTGTCCAGCAAGGATAGATGACTTAAAATAAAAAATAAAACAAGCAAAGACTCATATCATACAAGACGCTCCAAGCAAAACTCATGATATGTGACGAATAAAAATATAGCTCCAAGTAAAATACCGATGGTCGTTAGAAGAAAGAGGGGATGCCACTCGGGCATCCCCAAGCTTAGTTGCTTGCTTCTCTTTTAGATAACAGCTTGGGATGCCATGGGGCATCCCCAAGCTTAGGCTCTTCTTACTCCTTATTCCTTCATCCATCGTGATCTCACCCAAAACTTGAAAACTTCAATCACACAAAACTCAACAAAACCTTCATGAGATCCGTTAGTATAAGAAAACTAATATTTACTTTAAGTACTGTAGAAAACCCATTCAAATTTTATTTTTGCATTATATCTACTGTATTCTAACTTTGCCATGGCTTATACCCTCCAATACAAACCATAGATTCGTCAAAATAAGCACACAATGCAAAGAAAACAGAACAGTCTGTAAAGATGCGAATTGTTCTCATACTTATGTAACTCCAAAAATTCTGAAAAATTAGGACAACAGAGGCAATTTGTACATTGATCTTTTGTAAAAAATTCATAATTTTTCGTCTCTTTTGTGATTTTAAAAAATTATTTTACTGGACGCAAAAGTTTCTGTTTTCCAACAAGATCAAATCAACTATCACCAAAGCTATCCCAAAGGCTTTACTTGGCACAAACACTAATTAAAACATAAAAAACACAATCATAACAGTAGCATAATTGTGCAAACACTCAAGAACAAAAAGAAAAAGACAAAAATAAATTTTATTCGTTGGGTTGCCTCCCAACAAGCGCTATCGTTTTATGCCCCTAGCTAGGCATAATGATTTCGATGATGCTCACATAAAAGACAAGAATTGAAACTCAAAGAGAGCATCATAATACATATGACAAACACATTTAAGTCTAACATACTTCCGATGCATAGGGATTTTATAAGCAAACAAATTATCAAGACAAGAAATATATAGCATATGCATGGAGAAAGAAAGAAACAATAGCAATCTCAATATGAAGAGAGGAAATTTAATAACATGAGGATTTCTATAACCATAATTTCCTCTCTCATAATAACTACATGTAGGATCATAATCAAATTCAACAATATAGCTATCACATAATTTTTTTTCTTCATGATCCACATGCATGCAAAGTTGATACTCTTCCAATATAGTGGGATTAACATCAACTAAAGTCATGACCTCTCCAAGCCCACTTTTATCAAAATTTTCATAAGACTGAACACTCTCCAAATAAGTGGGATTATTTTTAGCTAAAGTTGACACTCTTCCAAACCCACTTTTACTATTATTGCAAGCATATTCATCATGAGGTTTAAATAAATTTTCAAGATCATAAGAATCATTATCACCCCAATCATGATCATTGCAATAAGTAGTAAACATAGCAAAACAAGCATCCCCAAGCTTGGGGTTTTGCATATCACTAATACAATTGAGGTTAATAGAATTTATAATAACATCATTGCAATCATGCTTTTCATTCAAGGAGCTGTCATGAATCACTTTATAAATTTCTTCGTTTAACACTTCATCAGAATTTTCAGATTCATAAATTTCAAGCAAAACTTCATAAAGATAATCCATTGAACTCAATTCACTATTGATTGGTTCATCATAATTGAATCTTTTGAAAAGATTAGCAAGTGGATGAGAATCCATATCAACATATATTTAGCAAGCGAAGATGCAAGCAAAAAGAAGACACATGGCACACAAGCAAAGAAGAGATCTGACGAGAAAACGACGAACGAAAAAGAGGGCGAATAAAATGGCAATTTTTTGTGAAGTGGGGGAGATGAAAATGAGAGGCAAATGGCAAATAATGTAAATTGCAAGGAGATGAGATTTGTGATTAGGAACCTGGTAGATGTTGATGATGTCTCCCCGGCAACGGCGCCAGAAATTCCTTTTGATGCGGCTTGAACTACGTCGGTATTTCCCCAAATAGGAAGGGATGATGCAGCACAACGACGGTAGGTATTTCCCTCAGTGATGAGACCAAGGTTATCGAACCAGTAGGAGAATCACGCAACACTACGTAAACAGTACCTATACACAAAGTACAAATACTTGCAACCTGACGTGTTAAAGGGGTTGTCAATCCCTTTCGGGTAACGGTGCCAGAAATTATCGAGTTGACGGGATAAAAATATGATAGATTGGATAAATAGATCTCGAATAAACACAAAATAAAATAAAGTGCAGCAAGGTATTTTTGGGTTTTTGGAAATATAGATATGAAAATAAAAGCGAATAAAAATAGGTCTCGAAGGCAAATATGATAAAGAAGAGACCCGGGGGCCGTAGATTTCACTAGTGGCTTCTCTCGAGAAAAATAGCATACGGTGGGTAAACAAATTACTATTGGGCAATTGATAGAACTTCAAATAATCATGACAATATCCAGGCAATGATCATTATATAGGCATCACGTACAAGATTAGTAGACCGACTCCTGCCTGCATCTACTACTATTACTCCACACATCGACCGTTATCCAGCATTCATCTAGTGTATTAAGTTCATGGAGAAATGGAGTAATGCAATAAGAACGATGACATGATGTAGACAAGATCTATTTACGTAGAAATAGACCCCATCTTGTTATCCTTAATAGCAACGATACATACGTGTCGTTTCCCCTTCTGTCACTGGGATCAAGCACCGTAAGATCGAACCCATCACAAAGCACCTCTTCCCATGGCAAGAAAAATCGATCTAGTCGGCCTAACTAAACCAAAGATTCGAAGAAGAAATACGAGGCTATAAGTAATCATGCATAAAAGAGATCAAAAGACTCAAATAACTTTCATGGATAAAAACATAGATCTGATCATAAACTCAAAGTTCATCGGATCCCAACAAACACACCGCAAAAAGTGTTACAACAAATAGATCTCCAAGAGGCCATTGTATTGAGAATCAAAAGAGAGAGAGGAAGCCATCTAGCTACTAACTATGGACCCGTAGGTCTATAATGAACTACTCACGCATCATCGGAGAGGCACCAATGAGGATGATGAACCCCTCCGTGATGGTGTCTAGATTGGATCTGGTGGTTCTGGAACTTGCGACGGCTGGAATTGATTTTTGTCGACCCCCTAGGGTTTCTGGAATATTGGGGTATTTATAGAGCAAAGAGGCGGTGCGGGAGGCCACTGAGGTGGGCATAACCCACCAGGGCGCGCTTGGGCCCCCAGGCACGCCCAGGTGGGTTGTGCCCCCCTCGGGGCACCCCTTTGGTACTTCTTTGGCCCATCTTGTGTCTTCTGGCCCAGAAAACTTCTCCAAAAAGTTTCGCTGCGTTTGGACTCCGTTTGGTATTGATTTTCTGCGAAGTAAAAAACAAGCAAAAAATAGCAACTGGCACTGGGCACTATGTCAATAGGTTAGTCCCAAAAAATGATATAAAGTTGCTATAAAATGATTATAAAACATCCAAGAATGATAATATAACAGCATGGAACAATAAAAAATTATAGATACGTTGGAGACGTATCAGTCTTGCATGTGGATACCCGTGGTGACAATGGGGTGTTCTATTGATTCACTTTATGTATGTTTTGGCACTCAACTCTCGGATTCCCAAGGTGACATTGGGGTAATCTATGCATAGGGGTTGACGATGTTTTCGCCCTACTTTCTCCGGTAGAAATCTTGGGGCACTCTTTGAAGTTCTTTGTGTTGGATTGGATATTATGAATCTGAAGTTGTTTGATGCATATCGAATAATCAACTCACAGATACTTGTGGTGGCATTGGAGTATCTAGGTGACATTAGAGTTGGTTGATGTGTATCATATATTCATATGGTGTTATTTTAGTATGATAGGGTTGTTTGTGACACTTATAGGAATAGCTCAATAGATTGATCGAAAAGAATAACTTTGAGGTGGTTTCGTACCCTACAACAATTTCATCTTATGTTCTCCGCTAGATAAGAACTTTGGAGTGATTCTTTGTTGCATGTTGATGGACTGTTATATGATTCAATTATGTTAGCATTGTTGAGAGATTGCACTAGTGAAAGTATGAACCCTAGGCCTTGTTTCTAAGCATTGCAATACCGTTTGTGCTCTGTTTTATCACTTGCTACCTTGTTATTTTTGTATTTTCAGATTATAAAAACCCATATCTACTATCCATACCACACTTGTATCACCTTCTCTTCGCCGAACTAGTGCACCTATACAATTTAGCATTGTATTGGGTGTGTTGGGGACACAAGAGATTTATTGTATTTGATTGCAGGGTTGTTTGAGAGAGACTATCTTCATCCTATGCCTCCCACAGATTGATAAACCTTAGGTCATCCACTTGAGGGAAAATTGCTACTGTCATACAAAACTCTACGCTTGGAGGCTCAACACGAGTCTACAAGAATAAGTTGTGTAGTAGGCATCAATGATCGATATGGTTTCCTAGGATGAGAACTATGGTTTACTACTTGACAATAAGAAAGTTGTTTTATCCTATTTTTCACTTTTTGAGGTATTTTGTCTAGTCTGAATTTCCCCATCTTCCATTTGATCAAGATGGATAGCAAAAAAACATGAATATGCCTACTAGGATGGAAGGAGAGAAGGACTAAACGAGAAAAGGAAATACCTCTTTGTTTACCTTGGAATGAATTGCTCAACTACTTAGGTAACAAAACGAAACATTCATCTACGATCTTTCTTAAAAAAAGATAGGACTGTATGGTAGTTCTCGTTAGTAGATTTGCAGAATAGAAGAAGAAGTTCACTCTAACTTGCACACTACAAAAAGGCAGCCAACTACTTCAGACGCACTCCATCTTTCGAGCCTTTGTTTAGCTTCAAAAGATAAGGCATTGGTGCAATGAACACTGCTTTAGTGCGTCCTACCCCAACTAACTAGTGCTTGACTTGACTTTCCCCCGCGCCCTATCCAATGAATAATGAGAAGGCCGGCCTATGAATGACTGAGCCAGTCTGATCTCCTTTATACTTACCTCAAACAACGAGCGAAGTCGAGGTGTTGATGAGAAGGGGGATTTTCTCAAGGCCAAAGAGTGCTCTTTGAAGGCTACTATGCATCCTTACGAATACAAGAGTGGTTTTGTTTTGTTTTGGGTATAGCAGGACTTGAACCTGCGACCATTAGGTTAAAAGCCCAATGCTCTACCAACTGAGCTATACACCTGATTTTACAAGAAGGCTTGGTGTGGAAAAGAAAAGAGGGTAGCTGGCCCCTTTTCTTCTTATCATATCACAAGGGAGCGACTCTGTATGGTATAGTACCGTGGAGCAAGTTTGGGAGTCCTTTCCACTCATTGAGGATTCTATCTAACAAAGAAGGTCAACGGGGGAGACTACTTTGAAGTCCAGGATGAACAAACTACTTCTCCTGCTACCAAAACAGAGAAATAAGGAAATAAGATGGATTCGTCTAATACCCAATGCATGTAGTCGAAGAATTGCTGGATGAGTTATCATGTGCTGTTTGGTTTACTAAGCTGGATCTGAGAGCTAGTTACCATCAGATAAGATTACATGAAGCAGATGAATACAAAACATCATTCAAGACCCACATCACTATGAATTTTAGGCTATTTGGGCTCACAAATGCACCACCCACCCTCCAGAGTGCTATGAACGCAATTTATGGCTGAGCTGACTAGGGTTTGTGTACTTGTTTTTGTTGATGACATCTTAATCTACAACAAATCCTTGCAAGATCATGTCACCCATTTGCAACAAGTATTTGACCTTCTGAAGCAGAATCAACTATATGTGAAGTTGAATAAATGTTCATTTGCTGAACCACAAATAGAATACCTGGGTCATGTCATTAGTGGGCAAGGGGTGCCTACAGACTAAAAGAAGATCCTCACAGTGAAATAGTGTCCTACTTCTAAGTCAAGCACATTAGAGTTTGGGCTTAGCAGGACATGCGTTTCATTCATAGGAGCTTAGCTCATTTGACTGCTCAAATACTTAAAACACCAATGCGGCACAAAGCTTTCCTTTCCTCAAGCTCATGGGATTACAATATACCATCCAATAAAAGACTCAGAGAATAGGGCAGCTGATGCACCGTATCTAGATTACATGAGCCAGATGAACTCAATGCCATTACTTCATGTCAACCACAATGATTCACTGATATTATTGTAGGGTACAACAAAGACATATTCACCCAGAATTTACTATCTGAATTGGCAGTCCTGAGCACTCACAAGAATAGCAAATATCCATTGCATAATGGGGTCATTCGATATAGAGGAAGAGTATGGGTTGGTGCAAACTTCTAAATGAAAAAAACATCTTGCAAGCACTTCATGCCAGTGGTATTGGTGCCACTCTCGCATTACTGCTACTTATCACCGTATCGAGGCACTATTTTCTTGGACAAGAATCTTTCAATCAGTGGAATCTTTTGTCAACAAGTGTCAAATCTGTCAGCAAGCTAAGGTAGAACATTAAAAACTCCCTGGCCTCTTCGATCCTCTACCCATTCCTGATGAAGCATGTTCCAATATCAGCATTGAGTTCATCACTGGATTACCAAAGTCCCATTACTATGATTCAATTCAGGTGGTGCACGAGACAAGCCAAACAAATAGAAACCAAATTAATACCGAAGAACACAAGTTGTGGGCCGTAAAGTGGAAACGGTTGTAGGCCAAAGTTGTCCCCCTTTGCCACTAAGACTTGAATCTCTAACCATCGGAATACCCGGTACTCTCTCTACCAAACAGGCAAGACAGTCTTATCTTGAACTCTGTCCCTTCTCTAATGATTGACAGGTTTAGTACCTGGTAGTAAGGGTATTTTGTGGTCTATTGTCCTCCTAGGAGGTTGATACATCTCCAACGTATCTATAATTTTTTATTATTCCATGCTGTTATATTATCATTCTTGGATGTTTTACAATCACTTTATAGCAACTTTATATCATTTTTTGGGACTAACCTATTGACATAGTGCCCAGTGCCAGTTGCTGTTTTTTTGCTTGTTTTTTACTTCGCAGAAAATCAATACCAAACGGAGTCCAAACGCAGTGAAACTTTTTGGAGAATTTTTTGGACCAGAAGGCATCCAGTGGGCCAAAGAAGTACCAAAGGGGAGCCCCAAGGGGGGCACAACCCACCAGGGCGCGCCTGGAGGCCCAGGCGCACCCAGATGAGTTGTGCCCACCTCGATGGCCTCCCGCATCACCTCTTCGCCCTATAAATCCCCAAATATTCCAGAAACCCTAGGGGAGTCGACGAAACACAATTCCAGCCGCCGCAAGTTTCGAAACCACGAGACCCAATCTAGACAGCATCGCGGAGTGGTTCATCATCCTCATTGGTGCCTCTCCGATGATGTGTGAGTAGTTCACCATAGACCTACGGGTCCGTAGGCAGTAGCTAGATGGCTTCCTCTCTCTCTCTCTCTCTCTCTCTCTCTCTCTCTTGATTCTCAATACAATGGTCTCTTGGAGATCTATTTGATGTAACTCTTTTTGAGGTGTGTTTGTTGGGATCCGATGAACTTTGAGTTTATGATCAGATCTATATCCATGAACATTATTTAAGTCTTCTTTTGATCTCTTATATGCATGATTATTTATAGCCTCGTATTTCTTCTTCGAATCTTTGGTTTAGTTAGGTCGACTAGATCGATTTTTCTTGCCATGGGAAGAGGTGCTTTGTGATGGGTTCGATCGTGCGGTGTTCTTTCCCAGTGACAGAAGGGGCAGCAAGACACGCGTGTATCGTTGCTATTAGGGATAACAAGATGGGGGCTATTCCTACATGAATAGATCTCATCTACATTATGTCATCGTTCTTATTGCATTACTTCGTTTCTCCATGAACTTAATACACTAGATGCATGCTGGATAGCGGTCGATGTGTGGAGTAATAGTAATAGTTGCAGGCAGGAGTCGGTCTACTAATCTTGGACGTGATGCCTATATATTGATCATTGCCTGGATATCGTCATAACTATTCGATTTTCTATCAATTGCCCAACAGTAATTTGTTTACCCACCGTGTGCTATTTCTTGAGAGAAGCCACTGGTGAAATTTACGACCCTCGGGTCTATTCTTTATCATATTTGCTTTCCGATCTATTATTTGCCTTTGAGATCTATTTTTATTTCCTTTTGTTTTCAGATCTATTATTCTAAAAACCAAAAAATACTTTGCTGCACTTTTTATTTGCATCTTTTATTTCGCGTTTATCCGAGATCTATTTATCCAATCTACCACAATTTTTATCCTGCCAACTTGACAATTTCTGGCGCCGTTACCCGAAAGAGGGATTGACAACCCCTCATACGCGTCGGGTTGCAAGTATTTGTTCTTTGTGTGCAGGTACCATTTACATAGTGTTGCTTGGTTCTCCTACTGGATTGATACCTTGGTTTCATAACTGAGGGAAATACCTACCGTAGTTGTGCTGCATCATCCCTTCCTCTTTGGGGAAATACCGACGTAGTTCAAGCGACATCAGAGGTCACTCTGTAGGCTCAGCAAACAATTCACTGAAGCCATTCAAGACCGGTTGCAGGGTAGACGGACCATTGACTTGACATGATCATAATACATACAGAATAGGAAGGATAAGCTATAAGATAGAGATCCGGATTGTTGTGCTCCAGAATAAAGAAGAATACCATCTTGTCTAATCAAATACGACTACCATCTTATTGATTTAGTCAGCTTGCATCAACACATAAGATGTGATATGAGTATTGGGAAATAAACTCTTCTTTGATCACTTGAAACATAGTAGAAAGCATCCAAAACAGAATGAAATGTTGTTTAAAAGAAGAAGCTACATGGCCCAACCACTACACCTTTTTGCCTAATGTGTGACTACCCATATCAGTTACAACATCTTCCGTTTTCCAAGTTTTTAGTGCTTTTTTCTTATAGTATACAAAATAGGATTCTGGATTGTTGTTCATTTCATTCAATTTATTCCCTTGCTTTTCAACTTATATATATTAACCCGCCTTGTTTACCTATTTCTTCTACAATTCACATGACTCACTGAAACCAACTTTCTCCTTCCTACATTTTATCTCTACATGAGTTATCATGTATAATGATTTCTTTTTGGTCGCTACTCTCCTAACCGACGAGTCGGAGAGGATACGAATGCCCATTCACCCTACCACCCATCTTCCTTTTAGCTTACTTGATCAATGACAAGTAAAGATCCTGGAAAAGATCCAAGGGAGTACAATACACTTTATATCCACGTCTTGAATAATGAGGGGGTAAAGAAGAAAGTCCAATTTCTCCCTCCTTTGCGGATACACCCTTATTCAGCTCTTGAAAGAAAGAGAAATAGAAAGAGAGAATGATCAAACTCAACTAGACGACAGTTCCTCTTGTTCAAACCTCTCTTGTCGAGTCTTCTCCTCATAGCTTGTTTTGCTCTCGCTTCGCGTGTCCTAAACATAAATAAAAAGAATTGATTGCGAAAGACAAGTGTTTCATTCCCCTCCCTAATTGTTGAAATTCGAACTGTCCGCTAGCTCCTCCTTTGTTTGGATTATAGCCCTTCCTTGGGGATTTACTATCCAAAGTAAATCTTTCCAGTTTCAAATGCTACTATTTCTTCGTGGGTAGAAAGTCCAAAATCTTCTTTTTCCGGTACTCCTTACTCTTGTATCCCGTCGTCCTACTTTCACTTCTATGGACCTTCTATCCATAACGAGTTCCAGGATTGGTGAATCAATGTGGGAATAGATAAAACAATTGTTGAGTACACAGTATAACCGTGTAGCTCATCCAGAAGATCATCAATGACCGGTATCGAGTATTTCTTTTTTACGGTTTGCGCATTAAGTTGCCTATAATCCATAGGCGCCACAGACCTTCTTTCTTCTTGCAAAGAAGAGCTGGTGAGGCATGAACTAGGTTTTAGAGTACCATTCTAGAGTAACTCCTTGATTATGGCTTCAATTTCATCCGGTGGTGTGAATACCTATAAGTCCTTTGATTCACTAGTTGACCATCGTGAGGTGAATCCGATGGTCACATGGTCTTTTAGGAGGGCGGGTAGTGGGTTCTAAGAACACATCAGAGAAATAGGACCAAACCCGTTTGAGTCCTCTTCTACATCTTGAGTACTTCCCACTCCAATGGATATAGTTTTTAGAATAGCTTTGATCCAACCATGTAGAGCACTCATAGAGGTCCAGCTTCATGTCAGTAATCTACCACACCCATGTTGGAATTTAGTAGAGTCCCATAAGTCAATCGACAAAAGCGACAAACGAGGTTGTTCGACAAGGCTACGGTCTAACTTTTTCTTCCTAGCGGAGTTCAATACGAAAATAAAGGCGCTCCGCATTGGGAATGGCGTACTACGTACGGGTGGTATTTCAGGTATAACTGATCAGGGTTGTTTTGAAAGCAAGTCAATTGGTGCTTTGGAAGGTGAGTGCTAGAGGCTAGTCACTGCTTGGTTTACATAAGGGAAGGAAGAAGAGATACCGAAGCAGATTCAATATAGAAAAAAGAGTTTGATACCATTCATTCTAGTTTATTTGATACCCACTTAAAGTTTCTATCAAACCATATATTTTTCTTCGAACGTCAATCTCGTAGGAATTTTGACTGGAAGTGTGGTATTGAAGGGCGAAGCCTTTACTCTTTGACTTGTTTCTTTGAATATAACATAATATTGATTGCACACTTCGAAAGATGATGGTGTATTCTGAGGATCAGTCCGTTTTTTATTGAATTAGCAAATTGATAGATCTGGATGACTCAAAGAATGATTCTTCCGTGGGTATCTCCCCGGTACCATTATTTAGATTGGAGCTTTTCAATTCCATTTTTGAGATTGAGGTGAGGGTTTAAGACCGCTCGTAGCATTTTTTTTCTTTTATGGCTGGGTGGGCAAGAAAAGGATTTGACTCTTGAAGATATCAACTCATAACGCCTGCTCCATACATTCAAAAACATTTATGGTACTTTCTATGAGAATGGATAAATAGAAATGGGTACATTCCTCTTTCGCTTTCCTGGCCAAACTACCCATAAAAAAGAAGAGAGAGAGAGAGAGAGAGAGAGAGAGAGAGAGAGAGAGAGAGAGCTGTAAGAGCAGTAAAAGCAAGCTCGGTGGTCGAGTTCCACTGCAGGTTGATATATCCTTTTGAAAGAAAAGTAAATTCGCTATGCTATAAGGTACCAATTCATCAAGGTATAAAACCACATCTATAGTGGGAGTCCCTGTCTACTTTCGATTCCCTTCTTACTGGCTTTGCCAATACATCATACTGATTTGACGCTTCCTTACGCTTTCTTTCAAGCATTGCTTCCAGGACAACATAGAGCATTCCAAGATAAAGAATCAGAACTAAGGTTGACACTACTGAAAGGTAAAAGAATGGTGGATAGATGGATTCACACCATCCCAAAACCGAAATACAAACAGACCAAAAAAAGACGAAAATAAATACTCCACCACCAGCCTACCTACTAGCATGTATTAAGCGAATAGCTTGTATGGTAGTTGTTAAAGAAAAGATGTATGTAGTCCCGGAAGAGAAGCAACTGTCGTACGACCTGTAAGCGTCACTTTGGACTTCCTTGCCGTTTGTGAATTGAGTCAATCGAGTTACGTTGGAAAAATGAATGGAATTCTGGACTGGACCGAATATCCATGGCAGGACCCCACACTGGCTAGGAACTGGGCTGCACTAAGCCTGACACTTTTTGGGCTTCTTCATGAATCTAGTTTTCAGGTAAGGTCAGATCATCTTATTGAATAGATATCTAAAAGAAGGCAAAGGAATGAATCGGTTTTCCAATTATCTTCCCTCGAAAACCATAGATCTTCTGGTTACCATTGACTATCCGACACTTTCTTCTGTAGAGCAAAGCAAGAAATTGCATGGAAGGGCTTTTATGCTAATATCAGCCTTGTTTGGAACAATAGATGCAATCCATTTCAGTGTATGTCATTGAGTTCACTATTGCAGTTGAGATGTCAGGAAATTGAGCGTTCCCTAGAGTCTGGTTCAAAGGCTAAGGACTCCCCGCCGCCTTCATAAGGGCACTAAGGCGGAGCATGGAAAAGCAAATTGGGCACCCATGTTTTACCAGTCCCGGATCTCAGGGCCATTTTGCCAACTACCGACATGAACGAAATCAAATTTCATTGCGGGGAATTAGGATTTCATGAGGGAGGAAAAGGGGGTGGAGAGTCGTACAATGCATTGGTGGGATGAAGGTGCTAGCTTGGCTGAGATAGGAAGTTTCGATGTGTATGTAGATTTGGTTCTAGTGCCCCCACCCTTTTCGAGATATATCAGGATTAACAAGATGTTCTAGTGTAAACTATAGGGAAATGGAATGAATGAAATGTATCTAAGAAGAAAGGAAGCCATGCTCCATCCTGTTTATAAAAAGAACATCACCTCCCTTTTTGGTTAGATACCGCTCCATTAGGTACTAATGCTTCTACCTATCACCCTCCGGGTGAGTTGGAGAGCAGTGTTTTTTTTTCAACGTTAATACTTAATAACATTCCGCGAGAAAAGTCATCTACTGATGTTGTTAGCGGAGTCCCTCGTCCATCCATGTATGAATAGCGTTATTCCCCATTTTGGACAGTGATGAGGCAGTCGACGCAATTTGCATGTGTATTTGCGTTCGGCTTTGCTACTTTCCTCCTAGAAAAGAATGTTCGCGAAAGGGAATAGTCTATGTGGCCCGGGGTAGTCTTTCAACTCCTTTATCGGGTGGGAGAGTTTAGAACCAGTTAAGCCAATAGCTGTTGCTTTAGTCACACTAGCTACATCAGTTGATCATGGATTTAGCATACCACCTCAGAATAGTCTACGTGGCCCCTTGTCTTTACTACAATTTGATATAGTGAATCCAGTAATGTAGACAACCCTTTTTAAAGCGCTTTTAAAGCCCCTGACTCTCAAAAAGAGCTGGAGGTTTTGCCTCAACTCATTCCATGAAGGTTGTTTCATTCCCCATGCAGCTGAATCCAACCCAGTCTTTATCGTGCCTTGGAGTTCTCTCTCATAACTGAAGCCAGGAGGTATTCGATTTATGGGATTTTGAGCTAGCTGCCCTTTCTTGCTCCTTGCCATTAGCGCAACCCTTTTCTTTTTCTTAGCTAGCGTAGTTTTTCACCTTCAAAAGAAGGCACCAACGCTTTTGTAGTGACCCCTTCGGGGTCCCGGGTTGCTTTGGCTCGCCCCACCCCATCAGTCATGTGTTGTACTTGAGTTGACTCTCCCCCGCTTGCTGCTTGCTGATCGCAGTGCTCAAAAATGACACGAAGCTGGATATGAGTAGATGTTGTTGGTCGAAAATGTCTTTCGTTCACAATGAAACAGAATGGTCTCACTCAATGCGTCATTTTAGAATGTGTATTTTCATATTAAGAGTTCTTAAAGTTATCAACTCAAAGCCCAACCGTCAAAAGGACGCTACAATGTTCGAAATTATCAACTTAACATGCCCCCTTACTTCCTTCGTGAACTCCCACTACTTCATCTACCGAAATGACTAGGCAAATCTCATTTTTTCTAGCATTAAACCTGCTCATGATCCTTAGGCTATAGAGCATGGAGCAGAAAGAGAGATGAAAGGACCACCTTCTCCTGCTTGCTTGATTGGAATCTATTCACATTTAGAATAACTAAAGTGCTACTTAACTTCACTTAGTAGTTGAAACTCGGAGAGACAGAGAGAGTCCTCTCTCATACTTGCCAATTCCAAGGCTGATCAGCAAGGGAATTGGCAGGAACCAACCTTAGTTGCCCCTCGATAGAGTGAGTCTACTTAGTGAACTGGTAGGACGCGGAGATCGATTGATCAATATGCATATCGAGAGTTGATGGTTGACCGCCGCCCCCCTTGTCCTGCCCTGGTCGGGGAGGCAAAGGGGATTGTTATCGTCACCCTTTCTCCCGCTGTATGTGAAAGAGAAAAAGTGACACACTTTTGGATTTCCGGTCTGTAGTTGGTTGGGCCAAAGAACGAGAGTCAGCTTCCTTAAGTCCATTCTTCCTCAGTAGCTCAGTGGTAGAGCGGTCGGCTGTTAACTGACTGGTCATAGGTTCGAATCCTACTTGGGGAGATTTTATTCATTCAAAATTTGAATTGATAGTTATAGCTTTTCTGACTAGCGACCCCTGCCCTTCTCCTTTTTTTTCTAAAGACGCAGCAGAATGGTCAAACGGGACATCAAAAGTGGGAAGTTGATTGTAGGATTTCTATTCCTCACTCTCGTATAGGTGAACTTGATCCGTTCAATGAAAAGGGATAAGAAGGATCCACTGGGAATGAATGGGAAGACTGGGGTAGGATCTTCATTAGCCGGAAGGAATTAGCCGCCACTAGCGTAATCCGAAGAACGAACAAGAAAAGGCGTCTTTAGGTAGGAGGATGGATGGATGTGGTCCAATGGCTAAAGCTCTGCCAGCTTCTTGTAAACTGGCAGTCTCCGAGAGGAACCTTAACCCCTCGGGTTAGGCTGGGTGGGATGGTAGACTTTTTTTTCCCGCCACAAGTGGGAACTCAGTCCTTGGTAAGACACAAGGGGGGAAGGAAGATCTTCACTCATTCATTAAGTAAGTGTCTTCGGTGAGACCCACAACAAACGAAGGGGGCGGAGGAAGACCGAAGAAGGGACAACTGTCTTGAATCCTACGCTGGGATCAGCAGCTTCCAGTGTTTTCAAAATGAGTGGGCAGGAAAAGGAAGACCGGTCGGTCAAGATGTGAACCGGCAGTAGTTACGAAAGGGGGAAATAGCTCAGTTGGTTAGAGTGCCGGTCTGTCACGCCAGATTATATAGCAAGCTTTCTATAATAGTATAAGTTTAGAAAACTCCAGATCCGATGCCTCTTTTCACCTTTGTTCAATCCTCAACAGGAGGCCAATAAAAAAGAACTCTGAAAGTAGAAGATGCTCTAATTTTGTAAGCATTTTTCTAAACACATTGCATTGTACAAGCCTGAGCGAGATCCTCAGGCCCACCGGGCAGTGACACAACCCAGACGCACGCGGCGCGTGCCGCGCACCCTTGTCCCTCCCCTCCATCGGCTGGCCGCACCCACGTGCGCCCTCTTGAACTCGGTTGAAAAACGATCTGGGCTTGCTGCCTCCGAGGAGCGAGGCTACGAGGCGAGCACTCCTATTACTCTTCTCCTTTCTTCCTCGGCCCCGAGCACTTCACCATCTGCGAGATGCGGATCCCGGGGCTGCTCGCGGCGGCGGCGGCACTGCTGGTGCTGCTTCTCGCGGTCGCCGGTGCGGCGGCGCAGGAGGCGGCGGCAGCGGGGGACGTGCGGCCGGAGGAGATCGCGGCGAAGGCGAGGGCCAAGGAGGAGGCGGTGCTCGCGGCCGAGCTGGGGCAGCTCAGGGCCAAGGTCGCCGCGCTAGGTGCGTGCGTCTTGCTCCGCTCGATTCGGTTCGGGGGAGGGTGGGTGTGGTTGGTTGGGATTTCTGGTGCTGCTTCGAGCGGCTTCGTTGGGGTTTGCTAGGGTTTTGGGGGCGATTTGGTCTGGCGAACTAGGCACTTCTGCGATTTGAGGAGATAGGGGACGGATTTGGTAATTAGTGAACATATTGGTCGGTGGCTTGGAGAGATCGTGTTAAGGCCGCCGAACAGGGATTGATAGATGCAGGCTAGGGGAAATTCTTCAGGCTAATTGGTTGCAATGTTGGGCAATAGCTTCGTTGTTGCTCCTCCAGTCCTACGTTTTTCGTTTGTCGCTGAATGGAGAGCCAGTTATGCCATTTAGTCTAACCGGAATTCGGCATGGAACCAGTGCTCCTTGCTTGGACTACCATTGAAATTCATGAAGGAGCTTGTAGCGTTAAGAACACAATTACTCCGGTTTGATTCAGTTGGAGGTTCGCCATGGGCATGTCTTTGGTCGAAACAGTTTTTGTTACAATGTGAAACAGATTGTGTCAAGCCACTTGAGAATTTGTGTTCGAGTAAAATCATTTTCTAGTCGTTGCAACATGTTTGTGCCACTTGATCCTTTCTGAAACAGTGCAGCTATTGTCACCCTGCAGAGTCGAGCATTGCAGCACAGACACTGGAGCTGAATAGCAAGGATGGTGGCATCGAAACACTGGAAAAGGTAACTGGGGAGATGTCACAGAACATTGCTACTCTGCAGAATGAGATAACTTCCCTCCAGGTGACCCATCTCGCGAAGGACAATATATTGTAGCATATTCCTGCTCCCTGATAAAGCGATTATGCTCATCTGTTGCTACATATGCAGTCAAAGGGATCTATAGCTGCAAAGGAGCAGGCAGGCAAGGTCAATGCCCGGGCTATTGAGCTTGGGAAGCAGGTATTGGGTGTATGAAACGTCAAACTTGAGTGCAACAATTAGGATTATGTGGTTTCTTATCTTGCCTATTCCAGATTGAGAAGCTCAAGAAGGACATAGAAGCACAAAATAACAAAAAGGTGACCATGGAGGCTAGAGCCACTGATGCAGAGAAGAAGGTGCAAGAGCTGAATGCTAAGCTGGATAGAGTAAGTATTCGACTGTGGTCGTCTGTTGTGCTAATGTGTATCTTTATTTTTCTTCACTTAGGTAACAATTCTTGTAGAAGCTCGTATTTGCTCAATCCTTTGATAAACTCTTGTGGTGCTGTCACCGATTAAGTCGTCATTGTTGCCGTTTCTGCATTTATTACATGATAAATTTTTTATGGTTAAAAAGGAGATCGATGCTTTGTTACAGACTCATAGTGGGTTAATGATGGTTCATGCTGCTATTTTCTTTTTTGTATGTGATTCCAATGCTATATAAAACTTTGCTACAGCACACTTCTCAAAAGTAAGGGTAAATTCTAAAGAAGAATCTGGAATGTTTTAGCGTATTTGATGATGATACTGTTTGAGGGAAGAAAATGTTTTGGAAAACAGTGAGAATTTCCGTAGTATTATATAACAGGCTGCATGATATATTATCATCTCCTTAATTTTAGGGAGAGCAGAGCCTCATTCCCTATTAAAACGTTATAGTTGTGAAACCAAAAATGGGATAAGACTCATATCCTGCTGTCCTGCAAGACTTTCGGTGGAATCAGGGGTATATCCCTTGAATCCACCTTTTTCGTTAGGTGAATACTGTCCTCAAGTTGATAATGTTTTTTTTTAATAGCTTCAAAAGACAAGCGGCGAGCAAAAGGTTAGGATCCAGAAGACTAAAAATGCTCTTAAAGCTGCAGAGGTTTGTGATATATGCGACTACAGTGGTACATTTTTGTTATGCAGTTTCATGATGCATTCTCCTCAATCCTTTGTTTTGGTGTTTGTAGGAGGAGCTGATGAAGGTGCAGTTAGAAGCAACAGCAAAATCAGAGCAGCTTGGAGAGGTAATTTTCATTCTATTGTTGTAGCTGCTGTCATATGAATATGTCAGTAAGGTAACATGACAGATTCTAGACTGGATTAGCCTTTTCCTATTTGCTCCGCACTCTTAGTGCAGTATGTCAGTGTTGTTTTCAAAAACACATTTCAAATGCAACTTAGTTGCCAGCTCAGCCTGGTGTAAATTATATGAAGTTTTACATAATGATAACATACTATCTTCTAATCACTGAACCTGAGTGTGATGTGTATCTGTGCATCTTTGTTGTCTGGCACATGTTGTGACTTACATTGAGAACTGCCTGATAAGGATGATGATGACGACGATGCCTGTCATGGGTGTAATCCATCCTTCCACTTTACATGCTTTGAACCTCATCTAACAAGTGATTATTGTGGTGAGTAGTTTACTGATTGTTACTTTTTGGCAGGTTCATGGAGCATGGTTGCCACCTTGGTTAGCAGCACATGCAGCTCACTATATGGTATAAGTGGAGTAGTTAACCTAAGCACTGTGCCTCTTCTTACTTTGCTTTTTCGCAACACACTCATCATGTTATCATGTAGGAGTTGATGTCAAGTCACTGGAGTGAACATGGAAAACCTGCTGTCAACAATTTATTGCAAAAGGTGCCTCCTAGCTTATTTATGCTTTTATTTTGATTATGAAATATGCCAAGCTGAACACATCATGTATTTGTTTATAACCTGTCAATTAAATCACTGCAGGCATCAGAGAAAACAGTGCAGGCGAAGGAATGGGCCGAACCCCATATAGAAACTGCTAAGGCGGTAATATTCTTGTTCCTGGGATTGTGGGTCAGAAAATAGCAGAGTTTATTTGAAATGTTAAAACACGTCATATTTGCATGTGTTTATGGCCAATTCTTATTGTATATGGATGTCATGTGAGGCAAGTATCACATTATGTTTCTGAGTTTTTGCATCTTTATTCACTTTCACTAACAATGCTTTTTTTATAATTGAAGAAATGGATTCCTGTCATTAAAGAAAATTGGGCTACTGCAAAGAAAAATGCGGAACCTTATGTGCAAATGGTCTCAGCAAAATCAGTAGAGCTTTATCAAGCATCAAAGGACGCTATCTCACCTCATGTTGTGAAAGCACATGAGCTTGCTGATCCCTATTTCCAGGTACACTAGATCCTCTTTGTTTAGCAATTACACTTAGGCCATAGTGTTGTCATTGTAGTAAATTGATGTCGCTTGATTATATTTTTTCAGGAAGCCAAGAAGTTATCCAAACCTTATATTGATCAAGTTGCTAAGGCCAGTAAACCACATGTTGACAAACTTAAAACCACCCTGAAGCCTTACACTGAAAAGGCAGGCCAGGAATATGAAAAGCTTCGCGAGACAGCTACTTTATACCATCAGCAGGTATTTCTTCTCTTAAATTTTCTTGTTATCTCAAGTATTCCAGCTTCTCAGTTCCAGTTAAATATTAATGCTTTGTTATTTTAGACATTTTATGCTTCTGTTATTGTTAATTTTATTGTTTTGAGTTATTGAACACTGGGCTGAATTTGTAGGGCTCTTTTTAGGTGATCTTATTTCATATATTCTTATATAATCCTTGAGCACTGTATCTGCATTTTTCTCTGCTGAATATTGCATTGTATCATCGGTAAATTTTGCAGCCTTCTAATAGAATTATTTCGTCAATCAATCTAATGAGATTTTTTAGACCTATATATATAACTTCACAGTTAGTTATAGTTTAATAATGTCACTTTGGCCTGCTGTATGGTTATTTGGTAAATACTACTCCCTCTGTTTTTGACACTATGGCAGTGTCAAAAAACGTTTTATATTTTGATACAGAGCACTGGCCTACCAGAATTTCATGGAGATACGCCCTCCCTCTTGTTCCTCCCCCAAGGGCGTGCACCCCAACCTTGCACAGTTCTTGGATGCCATCAAAACTGAAGCTAGGGCCTGGGTTTTGGCTTAAGCAGCTGTGGGCTGCCACTTGCCCTGCTGTAGGTCGCGTGTGACTGGTGCGGGAGGCTTGTAATTAAACTCCTTTTCTATCAATTCTGGGATTTTTTTACATTTTTTCAAAAAATAAATATAAACTTTGTGCACCTTAGGTAATTGGTTGGTTCATATACTGTCTTGATCCAGAAACTTATTATGTACTCTGTCCATATCAAAATATAAGACGTTTTTTGACACTACTTTTTGTATGCTACTACTACGGCTGAATTGCTCTAATCTGTGTTGAGCTGTGTATACGCTGGTGGGTGAAATAGGCTGGATGAAACAGCATTATGGTTAACTAACCTTCGAGCTTACCTTGAACAATACTACATCTCTCTGTGCTATAAGCAACTGCGGTAAAATGGCCTGAAGATCCAAGTCATGGATCCAATAATCTAAGCAATTTTCCTTTTCAGGCTCAGGTAACTATCTTGGATTACATGCACCAACATGAATTATTAAAACAATTTGCGAATGGAGAGTTGGTGTGGTTTCTGGTAAGCACAAACTGAACTGTCAATTTATAACATGTGTTTCTACTGATTGAAATAAAATGGTCTAAAATATCTTATCTCTCTTGGTAGGCTGCTGCTTGGCTGCTTATGCCCGTATATGTTTTATACATACTCCTAACGGAAGTCTTCTGGTCAGTAGTGTATTTAAAACGCTTCAGCTAATAGTTGCTTGGCATGGCTTTAGGTGAATTGTGACTGTACTTGTTTGATCTGAAACCTTCCATTTTTCATGCAGCATCACCAAGAAGAAGAAAATCCCACGGAGTGATAAGGGCAAAGTTTTGGTCAATGGCCATCGGAGACACAAGCGCCGACAAGCTGACAAGTAGACCGTGGACTGTTTGCCTATGTTCTGCAGCACTGTAGTTGAAGGTACCACATTCTTCCGTTGTTAGCAGTAACATCTGATCCAAATCCCACGCTATGTAGTCGTTCTTTGCTGGCATCAAAAGGTTTGGGAACAGTCCTCTTATTTTCACAAGAATATTGAAGTATATAAGTTTTTAACTGAACAGTCCATATTTTCACGAGAATATTGAAGTATATAAGTTTTTAGATATTTGATACTACAACAGAACATGTTTATCTTGAGCCTTGATTAATACTTCGAATATTGAATTGTTTGATACAACTTTGAAGCAAGTACACTAAATCATTCACATGTCAGTTTGTGCCGGGCCTTTGAACTATCTTTGCACTGTGCAGATCAAGTACGATGAGGCATTATTCATTCACGACGAGTCTGCTGGATACAAATTAGGAGACGCCCGGGTCCTGGTTAAATCTTGTGTAATACGTATATACCCTGAGTTATACTGCACGCAAACTGTGTCTCCATTTTGGCCCCCATGTATCGTAGCGGCCGTTTTTGTACGATCACGTTGCTGAGTAGGGATTACGAGGTTAAATCTGCAGGTATTCGTTTTAGTGGACACTTATTATGTTGCAGCTGTTAGCGTGTTTTGAGTGTACTTGGGGTAATCCGTGCTCACAACTTCCTAACGTACGTACTACGTACCATTCCTTGTCACTGAAAGTTCTAGATTAAAACTATTCAACGCCGCTGTACGCTGGAGTAGTGTACTAGGTTGTCTCCATTAAAAAAAAAAGAAGGATTACCCCTGGCCTTTGCAACGCACACAACCATCTATCTTTATTGCATTATTCAACATGGCCTTACAAAATAAATACATATATCAACGCCAACCTCTTGCGCGCGCCCATTAAACGGTTTCCAACATCGAGACTATTGGCATGCCGCTCCACCTTGGTCATCGCATGAGAAGCATACGGAGACCTGTGCCCTGCCATCAAGTCAAACACTTGCCCCTCTAGCCAGCCGATGTACAACTCCAAAGATGATGTCCCATGGGGTGTATATGAATGGACCTCGCCATCGTTCGATTTGGAAAGGCTGAACCTGGGGTTTCCCTCGGAGCAGGCCGGTGACCGTTTTGTCCGAGGCTGAACCAAGCTTTCGTTGGCAAATTCACGCCAATCCCTGTCTGGACCACTAGATCAACCTCCGTCATCTAGCACGCCCATGGGTGACGTGTGTCGTCGGAAAACCGCACGACCGGATCCACACCCCCGCCCGGAACTGCTGCCCCACCTGTGTGAGCCATCGACGGCGAAGGGGCCCTCTACGTTGCGTCGTCGATGCCGGACGACACACATGTCCAGGACACTCGTGTGGATCTCCACCGCAACCGCATTCCGGAGCCATGGCAAAGGAAGGCCCTTCCGCCGCCATCATCCCCCACCTCGGCTTTGCCCTGCGGAGCTCCGGCGGCAGCGAGGAGAGGGGCAGCGGCGGCTCGAAGCTCTAGATCGGATCGGGAGGGGATCGAGGAGAGGGGCTGCGGCCGCTCGAGGAGAGGGGCCGAGGAGGGAGCGGATCGGGAGGGCTCTGTCACTAGGTTGTACTCCATTGAGGCCTGAATTCGTGGTGAACTCCGAAATAACGAATCGATTTCAAAAATCCACAGCAGGCACGTATAACTTTGGCACAGACGCGCATAACAAGTATACCAGTACTATTTATAAACTCACTGCTGATCCTGGATGTATACAAGCGCGCAGTTAGGTAAGGCAAACAGTCTGTGTACAAGGCGGACGACCAAAGCTAACCTGAAATGCTCAAAGAACAACCGACAGAGAAGATGATGATACAACGAAGAGACTAGATTAAACATCACTCAAATCGCCCTGCTCCTACGTACAGTAGTCAACAATCGCCTGACACCCCAGGCGTCTCCCACAACCTACGTACACTCATCAGTAGCTACCAGGCCAGTACCTCTCCACCATCTGATCTACGTCCAGGTTCGGGTACCTCATGCCAGCACCCCCTGCTGCATGCCCCTCTCCGCCGAACCCGCCGTCCCCTCCGGCGGCCGGGATGCCGCCGAGCCCCGCGGCCATGTGCTGCTCCATCGTCATCGCCTGGCCATTGGCGCCGCCCGCCTGCTGCTGCTGCTGCTGGCCCATCGGCATGGACATGGCGTGGTGGAGGACGTGCTGCGGCGACGGCATCGCCGGCGACGGGCCCCCGAGGTTGAGGTTGAGGTTGGAGAGCGTGAACGGGCCCGGCGGGTTGAGGTACCCGGCGGCGGCGGGGTGCGGCTGGATGTGCGGGTGCAGCCCCGGCGTGCCCCTGGCGAAGCGCGAGAGCTCCGCCAGGTCGGCGGGGGTCATGTACGGGTGGTGGTGCCCGCGGCCGCCGAACAGGTCGTGCCCCAACAGCGACGGGAGGAACTGCGGGACCATGTCCAGCGTGTACGGGTGGTGGTGGGACCGGGAGTGCGCGTTGGGGTTCGACGGGTACTTCTTCACGCCGGGGCTCTTGGCGAAGATACGGCACACCACCCATTCATCCTAGAAACATATATAGAATTCAAGTCAAATTTTAAAAACACAGAGTTAGGTCGTATTATCATGGCAATCACTTAGCGCAAATTACGGACAAAATGCATATTATGGAAGAAAAATAAAATGAAGAGATGTCATATATACCTTGTTTGATTTGGAGGCCGGCTTCAGGTGGAGGCGGTACTCGTGCATGACCCAGTTGCTCTTCTCGCCTCTTGGAGCCCTCCCTTTGTAGAAGACTAGGGTTTTCTTCATCCCGACTAGCTCTTGCGCCGACGGCGGTTGCCCGGTGAATATCTCCTTATCTTTTCCCGTCGTCTTCCAATAGCCAGCATTAGTTGCGCGGTTTGTTCGCACGCCGGTCGGGTACTTGCGGTCTCTTAGGCTGAAGAAGTACCACTCCTTTTCTCCCATTTTCGCCTTCTCTGGATTTTCAGTCAATTGATTATACACGTACAATTGTTAGTTTGGAATACATACATGCATGAAGCTACAACAACTGAAAGAGTATTCTAACGTAATTCTAGGTGTATGCATACATGGAGAGAAATAGAACATCCAGTTTTTTGTTCGCTAGTAATGCTAACTATACAACTGCTAGTAGGTTTCTGCTCATTTTTAATGCAGAAGTTGGGGGAGTTGTCTGAGAGGAGACATAATCTTGTGTCGATACGCAAAACAAAATAAAACAAAAGAGCATATCCATGCATGTACTATCATACAATTGATGGTACCATCGTGCTAGAAGCTAACCAAAGAATTGTATCAAACGACAACAAATTGAAGGGTGCATGTTAAGTAACAATAGAAGCTTGAAATCAGTTTGTACAATATATTGTGTTAAAAAACAATTGTACAATATATTTTCTAAACTTGTAAAAACTTTGTAAGAATCCAGCCTTCTTAATTTATTTATATAACCATGCAAAGATCCAATTAATTGTTCGATGGCAATAATTTCTAACTACGAGATAACCGTGAATCCTGTTCCCCTCATTTTTAAGTGCAGAAGTTGGGGGATTTGTCTTTTTTCCATTATCCAAAAAGGAAACCACGAGAGAGGGACACATATAATCTTGAGACGACAGCGCAAAACATGAAGGTTTTAAATACCTAACTATATTGTGTTCAACCAAAATTTCTACAACATATTGTCTAAACTTGTAAGAATCCACCATTCTTGATTAAGTTCAACCAAACTTTCTACTTCCTCCGTAAAGAAATATAAGAGTGTTTAGATCACTAAAATACTGATCTAAACAGGGAGTACAATATATTGCCTAAACTTGTAAGAATCCACGATTCTTGATTAATTTATATATACATGAAGTCCTCCTGCATATATGCTCTCGAGGAAAAACGCTAGGTGGTTTATGGCTTTTATATAGCTTTTGAAAAACATGATCCATGCGCGTAAGAAATTTAGTCAATTTGTCTTTTAAAAGAGCACAGCTTATGCATGCTGCTTGGTAGGGGAGAAAAACAAAACCATGGAAACACCCGTCGAAGGAACAGAACTGGTCGTGCATACATGCATAGACGGACGCATGCACTGACGTGCGCTCAAGAACATTTCTGACCGAGTAGTTACCTGGGAGATCCCATGGCTCGCACTTGTTGAGGTCAACCTCGGTGATGGCCCTGGCGGTGAAGCTGGCGTCGGCGATCTTGCCGCGGAGGTAGTAGGTGATGAGCTCCTCGTCGGTGGGGTGGAACCTGAACCCCGGCGGCAGGCTCTCCTCCTCCCCCTCCTTGGAGCTCTTCTTCTTCGACACCACCCCTCCCCCTCCTCCTCCTGATCCTTCCATCTAATCACCAGGCGGCCGATCAACCAACACGTACGAGGTATAAAACCCTAGATAACCCTAGCCCGCGGTGCACCACAAGAGGAGAGGAACCGGCCAGCCGGGGAAGATGAACACGCACACACGCTAGAGGTTGCTCGCTCGCTGGCTCGAGCCGAGTCTCTGTATGTCAAACTGGTGGGTGTGAAATACCGGCCGAGAGTTACCCCGGGAAGAGGGCAAGGATATAAGGGGGAGGAGATAGAAAATGTGCCGGTGACGCCGAGCCCGTACCAACCCGGGGTCGTGAGCGACAAGCTGGCTGGCTAGGTCGACGACGAACGAACGATCGATCGATGTGTTTTTAGCATGCTGCATCAAGCCTCCTGTGTTTCCACGCGCTGGATAATTTCTTCCCTCCCTGGCTGGCAGCTGTATCTTTCACCGCGATATATAGTGGCATGGATATATCATATTTTGGAGTATATGGTTTCCCGCAAAAAATGGGATATATCATACTGTATATGGTACTAGTGCTGTAGTGCATATGTGTATATCTTGCTGCTGCATGCATATGCATGCCAGTGTACGTGCTAACTATTCTGCTGCCCGGCCCCTACCTCTACCTGGAGTGCTACTATAGCTTACTTGTTGTAGTAATGTATATCTCACGCATGCGCGTGCACTGCTTAACTGTGCCCAATTAGCTCAGTTCAGAAAAAAAGAATTAGCTTTCTAGATGGATGCATGTTCTGCGGGGCCTTCTTGCAAAGCTAAGAT
Source organism: Thinopyrum elongatum (assembly GCA_011799875.1). Lineage (NCBI taxonomy): Eukaryota > Viridiplantae > Streptophyta > Magnoliopsida > Poales > Poaceae > Thinopyrum > Thinopyrum elongatum. The sequence continues at coordinate 380,297,631 of CM022301.1, forward strand.
ATACTCCCTCTATCTCATAATATAAGAGTGTTTGTCACTACACTAGTGCCAAAAACGTTTTTTATGTTATGGGACAGATGGAGTATTTCATTATCAATTTCTTCGTGTTTGACGTTTCCAAGTTGCTTGAAAATGCAACTTGCACTGATCGATTTCATGTGTAGAAGAAATTGGCCAAACTCAAGTTGAAACTGCCACGACGCACCGGTGGAGGCGAGGGCGGGGAGGTCAAGGCCCCACATAGGTTGCCGAGGTCGAAGAAGAAGAGGGTGTGCGTGTGGGTGGGTGGATGGGTTTGGGGGGGGGGGGGGGGGGGGGGGGTAGAGGTAGGGCGGGGGGTGGGTAGAGTCATTGCTAGGGACGAGAACAATTCAGTTGAGGTGGCTGCTCCGGGTACGGTGGCGAGGTAATACCACGGGTGGCGGTGGCGAGAGGAAGAAGAAGTTAGGAAAAAAAATAATTACATTGTTTTTCCAGGCAGCCTGTACCTACTACCTAGTCGGTCCCTAATTTCTTCATAAATACTGTAATTATCAAGTCAGACGCAACGAAGAATGCATCGACCGATCCCGAACAAATAAAATAACAGATGTTTCTACGGGAAGTCGCACGCGCAAAAGAAACTGGAAACAAAAAGAAAACATGGGACGCTGCTGAGTGCTGAGCCTAGCAGGTGGTGAACACCGATGGACCCGGCAGACACTGAAAGAACGTTCGTACGTTCGTGATCATCGAAAAGAACAGAAGCTTTTCCTCCTCTGTCTTTTTTCTTTTTTCTTTTGATGAGAAGAGGGAAAGAAGCTTTTCCTCCTGCGTTCAAATAGGCAATGACTCTGTTTCCCAAGGAAGAAGAGAGAAATGCCTCTGCAAGCAGAGCACGTGCGGTGTGGGGGCCCGAGGCGATTGGATACGGCCACGTCGGGAGGGCCCGCCGTCCCCCTTTGACCCGGGCCAGGCAGGAAAGAATCGGTGGTAGCTAGCGAGGCCGGGGCGCCGGGCCTGGGTCTCCTCTAACCCCAACCAACTCGCACAAATTATAATTAGCGACAAAACATAAGTTCGGAAACAGTACTCGGGCCACTTATGTTTAGAGGCCTCTAGGGTGCAACAATGTCTTTATAAGGATGGATAATATCATGGTGGTGGATGCTATTCTGCAGAATGGTGGGTAATCTATGGTGGCTGGCCTTGTGTTGGAAGATTGCAGGAATTTACTGGGCGATTTCAGGAAGGTTACTATCGAGCATTGTAATAGAGAGTCAAATGTCGTTGCTCATGAGCTAGCTCGCTGGGGCAGTGCAAACAATCCTCATGTTTGCATTGATGCACCACCTGATTTTATTCGTAAAGCAGACAATGTAAGTTTTATTTAATTAATAAAGCTAGCCATGAAGGCCTTTCCCTCAAAAAATAGAGGCAAAGGCAAAACAGTACAATTCTTTTTAACAAACACAGTACATACGCAGGTGCTCACATACATGCGTGTACACTGTCTCTATAAATGCACTACACACAACCTACCCTTATGAGAGATTGACGAAATCACTGCAGACGTCTTCGTAGTTGACGGGAATGTATTCTACCACCTACCGAACGTCGCGAAAAAGTTTGAAATAAATTTAGAAAAATGGAGCACTAGTGCCAAGTCTAGGACTTGAACCCTGATTGTTTGATTTCACCACAAAGAATCTAACCATCTGATCTACACCTAGTTCTCAAAGCAATACACTACTTAAAGGTAAGATCAAGCAGATACGACCTCTAAGCAAATGTCTAAATTGTAAAATAAATACTTTGCAATTTTCTCCAAGAACATCAATGAGCATTTTTTATTTATTTGGCGAATAACTAACAAGTTTGTTTATAAAAGTAGACAAGTGTGTCTTTGGTCCCTCAATTGTTTGGAAAGTTTATTTTTGGGTTTTCACCTTTGGTTCAGCGTCTTTCTAAACCGGACAAACTTGACCCCTTACGCGATTCGAAGTGGTATCCTTACTTACATGGCATTGTTTTTCACCCAACCTAGCACATGTTCGTCCATGATGGCGCACATGAGCTTGGCATATGACTAAAGAAGCACACGGCGATGCGAAGGGGAAAGAGGAGGGGGGGGGGGGGGGGGGTAAGGATGAAAGCCAAACCATGGGAAGAAGCTAAAGTGGACAGTCGTATGAAAAGCCAGGTCAAAACCCATGCCTGGTGAGCAAAAATATCGCTTCTGGTTGAGGATGGACCAAGTTTGTCTGGTTTGGGAAGATGGAAGAACAAAGATTCCTGCCAGCTCCTCGGGCGGCGAGGTCAGGGTTTCTCGTCATGCTTACGGAACGACGACATTTGGTGTCTGGTCTTCGAACTGATTCAAGGGTTAACAACAACGACTATGGCTCCGGAGCGTTGGTCCTTAGAGACACGTGCACAAAGACTTCCTGGCTGTCAGGTCAGGTCGGCTGCAGTATGGGAGAGGCAACAACGGCGTGTTGGCGGCTCGTTCTAGCAGCGACAGTGGTCATGTGGTGGTTCATGGACCCTGATGTAACTTTTATTATGTTTGGGTTACTTTGTACTTCTGATGGAACTTTATAATAGATTCGAGTCCTCTTAGAAAAAAAAAACTATGTAGAAAAAATGATAATGGACTAAAAGCGAACCTTGGGAAGAGTTGAGGGAAGGAAAATAATGCTAAATAAACATATGTGTTTATTTGTCCATTTGTTACTTACACCAAGAAATAAACCAGGTTCATAATGCACAAAGATACAAGCGGAGCAACTGGAATTGTTGGAATCAGAGGACAGTGATCTAATTTAGCCTTGTCAATTCACAGGGACTGTGACTTGCACTGAACTCAACACTGCGCCATGTCTTGTGAATGTCGACAATGACAGTAGGACACAATCTTGACCAAAGGGACAGGAGGACAGCAATTTATGCGGCTGTGGCCAAAACACAAATCTGATTCTTGTGCATCACTCACAGGTCACAGCAACCCAAAATTATATTCCCTAAAAACTGTTCTTCTTTACTATTCTTGCCCAAATCTAGGGCTCTTGCTTATGTTGACCATTCAAATTGTCATGTTAGCTGTCGCTTTGCATGCCTGTACTGCTCATTCTTGTCATACTTGAAGTATTCTTTCTCTGTATTTTTCTATCGAGTATTCTTTTATATTTGATGAGAGAGTGAGAGATACTTGGTAGTTTACGTAGAGATGGTATCTCCCAACTGATCCTGCCGATCGCATGTGTCTGTAATTTTTTTTAACAATCACCGAAGCGAGAGGATTCCAACTTGAAATATATTACTCAAAGATGCCAACAAATTGGCCAAAGTTATATAGTTGCTACAGAGTGCAGGAAAAGTCTTAGTCGCCATTCGCCAAGGTAGGGTTCCTTAAATGTCCACAGAGAAGGGGGACGGGCCGTACAAAAGATCAATACGATGTAAGCGACCTAGCCAGCCGCCGCTTCCAAAAAGTTAGGGTTCTCTGCCTCCCGCCGGCGCTGGCGTCGGCCCGTCCCATTTCCGATGGTCTTAGGGCCATGGAGGCGGAGTGGATCTCGGCCCTTGCCGGTGGGAGGGCTCCGTTTTTATATTTTTTTTCGAGCTTTGTTAGGGTTTGTGTCCTGCTCAGAAAGGCGAGACGGTGCCGGCTCCCTGAAGATGTAATAAAGGTCTCCCCGCCTGGCCCCCGTTCCGGTGATGCGTCTAGCATCATCGATGGGCGTGTGGAGGTGTGTCTCCGGCGGATCCGTCTTTGGTGGATTTGTTCGGATCCGTTCGTCATTTGTCTTCGTTCGTGTGTCTTCATGTTGAATCCTTTTGATCTACATTCTTCATCTGCGGCAGTTGTTGTTCTGTTGCGTTGGTTCTATGGGGCCTTAGCACAACGACTTTCTAACTGTCTGCTACAATAAAGTTTGTCCGGCTCCGGCGAGGGAGGGGCGATGACAGCGGCGCGCCTTCGGCTCGCTTCGGTGCTTGTCGTCGTCGTTAGGTGGTCTATGGATCTGGATGTAATTTTTATTATTTCTATTGTTCTTTGTACTACCATGATTGAAGATGAATAGACTGGAAGATTTTCCAAAAAAAATGTCCACAGATGAAAATTTTGAAATAATGTTTTTTCTGGTTCTTAAATAATGTTTCTAATAGTAGTACGAGGGGGTCGATCTCGCCCCGGAAAGCTACCACATTCTTAGAGTCCCGATTTTTTTCAAAGGATGGTGAGCACTACTGAGGCCCAAATGTTGGGGTCGAGGCCACACAGAGTTAGCGTTTCCCAAATGAGAGGGGTAGATAAAGGTGTGAGGTTTTTGTATGAGTTTGTTTTAACAAACATGTGAGTTATCATTTCATAGTTCAAACAATGTTATGAGATCAAGAAATTATGAGGTGACTTGAAGGTGTCTTTTATTGGTGCCTTGCACAATGATTAATTGTTTGCAGGGTAAGTTTAATTTGGATTTGATATGTGAAAGCTAAGTTGAGGAGATGATAGTTGAAAAGGGCGGCGTACATATGTAGTGCCTTGTGGGGGTTATGGGGGTGGTTGAGGTCTGATTGACAAGAGTTGGTTGTCTTCTTGTTCCATATTAATTTTTTCTCAGTCTCGAGGTCTTGCTAATTCCACAAGTTTAGAGATGATATCTTGTGTGTCAATATTGTAATATGTATTCATCTCTTGAGCTGTCATGTGCTGTGATCAGTGGCTTGCGATGTACTTTGCTTCAAGCGATGGCATTGTTTGCAAATACTTCATACCGCATTTGGAATCCCTTCATAGGTGATCTCATGCAGTGCACCCATAAGATTGAAAAAGAAACTGTTTCAAATTATCAAGTGGTACTGGTGGCATTGCCACCATCCGGGCAGTGTGAATGTCTGCCTGGTTTCGCCGGCAAGCGGTGCAATTTTTTCTCCTCGTTCAATGGCTGTTGTGGCGAAAGAGAGGATTCGAGAGGGAATTGCTAATTTAAGCATTGGCCTACATGATCCCGTTTTCAGAATTTGGCGAAAGTCAAACTTTATAAGTTTTATTAGAAAAAATACCAAAATATTTATGTATATTTATACACATAGAGAATGGATAATGCAAATTTTGATACGCAGGATGATCGTGTGCTAACTATTAAGAAAATAACAAGCAATTTTCTCTTAGGATGTTACATGACTTATATTAATGCAGTAACTCATTTTGTGATATTTTTGCGCAACTCAGAAATTAGTTCGATGAATGGGTTTATTTTGGCAACATTTACTATCATTTGATAGTTTAAACCACTAGACCAGATTTAAGAGGTGTGGTTTTTGACGAGGATATGACACTCGGATGTGCCAGCCATGCGAGGAGCTGGCCATATCGGCCCTTAGCGTGCCGAGTTAGCCACTTGGGCTAGGTGCCAGTCACGCATTGTACCGACTTGGGAGACAAGGAAGCAGGCGACCAGCTGGCGCCTGACATGGTCCGGTTCAACCCAATGGAGCGAGCTCGTCTGTTGTCCAGTTCGAGCCATGTAACCCTAACTCAGCCAAGTATATAAGGTGGGCTAGGGTCCTTCTAAGAGTGATCCGAGTTCCAACACATTATAGAGTCGTCTAACTTAGGGTTTTACCTACCCCTCTTCTGGCTCCTTGGCCGCTGCCACGGATAGGAGCTCATAGTCAAAGAAACATATCTCACCGGCAATCTTCCCGATCTTCGGTGGGCACTCGAGCAATAAAACCATTGTAGGACAGTAGTAGGGTGTTACCTCTCTAGGGATGGCCCAAACTTGGGTAAACCGATTGTCTCGTGTGCTACCATCTCGATCACCACTCGCATCCCCTCTGAACAAATATGTCGTCTCTTGACAGTAGAGCTGATCTCAGAAACCTACATGTTTATTGACGCCTTTGCAGAGTGACTGATTGTATCAAGTCAAAGGTTGGAACTGATAAGTGAAAGGTAAGCTGAGGAAATGATAGTTCAAAAGGCTAGGAGAGGGGGGGGGGGGGGGGGGGGGGGGTGGGGGGGGGTATGGTGATTCCTGGAAGTTATGATGTGGCAATAGTTAGCTATTTTCTTATTCCATGTTTTATGTGTGTGTGAGATAATATTTGTACCATCTATTCCTCTCTCGAGTTGTCATATGCAAGCTTCTAAATGTAGGTTGATACAACTGCTATATCAGTTTCTATTACATATTGATATCGATTGAACATATCACTAAATAGTTTTTTCACGCATATGGGCCAATATAGATCAATATATTAACTGATAGAGGCAATATTCAAATCTATATAAACCTTCGCCATGACATATCTTGCTCATTTGTATATTTTGATAGCATGTTACTCTTTGCTCACATGGAAAACGATTATGTTTAACTAATGACCCATTGATTGGGCCATCCCGGTGCAAAGCGATGTACACAACTGCTCCCCGTTGATTCCTTCTCTCGCACAACTCTCTCTTTTCTTCCAGCGACAACGCCCTTTCGCATATTTTTTTCTTTCCCAGGCGGCACCCGAGCTCTACTCCTATGAGTACCTTCTCTCGTGGGCGCCACAGGTGACGCTAGGCATCTCTTCCTCCTCCTTTAGGCTCCTTCAAATCTCTCATGCTTAGACATGGTCCATCATGGAGGTCGAGTTGGGGCTCAGACCAGGAGTTTTCGCCAACAATTTAGGGGTGATGGAGGAGAACTCCTCCTTCATCCCTAAGTTGGTGAAGATAGCATACTATGCTTTCTGGGCGGCGCTAGACACCGGTCGTTTTAGAAAGAATAGTATGGTACCCTATGAGTCCTACAACGTAAGACGTATTTTGACTTGCTATGACACAATTTTGAGCAACGATCATTACATTAAATGTGGTCTATGTAACAAAAAAAAGTTTAGTGAGATTCATATTAAAAAATTAATCACTTATAGTTACAATTTGTATCATATATAACATGTTTTTATGATGTAATCATTGATTGAAGTCCCATCTTTTCCCTTTTTGCTTGGAGATTGAGCCTCATCTGAACAAAATATGCCTTACATTCAGCATGAGGTGACATTAGTTTCTTTTTTGGTGTGGTTCCCTTTTGATTTTTTTTCAAACTTAAAAATTGTAACACCCCAGTGTCATGCTACAGTAACTGACACTAATGGTGCCATGTCATCAAGATTAACTAAGCCAAATTGCCACTAGATAAAAATCAAAGCCAATTTCAATTTAAAATAAAGTCAAATAAATTATTTCTTCAAACAGTAAAACTAAAATGTGCACAATATCCTATAATTTCCCCTGATCATTTTCATGTTGAAGCCAAAATTTAATATAATATTTAAATGCCCTAAAACAATTAAAACAGGGGCAAAAATAATATTTATAATACTTTTTCTAAGTTAAGAAAATACAAACTGTTTTAAATAAATCCCCAAATTTTGTAGCTGTGCCAAATATTGCATGGTATTTAATGGGCCAAGTCCCATTTTTTTATAAATAGTTTTACTATTAAAGGTAAAGGCAAAACAAGAAGAAATAAATAATAAAACAAATAAAAAGATAGGAGCAAACCTACCCTGTGCACTTGGGCCTGCTGGCAACAGTGCAGGCCCGTCCCACCAACGCCCTTGTCTTCAACCCTTGTTCAGCAGGGACGTGTTGGCCGCTCGTGCCGCGTCCACGCCGCGGATCCTCCACGCGGCGGCCATCCGACCCTCCTCGGCGTTTGCAAGGTCGCCCCAAACCCCCCTCCCCGACGCAAAACCTAGCTCTTCCTCCCCCTTCCTCACTCGCCCCTCCCCTCTTCTCTCCCGCAGCCGAGCACCTCCACGGTCGAGCCGTCATCATGCACGCGGCCACCGGCCACCGCTCGCCGTACCGTCATGTCCAGAAGCCCCGTCGGCTTCGTCTACGCCACCTGCGCCACAAGATCGACGCCAGGGAGCCCTGTCCACGCCGCCCGCGCCCGTTCCCCTCGCCGGACTCCGCCACGGCCGTGTCTTTTATCCGTGGTCGACGAGCCACCCCAAGCCCCTCTGACTTCGCCATCCCCTCCTCTGCGACCCCTGTGAGCTCCCCGTCGATCCCTCCCTCTGTTTCCCCCTCGAACCCCCCTTGTAGTAGGCCGCCACAACCCCCACGCCCGAGCTCCGGAGGAGCTCGCGGTCGCCCCTCCAGTTGCCCTGCTTCGCGCGCCCTCGACGTGCGCTTGCCTCGCCGTGTGTCCGCCCCTACCACTACCGCTCGCGCGTCCTGCTTTGCGCGCGCCTTGGTCGTGCCCCGTTCGTGCGCCCGCGCCCGCCTGCGTTGTTGCCGCTCCTGCCTTGCTCCGTGCTGCTGCTGTTGTCGCACACCGGCGCCGTACCACAGCCTCCCGCGCCCGCCGCTACCGCCGCTCACTTGCCGCCCGCGCAGCCCCGCGCCCTGCCGCTCCCCCCGCACCGCGCCAGTACGAGACCGAAGCTGCGCTGCCGCTCAACTCGTCGTCGCCATCGCTACATGTCGCCCCATCCCCACCTGCGACCACCATTGGACGCGTCGCGGAGCGGCCGTTCCAGCGGGCCCAGCCGAGCGACCTCTCGTCGCCAGAGTTAGCTGGCCGACGAGCGCCGCCGCGTACTGCTTAGCTCCGGCGTGTAAACACTGGTTAGGCCGATGTGGCATGGTTAGATTAGTCACAAACCACACCCCTAACCCCACTGACACTAGGCCCCCCCGCTAACAAAACCACTAATTAACCCCCTTTTTGTTAGCTGGCCCAATGACAGGTGGGCCCACTGTCCAGTTTGACCAAGTCAAACTGCTGATTGGGCTAGCCCCAGTCACTGACAAGTGGGTCCCCGCTGGACCTTTGACCAGTCAAAGCTGACCAGTTGACTGCTGACTTGGCAGTCAACTGGGTCCCACTGTCAGCCTCACAAGCCCACTACTATGTACACTTCTGTGTGCATTTAGCAATTTCCTTTTTAATTTCGAATTAATTTAAATTCCAGAATTTTTTTAAAACTTTGAAAAATCATATAAAATAATCTATAAGTCACATGAAAATAATTTATATATGAAAATTGCACAGAAAAATATAACGAATCTGAATATGTAATGCGTTCATCTGTCACATGCCTCTAGCATGATTAACATGGAATCATCCCCTCTCTTTCATCTGTCCGAAAAATGCCAAACACCGGGAAAACATCCCCAGATGTTTTCCCTCTTCACCTGCAACGTGTAGTACTGCGTTAGAACACCCCTAGCGTAGCTTACTGTCATGTATACCTGGCCAAACCTCGGGCCGGGCCGGGCTTCGGGCCTAGCCAAACCCGAGGCAAAAAACCTAGGCCCAAGCCCGGCCCGGCCATCGGGCCTGGTTTTTGGGCCCAAGCCCGGCCCGAACACGTAAAAGCCCGCCAGGCCTCGGGCTGGGCCCCTTCAGAAAAGCGCAAAAATGACGGGCCCGGGCCCGGCCCGGCCATCGGGCTCAAAATCTAGGCCCGAGCCCGGCCCGGGAGCAGCGTCGGGCCGGGCCGGCCGGGCCGGGCTACCCATGGCCAGGACTATTGTCATGTCATGCTTTCTGTTTCATTTGTATGCTTGTTATTTATTGTTTCTTCCCCCTCCTTCTTCTCCGGTAGACCCCGAGTCCGCTGCCGATACCCCGGTGATCGACTACATCGACGACGACCCCTCCTTCTTGCCAAAGCAACCAGGCAAGCAAAACCCCCTTGATCATTCCTATATCGCCCATTCCATTCTCTCTCATGCTTGCATTAGATTTTGCTACTGTATTTGATTGCTCCTATTCTGATGCATAGCCTGCTTTTGTAACTTGCTTTTGTACGTTACCTGCCTAACCTATCTGCTTAGTATAGGTTGGTTAGTGATCCACTAGTGACCCCTCACCTTGTCCTTGTTGCCCCCGCTGGATTACCAGATGACTCGATCAACGTGATCGACGTCCAAAGCCTGACACATCACATCACACCCCCTTAGTTGTACGACACTGCAGGGTTACTATCAAGTGCCGAGTGTGATACCTCGTATAGCACTTCTGATGAGATCTCTATAGTGTAGTTAATCGGTCGTGGTCTTCGGAGGGTGATTCCTCCTTCACCACTCCCGATAACGACTCTGTCGTGCAACACCTCAAGTGTGAACCCTTCGAAGGTGATTCCTCCAAGGTCATCTTGACAGTTACATCGAGTATGAATCCTTCGAGGGTGATTCCTCATATTCCCCTTGATCTTATGGACCATCGAGTAGGAATCCATCGAGGGTGATTCCTCGGATTTCCCCCTTGATGTTTTGGACACACGATTACTTTGACTTTAACCCCAGAACCATGATAAAGACGGGTCGGCCCCGAGGGGAACCCACGAGAGTTACTATTTCTGCGGGACTGAAGGGATATGGGGTACCACCCCGGTTGAGGTGGACCTGAGTTCCCGACAGTCTCTTGCGAGTCGGGTTGACCTAGAGGGTACCCGCGAGTTGATGTGAAGTCGGGTTGACCTGGAGGCTATCTGCGAGTTTTCTACGTGGCTTGGCCGGGCATTACGGGCCCTTGCCGTAAGTCCACGAGACGGGGTGATGGGGTCACATGATTGTGAGTCTCTGCTCGTTACCGTGTGCTCCCAAGACACTAACGGTTTGGATATGTGATTGCTACTTCTTGAGCTTGCATTGGTGTTTTCCCTTGAAGAGGAAAGGGTGTGAAACAAAGTTGAGATAAGTATTTCCCCCAGTTTGAGAACCGAGGTATCAATCCAGTAGGAGGAACACACAAGTCACCAATGGTTGCACCTACACAAACAAACTGATACTTGCACCCAACGCGATAAAGGGGTTGTCAATCCCTTCACGGTTACTTGCAAGGATGAGATCTGATAGAGATAGGTATAAAAGATAAATAAAAGTGCAAAATAAAGTAAAGGTAAATAAATTGCAGCAAGGTATTTTTGGGTTTTTGGTTTTATAGATATGAAAATAATATGATAAGAATAGACCCGGGGGCCATAGTTTTCACTAGAGGCTTCTCTCTTGAAAGAACGCATACGGTGGGTAAACAAATTATTGTTGAGCAATTGATAGAAAAGCGCAAAGTTATGATGATATCTAAGGCAATAACTATGAATATAGGCATCACGTCCATGACAAGTAGACCGACTCCTGCCTGCATCTACTACTATTACTCCACATGTCGACCGCTATCCAGCATGCATCTAGTGTATTAAGTTAACAAGAACGGAGTAATGCCTTAAGCAAGATGACATGATGTAGAGGGATAGATCCAATCAATATGAATAAACCTCACCTTTTTATCCTTAGTGGCAACAATACAAATACATGTAATGTCCCCTTCTGTCACTGGGATTGAGCACCGCAAGATTGAACCCACTATAAAGCACCTCTCTCACTGCAAGAAAAATCAATCTAGTTGGCCAAACCAAATCAATAGACCAGAGAGAAATACAAACCTATATTAATCATGCATAAAAGAGTTCAGAGAAGACTCAAATAATATTCATAGATAATCTGATCATAAATCCATAATTCATCGGATCTCAACAAACGTGTCGCAAATGAAGATTACATCGAATAGATCTCCAAGAACATCAAGGAGAACATTGTATTGAAGATCAAAGAGAGAGAAGAAGCCATCTAGCTATTAGTTATGGACCCGTAGGTCTGTGGTAAACTACTCACACATCATCGGAAGGGCAACAAGGTTGATGTAGAGGCCCTCCGTGATCGAATCCCCCTCCGGCAGAGTACCGAAACATGTCTCCAGATGGGATCTCACGAGGACAGAAACTTGCGGCGGTGGAAAAGTATTTTTGGTGTGCCCCCTGGTATACGGGGAATATTTGGGTATTTATGGAGCAAAGATTAGGGTTAGAGGAGCCACATGGGGCCCACAAGCTTGGGAGGCGCGCCCCCCTCCCTAGGGCGCGGCCTCCAAGATTGTCGTGGCCTTGTGGCTCTTATGGCCTCCTCCCGAAGCTTCCTAGGTGTCTTCTGGTCCAAGAAAAATCGTCAAAAAGTTCCTTTCCGTTTGGACTCCGTTTGGTATTGATTTTCTGTAAAAGACAAAAACATGGAAAAAACAGTAACTCGCGGTGGGCACTAGGTTAATAGGTTAGTCCCAAATAATGATATAAAATATCATTATAATGCATATAAAACATCCAAGATGGATAATATAATAGCATGTAACAATAAAAAAATTATAGATACGTTGGAGACGTATCAAGCATCCCCAAGCTTAATTCCTACTCGTCCTCAAGTAGGTAAATGATAAAAACAGAATTTTTGATGTGGAATGTTACCTAGCATGTTTATCATGTAATCTTTCTTTATGTGGCATGAATATTCAGATCCATAAGATTCAAAACAAAAGTTTAATATTGACATAAAAACAATAATACTTCAAGCATACTAATAAAGCAATCATGTCTTCTCAAAATATTATGGCTAAAGAAAGTTACCCCTACAAAATCATATAGTCTTGTCATGCACTATCTTCTTAACACAATGTATTTATCATGCACAACCCCGATGACAGGCCAAGCAATTGATTCATACTTTTTAACGCGCTTCAGCTTTTTCGACTTTCACGCAATACATGAGCGTGGGCCATGGATATAGCACTATGGATGGAATAGAATATGATGGTGAAGGTTGTGTGGAGAAGACAAAAAAGAAGAAAGTCTCACATTGACGAGGCTAATCAATGGGCTGTGGAGATGCCCATCAATTGATGTCACTGCAAGGAGTAGGGATTGCCATGCAACAGATGCACTAGAGCTATAAGTATATAAAAGCTCAAAAGAAAACTAAGTGGGTGTGCATCCAACTTGCTTGCTCACGAAGACCTAGGGCATTTGAGGAAGCCCATCATTGAAATATACAAGCCAAGTTCTATAATGAGAAATTCCCACTAGTAATATATGAAAGTGACAAAATAGGAGACTCTCTATCATGAAGAAGATGGTGCTACTTTGAAGCACAAGTGTGGAAAAGGATAGTAACATTGTCCCTTCTCTCTTTCTCTCTCATTTTTTATCTTTTTTATTATTATTTTGGGCTCTTTGACCTTTTTTTTATTTTCTTATTTTGGGCTCTTTTGGCCTCTTTTTATTTAAGTCCGGAGTCTCATCATGACTTGTGGGGGAATCATAGTCTCCATCATCCTTTCCTCACATGGGACAATGCTCTAATAATGATGATCATCACACTTCTATTTACTTACAACTCGATACTAGAAAAAATATGACTCTATATGAATGCCTCCGGCGGTGTACCGGGATGTGTAATGATCTAGCGTGACATGTATAAAACATATGAACGGTGGCCAAGCCACAAATACTACGTCAACTATATGATCATGCAAAGCAATATGACAATGATGGTATGTGTCATAATAAAACTGAACGGTGGAAGTCGCATGGCAATATATCTCGGAATGGCTATGGAAATGCCATAATAGGTAGGTATGGTGGCTGTTTTGAGGAAGATATAAGGTGGCTTATGTGTGAAAGAGCGTATCATATCACGGGATTTGGATGCACCGGCGAAGTTTGCACCAACTCCCAAGGTGAGAAAGGGCAATGCATGGTACCGAAGAGGATAGCAATGGTGGAAGGGTGAGAGTGCGTATAATCCATGGACTTAACATTAGTCATAAAGAACTCGCATACTTATTGCAAAAGTTTATTTGCCCTCGAAGCAAAGTACTACTACGCATGCTCCTAGGGGGATAGATTGGTAGGAAAAGACCATCGCTCGTCCCCGACCGCCACTCATAAGGAAGACAATAAAAAATAAATCATGCTCCAACTTCATCGCATAACTAGAGGCCATACGTGCATGCTTCGGGAATCACAAACCTAACACAATATTCTTACTAATCCATAATTACTCACTAGCACAAATCTAATATCACCATCTTTATATCTCAAAACAAATGCAAGGAATCAAACTTCTCATATATTCAATGACCTTCATGAAAGTTTTTATTATATCCCTCTTGAATACCCATCATATTACGACTAAATTCATAACCTAAGCAAATTGCCATACTATTTATAAGACTCTCAAAATAATATAACTGAAGCATGAGAGTTCACCAATTTGTTCAAAATAAAACCACCGTCGTGCTCTAAAATGATATAAGTGAAGCACCAGAGCAACTACCTAGTTCAAAAGATATAAGTGAAGCACATAGAGTATTCTAAAAAATTCACGATTAACGTGTGTCCCTCTCAAAAGGTATGTACAGCAAGGATGATTGTGGCATACTAAAAATCAAAGACTCATACAAGACGCTCCAAGCAAAACCCATATTATGTGGTGAATAAAAATATAGCCTCAAGTAATTTACCGATGGATCATAGATGAAAGAGGGGATGCCATCTGGGGCATCCCCAAGCTTAGATGCTTGGTTGTCCTTGAATATTACCTTGGGGTGCCTTGGGCATCCCCAAGCTTAGGCTCTTGCCACTCCTTATTCCTTAGTCCATCAAAACTTCACCCAAAACTTGAAAACTTCACAACACAAAACTCAACAGAAAACTCGTGAGATCCATTAGTGTAACAAAGCAAATAACCACTTTTAGGTACTGTTGTAAACTCATTCCAATTTTATATTTATATTATATCTAATGTATTCTACTTCTCCATGGCTCATACCCCCCGATACTAGCCATAGATTCATCAAAATAAGCAAACAACACAATGAAAACAGAATCTGTCAAAAACAGAACGGTTTGTAGTAATCTGGACTTTAGCCAAACTTCTGTAAATCCAAAAAATCTGAAAAATTATGACAACATAGGCAATTTTTATATCAATCTGGTGTAAAACATTCATATCAAAAGCACGTTTCTGTGAATTTTTAAAATTCTAGTACTGAGCGCAAAAGTTTCTGTTTTTCAGCAGGATCGAATCAACTATCAGCCAAATCATACCAAAGGTCTTACTTGGCTAAAAAACTAATTAAAACATTAAAACACAATCATAACAGAAGTATAATTGCATATTTATTGAAAAATAAAAGCAAAAACATAAAAAGGAAATGCAAAAAGAAAATAAAAACCCTAACAACTACTGTGAGCTGGGCCTAAGTGCACAGTGGCACGGCCCAGCCCACGTCGTCTCCCTCCTCCCCATGTCGCCGCGCCCCTGGTCG
This sequence comes from Thinopyrum elongatum, assembly GCA_011799875.1. Lineage (NCBI taxonomy): Eukaryota > Viridiplantae > Streptophyta > Magnoliopsida > Poales > Poaceae > Thinopyrum > Thinopyrum elongatum. The sequence goes on from CM022301.1 coordinate 380,312,789, forward strand.
CTGCGCGCGCGCCGGCGAGGCGTCGACAGCGTGATGTCCACCGACGCCCCACCGTAGAGGGGATAAGGCCGAGCCAGTGCCTTTCCCCCTGGTCTCCCCATCCATTCCCTTTCCCTCTCCGTCGTTCTCTTCCTCAGATCCACCGGCGCCCGAGTGCCATCGCCGCCGCGTCTTCGTCACCTTCGCTGCCACCGTGCCTTCCACGCGGCCTGGCCATGCTCGTCGGCATCGCCGTGGACTACCACGTCCTCTGGAGCCGCCGGAGGGAGCCGAGAAGCTTTGCATCGCCCGCACGCGTTGTCTTCTTCCTTGGGTCACCGGTGATCCCCTTCTTCCCCGGCGACGTTCTGCTGCTCCTAATCCTCCAAGGGCCAACTTGCGTGCCGCTCGGTGAGCTCCTCCGCTTCCTGCTCCTCCCTGTTAACCTCCTCGTGCGCCCTAGCTAGCTCGATGTCACGCCCGTGAGCTCACCGCTGCAGATCACCTCGCCGCCGTGGTCTCCGATACAGACACGAGTGGCCGAACCCAGCATCGAGCTCCTGGAGCTCGTGCGAGTCCAGCAAGACCCCTAGCATGCCTCCCCGTGGCGTGCAGCGCCGGATCCGTCGACGCCCGAATTCCGGCGTCCGCTTCGCAGCTCACCACCGCCGTCTCCGGCCATTTCCGGCCAAACCGCCGCCACAGGTCGATGCGCGGGCGAGAGCCCGTTCGAAATAACCTAACCACGCGCCAAATGGTGCCCCCTAGCGCGATTCCGACGCGCTCCGGCGTTCGGCCACCGCGCAAATGGTCACCGGAGCTCTCTCCGGCGCCGACGCCGACGTGGCTCGGTGGGACCCGCCCCTGGGTCGCTGACCAGTGGGTTCGGGGGGCCCCGTTGACTGGGTTGACCCAGTCAACATGCTGACTGGGCAGCCCCAGCCACTGACATGTGTGCCCCCTCGATTAATTATTCTAACAAATGATTTAATAAATAAAAGTAATTAGTTAGCCTAATCACTCACTGACATATGGGACCCACACCACTAATTAGCTCAGTTAGATTAGTTTAATCCACTATTAAGCCAACAGAGGCTGACATGTGGGTCCCACTGGACCCACAGGTCAGGTTTGACCCTGGTCAGCCGACCTGTTGACTGCTGACATCATCCCCATGCAATGCTGATGTCATAAATCATTTCTGTTAATAAAAATAAATTCAGAAAATGCTTTAATCTTAAAAAATTGATAATAATTAAACCGTAGCTCTGATCGAAAAACTTAATACATGAAAGTTGTTCAGAACGACGAGATGAATCTGATCGTGACGTCTGTTTCCATGTCGGAACCCCCTACGTAGGAGAACCTGTAACTTTTAGCCTGATTCCGGTAGATGAATAGTGCATATATACCGGTTATTTAATCCAACTTAAATCCTAAAATAACTAAAATGACTTAGACATATCTTTAGGCAACCCTGCACTGCATCCTGGGCATAGCATGCTCTGTGTTGCATTGTTTGCTGTGTATTTATCTGTTGCCTCCCCCTCTTCTCTCTCGCTAGACCCCTGACGTAGTCTCGGAGACCGATGCAGCTCCAGAGGTCGACTACGCCCCTGACGACCAGACACTTGCCGCAGAGCTTCCAGGCAAGCACCCCCATTTTGAGCATACCGATATCGCCTACCCTATCTCTCTTATGCTTGCATTAGAAACTGCTGCTGTTACTGTTATCCTATTTCTGCTGCATAGCCTGTTTATTGTAACCTGCTGTTGTTACCTACCTGCTTATCCTAAACTGTTTAGTATAGGCTGGGTAGAGACCCATCAGAGACCCCCACTTTGTCCCGACTGCCCCGCTGGATTATCAGAAGACCCGATCAACGGGATCAAAGACCAGGCCCCGGCACCGCACATCACTTCCCCCTTAGTTGCTCGACACTACTGGGTTACTATCGAGTGCCGAGGGTGATACCTCATCAGCACTTCTGATGTTAACTTTGTAGGTTAGTTCATCGGTTATGGTCATCGAGGGTGATTCCTCCTTCTCCACTCCCGATAATGACACTGTCGTGCAACTCCTCACGAGTGGACCTCGAGGGTGATTCCTCCTTCGTTCACCTTGACGATAACATCAGGTGGAATTCCATCGAGGGTGGTTCCTCAGGGTTCCCTTTGGTGTTAGACACACGGTTACTATGGTTACTATGACTTTACACTGAACCATGTACTAAAGACGGGTCGGCCCTGAGGGGTACCCGCGCGAGCTTAAATGCGAGTGATGTGAAGTCGGGTTAACTTGGAAGGTGCCCGCGAGATAAATACGAGGCATGGCCGGGCATTCTTAGCCTTTGCCGCAAGTCCTCGAGACGGGGCGACGGGGTCACATCGATCGTGAGTCTCTGCTCGTTACCGCGCGCTCCTAATCCACTAACGGTTTGGATATTTGATCCGAGGGGCCTCTGGCCCGATAGCACTAACCATCACGTGGGCATAGTATGGGTGTTCTGCGTCGTATACATCAGCCGAAGCTTAATAGATGTCAGCGAGGAGCGGCGCGCGCTGGATTGGACTGGTTAAGCTCGCGCTTGTATTAAGGTGGCTAGGTCTGCTTTCAGCCGCCTGGCGCAATGCGCAGGAGTTCCTAGGGTGATGGCCCAAGACCCCAGGGGCATAGGTTAGTCCGGCGTGCTGACCTCTCTATTAAGCCGAGGTCGGGTTGCGGCGTATCGTTTGGCCGATGCCGGGCATGACCCCGTAAAGTGTGTCCGGCCGGAGTTAAGCGAGCGTGGTGGGTAAGTTGGTGCACCCCTGCAGGGAAGAATTAATCTATCGATAGCCTGTCCTACGGTAACGGACACTCGGAGTTGTATCCCGATCGATACAACTAGAACTGGACACTTGAGATGATAACTGGATAGTATGGCTCTGGGATTGCTTTCTCGCAGGGAGTCGAGGAAGGATATCTGGGCGAGGTTGATAACACTACTATTACTTAACATTATGCTAATCTGCACTCTTCTAATGCTGCAAGAGCGATGAAGATGCTGAAGATGCTAGTCTTCGATAGGACTAGGCCTTCTCTCTATTCTGGCATTTCTGCAGCCCAGTCCACATATACAGCCTCTCTTTGATAATGTTTCATATGTAGTATAGATCCTTGCTTGCTGAGTACTTCGGATGAGTACTCACGTTTGCTTTGCTTTCTTTTTCTCCCATATTCGTTTGTCGCAACCAGATGACGGAGCCCCTGAGACAGCTGCCCCCGCCGACGGCTATTACTACTACCCACCCGGCGAGTACTACTACGAGGAGCCGTCCGACGACCAGGAGTAGGTTCGGAGGGTCCTAGGCAGGAGGCCTACGCCTTTCGATCGTAGCTTTTATTTGGCCCCACCTTTCTAAAGGCCTATCTGTTTCTCTGTAATATCTGTACCCAGATATCTGATGCTTCCGCTGACGCTTGTATGCCATCGAGCTATGTATTCGAGCCCTCGAGGCCCTGGCTTATAATATAAAGCTTGTATGACTTTATTTGTGTTTAGAGTTGTGTTGTGATATCTTCAAGTAAGTCCTTAGGCTTGATCGTGTGCATTTGCGTGTATGATTAGTGCACGATTAAGCCGAGGTCGTCACACACTGGGCATCAAAGTTCGCCACCAGTGCAATTATAGGGAACACCCTACACTATACAAAAATGGCTTGCTGTTTTCTTGAGCCGGTGGCTGCACGTTAAGAACAAATTTTGTATCGCAACAAAACAAATTACAACCATAAAACAAAAGGAAGGTTGGCATAAAAGTTAACAGTCCGGTAGATAAATGCACCACCAGAAGTTCAGAAGGTCAGTTCATTTGACCTGACTGTTACGTTTTCATGCTGTACTGTCCGATGGAGCACCATAACCTTCGCCTTCATTTCTCCTAGGCTCCTGAACAACATAGCAAATGTCTGATAGTCTGGTTTCAAAACCATGCATATCTTGACGACATCGAACAATGGCTGTCCTTGTTTCACAAAGGGTCTCTGTTAGGGAATGGACTTGTGTCTGGAGCGCAGATATAACATTGTTTTGAGCTTGCATATCTTAATCATGAGGCAGTTTGGACGAGATTGCCTTAACAACCAACCCAATATTACGCAGGAACGTGCTTTTGGCACTGTTAGTGGACAGGTACTGACCCACTGCAGCAAGAGGTGACATTGCGGTTATAGTTGCCTCGTCACCTTCAGAAGGTGGCGGTTCCACCATTTGTTCCATAGCTTGCTGAAAAGTTGAGTTTTTACATTAGTAGTACCAGAACAGAAGATATTAAGGAGGCAGCAAAACCAAACAAAATAGCTTTGGTCTATATACAGAACTTATTCTGGTGAACCCGTGTAAAATATTAGTTGTATTTTACTGCAAAGTACATAATAAAACCAGGTTCCAAACATATGACCATGTACCATGGCTAATGTATTATCTATTTCTTCATATTGTATTGACAGCTAAGGATAAAGAGACAAAGTTTATAATACGGTAAGCATAGTATGACATCATTCATATCACAAAACAACTGAGAACAGACAAACATGCAATTGTAATATTGTGTGGGCAAGTCCAGCACGGAACTAGATTACAAATCAAGATCAAAGGAACATCACTCCTCTCTTTTAAACCTTGTAAGGTGCAATGATACACTAAGACAATTGTGTATAAAATTGAAAAGAGTAATAGACATTGGCTGCAAACCGTGCAGTTCAATGCACAAGTCAGAGTAAGTAGTAGTTAAAAGGCATGAGGATTAAGGACTTACAACAGCGGCTTTGACTGGTGTAGTCATGCCCTTTGTCTTGCTGGTGTGACAGCCCTTGAAGATTTCCACAACATTTGGTTCAGGTACTTTTTGGTCCTTGCGGGCTTTCCTCTGCATTTGGAACAAGTCAATATAGATCTGATAATATGGCACATCAAAAAGAGTGAAACAGCAGCTAATTACAAGAACCTCGTAGTGTGCAATATAGCTACGAGATCCTGTCATCTGTTGGAATTTCACTTTCGTATAGTTGGCCTTGTTCTTTGAACAGTTCACCTACAAGAAGATAGATTTGTGAGGCACATGCGTAAATAGGAGTTCAACATGTGATCTGATCACATATATATAACGTACTTGATACTTTGGATCAGACCAGTGTTTAACGAGGCCTCTCCAGTCTTCATCCGATATATTCTCCACTAGAGATGTTTGGGCAAGTTCACTGTTAGACTTGCCTTCAAAGTGAGTTTTCCTCAAGTTATACCAAAACTATCACAGAGCAGACTTGAAAACATGGGTGCAAGCTTGTCTGGTTGCATCATCTTGGCTATCCAACTTGAACCTCATCTGTTGAAAATTATGGGAGTCTCATTATCAGCAACCTAGAAAGTATGGGACAGAGCAAGACGATATTACTAGTTTCCATACATAACCATACTTATAGATAAATGGTCGAGGAAGGTGTTGAACTGGGTTTCGTCTTTGTCATTCCTGTACTGAATCCATGTTGGGAGGATACGTGCATGACACCTAACGGCAACCGCTGCCTCTGATACTAACTTGGCTGACTCTGTAGCATCACGTGGCCTTTTTAAACCTGCCTCAAAATGGATCTCCATTTTTCCTCCTCTAGATTTAGTTAACCTATCGAGCATTATCCATGTTGTCTGTTTCCTCTTGCGCCTAGGTGCTAGTCCAACAACGAACATAGGAAGTGTTAGCGTACATCAAACTGTGAGACTACATATAAAGAAGCATGCGACTGTAACTTGACTCCAGCAACTACCTTCTTGCTGTTGAAGCTCAGAAGGTTCATCTGATCTTGCCAACTCGTCTTGTGTCAAGAGTGCTTCAGAAGTAGTGTCAGGTGGCAAGGGAGTTTGGGAACGTGCTGCTAGCTAAGTTGACAAACGAGTAACTCGTGCAGCTGGTGGTACTGTGGAAGGTGTTGCAACAACTAGGGCTGTCGCTGCTTGTTTGGTGGCAGCTATTAGTTTCTTTTTGGCTTGTTTTGCAGCTCGTGTAGCATGGGATACCGTGTTTGTACAATTTTCCGGTGGACTTTGACCTTCTATTGCACCATCAGTACCAGTAGAATCTGCATAATTCTTCCGCTTCCGTTTCCATGTGTCCTGAGTACTAACACCATCCCCTGCCATTCTGTGTTCCTTCCTCTTTCTCTGTGCCATGTCAAGGGAAGCCGACAAGAAAAAGGAATAAAAATTTAGTTCTTCAGAACAAATTGATGCGTGATACAGATGAACTAAACTTTGATGTTAGACAACCACATGATAGGAGGATGTAATATGTACGAAAAACAGGATGGCATGAGATAATCAGAACTATGATGTGTAAACTAAGCAAAAGGCATTTCAATAAATTAGAAGCAATGCAATGGAAGGTAGACACCATATGAAAGATTCTACAAATATCGCTCTGCCAAGTTAACAGTGTCTCGTCATAACTGGCATTTAAACAAATGTGAAGTAGTACAAGAAATAAATCATATGCAAGATGCAAACAACATCACACTACCAAGTTAAAGGTCTCTCGTCATTAGTGCAATTGCATATTGATAGCATTGCATATTCACAGCTTATGATGTGTAAACTAAGCAGAAGGCATTTCAACAAATTAGAAGCAATGAAAGCTAGACACCATATGTAAGACGCAACGAATATCACTCTACCAAGTTAAAACTGTCTCGTCATTAGTGCCATTTCAACAAATTAGTAGTACAAGCTAGAAAATAATGCGAGACGTAAACTATATCAGACTCCCAAGTTAAACGTGTCTTGTGAAAAGTGATTGTTGCAGGTTACACAACAGTAGTACTTTGATGTAAGAACATGGTGTGATAGACAGATATTGTATGTTCTAGAAACAGGAACACGTGTCTTATTCACAAGTATAATGTGTAAAGTAAGCAGCTGGAATTCAACAAAATTAGAAGCAATACAAGCTAGACATCATACATAACATGCAACCACATGCCATGTTAGAGGGAGCACCTGTGATGGTGGACAAGGGGGGGGGGAGTGCTCATCATCAACACAGCTACGTTGAGTGTCTATGCATGTGTTGTCTTCCAAATCTTGTTGGGGGGATGGCGGAGTAGAATGTGTAGAGGCCCTCCGTTTGGAAGGAGCACCTTTATCCACTGCCTTGCTAATTTCCTTCTGCTTTATTGATTTTGCATTGTCAAGTAAAACCGACAAGAAAAAGCAATAAAATTCACTCTTCAGAACTCATTCATGCATGATACTGACAATCACTACCTTGATGTAAGGCAAACACATGATACGAGGATGGAATATGTACGAAAAACAGGACGGCATGGCATATTCACAACTATTTGTGTAAACTAAGCAGAAGTAATTTAATCAAATTACAAGCAATACAAGCTAGACACCGTATGCACCATGCAAGACAATATCACACTGCCAAGCTAGAGAAAGCACCTGGGATGCCGGTTTCACCGGAAGACCGCCATCAGTCCCTGCCTTATTTTTTGTCCTTCCTCTTTCTTAATTGTATTGCCTTGTCAAGTCAAACCCACAAGAAAAATGAATAAAAATTCTCTTTTCAGAACTCATTGATGCAGGATGCTGACGAGCACTACTTTAATGTAAGGCGACCGCATGATAGGACGATTGAATGTGTAAGAAAAAAGGACAGCATTGCATATTCAGAACTATGATGTGTAAACTAAGCAGAAGGCATTTCAACAAATTAGAAGCAATGAAAGCTAGACACCATATGAAAGATGCAATGAATATCACTCTACCAAGTTAAAATTGTCTCGTCATAAGTGCCATTTCAACAAATTAAAAGTAGTACAAGCTAGAAAAGAATGCGAGATGTAACCTATATCACACTCCCAAGTTAAATGTGTCTTATGATAAGTGATTGTTGGAGGTTACACAACAGTAGTACTTTGATGTAAGAACATGGTGTGATAGACAGATATTGTATGTTCTAGAAACAGGAACACGTGTCTTATTCACAAGTATAATGTGTAAAGTAAGCAGCTGGAATTCAACAAAATTAGAAGCAATACAAGCTAGACATCATACATAACATGCAACCACATGCCATGTTAGAGGGAGCACCTGTGATGGTGGACAAGGGGGGGGGGAGTGCTCATCATCAACACAGCTACGTTGAGTGTCTATGCATGTGTTGTCTTCCAAATCTTGTTGGGGGGATGGCGGAGTAGAATGTGTAGAGGCCCTCCGTTTGGAAGGAGCACCTTTATCCACTGCCTTGCTAATTTCCTTCTGCTTTATTGATTTTGCATTGTCAAGTAAAACCGACAAGAAAAAGCAATAAAATTCACTCTTCAGAACTCATTCATGCATGATACTGACAATCACTACCTTGATGTAAGGCAAACACATGATACCAGGATGGAATATGTACGAAAAACAGGACGGCATGGCATATTCACAACTATTTGTGTAAACTAAGCAGAAGTAATTTAATCAAATTACAAGCAATACAAGCTAGATACCGTATGCAACATGCAAGACAATATCACACTGCCAAGCTAGAGAAAGCACTTGGGATGCCGGTTTCGCCGAAAGACCGCCATCAGTCCCTGCCTTATTTTTTTCCTTCCTCTTTCTTAATTGTATTGCCTTATCAAGTCAAACCCACAAGAAAAATGAATAAAAATTTGCTTTTCGGAACTCATTGATGCAGGATGCTGACGAGCACTACTTTAATGTAAGGCGACCGCATGATAGGACGATTGAATGTGTAAGAAAAAAGGACAGCATTGCATATTCACAGCTATGATGTGTAAACTAAGCAGAAGGCATTTCAACAAATTAGAAGCAATGAAAGTTAGACACCATATGAAAGATGCAACGAATATCACTCTACCAAGTTAAAATTGTCTCGTCATAAGTGCCATTTCAAAAAATTAGAAGTAGTACAAGCTAGAAAGAATGTGAGATGTAACCTATATCACACTCCCAAGTTAAACGTGTCTTATGGTAAGTGATTGTTGCAGGTTACACAACAGTAGTACTTTGATGTAAGAACATGGTGTGATAGACAGATATTGTATGTTCTAGAAACAGGAACACGTGTCTTATTCACAAGTAGAATGTGTAAAGTAAGCAGATGGAATTCAACAAAATTAGAAGCAATACAAGCTAGACATCATACATAACATGCAACCACATATAACAGTGCCATGTTAGAGGGAGCACCTGTGATGGTGGATAAGGGGGGACGTGCTCATCATCAACACAGCTACGTTGAGTGTCTATGCATGTGTTGTCTTCCAAATCTTGTTGGGGGGATGGCGGAGTAGAATGTGTAGAGGCCCTCCGTTTGGAAGGAGCACCTATATCCACTGCCTTGCTAATTTCCTTCTTCTTTATTGATTTTGCATTGTCAAGTAAAACCGACAAGAAAAAGCAATAAAATTCACTCTTCAGAACTCATTCATGCATGATACTGACAATCACTACCTTGATGTAAGGCAAACACATGATACCAGGATGGAATATGTACGAAAAACAGGACGGCATGGCATATTCACAACTATTTGTGTAAACTAAGCAGAAGCCATTTCAACAAATAAGAAGAAATGCAAGCTAGACACCACATGAAAGATGCAACCAATATGACTCTGCCAAGTTAAAAGCGTCCCATCATAAATGGCATTTCAACAAATTAGAAGCAGCGCATGCTATAAATCATATGAAAGATGCAACCAATATCACACTGCATATACTAAAGGTGTCTCGTCATATTGATTGATGCGGGATACAAAAAAACAGTAGTTTTATGTAAGGACATGCTTAATAGACAGATGTACTATGTACTATGTACTAAAAACAGGAAGGCATGTCACATTAACAGGTATAATGTATAAACTAAGCAGAATAGAACATGCAATTTAACCAGATTGGAAGAATTACAATCTAGACACCATATGCAACATGCAACCACATATCACGTTGCCAAGTTAGAGCAAGCACCTGTGATGGTGGTGTAGGGGAAATGCGGTCATTAACTCCAGAGCTACATTCACTATCTTCATCTAGCCTTGCTGTTTCTTGAGAATCATGTGGGGAGGCTGACACTGCATTCTTTAAAAGAGCATCTTTTCTCACAGTAGCCCACTGGGGTGACTGTCTCACCATAACTGATTGATGAGGGATACACAAGAACATTAGTTTGATGTAAGAACATGGTTAATAGACAGATGTACTAGTATGTACCAAAATCAGGAAGGCATGTCATATTCAAAGGTATAATGTGTAAGCTAAGCAGATGCAATTTAACCAAATTGGAAGCAATACAAGCTAGACATCCGGCTAGAGTGGTGAGCATGATCATCGAGGACCTGAGAGCCTGGTGAGAGGCGGGCTGCTTCGCCACCATCGTGGCTTTTTAGTTGGCTGCCAGCCTTCCAGGTGATGCCTGTCTGTGCTGGGCTTGTCACTGGCTCAGCCAGTGCCCTGACTAGCTATTTGTCTTCTGGTGCTCCTAGGATGGTGGTTCATGTAAAAAATATCTTTCCTTATCTTAATAAAGACCGACTTCGGCCTTTCAATACAAGCTAGACACCTTATGCAACATGCAACCACATATGACACCGCGAAGTTAAAGCAAGCACCTGGGATGGTGGTTCATGGCAAGTGAGATCATCAACTCCAGAGCTACGTTTACCGTCTCCATCTGCTGACACTGCACCCTTTATAGCGACGAAAGGTGTCTTGCCTAAGCCCGAAGAAAGCTATAGTTGCTTCTCTCTTTTATTTCGTGCTTCTATCAACCGGTTGGCAGAGGCTGAAATACCCATGCATAAAAAAACAATAGTGAGAGTATGGGTGAAGTGTGTGCAGAACTAGTGCATTGTAAAAGTAGCAGATAGCAGGTGGCTGAAAAATAAATGACAAGAGACATATGATAGCTCTACAACATTGCATGGCAAACAAAATTAGATTCTACTCCGTATGATTTTGTAATATATGAGCACAGGGATGGCTGGGAAATGCAGGTACTCCTCCAGCACACCACCACATGTGGTCCTATCAAAATAACAGTCGACTGAAAATAAATAGGTCAGTCAATTTTTTATGAACCGTCCGATCTACAAGGAACGGGCAGATGGCAGTCGTCTACCTCCCGCCAGTCACTGTTGACGATCTTTCTCGAACTGCCACCGACCACCGGCCCAGACCCCTGCCTCCGCCGCCCCGCCCTCCCCTCGACCTCACACCACCGCCGTGCTTGGCAGCGCCCCCGGCCATCCCTTTAAGCCCGGCCGACCTCCAGATCGGGCGCCAACAACTCCTAGGCCCCACACACCCCTAAGATAAACACCGAGGCGCTGCTTCCCCGGCGTAATAGGCGGACTAGCGCCTGTTACGCTGGGGAATGCTTCCTTTAATTGGGAATCAACTGACTAGGAATTGAAATCCAGGGGGGCGACGGACCTCTAGCTAAGGTGAAATAGTATATGAGGAGAAACCTTGTGCATCGCGAGTTACCAGGAACATCTAGTATTAGGAAGAAGGTGTAGTAAGAAGCGGTCAACTAGTATCTTCTGTGGGATGAATACCGTGCAAGCAGACACGTAAGATTTGCACGAATAAGGGAAGAGGAGTACCATTTCCGGTTGCCAGTGCTCTGTTTTCCTGATATCGCGGCGATGTTCTTCTTTTTACCGGGGGAACCAATGTTTTGGAGGAGGGTGGAGCCTTGGACGAACCCATGGCCAAATTATTAACTGTGTTGCGGTGGTCGTCTATCGGCGGAGGGGAAGCAGATCCGAGGCGGCGAAGGACGACATAGCGGGAACAACTCCGGTGTGGTGGAAGGTGGCGACGTTGGAGCGGCAGCGGTGAGGCGCAGGACGGCGTGGTTGAACTGGCTCGGGTACGGCGCACGTCGGCGTCCCAGAGGCAGCTCGGCCTCGGCTTCAACTACTAGCCATGGATGGCGTTGCGGTTGCGGTTGCGGTGGATGACTACGTCAGGGTATCGGCTCCGGCGTGATGGAGGAGGGCGGCGGTTGATGGGTGGGATGGGGTGGCCGACGGAGGACGCCGAGGTTTCACGGCTGGTGGAGAGTTAGTTTTGGCACCCACGGAGTATGAATGGGGAATCGGATAGGGGGCGGGGGTGGCGGCGGGAGCTAAGGGGGAACCATGTTTCGGTCTGGGATGCCCTTGTTTTTTTTAACAGATGGGACACTCTAGTTTGAAATTTGGGGAAAGTACAAACTTTGCCCCCCTCTTAAATTTCGGACCTACTGCGGGTCGGGGGTAGGAAGGTAATCCCAGGTGTCCCAAATAGTGGGTGGGAGCAATTTCGGCCGAGCGAATGTGTGTTTAGGCGGCCATGGTGTATGAATGTTTTTCGGAGGCGGTTGCGTGGCGTCTAGATGAAGTTACAAACCTACCCTGGTTTAGACCTATAGACGTCGGGCCGGTAGGCTTCATGGGTCGGAGTTAGAAAAGTAATTTCCTTCTACCAAACATTGGTCTCACGCGGTTTCGGGCGAGTAGAGGCTCTTTTGGCGCTTCGTTGAAAATTTTGAAATAGAAGCATTCACGTTTAGAGTACTCTTGAACTTTGAGGATTGACCTAAATAGACAACGTTAAATTTGACCTTGTATGTTTGAAAACCTCATTAAATTATGCACTTCTTTTTGAAATTTTGACACATGAAAATCCTATAACTACGATTATTTTGGAATGGAGGAGGTAAATTTGAATCTATTTTGTACACGACTATATATGCTATTATGTACAAAAGCAGAGCAAAGATTGGTGCCCCCATAATTTAGGTATGATTTACAAATGCCATGATCTCGAATTCAAATAATTGAATGGACTTCATGTTGAATTCGAATTTTTTAAACCACCTTAAGTTGAATTCAAATGTTGCTAGTTCATAGCTAGCTATTTATAATGTTCATTGTGTAACTTTTGTATGTATAATGTGCTTTACACACACAACATGAACTATACTCACGTTTATATTCGATTGCTAAAGCGATGCATTGTCTGGAGTTCAAAATACTAACTCTGTGGATCAATTATATCGAATAATAACATAGACATGCTCAAATTCGATAGAATATAGATGTCTGATGGATCAATGACCGTTCCTTACGCGAATTGCAAATATCATGATCCCATCCTAATATTTGGATACAATTTATATTTTTAATCAATGTGTACATCAGTCTTTTACGTGTAGTTTCACTCTCCATAGGCCCCTCCTCACACACGCGCTGACTTTCTCTCTCACACATACGCGCACACGGTGTATATCCATCGGTGGTCTCTCACACATGCTCACACACTCTCCCCCGAGGTATCTTTCTCGCAGACATGCTCTCGATATAACCCTCCCTCCCTCTCGCAACCATTTACGTCTGTTTTCACTAACCTTTATCACAAGCACTCTTCCTCTCACAAGCATACACACGCACAATCCCCATAGACCCTTTCTATATACATAGACCGCCTATGTGTCTCCCGCACGCACATTATCTTTAGGCATGTCTCGCACGCATTGTCTCCACCTCTCTTCCTAATTGACGAGTATGATTCTAGCAGAGCATTCTGTAGGATGCCCCTTAAAGTTAGGTTGGATGAATGGTAATATTAGAGATAAGGGGTTACCTTAGTCCGAGGACCTAGGGTTACAAATCCTAGCCGGCTTTGTCAGTGGACACAGAGTCCTTCACGACTCTGGTATCTTTGTCTTGTACGACTAGTCCTCCATGGGTCTCCCTAAATGCGTCATGGGCCGACCAATGTGGCACAGGATGGAACCGAACCAAGGGCCTCACCTCGGCCCACCGGATCTCACGCGGTGACACACCCTCTGCCCCCAGGTCTCGTTATCTTCTCACACCCACACATACCAACACACACACACCACACAAAATATTTTCTCCTCGTGCCTCTATCCCCTCCCCCCTTGTATATACACACTCAAGGGCATCTCTCGTCGTGACATCCTATTCGTCTCTCTCTCTCTCTAGACCTCTCTCATTTCTCGTGCTATCTCTCCCACGCCCCCCCGCTGGCCCCTCTATCCATGCCTCTCTCGAATATGTAATGCATACACATACCTCTCTAGGCCCTGCCAAATACGTCAACTACACATTCACACATGTTACATCACGTACCGCATTGATCTAGAAAGCCCTCTCTTCACGTTTATTTCGCATACAACATTCCTTTTGAATAAAACCACACAAAGTGTGGCCAAAAAATTATTTTAGAATTTCTACATATATACAACATTACAAAGTTATATGGAGGAGTATGAACGTTAATTTGCATTGCATGGTGCACCAAATGATATTTATTCCGCACTATGAATTTTTATATTTTTATACTATATATAAAGTTAGTCATAATAAAGAGAAATGAAGAGCATCTCTGTCTCCATCGCATACACCCCCTCTACGCCCCTTTCATGTACGCACACAAACTATCTCCAGGTCCTCTAAAAGTACGCCCCAGCACATTCACGTATGTTTCATCTTTCTCTTGTGATATATACAGTGACAATCATTGTATTTGAAGCGAAAGCATGATACGTACATTGGACTTCAGAATCCACTCATTACGGTCACCATTTACGTTTTGTGGTTATTATACAGTCACGGGCTCACCGTACAACTCTGTATTTGCTCAAGACACGACTAGTTGACCAGTTAAACGCTCCACGTGGCACCTCTAGTGTTGCATCACATTATCTCACTACCATTGGACCCACCTGTCGGCGTGTATAAGAATGAAAACAAACGATAAAAAAATATTGGACGGTGGTTCGAAGTCATGACCGCGGGCACAGCGGACAAGGTGGCCTTGTATTGGTATGCTGAGCCGTCTGTTTTAACACACAGGAGCTGGTGTGGTGATTATACACACACGCACGCATGCACACGAACTGCATGCACGCAACACTCACATGAACACACGCATGCACGCAACACTCACACGTACACACACAGCCACGCACGCACGCAACACTCACACGCACACACGCACGCATGCATGCACACACCACACGACCAACACACACTCTCACGCTCAAGTGCTCAACCTACACGTGCATGCACACACATCAGGCCCTGACAGACACATACACAACCAGGTGGTTCCCACGCATGGGTTGGAGTCTTGTCGCGCCTGCATAAATTTGTGTTTATCTTACCTTTTTCCTATGCGAACTAACAGGTGGGACCCACAAGAAACGTGGTTAATTTAACCAGTCAACATAGTGCCACGCAACTATTTGGCTGGTCAACAGAGTGCAATCCGATGCTGAACGGTGAGCAAGTGACCGTATAATCACCGCAAAATGTATATAGTGACCGTAATGAGCGTATTCTGAAGTTCGGTGACCGTATTACGCATTTCGCTTGAAATACAATGACCACCCGTGTATTTATCTCTTCTCTCGCTCTCTCTGTGGAGACGAGTAGGCCAACGTGCCAGTGCCTAAATTGGTGCACGCCACCCCATTATTGCTGTACTGGTTTCGTAAGAGCGAACAAGCATTCATGTCTACTGTACAAACTGTAGATATGAGTTACAAATGCTATGAAGACGAATACAAATATTTGAATCCACTTTATGCCCAATTTCTCTCTGTAGGCCCTCCAAAAGTACATCTCTACACGTTCTCGCATGTTACATCTAAAAACTATGCAATATAGCACTACTACTACACTCTAACACAATAAATCATATGTGTTTTTAGTTTTACTAGATCTCATATTGTTACTTAATTATTCTATTTGCATACATTAAAATTGCCTTTGAAATGTATGGCTAGTATCATCTACCGTGCGGGAAAAATCCCGCCCTTGCCTGTTTAATCGGGTTTGTATCGATGGATCGTGCGAAACAGCAAAACTATAGTAGTACTACAGTACAAGTAACAGTTCACTGGGCCGCCATGTCGTGTACTCCTCCGTCGTAAGAGTGGAGCGCTCGCTTTCATAAATGTTCCAGTCCCTTTCGCCGACATGTGGGACATCAAGCAACCGGTTCCACGTGCCATACCGAAATAACAGTGCAGAGCAGCAGGGGTGAAGCACCCCAGTCATGGCGCCGGCGTACTAATGAGCAATGATGCGTCAAATCACAAAGCTGCACCTTTCCCGCAGTTAAGTTGGAGGGACGAAGTAATGCTAAAAGAAAGAAGTTGGAGGGACGAATCAACCATCATTTCACTCGTTGCTGAATCCGCTTCTCCCTCATCTTCTTCAAGTTAACCACGTGTTGCTTCCGCCGTTGTTCTGCCTCATGTGGGACGCGGATCGGCTTGGTAAAGCACTGACACGTGGGACTGCATGTTAGCAAACCGCCAGGCCAACGTCCTCTAAAAAAAAGAAACCTCTCCCGCCTTTCGCGCGGCAAAATTACCTCCTTTTTACTAATCTTGATACTATAATTTTTTAGATCAATATAATCGAGATTTGTATAGATAGCACACAGAAGCAAAACCAAGTGGTACGGTTAAGGGCATCCACAATGTGTAGCCAAATGTGAAAATAGCTTTTGGCATCGATGGGAACCATTGTGGACGGTGCTGCCAAAGCCAAAAAGATGGAACCGAAGCTCCCTAATTGATTAATTGAAGGAATAGAAAAATGCAACCTCTCTCCTCTTTCTCTCGTGCTTGGATGCATGTACAGTATAGAGCACATAGTCTACTCCCGTGTCCCTTCTATCACAAATCACAAAGTAGTGAGGCGTCAAATCACAAAGCACGGATGAAGCAACCATCATTTCACTCTTTGCTGACTCCGCTTCTCCATCGTCTTCTTCGAGAAACCACCTTACCGCACTAAGCTGGACGGACGACGCTATTGTGTAGTGCTAGTACATTTACGCGTCCTTTGGTTCAACGGACTTCCTGGATGCAAAGAAGGCGGTTGTCTCGGCTTGCAGGCGGCACTTGCGAACGACTTACCGTGGTCTCCCTCAATGGTGTGCTCCGTCGAACGCACTTTGCCAAACCACAACGTTCGAGATATCGTCGACGTCACCACAATGGGGAAGGAAGTCAAATAATTACTACCTCCATTTTTTTGTATACAAGGCCAGTATCAAAATTACAATTTGCAGAAGGCCACTAACACTAATCGAGGCAAAATTGATGGGGTTTGCCTCGTACTAGCAACCAAGGACATTAATATACCCTTGCATGCATGCGGAAGTGAGAAGGTTTGTTTACATGGCGCTGCATTAATCAAGCAATGAGGAGTGAGATGGTTAGCTCTTTGGGCGTTGGATAAAAAAATACGCATTAATTGACACGTCAAACGAGGACTTGTATCGATCAATCCCGTGAAGGAAAAGACTGCCTTTCTTTTTTAACACAAGTAGTACGTATGTACTTGTATCCTGTTTGGGTCTAGGCCTTGCATTGCCATACTTCGCCACACATTTTTGCCAAGCTTGCCTAAGGTTTTCAAAATGAAAAGGAGGTACACTTGCGCACGGCTGTCGCGGTCACACCGCACCCTCACACAGTCGCTCCTGCACGCCGCAAACCCAACCAAGGGAACGCACCCTCACTGACACGTGCTACCGCATGTGATCAAACCAAACTCAGCCATCCGACCGCTGACACATAATTTTCATTCATATAGTATGTTTATCCAACCACATGTTGGGGAAGATCCGTACGGCCCGTGCGGTGGTCTGTTGGGGAAGAAGAAGAGGTGAGAAAGAAGAAAGGTTAGGAGACGTAGGATATTCATCCAGCCGGCTGAAATGGTCGACTGACCCAAATGATGAAAGTCAGGCGACTTGCATAAATATATGTTTTTACACAGCAAAAGATCCCTAAAAACAACAACATAAAGAAAAACTATCACTACTCATGGAACGAGACGGCCTCGTCGTCTTTGGCTGCCGGCGCGAACCGGCCGTAACTACCGACGTGTGTCTCCGCACCGTGGTTGTCCTCCGCCTCCAGCTACTCATTCACGCGGAGCATGCGGGCGCTTTGCACGGACGCGAGCACCACCCGGTTCAAGTCCAGGACGTCCGGTTCCCCCTGCAGGAGGGCTTCGATGGCAGCGGCATCCGCGCGCTCTGCGTCGAGTTGAGCCTCCGCCGCCCGGTTCAAGTCCAGGACATCTGGTTCAGCCTGCAAGAGGGCCTCGATGGGAGCGGCATCCGCGCGCTCCGCGTCAAGTTGAGCCTCCGCCACCCGGTTCACATCCACGACATCCGGTTCCGCCTGCAGGAGGGCCTCGATGGCAGCGGCATCCGCGTGCTCCGCATCGAGTTGAGCCTCCGCCTCCCGGTCGTCCTTTAGGATCGCCAGGTTGAACCGCTGGTCCGCCTGCACCATGGGGGACCCGGACGCCGGCACGAAGTCGATGTCCATCATCTCATACGCATAGGGGGCCTTCTGTGCCGTGACCTCCACCATGAACATTGGATCGGCTTCCTCCTCCTCGGAGCTTGGCTCCAGAGAACTCGGGGATTGGCCTGCCGCAAAGCGAGCTTGGGAACGGAGGTTTGTGGCGCCGACCGCCACCGTGATTTCTGCGCGGCGCTCCGGCGTCAGCATCTTGTAGTACGTGATCTTGCGGTGCACCATGGCTTTTCGGCGAACTAGGGGACGGTTGATGCGGGCTAGGGGATCGAAAGGTGGGGGAATGGGCTAGAGAGGAGGTGTGGTTTTGGGGCAGTGGTGACTGGCCGGCAAGTAGCTGGCGTAGGCCGAGCATCAAAGGTTCTGGTGTGAATAGTGGTTCCGGTGACGACCGGTCAATCGGTTTTGACTGTGCGGAGTTTGCAAAGCCGGACGACTGGAGCCTGGAGAGTTGTGGGGTGGGATGGGACCAAAGTTTCGGAGTTTCACGTGGCAGACATTCGGACCTCCCCACCGTTCCTGTCGACGACGAGGCGGTGACTTTGTAAATCTCAAGATGACTAGCAAGATGCCCGTGCATTGAACGGAACATCAGGATGCATTTTTTTTATGATATCTCAAGAATTTCATTGAAAAATGGTATCTTGAGAATTTCAGCGAAAAATGATATCTCAAGAAAGATGAGAGATAAGGTGAGGAGGAGTGGGGCGCGGTGGTGAATGGTGGTCGGACTTAGCGGATGCATGGGGATGGACGACGCCGGCAGCAGCCACCATGCCAGATTGTTCTAGAGGCTTCCTTTTTTAATTACTCAACAATGAAGTTGTGGGAGATAAGGATGAACGATAGAGGTGCGGGTATCCTTTTGCAAAATTGCCATAGTTTGCTTTCTATCCGTCAAATATAGATCGGACGGTCTATATTGCAAGATCGCAGGCACACCATCATCACCGAGAGTAGAGATAAGAGTAGAGATAGAGGTATGATGGCTCAGTCTCTCGAAGGTGCTCATAGGGGTAGGGTGTGCGTGTGTGCGTTCATAGGGGTGAGTGTATGTGCGCATGTATGAGCGCTTGCGTCTGTACTGTGTTAAAAAAAGGAGTACTCGAAGTATGCAAGTTCATAAGGAATGGATGGTGTACATCACTCTTGTCGCGTTCACGTTGCACCCCGGCATGCTGGACCCTCCATGTCGCTCACCGAATGGACCTGGCACCACATCCACCATGACCGCGAGCGCGAACGCTCTGCGGGAGAGCTTGTCTTTGGGGATGAAGCTCAAGGTCGCCACCCTCGCTCAAGTCGCCGCTCGCAACACAATAGCGGTGTAGCCGGACGCGGACGCGACCACACAAGTGGTGGCCACGCTGGCGGCCGAGGACGGGAGCACCGTCTGCCACGTGTCCTACTTGCCGCCGTCCAACATTCGGTGGCGCATGTGGCAGGTGAAGCGACGGACCGTCCATGTCCATCATCATCGGCATCACATCCACCGGCACCGCCGAGGTCGGGGACTCCTCCGAGGATGAGTAGGGCATGGGAGGCAGGGCATGGTGTGCCAACTGGCCGGTCCATCTCCCGTGTTCTACTCTTCCTCGCCGGAGACCGCACCTTCACTTCACGGGTCTTGAACCCTGCCCCCGTACATGGAGATGGCAGATGGAGGACATCGGTCGCCATCGTAGAAAAGGTTTAGGGTCGGGTTTCTTTTATTTTCTGTCCTATAAAAGTTCGAAATGTAATGAAAATCTGCCGTGTTTGCATGAATCCCGTCCGGTGTATATGAACTTTCACAATAATAGTAAGATATATTGTAGGAGTATGAAAATATATGGAATGATGATTCATTTTTGTGTGTATAAACTTAGAAGGTTTGACCCGAGACAAAGCTAACATGCGAAGTAAATAAACACATAGGGTCTACATACACAATTTATCTTAGGCACTCCAATAGTACGTCCACTACACATTCACGCATTTCACATCTTTCTACATCTACGGGAACCTACGAAAGGGTTAACGTAAATTGCGTCTCTCTCTCCCCCCTGATTTTCATGGTGGTGGGCCCCTCCCTCCCCCCAATCTCTAATCAATAGCCCACACATTTCACATTACGTTAATTACGTAACTGGGATTACGTAGGTGTAGCATTACTCGTCCTAAAAAAACCAACTAAGCCAACCTCCCAGCATATTGCGCGGGAAAAGACCCGGCCGCGCCGTTTTAGTCGGGATTACTGGATTACTAGTAGTAGTATCGATGGATCGCGCGAAGCACCAAGTTTAAAAGGAAAAAAGGCGGTACACTCACAGCACGCCTGTTGCGGTCGCATTGCACCCCTCACATGGTTGGTCCTGCAAACGGCTCATGCAAATGGAACGCGCTTTGGCTTGCCTCTTCACTGACACGTGGGACCGCAGTTGGAGAAACCGACCATGCGCCAAACTCCCCCGCCCACCGCGCGAAAATTCCACCCAAAAATTCCCCCCAAATCCCAAATTCAACAGCCCTTCGGCCAACTAGCCAATAATATTCCCCAAACCCCCCTCCCCCCCGGCCCCCTCCACTCCATTCACTTCGCCAAAGCCGCCCTCCCCGCCGCGCTGATACGTCGGCGCCGCGGTTCGTCGAGGGGACGCACGGTGATCCTCTCGCTCCCATAGTATGCTCTCGTAGACTGCCGTCCTCTAGCCGCGCCACCACCGCTGGCGACATTCTTGTGGAGACACACGGCAGTCAGCTTCTCCCACGGTACGTGCATTCTAGACTGATGCCCCGTGCATGTCGGAGTAGCGCTGAATGTTAGCTGATAGACGTTGTTAATCTCACTGTTTGCCGAAATAGTTTACAGTCAATATGCTCTGCTTAAGAAGCTTCCTTGCCATGTTCTGCATGCAATCTGCTTAGCTGAGATGGCATGCCACGCCTGATTAGTTGCTAAAATATCCTGCCATATATTTATTGTGACGTAGATTGCCATGGTCTAGTAGCCAATCTGTTAGGTGAAATAGCTCTACACCATTTTATACTCGATCTTTGTTGCTGAGATGGCCTTCGATGGTTGTGTGCTCGGCCTCATTGACTGCTGAAACAGCCTGCCATAATTTAGCACTCAAATCCGTTTGCTGAATTAGCTTTACATATATTTCGTTACTTAGATCTGCTTGTCCAAATATCTGGCCATAGCTTTAGACATCGACCTAGGTATTTTTTTCTGGACTTCATAAAAAAGCATATATGTTTTTCCTGTAATATCTAGTAGAAGAACTAATTTGTATGTCTAACAGATGGACAGGACTTGGATAACTTCCGCTCGAAGATTCTTCGCTGCATATGTCGAGGGGGTTGAAAACTTCATGAACTTTATCAGAGCTGAGTATGGTGGTCCGAAATCAGATGTGCTCTGCCCGTGTAGCAGTTGTATGAATTCAGTTACAAGACCCCAGTCAACTGTGCAAAATCATCTACACTTGTAATGGATGTCGGTCACATATACTAGGTGGGTTCATCATGGTGAAGCTGTGAACGTCAATGTTAGTGACTATGTGGAAGCAGCAGATCACCATCTTGATCTGCCTGATGCTCAGATGGAAGAGGAGGAGGAGGTGGTGGTGACGGGGTCAGTGAGTTTAACCAACATTGAAACAATGCTACGAAATGCTCGTGCATTTTGTGAACTTTCACCTGCAGAAGAAAAACGGTGGGCCTGCATGTTGGAACAATGCAACGTGGCTGTCACCCCAGGAAATAAGCTGTCAGTATTCTCAGCTATGGTCATCTTTCTTCAGGTGAAGACATCTGAGTGGATGACCAACAAATCATTCGATGCGATGTTGGCTGCTTTCCGCAAATCTTTCCCAGATGCGTCTGAGCTGCCACACACCTACAGTAAAATGAAGAATTTCCTTCGTGCAGTTGGAATTGGATATGATATGATCCATGTTTGTAAGAATAATTGTGTTCTGTTCTGGAAGGATTATGCCAACTTAAGTGAATGCCCAAAATGCAAATCATCAAGATGGAAAGATGGCGATGCTGTGAAGAGGATTCCTCATAATGTTCTGAGACATTTTCCAATTATACCAAGATTGCAGAGGTTGTTTCATGATGCTGAAACAAGAGAGGATGTACTGTGGCATTCTAGGAACTAGGAGCACAGAGATTAGAATGTAATGAGCCATCCATCTCATGGTAGTGACTGGAAAAGCTTCAATGAAAAACACAAAAAGTTTGCTGCTGACCCGAGAAACATTAGACTTGGCTTAGCTACAGATGGATTTAACCTATTTGGCCACCAGAGCGCCACATATAGCATGTGGCCAGTGCTTGTTATCCCTTACAACATGCCTCCAAATGTCTGCATCAAAGAATCAAACTACATGATGGCCTTCCTCATCCCAGGTCCAAAAAGTCCTGGAAAGGATTTTGATTTATTCATGGAGCCTCTTGTGGAGGAACTTCAACAGCTATGGAGGGGTGTTCTCACTCGAGACCTATATAGCAGCCCACCAGCTGATTTCTTTCTGTGTGCTATTATAATTTGGTGCATCCATGATTATCCGGCTTTGGGCACTATGTCAGGGCGAACGACACATGGTTACAATGCATGTGTTCGCTGTGACAAGAATCCGCTGTCATACGCAATACTTAGCAAGATCTGTTACATTGGACACCGCCGTTTCCTTGCCAAGGACAAGCCGTGTCCTACAAAATACCGAAGACATGTGTTCAATGCAAAGCATGAAAACCGTGATGCGCCAAAGAGGCTCACCGGCGATGAGTTGCAAGTGGAATTAGAGAAGGTTAGACATATTACACCAGGAAACCATCCTGATAATGGTAGCGGCAAAAGGAAGCATGGCAGGGCAGAAGAGAGATTATTGTTTACCCGCAGGTCCACTTTGTGGGACTTGGAGTATTGGAAAGATTTGGATCTGGGGCATAATCTTGATGTGATGCACATCGAGAAAAATATATGTGACAGCATTACGGCACACTTCTTAATATTGAAGGCAATACAAAAGATACCTTAAAATGTAGGATTGATTTGACACACCTGGGTATCAGAAAGGATTTGCAGGTGGAAGATGAAGGTAAGACACGGGATATGGCACCAGCTGTGTACGTCTTGGACAAGGTAAAAAGAAAAGAATTCTGCAAGGTCCTGTCATGTGTGAGATTCCCACATGGATTTGCTTCCAACCCTGAAAGGAGAGTCAGTGCAGATGGAAACAAGGTACAAGGGTTGAAAACTCATGACTGCCATGTCCTAGTTCAAAGGGTTTTACCTGTTATCCTTAGAGGATTGGGCTACCCTGACTTATACAAAGCATTTGCAGAGTTGGGACAATTCTTCAGGGAACTCTGCAGTAGAAATATCAGGATAGATGCTTTGGAGCATCTTAGAGACAAGATACCAACTATCCTATGCGACCTTGAGAAGATATACCCTCCATCCTTCTTTGATGTGATGGTGCATTTGGCTGTTCATCTACCTGATGAGGCACTACTTAGAGGTCCAGTATAGTATGGCTAGATGTACCCTATTGAAAGGCGGCTAGGCACTTTCAAGGGCTATGTTAGGAACAGAGCTAGACCTAAGGGTTCCATTGCAGAGGCCTACATTGCTACAGAAGCGTTGACATTCTACTCAAAATACATTGAAACAGCTGATGAGCTTAGCAAAGGGGTGGGTGAAGACAATCCCGAGCTCAATGTTTTCGATTGTTCTGTTCGAGTTACAGGGAAGAGTCAACAAGACGACAAACCTAAAGATTTGGACAAAATGATTTGGTATGTGTTGAATAACTGTCCTGAGATTCTACCTTATATCGAGTAAGTGCTAAGTACTGCAACTTATACATTGTAATCTACTAAACTTGCAGCACATTCTTATATATTTAGATGTTTGACGCGATCACTATGTTGTGCAGCATCTACAAAAAGGAGTTACTGCCGCAAAATCCAAGAAACATTGACAAACTGGTTATGGCAAGATTTGCGAAATGGTTCAAGAGCCATGTAAGCTTTTGAATTGCACTGTCAGTTTTTTTAATATATTGAGTACATAAGATGATCAGCTTGTATATTTTCTAACCATAGGTTAAGAAGATGCGGGAGGATGGGCAGGCAGTAAATGATGCCCTTTACGCACTAGCAATGGGTCCTGATACTCGGGTAAGACATTATGAATCTTGCGTTGTTGGAGATGTGCGCTACAACACCCTTGCACGAGACGAAGGCAGGAAGACACAAAATAGTGCCATCATGAGCATGGATAAGTACAGTGAAGAGACAACTGAAATGTATGCTAACATAACAGACATTGTTCAGTTGTAGTATATCTCTAGTTTCGAGGTTCATCGGTGTGTGGTTCTGTTGTGCTGTCGTTGGTATAACCTGTTTTCTAGGATCGCAAAACCTAGAGCTAATGATTATTTCAAATCCATCAATGTCAAGGCGGCGTACCAGACCTACGAGCCTTTTATTTTGGCAAATCAAGCAACACAGATATTTTTCTTGGAAGACACATTTGCACGTAGCGATGACTGGAGAGTATTGCAAAGATTTGAGCAGAGGAATTCTTTTAATGAAATTACACAACAAGATGATGCTTACACTGCTCCTGATGTAGAAGATTCCACAGATGTTCCTAATATCGTTGAGAACCATCACGTCAATGATGCTGGCGAAAAGATTGCCTATCGGGCTATGGACATACGAGAGTTGATCAATAAGACGCCAACGTTCGAGGACATTGAGGATGAAGAAGAAGATGACACTGGGGGAATTACGATTCAGACTGATACACATGGCGAATATGTTGACGCTGCTGCTGCGGATGATGATTAGATTGCTTTTTGTCGTATTTGCCTGTCAGAAGACGTTTTTTTATCTACTATGTGAAATTGTGTTTGCTATGACAACTGAAACCTGATGAAGTTGTTGTTTAGTATTTTGCTGTGAGAACATCACTTATTATGTATGTTGATTTGTGTTTGGTGATTGTATGACGACTAAAACATGATGACATTGTTGTTTAGTTGTACTCATATTTGGCTGTGAAACTTGTATTTGATGACATAGTTTGCTGTTGGACTGCAATTTGCTCGACGTCTTCGAATGGGAACAAAGCTGACCTGACAGGGCCTCTGCTAATTTATTTATTTATTTATTAGCAAAAGGGCCTCTGCTATTTATTTATTTATGAGCAAAAGGGGATACCCCCCCGATTTCCATTAATAGAAATCATTAGATGTTCACAACACTACGCCCAGCCTGCTAAACAGGTTTCATTCATTACTAGTTTCAGCAAAGTGCTTATGTTGTAGCCACTGAATACATCACAAGTGCTACATACACTGCAAATAAAGAGACAATCATCCTATAGAGCACATCGATTTTGCCCATTATCTTCACAAGCTCTTTCATCTCCTCATTGATGTCAAGGCCGTTCAGCAGCTGTTGCTTGGCCATGATCAGAGGAACTGCATCTTTAACCTTCTGCTCTGCATCTTCCTCTTTTGCCGTTCCTTCAGTTACTTGTCCAACACCGCAACCTGATGGTATTGGGATTCCTCGGCTAACCAAATAATCATCGTAGTTGCATTCTCCCACATCAACAACTTCCCAGAAATACAAATCACACGAATCATCCCTTTTCTGCACGAATCAAATTGGAAGATCATCAACCAAACTATTAAAAAAATCAGCAACTGAAAGCAGCGGAACAACACTTAAACATATTATTACCCCTTGATTCGGGCATTTGTAGAAGACTCGGCCAGGGTTGAGGATTGTAGTTGAGACGCGACGGATGACTCTGCATGATTTGTAGCAGTGGCACCACACCAACGGCAGCGGGTTGCGATGAGCAACCGGCTGCGGTGCGTGTGCCGGCGGGGGTGTGATGAGACCCACAGATGATGGTACGGGTGGCGACTTGGCGCATATCTGGTTGTTGCCTGCTGAAGAGTAGGTGGACGAGCCGCCAGCAGACATGGTTGCTGTGGCCAGAGCCTCTGATGCTAGGCAGAGTAAGTAGAGAAGAGGAGAAGCGAACATTGGATATGTCAGTTTCATTACTTGCAGAGTAGCATAGCACCATATATAGTCATAGCCTAGGTTTGGATTCGAACCAGCTGCAGGAGCACGTCTCTCTTTTTCTAAAACTCAGCAACGTCTCTTTACTGGTACACTAGCTTGTTCTATACGCCTTCTCAAGTCTTTGATTTTCTTTTCTTTTTTTGCGAGGAAGGAAGGAGGAGAAAATTGAGGGTTCCTAGGACTCGAACCCAAGACCTTTCGGTTGAAAACCAAGGGTGCTAGTCACTTATGTGGCGAATGTTCCCTGAGAGGAGGACGGCAAACGAACGCATTTTCCTCGCAGTTTTAGTTGCGACGCAAGATCAAACGGTCACAGTTTCGGGAATGTTATTTGGCGAACGAGCCCAGTTTTTCTTTTCTTCCTATATATAAAAAAGTATGCTACTTGGTGTCGGCTTAGTCAACAAACGATTGTGCCAACCTTGACCGTTGGATTGACATTCAACGTCTATCGTGTTTCTTCAGTCTCTTCCTCCTCCAACCGCCAAAGCCAAACCAGCGCTGGCGGGACCGCCTACTTCCGCCTCCCATGGCTGGCTGTGCTGGCGCGCACGCATCATGGCCACATCGCACCCTAAAACTCTGCGCATCTTCCCCGGCTCCTATTCGTTCCCATCCGAGGCCTCACCATCGTCCTCCGCCTTGGTTCGCTCACCGCGGCGCCGCCCTCCGGTGTTGTCAACATGGTCAACAACCAAGAGGAATAAGGAGATGACTGTACATGGTGAGGATGACAGTAGGGACCCACCAGGATCATGGCAGTTGGCAAGTAAGTGCCTCCTTTATTACAAGAAAAAAGGGTTCCTCCTGATGGTTTCCTGACATCTGGGTCGCACGCCACTGTCAACGTAGTCAATAAGTGAGATAACTGCACAAGGAGCGGCAGACACCCGGGACCCAGTAGCGCGTGTAGTAATTTTTTTTTGTTTTCGGGATGGAGAAGGGTATCAACTGGGTTGTGTGGGAGCTGTGGCCCATCTAGCCTAGGCTTTTATTTCATATGTTTACCACATGACCAGCCTAGTTTTTTTTCCTTTCCGAAAATGGCTAGCCCAACTATTTAGTTTTTTGCAGAATAACCAACGTAGGCCTACTTGCTTTTCTATGCCCTGCTGGGCCGGAAATCTTTCAAGACGAGGAGGGATGCATACGGGCTTGCCCAAAAAATGGGCTATAAGTAATAAGAAATGGGCTGTAAAATGAAAAAAATACAGCAAATAGGCAATTAGTTCCAAAATACTTTTTCCTTTCGGATTTTGATATTTTAAATTTCATTGTTTTTGTGCGGGTAAAATTTCATTGGATTTAAATTAAGGTATGTTTAGTTTTTAAATTAATTTGAATCTGGCTAGAAATTTTGGGTTGTATGTTGTTTGGAACAAATTTGGAGGCTGACTTGTGGGTCTACTAGGTTGACATGTACGAAAGGCTTTGTCAACTTAGTCCACAAACGATTCTAGTAGCCGTGACCGTTGGATGTTAATCCAACGGCCGCGCTGCTTCTTCAATATCTGATCTTCTTGCTCCAGCCGCCCAAACCAGCGCCGGTGGGACTGCCTGCTCCCGCCTCCCGTGGCCGGCTGTGCTGCCGCAGAGGCCGGACCACCCCACCCTACTCCATCGCTGGCCAGGCCATTCCTCTACTCACCCACACCTCCTGTTATTTTCCGGCGACGGCAGCCGAACTAGTAAATCCTCGTACTCCCCACCATGTGGGCAACCACTGCCGAGTCTTCCCCGGCTCTGGGTCGTTCCCTTCCTAGGCCTCGCCGTCGTCCACCGCCCTAGTGCTCTCGTCGCGGCGTGGTCAACGTGGTCAATGAACGACATCCATCGGAAGAGGACTGTACATGGAGAGGCTGACAGCTGGGTCCATGGCCGCACGCAAGGAAGTGCCTCCTTATTACGCGCAAAAGAATGATTCCTCCACCTGACAATAGGGACCCACCGGAAGGGCCTCTGTATTTCATGAAAAAACGTTCCTCCCGCTGACAGCTCGGACCCACCAGCTATATCTTCACACGCAAGAAAGTGCCTCCTTATTACGCACAAAAAAAATGAATACTCCCCCTGCTATTTGGGACCCACCATAGTTGGAGGCTGACTTGTGGGCCTACTAAGTTGACGCGGACGGAGGGCTTTGTCAACTTAGTCAATATGAACGATTCTAGCTCCAGTGACCGTACGATGTCCATCCAATGGCCGTAGTGCTTCTTCAACCTCTGGTCTTCTTGCACCAGCCGCCCAAACCAGCGCCGGTCATGCTGCCTGCTCCTGCCTCCCATGGCCGGCTCTGCTGCCGCGCAGGCCTCACCGCCCCACCCTACACCCATCGTTGGCATGGCCATCCCTGTACTCACCCAGACCTGCTGTTATTCTCCGGCGACGGTACCCTCACACTGCAGCCCAACCAGTAAACCCTCGTATGCCCCTCCGCATGGGAAACAACTGCTGAGTCTTCCCCGGCTCCGGGTCATTCCCTTCCTAGGCCTCGCCGTTGTCCACCGCCTTGGTGCTCTCGGCGTGGCATGGTCAACGTGGTCAAGGAACGACTTACATCGGAAAGAGGACTGTATGTGGAGAGGCTGACAGATGGGTCCACGACCGCAGCAAGGAAGTGCCTCCTTATTACGCGCAAAATAATGATTCCTCCACCTGACAGCAGGGACCTATCGGAAGGGCCTCTGTATTTGGCTTAGCTGTATCTTGCGAAAAAAACATTTTCCCCCCTGACAGCTGGGACCCCCCAGCTATATCTTCGGACGAAAGGAAAGTGCCTCCATATTAGGTGCGAAAAAAGATGAATCCTCCCCCTGACAACTCGGACCGACCATCAATAACTTCGCACGCAAGGAAGTGCGTCCGTATCCTCCCTGACAGCCGGGACCCACCTGGTTGAAGCATACGTAGCGTTGTCACGAACGTGTACATACATACTGGTCGATCGGTCTCTCTGCAAAGATGAACGATGGTCGAGCAAGCAGCGGCACGTGTAGTAGTAGAACCCCTGACGTAGCAGCTCAGGCAGTCCCTTCTAAACCGTGTACACGTACGTACAAGCACATGCCAAAAAATACGGCCACGTACGTACATACGGGCGGGGTCTCGAACGCGTACTCGCGCATACGTACGGCCACGGCTTGTGTACATGGAGAGGCAACAGACGGCAGCAACGGCGTCCTGTTCATCGGGCAGCCAACCGGCTGGGTCGGAATGGAGAAACAGCGCCCTGTTCATCGGGAGGCAACAGACTGGGTCGGAATGCGTCCTGTTCAATGGGAGCCAACCGGCTTGGACGGAATAGCCAAAACGGGGTCTGGTCCTATTACTCTTTTTTCCTTGTGCAGCTTTGGAAAGGAGAGAATTTGAATAAAGTAACTCTCGGAAACTCTTATTGGACGAGAGAGAGTCAATATGATATTGGCGTGGGTTCTACCAACTAAACGAAGAAGTTTTTGATTGGATAAACAGCGTATAATGATAGACGCTTCTTCGGCACACATGGAGACATACCTCCCGTAGCTGACCCCTGAATTCAAGGATATTGCCGGCTTTGTTACTAACTGATAGAAACCCCTTAATACAACTCAGTACGGAGGAAACGGCCTTCTGTTCGACTGGCTACGGTCGAAACGGGGGTCCTGTTCATCGGGAGGGGTGTGGCGTACCGCAAAACGGAGGAAACGGACTTGTGTTGGAGCACTACGGTCAAAACGGGGGTCCTGTTCATCGGGAGGGGTGTGGCGTACCGCAAAATGGAGGAAACAGACTTGTGCTGGAGCGCTACGGTCGAAACAGGGTCCTGTTCATTGAAGGGGTGTGGCGTACCGCAAAACGGGACTCCACGGGCTACTGTTCACCCACCGTCGACTTCCTTCAGCCTCCACATGCACTGTTCATCCACCGCGTCTTCCTCCTGCCTCCACCAGCTACTGTTCATTCATGGGCTACTATTCATCCAGTCCTCCACCGGCTACTATTCAACCAGCCCTCCACAGGGTCCTGTTCATCCACCCCAACCAGCTCGGCTGTGGCTGCCTCCTCTCGGGGTCCTGTTCATCCAGCGGCAATGGCCTACTACTACTACCACGGGGTCCTGTTCATCCAACCCCCATCAGGAACTGTTCATCCAACCCCAACCACGTACGTCTCGACTCATTCAACCAACCCCCACGTTCAATGTTCATCAAGAGGCAGCAGGTTCGATCGACTTCAGTTAGTAGCAGTAGCGAAGGAATCCCTCGACCGGGTTCAGTTAACACAGCCAGGGATCGATCGATCGCTCGGGTTCAGTAACGTAGCTAGTGCAATCGCTCGGGTTCAGTAAGTGAACGCCTTGCTTGGGTTCAGTTAGAGCCCAACGCCTCGCACACACGCGCGTACGTATACAAGAGAAAACGTGCAAACCTCCGTGCATCGCTCGGCCCCGACCACCCACCGTAACTGGGAACTCCCCGAAATTTTCCTCGCCCTCGCTTCTACCATGAACTTTTCCGCCATGGACGGCCCAAAGAATGTCATGCAGGTGCGTCTCCGGCCCGCCCAGGACAAAAAGCCCTTTTTCTGTCATGATTTTTTGTCATAGAAGTAGGAGCCCACCACATCTATGATGATACCGGGTTTTGTCATAATTATCGTCATAGAAGTGTCATAAGCATGAAAGAAAAAAAAATTGTTCGGCCGAAAATGTCATGGATGTGTCTTTTTTTGTGATATTCCTTTTCTGTAAAACTCTAAAACAAGGAAAAAGCAGAAACTGGCACTGGCACTGGGCTCTAGGTTAATAGGTTAGTCCAAAAAATAATATAAAATAGCATATTAATGCATATAAAACATCCAAAATAGATAGTATAATAGCATGGAATAATAAAAAATTATAGATACATTGGAGACGTATCAACTACTCACGCATCATCGGAGAGGCACCAATGAGGATGATGAACCCCTCCGTGATGGGGTTAGATTGGATCTCGTGGTTCTGGAACTTGCAGCGGCTGGAATTGTATTTCGTCTGCTCCCCTAGGGTTTCTGGAATATTTGGGAATTTATAGGGCGAAGAGGCGGTGCAGGAGACCCCCGTAGGCCGCACAACCCACCAGGGCGCGCCCTGGTGCCTTGTGGTCCCCACGAGCCTCCCCTTTGGTCCTTCCTTGGCCCCCAAGTTGTCTTCTGGTCCAAAAAAATCTCCAAAAAGTTTCGCTGCATTTGGACTCCGTTTGATAGGGATATTCCGCGAAGTAAAAAACAAGCAAAAAACAACAACTGGCACTGGGCACTATGTCAATAGGTTAGTCCCAAAAAATGATATAAATTTGCTATAAAATGATTGTAAAACATCCAAGAATGATAATATAACAGCATGGAACAATCAAGAATTATAGATATGTTGGAGACGTATTAGCATCCCCAAGCTTAATTCCTGCTCGTCCTCGAGTAGGTAAATGATAAAAACAGAATTTTTGATGTGGAATGTTGCCTAACATGTTCATCACATATCCTTTTCTTTTGTAGCATGGACATTTGGACTTTTAGATGGTTCAAAGCAATAGTCTATATTTGACATGATAACTTCAATACTCAAGCATATCAACAAGAAACCATGTCTTTCAAAATATCAACACTAAAGAAAGTTATCTGTAGCCCATCATGCTCAATCATTGATCCATTCATGAAACACACTCGAATATTAGCTACATCCAATGCTCAAGTACGATCATAGTGCTCCCTAGTTGGTGCTTTATAAGAGAAGATGGAGACTCAAATAAAAATAAAAATTGCATAAAGTAAATAGATAGGCCCTTCGCAGAGGGAAGTAGAGATTTGTAGAGGTGCCAGAGCTCAAAGCTTAAATTGAGAGATAAAAAATATTTTGAGAGGCATACTTTCCCTGTCAACGAAAATGACCGAGTAGTTCCCAACACTTTTCATGCTAGATATATCATAGGCGGTTCCCAAACATAAAATAAAGTTTATTCCTTTTTTCACCATATTTTCACACTCCACGGCTAGCCGTATCCATGGGTACCGTCCATACCAACACTTTCCAAGGAATTTATTATTTGACAACATAAAGGAAATTACTTTTTCATTTCGGGACTGGGCATCCCTATTACCGCCATACTCTCATGCAATGACAAGTGAATAAACACTCATCTTGAGAATAACACATCTAGCATGGAAAATATTGGCCACCCCCTGCCGCTTCATGAGCGGTACGGGCACACAAAAAGGAAATTCATTTTGAAAATTAGAGTTGGCACATACAAATTTACTTAGAACGACACGAAAATACCGCATATAGGTAGGTATGGTGGACTCATATGGCAAAACTGGGTTTAAGGATTTTGGATGCACAAGTAGTATTTCTACTTAGTACAAGTGGAGCCTAGCAAAAAGCTTGAGAAGCAACCAACCAAGAATTTTTTTTTCTCATAAACGAGCATTAAGCATAACTAACACTGAATAATGCACCATAAGTAGGATGTAATTTCATTGCATAACTATTGACTTTCGTGATTGCATAGGGAATCACAAACCCTAACACCAATATTCTTACTAAAGCATAATTACTCACCAACATGACTCATATATTACTATCATCATATCTCAAAACTATTACAAAGAATCAAGTTTATTTTGTCCAATGATCTTCATGAAAGTTTTTATTATATCCCTCTTGAATATCTATCATTTTGGGACTAATTTCATATATTGCAATTGCTTTTGACAAGCTCAAACAAATTTAAGTGAAGAACATGAGCATAAAGATGTTCTTCTCTCAAAATAATATAAGTGAAGCATAAGAGAATTTCTTCAAAAATTTACTAACCCTCAAATAAATCTAAGTGAAGCATGAGAGCATTTCTTCAAAAATATTAAAGCACACTGTGCTCAAAAAGATATAAGTGAAGCACTAGAGCAATTACATAGCTCAACTTTTTTAAGTGAAGCATAAAGAGCAATTTTAACAAATCATAGCATAATTTTGGCTATCTCAAATAGGTGTGTCCAGCAAGTATAGATGTGACAAACTAAAAAGCAAAACAAGCAAAGACTCATATAATACAAGACGCTCCAAGCAAAACTCATTATATGTGATGAATAAAAATATAGCTCCAAGTAAAATACCGATGGTCGTTAGAAGAAAGAGGGGATGCCTTCCGGGGCATCCCCAAGCTTAGTTGCTTGGTTCTCCTTGAATATTAACTTGGGGTGCCATGGGCATCCCCAAGCTTAGGCTCTTGACACTCCTTATTCTTCATCCATCATGATCTCACCCAAAACTTGAAAACTTCAATCACACAAAACTTAACAAAACCTTCGTGAGATCTGTTAGTATAATAAAGAAAATCACCACTCTAAGTACTGTTGAAAACCCATTCATATTTTATAATTTCATTGTACCTACTGTATTCCAACTTTACCATGGCTTATACCCCCCGATACAATCCATAGATTCATCAAAATGAGCACACAATGCAACGAAAACATAATCTGTCAAAAACAGAATAGTCTGTGGTAATCGAAACTCTAACCATACTTGTGTAACTCCAAAAATTCTGAAAAATTAGGACAATGTAGGAAATTTGTATATAAATATTGTGTAAAAAATTCAGAATTTTTCGTCACTTATGTGATTTTAGAAAGTTCTTCTACTGGATGCAAAATTTCTGTTTTTCAACAAGATCAAATCAACTATCACCCAACACGATCCCAAAGGCTTTACTTGGCACAAACACTAATTAAAACATAAAAAACACAATCATAACAGAGGCATAATTGTGCAAACACTCAAGAGCAGAAAGAAAAAGGCAAAAATAAAATTTTATTCATTGGGTTGCCTCCCAACAAGCGCTATCGTTTTATGCCCCAAGCTAGGCATAATGCATATATTCAAGTATTGTCATCTTTAGTTTTCGCCACCTTAGTGAAGGCTTTTTCAAACCCGGGAGGCTCTTTACGCTTCCCCAAATTCTCAGGAAAAGAGACCATCTTGAGATCTAAAATATTCAATCACTTATTACAAAGAGTAATCAAAGTATTCATGCGATTGAGATTTCCACTAATGTGTTTGAGAGGTTCATTATATTTTTGCAACTCGACCAAATGTTTATGTAAATCACCCAATTTGTCCAAGATTTGAAACCCTTCTTGTGTAAAAGAAAACCCCTTTTTTGGTGGTGGAACTCCCAATATTCCCTCTAGGATTTCATAAGCGGCATTAGCATCAAGCTCAATAAAGTTTCCTTTTGCGGCAAAATCCAAGAGTTGTCTATGATGCAAAGCTAATCCTGTGTAAAAATTACGAAGCAAATCTTTGCATCTCCCTTTAGATTGCAAATGCGATAGGATTCCATTAACCTATACCAAGCATCTTTCAAATTTTCTCCTTATTTCTGCTTGAAGTATAGAACTTCAAAATCTGGTGACAAAGGAGGGGTAGTCATGCTAGCGCTAGCAACAAGGTAGGCAAACAAGAGATCTGACGAGAAAAATGCGAACGATAAAGAAGGCGAAAAAGGCAAATTTTTGTGAAGTGGGGGAGATGAAAACGAGAGGGAAATGTCAAATAATGTAAATTGCGAGGAGATGAGATTTGTGATTAGGAACCTGATAGATGTTCATGATGTCTCCCCGGCAACGGCGCCAGAAATTCCTTTTGATGCGGCTTGAGACTGCGTCGGTATTTTCCCAAAGAGGAAGGGATGATGCAGTACAACTACAGTAGGTATTTCCCTCAGTTATGAAACCAAGGTATCAATCTAGTAGGAGAACCAAGTAACACTATGTAAACGGTACCTGCACACAAAGAACAAATCCACGCAACCCAACGCGTAAGAGGGGTTGTCAATCCCTCCTCGGTAAAAAGATGGATTGGTTTCTATGTGTTTGGATAAATAGATCTGAATAAAACGCGAAATAAAAGATGCAAATAAAAAGTACAGCAAAGTATTTTTGGGTTTTTGGAATAATAGATCTGAAAACAAATACGTTGGAAAATAGATCTGAAAGCAATATAATAAAAGATAGACCCGGGGCCGTAGATTTCACTAGTGGCTTCTCTCGAGAAAAATAGCATACGATGGGTAAACAAATTACTATTGGCAATTGATAGAAGATCGAATAATTATGATGATATCCAAGGCAATGATCAATATATAGGCATCGCGTCCAAGATTAGTACACTGACTCCTGCCTGCATCTACTACTATTACTCCGCACATCGACCGCTATCCAGCATGCATCTAGTGTATAGATGTTATCCATGTAGGAATAATGCAATAATAATGATGACATGATGTAGAAAAGATCTATTCATGTAGGAATAGATGTTATCCTTAGTGGAAACGATACATACATGCCTCGCTACCCCTTCTGTCACTGGGTGAGGACACCGTAAGATCGAACCCATCACAAAGCACCTCTTCCCATGGCAAGAAAAATCGATCTAGTTGGCCTAACTAAACCAAAGATTCGAAGAAGAAATATGAGGCTATAAATAATCATGCATATAAGAGATCAAAGAAACTCAAATATATTCATGGATATAGATCTGATCATAAACTCAAAGTTCATCGGATCCCAACAAACACACCGCAAAAAAGAGTTACATCAAATAGATCTCCAAGAGACCATTGTAATGAGAATAAAAAAGAGAGAAGAAGCCATCTAGCTACTGCCTACGGACCCGTAGGTCTATGGTGGACTACTCATGCATCATCAGAGAGGCACCAATGAGGATGATGAACCCCTCTTTGATGGTGTTAGATTGGATCTCGTGGTTCTGGAACTTGCGGCAGCTGGAATTGTGTTTCATCTACTCCCCTGGGGTTTCTGGAATATTTGGGAATTTATAGGGTGAAGAGGCGGTGCAGGAGACCCCCATGGGCCCCACAACCCACCAGGGCGTGCCCTGGTGTCTTTTGGTTCCCACGGGCCTCCCCTCTGGTCCTTCCTTGGCCCCCAAGTTGTCTTCTGGTCCAAAAAAAATCTCCAAAAAGTTTCGCTGCGTTTGGACTTCGTTTGATAGGGATATTCTGCGAGGTAAAAAACAAGCAAAAAACAGCAACTGGCACTCGGCACTATGTCAATAGGTTAGTCCCAAAAAATGATATAAGTTGCTATAAAATGATTGTAAAACATCCAAGAATGATAATATAACAGCATGGAACAATAAAAAATTATAGATACATTGGAGACGTATCAGGGTCAGCGGAGCCTCGTGGGCCCCACTACCCACCAGGGCGCGCCAAAGGGGGTGGCGCGCCCTGGTGCCTAGAGGGCAGCTGCCCCCCTCCAGTGGGTCTTGATTCCAGTATTTTTTATTTATTCAAAAATAATTCTCCAAAAAGTTTTGTCCAATTCCGAGAACTTTTATTTCTGCACAAAAAACAACACCATGGTAGTTCTGTTGAAAATAGCGTCAGTCCAGGTTAGTTTCATTCAAATCATGCAAATTAGAGTACAAAACAAGAGCAAAAGCGTTAGGAATAGATACGATGGAGATGTATCAACTCCGCAAGCTTAACCCATTGCTTGTCCTCAAGCAATTCAGTTGTCAAACTGAAAGTGATAAAGAAAAACTTTTACGAACTCTTTTGTTCTTGTGTTCATATATGTGCTTAAATAGCACCCAGGATTTCAGCAAAGATCATAACTAACCATGCAAGCAATAACTCTTAGAAATTATATTCACTCATATCAATGACATAAGCAGCTAGCGAGCAATAATAATATATTTCAAATGCCAACACTTTATCGAAACAATCATTATATAATATAACAATAGTGGTATCTCGCTAGCCCTTTCTGAGACCGCAAAACATAAATGCAGAGCACCTCCAAAGTTCAAGCAATGACTAAACATTGTAATTCATGGTAGAAGAGATCCAATCATGATGCATTCAACATTAACTATACATAATGCAAGAGGATGACAATAGTGCTCTCAGGACTGGTGCTTGTTTGAGAAGGTGATGACTCAACATAAAAGTAAAATAACATGAAAGTAAATAGATAGGCCCTTCACAGAGGGAAGTAGGGATTTGCAGAGATGCCAGAGCTCAAAGCTTAAATCAGAGATAAATATAATTTTGGGAGGCATACCCTTCATGTCAACGTTACGACCAAGAGTTTTCAATATCTTCCATGCTAAACACATTAGCGGCGGTTCCCAAGCGTAAAAGTAAAGTTTACTACCCTTCCACCAACAAACACACGCCATGTCTAGCCAAATCCTTGGGTGCCCTCCATACCAACAATAGTCCGGGGAGTTTTGTTTAATTATTTGTAATTTTTGGTTTCGGGACTGGGCATCCCTTTTACCAGCCCCTCTCGTGCAAGGACGAGTTAATAAACACTCATCATGAGAATAACCCGCTTAGCATGGAAGTTACTGACCACCCCCTATCGCTCCATGAGTGGTCCGGGCACACAAAGCAGATGTTCATTTGAATATTTAGAGGTGGCACATGCAAATTTACTTTAGAACGACAAGGCAATACCGCATATAGGTAGGTATAGTGGACTCATCTGGAATAACTTTGATTTAAGGGTTTTGATGCACAAGCAGTATTCCCGCTTTGTACAGGCGAAGGCTAGCAATTAGGTTGAGAAGCGACCAACTAGGGAGCGAAAATGGTCATGATCATGCATTATGAATAGTCAACATTGAATACTAGCATGAGTAGGATATAAACACCATGAACATAAATATCGTGGAGGCTATGTTGGTTTTGATTCAACTACATGCGTGAACATGCGCCAAGTCAAGCCACTTGAATCATTCAGAGGAGGATACCATACCATCATACTACATCACAATCATTTTAATGCATGTTGACACTCAAGATAAATCAATATCCACTCCTAGCTACTTAAGCATGGCATGAGCAACTATAATCTCTAATTGTCATTGTAAGCATGTTTAATCACAATATGTTGAATCATGGATACCGAGTTAAACATATTTACAAAAACAAAAACAGGTTGAGTTCATACCCGCTCTTCCCTACCACAGTCACTTCATCATATATCGTCATTATTGCCTTCACTTGCATGACCGAATGATATGAAAATAATAATAGTGCAAGAGTGCCGTGGACTAAGCTGGAATCTGCAACATTTTATTCAGAGGAGAAGAAAGAATAATTTGGGCCTTTTGTTAGATCAACATTAATGCATATGAGAGCCACTCAACATTTTCATCGTGAGCTTCCCCTTGGTACGACTCAACAAAAAGAAAAGAATTTCAGAGAAACACACTGAAATATTTTTGGAGTTTTTAGTTTTTCTTGGAAGAAGCAAATTAAAGAAAGAAAAACAAAAAATGAGAAAAACTATTTACACGGGAAAGCTCCGAACAAACAAAAGAAGAACAAGAAAATCTTTTTGGGTTTTGTTTTAACGCTACAACTAATTTGAACTAGAAAGAAAAAACCGAAAAAGAAGCAAGAAATATTTTTGGATTTTCTCAAAGTTTTTCAAGCACATAAGAAGAAAGCGAGAAAAATAAAAATAACATGGATAATACAATGAAAAAGTGTGAACACCGACAACTGGAATGAAGTGTGTGAACATGAATGTAATGTCGATGGAAATACATACTCCCCCAAGCTTAGGCTTTTGGCCTAGCTTGGTAATCACCACCCGTAGCCTGGATAATAGTCAGAATGATAGCTCGTGTAGGTTCTCGGTGTGGCCTCCTCAGCCTGATGGGTAGCCCTCTACTTCCGCGTTGTACTCGCGTGCCTCACTCTCATAGATGTAGTATGTTCCTTTACTATGATAATCAAAGAGAATAGGTGCAGGCAAAATAACAGGCACAATGGTTTTTTTATTGAACATCAAGTTGTAAATATAATCAGTGGTTCTACATTTAATAAACTTATGACACTGCATGGCTCCAAAGTCCAAGTACTAAGTGGGTAATTAAAATAGGATCATTAGGCCAAGGTGACACACCTAGCTCCCTAGCTACACGGGAGGCATAAATCCCTCCATAAAAATGACCACTATTAGCATTGCGTTGCAACCTTCGTGCAACTATTGCTCCAAGATTATAACATTTAATCCCCATTAGACCAGTGTGTATGAGGCTTAAGTCCGGGGCACAGAGAGTACTGCAATCTTGTTTGCCCATGATTCATTTGCCATTAAAGAGTGCAAAGTAATGAATTGATGGAAATTGTATACTATTTATTCTAGCTTGTGTCACTCCTCTATCCTCACCACAACATAAACTAGTTAAAAAAATTCATACTCAGATGTTGGTGGTTCGTCTAGCAAACACCAATATGGAATTTTGCACGCAACACAGAAATCTTCTAGAGGCATGGTGAAGGCATTATCATAAAGGCTGAATGAAACTCTAGATTCACGAGAATGATATTTAAATTTCTTGGTGAATGTCTGGGTGAGGTTGAGATGTTGAATGCA
Source organism: Thinopyrum elongatum (assembly GCA_011799875.1). Lineage (NCBI taxonomy): Eukaryota > Viridiplantae > Streptophyta > Magnoliopsida > Poales > Poaceae > Thinopyrum > Thinopyrum elongatum. Next base: position 380,352,724 of record CM022301.1, read on the forward strand.
CTTATCTGCGATGAAGGGAGCGAGCTCGGTGTTGTGAACATATTGCTCAAATTCTTCCTTGATACCTGCTCCTACCATGAACTCGTTACACGTCCATAGGCATGATTTGCTGTCGGCATCCCGCACCGAACTTGCACTTGGCTCAACATAAGACTGTCGTATTGAGCTCCCGCTCGATGATGCCTCCGAGGACCTCCTCCTAGAAGAAGTCCTAATGAGGTGCATTTTTATTCGCGAACAATTTCTAAATTTTTTTGGGTCACAAAATTTTGTCAACAAAACTTAACAAGATTGATAGCAACTGCTTATATGGATGTCTAAAGGCTATATCAAGCATTCAAACTACTTGGAGCTCAAAGAATTCAACATGCAAGCTCATTTACAGTAGCACCAAGAGTAGCTAATTACTCAAAATATAAACCACTAGAACAAGAACTAATTGGAGCAATGGAGGAGTCACATACCGAGTAGCAATCCCCCAAAACAGTTTTGAAAACGGAGCTTCAAGCAAAGAGATCGAAATCCGCGGGTTTGCGAGCAAGAACACAAGAGAGATAGCAAGAGTGATTTTTTATGGAGGTAGGTGATGACATGGGCTAAAGGGATAAGTGAGGGAGGCCACGTGGGGCCCACTACCCACCAGGGCACGCCTGGGGTAGCTGGCGCGCCCTGGTGTCTAGTGGGCACCACGGGCACCCCCTGTGATGTTATTTGTATCAAAAATTCTTAAATATTAAGAAAAAAATCGTGTCAAAATTTCAGGTCATTCCGAGCACTTTTATTTTTTGGGCACTTTTTCATTGCACGGAAAATTCAGAAAACAGGATAAACATGGTATTTTATTTTATTCAACTAAAAATAACAGAAAACAAAAAATAGGGACAGAAGGATGTGCTTACTAAATTCATCGACCACATGCCTCTCGAAAATAATCCATCAATAAGGTTGATCAAGTCTTATTAACAACCACTTTCCATTAGCATGAACCCGAAGAATCTTCGTAAAACACTAAGTTACCTCAACGGGAATATGCATATCCCCAACAATAAGCATTTCATATTTCTTTTTGGCAGTAGGTAGAGGGAGTTGAGAACTTCCAATAGTAATCATCGGAGACTTTTCAATAACATTAATTCCATTAACTTGAAATTGTTTCTTCGGAAAGTGCACCGTATGCTCATTACCATTGATATGAAAAGTGAATTTGCTTTTATTGCAATCAATAACAGCCCCTGCAGTATACAAAAAGGGTCTACCAAGGATAATCGACATGTTGTCGTCCTCGGGCATCTCAAGTATAACAAAGTCTATTAAGATAGTAACATTTGCAACAACAACGGGCACGTCCTCACAAATACCGATAGGTATGGCCGTTGATTTGTCAGCCATTTGCAATGATATTTCAGTAGGTGTGAGTTTATTCAAATCAAGTCTTTTGTATAAAGATAGAGGCATAACACTAACACCGACTCCTAAATCACATAAAGCAGTTTTGACATAATTTCTTTTAATGGAGCATGGTATAGTTGGTATTCCTGGATCTCCTAGATTTTTAGGTACTCCATCCTTAAAAGAATAATTAGCAAGCATGGTGGAGATTTCAGCTTCGGGTATTTTTCTTTTATTAGTGACAATGTCTTTCATATATTTAGCATAAGGGGCCATCTTTAAAATATGAGTCAAGCGAGTACGCAAAAAGACTGGCCTAAGCATTTCAGCAAAGCGTTCAAATTCTTCTTCATCCTTTTTCTTGGATGGTTTAGGTGGGAAGGGCATGGGTTTTTGAACCCATGGTTCTCTTTCTTTACCATGTTTTCTAGAAACAAAGTCTCTCTTATCATAACATTTATTTTTAGGTTGTGGGTTATCAAGATCAACATTAGGTTCTATTTCAACATCATTATCTGTTTCTTTATCATTTTCTGGTTGAGCATCTACATGAACATCATCATTATCATTTTCGTTATCACTAGGTGAATTTTCATTACCAGATTGAGTTTTAGCATCAGAAATAGAGACATCATTGTTATCATTAGAAGGTTTTTCTATCTCAGGTTCACTAGAAGTAGGCAAAGTCCTATCATTTTTCTTTTTCTTTTTCTTTTTAGATGGACTAGGTGCATTAGTATTAATTCTTTGAGAGTCTTGTTCAACTCTTTTAGGGTGACCTTCAGGATAAAGAGGCTCCTAAGTCATTTTACCTCCTCTAGTTGCTACTCTAACAACATAATCATTCATATTATTATTATTCATTTCATTAAGAAGCTCACTTTGAGATTTAGCAACTTGTTCTAACTAGGTTCTAACCATAGAAGCATGTTTTCCTACACCTCTTACATCATTTGTAATTCTAAATAACAAGTCACTCAAGCGAGCAATCATATCAGAATTTTGTTTCAACTATTTCATAACATTTGCATTGAAGTGATCTTGTTTTCTAATGTAGTTATCAAATTCATACAAGCATTGACTAGGATGTTTATTGTAAGGGATATCACCTTCATTAAATTTTAAAAGAGAGTTTACCTCTACCACCTGTGGTGGTGGTGTGTGAAGTCCATGTATTTCTTCAATAGGTGGTAATTCTTAACATCCTCAGCTTTAATATGTTTTTCCTTCATACATTTCTTTGCTTCTTGCATATCTTCAGGACTGAGAAATAAAATACCCCTCTTCTTTGGAGTGGATTTAGGCGGTGCTTCAGGAAGTGTCCATTCATCATAATTCTTCAATAGTTCCTCAGCTTGTTCAACAGTTCATTCCCCGAGAACACAACCAGCACAACTATCTAGGAAGTCCCTAGAAGCATCAGTTAGTCCATTATAGAAGATATCAAGTATTTCATTTTTCTTGAGAGGATGGTCAGGCAAAGAATTAAGTAATTGAAGAAGCCTCCCCCAAGCTTGTGGGAGACTCTCTTATTCAATTTGCAAAAAATTAAATATTTCCTGTAAGGCAGCTTGTTTCTTATGAGTAGGAAAATATTTTTCAGAGAAGTAATAAATCATATCCTGGGGACTATGCACACAACCAGGAGCAAGAGTATTGTACCATGTCTTAGCATCACCCTTTAATGAGAACGGAAATAACTTAAGAATATAGTAGTAGCGAATCTTCTCATCATGAGCAAAAAGGGTAGCTATATCATTTAATTTAGTAAGATGTGCCACAACAGTTTCAGTTTTATAGCCATGGAAAGGATCAGATTCAACCAAAGTGATTAACTCTGGGTCGACAGAAAATTCATAATCCTTATCAGTAACAAAGATAGGTGAAGTAGCAAACTTAGGTTCACATTTCATTCTAGCATTCAAAGATTTTTCTTTCAACTTGCATAATAATTTCTAAAGATCTTCTCTATCCTTACAAGCAAGAAAATCCCTAGCAATCTCTTCATCCATAACATAACCTTCAGATATCTTAGGCAATTCATATCTAGGAGAGCTAGGTCTAATAGGTGTTTCATAATTTCCGGTTTTAAAGACTTCATCAGTTTCAATAATTTCATCAGTTTCATCATTCTCAATATGTTTAACTCTAGCAAGTTGTTCATCAAGAAATTCACCTAGTGGCACATTCTTATCATGCAGAGTACTAGCATCATCATAAGCATCATTCATAGCAGAAGTAGCATCATCGATAACTTGCGACATATTAGGATTAATAGCATGTGGTGGTGTTGCAAGTTTACTCAAAACAGAAGATGAATCAAGTGCAGAGCTAGATAACAGTTCCTTACCTCCCCTCGTCTTAGAGGGAACGATCTTGGTTCTATCATCCTTAAGATTCTTCATAGTGATCAATAGATATAAATCCCAAGTGACTCAACAAATATAGCTATGCTCCCAGGCAACAGTGCTAGAAAAAGGTCTTGATAACCTACAAGTATAGGGGATCGCAACAGTTTTCGAGGGTAGAGTATTCAACCCAAATTTATAGATTTGACACAAGGGGAGCCAAAGAATACTTGTAAGTATTAGCAGTTGAGTTGTCAATTCAACCACACCTGAAGATTAAATGTCTGCAGCAAAGTGATCAGTAGCACAGTAGTATGATAGTTTGATAGTAGTAGTAACGATAGCAGTGGTAACGGTAAAAGCAGTAACAGTTTTGTAGCAGTTGTGACAGTAGCAATAGCAATAGTAACTTAGCAAGAACAATATGTGGAAAGCTCATAGGCATTAGATCGGTACGTTGGATAATATTAATCATATAACAGTCATAACCTAGGGTGACACAGAACTAGCTCCAGTTCATAAATATAATGTAGGCATGTATTCCGTAAATAGTCATACATGCTTATGGAAAAGAACTTGCATGACATCTTTTGTCCTACCCTCCCGTGGTAGCGGGGTCCATAAGGAAACTAAGGGATATTAATGCCTCCTTTTAATAGAGAACTAGAACAAAGCATTAACACATAGTGAATACATGAACTCCTCAAACTACGGTAATCACCGGAAAGAATCCCAATTATTGTCACCTTGGGGTATCCGGATCATAACACGTAGCAGGTGCATGTAACTTGCAAGATTGGATCACGAACATAGATATAATGGTGAGAACATAAACGGTTCAGATCTGAAATCATGGCACTCGGGCCCTAGTGACAAGCATTAAGCATAGCAAAGTCATAGCAACATCAATCTCAGAACATAGTGGATACTAGGGATCAAGCCCTAACAAAACTAACTCGATTACATGATGAATCTCATCCAACTCCTCACCGACCAGTGAGCCTACGAAGGAATTATTCACTCCCGGCGGTGAGCATCATGAAATTGGTGATGGAGGATGGTTGATGATGACGAAGACCGAACATCCCCCTCTCCGGAGCCCCGAACGGGCTCCAGATCTGGCCTCCCGATGAAGAACAGGAGGTGGCGGCGGCTCCGTATCGTAAAACGCGATGAAACTTCCTCTCCTATTTTTTCTGGAAAAATAGGATTTTATAGCATCAGAATTAGGTTCAGCGGAGCCTCGTGGGCCCAACTACCCACCTGGCGCGCCAGAGGGGGGTGGCGTGCCGTGGTGCCTAGTGGGCAGTTGGGGCCCCCCTCCAGTGGGTCTTGGTTCCAGTATTTTTTATTTATTCCAAAATAATTCTCCAAAAAGTTTCGTCCAATTTTGAGAACTTTTATTTCTGCACAAAAAACAAAACCATGGTAGTTCTGCTGAAAACAGCGTTAGTTCGGGTTAGTTTCATTCAAATCATGCAAATTAGAGTCCAAAACAAGAGCAAAAGCGTTAGGAAAAGTAGATACGATGGAGACATATCAGATGGCGAATAATGTAAATGCAAGAGATGAGAGTTTATGATAGGTACTCGGTAGGCTCGATGTAGATCGTCCCCGGCAACGGCGCCAGAAATTCTTCTTGCTACTTCTGGAGCTTGGCGTTAGTTTTTCCCTTGAAGAGGAAAGGGTGATGCAGCAAAGTAGAGATAAGTATTTCCCTCAGTTTGATAACCAAGGTATCAATCAGCAGGATTACACACAAGTCACCAATGGTTGCACCTACACAAACAAACAAATACTTGCACCCAACGCGATAAAGGGGTTGTCAATCCCTTCACGGTTACTTGCAAGGATGAGATCTGATAGAGATAGATATAAAAGATAAATAAAAGTGCAAAATAAAGTAAAGCTAAATAAATTGCAGTAAGGTATTTTTGGGTTTTTTGTTTTATAAATCTGAAAATAATATGATAAGAATAGACCCGGGGGCCATAGTTTTCACTAGAGGCTTCTCTCTTGAAAGAACGCATACGGTGGGTAAACAAATTACTGTTGAGCAATTGATAGAAAAGCGCAAAGTTATGATGATATCTAAGGCAATGATCATGAATATAGGCATCACGTCCGTGACAAGTAGACCGACTCCTGCCTGCATCTACTACTATTACTCCACACATCGACAGCTATCCAGCATGCATCTAGTGTATTAAGTTAACAAGAACGGAGTAATGCCTTAAGCAAGATGACATGATGTAGAGGGATAGATCCAATCAATATGAATAAACCCCACCTTTTTATCCTTAGTGGCAACAATACAAATACGTGTCATGTCCCCTTCTGTCACTGGGATTGAACACCGCAAGATTGAGTCCACTACAAAGAACCTCTCCCATTGCAAAAAAATCAATCTAGTTGGCCAAACCAAATCAATAGATCAGAGAGAAATACAAAGCTATATTAATCATGCATAAAAGAGTTCAGAGAAGACTCAAATAATATTCATAGATAATCTGATCATAAATCCACAATTCATTGGATCTCAACAAATGCACCGCAAAACAAGTTTACATCGAATAGATCTCCAAGAACATCAAGGAGAACATTGTATTTAAGATCACACAGAGAGAGAAAAAGCCATCTAGCTACTAGCTATGGACCCGTTGGTCTGTGGTAAACTACTCACACATCATCGAAAGGGCAGCAAGGTTGATGTAGAGGCCCTCCGTGATCGAATCCCCCTTCGGCAGAGTACCGAAACAGCTCTCCTGATGGGATCTCACGAGGACAAAAACTTGCGGTGGCGAAAAAGTATTTTTGGTGTGCCCCCTGGTATACGGGGAATATTTGGATATTTATGGAGCAAAGATTAGGGTTAGAGGTGTTGGAAATATGCCCTAGAGGCAATAATAAAGTGGTTATTATTATATTTCCTTGTTCATGATAATCGTTTATTATCCATGCTATATTGTATTGACCGAAAACTCAAATGCATGTGTGGATACATAGACAACAACATGTCCCTAGCGAGCCTCTACCGGACTAGCTCATTAATCAAAGATGGTTGTGGTTTCCTAGCCATAGACATAAGTTGTCATTTGATAACGGGATCACATCATTAGGAGAATGATGTGATGGACAAGACCCAAAACTATGAACGTAGCATATGATTGTGCCGAGTTTATTGCTATCGTTTTATGCATGTCAAGTATATGTTCCTATGACCATGAGATCATGCAACTCATTGACATCGGAGGAGTACCTTGTGTGTACCAAACGTCGCAACGTAACTGGGTGACTATAAAGGTGTGATGACCCACAAGTATAGGGGATCAATCATAGTCCTTTCGATAAGTAAGAGTGTTGAACCCAACGAGGAGCAGAAGGAAATGACAAGTGGTTTTCAGCAAGGTATTCTCTGCAAGCATTGAAATTATAAGTAACGAGTAGTTTGATAGCAAGATAATTTGTAACGAGCAAGTAACGATAATAGTAACAAAAGTGCAGCAGGGTAGCCCAATCCTTTTGAGGCAAAGGACAGGCCAAAACGGTCTCTTATGATAAGCAAAGCGTTCTTGAGGGTACGCGGGAATTTCATCTAGTCACTTTCATCATGTTGGTTCGATTCGTGTTCGCTACTTTGATAATTTGATATGTGGGTGGACCGGTGCTTAGGTGTTGTTCTTACTTGAACAAACCTCCTACTTATGATTAACCCCCTCGCAAGCATCCACAACTATGAGAAAAATATTAAGAATAAATCTAACCATAGCATTAAACTTTTGGATCCAAATCAGTCCCTTACGGAATAGCGCATAAACTAGGGTTTAAGCTTCTGTCACTCTCGCAACCCATCATCTAATAACTACTCCACAATGCATTCCCTTAGGCCCAAATATGGTGAAGTGTCATGTAGTCGACGTTCACATGACACCACTAAGGGAATCACAACATACATACCATCAAAATATCGAACACATATCAAGTTCACATGATTACTTGCAACAAGATTTCTCCCGTGACCTCAAGAACAAAAGTAACTACTCACAAATGATAATCATGCTCAAGATCAGAGGAGTATTAAATAGCATATTGGATCTGAACATATAATATTCCACCAAATAAACCATATAGTAATCAACTACAAGATGTAATCAACACTACTAGTCACCTACAAGTACCAATGTATAGTTCTGGTTCAAAGATTGAACACAAGAGATGAACTAGAGTTTGAGAGGAGATGGTGCTGTTGAAGATGTTGATGGAGATTGCCCTCCCCAAGATGGGAGAGTTGTTGGTGATGATGATGACGATGATTTCCCCCTCTGGGAGGGAAGTTCCCCCGGTGGAATCGCTCCGCCGGAGGGCAAAAGTGCTCCTGCCCAAGTTCCGCCTTGAGACGGCGGCGCTCCATCCCGAAAGTCCTCTCCTTATTTTTCTAGGTCAAAATGACTTATATACCAGAAGATGGGCACCGGAGGTGGGCCGAGGAGGGCACAACCCACCAGGGCGCGCCTGGGCTCCCTGGCGTGCCCAGGTGGGTTGTGCCCACCTGGTGGGCCCCCTCTGGTAGTTATTCACTCCAATAATTCTTATTTATTCCATAAAAATTCCTCGTGAAGTTTCAGCTCATTTGGAGTTGTGCAGAATAGGTAGCCTGACGTAGCTTTTTCAGGTCCAGATTTCCAGCTGCCGGAATTCTTCCTCTTTGTGTGAACCTTGCATATTATGAGAGAAAAGGCATTAGAATTACTCCAAAAAGCATTATTATGCATAAAAACATTGTAAATAACAGTAGGTAAACATGATGCAAAATGGACGTATCAACTCCCCCAAGCTTAGACCTCGCTTGTCCTCAAGCGAAAACCGAAATCGAAAAACATGTCCACATGTTTAGAGAGAGAGGTGTCGATAAAAAAAACAAAATACGGACATAGAAGCATCATGTAAATTATTATAACAGCAACAAACTTTAACATAGAACTTTTATCATAGACTTCTCATGAATTAGTAACAATTCATCACAACATCGAAGTATAAAGCATAAACTCTATTGGAAACCAACAAACTATGTTCTTAGTCAACTTTGCAACTACAATTCATCATCTTTTTAGGAAGGATCATGTATCGGAGCCTTTAGGCAAGTCCACATACTCAACCATCATATAGTCTTGTATGATTGCTAACACTCACCGCATACACATGAGCAAAACGTTTCAACCGGACACATAGAAAGATAGGGGCTTATAATTTTGCCTCCCAATGTATTCACCTCAAGGGTGATGTCAACAATAATAACTCATGCTATCCATATCCAACTGGATATATGTGCCTAGATCTTTCCTCACCACATGACGCTTGCCAAAAGAGAAAAATAAAAAGGAATAGAGAGAAAAACTTTGACTCTTGCATGAAAGTAAATACATAAAAGTAAAAGATAGGCCCTTCGCAGAGGGAAGCAGAGGTTGACATGCGCTTTTTGTTTGTATGCTCAATCCCTTAGTGCAAAAGAACATCATGTTATATTGCCCCTTATGATAGCAACCTTTATTATGCAGTCTGTCGCTTTTATTCTTTGCCATCACAAGTTCGTACAACGCTCAATTTTCTCTTACACTAAATGATCTAACACTTTTAGAAGCAATTTTTATTGCCTTATTGCACCGATGACAACTTACTTGAAGGATCTTACTCAATCCTTAGGTAGGTATGGTGGACTCTTGAAAAATAAGATTTGGGTTTAAGGTTTTTTGGATGCACAAGTAGTATCTCTACTTGGTGCGGAATTTTTGGCGAGCAAAGATGGGGGGCAAGCACCACATGTTGAAGGATCTATGACAATATAACTTCTATGTGAATATGAACAAACATAAATCATTATGTTGTCTTCCTTGTCCAACGTCAACAATTTTGGCATATAATATTTTGATGGGGGCTCACAATCACAAAAGATTTCCAAGATAGTGTATTTGCATGTGAATCTTCTCTTCCCTTATTAATTCTTTCATGAATTGCATCATTGACCAATGCTATGTTTGTCAATCTCCAATAAAATTTTCTACTTATACTTTTCCTTATGTGATGTCATTACTTACCATAAGATTAGCATATGATCTTTTTCATTTATTTCCTTTCTTTTTATTGAAACATGAAAGTAAAGAAAGCAAAACTCAAACTAAATTTTATTATATATCTCGCATACGATTACAAAGATAGAACACTAAGCAAACTCTCAAAAAGAAAGGATCGAACTAAACTTTTATTCATCTAAAGCAAAAGATAACTATGGATCGAACTAAGGTAAATAAAGGCAAAAGATAGTGGAGGTGATACGATACCGGGGCACCTCCCCCAAGCTTGGCACAAGCCAAGGGGAGTGTCCATACCCGATACTCAATTTTCTTTTGGTGATGAAGAAGGATGTGGTGGTGATGAAGTGGTAGCGATCTTGTCCTCGGGTTTCCATGGCAGAGGCTCACCGTCATAAGAAGAGGAGTGAGTCTCGCGGGTCCTGCAACTGGCAGCCAAATTCATACCTTTAAACCTTGCCTCATATTCAAAGACTTGGTTTTGAAGGTCGTAGATCTGGCTCTGGAGGAAGTTGATTTGCTCGTTGAAGGAGAAGAAGATGTCCTTCATGGACTTGCCATCCACCTTGAGATCACGGGTGTAGTCCGCGATCATGAGGTGATTGGCATTGAATCCATGTTCCACCATCCCCTTGCACCGGAAGACTTCCTGCTCCATAGCTTCAAGCCTAGCCTCCAAGGATCCGGTCCCCTTGGGGCCTTGCACATCGCAGATGTGGAGCACCCCCTCACGCATCTGGATAGCTTGAGGGTGCTGCATCACCTCCCGCAAATATGGGTTGATGACGTTCTCGAAGAACTTGTCCTTGGAGGAGCTTGAAGCAGCCATGGTGGATTAGATTTGTCAGAAAACAGCAAGGAAAAGAAAATAGGAGATTTCTCCATAATACGGTGGTCAATAGGTTCGGGGGGTATATAAAGATTTTTTATCTTGGGAAACAAGCAAACGGAAGAAAAACGGAGTCCAGAAGGTACCCGAGGTGGGCACAACCCACCTGGGCGCGCCTGGCAAGCCAGGCGCGCCCTGGTGTCTTGTGCCGACCGGGGGTGCCTTCCTGATTGTTTCTTATTTTCCTAATTTTTGTTATATTCCAAAATGGACAGAAAATATTTTTGCAGATTTTTCGGAGTCCGTTTACTTACCGTATCACGTACCTCCTCTTTTTCACGATTCTGGAGTGTTCCGGAAGGTTTCTTTTATGTGTTCTTCCGGTGTCATAGTTTGGATAATATTGCTTTCAACATTAATGGGCGTACCTGGGATATAAAGTTTTATTCGTTGCCCATTAACAACCTTCGGGTTAGTACCTTCGGCATTATTTATTTTGATAGCTCCAGATCGATAAACCTCCTCGATAACATAGGGTCCTTCCCATTTGGAGAGGAGTTTTCCTGCAAAGAATCTGAAATGAGAGTTGTACAAAAGAACATATTCTCCAACCTTGAACTCATGCTTTTGGATTCTTTTATCATGCCATATTTTAACTTTTTCTTTAAATAACTTGGCATTTTTATAAGCTTGGGTTCTCCATTCATCTAATGAGCTAATATCAAATAACCTCTTCTCACCAGCAAGTTTGAAATCATAGTTGAGTTCTTTAATTGCCCAATAAGCTTTATGTTATAACTCAAGAGGCAAATGACAAGCTTTTCCATAAACCATTTTATAAGGAGACATACCCATAGGATTTTTATATGCTGTTCTATAAGCCCAAAGTGCATCATCTAATTTCTTAGACCAATTCTTCCGGGACCTATTGACAGTCTTTTGTAAAATTAATTTTATTTCTCTATTGCTAAGTTCAACTTGACCACTAGACTGAGGATGATAGGGTGATGCAATTCTATGGTTAACATCATACTTGGCAAGCATTTTACGGAAAGCACCATGAATAAAGTGTGAACCACCATCAATCATTAAATATCTAGGGACTCCAAACCTTGGGAAAATAACTTCCTTAAGCATTTTAATAGAGGTGTTGTGATCAGCACTACTAGTTGGAATAGCTTCTACCCACTTAGTAACATAATCAATAGCAACCAAAATATGAGTATACCCATTAGAAGAAGGAAAAGGTCCCATGTAATCAAATCCCCAAACATCAAATGGTTCAACAACAAGTGAATAATTCATAGGCATTTCTTGACGCTTGCCGATATTACCTATTCTTTGACATTCATCACAAGATAAGACGAACTTACGAGCATCCTTGAAGAGAGTAGGCCAATAAAACCCAGATTGCAATACCTTGTGAGCAGTTTTGTCTCCCGCATGATGTCCTCCATAAGCTTTGGAGTGACATTTCCGTAGGATTTGTCCCTGTTCATGCTCAGGTACACAACGTCTAATAATACCATCTACTCCTTCTTTATAAAGATGTGGGTCATCCCAAAAGTAATGTCTTAAATCATAGAAGAATTTTTTTCTTTTGTTGGTATGTGAAACTAGGTGGTAAATATTTAGCAACAATGTAATTAGCATAGTCAGCATACCAAGGAGTGTTATGAGAAACATTTATTGCAGCTAACTGCTCATCAGGAAAGCTATCATTAATAGGTTGTGGGTCGTCAAGAATATTTTTAAGCCTAGACAAGTTATCAGCCACGGGGTTCTCCGCTCCTTTTCTATCAGTGATATGCAAATCAAATTCTTGTAGCAAAAGAACCCATCGAATAAGCCTAGGTTTGGCATCTTTCTTTTCCATAAGATACTTTATTGCAGCATGATCAGTGTGAACAATTACTTTTGAATCTACAATATAGGATCTAAATTTGTCACAAGCAAACACCACTGCTAGAAGTTCTTTTTCAGTAGTAGCATAATTTCTTTGTCAATGCCTAGAGTTTTACTTGCGTAGTGAATAACATTCAGTTTCTTATCAACTCTTTGTCCTAGAACAGCACCAACAGCATAATCACTAGCATCACACATAATTTCAAACGGCAAGTTCCAATCAGGTGGTTGAACAATAGGTGCAGAAATTAAGGCTTTCTTGAGTGTTTCGAAGGCTTCTAAACAATCATCATCAAAAACAAAAGGAATATCCTTTTGCAAGAGTTTTGTAAGAGGCCTAGAAATTTTAGAAAAGTCTTTGATAAATCTCCTATAGAAACCAGCATGACCAAGGAAACTACGAATACCTTTGATATCTTTAGGACATGGCATTTTCTCAATTGCATCAACCTTAGCTTTATCCACCTCAATACCTCTTTCAGAAATTTTATTTCCCAAAACAATACCTTCGTTAACCATAAAGTGGCACTTCTCCCAATTCAAGACAAGATTTGTTTGCTCACCTCTCTGCAAAAATCGATCAAGATTGCTTAAACAATCATCAAAAGACTTCCCATAAACAGAAAAGTCATCCATGAAAACCTCAACAATCTTTTCACAAAAGTCAGAGAATATAGCAGTCATACATCTCTGAAAGGTAGCAGGTGCATTGCATAAACCAAAAGGCATACGTCTATAATCATAAGTTCCAAAAGGACAAGTAAAAGTGGTCTTTTCTTGATCAGGTTGAGAAACAGGTATTTGTGAAAAACCAGAATATCCATCAAGGAAGCAAAAATGTGTGTGTTTAGATAATCTTTCTAGCATTTGATCAATAAAAGGCAGAGGGTAATGATCTTTTCTAGTTGCTTTGTTTAATTTTCTAAAATCAATTACCATTCTATAGCCTGTAACAATTCTTTGTGGAATAAGTTCATTCTTATCATTAGGAACAACAGTAATACCTCCTTTCTTAGGGACACAATGGATAGGACTTACCCATCTACTATCAGCTATAGGATAGATTATACCTACTTCCAGAAGTTTTAATATTTCCATTCTTTCCACTTCTTTCATCTTCGGATTTAACCGACGTTGGTGATCAACAACGGGTTTAGCATCAGGTTCCATATTAATCTTGTGCTGACATAGAGTGGGACTGATGCCCTTAAGATCATCAAGAGTATATCCAATAGCAGCTCGGTGCTTCCTTAGAGATAAGCATATTTACAGGTTAGCACTAATAATAACAGGATATATCTTCTTCTCATCAAGATAAGCATATTTCAAAGTGTCTGGCAATTGTTTTAATTCAAACACAGGATCACCTTTAGGTGGAGGAGGACCTCCTAGAGTTTCAATAGGCAAATTGTGTTTAAGTAGAGGACGTTGTTCAAAGAAAATCTTATCTATTTCATTTCTTCGTGCATATGCAAATCATTTTCATGGTCTAGCAGATATTGTTCTAAAGGATTAGTAGGAGGTACAGCAATCGAAGCAAGACCAATAATTTCATCCTTACTAGGCAATTCTTTCTTATGATGCTTTCTACTAAACTTGGAAAAATTAAACTCATGAGACTCATCACCAAAACTAACACCGACAGTTTGTTTCTCACAATCTATTTTAGCATTAACGGTGTTCAAGAAAGGTCTACCAAAGATAATGGGACAAAAGTCATCTTGTGGGGAACCAAGAACAAGAAAATCAGTAGGGTATTTTATTTTCCCACACAAGACTTCAACATCTCTAACAATCCCAAGTGGTGTGATGGTGTCTCTATTAGCACGTTTAATAGTAACATCTATGTCTTCTATCTCGGCGGGTGCTATGTCATTCATAATTTCTTGATATAAGGTAAAGGGAATAGCACTCACGCTAGCACCTATGTCACATAAACCATGATAACAGTGATCTCCTATCTTAACTGAGACAAGAGGCATGCCAACAACAGGTCTATGTTTACCTTTTTCATCGGGTTTGGCAATTCTAGCAGCTTCATCACAGAAGTAAATAACATGGCCATCTATATTTTCAACCAGGAGATCCTTAACCATAGCAACACTAGGTTCTACCTTGATTTGTTCAGCTGGTTTAGGTGTTCTAATATAACTTTTATTGGCCACAGTTGAAACTTTAGCATGTTACTTCATCCTAACAGGGAAAGGTGGGTTTTCAATATAAGCAGTAGGAACAACTGGATCAACATTATAAATAATAGTTTCATCTTTAGCTATTACTGGTTCTTTAATTTCTTCTTTAATAGGTGGGTGATATTTAAACCACTTCTCCTTAGGGAGATCAACATGAGTAGCAAAAGATTCACAAAAGGAGGCTACTATCTCAGAGTCAAGTCCATATTTAGTGCTAAACTTTTGAAAAGCATCGGTATTCATAAAAGATATAACACAATCAAACTTAAGCTTAATGCCTGACTCTTTACCTTCATCGAGTTCCCAATCTTTAGAGTTGCATTTAATTCTTTCTAAAAGATCCCACCGGAATTCAATAGTCTTCTTCATAAAGGAACCAGTACAAGAAGTATCGAGCATGGATCGATCATTATGAGAAAGCCGAGCATAAAAATTCTGAATAATAATTTCTCTTGAGAGCTCATGGTTGGGGCATGAATATAACATTGACTTAAGCCTCACCCAAGCTAGAGCGATACTTTCTCCTTCACGAGGCCAAAAATTATATATATAATTCCGATCACGATGAAGTAGATGCATAGGATAATTTTTTTGGTGAAACTCCAATTTCAATCGATTCCAATTCCAAGATCCAATATCATCGCATAGCCCATACCATGCCAATGATTTTCCATTCAAAGATAAAGGGAAAACCTTCTTCTTAGCTTCATCTCCGGGTAAACCTGCAAGCTTAAATAATTCAAAAATTTCTTCCACATATATGAAGTGCATATCAGGATGTTCGGTTCCATCTCCTGCATAAGGATTAGCTAGCAGTTGTTCTATCATACCCGAAGGAATTTCATATTCAGTATTTTCAGTAGGTGCAGTAGGTTGAGGGGCAACTAATTGTGGTTTCGATCGAGGTGAATATACCCCAAACAAACCCCTCAAAGGATTGTTCTCCATAGTAACAAGTGACAATAAATTTCAGCACGTAGTAATAATTTTTCCTTACCAATTTCTACTTACCAAGAGCGCTTCACTCCCCGGCAACGGCGCCAAAAAAGAGCCTTGATGACCCACAAGTATAGGGGATCAATCTTAGTCTTTTCGATAAGTAAGAGTGTCGAACCCAACGAGGACCAGAAGGAAATGACAAGTGGTTTTCAGCAAGGTATTCTCTGCAAGCACTGAAATTATAAGTAACGAGTAGTTTGATAGCAAGATAATTTGTAACGAGCAAGTAATGATAATAGTAAAAAAAGTGCAGCAAGATAGCCCAATCCTTTTGAGGCAAAGGACAGGCCAAAACGGTCTCTTATGATAAGCAAAGCGTTCTTGAGGGTACACTGGAATTTCATCTAGTCACTTTCATCATGTTGGTTCGATTCGTGTTCGCTACTTTGATAATTTATATTTGGGTGGACCGGTGCTTAGGTGCTATTCTTACTTGAACAAACCTCCTACTTATGATTAACCCCCTCGCAAGCATCCGCAACTACGAGAAAAGTATTAAGAATAAATCTAACCATAGCATTAAACTTTTGGATCCAAATCAGTCCCTTACGGAATAGCACATAAACTAGGATTTAAGCTTCTGTCACTCTCGCAACCCATCATCTAATAACTACTCCACAATGCATTCCCTTAGGCCCAAATATGGTGAAGTGTCATGTAGTCGACGTTCACATGACACCACTAAGGGAATCACAACGTACATACCATCAAAATATCGAACACATATCAAGTTCACATGATTACTTGCAACAAAATTTCTCCTGTGACCTCAAGAACAAAAGTAACTACTCACAAATGATAATCATGCTCAAGATCAAAGGAGTATTAAATAGCATATTGGATCTGAACATATAATATTCCACCAAATAAACCATGTAGTAATCAACTACAAGATGTAATCAACACTACTAGTCACCTACAAGTACCAATGTATAGTTCCGGTACAAAGATTGAACACAAGAGATGAACTAGGGTTTGAGAGGAGATGGTGCTGTTGAAGATGTTGATGGAGATTGCCCTCCCCAATATGGGAGAGTTGTTGGTGATGATGATGACGATGATTTCCCCCTCCGGGAGGGAAGTTCCCCCGGCGGAATCGCTCCACCGGAGGGCAAAAGTGCTCCTGCCCAAGTTCCGCCTCGAGACGGCGGCGCTCCGTCCCGAAAGTCCTCTCCTTATTTTTTCTAGGTCAAAATGACTTATATACCAGAAGATGGGCACCGGAGGTGGGCCGAGGAGGGCACAACCCACCAGGGCACACCTGGGCTCCCTGGCATGCCCAGGTGGGTTGTGGCCACCTGGTGGGCCCCCTCTGGTAGTTATTCACTCCAATAATTCTTGTTTATTCCATAAAAATTCCTCGTGAAGTTTCAGCTCATTTGGAGTTGTGCAGAATAGGTAGCCTGACGTAGCTTTTTCAGGTCCAGATTTTCAGCTGCCGGAATTCTCCCTCTTTGTGTGAACCTTGCATATTATGAGAGAAAACACATTAGAATTACTCCAAAAAGTATTATTATGCATAAAAACATTGTAAATAACAGTAGGTAAACAAGATGCAAAATGGACGTATCAAGGTGCTCTACAGGTATCTTCGAGGGTGTATGTTGAGTTGGCATGGATCAAGACTGGGATTTGCCACTCCGTATGACGGAGAGGTATCTCAGGGCCCACTCGGTAATACAACATGACAGTAAGCTTGCAAGCAATGTGACTAAAGAGTTAGCCACGAGATCTTGTATTACAGAACGAGTAAAGAGACTTGCCTGTAACGAGATTGAACTAGGTTTGGTGATACCGACGATTGAATTGCGGGCAAGTAACATACCGATAGACAAAGGGAACTGCATACGGGATTATCTAAATCCTTGACATCGAGGTTCGACCGATAAAGATCTTCGTAGAATATGTAGGAACCAATATGGACATCCAGGTCCCGCTATTGGTTATTGACCATAGAGGTGTCTCGGTCATGTCTGCATAGTTCTCGAACCTGCAGGGTCTACACACTTAACATTTGGTGATGATATAAGTATAGTTGAGTTGTTATGGTGGTAACCGAAGGTTGTTCAGAGTCCAGGATGAGATCCCAGACGTGACGAGGAACTCCAGAATGGTCCGGAGGTGAAGATTGATATATAGGACGAAGGGTATTGGAGTCCGGAAGTGTTCTGGGGGTACCGGGTTATGACCAGGAGAACCGGAAGGGGTTTCGGGGGGCCCGGCAAGTGTTGGGGGGCCTCATGGGCCAAGGAAGGGAGGCACACCAGCCCACTAAGGGGCTGTGCACCCCCTCACCTCAGCTCACGATCACCAGAGGGTTGGTGCGCCCCCCTAGGGCTGCCTCCCCCTTGCTTGGGGGGTAAGGCACCTGGGGGGGCCACCCAAAACCCATCTAGGGTTGCCCTTGTGGCCGCCGGCCCCCCCTAGGGAAACCCTAGGGCGCCTCCTCCTCCCCCTTCCCCCTATATATAGAGGGGTAGAGGGAGGGCAGCCGCACCCATCTATGCCACGGTGCTGCCCTCCCTCTCCCTCGTAGCCCTCTTCCTCTCCGTAGTGCTTAGCGAAGCTCTGCTGAGATTCCACCACCAAACCACTACCACCACGCCATCGTGCTGCCGGAGGACTCGAGCTACTACTTCACCATCGCTCGGATCGAGGAGGTGAAGGTGTCATCAAGCTGTACGTGTGTTGAACGCGGAGGTGCCGTCCGTTCAGCACTTGGATCCGGGTTCGCGGAACAGATCGTGATTGGATCGCGAAGACGTTCGACTACAGCAACCACGTTTCTTAACGCTTTCGCTTAGCAATCTAAAAGGGTATGTAGATCCAATCTCTCCTCTCGTAGATGGTCATCTCCTAGATTGATCTTGGTGAGCGTAGGAAATTTTTTGTTTCCCATGCAACATTCCCCAACAGTGGCATCATGAGCTAGGTCTATGCGTAGATGACATCACGAGTAGAACACAAAGGAGTTTGTGGGTGTTCATATTCATATTGCTTCCTTCCTTGGTCTTTTCTTGATTCAGCGGTATTGTGGGATGAAGCAGCCCAGACCAACTTTACATGTCCACGAACATGAGACCGGTTCCATCGACTGACATGTGACTTTGTTGCATAAAGATGGCTGGCGGGTGTCTGTCTCTCCCACCTTAGTTGAATCGGATTCGACAAAGGCGGTCCTTGTAGAAGGTTAAATAGCAACTTGCATATCACCGTTGTGGTTTTGCGTAGGTAAGAATCGTTCTTGCTACATACCCATAGCAGCCACGTAAAACATGCAACAACGAATTAGAGGACGTCTAACTTGTTTTTGCAGGGTATGTTGTGATATGATATGGCCAAAGACATGATGAAATATATTTGATGTATGAGATGATCATGTTTGTAATAGTTTATATCGACTTGCATGTCGATGCATACGGCAACCGGCAGGAGCCATAGGGTTATCTTTAATTATTGTATGACCTGCATGTCAATCATTAAGCGCTATGTAATGCTTTATTTTATCGCTAAGCGGTAGCAATAGTTGTAGAAGTATGGTTGGCATGACAACCCCGATGGCAACACGATGATGGAGATCATGGAGTCATGCCGGTAACGATGGAGATCATGCCGGTGCTTTGGAGATGGAGATCAAAAACACAAGTTGATGGCCATATCATGTCACTTATGATTTGCATGTGATGTTAATCCTTTTATGCATCTTATTTTGCTTAGGACGACGGTAGCATTATAAGGTGATCCCTCACTAAAATTTCAAGATAAAATTGTGTTCTCCCCAAGTGTGCACCGTTGTGAAAGTTCATCGTTTCAAAGCACCACGTGATGATCGGGTGTGATATACTCTACGTTCGCATACAACAGGTGCAAGCCAGTTTTGCACGTGCGGAACATTTGGGTTAAACTTGACAAACCTAGCATGTACAGACATGGCCTCGGAACACAAGAGACCGAAAGGTCGAACATGTGTCATATAGTAGATATGATCAACATGGAGATGTTCACCATTGAAACCACCTCATCTCACATGATGATCGGACTTGGGTTGGTGAATTTGGATCGTGTTACACTCGAACAACCGGAGGGATGTTGATTTGAGTGGGAGTTCTTAGGTAATATGATTAATTGAACTCATTTATCATGAATAATAGTCTAAACTATCTTTGCAAATTATGTTGTAGATCAATGGCTCATGCAGTAGCTCCCCTGAATTTCAATGCGTTCCTAGAGAAAGTTAAGCTGAAAGATGATGGAAGCAACTTTGTAGACTGGGCCCGCAATGTGAGGATTATCCTCGCGGCTGCCCAAAAGTCTTATGTCCTTGATGCACCGCTTGGTGCGCCAACCCCTCCAGCGACTATGGACGTTGTGAACGCCTGGCAGTCGCGTGTTGATGACTACTCAATAGTTCAGTGCGCCATGCTATATGGCTTAGAACCGGGACTTCAATGGCGTTTTGAACGTCATGGAGCATATGAGATGTTCCAGGAGTTGAAGTTTATCTTTGAGAAGAATGCCCGGATTGAGAGGTATGAGACCTCCGATAATTTCTATGCCTGCAAGATGAAGGAGAACGGGTCTGTCAGTGAGCATATACTCAGAATGTCTGTGTACTCCAACCGTCTAGCTGAGTTGGGAGTTGAGCTCCCGCCAGAGGCTGTCACTGACAGAGTTCATCAATCGCTACCACCTAGCTGCAAGAGCTTTGTGTTGAACTATAACATGCAAGGGATGAACAAGTCAGTCTCTGAGCTGTTCGCGATGCTGAAAGTCGCCGTGTCAGACATCCAGAAGGAGCATCAAGTGTTGATGGTGAATAAAACCTCTAGTTTCAAGAAAGGCAATGGAAAGAATGGAAACTTCAAGAAAGGTGGCAAAGCAGTTGCTCCTCCCGTGAAGAAACCCAAGGTTGGACCCAAGCCGGAGACTGAGTGCTTCTATTGCAAGGGAACTGGCCACTAGAAGCGGAACTACCCCAAGTATCTGGCCGACAAGAAGGGGGCCAATGTCAAAAAAGGTATATATGATATACATGTTATTGAAGTGTACCTTACCAACTCTCGTTGTAGTGCCTGGGTATTTGATACCGGTTTGGTTGCTCACATTTGCAACTCAAAGCAGGAACTACGGAATAGATGGAGGCTGGCGAAGGACGAAGTGACGATGCACATGGGAAATGGTTCCAAGGTTGATGTGATCACCGTCGACATGCTCGCTCTTCGATTACCATCGGGATTAGTGATGAACCTGAATAATTGTTATTTAGTGCTTGCGTTGAGCATGAACATTATATCTGGATCTTGTTTAATGCGAGATGGTTACTCATTTAAATCAAAGAATAATGGTTGTTCTATTTATATGGGTGATATATTTTATGGTCATGCACCCATTGTGAGGGGTTTATTCTTATTCAATCTCGATAGTGATGATACACATGTTCATAACATTGATGCCAAAAGATGTAGAGTTGGTAATGATAGTACCACTTTCTTGTGGCACTGCCGCTTAGGTCATATTGATGTAAAGCGCATAAAGAAATTCCACGCTGATGGACTTTTGGAGTTACTTGATTTTGAATCACTTGACACATGCGAACCATGCCTCATGGGTAAGATGACTAAGACCCCGTTTTCTGGAACAATGGAACGGGGAAGTGACTTGTTGGAAATCATACATACTGATGTGTGCGGTCCGATGAGCGTTGACGCGCGCAGTGGATATCGTTAATTTCTCACCTTCACCGATGATTTGAGTAGATATGGGTATATTTACTTAATGAAGCACAAGTCTGAGACGTTTGAAAAGTTCAAGAAATTTCAGAGTGAAGTTGAGAATCACTGTAACAAGAAGATCAAATTCCTACGATCTGATCGAGGGGGAGAGTATCTGAGTTATGAGTTTGGCAATCACTTAAAACAATGTGGAATTGTTTCACAGTTGACACCACCTGGAACACCACAACGTAATGGTGTGTCCGAACATCGTAATCGTACCCTATTGGATATGGTGCGTTCTATGATGTCTCTTGACGATTTGCCACTATGATTTTGGGGTTATGCATTAGAGACAACTACATTCACTTTAAATAGGGCACCATCTAAGTCCATTGAGACGACATCGTATGAACTATGGTTTGGCAAGAAACCTAAGTTGTCGTTTCTTAAGGTTTGGGGCTGCGATGCTTATGTCAAAAGGCTTCAGCCGCAAAAGCTCGAACCCAAAGCGGACAAATGCGTCTTCATAGAATACCCAAAAGAGACGGTTGGGTATACCTTCTATCTTAGATCCGAAGGCAAAGTGTTTGTCGCTAAGAACGGGTCCTTTCTCGAGAAAGAGTTTCTCTCAAAAGAATTGAGTGGGAGGAAGATAGAACTTGATGAGGTTGTTGAACCTTTACTTCAACCAGAGAGTAGCGCAACACAGAAAGATGTTTCTGTGGTACCTACGTCAGTTGAAGCGGAAGCTAATGATAATGATGATCATGAAACTTCGGATCAAGTTACTATCGAACCTCGTAGGTCGACAAGGGTACGTACAACTCCTAAGTGGTACGGTGACCCTGTCTTAGAGGTCATGTTGTTGGACAACGGTGAACCTACGAGCGAAGGAGAAGCGATGGTGGGCCCGGATTCTGACAAATGGTTGGAGGCCATGAAATCCGAGATGGGATCCATGTATGAAAACAAAGTATGGACTTTGGAAGTATTACCTAAAGGGCGAAAGGCCATTCAGAATAAATGGATCTTCAAGAAGAAGACGGACGCGGACGGTAATGTCACCGTCTATAAAGCTCGACTTGTGGCAAAAGGGTTTTCACAAGTTCAAGGAGTTGACTACAATGAGACTTTCTCACCCGTAGCGATGCTTAAGTCTATCAGAATCATGTTAGCAATAGCTGCATTTTTCGATTATGAAATCTGGCAGATGGATGTCAAAACAGCGTTCCTTAACGGTTTCCTTAAGGAAGAGTTGTATATGATGCAACCGAAAGGTTTTGTCGATCCAGAGAATGCTGACAAAGTGTGCAAACTCGAGCGATCCATTTATGGACTGGTGCAAGCATCTCATAGTTGGAATCTTCGCTTTGATGAGGTGATCAAAGCGTTTAGGTTTATACAAGTTTTTGGAGAATCTTGTATTTACAAGAAAGTGAGTGGGAGCTCTATAGCGTTTCTAATATTATATGTGGATGACATATTGCTGATTGGAAACAATATAGAACTTTTGGAAAACGTGAAGGAATATTTGAACAAGAGTTTTTCAATGAAGGACATAGGAGAAGCTGCTTTCATATTAGGCATCAAGATCTATAGAGATAGATCGAGACGCTTAATAGGACTTTCACAAAGCACATACCTTGAGAAGATTTTGAAGAAGTTCAAAATGGATCAGTCCAAGAAGGGGTTCTTGCCTGTTTTGCAAGGTGTGAAGTTGAGTCACACTCAATGCCCAGCGACTACAGAGGATAGAGAAAAGATGAGTGTCATCCCCTATGCTTCTGCCATAGGCTCTATCATGTATGCGATGTCGTGCACAAGACCGGATGTTAGCCTTGCCATAAGTATGGCCCGAAGGTTTCAAAGTAATCCAGGAATGGATCACTAGACAGCGGTGAAGAATATCCTTAAGTACCTGAAAAGGACTAAGGAAATGTTTCTCGTTTATGGAGGTGATAAAGAGCTCATTGTAAAGGGTTACGTTGATGGAAGCTTTGACACTGATCCAGATGACTCTAAGTCTCAAACCGGATACATATACATTCTGAATGGGGAGCAGTAAGCTGGTGCAGTTCCAAGCAAAGCATGGTAGCTGATTCTACATGAGAAGCGGAGTACATAGCTGCCTCGGAGGCAGCGAAGGAAGGTGTCTGGAAGAAGCAGTTCATGATGGATCTGGGAGTTGTGCCCAATGTACTGAACCCAATGACTCTGTTCTGTGACAACACTGGTGCCATTGCTCTAGCCAAGGAACCAAGGTTTCACAAGAGGACCAGACACATAAAGCGACGCTTCAACTCCATCCGTGATGCAGTCAAGGAGGAGGACATAAACATTTGCAAAGTATACGGATCTGAACGTTGCACATCTGTTGACTAAACCTCTTCCATGGGCAAAACATGATCAACACCAGAACTCTATGGGTGTTAGATTCATTACCATGTAATACTAGATTATTGACTCTAGTGCAAGTGGGAGACTATTGGAATATGCCCTACAGGCAATAATAAAGTGGTTATTATTATATTTCCTCATTCATGATAATCGTTTATTATCCATACTATAATTGTATTGACGGAAACTCAAATGCATGTGTGTATACATAGACAACAACATGTCCCTGTGAGCCTCTACCGGACTAGCTCATTGATCAAAGATGGCTGTGGTTTCCTAGCCATAGACATGAGTTGTCATTTGATAATGGGATCACATCATTAGGAGAATGATGTGATGGGCGAGACCCAAAACTATGAACGTAGCATATGATCGTGCCAAGTTTATTGCTATCGTTTTCTGCATGTCAAGTATATGTTCCTATGACCATGAGATCATGCAACTCACTGACATCGGAGGAGTACCTTGTGTGTACCAAACATCGCAACGTAACTGGGTGACTATAAAGGTGCTCTACATGTATCTCCGAGGGTGTCTGTTGAGTTGGCATGGATCAAGACTGGGATTTGTCACTCTGTATGACGAAGAGGTATCTCAGGGCCCACTCGGTAATACAACATCACAGTAAGCTTGCAAGCAATGTGACTAAAGAGTTAGCCACGAATCTTGTATTACGAAATGAGTAAAGAGACTTGCCGGTAACGAGATTGAACTAGGTATGGAGATACCGACGATCGAATCTCGGGCAAGTAACATACCGATAGACAAAGGGAACTGCATACGGGATTAGCTGAATCCTTGACATTGAGGTTCGACCGATAAGATCTTCGTAGAATATGTAGGAACCAATATGGGCATCCAGGTCTCGCTATTGGTTATTGACCGTAGAGGTGTCTCGGTCATGTCTGCATAGTTCTCGAACCCGCAGGGTCTACACACTTAATGTTTGGTGAAGATTTAAATATAGTTGAGTTGTTATGGTGGTAACCAAAGGTTGTTCGGAGTCCCGGATGAGATCCCGGATGTGACGAGGAACTCCGGAATGGTCCGGAGGCGAAGATTGATATATAGGACGAAGGGTATTGGAGTCCGGAAGTGTTCCGGGGGTACTGGGTTATGACCAGTAGAACCGAAAGGGGTTTCAGGGGCCCCGACAAGTGTTGGGGGGCCTCATGGGCAAAGGAAGGGAGGCACACCAGCCCACTAAGGGGCTGTGCGCCCCCATCATCTCAGCTCACGATCACCAGAGGGTTGGTGCGCCCCCCTAGGGCTGCCTCCCCCTTGCTTGGGGGGCAAGGCACCTAGGGGGGCCACCCAAAACCCATCTAGGGTTGCCCTTGTGGCCGCCGCCCCCCTAGGGAGCCTCCTCCTCCCCCTCCCCTTATATATATAGAGGGGTAGAGGGAGGGCAGCCACACCCATCTTTGCCACGGCGCTGCCCTCCCTCTCCCTCGTAGCCCTCTTCCTCTCCGTAGTGCTTAGCGAAGCTCTGCTGAGATTCCACCACCACCACCACCATGTCGTCGTGCTGCCGGAGGACTCGAGATGCTACTTCATCATCGCTCGCTGGATCGAGGAGGTGAAGGCATCATCAAGCCGTACGTGTGTTGAACGCGGAGGTGCCGTCCGTTCGGCACTTGGGTCGGGAGTTCGCGGGACGGATCGTGATTGGATTGCGAAGACGTTCGACTATATCAACCGCGTTTCTTAACGCTTCCGCATAGAGATCTACAAGGGTATGTAGATCCAATCTCTCCTCTCATAGATGGTCATTTCCTAGATTGATCTTGGTGAGCGTAGGAATTTTTTTTGTTTCCCATGCAACGTTCCCCAACAAGAGGAGCCACAGGGGGCCCACAAGCTTGGGAGGCATGCCCCCCTCCCTAGGGCGCGGCTTTCAACCTTCTTGTGGCCTCGTGGCTCTTCTGGCCTCCTCCCAAAGCTTCCTAGGTGTCTTCTGGTCCAAGAAAAATCTTCAAAAAGTTTCATTCCGTTTGGTATTGATTTTCTGTAAAAGACAAAAACATGTAAAAACAACAATTGGCACTGGGCATTAAGTTAATAGGTTAGTCCCGAAAAATGATATAAATAGCATAATAATGCATATAAAACATCCAAGATGGATAATATAATAGCATGGAACAATAAAAAATTATAGATACGTTGGAGACGTATCAGTGATCCGAGTAGGCCTCTGGCCTTTTTCGCACTAACCTCCACGCGAGAATAAGTATGGGCACTCTTCGTCGTATGTATCAGCCGAAGCTCTTCGGACATCAGCGATTGAGTGGTGCGCGCCTGGTTGGATTGATTATGCTTGCGCTTGTATAATAAGGCTAGGTCTGCTCACCGGCCGCGTACGCAACATGCAGGAGTGCAAAGGGCGATGGACCCAAGACCCCTACGCGCTTAGGATGTAGACCGGCATGCTGGCCTCTCTGTTGAGCCGAGGTAGGGCTACTGTGTGTTGATCGGCCGAGGCCGGTCATGACCTGATGGTGTGTCCGGCCGGAGTTGATCGAGCGTGTTGGGTAGGTTTGTGCAGCCCTGCAAGGGAAGTATATCTATTCGAATAGCAGTGTCCACGGTAACGGACGCTCGGAGTTGTATCCCGATCGATACAACTAGAACTGGATACTGGAGATGTGAAATTGATATGATGGCTCCGGGATTGCTTTCTCGCAGGGATTCAAGGAAGTGATCTCTGGGGGATGTTACAACATACTTACTACTATTATAATATGTTACTCTTATCTCTTCTGATGCTGCAAGATGCTAGTCTTCCATAGGCTAGGCCTTCCCTCTATTCTGGCATTTCTGCAGTCTAGTCCAAAGATACAACCCCTTTCCTTTGAAACTGATGCATACTTAGTTTAGATTAGATGTAAGTCTTGAGAGTACTTTGGATGAGTACTCATGGTTGCTTTGCTACCTCTTTTCCCCTATACCCGATCACTGCGATCAGATGACGGATCTCAGGAGCCAGATGCCACCATCGACGACTACTACTACTACCCCGAGGGTGCCTACTACTATGTGGAGATGTCTACGACCAGGAGTAGTTAGGAGGCTTCCAGGCAGGAGGCCTTGCCTTTTCGATCATTGTTGTTGTTGTTTGTGCTAGCCTTCTTAAGGCAGACTTGTTTACCTTATGTGTGTACTCAGATTTGGATGCTTCCGCTGACTCGTTTGTATTTGAGCTTATGTATTCGAGCACTCGAGGCCCCTGGCTTGTAATATGAAGCTTGTATTGTTTTAAATTTGTTTCTAGAGTTGTGTTGTGATATCTTCCCGTGAGTCTCTGATCTTGATCATGCACTGACGTGGCTTGAGATTGCGTCGGTATTTCCCCAAAGAGGAAGGGATGATGCAGCACAACTACGGTAAGTATTGCCCTCAGTTATGAAACCAAGGTTATCAATCCAGTAGGAGAACCAAACAACAGTATGTAAACGGTACCTGCACACAAAGAACAAATACTTGCAACCCGACGTGTAAGAGGGGTTGTCAATCCCTCCTCGGTAAAAAGATAGATTAAATTGTACTCCCTCCATCCCAAAATAAGTGACTCAACTTTGTACTAGCTTTAGTACAAAGTCGAGTCACTTATTTTGGGACGGAGGGAGTATGAGATTGGATAAATAGATCTGAATAAAACAAGAAATAAAATAGGTAAAGAAAAAGTGCATTAAGGTATTTTTGGGTTTTTGGAATAATAGATCTGAAAATAATATGATAAAAGATAGACCCGGGGCCGTAGATTTCACTAGTGGCTTCTCTCGAGAAAATAGCATACGGTGGGTAAACAAATTACTGTTGGGCAATTGATAGAAGAACAAATAATTATGACCATATCCAAGGCAATGATCATGAATGTAGGCATCACATCCAAGATTAGTAGACCGACTCCTGCCTGCATCTACTACTATTACTCCACACATCGACCACTATCCAACATGCATCTAGTGTATTAAGTTCATGGAGAAACGGAGTAATGCAATAAGAGCGATGACATGATGTAGACAAGATCTATTCATGTAGGAATATACCACATCCTTTTATCCTTAATAGCAATGATACATACGTGCCACGCTACCCCTTCTGTCACTGGGTGAGGACACCGCAAGATCGAACCCATCACAAAGCACCTCTTCCCATTGCAGGAAAAATCAATCTAGTTGGCCAAACTAAACCAAAGTTTCGGAGAAGAAATACGAGGCTATAAATAATCATGCATATAAGAGATCAAAGAAGACTAAAATAATATTCATGGATATAGATCTAATCATAAACTCGAACTTCATCAGATCCCAACAAACAGAGCGCAAAAAGTCATTACATCAAATAGATCTCCAAGAACAACGAGGAGAACATTGTATTGAGAATCAAAAAGAGAGAAGAAGCCATCTAGCTACTGCCTACGGACCCCTAGGTCTATGGTGATCTACTCACGCATCATCGGAGGAGCACCAATGAGGATGATGAACCCCTCCGTGATCGTATTCCCCTTCGGCAGAGTGCCGGAATAGGGCTCTAGATTGGATCTCGTGGTTCTGGAACTTGCGGCAGCTGGAATTGTGTTTCATCGACTCCCCTAGGGTTTCCGGAATATTTGGTTATTTATAGAGCTGAGAGGCAGTGGAGAGGACCTTCATGGGCCCCACAACCCATCAGGGCGCGCCAGGGGCCTCTGGCACACCCTGGTGTCTTGTGGGCCCCATGGGCCTCCCCTCTAGTTCTTCCTTGGCTCCCAAGTTGTCTTCTGATCCAAAAAAATCTCCAAAAAGTTTTGCTGTGTTTGGACTCCGTTTGATAGGGATATTCTGCGAAGTAAAAAACAAGGAAAAAACAGCAACTGGCACTGGGCACTATGTCATTAGGTTAGTCCCAAAAAATGATATAAAGTTGCTATAAAATGATTGTAAAACATCCAAGAATGATAATATAACAGCATGGAACAATCAAAATTATAGATACGTTGGAGACGTATCATGCACATTTGCGTGAATGATTAGTGCACGATTAAGTTGGGGCGTCACACATTGGTATCAGAGCCGACTGCTTGTAGGTAGCTCCCTTTCCAACTCCTTGGCCGAAGTTGAGTCTAGTCTTTGGAAAACTTTTACTAACATTGTTGTGTGGCTTACGGGCCCACATCACAAATGGGTGGTATTAGGATCTTTTATTCCTCGTCTTTACTCTAGGACTCTGATCTCTCTGCTATTCGCGTTAAATGATTTTACTAACTCTAACTTTAGGTTCTCGTAACTATTTCCTCCCGAAGAGTCCTTTCATTCCAGATGATCGCTGCTTCACCAGAAGACTTCGAAGATACTCTCCGATGTTCTCCCGAGAACTTGGCCTCATCGTTTTTGTAATTCCCTTCCATCGTCAACCCCTATGGATAACTACATACACCTGTTGGCGTGCGACACCTATGGGATCCCAAAGGACCCCTTTACGATTCGACTGGGGGAGAGGTATGCGCAAAGAGCAGAACCAACGATCAACGCGGGGCAATTTTACCCAGGTTCGGGCCGCTAATCAGCGTAAAACCCTACTCCTGCCTTGTTTTATTATCAGTGTTCTTAAGCCCAGGCTCCAGGAGCGCTTGCAATGAACAGTACATTCAAAGAGCAGCTACGCATGCAGAATGGGCCAGAAGATCCTCCCCCCTGTAGCAGTTGCCTTGGGCCTCCTTTTATATCACAAAGGGGTCACCACAGTGGCAAAATGTACATACATTGAGGTGTAAAGTAGCTACAGGGTCATCATACCTAACCACTGATGGATTAGGACGAACGCATTTAATGCACCGTGAGGTGTCCGTTTAGGTGTCCTCAC
This sequence comes from Thinopyrum elongatum, assembly GCA_011799875.1. NCBI lineage: Eukaryota > Viridiplantae > Streptophyta > Magnoliopsida > Poales > Poaceae > Thinopyrum > Thinopyrum elongatum. The sequence continues at coordinate 380,382,427 of CM022301.1, forward strand.
TTTCTTGGGGATGGAAAAAGGGGCCATCCCATCAGCACCGCTTAAGCTCTCCTCCACTGGCGCATTGCCTCGCATCCAAAGAAGGACCCAGAATGTCGGGCTTGTTGTTGTGCCAGAGCGGTGGCACAACAACAAAATCTTGCCGGGCGCTGAATCTTGCCGGGCGCCAAGCCTTGCCGGGCTTCGCAGGCCACCCCGGCAAGATCTTGCCGGGGACGCTGGCCTCCGGATTCCAGCTCTTCTTATCTGCTGATCCTCATATCTCTGACTTGAGAATTTCTTTGGTGGCCTGAGTCAACCTCGACTTGTTCCCCGACAAGCCTTGCCGCGAGTATGGCTACAATTGCCCATGCACAAGTACGGGGTACTAATGGCCCAATACTTAGAACACCGACAACACCTATCGTTCATACTTTCATTCCCAATTGCTCTTGTTATTGCAAGATACATCAAATTATTCTCCGATTTTTAAGAATCCCTTGTGCCACTGCCTTGAAGTTCCTTTCCGCATGAATACCCCTATGAATAATTCTTCACACTTATCGAGGAATTGTTCATTCCTAGTTGTTCATATGATTCACAAGATACACTGAAATACTATTCGATCTTCCGATAATCCTTTGCCAACTATTGCTCTGTAAATACTTGTCTACTTGCATTATGGATACGTTCCATATGTCTAGCAATATTCATTAGTATCTGTTGTCATCGTAATTTTGAGCCTTTGATTTTATATGTTTGTGAATGGTTGCAATCATCAGGCGAAACTAAAATTCGTCCTTTTGGCTCAGACATCACTCCGGACATGAGTTGGTTCTCGGCAAATCAAACCTTGATTGATTGTCGATCTATGTCTATTCAACTTACTTGTGTTTTGATCAGAGCCTCTGCTTATGATCCCCTTAATTGGAACTTATAATTCCTTTGTATTTAAGCTTTGAAATTATCCAGATATTTCTATAATCCGATGCCTTTGCATTATTTCTTCCTCTGATTGAGTATCGATACTCACAGCAGCTCCGTTGTGGATCGGTAGATCCATTGTTGGATTATTACCCGACAGTGTCCTTCATATTTAATCACCTTGTGAGTTCTTTCCCTGATACATAATGCCTTTGGTAAATAGTATCCTCTCCTTTTGTCAAACATGCTCTATTTTTGAGCTTGTGTTAATTACTCCTGAAGTTCTTGGTATATGTTCCTAAGATGCCCCGATGGGTCGAACCAATGCCTTCCCTCATCTATGTGAACCCGAAAGATTTCACGGGTCATACTCATCTGGTATTTCACCAGGTAAAACTTTCAACACTAATGCCATTTTTGAAACGAGAAGTGAATGGAAGGTTATGCATTGAGGAAGTGAGAGTCGACCTTGAACTTTGTGTTCATGCCCATGGAAATGACGCAGATCTTATCATGGAAGCTACTCGTAAAATTAATTACCCCCTTGTATAAGTTCTTCTTATATCTGGGATTTGGTCTTTTGTAATAGTGGTTCCGACCATATTGTTCTTCTTTGATCCCATTTCTCGGACAAGTTAAAGTACTTGTCTTCTGTAGATCAATACAGCTGTTCAACCTCTATTCTGCTCTACCTTCGAGTATTACCCTCTGGTATCTCAATAATATCACAGAACCAGGTTTCTTATTATGAGTCTTCATCAAGTATTATTTCTCACCAATTCCAACTTTTCCTGGGTTCTGAGTTGTTCATCACTCGAGAACTCCGCCAAGTGACTCGAATCCACATTGTGGTTCATTACTCCTAGTAATTTGTTGCTGGGAAGTTTAATACTCAATCTTGTCATTCCTAGCCCGTTGGCTACATCCTTATCATGCTACCTTTGACCATGCTACCTCGTCCTTCGTTGGTGCACGAATTCTTCAGGCCGTGAGCAAGGCTTACGCCGAGTTTTCAACATCATATTGTTTATCTTGAAAGGCAACTCTGACTCCGAGATTGCATCTTATCTATGGTTCCGATAACCTTTTGCTTCACCATTCTTTTTTCCTTGATGTCGCCGTTGTTCGGTTGCATCCTCTTGAAACCTCTTGACAAAAGGTGTTGTGATCATTGTCAACATTTTGACTCCTTCCAAGATGGGAATCGAATCATGATGAGAAATACCATCCTTGCCCCCTCGATGATTTGTGTTAACATCGACAACATTCTTGCTTTCCCTCCAACACAAAACTTGTTCTTGTTTTGTGTTGTACCTTGAGCTCCTTGCTATCCAGCTTATGCTATGCTCTACCTTGGAGTATTACCATCTTTTATGTCAAGAATGTTGTGAGAATTTCACCACCTCTTAAGAATTGTTGATATAGTAATACTTCTCGCCATCTCCGTTCATTTCTTGGTCCCCATGTTGTTTCTACCAGAATACCGACAATTGAACTATGATGTGTGAATTCAAAACTTCTAGCAACCCTATTGCATTGAAGTTAATGGTCGATAGTTTCATTCTAAGTCTGCAGGTTATTGAATCATCATTCTAACATTGATCATGCAACTTAGTCCATAATTCCAGGTGCACTTTTGATCAATGTTTAAATGTGGATGTTCTCCTCGAACATACTTCATTATATACTTTGGTATGCCCAATGCCATTACCTTGTTCACATAATTGTGGAAATCCATGTTTATGGAAATCTCGATGAATTATTGCTAAGCCTGATACGTCCATTTTGCATCATGTTTTCCTAAAGTTATTTATAATGTTTTTATGCATAATAATGCTTTTTGGAGTAACTCTAATGCCTTTTCTCTCATAATATCGAAGGTTTACACAAAGAGGGAGAATACCGGCAGCTGGAATTCTGGACCTAAAAAAGCTACGTCAGAGTTACCTATTCTGCACATCTCCAAATGAGCTGAAAATTTATGGAGAATTATTTTGCAATATATGAAAAATACTGGAGCAAATAACTATCAGAGGAGGCCCACCAGGTGGGCACAACCCACCTGGGCGCGCCCTGCTGGGTTATGCCCTCCTCGGCCCACCTCCGGTGCCCATCATCTGGTATATAGGTCATTTTGACCTAGAAAAAATTAGGAAGGGACTTTCAGGATGAAGCGCCGCCGTCTCGATGTGGAACTTGGGCAGGAGCACTTTTGCCCTCCGGCAGAATGATTCCGCCAGGGGAACTTCCCTCCCGGAGGGGGAAATCATCGCCATCGTCATCACCAACAACTCTCCCATCTTTGGGAGGGCCATCTCCATCAACATCTTCAACAACACCATCTCCTCTCAAACCCTAGTTCATCTCTTGTGTTCAATCTTTGTACCGGAACCTTAGATTGGTACTTGTGGGTGGCTAGTGTTGATTACATCTTGTAGTTGATTACTATATGGTTTATTTGGTGGAAGATTATATGTTCATATCCATTATGCTATTTAATACCCCTCTGATCTTGAGCATGATGATTATTTGTGAGTAGTTACTTTTGTTCTTGAGGTCATGGGAGAAGTCATGTTGCAAGTAATCATGTGAACTTGATATGTGTTCGCTATTTTGATGATATGTATGTTGTTATTCCCTTAATGGTGTCATGTGAACGTCCACTACATGGCACTTCACCATATTTGGGCCTAAGGGAATGCATTGTGGAGTAGTTATTAGATGATGGGTTGCTAGAGTGACAGAAGCTTAAACCCTAGTTTATGCTCTACTTCGTAAGGGACTGATTTGGATCCAAAAGTTTAATGCTATGGTTAGATTTTATCTTAATACTTTTCTCGTAGTTGAAGATGCTTGCGAGGGGGTTAATCATAAGTAGGAGGTTTGTTCAAGTAAGAATAGCACCTAAGCACCAGTTCACCCGCATATCAAGTTATCAAAGTAGCGAACACGAATCAAACCAACATGATGAAAGTGACTAGATGAAATTCCCGTGTACCCTCAAGAATGCTTTGCCTATTATTAGAGACCGTTTTGGCTTGTCCTTTGTCACAAAAGGATTGGGCTACCTTGCTGCATATTATTTACAGTTACCGTTAGTTGCTCATTACAAATTACTTTGCTATCAAACTACTTGTTACCGACTATTTCAGTGCTTGCACAAAATACCTTGCTGAAAACCACTTGTCATTTCCTTCTGCTCCTCGTTGGGTTCAACACTCTTACTTATCGAAAGGACTACGATTGATCCCCTATACTTGTGGGTCATCAAGGCTCTTTTCTGGCACCGTTGCCGGGGAGTGAAGCGCTCTTGGTAACTGGAAATTGGTAAGGAAAATTTATTACTACGTGCTGAAATTTATTGTCACTTGTTACTATGGAGAATCATCCTTTGAGGGGTTTGTTCGGGGTATCTTCACCTAGATCGGAACCACAATTAGCTACCCCTCAACCTAATGCACCTACTGAAAATATTGGTTATGAAATTCCTTCGGGTATGATAGAGCAACTGCTAGCTAATCCTTATGCAGGAGATGGAACCGAACATCCTGATATGCACTTGATATATGTGGATGAAATTTGTGGATTATTTAAGCTTGCAGGTTTATCCGGAGATGAAGCTAAGAAGAAGGTTTTCCCTTTATCTTTGAAGGGAAAAGCATTGAAATGGTATAGGCTATGCAATGATATTGGATCTTGGAACTGGAATCGATTGAAATTGGAATTTCATCAAAAAAATTATCCTATGCATCTACTTCATCGTGATCGGAATTATATATATAATTTTTGGCCTCGTGAAGTAGAAAGTATCGCTCTAGCTTGGGCCAGGCTGAAGTCAATGTTATATTCATGCCCCAATCATGAGCTCTCTAGAGAAATTACCATTCAGAATTTTTATGCTCGACTTTCTCGTGATGATCAATCCATGCTCGATACGCTTCTTGTACTGGTTCTTTTATGAAGAAGACTATTGAATTCAGGTGGGATCTTTCAGAAAGAATTAAACCCAACACTGAAGATTGGGAACTCGACGAAGGTAAAGAGTCAGGTATTAAGCTTGAATTTGATTGTGTTAAATCTTTTATGAATACCGATGCTTTTCACAAGTTTAGCACTAAATATGGCCTTGACTCTGAGATAGTAACCTCTTTTTGCGAATCTTTTGCTATTCATGTTGATCTCCCTAAGGAGAAGTGGTTTAAATATCATCCCCCTATTAAAGAAGAAATTAAAGAACTGGTCATAGTTAAAGATGAAACTATTATTTACAATGTTGATCCAGTTGTGCCTACTGCTTATATTGAAAAACCACCTTTCCCTGTTAGGATAAAGGAACATGCTAAGGTTTCAACTGTGGTTCACAAAAGTAATATTAGAGCACCTAAACCTGCTGAACAAATTAAAGTAGAACCTAGTGCTGCTATGGTTAAAGATCTCCGGGTAGAAAATATTGATGGGCATGTTATTTACTTCTGTGATGAAGCTGCAAGAATTGCCAAACCCGATGAAAAAGATAAACATAGACCTGTTGTTGGCATGCCTGTTGTCTTAGTTAAAATAGGAGATCATTGTTATCATGGTTTATGTGATTTAGGTGCTAGCATGAGTGCTATTCCTTTTACCTTATACCAAAAAATTATGAATGACATAGCACCCGCTGAAATAGAAGACATAGATGTCACTATTAAACTTGCTAATAGAGACACCATTACACCACTTGGGATTGTTAGAGATGTTGAAGTCTTGTGTGGGAAAATAAAATATCCTACTGATTTTCTAGTTCTTGGTTCCCCACAAGATGACTTCTGTCCCATTATCTTTGGTAGACCTTTCTTGAACATTGTCAATGCTACTATAGATTGTCATAAACAAACTGTCAGTGTTAGCTTTGGTGATGAGTCTCATGAATTTAATTTTTCCAAGTTTAATAGACAACCTCATAAAAAAGAGTTACCTAGTAAAGATGAAATAATTGGTCTTGCTTCTATTGTCGTGCCTCCTACTGATCCACTAGAACAATATTTGCTAGACCATGAAAATGATATGCATATGCAAGAAAGAAATGAGATAGACAAAATTTTCTTTGAACAACGACCTCTGCTCAAACACAATTTGCCTATTGAAACTCTAGGAGGTCCTCCTCCACCTAAAGGTGATCCCATGTTTGAATTAAAACAATTGCCAGACACTTTGAAATATGCTTATCTAGATGAGAAAAAGATATATCCTGTTATTATTAGTGCTAACCTTTCAGAGCATGAAGAAGAAAGACTATTAAAAATTCTGAAGAAGCACCGTGCTGCTATTGGATATACTCTTGATGATCTTAAGGGCATTAGTCCCACTCTCTGTCAGCACAAGATTAATATGGAACCTGATGCTAAACCCGTTGTTGGTCATCAACGACGTTTGAATCCTAAGATGAAAGAAGTGGTAAGAACTGAAATATTAAAGCTTCTGGAAGCAGGTATAATCTATCCCATAGCTGATAGTAGATGGGTAAACCCCGTTCATTGTGTCCCTAAGAAGGGAGGTATTACTGTTGTTTCTAATGATAAAAATGAACTCATTCCACAAAGAATTGTTACTGGCTATAGAATGGTAATTGATTTTAGAAAATAAATAAAGCAACTAGAAAAGATCATTACCCTTTGCCTTTTATTGATCAAATGTTGTAAAGATTATCTAAGCACACACACTTTTGTTTTCTTGATGGATATTCTGGTTTTTCTCAAATACCTGTTTCACAACCTGATCAAGAGAAAACCACTTTTACTTGCCCATTTGGAACTTATGCTTATAGACATATGCCTTTCGGTTTATGCAATGCACCTGCTACTTTTCAAAGATGTATGACTGCTATATTCTCTGTTTTTTGTGAAAAGATTGTTGAGGTTTTCATGGATGATTTTTTTGTTTATGGAACTTCTTTTGATGATTGCTTGCGCAACCTTGATCGATTTTTGCAGAGATGTGAGCAAACTAACCTTGTCTTGAATTGGGAGAAGTGCCACATTATGGTTAATGAAGGTATTGTCTTGGGGCATAAAATTTATGAACGAGGTATTGAGGTGGACCAAGCTAAAGTTGATGCAATTGAGAAAATGCCATGTCCTAAAGATATTAAAGGTATTCGTAGTTTCCTTGGCCATGCTGGTTTCTATAGGAGGTTTATTAAAGACTTCTATAAAATTTCTAGGCCTCTTACAAAAGGATGTTCCATTTGTTTTTGATGATGATTATGTAGAAGCCTTTGAAACACTTAAGAAAGCCTTAACTTCTGCACCTATTGTTCAACCACCTGATTGGAACTTGCCTTTTGAAATCATGTGTGATGCTAGTGATTATGCTCTTGGTGCCGTTCTAGGACAAAGAGTTGATAAGAAATTAAATGGCATTCATTATGCTAGAAAAACTCTTGACAGTGCCCAAAGAAATTATGCTACTACTGGAAAAAAAATTAGCAGTTGTGTTTGCTTGTGATAAATTCAGATCTTACATTGTTGATTCTAAAGTTATTGTTCACACCGATCATGCTGCTATTAAATATCTCATGGAAAAGAAAGATGCTAAACCTAGACTCATTTGGTGGGTTCTCTTGCTAAAAGAATTTGATTTACATATAACTGATAGGAAAGGAGCTAAGTACCATGTAGCTGATAACTTATCTAGGTTAGAGAATATCCTTGATGACCCACTACCTATTGATGATAGCTTTCCTGATGAACAACTAGCTGCAATTAAATGTTTCTCATAATACTCTTGGTATGCTGATTATGCTAATTATATTGTTGCTAAATACATACCACCTAGTTTCACATACCAACAAAAGAAAAAATTCTTCTATGATTTAGGACATTACTTTTGGGATGACCCACATCTTTATAAAGAAGGAGTAGATGGTATTACAAGACGTTGTGTACCTGAGCATGAACAGGAACAAATCTTACGGAAATGTCACTCCGAAGCTTAGGGAGGGCATCATGCGGGAGATAGAACTGCTCATAAGGTATTGCAATCTGGTTTTTATTGGCCTACTCTCTTCAAGGATGCCCGTAAGTTTGTTTTATCTTGTGATGAATGTCAAAGAATTGGTAATATCGGTAAGCATCAAGAAATGCCTATGAATTATTCACTTGCTGTTGAACCATTTGATGTTTGGGGTTTTGATTATATGGGACATTTTCCTTCCTCTAATGGGTATACACATATTTTGGTTCCTGTTGATTATGTTACTAAGTGGGTAAAAGCTATTCCAACTAGTAGTGCTGATCATAACACTTCCATTAAAATGCTTAAAGAAGTAATTTTCCCGAGGTTTGGAGTCCCTAGATATTTAATGACTGATGGTGGTTCACACTTTATTCATGGTGCTTTCCATAAAATGCTTGCTAAATATGATGTTAACCATAGAATTGCATCACCCTATCATCCTCAATCTAGTGGTCAAGTTGAACTTAGCAATAGAGAAATAAAACTAATATTACTAAAAACTATTAATAGGTCCCGAAAGAATTGGTCTAAGAAATTGGATGATGCACTTTGGGCCTACAGAACAGCATATAAAAATCCTATGGGTATGTCTCCCTATAAAATGGTTTATGGAAAAGCTTGTCATTTGCCTCTAGAGTTAGAACACAAAGCTTATTGGGCAATTAAAGAACTCAACTATGATTTCAAACTTGTCGGTGAAAAGAGGTTATTTGATATTATCTCATTAGATGAATGGAGAACCCAAGCTTATGAAAATGCCAAGTTATTTAAAGAAAAAGTTAAAAGATGGCATGACAAAAGAATCCAAAAGCGGGAATTCAAAGTTGGAGAATATGTTCTTTTGTACAACTCTCGTTAGATTCTTTGCAGGAAAACTTCTCTCTAAATGGGAAGGACCACATATTATCGAGGAGGTTTATCGCTCTGGAGCCATCAAAATCAATAATGCCGAAGGCACTTACCCGAAGGTGGTCAATGGTCAAAGAATTAAACACTATATCTCAGGTACGCCTATCAATGTTGAAAGCAATATTATTCAAACCATGACATCGGAGGAACACATAAAAGAGACCTTCCGGAACACTCCAGAATACTAAAAAAAGAGGAGGTACGTGATACGGTAAGTAAACGGACTCCGAAAAATCCGCAAAAATAAATATTACAAAAATTAGGAAAATAAGAAACAACCAAGAAGGCGACCGAGGAGGGCACAAGACACCAGGGCACGCCCAGGTGGGTTGTGCCCACCTCAGGAACCTTCCCAACTCCGTTTTCCTCCCGTTTGCTTGTTTCCCAAGATAAAAAATCTTTATATACCCCCCTAACGTATTGACCACCGTATCACGGAGAAATCTTCTATTCTTCTTTCTTGCTGTTTTCTGGTAGATATGAAAATTGTTGTCTCAAGATTCGGAGGGTGAGAGCTATGTTGCTGATTATATTTCAAACCCCAAGGTCTACGGAGATGTGGAACATTATGGCTGGACCACGGAGGAAGAGGAAGACTATGATCCGAAAAGAAAAGAAGAGACAAGCTCAGATGAAGATGAAGTTCCATTGCCCCAACCTGGGGACATGCATGTGGAATTCAAGAAGTCAAGTCTTCCTAATAAAGCAAAGAAACCTAAGATCCAGTTTATCCCGTTTTATCTCTTACAAGAAAACAAGCAAGAATTATGCAAAAAGATATTAAAGCTTGAGCAGGAGATCGATGACTTGAAGGAGAAAAATTCCATTCTCAAGCATAAGCTAAGGAAGAAGAACATTCATACTACATCACAACCACCTTCATCATCTTCTCCAACAAAAGAAACTTGAGTTCATGTATGGGCACTCCCCTTGGCTTGTGCCAAGCTTGGGGGAGGTGCCCCGGTATCGTATCACCACCACTATCTTTGCTTTCATCTATTTTAGTTCGATCTTTAGTTATCCTATGATTTAGTTGAATAAAAGTTTAGTTCGATCCTTCCTTTTCGAATGCTTGCTTAGTGATCTATCTATGTAATCGTGTGCGAGATATATAATAAAGAGTAGTTTGAGTTTTGTTTCTTTACTCTTTTGTTCCAATAAAAAGAAAGAAAAATAAATGAAAAAGATCATATGTAATCTTATGGTAAGTAATGACATCACATAAGGAAAAGTATAAGTGGTAAAATTTGTTGGAGATTGACAAACATACCATTGGTCAATGATGCAACTCATGAAAGAATTAATAAGGGAAGAGAATATTCACATGCAAATACACTATCTTGGACATCTTTTATGATTGTGAGCCCCCATTAAATATTTTGTGTCAAAATAGTTGACGTTGGACAAGGAAGACAACGTAATGATTTATGTTTGTTCATATTCACATAGAAGTTATATTGTCATAGATCCTTCAACATGTGGTGCTTGCTCAATATCTTTTCTAGCCAAAAATTCCGCACTAAGTAAAGATACTACTTGTGCATCCAAAAACCCTTAACCCAAAATCTTATTTTGAGAGTCCACCATACCTACCTATGGATTGAGTAAGATCCTTCAAGTAAGTTGTCGTCGGTGCAATAAGGCAATAAAAATTGCTTCTAAATGTGTTGGATCATTTAGTGTAAGAGAAAATTGAGCATTGTACGAACTTGTGATGGCAAAGTAATAAAAGCGACGTACTGCATAATAAAGGTTGCTATCATAAGGGGCAATATAACATGACATTCTTTTACATTAAGGGATTTGGCATACAAACAAATAAGCGCATGACAACCTCTACTTCCCTCTGCGAAGGGCCTATCTTTTACTTTTATGCATTTACTTTTATGTAAGAGTCAAAGTATTCTCCCCTATTCCTTTTTATTTTCTCTTTTTGCAAGCATCATGTGGTGAGGAAAGATCTAGGCACATATATCCAGTTGGATATGAGTGGGCATGATTTATTATTGTTGACATCACCCTTGAGGTGAATACGTTGGGAGGCGAAACTATAAGCCCCCATCTTTCTATGTGTCCGGTTGAAACTTTTTGTTCATGGGTACGATGTGAGTGTTAGCAATCATAGAAGATTAAATGATGGTTGAGTATGTGGACTTGCCTAAAGGCTCCGATACATGACCCTTCCTGAAAATATGATGAATTGTAGTTGCAAAGTTGACTGAGAACATAGTTTGTTGGTTTTCAATAAGGTTTATGCTTTATACTTCAATGTTGTGATGAATTGTTACTTGTTCATGAGAAGTTATATGATAAAAGTTATTTGATAAAGTTTTATGTTAAAGTTCCTTGCTGTTATAATAATATGCATGATGCTTCTATGTCCGTATTTTGTTTTTATCGACACCTCTCTCTCTAAGCATGTGGGCATGTTTTTCGATTTCGGTTTTTCGCTTGAGGACAAGCGAGGTCTATTTTGCATCATGTTTTCCTACTATTATTTATAATGTTTTTATGCATAATAATGCTTTTTGGAGTAACTCTAATGCCTTTTCTCTCATAATATCCAAGGTTTACACAAAGAGGGAGAATACCGGCAGCTCGAATTCTGGACCTGAAAAAGCTACGTCAGAGTTACCTATTCTGCACATCTCCAAATGAGTTGAATATTTACGGAGAATTGTTTTGCAATATATGAAAAATACTGGAGCAAATAACTACCAGAGGGGGCCCACCAGGTGGGCACGACCCACCTGGGCGCGCCAGGCCCCCCAGGCGCGCCCTGGTGGGTTGTGCCCTCCTCGGCCCACCTCCGGTGCCCATCTTCTGGTATATAGGTCATTTTGACCTAGAAAAAATCAAGAGGGGACTTTCGGGACGAAGCGTCGCCGTCTCGAGGCGGAACTTGGGCAGGAGCACTTTTGCCCTCCGGCGGAGCGATTTCGCCGGGGGAACTTCCCTCCCAGAGGGGGAAATCATCGCCATCGTCATCACCAACAACTCTCCCATCTTTGGGAGGGCCATCTCCATCAACATCCTCAACATCACCATCTCCTCTCAAACCCTAGTTCATCTCTTGTGTTCAATCTTTGTACCGGAACCTTAGATTGGTACTTGTGGGTGACTAGTAGTGTTGATTACATCTTGTAGTTGATTACTATATGGTTTATTTGGTGGAAGATTATATGTTCAGATCCATTATGCTATTTAATACCCCTCTGATCTTGAGCATGATGATTATTTGTGAGTAGTTACTTTTGTTCTTGAGGTCATGGGAGAAGTCATGTTGCAAGTAATCATGTGAACTTGATATGTGTTCGATATTTTGATGATATGTATGTTGTTATTCCCTTAGTGGTGTCACGTGAATGTCGACTACATGTCACTTCACCATATTTGGGCCTAAGGGAATGCATTGTCGAGTAGTTATTAGATGATGGGTTGCTAGAGTGACAGAAGCTTAAACCCTAGTTTATGCGCTACTTCATAAGGGGCTGATTTGGATCCAAAAGTTTAACGCTATGGTTAGATTTTATCTTAATACTTTTCTCGTAGTTGCAGATCCTTGCGAGGGGGTTAATCATAAGTAGGAGGTTTGTTCAAGTAAGAACAACACCTAAGCACCGGTCCACCCACATATCAAATTATGAAAGTAGCGAACACGAATCAAACCAACGTGATGAAAGTGACTAGATGAAATTCCCGTGTACCCTCAAGAACGCTTTGCCTATTATAAGAGGCCGTTTTGGCCTGTCCTTTGTCACAAAAGGATTGGGCTACCTTGCTGCATATTATTTACCGTTACTGTTACTTGCTTGTTACAAATTACTTTGCTATCAAACTACTTGTTACCGACTATTTCAGTGCTTGCAGAAAATACCTTGCTGAAAACCACTTGTCATTTCCTTCTGCTCCTCGTTGGGTTCGACACTCTTACTTATCAAAAGGACTACGATTGATCCCCTATACTTGTGGGTCATCAGAGCCCATCAGCCACATCCTCATCTTTTCCTTGCTGAAACTGTATGACTTATTTTATAAGTTGTTTCCAATGGATCCTTTGTGTATCCAAAGTCTGACCTTTACCTGATGACCATGTCAATGCTATACCGAAGCATGTATGTGGTACTCCGATCATCAACAAGAAAATTGGAAGCGCAATGCTAAATTTTCTTGATCAATTATCCAAACACCATTGTATCTGTAAACATCATAAATTCCTTGCCCCTTTGTCTAAATGGTTTCATACTTGGAGCCCTATCATGTATATCATGCTCTGCCTTTCCTTGGCAAAGATATACTCTTGATACTCGGGTATAAACACATTTTCCTTTCCATTGATCTGATTAATATACTAATCATATTTTCCTTTCCGATGTTTTGTTTAACCTTTCTTGTAATCTAACTTATCTGAGCAGAGATAATTCCCTGCTTAGGTAAACACCTCGGTGTACAACTCGGTTAGTAAGACCCTGTTACTATTGATGATGACATTCCAGTAGCCACCGATGGACGAGAACTTTGCCTATTGGTCTGCCTCACATTGCGAGCAGGAAAATGGTACTATTCGTCCCCCACCCTTGGTACCGACGTTGTTGCCAACATAACTAACAACCTATCCTCTCACATGTCTTGCTACCATGGCCGTGCACGATGTCACCGCTCTTCCTACTCTTAACCCACATGGTGGGCCCATAACCCACAATTCCACATGATTGAAACCTGATTCACCTGTACAACCTTGATTCTGAAGTATCCTTTGCACTGGGCTTCGTATGTAATTCACGAGCAAATTTCCTTGCCATGTTTCATTCCGGTATCAGATGCAACATCCTTCTTCATTGCTCTAAACCCCTTCATCACCCGTTTTAGGCATCAGCTGGATGCCTACCTGGTTGAAACTTGTTGAACCTCCTTATATCACTCTCGATATGATTCCTGGTGCTTCAGAAACCCCCTTCCCTGAGATGACTACCGGATGCCAATCCTTCCAGACATCCTCCTTTTAGTTTCCCCCTTCTTCCCTATCTGTAAGCGCGATGGAGTTCCCGAAGAAAGGATGACGACTTCATCATGATGACCCGAAGTAGAGAAAAGAAGATATCATCGAGAGGGATCAACTTCTTCGAGGAGAGCAACCAAGGACGAGAAGACCCGTTAGAATTCCATAACCAGAACTTCCCCCCTAACTCCACCTCTTAAATCTCAGGACGAGATTTCTTGTAGTGGAGGAGATTTATAACACCCCCAGTGTCATGCTACAGTAACCCACACTAATGGTGCCATGTCATCAAGATTAACTAAGCCAAATTGCCACTAGATAAAAATCAAAGCCAATTTCAATTTAAAATAAATTCAAATAAATTATTTCTTTAAATAGTAAAACTAAAATGTGCACAATATCCTATACTTTCCCCTGATCATTTTCATGGCGAAGACAACAATGCAATATTTAAATGCCCTAAAACAATTAAAACAGGGGCCAAAACAATATTTATAATACTTTTTCTAAGTTATGAAAATACAAACTGTTTTAAATAAATCCCCAAACTTTTGTAGCAGTGCCAAATATTGCATCGTATTTAATGGGCCAAGTCACATTTTTTATAACTATTTTTACTATCAAAGGTAAAGGCAAAAAAAGAACAAATAAATAATAAAACAAAAAAAAGACAATAAAAAGATAGGAGAAAACCTACCCTCTGCACTTGGGCCTGCTAGCAACAGTGCAGGCCCGGCCCACCAACGCCCTTGTCTTTAACTCCTGTTCACCAGGGGCGTGTTGGCCGCTCGTGCCGCGTCCATGCGGCGGCCATCCGGCCCTCCTCGGCGTTTGCAAGGTTGCCCCGAACCCTCCCCCCCCGACGCAAACCCTAGCTCTTCCTCTCCCATCCTCACTCGCCCCCCCTCTTCTCTGCCGCAGCCGAGCACCTCCATGGCCGAGCCGTCATTGTGCACGCGGCCACTGCTCGCCGCACCGTCATGTCAAGAAGCCCCGTCAGCTTTGTCTACGCCACCTGTGCCACAAGATCGACGTTAGGGAGCCCTGGCCACACCGCCCACGCCCATTCCCCTCGGCGGACTCCGCCACGGCCGTGGCTTCGATCCGCCGTCGACGAGCCACTCCAAGCCCGTCCGACCTCGTCGTCCCTTCCTCTGCGACCCCTGTGAGCTCCTCATCGATCCCCCCACTGTTTCCCCCTCGAACCCCCCTAGTAGTAGGCCGCCACAACCCCCAAGCCTGAGCTCCTGAGGAGCTCGCGGTCGCCGCTCCAGTTGCCCTGCTCCACGCGCACCCTCGACGTGCGCCTGCCTCGTCGTGCGTCAGCCCTTGTCACTGCCGCTCGCGCGTCCTGCCTTGCGCCTTGGCCGCGCCCTGTTCGTGCGCCCGCGCCAGCCTACGCTGCTGCCGCTCCTGCCTTGCTCCGCGGTGCTGCTGTTGTCGCACACCGCAGTGCCGTACCACAGCCACCCGCGCCCACCGCTACTGCCGCTCACTTACCGCCCGCGCAGCTCGCGCCCTACCGCTTCCCCCACACTACGTCCATACGAGACCGAAGTCGCGCCGCCACTCAACTCGTCGTCGCCATCGCTGCATGTCGCCCCAGCCCTACCTGCGACCACCGTTGGACACGTCGCGCTGCGGTCGTTCCAGCGGGCCCAGCCGAGTGACCTCTCGTTGCCGGAGATGGCCGGCCAGCGAGCGCCGCCGTGTACTGCTTAGCTTCGGCGGGTAAACACTGGTTAGGCCGACATGGCATGGTTAGATTAGTCACTAACCACACCCCTAACCCTACTGACACTAGGGCCCCCCGCTAACAAAACCAGCAATTAACCCCCTTTTTGTTAGCTGGCCCAATGACAGATGGGCCCACTGTCCAGTTTGACCAAGTCAAACTGCTGACTGGGCTAGCCCCAGTCACTGACAGGTGGGTCCCCGCTGGACCTTTGACCAGCCAAAGCTGACCAGTTGATTGTTGACTTGGCATTCAACCGGGTCCCACTGTCAGCCTCACAAGCCCACTACTGTGTACACTTCTGTGTGCATTTAGCAATTTCCATTTTAATTTTGAATTAATTCAAATTCCAGAATTTGTTTAAAACTTTGAAAAATCATGTAAAATAATCTACAAGTTAAATGGAAATAATTTATATATGAAAATTGCTCAGAAAAATATAACAAATCCGAATATGCAATCCGTTCATCAGTCACATGCCTCTAGCATGATGAACATGGAACCGTCCCCTCTCTTTCATCTGTTCAAAAAATGCCAAACACTGGGAAAACATCCCCAGATGTTTTCCCTCTTCACCTGCAACGTATAGTACTGCGTTAGAACACCCCTAGCATAGCTTACTATCATGTCATGCTTTCTGTTACATTTGTATGCCTGTTATTTATTGTTTCTTCCCCTCCTTCTTCTCCGGTAGACCCCGACACCGCTGCCGATACCCCTGTGATCGACTACATCGACGACGACCCCTCCTTCTCGCCAGAGCAACCAGACAAGCAAAACCCCCTTGATCATTCCTATATCGCCCATTCCATTCTCTCTCATGCTTGCATTAGATTTTTCTAATGTATTTGATTGCTCCTATTCTGATGCATAGCCTGCTTTTGTAACCTACTTTTGTACCTTACCTGCTTAACCTATCTGCTAAGTATATGTTGGTTAGTGATCCACCAGTGACCCCTCACCTTGTCCCTGTTGCCCCTACTGGATTACCAGATGACTCGATCAACGTGATCGACGTCTAGAGCCCGACACATCACATCACACCCCCTTAGTTGTATGACACTGCAGGGTTACTATCAAGTGTCGAGGGTGATACCTAGTATAGCACTTCTGATAAGATCTCTGTAGTGTAATTAATCGGCCGTGGTCTTCGGAGGGTGATTCCTCCTTCACCACTTCCGATAACGACTTTGTCGTGCAACACCTCAAGTGTGAACCCTTCGAGCGTGATTCCTCCAAGGTCACCTTGACGGTTACATCGAGTAGGAATCCTTCGAGGGTGATACCTCATATTTCCCTTGATGTTATGGACCATCGAGTAGGAATCCATCGAGGGTGATTCCTCGGATTTCCCCCTTGATGGTTTGGACACATGGTTACTTTAACTTTAACCCCAGAACCATGATAAAGAAGGGTCGGCCCCGAGGGGCACCCGCGAGAGTTATTTATTCTGCGGGACTGAAGGGATAGGCGATACCACCCCAGTTAAGGTGAACCTGAGTTCCCGACAGTCTCTTGCGAGTCGGGTTGACCTGGAGGGTGATGTCTACTACACAACTTGTTCTTGTAGACTTGTGTTGGGCCTCCAAGCGCAGCGTTTTGTATGACAGTAGAAATTTTCCCTCAAGTGGATGACCTAAGGTTTATCAATCCATGGGAGGCGTAGGATGAAGATGGTCTTTCTCAAACAACCCTGCAACCAAATAATAAAAAGTCTCTTGTGTCCCCAACACACCAAATACAATGGTAAATTGTATAGGTGCACTAGTTCGGCGAAGAGATGGTGATACAAGCGTAGTAATGATAGTAGATATTGATTTTTGTAATAAGAACAATAAAAAACAGCAAGGTAGCAATTGATAAAATAGAGCACAAACAGTATTGCAATGCTTGAAAATGAGGCCTAGGGTCCATACTTTCGCTAGTGCAATCTCTCAACAATGCTAATCTAATTGGATCATATAACCATCCCTCAACGTGTGATGAAGAATCACTCCAAAGTTCTTATCTAGCGGAGAACATAAGAAGAAATTGTTTGTAGGGTACGAAATCACCTTAAAGTTATTCTTTCCGTTCGATCTATTCAAGAGTTCATACTAAAATAACACAAAGTTATTCTTTCCGTTCGATCTATCCACGAGTTCGTACTAAAACAACACCATATGATACGCATCAACCAACTCTAATGTCACCTAGATACTCTAATGTCACCACAAGTATCCATGAGTTAATTATACGATACGCATCAAACAATTTCAGATAAATAATACTCAATCCAACACAAAGAACCTCAAAGAGTGCCCCAAGATTTCTGCCAGAGAAACAAGGACGAAAACATGCATCAACCCCTATGCATAGATTACCCATTGTGACCTCGGGAATCCACGAGTTGAGTGCCAAAACATATATCAAGTGAATCAATATAATACCCCATTATCACCACGGGTATTCATATGCAAGACATATATCAAGTGCTCTCAAATCCATAAAAATATTCAATCCGATAAAACGAAATCTCAAAGGGAAAACTCAATTCATCACAACAAGATAGAGAGGGGAAAACACCATATGATCCAACTATATTAACAAAGCCCGCGATACATCAAGATCGTGACATCTCAAGAACATGAGAGAGAGAGAGATTAAACACATAGCTACTGGTACAAACCCTCAGCCCCGAGGGTGGACTACTCCCTCCTCATCATGGTGGCCGCCGGGATGATGAAGATGGCCACCGGTGATGATTTCCCCCTCCGGCAGGGTGCCAGAACGGGGTCTAGATTGGTTTTTCATGGCTATAGAAGCTTGCGGCGGTGGAACTTCTGATCTAGGGTTACCCTGAGGGTTTTTGGAATATTTGGCAATTTATAAGGTGAAGAGGCGGTGCGGGAGGTCACCGAGGGGGGCACAACCCCCTGGGCGCGCCTGGGCTCCTGGGCGCGCCCAGGTGGGTTGTGCCCACCTCGGGCCTCCCCTCTGGTACTTTTTAGCCCATCCTGGGTCTTCTGGTCCAAAAAAAATCTCCAAAAAATTTCGCTCGTTTGGACTCCGTTTGATATTGATTTCCTGCGAAGTAAAAAAACAAGCAAAAAACAGCAACTGGCACTGGGCACTATGTCAATAGGTTAGTCCCAAAAAATGATATAAAGTTGCTATAAAATGATTGTAAAACATCCAAGAATGATAATATAACAGCATGAATACTTCATAAATTATAGATACGTTGGAGACGTATCAGCATCCCCAAGCTTAATTCCTACTTGTCCTCGAGTAGGTAAATGATAAAAGAAATAATTTATGAAGTGTGAATGCTAGCAAAGTGCATAAGTTTGATCAATGATAATTTCAATCACTTTTCCTAGCATCATAGCAACAATTCTTTCTCATAAAACTTCTCATGTTAAAGTAGCAACCAATTCACATGTTAAGGTTCAAACAATGAATTCTCTTGAAACTCAACAACCTATATTATTAGTCACCAAACAATTACAATTCAACTTATTCAACAGACTCTAAGTAAGAGCTCCACATACTTAATCATCATATAGTCTTCTATGATTGCTAGTACTCAAAGCATATTCTTAGAACAAACGGCATCCATCGAACACAGAGAAAGATAGGGGCTTAATATTTTGCCTCCCAACTCATTTATCATACAAATAATTGTCAACAATAATAAATCATGATCAAATATATTTGACTGGTCATATGTGCCGAGATCTTTCCCCACCACATGATGCTTACCAACTAGAGAATAATTGAGGTTGAAATGAGAATGCATTCTATTGACTCTTGCATAAAAGTAAATACTGAAAGGTAAAAGATAGGCCCTTCGTATAGGGAAGCAGAGGTTGTCATGCACTTTTTATTTTTGGATGCCCAAGCTCTTAATGCAAAGGAATGTCATGTTATATTGCCCCTTATGATAGCAACCTTTATTATGCAGTCCGTCGCTTTTATTACTTTGCCATCACAAGTTCGTACAACGCTCAATTTTCCCTTACAATAAAAGATCAAACATATTTAGGAGCAATTTTTATTGCTTTATGCACCGATGATAACTTACTTGAAGGATCTTATTCAATCCATAGGTAGGTATGGTGGACACTCATGGCAAGAAACTGGGTTTAAGGGTTTTTGGATGCACCAGTAGTATCTCTACTTAGTACGATTTTTTGGCTAGCAAAAGATCCTAGGCAAACACCACATGTTGGAGGATCCATGACAATATAACTTCTATGCAAATATACACAACCATGACTCATTACGTTGTCTTCCTTTTCCAACTTCAACTAATTTGCTCAAGTTTGAAAATAATTAATGTGTATTGACAATCATAGAAGATGTCCAAGATAATATATTTGTATGTGAAAGTTCTCTTCCTTATACTAATCATTCATGAATTGCTTGTATGACCAATATTGTGATTGTCAAGCTTCGAAGGATTTCATTTTCTAAATCCAATGTGAAGCTACTACTAGGCATGATATGGACATATAATTTCAACTTCATGATATTCAATTCATTCAACAATTTACTCATAGGATATAAGTGAAGCACAAGAGTAAATGACAAACTACTCCAAAAAGATCTAAGTGAAGATCATGCGAATAGTTAAGTAAATGGGTATTTGAGGACTCTCTCTTATTTAAAAACTTCCAGATCTAAGTATTTTATTAAAAAATCAACCAAAACAAAATAAAATGACATTCCAAGAATAGCACACATCATGTGAAGAAGCAAAAACTTAAGCTCAACCGAGGCTAACCGATAATTGTTGATGAAGAAAGGTGGGATGCCTACCGGGGCATCCCCAAGCTTAGATGCTTGAGACTTCTTGAAATATTATATTGGGATGCCTTGGTCATCCCCAAGCTTGAGCTTTTGTGTCTTCTTAATTCCTTTTATACCATGGTTTCCCTAAATCTTAAAAACTTCATCCACACAAAACTCAACAAGAACTCGTGAGATAAGTTAGTATAAATCAATGCAATAACCTTATCATTCTATACTGTAACAAATCACTAAAATTATAATTTAACATTGCATGCTAAATGCCTCTGCATATTTAATACTCCTATCCTCAAATAGAATCATTAAACAAGCAAACATAACAGCAATCTGTCTAAACAGGACAGTCTGTAAAGAGTGCAATATTATCCATACTTCCCTAACTCCAAAAATTCTTAAAAATTACCACACTGTAGAAAATTTATCATATATTATTGTGCAAAAAACATCAACATTTTATCACATTCTTACTTTTCTCGGGAATTTTTGCAACAGCAACAAACTTTCTGTTTTGAAACAGCAACTCATATACTTGCAAAATAAGCATGGTGAAGGCTATCCTTACCACTTTTATTGAAACAAAAGATGCAAAACATTATTATAAAAAACATCAAGCAAATACTAATAAAATAAAATGACTCTCCAAGCAAAACTCGTATCATGTGACGAATGAAAATATAGCTCCAAGTGAGGTTACCGATAATGTTGGAGACGAAAGAGGGGATGCCTTCCGGGGCATCCCCAAGCTTAGTTGCTTGGATATTCCTTGAATATTACCTTGGGGTGCCTTGGGAATCCCCAAGATTAGGTCCTTGCCACTCCTTATTCTCCTCATATCGATATCTCACCCAAAACTTGAAAACTTCAATCACACGAAACTTAACGGAACTTCGTGAGATAGGTTAGTAAGATAAAGACAAATCATTCACTTTGGTATTATCAAGATAAGATTCACAATTGTTATCACACAATTCCTATTGTACCCTACAATTTCCATAATTTATATTAAGCAATATAAGCCATAGAAACCATAAAACAAGAAAACTATGCATTGCAAACAGAATCTGTCAAAAACAGAACAGTACATAAAGATCTGTATTTTAGTCATACTTATGAAACTCCAAAAATTCTGTAAAATTAGGAAAGCGTAGGTAATTTGTATATAAATAATATGTAAAAAATTCAGAAGTTTTAGACGCTCCAGGGAATTTTAACAATTCTGTTACTGGATGAAAAAGTTTCTGTTTTTGCACAGAATCAAGTCAACTATCATCCACACTATCCCAAAGGCTTTACTTGGAACTTTATTGAAACAAAAGCTATAAAACATGATTAATACAGTATACTAATCATGTGAACACACAAAAACAGTAGGGGTAAATGTTGGGTTGTCTCCCAACAAGTGCTTTTCTTTAATGCCTTTCTAGCTAGGCATGATGATTTCAATGATGCTCGCATAAAAGATAAGAATTGAAACATAATGGGAGCATCATGAATCACATGACAAGAACATTTAAACCTAACCCACTTCCTATGCATAGGGATTTTGTGAGCAAACAAGTTATGGGAACAAGAATCAACTAGCATAAGAAGGCAAAACAAGTGCAACTTCAAAACTTTCAACATAAAGAGAGGAAACTTGATATTAGTGAGAAGCCTACAAGCATATGTTCCTCTCTCATAATAATTTTCAGTAGCATCATGAATGAATTCAACAATATAACTATCACATAATGCATTATTTTCATGATCCACAAGCATAGAAATTTTATTACTCTCCACATAAGCAAATTTATTCTCATGAATAGTAGTGGGAGCAAACTCAACAAAATAACTATCATGTGATTGAAAATTAAAATCATGATGACAAGTTTCATGGTTATCATTATTCTTTATAGCATACATTTCATCATCATAATCATCATAGATAGCAACCTTGTTGTCACAATCAATTGAAACCGCTTCCAAAATAGTGGATTCATCACTAAATAAAGTCATGACCTCTCCAAATCCACTTTCATAATTATTACAATAAGATTCAACACCCTCCAAAATAGTGGGATCATTAGTACCTAGAGTTGACACTCTTCCAAACCCACTTTCATCAATATAATCATCATAAATAGGAGGCATGCTTTCATCATAATAAATTTTCTCATCAAAACTTGGGGGAGTAAAAATATCATCTTCATCAAATATAGCATCCCCAAGCTTGTAGCTTTGCATATCATTAGCATCATGGATATTCGAAGAATTCATACTAACAACATTGCAATCATGCTCATCATTCAAAGATTTTTTGTCAAACATTTTATAGAATTCTTCTTCTATCAATTGAGCACAATTTTCCCTTCCATCATTTTCATGAAAGACATTATAAAGATGAATAATATGAGGCCACCTCAATTCCATTTTTTTTTGTAGCTTTCTTTTATAAACCAAACTATTGATAAACAAGAAACTAAAAGATTCAATTGCAAGATCTAAAGATATACCTTCATGCACTCACCTCCCCGGCAACGGCGCCAGAAAAGAGCTTGATGTCTACTACACAACTTGTTCTTGTAGACTTGTGTTGGGCCTCCAAGCGCAGAGTTTTGTAGGACAGTAGCAATTTTCCCTCAAGTGGATGACCTAAGGTTTATCAATCTGTGGGAGGCATAGGATGAAGATGGTCTCTCTCTCAAACAACCCTGCAACCAAATAATAAAAAGTCTCTTGTGTCCCCAACACACTTAATACAATGGTAAATTGTATAGGTGCACTAGTTCGGCGAAGAGATGGTGATACAAGTGTAGTAATGATAGTAGATATTGATTTTTGTAATAAGAACAATAAAAAACAGCAAGGTAGCAATTGATAAAACGGAGCACAAATGGTATTGCAATGCTTGAAAATGAGGCCTAGGGTCCGTACTTTCGCTAGTGCAATCTCTCAACAATGCTAACCTAATTGGATCATATAACCATCCCTCAACATGTGATGAAGAATCACTCCAAAGTTCTTATCTAGCGGAGAACATAAGAAGAAATTGTTTGTAGGGTACGAAACCACCTTAAAGTTATTCTTTCCATTCGATCTATTCAAGAGTTCGTACTAAAATAACGCAAAGTTATTCTTTCCGTTCGATCTATCCAAGAGTTCATATTAAAATAACACCATATGATACGCATCAACCAACTCTAATGTCACCTAGATACTCCAATGTCACCACAAGTATCCATGAGTTAATTATATGATACACATCAAACAATTTCAGATTCATAATACTCGATCCAACACAAAGAACCTCAAAGAGTGCCCCAAGATTTCTACCGGAGAAACAAGGACGAAAACGTGCATCAACCCCTATGCATAGATTACCCCAATGTCACCTCGAGAATCCGCGAGTTGAGTACCAAAACATATATCAAGTGAATCAATATAATACCCCATTGTCACCACGGGTATTCATATGCAAGACATATATCAAGTGCTCTCAAATCCATAAAAATATTCAATCCGATAAAACGAAATCTCAAAGGGAAAACTCAATTCATCACAACAAGATAGAGAGGGGAAAACACCATATGATCCAACTATATTAACAAAGCCCGCGATACATCAAGATCGTGACATCTCAAGAACACGAGAGAGAGAGAGAGAGAGAGAGAGAGATTAAACACATAGCTACTGGTACAAACCCTCAGCCCCGAGGGTGGACTACTCCCTCCTCACCATGGTGGCCGCCGAGATGATGAAGATGGCCACCAGTGATGATTTCCCCCTCCGGCAGGGTGCCGGAACGGGGTCTAGATTGGTTTTTCGTAAGTACAGAGGCTTTCGGTGGTGGAACTTCTGATCTAGGGTTACCCCGAGGGTTTTTGGAATATTTGGCAATTTATAGGGCGAAGAGGCGGTGCGGGAGGTCACCGAGGGGGGCACAACCCCCCTGGGCGCACCTGGGCTCCTGGGCGCGCCCAGGTGGGTTGTGCCCACCTCGGGCCTCCCCTCGGGTACTTTTTTAGCCCATCTTGGGTCTTCTGGTCCAAAAAAAATCTCCAAAATTTTTCGCTGCGTTTGGACTCCATTTGATATTGATTTCCTGCGAAGTAAAAAAACAAGCAAAAATCAGCAACTGGCACTGGGCACTATGTCAATAGGTTAGTCCCAAAAAATGATATAAAGTTGCTATAAAATGATTGTAAAACATCCAAGAATGATAATATAACAGCATGAATACTTCATAAATTATAGATACGTTGGAGACGTATCAAGGGTACCCGCGAGTTGATGTGAAGTCGGGTTAACCTGGAAGGTACCCGCTAGATTTCTACGTGGCACGGCCGGGCATTCCGGGCCCTTGCTGTAAGTCCACGAGATGGGGCGACGGGGTCACATGATCGTGAGCCTCTGATCGTAACTGCGCGCTCCCAAGACACTAACGGTTTGGATATGTGATCCGAGTAGGCCCCTGGCGTTTTTCGCACTAACCACCACGCGGGAATAAGTATGGGCACTCTGCGTCGTATTTATCAGCCGAAGCTCTTCGGATATCAGCGACTGAGCGGCGCGCGCCGGGTTGGACTGGTTATGTCCGCGCTTGTATAAGGGGGCTAGGTCTGCTCACCGGCCACATACGCAACATGCAGGTAAAGGGCGATGGGCCCAAGACCCCCGTGCGTTAGGATGTAGATCGGCATGCTGGCCTCTCTGTTGAGCCTAGGTAGGGCTACAGCGTGTTGATCGGCCGAGGCCAGTCATGACCTGATGGTGTGTCCGGCCGGAGTTGATCGAGCGTGTTGAGTAAGTTGGTGCACCTCTGCAGGGAAGTATATCTATTCGAATAGCCGTGTCCACGGTAATAGACGCTCAGAGTTGTATCCCGATTGATACAACTAGAATTGGATAGTGGAGATGTAAAATGGATATGATGGCTCCGGGATTACTTTCTCGCAGGGAGTCAAGGAAGTGATCTCTGGGCATTGTTACAACATACTTACTACTATTATAATATGTTACTCTTATCTCTTCTGATGCTGCAAGATGCTTGAAGATGCTAGTCTTTGATAGGCTAGGCCTTCCTCTATTCTGGCATTTCTGCAGTCTAGTCCAAAGATACAACCCCTTTCCTTTAAAACTGATGCATACTTAGTTTAGATCTGATATAAGTCTTGCAAGTACTTTGGATGAGTACTCACCGTTGCTTTGCTACCTCTTTTCCCCTATACCCAATCGCTGCGATCAGATGACGGATCCTAGTAGCCAGATGCCACCACCGATGACTACAACTACAACCCCGAGGGTGCCTACTACTACGTTGATACCGCCGACGACCAGGAGTAGTTAGGAGGCTCCCAGGCAGGAGGCCTTGCCTTTTCGATCATTGTTGTTGTTTGTGCTAGCCTTCTTAAGGCAGACTTGTTTACTTTATGTCTGTACTCATATTTTGATGCTTCCGCTGACTCGTTTGTATTCGAGCTTATGTATTCAAGAACTCGAGGCCCCTGGCTTGTAATATGAAGCTTGTATTGTTTTAAATTTGTGTCTATAGTTGTGTTGTGATATCTTCCCGTGAGTCTCTGATCTTGATTGTGCGCATTTGTGTGTATGATTAGTGCACGATTAAGTCGGGGTGTCACAAAAAATGACATGCAGTATCAAGGACATCCATGGTATAATTTTTCAAAATATTTGCAAAATGATAAAAGTATATTTTTGTCCCTCGAGTTTACAACAACTAGACATTTGGTCAGTCATCTTTTCTCGGCCACATTTCATCCTTCATGTTTCGATGTCGCGAATGTTTCATCCAAAACCAAAGACAAATGGTAAACCGCTGATATGGTGTTAGTTTTCTGGTAAACCATAGGGACCATTCTACAAATAGCAGATAAACTAAGGACTAAGATGAAAAAATGACCAAAAGAAAGATCATTTGCCTCTCCCGTGTGATTTTCTGGTGAAAAATTGTAACCATCGCCGCCGCAGGCCTTGCTGCATTCGCACTGCCACCTCAGGTAGCCGTGCCAATGGAATAGTGCCGCGCCCTGGGCACGGGATTAGTCGATGGTTGTGGTAGCTGATAGTCCATTTTACATCATGTTTTCCTACTGCTATTTATAGTGTTTTTATTCAATATAACACTTTGTGGAGTAATTCTAATGCCTTTTCTCTCATAATATGCAAGGTTTACACAAAGAGGGAGAATACCAGCAGCTGGAATTCTGGACCTGAAAAAGCTATGTTAGAGATACCTATTCTGCACATCTTCAAATGAGCTCAAATTTTACGGAGATTTATTTTGGAATATGTAAAAAAATGTTGGAGAAAAGAAATACTGGAGGGGGCCACCCAGATGCCCACTAGGCACCAGGGCGCGCCACCCTCCTGGCGTGCCCTAGTGGGTAGTGGGCCCCCTGGCCAGCCTCCGGTGCCCATCTTCTGGTATATAAGGTCTTTTGGCCTAGAAAAAAATAAGGAGAGGACTTTCAGGACGGAGCACCACCGTCTCGAGGCGGAACTTGGGCAGGAGCACTTTTGCTCTCTGGCGGAGCGATTCCGCCGGGGATACTTCCCTCCGGGAGGGGGAAATCGAAGCCATCATCATCACCAACAACCCTCAAACCTTGGGAGGATCAATCTTCATCAACACTTCATAAGCACCATCTCATCTCAAAACCCTAGTTCATCTCTTGTGTTCAATATTTGTATCAAAACCTCAGATTGGTACCTGGGGGTGACTAGTAGTGTTGATTACATCTCGTAGTTGATGCTAGTTGGTTTATTTGGTGGAAGATTATATGTTCAGATCCATTATGATATTTATTACTCCTCTAATCTTGAGCATGAATATGATCTGTGCGTAGTTGCTTTTATTCTTGAGGACACAGGAGAACACATGTTACAAGTAATCATGTGAATTTGATATTCATTCGATATTTTGATGATATGTATGTTGTGATTCCCTTAGTGGTGTTATGTGAACGTCGACTACATGATACTTCACCATCTTTGGGCCTAAGGAAAAGCATTGTGCAGTAGTTATTAGATGATGGGTTGCTAGAGTGACAGAAGCTTAAACCCTAGTTTATGCGCAATTTCGTAAGGGGCTGATTTGGATCCACATGTTTAATGCTATGGTTAGATTTTATCTTAATTCTTCTTTCATAGTTGCGGATGCTTGCGAGAGGGGTTAATCATAAGTGGGAGGCTTGTTCAAGTAAGAACAGCACCCAAGTACCGGTCCACCCACATATCAAATTATCAAAGTAGCGAACGCGGATCAAACAAACATGATGAAAGTGACTAGATGAAATTCCCGTGTGTCCTCGAGAACATTTTACTTATTATCAAAGACCGTTCCGACCTGTCCTTTGCTACAAAAAGTATTGGGATACCTTGCTGCACTTTTGTTACCGTTACTATTACTTGCTCGTTACAAATTATCTTGCTATCAAACTATCTGTTACCGACAATTTCAGTGCAGCAGAAAATACCTTGCTGAAAACCGCTTGTCATTTCCTTCTGCTCCTTGTTGGGTTCGACACTCTTACTTATCGAAAGGACTACGATTTATCCCCTATACTTGTGGGTCATCAAAACTCTTTTCTGGCTTCGTTGCCAGGGAGTGAAGCGCTCTTGGTAAGTGGAAATTGGTAAGTAAATATTTATATTACATGCTGAAATTTACTATTACTGGTTACTATGGAAAATAATCCTTTGAGGGATTTGTTCGGGGTATCTTCACCTCGACTGGAAACACAAAGAGTTTCCCCTCAACCTACTGAACCTACTAAAAATATTGGTTATGAGATTCCTTCGGGTATGATAGAGAAACTATTAGCTAATCCTTATGCAGGAGATGGAACAAAGCATCCTGATATGCACTTGATATATGTGGAAGAAATTTGTGGATTATTTAAGCTTGCAGGTTTACCCGGAGATGAAGTTAAGAAGAAGGCTTTATCTTTGGGGGGAAAAGCATTGACATGGTATAGGCTATGTGATGATATTGGAGCTTGGGATTGGAATCGATTGAAATTGGAATTTCATTAAAAGTTTTATCCTATGCATCTAGTTCATCGTGATCGGAATTATATATATAATTTTTGGCCTCGTGAAGGAGAAAGTATCTCTCAAGCTTGGGGGAGACTTAAGTCAATGTTATATTCATGCCCCAGTCATGATCTCTCAAGAGAAATTATCATACAGAATTTTTATGCCCGAATTTCTCGTAATGATCAATCCATGCTCGATACTTGTTGTATTGGTTCTTTTATGAAGAAGACTATTGAATTCAGTTGGGATCTTTTGGAAAGAATTAAGCGCAACTCTGAAGATTGGGAACTCGATGAAGGTAAAGAATTAGGTATAAAGCTTGAGTTTGATTTTGTTAAATCTTTTATGGATACCGATGCTTTTCATAATTTGAGCACTAAATATGGACTTGACTCTAAGATAGTAGCTTCTTTTTGTGAATCATTTTCTACTCATGTTGATCTCCCTAAGGAGAAGTGGTTTAAATATCATCCTCCTATTAAAGAAAACATTGAGGAGCCAGTTATAGTTAAGGATGAAACTATTATTTACAATGTTAATCCAGTTATGCCTACTGCTTATATTGAAAAACCACCTTACCCTGTTAGGATAAAGGAACATGCTAAGGTTTCGACCGTGGTCAACAAAAGTAATATTAGAGCACCTAGACCCTCTGAACAAATTAAAGTAGAACCTAGTATTGCTATGGTTAAAGATCTCTTGGTTGATAATGTTGAGGGGCATGTTATTTATTTCTGTGATGAAGCTGCTAGAATTGCCAAACCCGATACTAAAGATAAGAATAAACCTGTTATTGGCATGCATGTTGTCTCAGTTAAAATAGGAGATCATTGTTATCACAGCTTATGTGATATGGGTGCTAGTGTCATTGCTATTCCTTTTACTATATACCAAGAAATTATGAATGATATTGCACCTGCTGAAATAGAAGATATTGATGTTACTATTAAACTTGCTAATAGAGATACTATCACACCACTTGGGATTGTTAGAGATGTTGAAGTCTTGTGTGGAAAGATAAAATATCCTACTGATTTTCTAGTTCTTGGTTCTCCACAAGATGATTTTGTCCCATTATATTTGGTAGACCTTTCTTGAATACTTTTAATGCTAAGATAGTTTGCAAGAAAGAAACTGTCAGTGTTAATTTTGGTGATGTGTCTCATGAGTTTAATTTCTCTAAGTTTCGTAGGCAACCCCATGATAAAAAATTGCCTAGTAAGGATGAAATAATTGGTCTTGCTTCTATTGTCGTACCTCCTACTAATCCATTGGAACAATATTTGCTCGACCATGAAAATGATATGCACTTGCATGAAAGAAATAAAATAGATATGATGTTCTTTGAACAACAACCTATTCTGAAGCATAATTTGCCTATTGAAACTCTAGGAGGTCCTCCTCCACCTAAGGGTGATCCTGTGTTTGAATTGAAACAATTACCTGATACTTTGAAATATGCTTATCTAGATGAAAAGAAGATATATCCTGTTATGATTAGTGCTAACCTTACAGAGCATGAAGAAAAAAGATTATTAAAAACTCCGAGGAAGAACCGAGCTACTATTGGATATACTCTTGATCATCTTGAGGGCATTAGTCCCACTCTCTGTCAGCACAAGATTAATATGGAACTAGATGCTAAACCAGTTGTTGATCATCAGTGATGATTGAATCCTAAGACGAAGGAAGTGGTAAGAACTAAAATATTAAAGCTTCTGGAAGCAGGTATAATTTATCCTATAGCTGATGGGTAAGTCTTGTTCATTGTGTTCCTAAGAAAGGAGGTATTACTGTTGTTCCTAATGATAAAAATGAACTTATCCCACAAAGAATTATGACTGGTTATAGAATGGTAATTGATTTCAGAAAATTAAACAAAGCCACTAGAAAGGATCATTACCCTCTACCTTTTATTGATCAAATGTTAGAAAGATTATCTAAGCACACACACTTTTGCTTTCTTGATGGATATTCTGGTTTCTCTCAAATACCCGTATCATAACCTGATCAAGACAAAACCACTTTTACTTGCCCTTTTGGAACTTATGCTTATAGACGTATGCCTTTTGGTTTATGCAATCCACCTGCTACCTTTCAAAGATGTATGACTGCTATATTCTCTGACTTTTGTGAAAAGATTGTTGAGGTTTTCATGGATGATTTTTCCATTTACGGAACTTCTTTTGATGATTGCTTAAGAAACCTTGATCGAGTTTTGCAGAGATGTGAACAAACTAATCTTGTCTTGAATTGGGAGAAGTGCCACTTTATGGTGAATGAAGGTATTGTCTTGGGGCACAAAATTTCTGAACGAGGTATTGAGGTGGATAAAGCTAAAGTTGATGCAATTGAGAAAATGTCGTGTCCTAAAGATATTAAAGGTATGAGAAGTTTTCTTGGTCATGCTGGTTTCTATAGGAGATTTATTAAAGACTTCTCTAAAATTTCTAGGCCTCTTACCAATCTCTTGCAAAAGGATGTTCCATTTTGTTTTTGATGATGGTTGTGTAGAAGCCTTCGAAACACTTAAGAAAGCCTTAACTTCTGCACCTATTGTTCAACCACCTGATTGGAACTTGCCTTTTGAAATTATGTGTGATGCTAGTGATTATGTTGTTGGTGCTGTTCTAGGACAAAGAGTTGATAAGAAATTAAATGTTATCCATTATGCTAGTAAGACTCTAGACAGTGCCCAAAGAAATTATGCTACTACTGAAAAAGAATTTCTAACAATGTTGCTTGCTTGTGATAAATTCAGATCCTATATAGTTGATTCTAAAGTAATTGTTAACACCGATCATGCCGCAATTAAATACCTTACGGAAAAGAAAGATGCTAAACCTAGACTCATTAGGTGGGTTCTTTTGCTACAAGAGTTTGATTTGCATATCACCGATAGGAAAGGAGCTGAGAACCCCGTAGCTGATAACTTATCTAGGTTAGAAAATATTCTTGATGACCCACTACCTATTGATGATAGCTTCCCTGATGAACAATTAGCTATCATAAATGCTTCTCATAACACTCCTTGGTATGCAGACTATTCTAACTATATTGTTGCTAAATTTATACCACCTAGTTTCACATACCAACAAAAGAAAAAAATTCCTCTATGATTTAAGACATTACTTTTGGGATGACCCACATCTCTATAAAGAGGGAGTAGATGGTATTATTAGACGTTGTATACCTGAGCATGAACCGGAACAAATCCTACGGAAATGTCACTCCGAAGCCTATGGAGGACACCATGCAGGAGATAGAACTGCACACAAGGTATTACAATCTGGTTTTTATTGGCCTACTCTTTTCAAAGATGCTCGTAAGTTTGTCTTATCTTGTGATGAATGTCAACGAATCGGTAATATTGGTAAACGTCAGGAAATGCCTATGAATTATTCACTTGTTATTGAACCATTTGATGTTTGGGGCGTTGATTATATGGGACCTTTTCCATCCTCTAATGGATATACTCATATTTTGGTTGCTGTTGATTATGTCACCAAGTAGGTAGAAGCTATTCCAACTAGTAGTGTTGATCATAACACCTCCATTAAAATGTTGAAAGAAGTTATTTTCCTAAGGTTTGGAGTCCCTGGATATTTAATGACTGATGGTGGTTCACATTTATCCATGGTGCTTTCCGTAAATTGCTTGCTAAATATGATGTCAACCATAGAATTGCATCCCCTTATCACCCTCAATCTAGTGGTCAAGTTGAACTTAGTAATAGAGAAATAAAGTTGATATTACAAAAGACTGTTAATAGATCTAGGAAAATTTGGTCTAAGAAACTTGATGATGCACTATGGGCTTATATAACTGCTTATAAAAATCCTATGGGTATGTCTCCATACAAAATGGTTTATGGAAAAGCTTGTCACTTGCCACTTGAGTTAGAATATAAAGCATATTGGGCAATTAAGGAACTCAATTATGACTTCAAACTTACCGGTGAAAAGAGGTTATTTGATATTAGCTCACTAGATGAATGGAGGACCCAAGCTTATGAAAATGCCAAATTATTTAATGAAAATGTCAAAAGATGGCATGATAAAAGAATCCAAAAGCGGGAATTCAAAGTTGGTGAATATGTTCTATTGTACAATTCTCGTTTTAGATTTTTTGAAGGAAAACTTCTCTCCAAGTGGGAAGGACCATATATCATTGAAGAAGTTTATCGATCTGGAGCTATCAAGATCAATAATGCCGAAGGCACTAATCCGAAGGTGGTCAATGGGCAAATAATTAAGCACTATATTTCAGGTACACCTATTAATGTTGAAACTAACATTATTCAAACCATGACACCGGAAGAATATATAAAAGAGACCTTCCAGAACACTCCAGAACCCTGAAAAAGAGGGTACGTGATACGATAAGTAAACCGACTCCAAAAATTCCGCAAAAATATTTTCTGTCTGTTTTGGAATAGAAAAAATAAAAAGAAATAAGAAACACCCGAGAAGGCAACCCAGGTGCCCACTAGGCACCAGGGCGCGCCTGCCCCACCTGGCGCACCCTGGTGGGTAGCGGACCCCTCGGGAACCTTCTTGACTCCGTTTTCCTGTGGTATGCTTGTTTCCCGAGATAAAAATTCTTTATATATACCCCCGGATGATTTGACCACCGCATCGCGGAAATATCCTCTGTTCATGTTTCGTGCTATTTTTCTGACAGATCTAGATCGCCATGGCTCCACCAAGCTCTTCCAAGGACAAGTTCTACGAGAAGGTCATCAACCCCTACCTACCGGAGGTGATGAGGCACCCTCAAGCCATTGAGATGTGTGAGGGGGTGCTTCACATCCGGGATGTTCAAGGTCCCTAGAGGACGGGCAGCGTGGAGGCAAGGCTCGAGGCGTTGGAGCCGGAGATCTTCAAGTGCCAAGGGATGGTGGAACGTGGGCTAAGTGCCAACCACTCCATGATCACGGAATTCACCTGTGACAACAAAGTGGATGGCCAGCCCATGAAGGACATCATCTTCCAACTCAATGAACGCATTGATCATCTCCAAGGCCAAGTTTATGATCTTCAAAACCAAAATTTTGAGTATGAGGCAAGATTTAAAGGTATGAGTTTAGCTGCAAGTTTCAGGGCTCCGGAGACTCGTACATCCTTTTGTGATGGTGAACCTCTGCCATGGAAACCGAAGGACAAGCCCACCACTTCATCGCCACCACCATCACCAAAGAAGGAGACTTGATTACACGGGTATGGGCACTCCCCTTGGCTGTCGCCAAGCTTGGGGGAGGTGCCCCGGTATCGTATCACCATCACTTTTATTATCTTCACCAGTTTTTAGTCCGATCCTTAGTTATTTCGTGATTTAGTTGAATAAAAGTTTAGTATGATCTATTTTCGAGTGCTAGTTTCGTGATCTATCCTTCTATGTAATCGAGTTGAGAGTTATATAATAAAGATTAGTTTGAGTTTTTGCTTCTTTACTTTTATGTTTCAATCAAAATAAAGAAAATAATGAAAAACATCATATGCTAATCTTATGGAAAGTAATAACATTACATAATGAAAAGTATAGGTGGTAAAATTTATTAAAAGTTAACAAACATAACATTGGTCAATGATGCAATTCATGAAAGAATTAATAAGGGAAGAGAAGATTCACATGCAAATATACCATCTTGGACATCTTTTATGATTGTGAGCCCCCATTAAGTATTTTATGCCAAATTGTTGACGTTCGACAAGGAAGACAACGTAATGATTTATGCTTGTTCATATTCACATAGAAGTTATATTGTCATAGATCTTCCAACATGTGGTGCTTGCCCAATATCTTTGCTAGCCAAAATTCCGCACCAAGTAGAGATACTACTTGTGCATCCAAAAACCTTAAACCCAATTTCATGTTTTAAGAGTCCACCATACCTACCTATGGATTGAATAAGATCCTTCAAGTAAGTTGTCATCGGTGCATAAGGCAATAAAAATTGCTTCTAAATATGTTTAATCTTTTATTGTAAGGGAAAATAAGCTTTGTACAAACTTGTGATGGCAAAGTAATAAAAGCGACGGACTGCATAATAAAGGTTGCTATCATAAGGGGCAATATAACGTGACGTTCTTTTGCATTAAGATATTGTGCATCCAAAACCAAAAAGTGCATGACAACCTCTGCTTCCCTCTGCGAAGGGCCTATCTTTTACTTTTATGTATTTACTTTTTATGCAAGAGTCAAAGTGTTCTCCTCTATTTCTTTTTATTTTCTCTTTTGCAAGCATCATGTGGTGGGGAAAGATCTAGGCAAATATATCCAGTTGGATATGAGTAATCATGAGTTATTATTGTTGATATCACCCTTGAGGTGAATAAGCTGGGAGGCAAAACTATAAGACCCTATCTTTCTATGTGTCTGGCTAGAACTTTTTGCTCCATATATATGTTGTGAGTGTTAGCAATCATAGAAGACTAAATGATGGTTGAGTATGTGGACTTGCTAAAAAGCTCCGACATGAGACCCTTCGTGAAAATATGATGAATTGCAATTGCATTGTTGACTGAGAACATAGTTTGTTAGTTTTCAAGAAAGTTTATGCTTTATACTTCGAGGTTGTGATGAATTGTTACTTGATCATGAGAAGTTTTATGATAAAGTTTATTGCTGTTATAATAATAAGCATGATGCTACTATGTCTGTATTTTGTTTTTATCGACACCTCTCTCTCTAAACACATGGACATGATTTTCCATATCGGCTTTCGCTTGAGGACAAGCGATTTCTAAGCGTGGGGAGTTGATATGTCCATTTTGCATCATGTTTTCCTACTGCTATTTATAGTGTTTTTATTCAATATAACACTTTGTGGAGTAATTCTAATGCCTTTTCTCTCATAATATGCAAGGTTTACACAAAGAGGGAGAATACCGGCAACTGGAATTCTGGACCTAAAAAAGCTATGTCAGAGATACCTATTCTGCACATCTCCAAATGAGCTAAAATTTTACAGAGATTTATTTTGAAATATATATAAAAAGATTGGAGAAAAGAAATACCGCAGGGGGCCACCCAGGTGCCCACTAGGCACCAGGGCGCGCCCACCCCCCTGGCGCGCCCTGGTGGGTAGTGGGGCCCCTGGCCAGCCTCCGGCGCCCATCTTCTGGTATATAAGGTCTTTTGACCTAGAAAAAAATAAGGAGAGGACTTTCGGGACGGAGCGCCGCCGTCTCGAGGCGGAACTTGGGCAGGAGCACTTTTGCTCTCCGGTGGAGCGATTCCGCCGGGGATACTTCCCTCCGGGAGGGGGAAATCGAAGCCATCGTCATCACCAACAACCCTCTCACCTTGGGAGGATCAATCTTCATCAACATCTTCACAAGCACCATCTCATCTCAAAACCCTAATTCATCTCTTGTGATCAATCTTTGTATCAAAACCTCTAATTGGTACATGTGGGTGACTAGTAGTGTTGATTACATCTCGTAGTTGATGCTAGTTGGTTTATTTGATGAAAGATTATATGTTCAAATCCATTATGATATTTATTATTCCTCTGATCTTGAGCATGAATATGAATTGTGAGTAGTTGCTTTTGTTCTTGAGGACACGGGAGAAGTCATGTTACAAGTAATCATGTGAATTTGATATTCGTTCGATATTTTGATGATATGTATGTTGTGATTCCCTTAGTGGTGTTATGTGAATGTCGACAACATGACAGTTCACCATCTTTGGGCCTAAGAGAATGCATTGTGCAGTAGTTATTAGATGATGGGTTGCTAGAGTGACAGAAGCTTAAACCCTAGTTTATGCACTATTCTGTAAGGGGCCGACTTGGATTCACATTTTGAATGTTATGGTTAGATTTTATCTTAATTCTTCTTTCGTAGTTGCGGATGCTTGCGAGAGGGGTTAATCATAAGTGGGAGGCTTGTTCAAGTAAGAACAGCACCTAAGCACCGGTCCACCCACATATCAAATTATCAAAGTAGCGAACGCGAATCAAACAAACATGGTAAAAGTGACTAGATGAAATTCCCGTGTGTCCTCGAGAACGTTTTACTTATTACTAGAGACCGTTCCGGCCTGTCCTTTGCTACAAAAAGGATTGGACTACCTTACTGCACTTTTGTTACCATTACTATTACTTGCTTGTTACAAATTATCTTGCTATCAAACTATCTGTTACCGACAATTTCAGTTCCTGCAGAAAATACATTGTTGAAAACCGCTTGTCATTTCCTTCTGCTCCTCGTTGGGTTCAACACTCTTACTTATCGAAAGGACTACGATTGATCCCCTATACTTGCGGGTCATCAGTAGCACACCAGAGAGTGCCTATTCTACCACACCCGGGATGAGGGCCATGGCTTTGCCATTGCAGGCGGAGCTCCGCGTGTAGTCGCCGCTAAGGTCGGGCCACTGCGCTCAAGTCTTTGATGGACCCTAGCCATGTTGCGCGAGCTCAGAGGCATGGCCATGGAGAGTTATTGGGGCAGTGAGTTTGTCGTCGCATCCCCTGACGCAACCGACACCCTGCTCACCATCTTCGTTGCGTCCGTGACATCCGCTCTAGAGAACATCATTGTGGCGCTCGATGTCATCTCATAGCTCTGGTTCCCGGAGTGGTGCCTCCTATGCGTCATCGATATAGATGGTGTGGCACTCATCGGCGTGCTCGTGTCCACACCGTAGTGGTGCTCCGACGCTCATGTCCACACTGCAGTGGTGCTCCGACTACAACGGACGGCAAAGGTGGTGGGCACGACACACGAGCGGATCAGAGTTGCAGATAGTCTTTACACGCTGGAACGGCGTGTGGGGTGTGCCATCTCAAACCGCTTAATTTATGATTTTAGACGAAACATGTCTGGTATTGAAACTCTTGGGACAAAATGTAAACGGAAAAAGTCGAGGGACCAAATATCTTCTTGTTGTAAACTTAAAGGAGCAAAAATGCATTTTTGTCTTGCAAAACCTGAACTGAACTCTCTTGGGTGCAAACCTGGCCATATGGGCCTGGTCGGCCCTTCTATAAAAGGGATGTGTCAGCCCGAATCCTGGCCATGAGGATTGGCTTGCCACTCTAGAAGCAATAGCGTGTAGGGAAGCGTTATCACTTGCAGAAGATCTAAACTTGCAACACTTTCATATTGCATCTGACTGCACAGATGTGATGAATGGAGTACAGGTCAATTCTGGAGGCGCTTTTGGAGGAATCATTAAGGAGATAAAGCAAAGAGAAATGTCCATTCATGTAATTTTGTGCATGAATTTTGAACTACAAATCATGAAGCTCATAAGATAGCTAGGCTTGATACTACTCTTTGCGAGGAGAGACATATTTGGTTGGGGTCACCCGACGATGCTCTTGTTATACCTGTAAATGTTGATATGAGTTAATAAAGCCTGGCTATCTTTCCTAAAAAAAACAGATAAAAAGGTCAGCCCGCGTTGCATTTAAAAAAAAAGTCTAAAAATAGAAAATTTTTTAGAAAAAATACAAAAGGGTCGTGCCTGGCCTTAAGGCCTGGCTTTGGGGATCGGTCTTTTTGCGTGCCGGGTCAAAGACCGGCCCGGCCCTTTTATTCGCGTGCTGTGCCGTGCCTGGCCCGTGCCCTGCCGAAAATCCATGCAGGCAGCTTTCTGGTCGGTCTCACCCGGTCCGGTTGGACCAACTCGCGCTCCATCTCGAAAAGCCCGTACATCGACACGGCGCGGCGGAGCCACGGGCTCTCGCCGGGCTCGCGGCGGCGGCGAGCGCGCCCGCGCACAACCCGCAGTAGGGGGAGGCCACACGACGGCGGGATCCGCCGCGCCGTCGAGAGAGACTGCTGAAAGGTGCGTGGTTGTTACTGCTGCTGTCGTTCCTACTTCCTAGCGGTCAGACTGCGCACAGTAGCTTTTAATTTTCTTGGAACGAGGGGCGGGGGAAGGGTTGCGCCTTCGATACGACTGATGATTTGCTGCCCGGGGTGTCACATGAAGATTCGTAGAACAGCGATAGGAAAAAAGTATGTGCAGTGACCCTGTCTGCATTGCAGGATTCAGCGAAATTGACAGTTATGTGCAAAGATTAATTTGTTAACAAATTGGAGTGTGAGTCTGGTTAAGAAATCCTTTTGAAACAACACCCCGTGACCGCGATGCTATTTCTAACGCGGTTGTCGTTAGCGAAAGTTCGTATGTGTCAAACCAACCATTTGACATTAGCAGGATTGGCTTCAGGTGAGGTGAATCGTCCATTAACTTGTGAAGCACTTCGCCTTGCTGGCCGAAAGCACGCGGAAGCTTTCTACCGGCCTCGATGGTTCGTTCTTTCCGCTGCCAAGATCTGCATCATTCAGTGTATGGATGGGATAACATTCTTTTAAGCCACTTACCTAAAAGGGTGCCGGGACGTAACGTTTTAGTTGACTGCTTTGCATTACAGGAATGCTTGCGAAGCTCGCTCAAACTTGAACATATCAACAGCTTAAATGACTGACTAATTAATTTCTCAGCATTTCATTTAGATTTAAGATTATCTCAATCTCGTTCAGCATCATGTGCATGTGTGTGTTGTCACCAAGCTATTTAAAACTTCTAGAATGCTGGAGGTTATTGTACTGTACCTTGTCGTTTGCTCGATCATGGGAAGTTAGTGATGGTTGTGTACAAGAAAAGAAGTTTAACTAACATAGCGAAGAAGATGCAGTGGTATCAGTATGGAACCATTATTTGTTGCTAGTGATGAGACATACTAATGACCGGTGAAAGGTAGCTTCTACCTTCCGCATCTAGTTTATATTTATCCGAAGACTGCTAGCAGGTTGCATACTTAGAAGATATGTTCACATTGCCGTATCCATACTGATCCGTGTTGTGTTTCTGGAGTTACCCGATGAACAACGACACATAAATATATTATAGCTGGAAGCTTCATATATAATACTTTTACTTAATCCAACGTGATGCTGTCACGAAGAAGGACATTTTCATTTGTGGAGGGCAAATATGGAATATCATGTTAGGCAAGTGAACAAGTGATCATAATGTTTCTTATTTTGGTCTTATCTACAACAGATTATCCAGCAGTTGGTTTTGTAAAGGTGTACATCGTATGTACCAACGCATATCACTGCTATATAGCATAATCTCCAATGCTTCCAGCCTCCTACAGCATTTGCAAATTATCCTGCAGGTCACAATTTTCTGTTATATCATACAACAAAGATAATAGAATAATAGTTTTTATTTTTTAACAAATCTGGGCATGTCGAGCTAAGTCCTGCAAATCGATGGATGTATCCTTTGTGTAAACAAGAAAAAAGGCCTCCCTCAACTGATAAAGAACAAAATTTAAGGTTTTGCATGCTAATTAGTATTACAATCCCTGAACGATCATAGTCTCTATGAACACACATATACATAACCTCATATTTACTGCCACTGTGTCTGGGAGAGGCTGCTGTATTGACATGTTGAATATTGTTGAAATCTTTAGATACTGTTCCAGTAATTTGTTCGTTGTGCGTTGGCGCTCATGATTTTTTTTTCTTGAAATATCTGTGGTAGATCCTCAGTAGTGTGCAGTTTGCTGATTTCGAACAAGGAAAAAACATATCGTACCAAAGCAGCCTCTCCTCTTGAGGGTGATACTTGCCATGCCCTTGATACTAGTGGTTGTCGTACTCCTTTTGAGTTTGTTCACGTTGGTGGCCTAATAATTGATTGGCCAACTAAATCACTATTATATCTTCAGCTTCATGGTTACTGTCCACTAACACGTTATGAACGTTTGGTTTTCCGAAGGAGTAGTCTGGTTTGTCTAGAGAGTGAAGCACAGGCTTACAACAGCATTCACATTCATTTCCTAATGAGGTAAGCCTATCAATGTTCTCTGTTGGTTGGATTCGTTTGTTTTATGCACCATTGATCAATTCGAATGTCAAAGAAGCAACAACCGTGTTCTTTCCCTGACAACTTATTCTCATCTTAGTTTAACTGTGTACTACAAGAAAGCAGTAAGGTTAACAAGGGTTGGTGGATTGAAATTTTAACTACAAACTGATAAGGTACTATGGACCTTGGTGGAGAGCAGAGGTTCTTCATCTAGGTTCTACATGG
The DNA here is from genome assembly GCA_011799875.1 of Thinopyrum elongatum. Taxonomy (NCBI): domain Eukaryota; kingdom Viridiplantae; phylum Streptophyta; class Magnoliopsida; order Poales; family Poaceae; genus Thinopyrum; species Thinopyrum elongatum. The sequence continues at coordinate 380,422,869 of CM022301.1, forward strand.
CAGTATTTAGTTGGTCACGTTTTTTATCATGTACAATTTTTATGTGATTCTAGCACCAAGATAGAAAATTGTGTTGTTGGATTATGCTCCAAAATCAGAAAGAAATGCTCATCATGTGATAATTCACCTACATTCTTGGATTTTTGTCAGATTCATTCTAGCTAGGCTCAGCAAGATGATGTTGGTTTGACGGGATACAACGGCCTACAAAACTTCTCAAAAAGCAATGTGATTAATGCCTTTTGTGTCATGTGCGCATTTGTTGATTGTTGCATTGCAAATGAAGTCAAGCCTTCCTTTGCACTGTACTTCTCCCAAGGTTCACATCATTAACCAACTTTGTACTTCTAGTAAAGGTTTGCCTTTTGTTATGCTCGTCGGTTTGCTGCAATAATGCATGGGATTAATTATGTTTATTGTGAAATGGCTTTATCTGATGGAAATGAAGTCTAATTGTGAAACACTTACATGTTTGAAATTACATGGCAGTCATGTTTGTAACTACATCATTATGAATCCGATTGTGTGAGAAACTGATACAGTGAGAATAGATAGGAAAGTTCTTTTGTTGTCAGTGACTAGCTTGTACCAAAATGTGGATTGATTCATAAGTAGAAAATAATGATACTAAGCTCTGCCCCTGTTGATGTGCTCTTTGAAGTTGAAGAGATCAATCCTACGTCCTGGATGCGTGAGAGAGATTGACCCGCAACTACTCTCTGTGACCAATTGATAGAATCACGTCAATGCCAAACAGAGTCTTAATGATAAAGTTATCAAATTATTCAACGTCATCGCCCAAACAATGACCAAATTAAAGTAGCCGTTTACATCAAAGTTGTTTGTAAGAAACTTGGGCACGCAATCGCTTGTTGTCGGCATCCTTGCCCCACTGCCAAGATTTGTTAGCTAAGCATTCTTCTACTCACAGTAGACCTAACAGAGATATATAATTGCATAATTCCTCTTGGCTGCACACTGGGAGGTTTGAAATACAAGTACCTGGATTTCTTGTAGATAAGAGCATTCCACAGGAGTAGCTTTCATGATCATAGAAAATAGATACTGAACTTCCATCCTACCCGTATGCACCGTGCATTGTTTATGTCCTTTCACTTTCATTTTAACCATTCGAGGAAAACATGAAATCTTTTTTTTTTTCACATCTGCAAGGTTGATATTGCTTACTCAATATGGATATTTGTAGCAGCATAACTTGATAAGTGATGTATACGCCTTGTGTAGCACTCGTAGCAATAATGCAGTCCAGTAATGCTGGGGGTCATACATCAATTTATTTTTTGTTATTCAATGGTACATCAACCTACGGACATCAATGGATATTTTGTGGGATACATAAGCCTACGGACAATAACGAATGTGTTTGTGGAATTATAGGTGGTATCTCTCATTTAAATCTCTTTGTTGACTTGGAGAAAGAAAGACTAAAGAAAATACTTAGATTTATGCCTTGGCATATCTCTCATTTAAAGTTGTAGACGGAAATGGAATGTTGCGTCTTCAGAACCTAAATGTTTGTATCTTATGTGCTGCTATTAAGTGTCTTTTTCAGTTCATGTGTTATCTAGTAAGCATGGAGACTTTTTATTAGATTGAATTAGCCATGCAGGCTAGTTATGGATAAACAGATCTCAGGCATAGTCATGAATCAAAGCTATAAACAATACTATTTTTGTTTAACTTTTCTATCTTGTACTATGTTCATTTGATCAAAAGCATCATCTTGTACAACTCAACTTTTATCTCAAAAGCATCATCCAACATATTCTTTTGTCAACACTGGAGAAAAGTTGGGCATCCTCCAGCATTTTCTTGATTCTCGCGAATATTTTTTCGTATTCACTACAAAAGTCACGAGATTGAAAGTTGATTGGCTTACTGCCCTGTTTGAAATGTATAATTGACTGCATTTGGATGACTTGTTATTTTTCCAACAGGGAACAGTTCGATCCGAAAGTTTTCACAGATGCAAATTCCTTGATGCCTTAGACATCAGCATTCTATCTTTCACAGTCTTGACATAGATTCTGCAGTTGTAGCCAAGAAATCTCTTTTGCTTGCTGCTTGGTCCACTTTTTAGGTGTTCTTAGGTAGGAAAAACAAGCCAGTATGGATTTGTGATATTTGTTAGACAACAGGTCAACAGCAACAATAGCGTCGTCGCTGTCTGTTAAGGAACAATGCCAAGAGGCACACTGCAAACAAGGATACAGTTCAGGTCTCTTGTTCTTTCTTTTCCCCCACTCCATCCGCGCTGCATTCATTCCTGGACAAAGCTTAACCCTTCATGTGTTCCTTTCATCTTTTGGGCAGGAAAAACATCTCTGCACTGCACCAACCACGAGAATATCAGTGGGAGCAGTGTCCAGAAAGGCGGCCGCTTATGGCTCGGCGGCATATAGGCTCCAGACGACGCACCCTCATCTTGCTCACTGGTCGCTGGTCGATTTATCCCGCATAATCGGTGAGCTGGTCTGTGGTGTCACAAATGTCTGGGCGCCTACTGAACACTGCGTGCAGTGAGGGAGGAGTTATGTTCTCGAACGTCCGGTACTCCGGTGTAAAGACCGGAGTGTTTCCGTCTACGAGCTTGCTTTTCTTCTGTGCCAAAGATTCCTTCTGTACTCGGCAGGTTTTCGTTAGTGGTCTAGTGTGTACAAGTTTCTGAAAATTCGTGTAGATTTTACCTGTATTTTTACTGACAAGTTCTGTCCCCTGTTACCTCTGTCAGATTTTTTTTTTGACAAAACTGTCAGATATATAAATTGTTTGTATGCAGAAATGTGAAATCAATCAAATGAAGCTTCTTTTTCGACAGAGGAAGTTTTTTTTTCGAGGAGTTTCGACAGAGGAAGTGATAAATGGAGCTTGAAGGTATATAGATTGGCCCAATTTTAGCCTTTTTTTTAGAAGAGGCCCAATTTTAGCCTGTTAAGAGGAAATGCCTCGTTGCGGGCCCAAGGATCGCGCAACAGATGGATAGGCCCAGCCCAGAAAGAGAAAGCACACGCACTAATCCCCAACCCAAAACCCTTCTTCCCCCACGACCCCTCACCCGGAGAACCGCAGGCCGGCGGCGAGGAAGGCGAAGACGAAAGCATCACCATGGTGGTCCGGATCCGGCTCGCGCGGTTCGGCTGCCGCAACCGGCCCTTCTACCGGGTGATGGCCGCCGACAGCCGCTCCCCGCGCGACGGCAAGCACCTCGAGGTCCTCGGCTACTACAACCCGCTCCCCGGTGAGGCAGCCCACCTTTCGATCTGTACATGTATCCCCGGCGCCCCACCTCGAGCTCCCACCTGGGTCAGCCCCGCTTGGCCGGGCTTGTCTGGGTCAGGATTTGTGGTGCGATTCTGCGCGTGGGCGGGGGGAGCTCTAGTGCTGCTAACTGAAGAATAGCTGATGAAGAAATGCGTCCCTTTTTCTGTTGCTGTCTGCAGGTAAGGATGGTGGCAAGAGGATGGGGCTCAAGTTCGACCGGGTCAAGTGAGTTTTGCTGCCTGCTACTGATTTTCATTTCAGAGAGTGTTGTTCAGTTATATTCCTGCTGCACCTATTCTAGAAGTAACATAGACTAGTAACAGTGTTTGTTCATCCCAGTGGCCTTGTTTTCGATGGCTGGTTGAGCATTTTAGTGGGTAAACACCTAAATAAATGGATTCTCATGCCTTGTGGCGTTAGATTGTATCATTGGGGATGTTTAGTAGGTAAAGCAGAAGAAAGGCAAACTAAACTATCTGGTGCTGCGCAATCCTAGTTGATTATAGTGCCAATTGGCAAGCATCATTCACTTCTGTGCTTGCTGCCTCCCTCCACCAGAGAAGAAAATTATCGATTTAGTGAATACGGATATATACAGTGCTAGTTCATCCCAGTAGCCTTATTCTTTGATGGACGATTGGACATTTTAGTGGCTAAAGCTAAATAGATTATGCTTTCTCTGTGAAATCTAAACAATTTGGGCCTGGCCGTTCTAATGCTCTGTGGCAGTACTTTGTATCATTGGGGATGTTGAGTAGGTAAAGCAGAGGAAAGACAATCAAAACTATGTGGTGCTGGACTACGCTAGTTGATTGGATGCTAATTGGCAAGCATCATTCAGTTATACACTCGCTACCTCCATCCATTGGAGAAGAAAATTATTGATTTGCTGAATAGGGGTTCAGGTTTTTCATGTACACCATTGATTGGATCCATAGCAGACTTAATGAGAGTATTTGCCACAAACATGCCATGCTAGTTTTTGTGCCTGCGGTACAAGACTACATGATATCATACAACTATAGTGACACCATATAACTATACTTCTGTTGTAGGTACTGGCTCTCTGTTGGGGCACAGCCATCAGATCCTGTGCAGCGTATCCTCTTCCGTGCCGGTGTTCTGCCTCCACCTCCGTTGCTAGCCATGGGCCGGAAGGGTGGACCTCGTGACAGGAACCCCATTCATCCGATGACTGGCCGTCCTTTGGATCTTGAGAATGTCACAATTGTTGACGATCCCAATGCCACTGAAGGTGATGCTGCAGAACCTTCATTGGAGGCATGATATATTCTCTGTTGTGGCGTATGGAGTAGTGCTGCAAGATAAAATAATTTGTTTGTTGTGCTTCTGATAAGATTATGGGCACGTAGTGTACGATCTGCAACAATTTACTCATGTAACTCTGCTTTGTTAGCCTTTGATGCACTATGGGTTAGCCAGCCGTCTCCAGTCTACTACGCCTTGTCCAAATATGACCCCTTTTGAATGGATTATGCAATTGCAGCTCGAATGAAATTTCTGCATTCCGTTTGGATGCTCAAGTTGACAAATAATCTTCACGTAAAGTGTTGAACTGGGTGCCCCATAATCATCTGCAGAGAACCAACATATGCTTGATAGTTATGTATGATTATTCCTGCTGTGTGATCCAATCGATGCTTTATCTAATGTGGTTGCAAAGGTGACATATATTGCTTGATTGTGTAGCTTAAAAAGGTGCATCTTGTCTTGCGGCATCCTTGTGGATACCTGTGACGTTTGTTTGTGCTGATGTTTTCTTGTGTGCTTCCTTCCTTGTATCGGTCAGTTGTCTCACTGCCATGAAAGGCATGTTGCTCCTGACAGCATCTTCTAAAAAATGTCATGGGCTTCCCAAAACATGAATTTATTTTGCTAAATCATACTGTTTCTGTACTTTGATTCCAATAGTTTGAAATTAAAGAGCGTATAGGAAATGTCAAGAACTGAATAGAAGGTACTGGTAGATATATAATTTGAGAAAACAGATACTCCGTAGGCATGCTCGAAATACGCCCTTGGTATTAATGTTCAGGAAAAAAGAGCCAATTTCACTCACTGAAATGGCAGCCAAAAGAAAGCACAGTTACCACACTGAATTCTGAATTGCATTTGACAGGTAGGAAAAAATCACAGAAATTTTATGTTGTTGTCCTGAGTGACACTTGTGATTTTGCTAATGATACGGTTCAACACAATATCCTCTTTCTGCATTGGACTGAGAAGTGTCCTGCCTGCCCAATTTGGGGCCATAATTTGCATGAACAAGTTCAGGCTGTACACCTCAAAGATAGATTTCAGGCCTTGAGACTCACAGAACAGAGGAGAGAATGTTTGACCAGGAACCAAGGTATATTTCTCCTTTGGGTCTAACCGATGCCACCATCAGGCAGGCAGCATCATCCCAAAAGGTATTTCTTCTTCACTAGGCCAACCCCCATCATGCTAAACCTACCAAGCTCACCAACAAATGCAAAGCTTTCTCTGCATGGTTGATGGCAGCACTTGCCCTCCCTCTCTTCCTCATCTTTAAATCTTGTAAGCATCCCCGCAATGTCTTCTTCCTCTCTTTTGATTCCATAGGCAAGTCTCTCACCATGGGAGATCGATGCAAGCTATGGCTCCTCGTGCTGGCATTGGCTGCGTGGTTGCACGCTTCGACGGGTGCGACCGCGACGACATTCACCATAGCGAACTACTGCGCCTACACGATATGGCCGGGCACGCTGGCCGGCTCCGGCACGCCGCAGCTGTCCACGACGGGGTTCGAGCTCGGGCCGGGGCAGACGGTGCGGCTCGCGGCGCCGCCGGGGTGGTCCGGGCGGATGTGGGCGCGGACCGGGTGCGTGTTCGACGCGGCCGGCACCGGGGTGTGCCAGACCGGGGACTGCGGCGGGCGCATGGAGTGCCGCGGCGCCGGGGAAGGGCGGCGGCGAGGACTTCTACGACGTGAGCCTCGTCGACGGGTACAACCTCCCCGTCGTCGCCATCCCGCGCGGGCCCGGCGCGTGCAACGCCACCGGCTGCATGGCCGACCTCAACCGCTGTAAGTAGTCCAGTCAACATCTCATGCCATCCTTGCGCGCCATTGCCGGCTCTGATGATCTTGGTGGATGGATGGATGGATGGAGCAGCGTGCCCGACGGAGCTGCGGGTGGACTACGGCGGCGGCGCTATCGCGTGCCGGAGCGCGTGCGAGGCGTTCGGGCAGGACAGGTACTGCTGCAGCGGCGCCTACGGCACCCCGGCGGCGTGCCGGCCGACGTCGTACTCGTCCGTCTTCAAGATGGCGTGCCCGCGCGCCTACAGCTACGCCTACGACGACAGCACCAGCACCTTCACCTGCAACGCCGACGACTACACCGTCGCCTTCTGCCTCCCCACCTCCGGGTCAGCGCATCAACAACCGTAGCAAACGTACATACACGACACGCGTGTGGCCTGCGTAGCTAACAGCTTTGTGATCGGCTTTCCGGTGCAGGATAAAGGAGTCGGACGCCGTGTTCCTCGGCGCGCAGATCATCGGCGGCCGAGGCACCGGTGCTGCCGAAGCCAACGATATCGCGCCGCCGGCGTACGGCAACGGTGGGGCGGGCGCTTACGCACCGCCGGCCTACGACAGCTACAACGGTGGTGGAGCCGGAGGTGCTTACCTGCCGCCGGTTTACAACTACGGGCCTGGCGGCGATCGCATACCGCCTGCGATGAGGATCTCGTCGGCTTGCACGACGACGACGACGGCGACGGCGACGTACATCCGGCCGTGGCTTCCGCTGCTGCTGCTCCTCTTCTTTGCCTGACCGTGTTGGTGTGCCGTTGACCGCTGCGCAGGAGCTCGCGACAGTTTAAGCTGACTACGAGTTTAACGCTGACTGGCAGCAAAGAAGAGACGGACGGACATATCGAGATGGGCTTTCCATTCATGCGTTGGATGTTTGCGCGATCCAAACTTATTTACATCGTTCGTAGATATGTTTGCAGAGCTCCAACTTACCATACCATTTAGTTGATTAGTTACAGCAGATGTTAGGCGACTAATTGTAAAGATCGGGTCTGTTTTACTGTGATGGTTGAACTGCTGAGATCGCTTACAAGTTACTCCCTCCGTTCCACAATATAAGTCGTTTTAGCAAGCTAAAACAGCTTGCTAACTACCCTACTCTTCATCGGCGACGGTTGCTGTTTTGCTGCCCTGATCCTATGGGACCTTAGCATGACGACTTTCCGATTGTCTACTATAACAAGTTTTGCCCGGCTCCAGCGAGGGAAGGGCGATGACGGTGGCGCGCCTTCAGCTCGCTTCAGTGCTTATAGTCGTCGCTAGATGGTCTACGGATCTGGATGTAATCTTTATTATTTCCGGTGTTCGTTGTATTGCTATGATTGAAGATGAATGGACTGAAAGTTTTCTCGTAAAAATAATAATAAAACAGCTTACTAAAACGACCTATATTTTGGAAGAGAGGAAGTACAATAGTTGACACTTGTGGCAAGTGCATTTGCCTGTGGTCATGCCCACATGGTCAACATATCCATGGGGCCCAGTTGCCAGTGTGCCGCCTGCCTGGTTAGGCAATTCCGCGGCATCTCCAGGCCACTCTCAGGCAGCCATATGGCCCATATTGCCCAGGCAAAACCGGCGAGGTCACGATCCAACTAGCTGCAAATCTCCCCAGATACCTCGACCACCGGCCGCCGCCGTGCCATGCCCTAGCGTCACCGCCGACGCCTCGATCCCACGCCCCACGGGCTCGGGACACCCCCGCCTCCCACGCGTCGCCGCCACTGCCGTCCCCGCTCGTCCTCGTCGGGACACCGCGTTCCCCGTCCGCAGTCTCTGGTCGCCTCTGCTGCGCGGATCGCTGGTCCACGGGCGGGATGGACAAGCTGGTGCAGTTCGGGAGAAAGGCGTGGTTCGTGGTGCGGGTCATGTCCGGCTACGAGGAGAGGAGGATCCGGTCCTACAGGCTGCAGCTGCAGCAGCGCCTCGAGCAGGTGAGAAAACGCTGGCTCCGCCATTTCTTGGATGATATGTACTCCACTTATCTATTCTACCAATTTTAGGGAAACGTCATTCACAAGCCTTCCGAGTCTCCAGTGAATCCTCTAGGCTTCTAGCTGTTCTATTTTGGAGGATCTCTTGGAATTAGGATAGGGCTGGCCTCCAGGCCTGTAGTTTGCACTCTTCATTTCAGTAGGGCTGACAGGCAGTTGGTGTTAAATTGGAGTCGTGTCCTTCTCGTTAAGTTGTTTGACATGGCTGTAAATGAGAACTGCTTAGTATTAGAAAAAAAGGAGTGTTGTGCTAAGAGAATAACTTTGCGCATTTAAAATGTGGAACTCACAATGCATGCCCATTGTCCGGCTTGTTCAGTTGGTCATGTCTGGGGGAAAATGTCGCTGTTTCAACTAGCCATCTCCTTTAGTTAGTGTAATGCATCTTACCACAATTGTGTGCTCCCTGGACACTGAATTATGTTGCAAGTTATTTTGGGTTGTAATGGTTAGGAACTCACTAGAAGCACATTACATATCTGATCAACTTTGCAACTGCTGTGGTCGTGGGTGCACAGGGCTGCAGGAGATACGCACATCCATGAAGGCATTGCGTATGTTATGTTAGACTGTTAGAGATAGGAAGTTTAGGAAAATGAGTTAATCCAGTATTAAGTATCTTTGTTGGATACATTTGGGTCTATTAGCAAGAGTCTGGTTAAATTAGGAAGATTCCATTTGAACTAGGAAGATAGAGGTATGGTTTGTCTTGAGTTTGAATAGAGATCAGACTTGGGGATCAAGTTAGTCGTCCTATATAAAGGACTAGTGTGTAGCAGATTGAATCAGGGAACAAGAGAATAGTTTACCAATCTGTTATCCTCCCAAAGCTATGTTCTGCTTCGCAATCCCCTGTGCCATGCCATCCGGCCATTCTCATGGCGGTGCTTACCTAGTCTGTTCCAGCAACACTTTTTATTTCTGAGTTGATTTCCCTATCCTAATTGTTGCAAAACATTTGATATTTTTAACTCTATGTTGATAATTTTTATCATTAAACAAAGATAGAAAGGTATTTGTCCTTATGACCTGTCTTACTATGAGTTGCTGCCAACCTGCCACAGTTCTTGTGTCATTCTTGTTGTTTGTGTATGCCGGGTGCACTCCACCTGTTTTTTCTCTTTGCACCCTTAACCAGTGGCAGTGTTAGACTTATGAACTTGTCAGGTACTTAATTTCCTTTTAGCAATGATGAGGTGCTATTATGTAAAGAGGAAATTATATGTTCCAACTTATGTTTATAGTCAAAATTTACTTACAATCATGCAAACTAATGTTGTAGCTTTGTAGGGCATATTTGGGTGTCGCTTAGGGCTAAAGTTATTTATTTTAATTTTAGCACAGAAATCTTGAAGTCCTCAATCGTCTATATACTGTCTCTTGTATTGAACTATTGCTCACTAGAATATCTTAAACTAATAGCAGTAAACTACTACACTAGCTTGCAGATAAGATCGTCCTTTCCAGGTAGCACGTAGGGTTGGTTATTCATGGTGACATCACCAATCATCCGTAAGGACCAATAATTGAAATATCAGTTAAACTCCAGTACTGTTTATTCAGGCTCAGGCTAAGAAGAAGGAGATTGAGAAACAACCAGAGCAAGTTATTCTGTCAGAGGTTCGTCAAGTGGTTCGGCAGATGCAAGCTCTCAATCAGCACCTCGAAGAAGCTGTAAGGCATTGTACTGCAAATTTATAGTTAATTACCCAACACTTGCCCAGGAAATGTGTATTGCATTCTGAGAAATTATTTACTACTCCCTCCGTTCCATAATTATTGTCGTGGTTTTAGTTCAGAGGGAGTAGTTTATGTGCAATCTCATAACTGAAAAAGAGGCAGCGATCATGTTGTAATGGCTTGTAATCCGTTCTTTTCATCTTACTCTTCAGGAAACTGCCATAGATGAGTATTTCAAACCGATCGACAAGAATGCTCAGATCTTAACAGACATGCAAATGGAGAAAGAAGAGAAGCAAATGAAGGAGATGCTCCAAGTAATGCGAGGCCAAATACAAATGCAAAGAGAAATCGAGACGAGGAAAGCTGAGGCCAGTGCCGTGGAGCCTGTCGACACCCAAGCGAGTGAAACAACGGCCGGAATTCCTCCAAAACAAGAAACAACGGCCGAAAGTCCTGGAAAACAAGAAACCTCTAAATAGATACTGCCCGCTGTTATTTTTCTCGTAAGCAAGTTATTATGTGCGCATGGATGGACTCTTTGCATAGGCTCTTGCTGGGCTAGGTAATAAGTAGGGGATCTACGGCAACACAACTGCCAATTTTGTACCTTGGTGGGGTATTCTTTTTCGCTGGGCAGAGTTTCTGGTCTTCTTGCCCATGTTGTTTCCCGTTCGAGACGGTAAATCATGTAAGCTTTGTGCAATTTGATGTGGGCTGTGAGTTGTGGAAACTGCACCTTGTGCGGAACCAAAATTTGAGTCCTGTCCTAACTCGGCAGCACGATTTTACTTGGCAAGCTTTATGTTTGTGTGTTTCTGCTAGTGAGGGTGGGTGCCCTAATGTGTGTCGACTTCATATGTGCTTTTTACATCATAAAAACAACAGTTAAACATGCCAATTTATATTGTTATGCAATCAACATTGAGCATACTTAATCAAATATGTTCTATTTATTATAGAATTACACTGGTTAGGTGCTGCGACACATTCTGAAAAACGAGCAATAATTACGAGTTTCTTCTATTTGGAGCAGGGGCGTCGCATGGCATCTGTGGTGAGCTATGTCTATAAGAAGCTTGAATATCTTGAGGATGACCTCTCTTCCTTTATCTTGAGAAGAAGAAAGGGAATCTGATCTTGGAAATGCATGTGTTTGCTTCTAGAAGCAGTGACATGGACGGGCCGGCTTGGAATTGAATACGTTCCAGACTTGCTTCCAGGTCAAGTGAACGGTGGCCATATGCCTGTTCTAGTCCAGGTCAAGTGAATGAACGGTGCCCATATGTCTAGTGTGGACGTAGAAAACGACATGATCACATGACCATCAGCATCCGTGACTAGGAGTACGTGTCTTGGCATGCACTTGCGAGTGGTGCGGACGCAGAGACAGGTCACTCGCCCCAGATCGGTCGATACCTCTCAATTTCATCAGATATTTCTGTACTACCTCCTATCCTAATGATAAGGACAAGGAAGTGATCCACGTACGAACCACGGTCGATGGAGATATGGATGGGGAGCAGATCGACCAGCTATGACACCTAGCTAGCTAGCGGCGCCCCTGACTGATAGGACAAGCAGCAGCGCGTGAGTGATCAATAATTCACGCTAATTTGCATGTGGGTTTATTAGAGACATAGGCCTGATGATGACTGGCATGACGCATCATGCACATCAATCATTAGAGAGAGGATCACATGACAGTGTTTCCATGTGTAGTTGTGTATTGACCACTGACTCGAGCATGAGTCATGAGCTGATCTTGCTGTTAGGTTGATCTGCACACATGTGTTTGTATGGTCCCATGCATTGCATTGCATGGATAGGATCGATATATGGCCAGATCGTAGACGTGGCGTCAGAACCAACAAACTGGCTTTGGAGCTATGCGAAGATGCATATTCCTCAAGGTATCTCCGGCACACACGCACAGTAGTACGCCCAGAGGGAGATCGATCAGAGATGACCAGTATTTCTCGCGTGCCAAAATGGAAGATAAATATCTGCGTCACAACGCACGTACGATAGGACAAATATGTGTCATTTCACTGTTCCAAAGCTCACAAAAAGATTACCACTTCACTGTTCCATAGTTGCACACGGTGCACAGCTTATTTGGCAAACACATATAGTCCCACCAATTGGCAAATTGCAACAATTAACACGTCGACATAACCATAATTACACACAACAACAGTTGATGCTCGCGCTCAAGCATCCATCCATCCATGTCTCGCCTCAGAAACTCCTGTCGTTCCCCGTCGGGTTGCCCACGAACCGCCCGATGCCGAAGTGCCGGAGCTCCACGCCGGCCTCCGCCGCGGTCCGCGCCTTGCCGTCCAGCGCCATCTCGGCCAGGATCCTCCCCACCGCCGGGCCCATCTTGAACCCGTGCCCGGAGAACCCGGCGCCGACCACCACGTCCCTCCCGAACTCCTCGCCGCCCAGGAAGTCGATCACGAAGTCCTCGTCGGGCGTCATGGAGTACATGCACGCCTGCCGGATCACCGGCCCGCCCGCGGTCTCCACGTGGCCCGGCATCACCTCGTCGATCCACCGCGCCACGGGCTCCACCAGCCCGTCCTCGCCCGGGCCGATGGCCCAGTCCCGGCCGTCCGGGTCGCACGGCGGCCCGCCGTGCATGGCGATCTTGATCAGCCCCGGGTACTCCATCGACGGCGTGCTGTAGATGTAGGGGAGGCCGTAGCTCGCGAACGTCGGGAAGCCGGCCTCCGTCGTGAGCTCGCGCTCGTGGCCGGGCTTCAACTTCCAGTAGCAGATGAGGGTGTGCAGCGGCTGCACGGGGAGGTCAGCGCCGGTGACGGTCTTGACCAGCTTGCTCGTCCACGCGCCCACCGTGATGATGCACTTGGCGCCGTGGAACTCCTCGCCGGTTGATGTCTTCACCACGATCGTCGTCGTCGTCCCTTCTCCTGCTCGAAAGATTTACTACCAGTTAATATGGGTTGCACTTCGTGTACTGCATGCAATTTTCGTGTATTTCACTTCTTACTTTGCGTGTATGCTGAGGGTTCGAATCTTTTTGGTGTATCATCAATGATTGAAATCGCTTTTTAATTATTCTGAAAACTATTTTTGCGATAAGAATCTTTTTGAAGCACTTGACCGGCGCCAGCTCGAGTCTAAAATGCTCGCGGTCTTAAACAATTAGTTGATTCTTTAGAGAAACATGTTGCAATATTTGTAGCCACTACTCCGTTGGCTTGTAGTATGTGCGCCAACCAAAGTGTAATGAAGCAAACTACATGTGATGTGACGTGACAAGTGGAAATACTACTTTCGTTTAAAAAATGACAAATGGGATTATAAAGAAAGAGATTCTTGTTCATTATTTTGGACACGGATAGGTACGACGATTCCAACTAAAACTGCAATCATTGTACACTACTCAAAGTGCGCCCTATGCATGTAAATGAAGTGGAAATTATTGATATGGCGCGACAGTTCATATGTGCGGACAAATTTGGTCTGTGGAGATAGCCAGATCAGGACATGATCTGTATAAAACGCCGGACAAGAACTTGTCTGTGACGAAAAGGTTGCAAGACAACTAGGGATGGTCCATGAAAATGCTGACTCAGCCGCTCCGCACGGCACCGGCTCACATGCAGGAGCCGATGGATCAAATGCTTCCAAGGAAATTGGTTGGAGGTGGGACGAAGAAGACGTGAGAGCGTGCGACACGGCCGCGCTCTGCCGGTTTACTCACCTTTCCTGGAGATGTCGACCACCTCCGCCCTGTCCCTCACGACGGCGCCCATCTTGGCGGCCAGCGCCTGGAACATGGCCACCGCCTTGGTCGCCTTCATCACCCCGCCCAGCTCGCTGCTCGCCGCCGCCCACCCCTCCGGCACCCTGAACGCCTCCGCCCACGCCGGCCGTGGCGCGTCCGCCGCCGGGGCGAGGAAGGTGGCGCCGCCGTTGGCGACGGAGGCGACGAACGCCGGGTCGTCCCGCGGGCCCAGGTCGAGGTGCGGGGTGGGCGTGAGCACGGCGTACCCGGAGTCGCGCTGGGCGTCGTCCCAGAGGCGGCGCGAGAGGCGGACCATGGGCGGGTAGTGCGGCTGCGGGTAGGTGGCGCGGATGGTGCGGGACTCGCCGTGCGACGACCCGCGCTGATGCAGCAGGTCGAATTGCTCGAGCAGGAGCACGCGCGCGCCCCGCGACGCCGCCGCGTGCGCCGCGCAGCTGCCTATGATGCCCGCGCCCACCACGATCACGTCGAACGAGCGCTCGGCCGGCTGCGCAGCCATGGTTGCTGTTCCTGTGTCTGTAGTACGTGCGTGCTGTGGAAGTGAAGGGTGTGCGAAGCAGGAACCAGGATGGAGGTAGGCTTGTGTATTTAAAGACCTTTACACGCCGGTGACAGTCCGTCCAGTTTCGCCGCTACTTGTGCTGGCTTGGGTTGTGTTGAATTGGACTGACCTTGTTTCTTCTTTCTTTTGAGCCCGACTGACCCTTCTTTTGCTTACAACCGATTTCGTCTTTTTTAACCTTGCAGCCGATTTCGTTTGTTGCATCTAGCATTCCTCAAACGTCTAGGCGGACGGTCCGATCAGTGACTCAGTATAATTATGACCCAGCCGGGCTTCTTAAACAGGCCCTATACGTTCAGACGGCTCCCTCATATTCAGTCCATATCTTAGGCGGATATGAGGAAGCATAGACGTGCCCGGACGTGTCCCTCATGTCAGATCCGACATACAGGACCCCCCACAAATTTCATCAAATCTCCCCTGGTTTGCCGGACAAGCCATTTTTCTCTCATCTCTTCTTCCTCGTTCGCGCCGGCCCTACCTTAGCTCCACTGCTATCTCGACCCTTCAGCGCCGCCACCACCGCCACAAAACTCTTCCCTGCCAGTCTCGCCACCTTGGAATCTGCCACTGCCCCAGACACCGCCGTGGTACACTTGACTATTCTCGGATCACACTTTGCCCTCTATGTGTTCGACATATTATCCGAGCTGTTTTTTTTTCTTCTTACGTAGGCAAAATGATGGATTCGGAAGATTTGTCGGATGAGGAGTATGGAAACAAGGAGCTTGATGAAATAATTCAAGAGGTGTTCTTCGATTCGTCGGATGAGGAGTATGGAAACAAGGAGCTTGATGAATTAATTGAAGAGGAGTTCTTTGATTCGTCGGATTCAGACGAAGATGCCGAGATGATAGTGATCATGCATCCTATGGACAGGGAGGTGGAGCGCATTCTAAACTTCAAGGGTTCTATTAAAAGTGAGAAGAGTTTTTAATCAGGATAGGGTATTTGGAGGACGGCTGCTCTACACAGACTACTTTAAGCAGAAATGCACGTCTGGTCCGTACTTCAGGCTCACCAGGGATTATTGCAGACAAGCTCGTTCTCTTCTAAGTAGAAATGCACTGCTGGTACGGGAATGCTTGCACTAGGTACCATCGTCAATGCCGTTGGTGAGATGGTCCGGATGGAGACAACACATGCCTAAAGACCGCTGTGAGATTTGCCCACGCATTGATGCAGGTGTTTGGAGCAGAGTATCTGATGGAACAAAATGTGCAATATACAAAAAGGTTGATGGCTATTGGAGTGGCGGGAGGTTTTCCAGGTATGCTCGATTCAGTTGATTGCATGCATTGACAATGGAAAAACTGCCCCAAAGGCCACACCAAAAAGACCACCATCATACTAGAAGCAGTGACATCAAGAGACTTGTGTTTGGCATGCCTGGTTTTCGCAACGACACTAATGTGCTCAAACGATCTTCGCTGTTCAGGAGACTTTGTAACGGGGAAGCGACGCTGTGCAACTACACCATCAATGAACACAATTACAACATGGGGTACTACCTTGCTGATGGTATATCCTCTGTGGGTAGCATTTGTGAAGACCATATCCGATCCCCATTGCAACAAACAAAGCCACTTTACACCAATGCAAGAAGCGACAAGGAACAATGTGAAGAGGGCATTCGGAGTGCTCCAAGCTCGTTGGGATATTGCTCGTGGAGCTGCAATGATGTGGGAATCAGAGACATTGTGACAGCGAATGGCATGTTGTGTCATTTTACATAATATAATTGTCGAGGATGAGGATGAAGGAGCAGCCTGAACCCATGATTTTGAGAACCTAGAGAACAAGTCTACATCCCGGAGTGAAGATCATATTCTTAATTTTTTGGAGATGCATCATCGTCTTCGAGATAATCAGGTGCACATGCAAGTACTCAATGATCTTGTGGAGTATATGCGGATCCACAATAGGATCAAAGACTTTAATGTTTGAATTGTGCATTTGGAATCAATTTATGTTTGAACCATGTATTTTCGCTAATGTTATTTACATGTGATATTCACATGTATGATCCACATGCACGATTTTTCATGGATTTGAGGATTATTATATGAGTGTGGTTGTCCAGCAAGACATTTAAGGAGCCCTCCTGTCCAGGGTCGTGCCTGGGCCCGTCCACGGACGTTTAGGGGGACAGATTTACCAAGTCTAACAATAGATGCCCTTATCTCTCTCCAACAACAAAAACCCAGACCACCCAGGGGTCCACCACCAATCGGCGTCACGGACTCAGGTCTCAGGGTCATGTCTCACCTGGGACCTCCTATTCCCTGACCTGCGCGCGCCTGGCGCCAAATCACACACCCCTCGTCCAGCCGCACTTCTTGGGCCGGCCAAGTGTGGAGCGGCTCACCAATTTTTTCTTTTTTTCTTTCTCTTTTTTTCTTTTCCCTTTTTTTACCTTTTCATTTTCAAAAGAAATTCAAAATATGTATCTAAAACTTTGGAAAATGTTCACAAATTCAAAAACAAAAACCACAAATTCATTTTTTACATGAATTTAAGACAATGTTCACAATTTCAAAAAATGTTCAAGAATTTAGAAAATTGTTCCCAAATAAAAATAATTGTAGACTAAAAAAAGGTTCGTGATTTCAACAAATGTTCACAAATTTAAAATATGTTAACGAATTCAAAAAATGTTAATGAAGTTCAAAAAATATCCATGAGTATAATTTTTTTTAACAAGTGATCATGAGTGTGGAAAATGTTCATGAATTGAACAAATATTCAAGAATTTAAAATATACTCATGAATTCAAAAAATATTCAGGTATTTGTGAAAAAATGACGACTTTCAAAAAAATGTTGTAAGTCTGAACAAAATGTCCATGAATTTCTAAATAAATGGTTTTAAAAAATGTTCACACATTTAAATAATCATGATTATTATTTTCTAAAAGGTTTAAGAATGTTTAAAAATGATATTTGAAAAAAATATTAAAACAAAAATCAGAAAAGGAAAAGGTAAAAAGAATGAGGACAGACAGACAGAAAAGCGGGCCAGCCCATTTCGGCGTTAGGTCGTTCCAGGTCAGGTAATAGGATCTGCCTAATGTATCAATAGAACTTTTCAGAACCAGTTTTGATATGATTTTATGAACCAGTTTTAGAAGTTTTTCGTGGGTTTTTCTACTTATTTTGTTTTTGTGTGTTTTCTGTATGGGTCTACATTAGTTTTTCAGATTTTCTATTTTATCTATTTGCTTTTTTATTTTAAAAAACATGTCAACTTTTTTTGACACATGTTGTACATTTTTTGGATACACTTGATTTTTATACATGTTGACTGTGTTTCAAATACATGATGAACATTTTTATAAAGGCATGTTTGAACATTTAAAAAAATGTATGTTAGACATTTTCTGGATACACCTTGGGCATTTTTTGAACACATGTGGAATATTTTTCAGATACACCTTGAACATTATTCTAATGCACACTGAACATTTTCCGAATGCATGTTAAAGATTTTTCATAAATTCCATGAATATTTGAAAATGCTAAACATTTGTGAAGTGTTAGAACTTAGAAAAAAATTTCTAATG
This sequence comes from Thinopyrum elongatum, assembly GCA_011799875.1. NCBI lineage: Eukaryota > Viridiplantae > Streptophyta > Magnoliopsida > Poales > Poaceae > Thinopyrum > Thinopyrum elongatum. The sequence goes on from CM022301.1 coordinate 380,440,809, forward strand.
TCATGTACATATTTTTAAAAAATTGCACATTTTTTTACATTGTATATATTTTTTAAATGTCTCGCACTTATTTTGGAAACACTTGAATTTTTTAATATGTCATGATGTTTTTTGAATGGCATGATACATTTTTTAAATTACACAAATATATTTTTAAATTATATAAACATATTTTCTAAAAATTTCAAGAACGTAATGCATGGTCATTTTTTGATGTCCTGAGCACATATTTAGTTGTAATTTTTTTTAAAATTGCATGAACCATTTTTTCACACTGCATGAACATTTTTGAATGCGCGATGATTTAAAAAAAATTGAAGTAATTTTTTTTTAAATACATGTATTTAGAATATTTGGGATATAAAAAAAGGAAAAGGAAAATTAACAAACGAAGAAGAAACTAGGTTGGCCCACTACAAGGTTCCTCTCCACTTCTCCATCTCCCCTGTTTTCTATTCTTTCCTCCGTTGCTTCTCTCCCTATGCAAGGGTTTGTTCTTTTGTCTTTACCTGATAGATTTATCTCTGTAGGTGTCGTTGTTGTTCGACTAGAGATGATACCTTATGCGTTATTGCGGCAATTATTTGCCATTAATTCAATGATATTTTGTTGTTTGAAACATTAGTATTTGTATTAACAATATGATAATTTGAACTAAAACACATATAATCTATTGTATTTGATTATTATATACTGCATGATATTTATTAAATATGCATAGCTTGCATGGTGCATATTAAGGTAAGCCTTTTCCATGCATGATGCATGTTAAAGTTGGCATTTTTTACCATGAATGATAGTATGGTGAGTTGACATGGTTGAATGTTGAGAAAATTGAAGTTAACGGGAATCAACTATTTGAGTATATAGGATTTAGTCCTCGTTATTTACATTTATCTTATTGCCCAGAGTACATTCTTGTGATTTTTTGTTTTGTCTTTTCTTTTTATCCAGAAATTGGACGGTTCCGTGGTGAAATTTGTGTAGTTGTTCTTGCTTCCTTAGCGCCCTCGCTTCTCCACATGTATGTTTGTGATTTACATTCTTTTTTTCTCTTTCTTGTTTCTCACATTAGCCTCTTCTCTTAAACCTTGTTCCCCTTTGCATTATATTTTTCTTGGTGCTCACATGAATGGCTTGCTTGGTTTGCAAGAGCCTCGGTGGGGCTTCCCTCGGTGTGATGTGGCTCCTCATCGCCTTTTTTTGTTGATGGCTAAAGAATTCCAGAGGCCTCTGGTAGGTGTACCATATCCCCACTAAATCTTTTTCTTTCGTGGTTGCTGATTTGTGTAATGTAGTCTGTTTTAAGTTTCCCATGTGTTTGTAATAGTAATTTGTTAGTGTGCTCCTTTATTGTGGTATTATGTGTGCCTATTTTTTGTATGCCTATTATTTTGTACGTCATTAAGTTCTAATTAAATTTTTTTTCAAATATTACCTTTTATATTATTGTAAATAATTTATAACTAGAACTTGCAGTGGTAAGTCTTTTAGGTTTGGCGGCGATAATTTTAGTGTTGTACAATATTAGTTGCAATGCAGTTTATAATGCAATATCTTTTTGATCCACTTGTTATTATCTCACATGTTATCATTGTTCTTTCAATGTTTTAAGTATCTCTTATGCAATTATATTTTGACTTTTATTTTGTGTCATTATTGCATTTAGTTTTGCTTTGACCTCTCTAGTCTAGACATAGCTAGTTGTGCCAATCTTTCATTCTGTTAGATTTTGTTTTGGCATTGTTATTTCTTAGCCATATTTGTAGTTCATTGTTAGTAGTAACTAGTAGAATGCCCGTGCGTTGCTATGGGCTACAATGCATATAAATAAATCAAACAAATAATTAAGGTCGTCTCAAAGGTCGAAGTTTATTTCTCCCTCATACGTCAGGGCGTGTTCACACATCAAACGAGCGCAAAGCAGGTTCCTCAAAATCCAACCATCTGGATAGTCCGGACTCCCACAAATACACTCCATATGTGGGGGACAAATGTAGTTGTCTTGACTATCCGCCATGTTATCTTCAACATGCGGTCCCATAAAAACCCCAGCCCACGATGCACATTTATCTTTTCTTGCCGGACCCTCCCCTTCCCGCTCGGTTTCCTATCGTAGTAGTACATTTCTCGCAGTTATGCTCTCCTTTAAAACCGGACGATGCCCACCTCATCTTCGCCATGACAACCTCTTTCTGTCACACCATACCTCCCATGGACCGCCAAGTAGGAGTCTCCCGCTAACCGCCCCCCTCTCCACACTGATCCCCTCCCAGTGCCTCATCTAGCCAAATGCCCATGCATTGCTACGGGCGACAAAATTTGTTGTCAAAACCAGCTTAGCCTGAAATAGTTGTGTATGTATAATGCTTTTCATTAGTGTGATGTTCTAAGTTCTAACATCCACTGCTTTTATATAAACTATATTTTTTCATGTTTGTATATATCCATTTTCTCTAAGTATAGCCTTCCTTGTTGTTTTATGAGCATTAAGATCAAGCTTTATGCTAAAAAAATAGCACACGTGATGCTCTTCACGACCTATTACAAATTTATGGTCTAGATGCTGACATAGTTGCACAAAATTATTGTTCAATCAAGAGTCCATGTCTCAACTAACCGCAACAGCAAATCAACCACAGCTGCAAGAAAGCTAATTTTTAAGTAGTACAAATCAAGCATGGTATCAAAATATATCACCTAATTAATAAAAAAATCCAACGTGGAAGTACTTTCATCTTAAGAAGTTTCACATGAGGATCTTTTATCTTAGGACCCAAAATCCATCAAATTCCAAACAAATCGTCCGACCAGCATGTTCAGATTTTTAACACAAAGCATAGACAATGAACAATGAACAATAGAAAAAAACACAGACCACATGAATACCAATGTCGGTTCGGATGCTGATCCCCAGCAGAGAGATGTACTTTGAAGAGATGGTCATCTGCCGATGACACATATGATCCCCTAATACACAATAACCCTTCAAATTGATGGGCACTGATGTACAATGTGTAAAGCCGAGCATGGCAAGACTGAACTACACCATCCACGGTTAGCTTCGAGCCCAGTGGGTGGGATTTGGATCAGCCGCCATCGCCACGACATCGGCAGCAACAAAAGACCAAGAAGCCGCGGATGATGAGCTCGCCGCTCCTGTGGATGATTAATCTCGTTCTTCCAGCCCCTAGAGCTCTCCAAGATCACATGAATTATTTTTCAGCCAAATGGATGATTAATCACTATAGGTCAACGTTAGCTACACAATCAAGTATAGATCAGAGAGAGAGAGAGAGAGAGAGAGAGAGAGAGAGAGAGATTGCTCCTGCTCATACATATTCCAGCTTTTCCTTCTATTCAGATTTTGATCTGTGCTCACAGAGGCAGGAATTAAGAGCATCTACAGCCGGACATAGCAAATATGACCCCTTAAACGCCCACAGACACGCCCTGAAATATGAACCCGCTCTACTTATTAATCGCCATGGTCTCTGTCCAGGAGTTGCAACTAGTTTCTAGTGTTTATAGGGTGTGCTAGGCCGTGCTTAGCGTTTACCAGAGGGGTAGGCTTTGATGCGGTAGGCACTATGGCACGGTGTACCAAGCGCAGTACCATCCGACAAGGTGGACTTGGGAACCTTGTACACATCGTTTGAGGTCGTAATGGAAACTTCGGCGGGATTTCCCTTGCGGGTTCATCCCTAAATAGGCGATAAACCTGGACTAGAGTCTTGTGTGGTTAGTCAGGTCGTGGTTTACACCCACACCGGGCTTCCGCTTGAAGGTTACCGAGATACATGAAGGGTATATGGTGCTAAGTGGTGAAAACATGTGTGAAGAAGTACACCCCTGTAGGGTTATAAATGATCTATTCGAATAGCTGCGTCCGCAGATATGGACTACTTGGAGACTTATATGGTTCATAGATAACTTGAAGTGGATACTCTAAATGCGCAAGATAAGCGTGAGTGCTATGGATGGCCTTCTCATAGGGAGACGGGAGAGAATCCATAGTAGTATTGTTGTGGTGATTAGTGGACTCGTGTGCGCTTTCTCACCTCAAAGAAATTACTAGTACTCATAGTACAGGATAGCCACAGAGTCAAAGCTGGCTTGCTGCAGTTAACCCCACAACACACTTCTTGATACTGATGCATATGTGGTTAGTTCTGATGTAAGTCTTGATGAGTACCTTTGTACTCATGTTTGCTTAATTTACATTTTTGCATAGGAGACTTCCATCTCACTAGTAGTTCCACGTGGACTTCGATGAGTAGCTTGTATCCTAGCTACGATCTTGTACCCTTTGGAGGGTCTTGTAGATAGACATGCTTTCTAGCCTTCTTTTTTTTCAGCTGTCTGTACTCAGACAAGTCAATGCTTCCGTTGCTTGTATGACTTTGTATGCTGGGTCATGAGACCCGTGTCTGTAATATCATGTTATGTATGGCTCTTCGAAGCCTCTTAAATAAATACTTTGAGTGGTAGAGTTATGTTATGATGCCATGTTGTATCTACGCATATCGTGCATATTGTGTGTATGTTTTGAAATGCATTGATATGTGTGGGATTCGACACCTAGTTATCTGCCTTTGGTAGCCTTTCCTATAGGGAAATGCCTCCTAGTGCTTCCACTAAGCCTTGGTAGTTCGCTACTGCTCCGGAACACATGGATTGACCGACTTGTATCCTTCCTTGCTCCTGTGTCTATCCCTATGGGGAAATGTCACACGTTGTTCCTTTAAGTCCTTGTAGCTTGCTACGACTTGGGTTCATACATTGATGACCGACACGTGCTTTGCAGGTTTACCTATGCCTGTCCCTGTATGTTTTTGCCACCTTGGCTTATGACTAGTCATGTCAACCTGGGTTCTCTGTCATATGGATGCTAGCATCACAATCATATACATGAGCCAAAAGGCGCAAACGGTCCCGATGAAGGTAAAGGCGGCAGCCGTGGGTTACTGTGCGTGAGGCCGCAAAGTGATATGATGTGCCTTATGCTAGATCGGTGTGACCTAGGATCAGGGTCCCGATAGCTATGGTATTAAAGCCTGACTGCCTGTAGGATTACCAAACCAAACTGGTCGAAGTCGAGTCTAGAAGTGCTTTAGTTATATAGGGGAATTGATTGTGGAAGGGAACGTAAGATTCTTTTTACTCGTTATCCTTGTGTCATTCTAACTCTGAGTCATCCTCTTCCTTTCTACGGGGTTTAAGAACTAGGCTTCTCATCTATCTATTAGGATGATGAGTTACTATGCTGGAGACTTATAGGAAAGGTGTTGTCTTCTCGGATTGGTGTTTCCATAATAATTCAGTTGTTATGTTGTCAGTTGTCTTGCAGGTTATTTCATGTTTCATGCCTGTACAGCCATTATGCTGTCCGAGGTATCCAAGGTTTCTAAATATTTTGATGCATTTGCAAATCATTTCTTCTTGTTCTGATGTCTTTTTGGCCAGGCTTGACACACAAATTGTTGTGTTGAGGTATTCCATTACCTTAACATATCTGTTGAAGTTAATAGGAAACCATGTTATTTAAGTGAACCACCCAGAGATTCAGCCTTTGTGTTATATCCCCAGTGTGATAATTCTGACCATCATTCTCGAAAGCATCTCGTGATGCCATTTAGTTAGTAGGTATTCTATTTTTGGGTTCTTGAACCCATGATTCATCCCGCTTATTCCTTGTTGATAGAGATTGTAGCTCCTTTAGGTGGATTAGTAACTTTGTTCTAGTTCTCTAGGTCCGTGGTATATCATTCTTCCAAACACCATGAACCATCCATGGCAGAAGTTCCCTTGAACCAAAAGATAACAAGAGTGCTCCTGATGAGTTCTCCATTCCATTTGTGACTATGTAAATCCTACCTTTCTGCATGGATTATCCGGAAGAAATATGTTGAACTTGTTTGACATGCTAATCTATGCATCCACTACTCAGAAAATCATGTGTTCCTTAGAGTTCTCCCTTTTTAGCTGTATTCCGAACTTCATCTATCAGTTGATGGTACGAAGTAGTTGTGCATTCATGTTCATCAGTGCCTATTATTCTTGTGGTCCGTCAATATGTTCCATTTCAGAATGACTAGGAGAAGCGAACTCCAATACCTCATCCATATCTAGGATTAGGTTAAAGCAGTTGTATTCCATAGATCAAAATGCCAATCCAGCTTTTGTTTTGTTCTACCTTGGAGTATTACCTTCTTTTATGTCAAGAATATCATGAGAATTACACACCATCCTATGAATTCTTGATACAATGATACTTATCACCATCATCATTCATTTCTTGGTCTTCGTGTTGTTGAACCAGAATGCCGACAAATGAACTGTGATGTGTAAAATCAATGCTCCTAACAACCCCTTTGCTTAGTAGTTAATGGACAATATTTCCATTCTTAGTGTGATGGTTATTGAATCACCATTCTAAGATTGATCGTGCTACCTAGTTCATTTTTCCTTGGTGCACTTTCCAATCAATGGGTTAGGATTGTGTCAATCTCTCGCTCTTTTGATCATATCATCTTGCCCTGTAAAGCAAGATTGTTCTCGAGCTTAATAACATATCGGTGTCATGATTTTCCGAATATCTTCTCGGAAATATTACCAGTTTGTCCCCTGACCGTTATATTGAGCTGGTGATCAAGTTGGTTTTCCTCTAAACCATCCCTTCTCCAAGAATCTGTGTTGGATACCCCTGAGCTAGTTGTCTAAGCTAAACAACAACTTGGAGAGTTGGAAGATAAAAGCTTTGCCTAACTTAGTTCATTCAAAGGGATATCCTTGGTGTGTGTGTGTGTGTGTGTGTTGAAGAGGGATGATTAGTTCACCGATTGACCTTCGTGTTCATTTTTTGGATCTATTGTCTTATTCAATCTTTTGATTTGAGTGTGGGCTATCATCAAATCAAAATCAGAACCAATGATTTTCGTAATGTTGTTCTACTCGTAGGTTTTCCTCGAGCATACACCTTTATAAATCTTTTGGTCTGACCAATGCTATCATCTTGCTCACATAGTTATGGAATTCCATCTATATGGAATCTCGATAAATTGTTGTTGAGCCCATCGACAACATTCTTATCTTATCCATGATTCATGTTGAACATTAAAATAGTGTTGGAAACTTTTGAAAGCATTTCCTTCATGCTAGTTCATGAAGCATATGTTTTGGATGAAAGAAGTGACTTCCTCTAATTCACATGTATGTAAGTTGCCACCGTGAATTCGAGAAACCTTATTTTTGATTCCTCTGGAATCATCCCAAGTCAGTCATGCATGTGCGAAGTATTCTATGGTTTGGTAGATTAATTACCTCCATTCCATATGTATTCCATAGCACACCAAGCCACTGATTGATTTGTTCAAGGAGAAGAAGTTCCATGTTAAGAGCTAATCATATGACTTATGCAAGGACTTCGATATCCTTGATGATGGTTCCCAACCAGAACTCGGTAGTGTTTTGTTGTAAGATCCCTATGTGGACACGATTGTCCTGGACATTCGGTTCACATGTAACTTGCAATCCAGCCCATGTTTTGGAGTTTACTACTGTAGTTCATTTCCCGAGAATCTCACAACGTCATCTCGTCGATTTGTGTTGCAAACTTTCCTTTCCAGACATGATGAGTCTGGAATATTCTATTACCAACCAGATCTAAATCTCAGACAGTTATGATGGTTGGAACTTTCCAAGATCTATGATGTAGGTCCCGGCGAAGGTAAAGGCAGCAGCTGTGGGTTACAGTGCATGAGGCCGCAAAGTGATATGATGTGTCTTATGCTAGATCGGTGTGACTTAGGATTGGGATCCCGACAGCTTTGGTGTCACAGCCCTAGATTGTTGCTTGTAAATAGTTGCATCAGTGAGCATCATGCATCATGTTAAATTCAAGAGTTTTGAATTGAGGAATATTTGGAAGCCTAAAAAATTGAAATAAAAGGGCAAAGAACCCTGGAAATCTCATTCAGTATTTCTAAAATGTTCCTTTAATATTTTTGAGAATTTTGGCAAGAATTATATTTCAAACCAAAATTCAGGAACATTTTTAAGGAATTATTTTTGGGACTTTAGATTTAAATCAATAACATATTTGAGTAGGATTTATTTCTGTTATATAAGAAATAAATTTCAATATTTTTGTAAGTTTGCATGTGACCTTCGTGTGGTTCCCTACGCTCACATAATAATTTATAGAAAGTTTAAAAATGATTTGGTATTTGACTCAAATCAAAACAGATCACAGAAAATAATAGAAAACAGAAAGAATAAATAAAAGAACAGAGAAAGGTTTTACCTGGCCCAAATCCTCTAGCCATCCCAACCCACCTGGCACTACCAGTCGCCTTCAAGCTCGTGCCAGAGGGCACGAGGGCACGTGCTCGGTGCGCGCGGCCACACGACGTGACACCTCCTGCTTTCGCCGACCGCCTGGAGATGGCTAAGGGCGCAACGCAACCCACTCGCCCCTCTCTCACTCTCCCTCGTCCCCACCCCCTCCCCCGGCTCTCTCCCTCACCTGCCCCGAGTGTGCTCGCCGCGGCCGTTCGCTGCCACCACGTCCACCAACCATCCCTCACCCCGCAATCGTGTCCCACCGCTCCGCTAACGATCACCTCATCTCCACATCGAAGGTCACCTGGTCGGACGCCCTGTGACGTCGCCTTCGAGCTCGTCACCGCCGCATCTGTTCGTCGCTCGTCGCTGATGATTTGACTGCTCCAGGCCTCTCCCGTGCCCACTGAGTACCCTGCGGACATCACTGTGAGCCCCTGAGCATTTCCCCTCAGCTCCCCCTCTCGCGTTCTTCCTCTAGCCGCCGCCCCGCGAGCTCCCGAGGCCACCGTCCGCCATGGTCGACGTGCTGCTCACCTCTGAGCTTACCTCACCTAGATATGCTGCCCACCGTGCTAGCTACCTAGTTCACTAGTAGGTGAGCCGTAGCCCCGCGCCCGTGCCCCACCGAGCTCCGACCCCCGAACTTGTCGCCGCTGCCGTCGCTACACTCCACCTCCGGCCACCCCCAATGCCACCGTTGGATGCGTCATGCTGAGAGCATTCCAACGCACCTAACCGCAGCTCCAACCGTCACCGGAATCACCGGAATGGTGAGCTCCGCCACGTCTTGCTTAGCGCCGGCAGTTAACCCGGGTGGTGATGAGCTGGCTGATCTGATTAGCGCTAATGACTTGGTTAATGACACCCTAACTAAAATACCTGAGCCAATGACAGTGGGTCCCGCATTTTAATTAGCATGCTGCTAGTTTTCTGGTTAGATTAATATTACCCCCCTGCGGGCCCCACCTGGCAGCTTTGACTTTGCCACGTGTGCGTTGACTCGTGATTGCTTGTATCTGCGTTGGTATTTCCCTGAAGAGGAGAGGATGATGCAGCACAGCAAAGGTAAGTATTTCCCTCAGTTATGAAACCAAGGTTATCAATCCAGTAGGAGAACCAAGCAACACTATGTAAACAACACCTGCACACAAATAACAAATACTTGCAACCCAACATGTAAGAGGGGTTGTCAATCCCTCCTAGGTATTGAGATAGATTAAATTATATGAGATTTGATAAATAGATCTGGCAAAAACACAAAATAAAATAAATAAAGAAAAATTGCAGCAAGGTATTTTTGGGTTTTGATATGATAGGACATAGACCCGGGGACCATAGATTTCACTAGAGGCTTCTCTCGAGAAAATAGCATACGGTGGGTAAACAAATTACTGTTGGGCAATTGATAGAAAAGCGAATAATCATGATGATATCCAAGGCAATGATCATGTATATAGGCATCACGTCCAAGATTACTAGACCGACTCCTGCCTGCATCTACTACTATTACTCCACACATCGACTGCTATCCAGCATGCATCTAGTGTATTAAGTTCATGGAAAAATGGAGTAATGCAATAAGAACGATGACATGATGTAGACAAGATCTATTCATGTAGGAATAGACCCCATCTTTTTATCCTTAATGGCAATGATACATGCGTGTCATGTCTCCTGTTGTCACTGAGATTGAGCACCGCAAGATCGAACCCATCACAAAGCACCTCTTCCCATGGCAAGAAAAATCAATCTAGTTGGCCAAACCAAACCAAAGTTTCGGAGAAGAAATATGAGGCTATAACAATCACGCATAAAAGAGTTCAGCAAAGACTCAAATAATATTCATAGATAGATATGATCATAAACTCACAATTCAACGGATCCCAACAAACACACCGCAAAAAGTCATTACATCAAATAGATCTCCAAGAACATTGTATTGAAGATCAAAAAGAGAGAAGAAGCCATCTAGCTACTACCTACGGACCCGTAGCTAGGTCTGAGGCAAACTACTCATGTATCATCGGAGGAGAACCAATGAGGATGATGAACCCCTCCGTGATCGGTTCCCCCTCCAGCAAAGTGCCGAAAAAGGCCTCTAGATTGGATCTCGTGGTTCTGGAACTTGCGGCTGCTGGAATTGTGTTTCGTCGACTCCCCTAGGGTTTTGGGGATTTTAGAGTATTTATAGAGCTGATAGGTGGTGGAGGGGGTGCCTGTGGGCTCCACTACCCACCAGGGTGCGCCTGGTGACTAGTGGGCCGCACAGGCCCCCTCTGCTGCACTTCTTGGGCCTCACGGGTGTCTTCTAGGCAGAAAAAAATCTCCAAAAACTTTCGCTGCATTTGGACTTCGTTTGATATGGATATTCTGCAAAGTAAAAAACAAGCAAAAAATAGCAACTGGCACTGGGCACTATGCCAATAGGTTAGTCCCAAAAAATGATATAAAGTTGCTAGTAAATGAATATAAAATATCCAAGATTGATAATATAACAGCATGGAACAATAAAAATTTATAGATACATTGGAGGCATATCAGCATCCCCAAGCTTAATTCTTACTCGTCCTCGAGTAGGTAAATGATAAAAACATAATTTTTGATGTGGAATGCTGCCTAACATGTTCATCACCTATTCTTTTCTTTTGTAGCATGGACATTTGGACTTTAGATGATTCAAAGCAATAGTCTATAATTGACATGAGGACATCAATACTCAAGCATATCAACAAGCAACCATGTCTTTCAAAATATCAACACTAAAGAAAGCTATCCCTAGCCCATTATGCTCAATCATTGATCCATTCATGAAACACACTCAAATATTAGCTAGATCCAATGCACAAGTATGATCATAGTGTTCCCTAGTTGGTGCTTTATAAGAGAAGATGGAGACTCAAAAAATAAAAATTGCATAAAAGTAAATAGATAGGCCCTTCGCAGAGGGAAGCAGAGATTTGTAGAGGTGCCAGAGCTCAAAGCTTAAATTTAGAGATAAAATTGTTTTGAGAGGCATGCTTTTCCCTTCAACGAAAACGACCGAGAATTCCCAATACTTTCCATGCTAGATACATCATAGGCAGTTCCCAAACATAAAATAAAGTTTATTTCTTTTTCCACCATTCTTTCACAATCCATGGCTAGTCGCATCCACGGGTGCCTTCCATACCAACACTTTCCAAGGAATTTATTATTGAAAACATAAAGTAAATTTATTTTTCAATTCGGGACTGGGCATCCCTATTACCGGCCACACTCTCGCGCAATGACAAGTGAATAAACACTCATCTTGAGAATAACACATCTAGCATGGAAAATATTGGCCACCCCGTGCCACTTCATGAGCGGTACAGGCAAACAAAAAGAAAATTCATTTTGAAAATTAGAGTTGGCACATACAAATTTACTTGAAACGAAATGGAAATACCGCATATAGGTAGGTATGGTGGACTCATTGGCACAACTTGGTTTAAGGAGTTTGGATGCACAAGCAGTATTCCCTCTTAGTACAAGGAAAGGCTAGCAAATAGATTGAGAAGCAACCAACCAAAAAGCAAAAACGATCATAAACGAGCATTAAACATAACTAACACCGAATAATGCACCACAAGCAGTGTTGGGGATATGACCCCATGATATAACCCGCCGAATAAAGGCCGGGTCATATTACTGGCGACTCTTGGAGCCAGGCTTCAGATGGGCCGGAGCAATCAAGACGCAAGGCTAGTAGGGCGGCTCACAAGATGGGACGGCTTAGGGCCCAGAACTAGAAGGCGGCGGATGATGGCCCAGAAGCATAAGCCGCCGCATGATGACTTGCTAGAGGAGCAAGGCGACTTAGAGTTGGACTCAGTCACGGGTCATAACATGACCCGGACTCTTGTAAACCCAGGGGCCTCGACCTGTATATAAAGGTGAGTCCCCAGGACAGATAGATCAGGTTACAATTAATCGATAGCTAGGTCAAGCGAATTCGCTTCCTTGTAATCGGTACTCAAGCAATAAGCAGAAAAGCAGGAGTAGGCATTTACCTCCACCGTGAGGGGCCGAACCTGGGTAAATCCATGTCTCTCGATTCCGCTCAACCCCGACAAGCTAATCACCTAGTTGTGATGGCCTCACGTCTAAGTCCTCACACTAGGACATCTGCCGTGACAAAACCACGACAGTTGGCGCCCACCTTGGGGCCAGCGCACTGTGGTTTCGAGTTCTTGAAGGGCTCTTTCCCAGGGACCGAGGGATACGCCGTTGGCAAGATGACCAAGAGTCACCGCGGCAAGCTCTATATCGACGACGCTGGTTGGGGCCCCGAGGCCGACTCAAACGAGTACGGGTACCGGATCCCCTTCGGCGGAATCCACGTCTTCATTGGCAAGATTGGCAGATCTGAGCCTGAGCCGGACATCTGCACCGACCTCGTCGAGCTGGCTCGGCGCATGCAACCCGCCTGGATCCAAGTGATGTGGCTTGAACTACGTCGGTATTTCCCCAAAGAGGAAGGGATGATGCAGCACAGTTACGGTATGTATTTCCCTCAGTGATGAGACCAAGGTTATCGAACCAGTAGAAGAACCACACAACATTATGTAAATGGTACCTGCACACAAAGAACAAATACTTGCAACCCGACATGAAGGAGGGGTTGTCAATCCCTCCCGGGTAAAAAGATAGATAAAATTGTAGTAGATTGGATAAATAGATCTTGCGGAAACGCGAAATAAAATAAATAACAAAAAAGTGCAGCAAGGTATTTTTGGGTTTTTGGATTAATAGATCTGAAAATAAAAGCGAATAAAAATAGATCTCAAAGGCAAATATGATAAAGGATAGACCCGGTGGCCGTAGATTTCACTAGTGGCTTCTCTCAAGAAAAATAGCATACGGTGGGTAAACAAATTATTGTTGGGCAATTGATAGAACTTCAAATAATTATGACGATATCCAGGCAATGATCATTATATAGGCATCACGTCCAAGATTAGTAGACCGACTCCTGCCTGCATCTACTACTATTACTCCACACATCGACCGCTGTCCAGCATGCATCTAGTGTATTAAGTTCATGGAGAAACGGAGTAATGCAATAAGAACGATGACATGATGTAGACAAGATCTATTCATGTAGGAATAGACCCCATCTTGTTATCCTTAATAGCAATGATACATACGTGTCATGTCCCCTTCTGTCACTGGGATTGAGCATCGTAAGATCGAACCCATCACCAAGCACCTCTTCCCATGGCAAGAAAAATCGATCTAGTTGGCCTAACTAAACCAAAGATTCGAAGAAGAAATACGAGGCTATAAGTAATCATGCATATAAGAGATCAAAACTCAAATAACTTTCATGGATAAAATAGATCTGATCATAAACTCAAAGTTCATCGGATCCCAACAAACACACCGCAAAAAGAGTTACATCAAATAGATCTCCAAGAGACCATTGTATTGAGAATCAAAAGAGAGAGAGGAAGCCATCTAGCTACTAACTACGGACCCGAAGGTCTACAATGAACTACTCACGCATCATCGGAGAGGCACCAATGAGGATGATGAACCCCTCCGTGATGGTGTCTAGATTGGATATGTGGTCTCTGGAACTTACGGCGGCTGGAATTGTGTTTCGTCGACTCCCCTAGGGTTTTTGGAATATTGGGGTATTTATAGAGCAAAGAGACGGTGTGGGAGGCCACCGAGGTGAGCACGACCCACCAGGGCGCGCCTGGGCCCCCAGGCGCGCCCAGGTGGGTTGTGCCCCCCCGGGGCACCCCTCTGGTACTTCTTTGGCCTATCTTGTGTCTTTTGTTCCAGAAAAAATCACCAAAAAGTTTCGCTGCGTTTGGACTCCGTTTGGTATTGATTTTCTACGAAGTAAAAAACAAGCAAAAAAATATCAACTGGCACTGGCACTATGATAATAGGTTAGTCCCAAAAAATGATATAAAGTTGCTATAAAATGATTGTAAAACATCCAAGATTGATAATATAACAACATGGAACAATAAAAAATTATAGACATGTTGGAGACGTATCAACATCCCCAAGCTTAATTCCTGCTCGTCCTCGAGTAGGTAAATTATAAAAACAGAATTTTTGATGTGGAATGATGCCTAACATGTTCATCACATATTCTTTTCTTTTGTAGCATAGACATTTGGACTTTTATATGGTTCAACGCAATAGTCTAGTTTTGACATGAAGATTTCAATACTCAAGCATATCAACAAGCAACCATGTCTTTCAAAATATGAATGCTACTTCTTGAGCTTGCGTTGGATTTTCCCTTGAAGAGGAAAGGGTGATGCAGCAAAGTAGAGATAGGTATTTCCCTCAGTTTGAGAACCAAGGTATCAATCCAGTAGGAGACAACGCACAAATCACCTAATACCTGCACAAACAATCAAACAACTTGCACCCAAAGCGATAAAGGGGTTGTCAATCCCTTCACGGTTATTTGCAAAAAGTGAGATCTGATAGAGATAGATAAATGGTAAAGTAAATATTTTTGGTTTATAGATCGGAAAGTAAAAGATTGCAAAATAGTAGATCGGAAACTAATATGATGGAAAATAGACCCCGGGGCCATAGGTTTCACTAGAGGCTTCTCTCAAGATAGCAAATAATACGGTGGGTGAACAAATTACTGCCGAGCAATTGATAGAAAAGTGCAAAGTTATGACGATATCTAAGGCAATGATCATGAATATAGGCATCACGTCCATGTCAAGTAGACCGAAACGATTCTGCATCTACTACTATTACTCCACACATCGACCGCTATCTAGCATGCATCTAGAGTATTAAGTTCATAAAGAACGGAGTAACGCATTAAGTAAGATGACATGATATAGAGGAATTAACTCAAGCAATATGATGAAAACCCCATCTTTTTATCCTCGATGGCAATAATACAATACGTGCCTTGCTGCCCCTACTGTCACTGGGAAAGGACACCGCAAGATTGAACCCAAAGCTAAGCACTTCTCCCATTGCAAGAAAAACCAATCTAGTTGGCCAAACCAAACCGATAGTTCGAAGAGAATTACAAAGATATCAAATCATGCATAAAAGAATTTAGAGAAGATTCAAATAATATTCATAGATAAGCTGATCATAAATCCATAATTCATCGGATCTCGGCAAACACACCGCAAAAAAGTATTACATCGAATAGATCTCCAAGAACATCGAGGAGAACATGGTATTGAGAATCAAAGAGAGAGAAGAAGCCATCTAGCTACTAGCTATGGACTTGTAGGTCTGTGGTAAACTACTCACGCTTCATCGAAAGGGCAATAGGGTTGATGTAGAAGCCCTCCATGATCGAATCCCCCTCTGGCAGGGTGCCGGAAAAGGTCCCTAGATGGGATCTCATGGTTACAGAAGGTTGCGGCGGTGGAAAAGTGTTTTCGTGGATGCTTCTGGTGGTTTGGGCATATTTGGGAATATATAGGCGAAAGAATTAGGTCAGGAGGGTCACGGGGGGCCCACAAGGGTGGGGAGCGCGCCCTACCCCCTGGGCGCGCCCTCCATCCTTGTGGCCGCCTCGTGGCTCCTCCGACTTCATCTCCAAGTCTCCTGGTTGTCTTCTGGTCCAAGAAAAATCATCGCGAAGGTTTTATTCCGTTTGGACTCCATTTGGTATTCCTTCTCCACGAAGCTAAAAAACAAGGAAAAAACAGAAACCGGCACTGGGCTCTAGGTTAATAGGTTAGTCCCAAAAATAATATAAAATAGTGTATTAATGCATATAAAACATCCAAAACAGATAATATAATAGCATGGAACAATCAAAAATTATGGATACGTTGGAGACGTATCAATGAACACTAAAGCAAGTTATCCCTAGCCCATCATGCTCAATCATTGATCCATTCATGAAACACACTCGCATATTAGCTACACCCAATGCTCAAGTACAACCATAGTGCCCCTTAGTTGGTGCTTTATAAGAGAATATGGAGACTCAAATAAAAATAAAATTGCATAAAGTAAATAGAAAGGCCCTTCGCAGAGGGAAGTAGGGATTTGTAGAGGTGCCAGAGCTCAAAGCGAAAAAGATAGAGATAAAACATTTTGGGTGGCATGCTTTTCCTGTCAACGAAAATGATCGACTAGTTCCCAATACTTTCCATGCTAGATATATCATAGGCGGTTCCCAAACAGAAAATAAAGTTTATTCCTTTTACCACCATTCTTTCACAATCTATGGCTAACCGTATCCACGGGTGCCCTCCATACCAACACTTTCCAAGGAATTTATTATTGACAACATAAAGTAAATTCATTTTTCATTTCGGGACTGGGCATCCCTAATACCTTTGCCGTACTCTCGTGCAATGACAAGTGAATAAACACTCATCTTGAGAATAACACATCTAGCATGGAAAAATATCAGCCACCCTGTACCGTTTCATGAGCGGTACGAGCACACGAAAGGGAAATTTATTTTGAAGATTAGAGATGGCACATACGAATTTGCTTAGAACGGCATTGAAATACTGCATATAGGTAGGTATAGTGGACTCATGTGGCAAAACTGGTTTAAGCATTTTGGATGCACAAGTAGTATTCCTACTTAGTACAAGTGAAGGCTAGCAAAAAGATTGAGAAGCATCCAACCAAGAAATGAAAAATCACGTAAGCGAGCATTAAGCATAACTAACACCGAATAATAAACCACAAGTAGGATATAATTTCATTGCATAACTATTGACTTTTGTGCTTGCATAGGGAATCACAAACCTTAACACCAATATTCTTACTAAACCATAATTACTCATCAACATGACTCACATATCACTATCATCATATCGCAAAACTATTACAAAGAATCAAGTTTATTTTGTCCAATGATCTTCATGAATTTTTTTATTATATCCCTCTTGAATATCTATCACTTTGGGACTAGTTTAATATGTTGCTTTTGATAGCTCAAATAAATTTAAGTGAGGAACATGAGCATAAAATTTTCTTCTCTCAAAATAATATAAGTGAAGCATGAGAGAATTTCTTAAAAATTTACTAACTCTCAAATAAATATAAGTGAAGCATGAGAGCATTTCTACAAAAATAATAAAGTACACCGTGCTCAAAAAGATATAAGTGAAGCACTAGAGCAATTGCATAGCTCAAAAAATTTAAGTGAAGCACATAGAGAAATTCTAACAAATCATAGCATAATTTTGGCTCTCTCAAATAGGTGTGTTCAGCAAGGATACTTGACTTAAACTAAAAAACAAAGCAAGCAAAGACTCATATAATACAAGACGCTCCAAGCAAAACTCATGATATATGACGAATAAAATTATAGCTCCAAGTAAAATACCGATGGTCGTTAGAAGAAAGAGGGGATGCCACCCGGGGCATCCCCAAGCTTAGTTGCTTGTTCATCCTTTAATATTTCCTTGGGGTGCGGTAGCATCCCCACGCTTAAGCTCTTCTTACTCCTTATTCCTTCATCCATCGTGATCTCACCCAAAACTTGAAAACTTCAATCACACAAAACTTAACAAAACCTTCGTGAGATCCGTTAGTATAACAAAGCAAATCACCACTCTAAGTACTGTTGCAAACCCATTCATATTTTATTTTTGCATTATATCTACCGTATTCCAACTTTACTATGGCTCATACCCCCCGATAAAGTCCATAGATTCATCAAAATAAG
Source organism: Thinopyrum elongatum (assembly GCA_011799875.1). Classification (NCBI taxonomy): domain Eukaryota; kingdom Viridiplantae; phylum Streptophyta; class Magnoliopsida; order Poales; family Poaceae; genus Thinopyrum; species Thinopyrum elongatum. Next base: position 380,458,825 of record CM022301.1, read on the forward strand.
CACACAATGCAAAGAAAACAGAATCTGTCAAAAACAGAACAGTCTGTAGCAATCTTAATACTTCGCATACTTATGTAATACAAAAATTCGGAAAAATTAGGAAAGCATAGGAAATTTGTATATTAATCTTTTGTAAAAAATTAAGAATTTTTTGTATTTTATGTGAATCTTCAAAATTATTTTACTGGACGCAAAAGTTTCTGTTTTCCAACAAGATCAAATCAACTATCACCCAACATGATCCCAAAGGCTTTGCTTGGCCAAAACACTAATTAAAACATAAAAAACACAATAAAAACAGAGGCATAATTGTGCGAACACTCAAGAACATAAATAAAAAGGAAAAAATAAAATTTATTCATTGGGTTGCCTCCCAACAAGCGCTATCGTTTTACGCCCTTAGCTAGGCATAAATTTTATTGATGCTCACAAGAAAGATAATAATTGAAACACAAAGAGAGCATCATAAAACATGTGACAAACATATTTAAGTCTAACATACTTCCTATGCATAGGAATTTTATAAGGGAACAAATTATCAAGACAAAAATAACCTAGCATATGCAAGGAAGGACAAAGAAACAATAGCAACCTCAACATGACGAGAGGTAATTTAGTAACATGAAAATTTCTACAACCATATTTTCCTCTCTCATAATAATTACATGTAGGATCATAATGAAATTCAATAATATAGCTATCAAATAAAATTTTCTTTTCATGATCCACATGCATGCAAAGTTGACACTCTTCCAAAATAGTGGGATTATTATCAAATAAAGTCATGACCTCTCCAAGCCCACTTTTATCAAAAATTTCATAAGATTGATCACTCTTCAAATATGTGGGATTATTTTTACCTAGAGTTAACACTCTTCCGAACCCACTTTCAATATTATTGCAAACATATTCATTATGAGGCTTAAATAAATTTTCAAGATCATAAGAATCATTATCACCCCAATCATGATCATTGCAATAAGTAGTGGACCTAGCAATATTAGCATCCCCAAGCTTGGGGTTTTGCATATTATTAGCACAATTGACATTAATAGAATTTATAATAACATCATTGCAATCATTCTTTTCATTCAAGGAGCTATCATGAATCACTTTATAAATTCCTTCGTTTAACACTTCATCATAATTTTCAGATTCATAAATCTCAAGCAAAACTTCATAAAGACAATCTAGTGAACTCAATTCACTAGCAATTGGTTCATCATAATTGGATCTTTTGAAAAGATTAGCAAGTGGATGAGGATCCATAACAATAGATTTTTAGCAAGCGAAGATGCAAGCAAATAGAAGGCACATGGCAACACAAGCAAACATGAGATCTGACGAGAAAAAGGCGAACCAAAAAAAGAACGAATAAAACTGCAAATTTTTGTGAAGTGGGGGAGATGAAAATGAGAGGCAAATGGCAAATAATGTAAATTGCAAGGAGATGACATTTGTAATTAGGAACTTGATAGATGTTGATGATGTCTCCCCGGCAATGGTGCCAGAAATTCGCACGTTGATGGGAGACTATCTTGACTTGATCCTCCCCGGCAACGGCGCCAGAAATTCCTTTTGATGCGGCTTGAACTACGTCGGTATTTCCCCAAAGAGGAAGGGATGATGCAGCACAGCTACGGTAGGTATTTCCGTCAGTGATGAGACCAAGGTTATCGAACCAGTAGGAGAACCACGCAACACTATGTAAATGATACCTGCATACAAAGAACAAATACTTGCAACCCGACGTGAAAGAGGGGTCACTGGGATTGTTCCACTTCTGTTGTATACAAAGAACAAAGAACAAATACTTGCAACCCGACATATGTGTCAGTTCCACTTCTGTCACTGGGATTGAGCACCGTAAGATCGAACTCATCACCAAGAACCTCTTCCCATGGCAAGAGAAATCAATCTAGTTGGCCTAACTAAACCAAAGATTCGAAGAAGAAATATGAGGCTATAAGTAATCATGCATATAAGAGATCAAAACTCAAATAACTTTCATGGATAAAATAGATCTGATCATAAACTCAAAGTTCATCGGATCCCAAGAAACACACCGCAAAAATAGTTACATCAAATAGATCTCCAAGAGACCATTGTATTGAGAATCAAAAGAGAGAGAGAGGAAGCCATCTAGCTACTAACTACGGGCCCGAAGGTCTACAATGAACTACTCACGCATCATTGGAGAGGCACCAATGAGGATGATGAACCCCTCCGTGATGGTGTCTAGATTGGATCTGTGGTTTCTGGAACTTGCGGCGCCTGGAATTGTGTTTCGTCGACTCCCCTAGGGTTTTTGGAATATTGGGGTATTTATAGAGCAAAGAGGCGGTGCGGGAGACCACTGAGGTGGGCACAACCCACCAAGGTGTGTGTGGGCCCCCAGGCGCGCCCAGGTGGGTTGTGCCCCCCTCGGGGCACCCCTCTGGTACTTCTTTGGCCCATCTTGTGTCTTCTGGTCCAGAAAAAATCACCAAAAAGTTTTGCTGCGTTTGGACTCCGTTTGGTATTGATTTTCTGTGAAGTAAAAAACAAGCAAAAAAACAACAACTGGCACTGGGCACTATGTCAATAGGTTAGTCCCAAAAAATGATATAAGTTGCTATAAAATGATTGTAAAACATCCAAGATTGATAATATAACAGCATGGAACAATAAAAAATTATAGATACGTTGGAGACGTATCACCAAGCCGGTCGGAAACACACCTTCGTGGGCTTCACGCAAGGTGTGGAACTTGTGGAAAACTCTGCATCTGGAGGAGAGACTCTCATCTACTCAGGTGATGAGTCCTCGACCGGCGAGACGGAGTCAATCTACCAACTTCAAGATGGCGGGTTTGGGGGCTGTTCTGATGCCGACATTATCCCGGACCCCTATGAGCCATCGTGCCGAGCCACCATCTTCATGGCAGGGATGGCGCCGGCTCTCAACACTACGGCGGCTGGAGCCACGGCGATAGCAGATCCGTCAGCATCCGGCTTAGTCAGGCCGCCAGCTCAAGTTCTGTCTGAGCTGATGAACACCTTGACAACTTTATTGGCAACCGAGGTCACTGCGGAAAATCAGGCAGAGTGCAATGCGGAGATTGCAAAGATTCCAGAGCAGATGACCAAGGCCCAGGAGGATATCAACGCTGAAAACACACGGATGGCCGAATTGCAACTTAGGTTAATGCAGAGGCAGAACGTCTGAAAATGCAGGCTTGGCATATAAATCTTGAGCAGAACACTTCCAATGTAGTTCATCAGTGGAGATATCAGACCCGTTTACCTCCGGGTTACGAGCCGACACCTTTGTTTAACATGCCCGGCGCAGGCCTAAGTACTCCAGGAGCACCGGTTATACCCCAGTTAACCATGGAAGCACCGGGGAACAGAGCAGCAGCCCAACCTCACCAGCCAGAGCCGGCCCGAAGGGAAGAGCTAGGACCTAACCCGCCCCCCCGGTCAGACGCCGCCGCACTTTCCAGCACCGCCGGGTCACTTCTCCAACCTGGTGGATAACATGGTGGCAGCGGTGACCCGACTTACTACGATTCCTATCACCTGCGAGTCACCGGGCGTAGTTGAAACCCGAAACGCCATTGAGTTGTTGCAGACAGCGATTGCTTAGCAGGCTAACTACTCTTACAGCCGGCACCATGTTCATTCTACACTGCTACCGAGTCGTAGTTACAGCTGGCATGCTGAGTCGCCGGCGGTTTTGAGCAGTGAGCGACACCATAACCCGCCCCGTGATAACCCGCCCCTTAACCTGAGGACTGATGCTCAAGCAATTGTGGATGATGCAAGGGCCCGTCGTGAGGCAGAGGCAGCAAACCAGGGGGCTTATCTTTAGGAGCCGGGTCGAATGCTAGAACCATCGGAGTACCGTGCCTAGTGCCGACTTCACATAATGAGCGCATCCTAAAGATTTTAAGGGACCTCGCAAGGTACCCAACTACACGGCGGATCTCCCTCCATAGGCTTGGATTGAGAGCTACGAGCTGGCCATGGATATGCTGGACGTCAGTGATGCGGTCTGCGCCAAATATTTCACTATGATTTTGGAGGGGCCGGCTCGTACCTGGTTGAAAAACCTGCCCCCTAATTCCATCAACACCTGGGCGGAGTTGAAGGAGCGCTTTTATCAGAAATTTTCAAGGAACCTGCAAATAGCCAATAACAATTGTGGATTTGGAGCACTGTGTGCAGCGTGAGGATGAGTCGGCCCATCATTCGGCCTGTCGGGTCGCCACCATTATCCACTCTTCTGAAAATATTTGGGCGGCTCAAGCCATTCTGATCCTGGAGAAGAACTGTCGTTTTGAGCCTCTTAAGCAGAAGTTAGGGCGGCTTAAGCGTAAGTGCACAGATATGGGAAATCTTATGGACGTACTTACCAGATACACTAACTCTGACGGAACAAAGGATTCCAGCTCTGATGAGGATAAGTCGAGCAAGGGCAAGAAAAATGGTGGCGGCAAGGGTCAGCAACAGAATGCCTCGACGCAGAATGGTAATCACAATAACCATGGCAATGGTGGAAAGCACAGACACCCAGATGGAGGTCAGATTTTGTGGCTAACACTAACGTAGGGTTCAAAAATCAGTGTCGTAATGGCAAGCAGCCTTATAATGGGGGGAAGCCCAAGAATTATGAGGAAGCCCTTAACGGGCCATGTCCGAAGCACAATTTTTCGGATTCAGGGCTCCGTAGACCCAAGAAGGTTCGAACTCTGGGGCGTGAATGAAGGATCTCGCTTCACAACAATGCTAGCTCGCCATACCCACGACCTGATCTCGCCTAGTGCGCTGGATCATGAGGACGAGATGAACACAGAGATTTACCCAGGTTCGGGCCACCTTGCGGTGCAAAAACCTACTCCTGCTTTTGGTGGATTGGCCTCACGAGGAGGTAGAGGATGAACTAGTACAATGGATGAGCAGCCTCGCAAGGGCTCAAGTGGTAAGGATGGATCGGTCCCGGTCGGATCGGATCGGATCCCCTCTACGGTGATGGCTAGCCCATATTTATAATGGCCTTAGTCCTCTTCCCTCATAGCTTAGGCGGGAAGGGATTCCACAACGACCAATTTTGAAAGGGGACAAGGAGTACATCTTATCCCGATGAAAGGTGGTCTTCGCCTGCAAAGCTTCTGGCCATGACGCAGCGGTGGGCTCGGCGATGACATCCGTCCTGCCGAGCTCGTGGCCTTGGTCTTGTTGCATCGGAATGGAAAGCTTTGGGGCCTTCCTTGGGAACCTGTGCCTGCCCTTGCTGCTTTAGCACCGAAGGGGAAACTATCCCCTCTGCACCCGCTGGCGCCCGCCTGGCCTTGGTCATCACAGTTCACGTCATCGCGGCCTCACGAGGCAGGAGGCTTGCATAGAGATCTCCGCTCCTCGAGAGGCAACCTGGGGAGGCCGCTCCTCTGGAGGTCTTGGCGTCGTTCGCCTGGCAAGGCCTGGGTCCTCACGAGGGTCTTGTCCTAGGGGTGTTGTAGCTGGGTCGTACCGGGCCGTCGATGAGCCCGCGCACTGGGTTGCAGGCATGCAAGTCTGGGTACCCCCGATCCCAGAACGCCGACAGTAGCCCCCAGGCTCAAGGCGTGCCCGGCCTGGCCTCGAGGCGAAGGCAGAGAGCGAAGGGCGAAGCGCCGCTAGCCCCCAATCGCTTGCGGGCCAGGCTCGACGCGTGGCGCATGACAGGGCGCAGATGCCTCCACTTCCCCATGTTGCCTCGGCGACCACCCCGATTTGACAATGGCCTGACGCACGCTTCAGAGCCATCATTGCTCGAAATGCGTAGGGGCGCCGGTTAACCTCCGTTTGCCTATAAGAGGGCGAGGGGGGCGGAGCCCCCAGCTTGTCCTCATCTTCTTGCTTCCCCATTCTAAGCTGCGGCCTCGACAGCCATGGCGCCAGTGAGGAGGTTGTCTGCCGCCGAAAAGGGGAAAGCCCCCCGGGAGGGACCAGGTTCGCCGCCGCCCAAGAGGGGGCGCGGCCGTCCCCGTAAGTCCACCGCAACGCCGGTGGCGGTTCCCCAGGGGCGCGAGCGCACCCCCATGGGGGTCCGCATTGCCTCCAGCGGCCGTGGGAAGGGTCCCTCCCGTGGAGACGGCTGCAGGCTCACGGCGGCTGCCCGGCCACCACGCTCGCGATCCCACTCAACCGACGTGGCCCAAGAGTTTGTGGTGCGGGTGGAGACGCCGGCAGGCACCTGACTCCAGCTCCCGCGCTTCTTCGCGGAGACGTTGCCGGCCGGAGGGCCCGCTGGCCTATGGCTGCAGGCCGACGGCTGCTGCAACAAGGCCTCGTGGGTGGAGGTCGAGGTTACCCCCGCTGGCAATGTGTTCTTGAACCACGGGTGGCAGACATTCGCCCGCGCCCGCGGCCTACAGGGGAGGCGTACCCTCCACTTCAAGTATGACGGGGTGCGTGACGCTCTTCGTCAAGGTCTTCGAGGAAGATGGCATGCGCTTGGGGTGCTGCCCTGAGGGCGACGACAGCGACAACGACCACCTCTCCGACGACATCGGCTACCGCGGGGACGGCGTCCTCCACGGTGAACTTGCCCTTGGCGACGGCGGCGACACCTCTGGCAGCAGTGGCGCCTCCCCCGGGGGAAGCACGAGTGACGACAACTATGACGATCCGCCACGCCGCCGTGCCCTGACCAAGGAGGAGGGTGAGGCGCCACGCCGCCGTGCCCCCGTCAAGGAGGAGGAGGACTTCGACTGAGCGCGGCCGGCGCTGGAGCCTGGCTTCAGGAACAGCGGCCCTCGCGAGGCCGCTCCTTTTGTTTGTTTTTTGGTTTCCTACATCAAGACTCATGAAGAGCCCCATGGGGCGTGTAATGAACTGTGGCGCTTGCGCCTTTATATCAGTGTTTCCCACTCATATTCTAGCATCTACATTGCTACTAATTGAGAGGTTCTTGCCTGGCGCGATTAGTATAACTTAGCTTGATGCGCTTGTGACCCTTGACGGGTTCCTACGTCGTGGGGGCGCGCTCCTCCGGAGACTTGATCCTAGGTACACCCCTGGGGTCCCGATGAGGCTCCCTCCTTATGGACCAGATTGCTCCGGGGTCTCGAGGGGCTCACGGCCCGCAAGGTCCCTAGGGGACTCGCGAGATTACAGGGCCTCCGGAGATGCCTCCGCCAAGCGTCGGACCTCGCGGAGATGAAAAAAGCACTTGACGTAGGATTCCTCAATAATGAGCCAGACCGTGGCTACTTTTTCTCCAGCCACCCTTCCTTAGCGCCCATCTTGCGTCCAGAGCCCCCGAGTGAGGGGCGATCGTCGCTGGTATGCCAGGTCGCGATGCCTGGCAAGGAGAGGAGATAAATGCTCCTGAGGCCAGGGGCCAAAAGCGATACGTGCCTATTGGCTCGCTCGAGAGCGTTGCGCGAGGATTCGGACGCCAAGGCCTTGGCGAGGTGTGCGTGTGGGCAGACCCGCGGCCGTTGTGGCCTGGGACTCCAATGTCACTGGGGCTAGCCCGAGCATAACACCGTGCCCAGCCCCTGCTCGCGGGACGCGCGGGAGGGAGCAACGGGCAACCGCCACTTCCTCTAAAAATGAGATTCGAGGAGGAAAAAACACTGCAAGGAGGAAAAAGAAAGTCCCACCCCTTTTCGAATAAAGATGCGAGAACTTCAAACTTCATTCCAAAAAGTGGCAAATTGGTTACAAGAGCAAGCGAAAAAAAAAGCCGCGTCCGGCGCCTATGCTAGTCTTCCCACCAGCGTGGAGCATGGGGCCTCCACTTGGCGTGAGCATAGTCGTTGCTCGACCGTGTCATCCGCCAGCGCGGAGCATGCACTGGTACCGTATCGTGCTATACAAACGGTTTTTAACCCCTTTCCGCGACGGCATTTGGAACCATCGCCTAGTGAGTGACTGCGATAGGGGGGTCCTTCCCACACGACCCAGAAACCGTCAGGGATAGGCGAGCGGCTACTGACGATCGCCATAGAATAAACATATGAGAAGCCGCCCCAGTCCCACATGTTACATCTCGATGTTACGTTTCTGATCAGAGAGACATCCCAAATGATTACGCCGCAATAGTCGTGTGAAAAAGGTGGACATCAACATTTAATCTACCGATATGTTTGTGATAGGTACATTATCGCACACGGTTCAAGAATGTAAAATGTGTGCGGTGCCTCTACTAATGCCAACGTGTCCATTTTCATAACTGTGTGCGATTGGTATTCCTATCACACATGCACACTAGTTTGAAACGTTTGCCGTATTACCGTGAATCGCACACACATATGAGACAAAACCGTGTGTGCGTCCGTCGGGCATCGCAAACGTTTCACGTCAAAGAACCGTCTGTTCTCTATTTTTCATCGCACACGCTGTTTTCTTTCTAACCGTGTGCACATTATTTTATTCGCTCCTTTATAATTTTATTTTTCCATGTAATTTTTTATTCGAATTGGAAATTTTGAAATATGAAACGTGGAATTTAAATTCTTAGCACAATGGTTCAACAACGAATCCATATATAAAATTGTCAGTACAATATGTTCAGTAATTTCAGGATTAGACAGCAATTAACTATGATGAACCACAATATTTAGAGGCGGTAAAGGTGAAGAGACAAGTGTAAATTATTTTGACTGCCGATGGTGTTGAAGAAGTGGAATGCCCATAATGTGCCTTCCTGCATGCCATAGGCACGAACAACTTTTGTCCAACCCCTTGTGACGATTGCCCGCCCATCCTTCACCGCCTTCAGGAAGACTTCTAGAGCATTATCATGGTAGCATGAATTATATAATTAACCTTAGTTGCCTCCACTCCGGTCATGTAGTTTGCAAGGTAATCATCAGTAAATAGCTTCGGAAACCACTAAAAAGAGAAATATATCAGATACTGAGGTCTAATAGAGTAACTTGTTATGGGCAGGGGGAAAAGGCAACACATTACTTACCATCCTAAAGTTCACTGTTGTCTTGGACAAAGTGTAAATAAAGAGCTTAATTCCCATCACCCGTTTCTTTCGCCTAACAATCTTTCTTAGTTTCCTCACTTGACGCTTGTTCATGAATATCTCATTGCCCCATACGCAAAAGGGATCGAAGCGTGGATCAGTACCACTCATACGCAAAAGCGATCGAAGCGTGGATCAGTACTACAAGCAACCAGTAAATGTTAGAAGCTAAACTGAGATTGCACAAATGATGTAAAATACAACTACCTACGTTCCTAAGTACAAGTATTTTTAGAGATTTCAATATGAACTACATATGGATGTATATAGAATTATAGATATAGTTTAGATTAGAATCTAGATTCACTCATTTTGCTCCTTATGTAGTCTATATTGGAATCTCTAAAAATATTTATATTTAGGAACAGATGGTGTATAAGACATGGGATGCAGCTAACCTCGACGGCAAACAATAGCATCGCCCATTGTAGCCCTGTTTAAGTACATGGAAAGCCAATGTTAACTACAACAGGGTTAACATCCACCAAAAATAGCAAATGGTAATAAAATGGCAACATCTGTAGTGATATCTTCATTGCGGAAGGGTAGCACGGTAGCAAAGGGACGGATTAAAAAGTGCATACAACTGTTAATTGCAACAGGCTTAACAGCATCATAAGTCATGTTTTGTAAGTTTGTAGCCATTGAAATACAACTGTTTAAAAATGGATACAACTGTTAATTGCAACAGGCTTAATAGCCATTGAAACCGGTACTGATAAAAATGCAATTGGCAGAGTTAAACATCACAAGGCAGGTGCTGCCAGAGCAGAGAATGGCCCAGTTATCTATAAAAAGGTAGGGAAAATAGCTAAAACGTGTTTGGCATGTTTACTACAACATGCTTAATACATCGACCGTACAAAACATAACCATTAATTGCAACTGGTATTGGTAAGATTGAACTGGTGAGTTCATACTTGGTAAGTCCTGAGAGGTAGTTGCTGGAGCAATTCATCTTGGCCAGAGCCTGCCCAAAGTCAGCGGTGGCGGAGGCGAGCTCTTCCTCCGGGTCGAAGCGTGGATCAGTGCTGCCGACATGTGTACCTACAAGAAGCAAGTAAATGTTAGAAGCCAAAATGCAATTGCACAAATGATGTAAAATACTGTAAGACATGGGATGCAACTAACCTCAACGGCAAACAATAGCATCGCCCGTTATGGCCCTGCGTAAGTACATGGAAAGGCATGTTAAGTACAACAGGGTTAGCATCCACCAAAAATAGCAAATGGGCAGCATCTCTAGTATATCTTCATTGCGGAGAGTAGCACGGTAGCAAAGGGACATATTAAAAAATGGATACAACTGTTAATTGCAACAGGCTTAACAGCATCCTAAGTCATGTTTTGTAAGTTTGTAGCCATTGAAATACAACTGTTTAAAAATGGATATAACTGTTAATTGCAACAGGCTTAATAGCCATTGAAACCGGTACTGATAAAAATGCAATTGGCAGAGTTAAACATCACAAGGCAGGTGCTGCCAGAGCAGAGAATGGCCCAGTTATCTATAAAAAGGTAGGGAAAGTAGCTAAAACATGTTAGGCATGTTTACTACAACATGCTTAATACATCGATCGTACAAAACATAGCCATTAATTGCAATTGGTATTGGTAAGATTGAACTGGTGAGTACATACTTGGTAAGGCCTGAGAGGTAGTTGCTGGGGCACTTCATCTTGGCCAGAGCCCGCCCAAAGTCAGCGGCGGTGGAGGCGAGCTGTTCCTCCAATTCGAAGCGTGGATCAGTGCCACTAACATGTGTACCTACAGGCAACCAGTAAATGTTAGAAGTTAAACTGCAATTGCACAAATGATGTGAAATATTGTAAGACATGGGATGCAGCTAACCTCGATGGCAAACAACAGCATCGGCCGTTATGACCCTGCGTAAGTACATGGACAGGCATGTTAAGTACAACAGGGTTAGCATCCACCAAAAATAGCAAATGGGCAGCATCTCTAGTGATATCCTGAGTCATGTATTGTAAGTTTGTTGCTGGTATTGGTGAAATTGCGCTGGACAGTTAATACTTGAACATCACTCAGTGTGCAGTACTGAAATAAACAAGGCACGAACATGCTTAATACATCAACTGTACAAAACATAGCCATTGCAAGTGGTATTGGTAAGATTGAGCTGGTCAGATCATACCTGTTAAGTCCTGGGGGGTAGTCGCTGGGGCACTTCATCTGGGGCAGAGCCTGCCCCATGTCGGTGGCGGCGGAGGCGAGGTGTTCCTCCGGGTCAACACGCACAGCGGCCATCGCGCCATGGACCACCATCTGCTCCGCGACCTCCACGTGATATGTGGTTGGGCTTGCGCGGAGATGCTCTGGAGGTAGGTGCGGTGGGGATTTGGAGGCATGAGGATGTTTCGTAGGCGCCATTTAAGCAATCAGGTCAGGGCCGTGATAGAGATCGGTGGGTTACCTGACTGGATCCGAGCAGAATGTAGATGTGGTTGAAGCTGTGGTTGCGGCGGCGGCGGTTTGAGTTGCCGGTAGGGGGAGGGGGGAGGGGGAGATACTGAGGAAATTTGATGGGTGGGGATGTGGTTGGAGGAATAACTTGGGCGGGGGAAACACACAACGTAGACGAAGCGCGTAAAATACTCGTGTGCGAGAAAAGAGAAAATTGGCAGATCCCATCTCCAAAAAAAATGTACACGTGTAGTTGATTTTTTCGGTCAATGGTACACCTGGTTTATTAGGAAACATCGCACAGGTAACTGACTTATGGATCATTAACGCAAAAAAACGCACACCTACCAGACGCCGGCGTTCTCCTTCCCGACCTTGTAGGCGGCAGCCACCGTGTTTCGATCTCTGCCAAGCTCTCCTCAGCACGGCGTGCGGCCTCTTCTTTCTTGCGGCGGCGGGACTCTCTTTTCTTGATTGCTTTCTGCCTTTTCTGCTCCTTCTGTGCGGCTTTGGCCGCCTCTAGATCCACCGCCCATTCGGCCATGGCAGCCTCAAAGTCCGCCCACGTAACTGTGTGGCCGGCGGCGGCGATGAACTCGGCGTGGCGAGATGCCATCGCTTCCTTACCATGTGTGCGGTCGCGGGCGACGAGGAACGTGGCGCGGCGGGATGCCATCGCTTCCTTACCAGTTACTGTGCACCGCGGTGCCATGAACGATGCTTGGAGAGAGCTCTGGGACGGAGGGGCCGGGCAGCCGTACAGTGCAGTGTTTTTTAAGAGCTCAATGACAAACGACGAAGGAAATTTGGCTTCCCTTACAATTTTGCTCGTTCATTATCGCACACGGTTCATCTCCGTCACCTTCGGAAACAGTGTGCGCTGAGCCTATTGTGTGTTGCATTATGATTGGCCGGAACCCCAGCCACACGGATCGAGCATGTGCACCGTAGGATGCACCGCGATCGAACGGCAATCCACGTCCCTCACATCACACCCGTGCAGCTGTAGCTGGATTGGATTTATATGCGCTAAATGCCTAGAAAATGCACATAATCCCCTAAATATGGTAAATGTGCCCGAAAAAATGCCAAATTTGAACATGGTGATTTGCAGGGTGTATGTTCGTCGTAGAAAAAAACTCCAGGGCAAAGAACGAAGAAAATTTGGATTCCCCTTCAATCTTGGTGATTTCCCTCTCAAAAGCATGGAACTTCCTCGGTGATGGTTCGATTTATGAAGGGCGTGGATGGCGACATAAATCAAACCTTCTTTGCTTTTTACCAGGGCATGGTGAGGCCATACCATGGCACCATGCCAGGCGTCATGTTTTTCAAGCATTTATTTCATTTTTACTATAGTTGAAAACCCAATAAACAAACTTTTGTGGTTGACTATTGCCACACATTTCATCGAAATATCTGCCCATTCCTTGTAAAAGGCATGAGAATTTACTAAATGGCACGAACATGGTTTTCCAGGCCGTTCTTGTGCACCCTTTCATGCACCGATTGTTTGAACTTGAATTATGTGCATTAATGCCTAGAAAATGCACATAATCCCCTAAATATGGTAAATGAACCCGGAAAAGTGCCAAAGTTGAACACGGTGATTTGCAGGGTGTATGTTCAGCGTAGAAAAAACTCATGGACAACGGACAAAGGAAATTTGGATCCCCCTTCAATCTTGGTGATTTCCCCCTCGAAACCATGAAACTTCCTCGGTGATGGTTTGATTTATGAAAGGCGTGCATGACGACATAAGGCAAACATTCTCAAATTTTTACCAGGGCACGGTGAGGCCATACCATGGCACCACGCCAGGCATCATGTTTTCCAAGCATGTATTTCATTTTTGTATAGTTGTTAACCCAGTAAACGACGCATTTGTGGTTGACTATTGCGACACATTTCCTTGAAATATCTTCCCATTCCTTGTAAAAGGCATGATAATTTACTAAATAGCATGAGCATGGTTTTCCAGACCGTTCTTGTGCACCTTTTCATGCACCGATTGTTCGAATTTGAATTATGTGCATTAATGCCTAGAAAATGCACATAATCCCCTAAATATGGTAAATGAGCCGGGAAAATGTCAAATTTGAACACGTTGCATTGGAGGCGGTATGTTGATCGTTGGAAAAAAACTGAATGACAAAGTAGGACGGAAATTTGGATTCCCCTTCAATCTTGGTGATTTCCCTCTCGAAAGCACGAAACTTCCTCGGTGATGGTTCGATTTATGAAGGGCGTTCATGACAACATAAATCAAACCTTCTCAGCTTTTTACCAGGGCACGGTGAGGCCATACCATGGCACCATGCCAGGCGTCATGTTTTTCAAGCACGTATTTCATTTTTCTATAGTTGATAACCCAATAAATGACGCGTTTGTGGTTGACTATTGCCACGCATTCCCTTGAAATCTCTGCCCATTCCTTGTAAAAGGCTTGAGAATTTACTAAATACCACGGATATGGTTTTTCCAGACCGTTCTTGTGCACCTTTTCATGCACCGATTGTTCGAATTTGAATTATGTGTATTAATGCCTAGAAAATGCACATAATCCCCTAATATGGTAAATGAGCCAAGAAAAATGCCAAATTTGAACATGTTGCATTCGAGGGGGTATGTTGATTGTAGAAAAAACTGAATGACAAGCTAGGAAGGAAATTTGGATTCCCGCCCCCTTCAATCTTGCTGATTTCCCCCTCGAAACCATGAAAATTCCTCGGTGATGGTTCGATTTATGAATGGCGTGGACGACGACATAAGCCAAACCTTCTCAAATTTGTACCAGGGCACGGTGAGGCCATACCATGGCACCATGCCAGCCGTCATGTTTTTTAAGCATGTATTTCATTTTTCTACAGTTGAAAAACCAATAAACGACGTGTTTGTGGTTGACTATTGCCACACATTTCCGTGAAATATCTGCCCATTCCTTGTAAAAGGCATGAGAATTTACTAAATAGCATGATCATGGTTTTCCAGACCATTCTCGTGCACCTTTTCATGCACCGATTGTTTGAATTTGAATTAGGTGCATTAATGCCTAGAAAATGCACATAATCCCCTAAATATTGTAAATGAACCCGGAAAAGTGCCAAATTTGAACACAGTGATTTGCAGGGTTTATGTTCATCGTAGAAAAAAACTCATGGACAAAGGACAAAGGAAATTTGGATTCCCCTTCAATATCGGTGATTTACTATCGCACACGATTCATCTCCGTCGCCTCTGCGAACCGTGTGTGTTCACCCACACATGCAAAAGGAAAAAGACAACCCTCACCCACTTCGTCCCCACCCACTCGCCGCGGACTCCTCCGCAACTCTGCACCTCATCAACTTCTATCGTGGCGGCCACCCTAAGCTCGATGGCTGTTGTCGGCGGGCGGAGGTCACGCTCCAAACGGCACGGGATTTCGCCCCTACCGCTTTTCGCCGCCTATCTGCACCGACATTCTAGACTCTGGTCGATTAGGGTTTTCTGCGGGATTGGGCCGGGGATTTTTCTCATGGAGAAGGTAATCAACTTAGCGAAATATTCACTCATCTCTTATCGCAGTCCGTCCGTCGCTGTTAATCAACCGACGGAAATCACCGTGGATTCATTTCTCTTCTAGCTGATTCAAGGGTTTTCATTCATGTGTCCACAGTGCGAGCACAAATCGGGCAAGTGTGGTCGCGGCCTGTCGGAAACAAAGTTCTATCTCACCATTCCGGATGACTTCAGGAGCGCTCGGTATGTTCAATCTCAACCTACCACGGTCGGCATGGCCTAAATTTGTGAACATATACCGTCTGTTGCTACATTTGGATAAAAGGTACGGTGCCACGTGCAGCCTAGATGTCGAAGCCGATTCCCCCCCCCCTATATTAGGCAAATATATGATGTATTGTTCATTCAGTTACTCTCATATTTGCATCAAATCTTTGTTACATTATCTATTTTTGTAATTTGCTTTCATCTATATATTGATCTGTTCTATCAGTTACTCCCATATTTGCATCTTGCTCTGTTATTTCATTATATCTAATTTACGATCTTAATTTTCATTTCAAGCAGTACATCCCTTACTTTGCAAGAACATGAGTAGAAGGAAATCTTGGGCTTTACTTTGTTGATGACTCCATGGATGTCATATTGACAACGCAGCATGGATTTACAATGACGGTTAGCGTAAAACTTGATAAAGATGGTCACTCCTATTTTGATGTGGACCTTTGGTGAAAAATGTCTAAGTCTTATGAACTGAAAGCTGGCAATAAAATTCTAGTGCGTGCACCACGGCCTGGTCTAATTAACATGGATGTTTACTTCCCCAACGTCATCAGCCGATCAAAGTCTGATCGAGGATAGTGTCCTTTCAACTTTCTCCATGCTGGCATATTACTTAACAAAATCGGGGTATTTGTTCTGACTAATTGATCACTATTTAAGCAACCAATTGTAATTTCATTTTCTGACTCCGTTCCTAGGCAGTAACAAATTCTATTTACCAATTTATGCGCACTATATATTCTTCTGCCATGTTCTGAATAAATAATACCTTTCCACCTTTTAAGCAGGATATGTTGGATGCATAGTGAACGATCTGTATGTTACTAAGCGTACCAAATTTCACTGGAAGGACTTGAAGCATGTCATAAACTTTGTTGATAATCCGACAGAGATTGCACAGCGTATGAACGCTGGATTTTGGATGGGATTAATTATACCTATTGTGCACACATTGAACAAGACCAATTGTGTGCACAAAACGCTGGTACAAAGTCTTATTTTTATGTTGATGCTCATAAACTATATATATCTTCAACGATATGTTACAATTGGTTTTTATTCTACATTTCAACAGAAATTGCCCGCTGTAGCAGTTCCTGGATCGATTTCCCGGCGTGGTCGAATTACACTTGTGCCTGCTAATAACTCCAAAGTGATTGCAAGGTACTACATTTCCCGCAGAAATGGAACCATTCAAATTAACAAGTTCTCGCTTGTCGTGGCAATGCATCCATATTGGAAAATTGGAGGCACTATTTTACTCATGCTCTACCAAGGCACAGGAGGGCTCTTCCTTTTCATTGATGAGATGCCGAGTCGCCGTGATCAAGCTGCTTCCAGCGGATAGTTGTGGTTGTTAGCCCTCAGCCTCTTAAAATGTGCTAGCTGTTAATATGTTAAGTATGTAGATATGGACCATATGGTTGTTGGCCCTCAGCCTCTTAAAATGTGATAGTTGTTAATATGTTAAGTATGTAGATATGGACCATATGCTTGTCAAAACCGTGTTACGAAGATCCTCCTTTTGTCGAATAGTGTAACCACTATATATATGTTACTCAAATGCTGTTAGCCAAGTTCTTAAATTTTCATGGAAAGTATTAGTATCATACACAGTTCATTGAGTATAAGTGTGTGCCCGATGTCCAGAAGGCATTTGCATACTAACTGTCCATATTGCAAATTCACACACGTGTTAACATAAGGAAACGTATGTGTAACTTACTAATCATCGCACACGAGTACTCGCAGACGCATCGTGTGCGATACTCCTAGCCACCGCAAGCAACTAGTTTGCAATTTTCAAAGTTTTTTGTACACACAGAATCGCACACGAATTAACTATAGTAACCATCTGTGTTGTAATTTCTCATCCCAAACAGTTCATCCGAGTCGGCTGTTTGCCGCGTATCACACACATCTTGTTTACACGACTCGTTTGTGTTCTTTTGGCTAATCGCAAACAGTTCATCTATGTGAACTGTATGTCGCATATCACACACATCTTGTTAAGTTGAACCATTTCTGTTGTGTTCCCTAATCGAAAATAGTTCGTCCGAGTGAACCGTATGCCGTATATCACACACACCTTGATCTGGCTAACCGTTTCTGTTGCATTCCCTAATAGCAAACAGTTCATCTGAGTGAACTGTATGGCGTATATCGCACACACCTTGATATGGCTACCCGTTTCTGTTGTTCTGTCTCATCGCAAATAGTTCGGATGGATCAACCGTGTGCCCTGCATCGCACACGCAACTAAAATCGGAACCGTGTTTGATGGCTCCGCCATCGCAAACGTTTTGCATCTTTTTTGATGGTTTTTTACATCACCGTTTGCGATTAATGCATCGCACACAGTTTCATCAAAGGGTCTCTGATCGTAGTGTCGCGTTAGCAGCATCCTGCAGTAGTGATGGGGCTTACACTTGGGCATGGGCGGGAGCTCCCGCAGGGCTGAGGGGCGGCGCACCGGGAGACTCCGGGGCGTGTACAGCCCCACTCATTATTACGTGAGAGTGTCACGGGTAGAATTTGCGGAGATGCTGGATGTTCCAAGCATTCTGGATGGGGACCTTGTCCTGCGTCTCCAGGCGT
This sequence comes from Thinopyrum elongatum, assembly GCA_011799875.1. NCBI lineage: Eukaryota > Viridiplantae > Streptophyta > Magnoliopsida > Poales > Poaceae > Thinopyrum > Thinopyrum elongatum. The sequence continues at coordinate 380,476,636 of CM022301.1, forward strand.
GCGGCGCCGGGCTAGGAGACACGGGCGACCCTAAACGGGCCCTCCCACATGGGCGAGAGTTTGTGAAGACCCTCCCTGGAGAGGACCCGCCTCAGGATGAGGTCTCCGACTTCGAGAGTCCAGGGGTGGATGCTGCGGAAATGGTAGCGCCACAGCGCCTGCTGGTACCTCACGGCGCGGAGTGAGGCTTGGCGACGGGCCTCCTCCCCGAGCACGAGATCTGTTCCCCGCGAGGTATCCTGACACGCCTCGTCGAATGCCAAGACTCGCGGGGAGCGATGCTTGACCTCGTGCGGGAGGACCGCCTCAGCCCCGTAGACGAGGAAGAACGGGGTCTCGCCGGTGGTCTTAGTCGCGGTGGTGCGGATGGACCACAACACGGACTGAAGCTCACCGAGCCAACCCCTGCCGCAGGCCTCAAGCTTCTTCTTGAAGCTCCTTGTCTTGAGACCCCTCAGGACCTCCGCGTTAGCGCGCTCAGCCAGGCCGTTGCTCCGCGCGTGCGCCACCGAAGCGTAGCATATTTGTGTTCCAAGGTTAGCACAATATGTCCTGAAGAGGTTGCTTGTGAATTGGGAGCCATTGTTAGTAATGATGCGGTTGGGACACCGAAACAGCTCACAAGGCCCTTGATAAACTTGACGGCTGAGCCGGCGAGGATGGTGCGCATGGGCTCCACCTCCGCCCACTTGGTGAACTTGCTGATGGCGACGTAGAGTTAGCGGTAACTGCCGGCCGCCCGAGGAAAGGGGCCCAGGATATCTAGCCCCCAGACCATGGAGGGCCACGAGAGCGGGATGGTCTAGAGACCTTGCGCGGGCTGATGAATCTGCTTGGCATGGAACTGGCAAGCCTTGCAGGATCGTAGCAGCTCGGTGGCATCATGGAGCGCCGTAGGCCAGTAGAACCCGCTGCGGAACACCTTTCCCACGAGGGTGCGTGATGAGGAGTGGTGTCCGCAATCTCCACCATGGATGTCGGCCAACAGCTCGTGCCCCTGCTCCTCGGAGATGCATCACAGCGAGACGTTGTTGGGGCGTCTTCGGTACAGCTCGCCGTCCTGCAAGCAATAAGCAGTAGCCTGGCGAGCCACGCGTTCTGCGTCCTCCTCCTTCTCCGGCAAGGTGCCGCGGAGTAAGTACGCCTTGAACTCCTCGGTCCAGCAGCCTGCCTGAGGTTCCAACACCAGGAGTAGGCGGGCTCCCGAGGTCGAACCACAGGCTGGGGTGCCCAAGGACGGGGCCGGTGACAGCTCCTCCCGGAGCAGCGTCGGGCCTGAGGCCGGGGGCACCGCAGATGGCCTGAAGATCCTTTCCTCGAAGATGCCAGGCTTTTGAGGCTTGCGGCGAGATGCCCTTTTGGCGATGTCGTCTGCTTCCTTGTTCGTGCCGCGCGGGACGTGCTACAATTCCAAGCCTAGGAAGCGCTTTTCAATTTTACGTACCTCTTCCAGGTATGCTTCCATGTGCTCGTCCTTCGGTTTGTACTCCTTGTTGGAAAAGTTGATGAGGAGCTAGGAGTCGCCCTTGATGGTGAGGCACTTGACCCCCAGGGCGGCCGCGGCCCTGAGGCCAGCGATCAAGCCCTCGTATTCCGCAATGTTGTTGGAAACCTTCTCGCCATGCAGGAAGCAAAGCTGCACGGCATAGTAGAGCTTGTCCTTGGTCGGTGAGATGAGTACAACTCCAGCCCCCGCTCCCCGCCGCGCAAAGGCACCATCGAAGTGCATGACCCAGCCGTTGGGCGCCTCGTCGCCAGGCGTGAGGGAATGGACCTCGTCTAGCCCCCGGTCGGGAGCGTCCATCCACTCTGGCTTGAAATCAGCGAGGGCCGCACCCTTGATGACCCTGGTTGTGCTGAACTCCAGCTGGAAGGCCTGCAGCTCGATGTTCGACTCTGCAACCCTCCCAGCAGCGTTGGGGCTGCCCAACACTTTCTCCAAGGGGTATGTAGAGACAACCTTGATGTGGTGGCCCTGGAAATAATGACGCAACTTCCTTGAAGCAACGAGGAGTGCGAGCAGGAGCTTCTGCTGCATAGGGTAGCGCGCGCGCATCCTGCAACATGGTGCTGATGAAGTACACCGGATGCTCGACGAGGGGCGAGGTGTCGACGTCGCCCTGCTCCATATGGGGCGCGAGGGACTCGTGAGCCCCGTTGGCTGGTGAAGCGACGAGGGCCTCAGGGGTGTCTTCCTGAGGTGGCGAACGTTGCACGACCCCTCGCGGGTCGCCTTGCTTCGCGCCTGTGCTGACGCACTCCTCCCGGACCTCCACGAGCGCTGCGCTGGCCGAGTGTTGGGTGGCTGCCAAGTAGAGCACCAGGGGCTCACGAGGACGGGGCACCACCATAACAAGTGGGCTTGTGAGGTATCTCTTGAGGTCTTCGAAGGCCGCCTCAGCTTCCGGAGTCCACTCGAAAGGGCCCTTCCTCTTCATCAGCTTGAAGAAAGGGAGGGCGCGCTCGCCGAGCTTGGAGATGAAGCGCCCCAGGGAGGTCACACAACCCACAAGCTTTTGCATTTCCTTAAGGGTCTGAGGTGGGCGCATCTTTTCAATTGCCTTGATCTTCTCGGGATTAGCCTCGATCCCTCGATGTGATACAAGGAAACCCAGCAGCTTGCCGGACGGGACCCCGAACACACACTTTTCTGGGTTGAGCCTCAGGTTCACTTGGCGCAGGTTGGCAAACATCTCTTCCATGTCTTCAATTAGGGTCCTTGCCTCCCGCGACTTGACCACGATGTCGTCGACGTACGCCTCCGCATTTCTCCCCAGCTGCGGCCCGAGCGCGATATGCATCAGCCGCTGGAAGGTTGCACCGGTGTTCCGCAGCCCGAAGGGCATGCAGGTGTAGCAATACACGCCACACGGGGAGATGAAGGCTGTTTTCTTGACGTCCTTTGTCGCCATCTTGATTTGATGATATACTGAGAAAGCATCCAAAAAGCACAATGGATCGCACTCGGCGGTGGAGTCCACGATCTGGTCAATGCGCGGGAGCAGGAAGGGGTCTTGACGGCAAGCCTTGTTGAGGCTCGTGAAGTCGACGCACATTCGCTCCTTCCCACCATTTTGGGGACAATCACCGGGTTGGCCAGCCAATCCGGGTGCCGCACTTCTCGGATAACACCGGCTTCTTGCAACTTGCGGACCTCTTGGATGATGAACGCTTGCTTCTCTTGTGCTTGACGTCACGCCTTTTGCTTCACCGGGTGCGCCCTAGGGCATACCATCAAGTGGTGCTCGATCACCTCCCTCGGGACACCAACCAAGTCAGACGCTTCCCACGCAAACACATCCTTGTTTGCCCAGAGGAAGCCAATCAATGCCTCCTCCTTCTCTGGGGGAAGGCCGACGCCTATGGTGAAGGTGGAGCCTGAGCCCCCGCTGTCGACAGGCACCTGCTTCGTCTTGGCCCGGTCTTGAGAGAAGAACTGCTTTTTCTTCGCGGGCGCGACCTCCAGAGCCTCCGGGGCGTCCCCAGCATCAGGGCGAGAGGCCGCCGCGACCATATAGATGAGCTTGAGGGCCCAGACCGCATTCTTTGTGTCTTCGGCCACCGTGATGATGCCACTACTGCCCGGCATCTTGATGACGTTATAGCCCGGATGGGTCACTGCCATGAATTTGGAGAGGGCCGGATACCCCAGGATGGCATTGTACGGGAGGCTGATGCGGGCCACGTCGAAGTCGATCAGCTCGGTGCGATAATTGTCGCGCTTGCCGAAGGTGACAGGGAGGCGTACCTGCCCCAAGGGGGTGGCGAAGCCCTTGGTCACCCCCGAGAAGGGCTTGTTGGGCACGAGCTGGCCGTAAGGCACCTAGAGCATGTCGAAGGCCTCCACGGAGAGGACGTTGAGGCCGGCGCCGCCGTCGATGAGGGTCTTGGTGACTGCGACATTGCTGATGGTGGGCGTGCACAGCATGGGGAGTGCACCTACAACGACCGCAATCTTGGGATGATGCCTGAAGTCGAAGGTGATGTCGGCCTCAGGCCTTGCATGGCCCCGCAAAGCCTCGTGCTACGGCCGAGCAGTGCTTGCTCGACGGAAAAACTGCTTGATGTGGCGGCCAGAGGCAGATGCCTACGACCCGCCGATGATGCATGCGACTGCGTGGGGCGCCAGTGCCGCGAAGCGCGCGACGAACTGGTCGTGGAGCTCCTCCCAAGAGGAGATCGAGGCGTCCGGGAGGCCACGGAGCCAAGATCGAGGGGCCTCCGTGAGGGCCAGGGGGAGGTAGTTTGCCATGGCCTTGTCATCGCCACCCGCCGCTTGGATGGCCTGCACGTACAGCTGGAGGAACTCCATGGGGTTCACAGCACTGTCGTACCACGGGGGCAGCGCTGGCCTGAACCTCACGGGCCACCGCACCTGGCGTAGGCCGGGGGTGAAGGATGGGGAGCCCGCAACACTCTCATAGGCTTCGGGCGGCCATGCCTGCAGGGTGGCGCCCGCCATGGGGACGATAAAGCGGGGGCGGTGCGTGGTCAGTGAAGAGGCGAAGCTTTGGCATGCCCCTACCTGGCGTGCCAAATTTCGGATTCAGGGCTCCGTAGACCCAATAAGGTTCGAACTCTGGGGCGTGAACGAAGGATCTCACTTCACAATGACGCTACCTCGCCATACCCATGACCTGATCTTGCCTAGTGCGCTGGATCGTGAGGACGAGATGAACACAGAGATTTACCCAGGTTCGGGCCACCTTGCGGGTGTAAAACCCTACTCCTGCTTTTGGTGGATTGGCCTCACGAGTTGGTAGAGGATGAACTAGTACAGTGGAAGAGCAGCCTCGCAAGGGCTCAGGTGGTAAGGATGGATCGGTCCCGATCGGATCGGATCCCCTCTATGGTGATGGCTAGCCCAAATTTATAATGGCCTTGGTCCTCTTCCCTCATAGCTTAGGCGGAAGGGATTCCACAATGGCAAATTTTGAAAGGGGACAAGGAGTACATCTTATCCTGACAAAAGGTGGTCTTCGCCTGCAAAGCTTCTGGCCATGACGCATGATGTCGCTTGAACTACGTCAGTATTTCCGCAAAGAGGAAGGGATCATGTAGCACAGCTACAGTAGATATTTCCCTCAGTAATGAAACCAAGGTATCAATCCAGTAGGAGAACCAAGCAACAATATGTAAACGGTACCTACACACAAATAACAAATACTTGCAACCCGACGATTAGGAGGGGTTGTCAATCCCTCTACGGGTAACGGTGCCAGAAATTCACACGTTAACGGGATAAAAATTATGTAGATTGGATAAATAGATCTCGATAAAACGCGAAAAAATAGCAAAAAAGTGCAAAAAGGTATTTTTTGGGTTTTTGGAATAATAGATCTGAAAATAAAAGTGGCAAATAATAGATCGGAAAGCAAATATGATGAAGAATAGACCCAGGGGCCGTAGATTTCACTAGTGGCTTTTCTCAAGAAAAATAGCATACAGTGGGTAAACAAATTACTGTTGGGCAATTGATAGAATATCAAATAATTATGACGATATCCAGGCAATGATCATTATATAGGCATCACGTCCAAGATTAGTACACCGACTCCTGCCTGCATCTACTACTATTACTCCACACATCGACCGCTATCCAGCATGCATCTAGGTATTTAGTTCATGGAGAAACGGAGTAATGTAATAAGAACGATGACATGATGTAGACAAGATCTATTCATGTAGGAATAGCCCCCATCTTGTTATCCTTAATAGCAATGATACATGTGTGTCTTGCTGCCCCTTCTGTCAGTGGGAAAGAACATCACACGATCGAACCCATCACAAAGCACCTCTTCCCATGGCAAGAAAAATCGATCTAGTCGGCCTAACTAAACCAAAGATTCGAAGAAGAAATACGAGGCTATAAGTAATCATGCATAAAAGAGATCAAAGAATTCAAATAACTTTCATGGATATAGATATGATAATAAACTCAAAGTTCATCGGATCCCAACAAACACACCGCAAAAAGAGTTACATCAAGTAGATCTCCAAGAGACCATTGTATTCAGAATCAAAAAGAGAGAAGAAGCCATCTAGCTACTGCCTACAGACCCGTAGGTCTACAATGAACTACTCACGCATCATCGGAGAGGCACCAATGAGGATGATGAACCCCTCCGTGATGGTGTCTAGATTGGATCTCGTGGTTCTGGAACTTGCGGCGGCTGGAATTGTGTTTCGTCGACTCCCCTAGGGTTTTTGGAATATTTGGGTATTTATAGGGCGAAGAGGCGGTGCGGGAGGCCACCGAGGTGGGCACAACCCACCAGGGCGCGCCTGGGCCCCCCAGGCGCGCCCAGGTGGGTTGTTCCCCCCCTCGGGGCACCCCACTGGTACTTCTTTGGCCCAAGTTGTTCCTTCTGGTCCATAAAAAATCTCCAAAAAGTTTTGCTGCGTTAGGACTCCGTTTGGTACTGATATTCTGCGAAGTAAAAAACAAGCAAAAAAATAGCAACTGGCACTGGCCACTATGTCAATAGGTTAGTCCCAAAAAATGATATAAAGTCGCTACAAAATGATTATAAAACATCCAAGAATGATAATATAACAACAAGCAAAAATTATAGATACGTTGGAGACGTATCAGCATCCCCAAGCTTAACTCCTACTCGTCCTCGAGTAGGTAAATGATAAAAACAAAATTTTTGATGTGGAATGCTGCCTAACATGTTCATCACATATTCTTTTTTTTGTAGCATGGACATATGGACTTTTATATGGTTCAAAGCAATAGTCTAGTTTTGACATGAAGATTTCAATACTCAAGCATACCAACAAGTAACCATGTCTTTCAAAATATCAACACTAAAGAAAGTTATCCCTAGCCCATCATGCTCAATAATTGATCCATTCATGAAACACACTCGCATATTAGCTATACCCAATGCTCAAGTACGATCATAGTGCCCCTTAGTTGGTGCTTTATAAGAGAAGATGGAGACTCAAATAAAAATAAAAATTGCATAAAGTAAATAAATAGGCCCTTCGCAAAGGAAAGTAGGGATTTGTAGAGGTGCCAGAGCTCAAAGCTTAAATTGAGAGATAATTTTTTTTGAGAGGTATACTTTTCCCATCAACGAAAATGACCGAGTAATTCCCAACACTTTCCATGCTAGATATATCATAGGCGGTTCCCAAACAGAAAATAAAGTTTATACCTTTTTCCACCATTCTTTCACTTTCCATGGCTAGCCGTATCCACGGGTGCCCTCCATACCAACACTTTCCAAGGAATTTATTATTTGACAACATAAATTAAATTTCTTTTTCATTTTGAGACTGGGCATCCCTATTACCGCTGCACTCTCGTGCAATGACAAGTGAATAAACACTCATCTTGAGAATAACACATCTAGCATGGAAAAATATTGGCCACCCGGTACGAGCACACAAAAAGGAAATTTATTTTGAAAATTAGAGATGTCACATACAAATTTGCTTAGAACGGCATGGAAATACCGCATATAGGTAGGTATGGTGGACTCATATGGCAAAAATGGGTTTAAAGATTTTGGATGCACAAGTAGTATCTCTACTTAGTACAAGTGGAGGCTAGCAAAAAGATTGAGAAGCAACCAACCAAGAAACGAAAAATCACATAAGCGAGCATTAAGCATAACTAACACCGAATAATGCACCCCAAGTAGGATGTAATTTCATTGCATAACTATTGACTTTCATGCTTGCATAGGGAATCACAAACCTTAACACCAATATTCTTACTAAAGCATAATTACTCACCAACATGACTCATATAATACTATCATCATATCTCAAAACTATTACAAAGAATCAAGTTTATTTTGTCCAATGATCTTCATGAAAGTTTTTATTATATCCCTCTTGAATATCTATCACTTTGGGACTAGTTTCATATGTTGCATTTGCTTTTGACAAGCTCAAACAAATCTAAGTGAAGAACATGAGCATAAAATTTTTCGTCTCTCAAAATAATATAAGTGAAGCATGAGAGAATTTCTTCAAAAATTTACTAACTCTCAAACAAATCTAAGTGAAGCATGAGAGCATTTCTTCAAAAATATTAAAGCACACCGTGCTCAAAAAGATATAAGTGAAGCACTAGAGCAATTCCATAGCTCAAAAAATTTAAGTGAAGCATAAAGAGCAATTCTAACAAATCATAGCATAATTTTGGCTCTCTCAAATAGGTGTGTCCAGCAAGGATACTTGTGACAAACTAAAAAGCAAAACAAATAAAGACTCAAATAATACAACACGCTCCAAGCAAAACTCATGATATGTGACGAATAAAAATATAGCTCCAAGTAAAATACCGATGGTCGTTAGAAGAAAGAGGGGATGCCATTGGGGCATCCCCAAGCTTAGTTGCTTGTTTCTCCTTGAATATTAACTTAGGGTGCCATGGGGCATCCCCAAGCTTAGGCTTTTCGTACTCCTTATTCCTTCATCCATCGTGATCTCACCCAAAACTTGAAAACTTCAATCACACAAAACTTAACAAAACCTTCGTGAGATCCGTTAGTATAAGAAAACCAAACTTTACTTTAAGTACTGTAGAAAACCCATTCAAATTTTGTTATTGCATTATATCTACTGTATTCTAACTTTACCATGGCTTATACCCTTCCAATACAATTCATAGATTCATCAAAATAAGCACACAATGCAAAGAAAACAGAATCTGTCAAAAACAGAACTGTCTGTAAATATGCAAATTATTCTCATACTTATGTAACTCCAAAAATTCAAAAAAATTATGACAATGGAGGTAAATTTCATATAAATCTTGTGTAAAAAATTCAGAATTTTTCGTTGCTTCTGTGAATTTGGACAAAATGATACTGGACGCAAAAGTTTCTGTTCAGGATCAAATCAACTATCACCAAAGCTATCCCAAAGGATTTACTTGGCACAAACACTAATTAAAATATAAAAAACACAATCATAATAGAGGCATGATTGTGTAAACACTCAAGAACAGAAAGAAAAAGGCAAAAATAAATTTTATTCATTGGGTTGCCTCCCAACAAGCGCTATCGTTTTATACCCCTAGCTAGGCATAAGATTTATTGATGCTCACATAAAAGATAATAATTGAAACACAAAGAGAGCATCATGAAACATGTCACAAACACATTTAAATCTAACTCTCTTCCTATGAATAGGCATTTTATAAGAAAACAAATTATCAAGACACGAAATATCTAGCATATGCAAGTAAGAAGAAATAAACAATAATAATCTCAACATGAAGAGAGGTAATTTAGTAACATGAAGATTTCTACAACCATATTTCCCTCTCTCATAATAATTACATGTAGGATCATAATCAAATTCAATAATATAGATATCATATAAAATTTTCTCTTCAAGATCCACATGCATAGAAGTTTTATAATCTTCCAAGATAGTGGGATTAACATCAACTAAAGTCATGACCTCTTCAAACCCACTTTCATAAAAAAATCATAAGATTGAACACTCTCCAAATATGTGGGATTATTTTTACCTAAAGTTGACGCTCTTCCAAACCCACTTTCAATATTATTGCAAACATTATTATCAATATCATATTCATCATGAGGCTTAAATAAATTTTCAAGATCATAAGAAGAATCACCCCAATCATGATCATTGCAATAAGTAGTGGACATAGCAAAATTAGCATCCCCAAGCTTGGGGTTTTGCATATTATTAGCACAATTGACATTAATAGAATTTATAGTAAAATAATTGCAATCATGCTTTTCATTCAAGGAGCTATCATGAATCACTTCATAAATTTCTTCATCACAATTTTCAGATTCACGAATCTCAAGCAAAACTTCATAAACATAATCTAGTGCACTCAACTCACTAGCAATTGGTTCATCATGATTGGATCTTTTAAAAAGATTAGCAAGTGGATGGGGATTCATATCAATAGATTTTTAGCAAGCGAAGATGCAAGCATGTAGAAGGCACATGGCAACACAGGCAAACAAAAGATCAATCAAGAAAAAGGCAAACGAAAAGAGGACGAATAAAAAGGCAAATATTTTTGTGAAGTAGGGGAGATGAAAATGAGAGGCAAAAGGCAAATAAGGTAAATTGCAAGGAGATGAGATTTGTGATTAGGAACCTGATAGATGTTGATGATGTCTCCCCAGCAACGGCGCCAGAAATTCTTTTTGATGTCACTTGAACTACGTCGGTATTTACCCAAAGAGGAAGGGATGATGCAGCACAACTATGGTAGGTATTTCCCTCACTTATGAAACCAAGGTAACAATCGAGTAGGAGAACCAAGCAACACTATGTAAACGGTACCTGCACACAAATAACAAATACTTGCAACCCGACAATTAGGAGGGTTTGTCAATCCCTCTACGAGTAACGGTGCCAGAAATTCGCACATTGACGGGATAAAAATTATGTAGATTGGATAAATAGATATCGATAAAACATGAAATAAAATAAATAGCAAAAAAGTGCAGCAAGGTATTTTTGGGTTTTTGGAATAACAAATCTGAAAATAAAAGTGGCAAATAATAGATCGGAAAGCAAATATGATGAAGAATAGACCCGGGGGCCGTAGATTTCACTAGTGGCTTCTCTCAAGAAAAATAGGACACGGTGGGTAAATAAATTACTGTTGGGCAATTGATAGAACATCAAATAATTATGACGATATCCAGGCAATGATCATTATATAGGCATCACGTCCAAGATTAGTAGACCGACTCCTGCCTGCATCTACTACTATTACTCCACACATCGACCGCTATCCAACATGCATCTAGTGTATTAAGTTCATGGAGAAACAGAGTAATGCAATAAGAATGATGACATGATGTAGATGAGATCTATTCATGTAGGAATAGCCTCCATCTTGTTATCCTTAATAGCAATGATACATGCGTGTCTTGCTGCCCCTTCTGTCACTGGGAAAGAACACCGCACGATCGCATCACAAAGCACCTCTTCCCATGGCAAGAAAAATCGATCTAGTCGGCCTAACTAAACCAAAGATTCGAAGAAGAAATACGAGGCTATAAGTAATTATGCATAAAAGAGATCAAAGAACTCAAATAACTTTCATGGATATAGATCTGATTATAAACTCAAAGTTCATTGGATACCAACAAACACACCGCAAAAAGAGTTACATCAAATAGATCTCCAAGAGACCATTGTATTGAGAATCAAAAAGAGAGAAGAAGCCATCTAGCTACTGCCTACGTTCCCGTAGGTCTACAATGAACTACTCACGCATCATCGGAGAGGCACCAATGAGGATGATGAACCCCTCCGTGATGGTGTCTAGATTGGATCTCGTGGTTCTGGAACTTGCGGCAGCTGGAATTGTGTTTCGTCGACTCCCTTAGGGTTTTTGGAATATTTGGGTATTTATAGGGCGAAGAGGCGGTGCGGGAGGACACCAAGGTGGGCATAACCCACCAGGGCACGCCTGGGCCCCCAGGCGCACCCAGGTGGGTTGTGCACCCCTCGGGGCACCCCTCTGGTACTTCTTTGGCCCAAGTTGTTCCTTCTGGTCCATAAAAATTCTCCAAAAAGTTTTGCTTCATTTGGTCTCCGTTTGGTACTGATATTCTATGAAGTTAAAAACAAGCAAAAAACAGCAACTGGCACTGGGCACTATGTTAATAGGTTATTCGCAAAAAATGATATAAAGTTGCTATAAAATGATTGTAAAACATCCAAGAATGATAATATAACAGCATGGAACAAGCAAAAATTATAGATACGTTGGAGACGTATCAACGCAGCGGTGGGCTTGGCGATGACATCTGTCCTGCCGAGCTCGTGGCCTTGGTCTCATTGCACCGGAATGGAAAGATTTGGGGCCTTCCTCGGAAACCTACGCCTGCCCTTGCTCCTTTAGCACCGAGGGGGAAACTGTCCCCTCTGCGCCCGCTGGTGCCCGCCTGGCCTTGGTCGTCACAGTTCACGTCATCGCGGCCTCATGAGGCAGGAGGCTTGCATAAAGATCTTCGCTCCTCGGGAGGCAGCCTGGGGAGGCCGCTCCTCTGAAGGTCTTGGCGTCGTTCACCTTGCAAGGCCTGGGTCCTCGCGAGGGTCTTGTCCTGGGGGTGTTGTAGCTGGGCTGTACCGGGCCGTCGTTGAGCCCGCGAGCTAGGCCGTAGGCAGGCAAGTCTGGGTACCCCCGATCCCAAAACGCCGACACAATTATCCTAACAAGCCATCTAGTCATGCTTGGAAGGATTGTTATATCATGCAAGAGTACAGGAACCAGTCTTTTCAGCATCACGACAACAATAATGGCCCATCGGGCGGGTCAGGCTTTGGAGGTTTCCAGGGAGCCAGCTTTGGTGGTGGCGGCTCAAACTCTGGTTATCAGGACGAGGGAACCACGATGGTCATAATCAACAGTCTAGGCATGGTAATCAGCAGCAGAATAATCAGTCAGGATACCAGAGTAATTCTTAGCAGCTTAACAGCGACCAGTATCATGTTTTCACCATGAGCACGTGCAAACGTGACCAGAAAGTCCATAAGCGAGCCGTCAATATGGTTGAGCTGGCGGTGCTGCAGTATTTGAGATGGCCAGAGCACACGATAACGTGGAGCCGGGCGGAACACCCGCCCCGGGTTGATGATCCGGGTCATCTGGCCCTAGTGGTAGCCCCTTAAGTGGGAGGTTATAAGTTCACAAAGGTACTTATGGATGGTGGAAGCAGTATCAACATATTGTATTATGACACTTTTCGGCGGATGAATCTGACAAAGAAGGATCTTAAGCCGTCCGCTACCGTCTTTCACGGAGTTGTCCCTGGCAAGTCGGCTTACCCTGTGGGGAAGATTGCTCTGGAAGTGGCCTTTGGTGATGAGTATAATTACAGGGCCGAGACACTGTGGTTCAAGGTGGTTAAAATCAAGAGTCCATATCATGCATTGTTTAGACGGCCGGCTTATGCCAAGTTCATGGCTCGCCCCTGTTATATCTATGTGCAGCTTAAGATGCTAGGGCCACAAGGAACAATTACGGTTCATGGTAACCGTAAGATTTGGAGTGTGAATAAGATGATGCTACTTATGCAGAGGCAGCCTGTGCTACTGAGGAGCTTAAATTTTATAAAGATAATGTTGACCTGACTGATATGACACCTCTGAAAAAGCCCACCACCGAGAAAGACCCTCTGCTCAAGTTCAAGTCGGCAAAGGACACACATCAAGTTGATTTTGTCCCTGGTGATTCTTCGCAGCAGTTCACCATCGGGACGGGGATGGATCCCAAATAGGAAAGCGCGCTCATCGAGTTCATCCGTGAGAATCGGGACATCTTTGCATGGAAACCTTCTGACATGCCGGGTGTGCCGAGAGAATTCGCTGAGCACCACCTTAATGTGGATCCTAAGATGAAATATGTTCGACAGTTCCTCCGTCGCTTTAACGAGGAGAGGCGTAAGGCTATTGGAGAAGAGGTGGCCCGGCTCCTAGATGCCGGGTTCATAATTGAAGTTTTTCGCCCTCAGTGGTTGGCTAATCCTGTGCTTGTGCTCAAGAAGAATGGCACTTGGTGTATGTGTGTTGATTACACAGATCTTAACAAGGCTTGTCCAACAGATCCGTTTGCTCTCCCTCGCATTGACCAGATCATTAATGCCACGGCGGGTTGTGAGAGTTTGTGTTTCCTGGATGCTTATTCCGGTTATCATTAGATCAAGATGGTAGTTGAGGATCAGGAGAAGACAACCTTCATCACACCCTTTGGAGCTTTCTGTTATGTTTCTATGCCTTTTGGGCTCAAGAGTGCTCAGGCCACTTACCAACACTGTGTTCAGAATTGATTTCACGGACAGATTGGACGCAATGTTCATGCTTATGTGAATGATATTGCGGTTAAATCAAGGACGAAGGAAACTTTGCTTGATGACTTGAAGGAAACCTTTGACAATCTGGGTGTACAAGATGATGCTTAACCCGGCCAAGTGTGTCTTTGGCATGCCAACAGGAAAGTTGCTTGGTTTTTTGGTCTAAAAAAGGGGTATCAAAGCTAACCCGGAGAAGATCGAGGCTATCACCTCTCTTTCTAAGCCGGCCTGTATCAATGATGTTCAGCGACTGGCGGGTTGTTTTGCAGCCCTGAGCCAGTTTATAAGCCGCCTAAGTGAGAAGGCGATTCCCCTGTACCATATGATGAAAAAGACTGATCATTTCGTTTGGAGCGATGCCGCTAATGACGCGTTTGAGGCACTTAAGAAGCAGTTGGCTGAGCCACCCATCTTGGCTGCTCCGATTGACAAAGAGCCTTTGCTCCTGTACGTGGCGGCTAACAACAAGGCTGTGAGCGTAGCAGTGGTCGTGGAGCACAAGGAGGCGGGCAAAGAGTATCCAGTCTAGCGGCCGGTTTATTATCTCAGTGAAGTTTTGACAGAGTCCAAACAAAGATACCCACATTGGCAGAAATTGGTGTTTGGGGTGTTCATGGCTAGCCGCAAGTTGAAGCATTATTTCCTTGGGCATCCAATCAGTATGGCCAGTTCATCTCCTCTGGGGGGTATCATTCAAAACAAGGAGGCCACAGGCAGAGTTGCTAAGTGGGCAATTTAGCTTGGGCCACATCATCTGAAATATGTGCCCAGAACCGCCATCAAGTCGCAAGCGTTGGTGGATTTCATTAATGACTGGACAGAGTTGCAAATGCTAGAGGAAAAGCCAGACAATACATATTGGATGACGCACTTTGATGGGTCCATGCAATTGGAAGGCTCGGGGGCTGGAGTTATTTTAGAATCTCCGCGAGGTGACAAATTTTGTTATGTATTAAGGCTCATGTTTCCCTGTACTAACAATGCAGATGAGTATGAAGCTTTACTCCACGAGCTTCGTATGGCTAAGGAGATGAACTTGAGCTGGGTTAGATGTCTGGGTGACTCAGACCTGGTGGCACAGCAAGTTTCAGGAAAGTGGGACTCTAAAGACCTGCTCATGGCGGCTTACCGTCAAGCTGTGACTCATCGCTGGTCACTTCAAATGTTATCAAGTGGATCACATCGACCGGCGGCTTAATGAAGCGGCTGATGCTTTGTCCCGGCTGGGTTCTCAGTGTAAGCCGGTCCCCCCTAACGTGTTCCTTGATGTCTTGCATAGCCCTTCTATCAAGTTACCATCAGAGGAAGACATGGCCATCCCTTACTCGGAGGGGTAATTGGTGGTGGCTCTACGCGCTATACCAGATTGGATGATGCCTTACCTGGCTTACTTGACTCGAGGCGAGTTACCAGAAGATGAAAATTTGGCATGGCACACCACAAGGTGGTCTAAGTCCAACACAATTGTCAATGTCCAGTTACACAGATGGAGTGTGACTGGCGTGTTTCAACACTGCGTTTCCCCTGAAGAAGGCCGTGAAATCCTACAGGAAATTCATGCAGGCGATTGTGGTCATCATGTGGGGTCAAGATCTTTTGTGGCCAAGGTTTTTCGTCATGGTTTTTACTGGTTGACGGCTCATGCTGATGTAGAGAATATTGTTCGCAAGTGTGATGGCTACCAGAAATTTGCACGGCAAGCTCATGTTCCGGCTCAAGAGTTGCGGATGATCCCAATCACTTGCCCGTTTGCGGTCTGGGGGCTTGATATGGTCGGGCCGTTCAAGAGGTCTAAAGACAAGAAGACTCACCTTTTGGTTGCAGTTGATAAGTTTACCAAGTGGGTTGAAGTAGAGCCAGTCAGCAATTGTGAGGCAGCACTGCAGTTCAGTTTATGAAAAAGCTGATCTTCCACTTCGGTTACCCTCATAGTATCATCACTGATAACGAGACAAATCTGTCTAAAGGTGCTATGAAGGATTTCTGTCAAAGGGAACACATCCGTCTTGATGTATCCTCAGTGCCTCATCCACAGTCCAATGGTTAGGCAGAGCGTGCTAACCAAGAGACATTACGAGGGATCAAGCCCTGGCTCATGGTTCCTTTGGAACGCACGCCGGGTTGTTGGGTCTAAGAGTTGCCTTCCGTTCTTTGGAGCATAAGGACTACCACCAACAGATCAACTGGCTACACGCCGTTCTTCATGGTTTATGGCATAGAGGCGGTTCTCCCAAGTGATATTCATCATGACTCGCCTAGGGTGGCGGCTTACATCGAAACAGATAACGAGAAAATGCGTCAAAATGCTTTGGATGCCTTGGAAGAAGAACGCGATCTCGCGGCGGCTCGATCAATGATTTATCAACAGGACCTGCGTCCCTATCATAGCCGCAGGGTTCGAAGCCGCATTTTCCAGGAGGGCGACTTAGTGCTCTGTTTGATTCAAGATCAAGTAGGCATGCATAAGCTATCACCTCCTTGGGAAGGGCACTTTGTGGTTAGCAAAAACCTCAACAGCGGGTCATATTATCTCATCGACATACGTGAACACAATAAGTCACGTAACTCTGAGAAGGAGACCAACAGGCCCTGGAACATTGCTCATCTTCGGCCTTACTACACTTGAGCCATGTAACACCCTGTATTTTGGCTTTTTCTTTTTCTTTTGGATTTCTTTGGATTATTGCTTTGATTTCATTTTCTGTGGCTTTGTGGTCTGGAAACTTGGGAAGATCATATCTTCCTAGGCTCCCAAGTGGCTTGTCATCCTCAACTCCATCCCAAGATCATGTCATTTTCATCTTAGCCCAATTCCAATATTCTTTTTATTGGGAAGATTCCTTTTTCTATTAAAGGAATAACCCAGTTTGCCCTAGGTTGTGAAGTAACCTATCTTTCTGCTTTGCCATTGAATCCCACAAAATTCTCATAAATCCTTTGGGACACATATTTCAAAGATATGTCAAAATTATTCCTTGCCTAGTTCAAAAATAATTCACAAATATTCCTTTTCCTATTCTGCCTTGGATGATACTTCGTGAAGGAAGTGCCATTTATCTTTGCTTGTTTTCCCCCAAACTTTTTGGGCACTCTTTCCTATCTATACCATTGCCACATGTCAAAATTCAGCTCAATTTGCGTAGTGAATCTCCCTGAGCAATTTTACAAAGTTTTTGTTCAAACAGAGGCCTTGTGAAGGAAGTACAAGCTAGGCATATCCAAATAAGTTGAAATTTTGTAAGGTCCTTCATATACCCAAATCATGACTCTCTACCAAATTTCAGATCATTCACATTAGCTATGTGAGCACACCATCAAATCTTGGTTTCTGGTCAGATTTTTAGGTTGTGAAGCAACTATATTTTATATTGCTTCCCTATTGCTGAAAATTAACCAGAACATGATCCTACCCATATTAACCCTCTCCACAAAATTTTGGACCATTTCATCTAGCCATTTGCCCTCTATAATTTTTTCAAGATTCTGTCCACAGAGCTGCATTATGAAGGAAGTACCATTTTGGTGTATCCAAATGGTATGAAATTTTTACAGTGCCTTCATATGCTTATATAACTCACCGCCTCTACAATTCAGCCCAATCTCATTTGATAAGTGAGTGCTACTTCATAGTTTGCATTTCTGACCAGTGGGGGTGCATTCTACAGCAAGTGCCACTTATACTTGGCTAAATGAGCTGCAAATCTGCAGAGATGATCATCTTAGTATGTAATCACTCTCAGCCAAAGACCAGAGTCTATTCCCTGCTTAGTCTCTCACACTTCACATCAAACACTTTGCTGTTCCTGTGGTTGCCAGCTAGCTGTGGTCACCTCAAGCTTCACTATGCTCGTTTCCTTCTTCCTTGGCTCTCTCCGTTGAATGACCCCTCTGCCTGACATGATTAGGCTGATCAGCGTGCATCGCATGCGCCTGTTCATGCGGTGATCACGGGGCTGGCATGCCTGAGAGCGCGCTCTGGCAATTGGAGCCCCCTGTTCCCGTCAGTTTCCTCTGCTTCTCGAGATTTCTTCGTGTCCTGGAGCTCCCCCGTGATCCCCTGCTTCGTCCTGTGCCGCTGCCCCGTCCTGTCTTGCCGCCGTTGAGTCATGTTGAGCTCGCCCGTGATGCAAACCTCCTCCGCTCCTCCTTGTCCGGTCGGCCGAGGCTTCTCGAGCGCTCCCGTAGCCTCCCCGCGGCTATAAATAGCACGCCCGTTGTTAGAATAAATCCGAGGCGCTCCGTCGATCGTCCAAGGACCGAGCAATCACACGAGCACGACACCGAGATTTTTTAATGAGGTTCACTGATATGGCTACATCCCTGGGGCCTGACTACGGGCGCTCCTCCCCATGACACCTTTACAACACCGCACCTCCGTTCGCCCGGGTGCCGGCACACACCGCCGGCTCCCCCTGCGCGCCTGTGCTATTATGTTGGCATAGGTTACATCATGTGTCTACCCTCTCATTATATAAGAGGCCTAGGATACAAGTGTCCTATTAGGACACAACTCCTACCTTGTCTACACACAGTCCAGAACCAAGTCCAACTGTAACCTACCTTGTACAATAATATTCGACACAACTCTAACAAACTCCACCTTGGCGAATATTCTTCACCACCTTGAATTCATCCATGCATCGAACCTCCATGTACATTGGACTTGAGATACGCCATGAACACCGCTGCTACTCCCAGACTCCATGTGACTCCACCTGCAACTATAGCCCCTTCTAGTCTTCTTCACAGTTAACACTTGAGCAAAATTAAGTTTCTCATTACTCTACTTTGTGCTCCCAACTTTTGGAGAATCCGCTCAACGCCATCACACACCGATCACTGAACTACGTGAAAGTGAACGACTCACATATTGGGTGCCACATATAAGAGTTACCTGAACTCAAGTCACCACTCTTTCTTGACTGCTTGTCTGAAACTTGAAGGAATTTCACCGTCGCCCTGTGTCATCCTGAGTCAAATTCGCAGCTGTCTCACCCTTCTTCCGGATAGTCTCTGGTATGTCCCACAGCTATAGCACTCCACCTCCTTCTGTATTTTTCATCCGCACTTTGCAATGTGTATTGAACACCACAGAATATACAACCATGTACTCTCTCAGCTTTTGACAAATTCAGACTCTCCGCCACTTTCTCAGATTCTCCACGGTCAACTCCTATCCATCTTCTAGCATCGATAGACCCAGTCACCAACTTGAATCCGGTACTCGTCAACACTGCTTCAGCACCCCCTGCACAATTTGTCTGACCACATGTATGACCACCAGTGCCTTGGCCTGTCGTTGTGTCCCGTGCTTACCGCACGCCTCGCCACTATCTCGCGTCGAGCCTCTACTGTCCTGGTCGAGTCTCCCGGGTAGCTAGCCCCCACTGCCTCAACCGCCACTGCAGAGAACCATAGATCATCACCGACCGATGCCGAGTATCATGTTTTCATCAGACCACTAGGCCTTAGTCCGATCCACGTGTCTCTCGCTTTTCTCGCTGAAATAGGTTGCGATTCTCCGTGCACTTACGCCGTAGCCCCTCCATCAGCACAGAGTGAAGTCGTCCATCAGACTCCAGCTCCACCTTCAACATGACTCCATGTAGCTGCGCTATGCTACCCCACGCCCTGTCGACTTCAAGCTCTCTTGTGCGCACCATCTTGAATCAACCCCGCGCCATAGTCTTGTCGAAGCCGCACAAGCCCTCAGACCTGCACCACGTGTTTCCACGCCCCAGAAGTCGGCCACCATCAGCATCACGCTCCTATATCATCATCGCTGAAATCACCGCCGTCTTCTGCTTTGACCAACATCCATGTCAGTCCATCAGACAATCCAGTCCGACCCAGCCGAAATTATGTGACTGCAACCATGCTCCACCACGCGTCGTGTCCGCCTTGCACATCTCCGTGCATTGCTTGACGCCCAGTGTATGCATGATCCTTCACGGCACGCTGTCCTGCTCCGCATACTCTCTGTGCCCTCTCAGCAATCTTGACAGAAAAAAGTCCATGCAAACCTGATCCGAAGAATTCTTTGCACAATTATTTTCCCTCATCACAATTTGCTAGTGCATCTCCGTGTACCCTTAGCAGTAAAGACAAGGATTTCTATCTGCCCATGGACGCTCATGCATGCTCGTATAATGTGAAGTGTGAACACCTCGTGCCCCCTTCTTTTTTACGAACAAATCCCCTTCCATTGCATCCCTTTAGCCCTCCTGCGTACATCACCACGCACCAGCAGCCACCTGCTAGCCCACCTGGATCAATCCCAGTCTCCTGGCTCACAGCCCAGACCATAGATGGGCCCTTGGGCTAGCGCTGCTGCTGCAATCGAGTGGGCCTCCATGCCATGGACCGTCAGACGCCCATCCAACATGTACACGCGCAGCCTGACGCTCGCCCGACCGATCCATGTGATCGATCGCTGCACGTCACGACGATTCCGGTGATTGCTACCACCTCGGTCTTTCATGCCCTACTGGACCACGTGCTACCGCCAGGTCCTTGGCCACCGTACACCGAGCGCTCCACACGGAATCAATCCAAGTCGCCACCGCCTGTTCTGCTGCATGTATCCAATCTCGCCGAGACGCCGCCTGGTGCTGCTCTTGCCTCCCGATTGCCCTACTCTACTGCTGTTCGATCGGCGCCTTTTCCCGTTGCTTCAATCAAATCGCTCAACCGTAATCAGCTTTCGGTACAGCCACGGGGCGACCATGTCAACGAACACCGCGACATCCTCTAGATCAACGATCCGTAACCTCCTCGTAACCTTGCTCTGATACCACTTGTTAGAATAAATCCGAGGCGCTCCGTCGATCGTCCAAGGACCAAGCAATCACACGAGCACGACACCGAGATTTGTTAACGAGGTTCACCAATATGGCTACATCCCCAGGGCCTGACTACGGGCGCTCCTCCCCATGACACCGCTACAATACCGCACCTCCGTGTTGACGCTAATGCTTCATATGTTAAATGGTTATGCTGCCCATACATGTTCATGTTGATATCATGCTCATATGCATTGTTGATTCATCATGTTATTATGACTCAACTCATTTCTCTTCAAGTTTAACCGGATATTAATTGAACTTGAACACCTGTTGGCTGAGTCATAGTGCCATCGAGTCGAGCTGACCAGTGCAGCCACACCTGTATGGGAAGGCCCTAATGCGGTCTATTGTCATGCCTCTCGCCGGTGCCTCCAACGAGGGAAGGTTATGAGCGCACGCTACCCTGATCAGGTAGGTGGTCATAAGCCTTGTGTGCCCGTAGTTGTTAGGGCCCTTTGTCCCCGTTTGGGACCGTTTTTGTTTTGCCACGACGGTGGCCGTTGGATGTCACGAGATGACATCGGGGCCACCCATGACTTATCCCAAAGGGGAGTTTGTCGAAGTGGCCGGGAGAGTGTCATGCAGTAGATCAGTTTTGTCGGAACGCCGTTGGTCCACCCAAATGGGAGTATGAGGCCATGGGTTCTGTGGTGTGGGTACAGTGTACTAAACTCTGCAGAGTGTATAACTATCGATAGCCGCACCCGTGGATATGGGCCCAGTTTGTAGTAGGTCACACTATGGGTCAACAATAATAATAACCTGATTAATAACAACCCCTGTTCGATGATGAAAGAAGTTGGTTGATCTTTACGTGATCGTGAGAGGATCACAGTGGTATCATGGATACCGAAGCTGGTTGATGTTTATGGTGTCATGTGATGGTCGCGGGAAAAGCTCAAGCTCCTTGTGATCTTGTGGTCACTACGGTATTGTTAATACCAAGCTTGGTTGAACCTGAGATTATTGTGTGATGTCCGCGATGGTAAGTTGATGCATGTGGTGGTTACGAGGTAACCCCGAACAGAGTAAGTGAATCATGATATGGTTAATATGTTGCATGCTAGTATCATCATGTTCATATGATCCTGCCATGCTTATAATAGCCTAGTGGTATCAATGTTCATTATTGCTTTAACCTGTAAATGCCATGCTGTTGTTTGTCTTGATTGCTCTTGGTTGCTGTGAGCTTGTGAGTACATTCAAAGTACTCACCTGGCATGTCATGCCAGTTTGCAGGTCATGCCGTGTTTGCTTGATTGCCGAGGATCCCGAGTTTGTGAGCTAGGATAAGCGTTCCAGCCAGAGTCCCTGCGGAGTGGAGTCCATCGTTGTCGTTGTTATTTCGCTGCTAGAAGATCTTCCGCTGCTACGAGTTGTTCTGCTGCTAGCATAGAGCAACCTGTTAGGCGTAGTGTCGCCATGCCGATGTAATCCGTTGTGATATTGGAACCATTGTATCCATATCATTTGTAATAAGAGTTGATTTGTTCTATGCCAAGCAGTGCCGTATTCCAGAAGACTTGATCTCTGGGCTAGGATACGGGGTGTTCCAGTTCCTCTGAGCCGGGGTGCCATAGGTCTTGGTATCAGAGCAAGTCTGGCTGTAGAACATCCTAGTCCACGCGAACGTTAGAAAATGGTAGTATAGGGCCTGGTTGTTTGTTGTCTTTACTGCTGCATTTGGTTGTTGCATTTGTCTGCCGCATAGCATGCATGTAGTTTTATTTTATTATTCCTAACCGTTTATTCTGTGCGTATAGATGGCGGCTGTCCCCAGCGAGTTCAATGCCATCCCCAGTGAATCCAATGCTATTTCTATTGCATTCAGTGCTGCCCCTGCACCTCTCAGCTTTGCCACCCTCCTTTGCGACATGTGGCGTAGTCTATCCCAACGGAGATCCACCAAATTATCAAGTCTTCCAGTTTCAAATTGGGGGAAGAATCCTGGAGTATGTTGCTCATGTTCATCTGTCAGCCACGATTCCTGTTGGAAGGAGCACCTACAGTTTCCACAGTGGTTATAGTACCACTCCGGAGCGTGCAGTTCAGCTAGCCGCAATGGCAGGAGTCACGGGTCTTTGTCATCAAGAGAGTATGATGCAAGAGAACTGTGCCTATCAGTACTACCCTACCATCATCGAAAATCCTAAGCGAATCAGGTTCCCCTCTGTTCATCCTCAAGATGATGCGGCCATTTTCGCCATGTCCCGTTACATGATGGCTGAGTGTCTTCTTATTTCTGAGTTAGTCCGAGACGCCACCAGAGCGAGGAGACTGCTTGGTGCTACTCTAACTCAATCTCAGTCGGCTTCACCAACCCCTCCCCCTAATTCCACCGGAGTTTCGGAGTCAGCTGCTCCACTCGCTACTCCTTTAGCTTCTTCATCAGCCCCCGAGCGTTTGTCCAAGCGTAAGGTGTAGGCATTCGTGTAGTGCATGTGCATCTGTTGTTGTATCATGCTTGTGTGTGACTGTGTGGAGTAGTTGTGTAACTTGTACGTTGTGTGCTTTGTTGCAATCGATCGTTTCTTATGTTTCTTTATTTGAATCTTCGGTGTTACCTCATTTTCCCCTTATGGAAGTTGCTCATCAACCGACACTGGAACGGAAGGATCCGTAAGAAGTTTATATGCTCAAGAGCTCAGCAAACACAATGAAATTTTCAGCTGACAGCATCGTATTGCAGACATCTGGTCTAAATACAGATTATGTCTGGATCTGACTACCAGCTTCAGGTCTACATCAGAGAGCCATCTTCACGGCAACAATGATTTAACCAGCAGGAGGACAAATTGGGTAAAAGGCCAACCTTACATTTCAAGTCAAAGGTATGGTTTATATACCAGGTTTGATCCTACTATGAGTAAGATCTGAAAACATGCTACACCCGGAAGTTAGTCCGATTATGCATTGAATTCAGTACTCAGCAAGAAGGACAGTCCGACAAATTCTTTCATACAAGAAGTCAACAGCAGGAATATTAAGATGGTATATATATACCGCATTTAGGCCGCATAATCACCAAGAAAAGTTTCTGGTGGGAGCAACCTAGTCTGCCTCCACAAGCTACCAGAAAGCTTTCAATACAAGACTCCTCAATCTTCCTCAATAAGGTATGAATGACTTCCCGTGCAAGATATCCAGTCTTCTTCAGTAAGATACCGCTAAAGCTTCTGGCGTAAGGTACCGAGCCTTCCCTAGCATGTCTCTAAGGGGGGAAGCTTCTGAGATATGGTACCCAGATTTCATCACCAAGCTGCCTGACTAAAGCTTCGAGCACAAGCTATTCGGTCTTCCTTAGCACGATACTCTCGATAGCTTTCAACACAAGCTGCCCAATCTTCCTCAGTACAAAACTGGTACAAGATATTAAACAATGAGTTGACAGCATAAGGCAGTGCATCCCAAGAATCTGGTATGAAACAGTTGGGTTAGAAGCAAGAATCAGTCAGAACACAAATCCGCCTCGAGAATCAGCTACCTCTACATATGGTGAGCATGCCACCAAATTCATGCAATTCACTCATACGAGGAAGAATTCGAGGTAAGCATCCGACAACTTCACAGGTTATGCAAGAGAAAGAAAGCTAGTGGGTGATGCCAGCACCGACAAGAAAAACAACATTGAAACAACCATCTTGGCCAGTGGTTATCGAGGACAGCCTCCTCACACCTGACAAAGTGATATTATTAACCTCGTCACTGTCCTGCATAATTAACGACAACAATAAGCTCCGTACAAGCACACGTGAACTTGGCAAATATTCTGAGACCCAAGACATGAACAAGGCCAAGGGATGATTGACAAAATAGTGCATATGACTGCACCCAGGGCCACAAAAAGAATCAAGAGTATATGAGGCTAAGTTCTTTTGGCAAAGGACCCAAACGAAGGGAATAATAGTGAAGGAGCAAGACCGACACTACAGGTATGACGATTGTTGCATAAACAACATGGTATGGATGCTCAAGACAGTCTTATTCCATACCAATCACGAGGAACATACCCCTAAGCAGTCTACTCCATCCGTAAGGACCTCATATCAAGTCTTTTATCCACATGGATATACCAGCAAAAGGAGTAATCAGAATGTTAAAATACAAGCCTCAAAGCATGTGCCCTCATATATGGGAATCAGTTAAGGAATAGCCTGCCGTGGACTGGATTCTTTTGCCAAAACACTGCCAGTCAAGTATGTAAATGTTATCGTCACAAGGTGGTACACTTTTATGTCAGTCACGACAAGCGACAGTCAAATCTTTGGTACGGATTAGATACTCAAGATGGTGGAACCAGTCAAGATGATTCAGAAAATCCCGCGAGAAGTCAGAATCCGTCAAGGAGAATGGGTATGATTCACATCACTGTTTTGAACCCGGAGGGCATGCATATATTCAAGCAACCCGATGCTTGGATATAAGAGATTCCTTGTTCCCCGAGAAGATGTGTTCACAACTCTGTGGAATATTCTCGGTACTGGAATAACACCTCCGTTGAGAATCACTAGCGAGAAGGACACGTATTTCAGTTATGATAATCCTTCGGACCTCAGCTAAGTCAGCAGATATGAAATAAATTGGAGCTAGTGTGAACATGAACATATGAGGTAAGGCCTGTCAGAATGTCGGATACGGTGAAGCAAACCACCCCGAGCAAGGCAGTCAGCCAGATGAAATTCAGTGGGAACATAATAAAAGGGAAACCCGAGTTGGAAACGGTTTCCTTGAGTCAGGATATTTACTTGTTCCCTGAGCAACCAAATCTCGAGGACGAGATTTCTTTAAGGGGGGAAGGTTTGTAACACCCTGGATTTTGGCTTTTTCTTTTTCTGTTGGATTTCTTTGGATTATTGCTTTGATTTCTTTTTCTGTGGCTTTGTGGTCTAGAAACTTGGGAAGATCATATCTTCCTAGGCTCCCAAGTGGCTTGTCATCCTCAACTCCATCCCAAGATCATGTCATTTTAATCTTAGCCCAATTCCAATATTCTTTTTATTGGGAAGATTCCTTTTTCTATTAAAGGAATAACCCAGTTTGCCCTAGGTTGTGAAGCAACCTACCTTTCTGCTTTGCCATTGAATCCCACAAAATTCTCAAAAATCCTTTGGGAAATATCTTTCAAAGATATGTCAAAATTATTCCTTGCCTAGTTCAAAAATAATTCACAAATATTCCTTTTCCTATTCTGCCCTTGATGGTACTTGGTGAAGGAAGTGCCATTTATGTTTTCTTGTTTGCCCCCAAACTTTTTGGCCACTCTTTAATATCTATATCATTGCCTCATGTAAAAATTCAACTCAATTTGCCTAGTGAATCTCCCTAAGCAATTTTTCAAAGTTTCTGTTCAAACAGAGGCCTTGTGAAGGAAGTACAAGCTAGGCATATCCAAATAAGTTGAAATTTTGCAAGGTCCATCATATGCCCAAATCATGACTCTCTACCAAATTTCAGATCATGCACATTACCTATGTGAGAACACCATCAAATCTTGGTTTCTGGTCAGATTTTCAGGTTGTGAAGCAACTATATTTTATATTGCTTCCCTATTGATGAAAATTAACCAGGACATGATCCTACCCATATTAACCCTCTCCTCAAAATGTTGGATCATTTCATCTAGCCATTTGCCCTCTATAATTTTTTTCAAGATTCTGTCCAAAGAGCTGCATTATGAAGGAAGTACCATTTTGGTGTATCCAAATGGTATGAAATTTTTACAGTGCCTTCATATGCTTATATAACTCACCGCCTCTACAATTCAGCTCAATCTCATTTGATAAGTGAGTGCTACTTCATAGTTTGCATTTCTGACCAGTGGGGTGCATTCTACAGCAAGTGCCACTTATACTTGGCTAAATGAGCTGCAAATTTGCAGAGATGATCATCTTAGTATGTAATCACTCTCAGCCAAAGACCAGAGTCTATTCCCTGCTTAGTCTCTCACACTTCACATCAAACACTTTGCTGTTCCTGTGGTTGCCAGCTAGCTGTGGTCACCTCAAGCTTCACTATGCTCGTTTCCTTCTTCCTTGGCTCTCTCCGTTGAATGACCCCTCTGCCTGACATGATTAGGCTGATCAGCGTGCACCGCATGCGCCTGTTCATGTGGTGATCATGGGGCTGGCATGCCTGAGAGCGCGCTCTGGCAAGTGGAGCCCCCTGTTCCCGTCGGTTTCCTCTGCTTCTCGAGATTTCTTCGTGTTCTGGAGCTCCCCCGTGATCCCCTGCTTCATCCTGTGCCACTACCCCGTCCTGTCTCGCCCCCGTTGAGTCACGTCAAGCTCGCCCATGATGCAAACCTCCTCCGCTCCTCCTTGTCCGGTCGGCCGAGGCTTCTCGAGCGCTCCCGTAGCCTCCCTGCGGCTATAAATAGCACGCCCGTGGTCTTCTGCAGCTCATCCACCTCTCCCCCGCCCGCCAAGCCCACCGGAGCCACCGCACCGTGGCCCCAACCGCCATGGCCATCGCTGGAGTTGCTCCAATTTGAGCTATCCCGAGCCCCTCTCCACCTCATCCCTCACCATCGTCTTCCCCGAGCCCCGGCGATCCTCCCCAGCCCCTCGCCTCGTCGCTGGAGCCACCGAGGCCACGCGCTCCAAGGTTTGGTCGCCGCCGCCTGATCCCTCCATTGCCACGAGCCGCGGTCGCCCTGCTCTTCCTCGGTGCGTGGACGGCCTCTGAACGGAGGCGACATCATCCCCTGAGCCCGCCGGTGACCTCACCTTGACCGGAGCCGGCCGGAGCCGGCTGGGCCAGCACAGGCATCGCCCTCCCCTGCTCTTCCTCAGCTTCCCGTCGGGGGAACGAGAGGAAGAAGACGATCGAGCCGGCCCCTCCCCTCGACCCCACCTCTAAGCCTCTCCAGCCCGGGCCCTCTCGTTTTTAAGTGGAAGCGTAATCAACTGAGTACGTTTCCCTGTCTTGAAAGCGCATTTTCTTTCTACTTCAGCCCGAAGTACGCTTTCTCCATTCTGAAAGCGTATGTCTCTAAAATGCGTTTTCTGTTTTAATCGCCAGGGGCTTGTTTGTGAGGAAACTTTTACAGATTAGTCCCTGATCTTTCATCTCTCGTATCTTCGTGACCGTAACTCCGAATCAGGTGATTCCAAAGCCCACGTCTTCCTCTCATCGAGCCTGTTGTGTTGGTATCCTTTCCACTATGTGTTCACATACTGAAAATGACCATTATGCCCTTGCCTTTAATCAGCCCCCTTTGAGAGAGAAGTATTTCTGGCAAATCGTTCCGCGAGTTCCTCGCACTTCTTCCTGGAGTATTCTTCACCCCCAGGCAAGCCACGGCAGCCACTTGCATGATGGCCTTGCAGTAGCCATGGTTTCCTACTTGAATATTTAATAAATGTTTGCTCGTTTAATACTGCTATTACTGTTTCGGTTATGCGTGGGAATCCATGATCACCATCATGATATGTTCTTATGCACTTTGTTGTTATGTACTACTTGCTAGTATTATTCTCATATGTCGTGCTTGGTAGTAGTACATGCTGGTGATAGTGATGTTCATCGGATGCATGATCATCGTCTGTTATGAAAGTATCTGTGATATACATGTTCATCTGCATCTAGTAAACTAAGTGCTTTATTATTGTTGACACTAATGCTTCATATGTTAAATGGTTATGGTGCCCATACATGTTCATGTTGATATCATGCTCATATGCATTGTTGATTCATCATGTTATTATGACTCAACTCATTTCTCTTCAAGTTTAACCGGATATTAATTGAACTTGAACACCTGTTGGCTGAGTCATAGTGCCATGGAGTCGAGCTGACCAGTGCAGCCACACTTGCCTGTATGGGAAGGCCCTAATGCGGTCTATTGTCATGCCTCTCGCCGGTGCCTCCAACGAGGGAAGGTTATGAGCGCACGCTACCCTGATCAGGTAGGTGGTCATAAGCCTTGTGTGCCCATAGTTGTTAGGGCCCTTTGTCCCCGTTTGGGACCGTTTTTGTTTTGCCACGACGGTGGCCGTTGGATATCACGAGGTGACATCGGGGCCACCCATGACTTATCCCAAAGGGGAGTTTGTCGAAGTGGCCGGGAGAGTGTCATGCAGTAGATCGGTTTTGTCAGAACGCCGTTGGTCCACCCGAATGGGAGTACGAGGCCATGGGTTACGTGGTGTGGGTACAGTGTACTAACCTCTGCAGAGTGTATAATCTATCGATAGCCGCGCCCGTGGATATGGGCCCAGTTTGTAGTAGGTCACACTATGGGTCACCAGTAATAATAACCTGATTAATAACAACCCCTATTCGATGATGAAAGAATTTGGTTGATCTTTATGTGATCGTGAGAGGATCACAGTGGTATCGTGGATACCGAAGCTAGTTGATGTTTATGGTGTCATGTGATGGTCGCGGGAAAAGCTCAAGATCCTTGTGATCTTGTGGTCACTATGGTATTGTTAATACCAAGCTTGGTTGAACCTGAGATTATTGTGTGATGTCTGCGATGGTAAGTTGATGCATGTGGTGGTTACGAGGTAACCCCGAACAGAGTAAGTGAATCATGATATGGTTAATATGTTGCATGCTAGTATCATCATGTTCATATGATCCTGCCATGCTTATAATAGCCTAGTGGTATCATGTTCATTATTGCTTTAACCTGTAAATGCCATGCTGTTGTTTTTCTTGATTGCTTTTGGTTGCTGTGAGCTTGCGAGTACATTCAAAGTACTCACCTAGCGTGTCATGCCAGTTTGCAGGTCATGCCGTGTTTGCTTGATTGCCGAGGATCCCGAGTTTGCGAGCTAGGATAAGCGTTCCAGCCAGAGTCCCTGCGGAGTGGAGTCCATCATTGTCGTTGTTATTTCGCTGCTAGAAGTTCTTCCACTGCTACGAGTTGCTCTGCTGCTAGCATAGAGCAACCTGTCAGGCGTAGTGTCGCCATGCCGATGTAATCTGTTGTGATATTGGAACCATTGTATCCATATCATTTGTAATAAGAGCTGATTTGTTCTATGCCAAGCAGTGTCGTATTCCATAAGACTTGATCTCTGGGCTGGGATACGGGGTGCCATAAGCCACCTGCTCTCTTCATTGTACATACCTACATCATGTATATATCTTTTATGATCAACGTAATAAAGCCAGCATCCTCGAAACTCCGGGCCTGTGTCGTTTCATCTCATATATTGTGCATGAGTCTTTCATTAATTGATCATAAGGTCACTTGGGGGCTTCCAACTCACCGAGTTTAGCTATCTCACCCTCTTGACCCGGCAAAAATGCCACACTATTGGTTAAACCTGCCTGTATGCTTGGTGCTACTCCGAAAAGATGACCCGTCGTACTCTTGACAAGTCAATCTTTATGAACCTGAACTTGTCAAAGATTAAACGACGTCTTAAGTCATGTGAGGGTCGGCTTACAGAAAGCAAGGATAAACCAAGGCTATCATGCCAAGCTTCATTGAAGCAAGACTCGAGCCTCGAAAGCTGGTCTTTTTTGTAGCCTCGAAAGCCGACTTATAATTATTTTGATATATATATATATATATGTGTGTGTGTGCTCTTTATTTCTGTGTTTGCAGGAATTTTTTGCCCTTGATCATATTATTGCAAAGACTTTAAGTCGCTGGGTCAAAAGAACTCCGGGTTAGCATTGATCAATATTGAGCTTCTTTTGGCCATGAGCCACCGGGTTATCAACCCCCAGTTACTTATCAGCAATCAAATACTATGACTATAAGTCGCCAATTGGTGAATTGTTGGGTTATTGTTACAACCCCAAAAAAACTTATGCGTTGGTATATCAGATGGGCACCGTTATTCAAAGGACAGTGCTATTAACATATGCATGTCAGACAAGACAAGACATCCAAGGCGGGTTATTAACATAGATATTGGATCATAAGTCAAATAAACATGCACGAAGGCACGACAGAGCAACCAGGTGTTCATTAAGCCTATTACAAGGCTTCCGTTGAGCCCAAAAATTTCAACCAAGTTTTTAAGGAGTTACACTACTCCTGTAAGCCGGCCCCTGTGCCATCCGAGTTCTAGCCCTGCGGGTTAGACTCATGCTGACTCCCTGCAGTTGAAGTCCCCGGGTCATCCTGTGCCAGCTCTTCCGCACTTCCGATCTGAAGATTGTCCAGATCCCAGTTGACACCGGTTAAGGCTTCAAAAATGGCTTCATCATTGATGATAGGAGAAGGGTCGATATCAGGGGCAAACATGTGCTTACGCCATTGCGGAGTCAAGTCCAACACATCAAACAACGTCGCCTTGATTCGTGCGTTGTTGTTGTCGTAAGCTGGTTGATACTTCTTCAGGACAATATTTTGCACAAGCTGACACGCTAGCATTCGCATTTCTTTGACACAATGAGTATAATATGCCGGAGTAAATTCAGACCCATCAGCTTTGTATTGAGGAAACCCACCGGCCATCTCTTCAGGGTCCAACTCTATTGCATAGGCTTTCGCCTAGCTTAGTGAGGTTATCGCTCGTGCTCGGGCAGCTGGCATCTTCAGTTCTTCAATCTGTTTGGGCATGGTTGATAATTGTTCTAGCGCATCTTTTATGAGCTGCAACGGTTTTTTACCACCTGATACAGTCACAATAGTGCAAAGACTTCCAGCATATAATTGCTCCACTAAGGAATAAACAGCTTTCAGCTTCATAAGCATGTTTTGCCCAAGGTTGGCACTTCTGGTACCTGCAACATGTTCAAAACAAGAGTCGCTCGGCGAGTTATATTCAAATACATAAGTTGCCAGGCAGGTCATTTTTGTTTGGCCCAAAATTTCACTTACCAAAGATAGCTTCTGTCATTTGGGAGATGTGGCGTTTTAAACCCGCCAATTCTTCAGCCGCCAGCTTAAGCTTGCTTTCGGCGTCTTCTGCATGCTTTAAAAGAGCGCCTTTTTTAGTTTCAAAGGTGGATCTTTCTATTTCAACATCCGCCTTGATCTTTTCCAGTTCTTTCATACAAGACTGCAGGCTAGATTCAGCCTTGGTCTGTCTGGCTTGTTCAGATTCAAAATCTTTCTTCAAGCCAGCGACGTTAGATTCAGCCAAAGATAATTCTTCCTGCAAGATACACAAGGATTTCAACCATCAAATTATTTGGTTAAGCCAATGACAATAGTTAACCCGGCACTTGGGGGTTACTTCATGCAAGATAAATTTATTCAAGTCCCAAACAGTTGCAAGCAATCTGCTTCGCACTTGGGGGCTAATGTATGCTATTTTTGCCTTATCAACATAATGCAGAAGACCCAACCCACCTTAGGGAGATGAGCTGGCCCTTGGGGGCTACAGGCAGTTTCTTTCAACCTTACTGATTTGGAAGACCCGGACCATCTCACAAAGATGAGCGGACCCTTGGGGGTTACATGTCAAGATTTTTAGACTGCATATACTTAAACATTCTCAAGAATTCCTATGGTTAAGACTTGGGGGCTACTTGATGATTCTTTCAAGTCTATTTAATTGGAAGACCCATTTCATCTCATGGAGATGAGCCGGCCCTTGGGGGCTACCTCAAGGCTTTCTATCTTAAAGGTTCTCATTGAAGACCCGGCTTATCATTGGTCTGATAACCCGGCCCTTGGGGGCTACGTATGTCTATATAATATAGAGGAGTGGGCAATCGGTACATACCTCATATTTGCGTTTAATCATGCTCACCAAGCCAGCTTCCAGCTCACGACTGGTGGAAAGGCGGCTTAAATATCCCGCGTGCAGCTCCTCTGCACTGAAATCCTCATAATTAGGCAGCTCAAGTTTTGTTTTACCCTTTTCAAATAAGGGTGTCTCATCTTTAGTGGTGTGCTTGGTTAACACATTGGAGGTGTGTGGGGTCTTATGACCCACCCCAGTGATAGCAATCTCTTCGTTGTTCCTTTCTCGAGAGGGAACGTCTTCAGTTGCCTTAGCAGGGCTGGAAGCAAGAATGGGACTTGGAGGGTTAAACTCGTTTGTCGGGTTAGCTTTGGTATCTATAGCTTTGGTAGCTGTCTGGTCAGACTGCGGGGGCAGATCACCCTGGTTATCATGCTGGTCTTCAAGTTCTCAGTGTCTACCTCAGGGGTTACCAAGGTTTGCTCGTCTGACTCGGGAATGTCAGGAGTTGTTGATGAGTCGCCCACTTTCCTTTTCTTAGCCTTGGCCTTGGCTCTGCAAAGAAGATAGCATGTTAAAGTTATATGCACCAATGACTACAAAGTTCAATAAAAAAGAGAGTTACCCTGGATAAAGCCGGCAGCTGAGTAGAGGAAGAATCTCCTGAAGATGGGGGCGACTCCTGATAATTGGAATCAGAAGGAATAAGAGGTTGCCTGCTAAGACCGGCTTTTGGAAGAGAAGGAGTTGGGCTGTGTCGCACCTCGTTACGTCGCTTGCGAGCAGACGGTTCATGAGTCAACCCGGCCACCAGATCTCCAGAGCCGCCACTCCGAGTTTGGCGCCTTGACTCATGCTGAGTTTTCTTCAAAATAAAGTTTGGATCAAAATGAGCATCGGGATGACAAAAGCTTACTTTGCGAACAACCCGCCTTGTTTTCTTTGGAGGCAAGGAGTCTGAGCCGGAAGAGACTGAAATTACCTCAACATCCTTGGCCCGGCTTATGGCGACCTCATCCTAAGAATAAGATGCATCAGCAAGTTCAATAAAGAGTTGGCCAAGTGAGTCAAGATCTACCTTTGACTGATTGTCAGTTTGTGGTGACTCACCCTGGCAACCGGCTCCTTCACAGTAGCAGCCTTGTTCTTCTTTTGAGCCAGCCCAGTTTTTGTCTTGGTCGCCTGCGTTTTCTTCCTCTTCCAAAAAGGAGAATCGGCCTGCATAATTGAACAAAGTCAGCTAGTGAAAACATTGGATAGATAAAGACTGATAAACCGGACAAATGATTATGCATATACTTAATGGAGGTGTCGGGTTGAGTTTGTAGAAGGGGTTCAGCCCTACTTTGTTGCAGGCGTCTTGAGACTCTCCAAGAAATTTCTTCATGATCTTAGGTATTTCATCAGCATCAAGATCAATGTTGCTATATCTTTAGGGGTCGTCTAAGCTGCCAGAGTACTTGCACATTAAGTCAGTGCGGTGGCTCAGCGGTAGAATCCTCCAGGCCACCCAACACCAGGTTAGATCAACCCCGGTCAAACCATTAACTAGCAAGGCTCTGAGCTTTGTATAAGTAGGGGCGGTTTGAGCATGCTCCTCTGGAATAATCCGGCTTGGAATGTCAAAATCCATAGGAAGACTATCAGGTCTATAACCCGGCAAGGGATTCTCGCCAACTGGAGCTGTGTTTCTGCAGTAGAACCAAGTTTTTATCCCCCCTTTGGGGTGACTTGGAAGGGTGGCTGGAGGAAATCAGGCATCTCTCCATCTTTGAATTGAGATTCCACCAAGTTCTAGATAGGGGCCATCGGTAAACTCTGTCTGGCGGTTGATGTAGAAGAATTCTTTGAAGAGGGGAACAGTGGGCTCTATTTGAAGGTACACCTCACACAGAACTTGGAACTGGCACAGGTTGGATATGGAATTTGGATCAAGGTCTTGAGGATGAAGATTAAAGTAGCTTAAGACATCTCGGAATTTTTTTGACCCGGGCGGGGAGAAGCCTCTAAGGAGATGGTCTATAAAGACTACAACTTCTCCTTCGCCGGGTTTGGGAATGTCATCTCCTTCGCCGGCTCGCCAGCCTATCTCTTCCTGAGCCAGCAGAAGGCTTTGTTCTTGGTAATCTTTAAGAGCAAGCTCATAAACTTGGGAAGGCACCCAATTGCAAAGTGTGGTTTTCGACATATTAAGCCGCCTATATGAGCTCGAGGACTGCATAAAAATAAATGGCTGGTCACTTAAAATGATAACTCACCGCATTATTTATGAAGTGAGAGCTAGTTATATCAACTGCATGATGAGACGGCATTATGAGTGGCAGCTACGGGTGAGATGGCACGATCATCAAATAACGGATAAGCCGCCCGACAAGATGAAGCCAGCTTAGCAACAAATGCAGTTTCTAAGACCTGGCGAGTTACAATCCGCTGATAAGCCGCCCGAGATACAAAGGCGAGTTAACTAAGTTGGGAATCACTAAGTTTTTTGTTAAATGTGGGATAACAAGTTTCCGCTGAAGCACTTATAATTGTGGATCTACAGACAGTTTGAAAAAGGAAAATAATTGCTAAACCTAATGGTAGCAGCGGAAGTACTGATGAACTGTTCGTTGATTCTAGAAGAGATATAGTATATTTAGATGCAAAGTTAATCTTGAATATGCTACCGCAGCGTTTCTATGGGCATCTCGGAGAAAGTACGAGATCTAACTCAAGATAAGACGGAGAAGTATGGATGAACACCGACGAACTCTATGAACTCAGACGAGCTAATGTGAATCTGAGAAGGGGAGATTTGAGTACCTGGCTATGGTAGCAGAGGGCGGAGATGCACCGTTGAACTACGGCGAAGGTGGGGCGGCGCTGTGGTCCCGGGCGAGGCGGTCGAGGAAGGTTGACGGGCGCGGCGGAGCTCCGGTCGCAGGAGGCTTCGAGAGGAAGAAGAAGAAGAAGCGGAGGGGACGAAGTAAAAGTGAAAAGGAGGACGCCCCGTGTGTATTTATAAGGAAAAGGCAATAGTAAATGGCAGGCATGAAAATCGAGGGGGCGCGGTAACTTTTGGAACCAGAAGACGCCTCGGTTTTCAGGATAAGTCGATATGCACAAGATTCGTTATGACATCATGAGGGACTCCCTAAAATTGTGAAGGTGACGTCATCATTTAATATGGTGGGTTGTGAAGTTTTTCAAGCTAAGATTTTGAGAACCAGAGATAAGACACGCCAGACTGATGGATTGAAGATGGACATGAATGAATTCAAATCAATCTGGGGCCTAATGTTGGGGATATGACCTCACGATATAACCCGCCGAATAAAGGCCGGGTCATATTACTGGCGACTCTTGGAGCCAGGCTTCAGATGGGCTGGAGCGATCAAGACGCAAGACTGGAAGGGCGGCTCACAAGATGGGCCGACTTAGGGCCTGGAACCAGAAGGCGGCGGATGACGGCCCATAAGCATAAGCCGCCGCATGATGACTTACTAGAGGAGCAAGGCGACTTAGAGTTGGACTCAGTCACGGGTCATAACACGACCCGAACTCTTGTAAACCCAGAGGCCTTGGCCTGTATATAAAGGCGAGTCCCCGGGACAAATAGATCAGGTTACAATGAATCGATAGTTAGGTCAAGCGAATTTGCTCCCTTGTAATCGATACTCAAGCAATAAGCAGAAAAGCAGGAGTAGGCCTTTACCTCCACCATGAGGGGCCGACCCTGGGTAAATCCATGTCTCTCGATTCCGCTCAACCCCGACAAGATAATCACCTAGTTGCGATGGCCTCACGTCTAAGTCCTCACACTAGGACATCTGCCATGACAAAACCACGACAAGTAGGATGTAACTTCATTGCATAACTATTGAGTTTCGTGCTTGCATAGGGAATCACAAACCTTAACACCAATATTCTTACTAAAGCATAATTACTCACCAACATGACTCACATATTACTATCTCCATATCGCAAAACTATTGCAAGGAATCAAGTTTATAATATCCAATGATCTTCATGAAAGTTTTTATTATATCCCCCTTGAATATCTATCACTTTGGGACTAATTTCATATATTACCATTGCTACTAACAAGCTCTCAAACAATTTTAAGTGAAGAACAAGAGCATAAATATTTCTTCAAAAATTTCATCTCTCAAAGCAATATAAGTGAAGCATGAGAGGATATTTCTTCAAAAATTAAACAACCCCCATGCTCAAAAAGATATAAGTGAAGCACTAGAGTAATTACATAGCTCAAAAAATTTAAGTGAAGCACATAGAGCAATTCTAACAAATCATAGCATCATTATGGATCTCTCAAATAGGTGTGTCCAGCAAGGATGATTGTGGCAAACTAAAAAGCAAAACAAGCAAAGACTCATAATACAAGACGCTCCAAGCAAAACTCATGATATGTGACGAAGAAAAATATAGCTCCAAGTAAAATTACCGATGGTCGTTAGAAGAAAGAGGGGATGCCTTCCGGGGCATCCCCAAGCTTAGTTGCTTGGTTCTCCTTGAATATTACCTTGGGGTGCCATGGGCATCCCCAAGCTTACGCTCTTTTCACTCCTTATTCCTTCATCCATCGTGATCTCACCCAAAACTTGAAAACTTCAATCACACAAAACTTAACAAAAACCTTCATGAGATCCGTTAGTATAAGAAAACCAATCTTTACTTTAAGTACTGTTGCAAACCCATTCTTATTTTGTTATTTCATTATACCTACTGTATTCTAAATTTACCATGGCTTATACCCCTCGATACA
This sequence comes from Thinopyrum elongatum, assembly GCA_011799875.1. Classification (NCBI taxonomy): domain Eukaryota; kingdom Viridiplantae; phylum Streptophyta; class Magnoliopsida; order Poales; family Poaceae; genus Thinopyrum; species Thinopyrum elongatum. The sequence continues at coordinate 380,513,675 of CM022301.1, forward strand.
ATCCATAGATTCATCAAAATAAGCACACAATACAACGAAAACAGAATCTGTCAAAAACAGAACAGCCTGTAAATACTCAAATTTTTCTCAAACTTCTGTAACTCCATAAATTCTAAAAAATTAGGACAACAGAGGAAATTTGTACATCAATCTTGTGTAAACAATTCAGAGTTTTTCATCGCTCCAGTGATTTTTAACAATTCTGCTACTGGACGTAAAAGTTTCTGTTTTCCAACAAGATCAAATCAACTATCACCCAAGCCATCCTAAAGGCATTACTTGGCACAAACACTAATTAAAACATAAAAAAAAAACAATCATAACAGAGACATAATTTTGTAAACACACAAGAACATAAACAAAAAGAGAAACAAATATTTTATTCATTGGGTTGCCTCCCAACAAGCGCTATTGTTTTATGCCCCTAGGTAGGCATAATGCATAGATTCAAATATTGTTATCTTTAGTTTCCAACTCCTCAATCATGCAACCATAATCTCTAGGAGTTCTAGCATATAAATTTTTGATAATCATGCTCATAGGATCAATGTCAAGAGACGTATTTTTATAGATTGGTTCCTTTATCAAATCTACAAAATTTTGGTGAACACTAATCATTTTAAGATCTTCATTGTTGCTACTAGAAGTGGTACCTGATAAGTCTCCAACGTATCTATAATTTTTGATTGTTCCATGCTATTATATTATCATTCTTGGATGTTTTATATTCATTTTATAGCAACTTTATATCATTTTTTGGACTAACCTATTGACATAGTGCCCAGTGCCAGCTGCTATTTTTTGCTTGTTTTTACTTCACAGAATATCCATATCAAACGGAGTCCAAATGCAGTGAAACTTTTTGGAGATTTTTTTTCAGCCCAAAAGACAACTTGGGAGCCAAGGAAGTGCACAAGGGAAGGCCCGTGGGGCCCACCACCCACCTGGGCGCGCCAGAAACCCCTAGCATGCCCTGATGGGTGGTGGGGCCCATGAAGGTCCTTTCCACTGCCTCTCAGCTCTATAAATACCCAAATATTCCAGAAACCCTAGGGGAGTCGACGAAACACAATTCCAGCTGCCGCAAGTTCCAGAACCACGAGATCCAATCTAGAGCCCTATTCCGACACCTTGCCGGAGGGGAACACGATCACGGAGGGGTTCATCATCCTCATTGGTGCTCCTCCGATGATGCATGAGTAGTTTACCACAGACCTACAGGTCTGTAGGCAGTAGGTAGATGGCTTCTTCTATCTTTTTGATTCTCAATACAATGTTCCCCTCGATGTTCTTGGAGATCTATTTGATGTAATGACTTTTTGCGGTGTGGTTGTTGGGATCTGATGAAGTGCGAGTTTATGATCAGTTCTATCTATGAATATTATTTGAGTCTTCTTTGATCTCTTATATGCATGATTGTTATAACCTCGTAGTTCTTCTCCGAAACTTTGGTTTGGTTTGGCCAACTATATTGATTTTTCTTGCAATGGGAAGAGGTGCTTTGTGATGGGTTCGATCTTGCGGTGTCCTCACCCAGTGACAGAAGGGGCAGCAAGGCACGCATGTATCGTTGCTATTAAGGATAAAAAGATGGGGTATATTCCTACTTGAATAGATCTTTTCTACATCTTGTCATCGTTCTTATTGCATTACTCCGTTTCTCCATGAACTTAATACACTAGATGCATGCTGGATAGCGGTCGATGTGTGGAGTAATAGTAGTAGATGTAGGCAGGAGTCGGTCTACTAATCTTGGACGTGATGCCTATATACATGATCATTGCCTTGGATATCATCATAATTATTTGCTCTTCTATCAATTGCCCAACAGTAATTTGTTTACCCACCGTATGCTATTTTCTCGAGAGAAGCCACTAGTGAAATCTATGGCCCCCGGGTCTATATTTTATCATATTGTTTTCAGATCTATTATTCCAAAAACCCAAAAATACCTTGCTGCATTTTTCCTTTATTTATTTTATGTTTTGTTTTTGCTAGATCTATTTATCCAATCTCATACAATTTTATCTATCTTTTACTAGGGAGGGATTGACAACCCCTCTTACGCGTTGGGTTGCAAGTATTTGTTATTTGTGTGCAGGTACCGTTTACATAGTGTTGCTTGATTCTCCTACTGGATTGGTAACCTTGGTTTCATAACTGAGGAAAATACTTACCGTTGTTGTGCTGCATCATCCTCTCCTCTTCGGGGAAATACCAACGCAGATACAAGTAATCAATACCCTTATTCTTAGGAGCAGGTGTAGATTTGCAATTCTTACTAATAGGAGTCTTTTCAATAGTTTTAATGGAATAAAAAGCTGAGCTCAAGTTACTAAAAAATTCTTCCAACTTATCAATTCGAGCGGGGCCCTCCTCTACCCTTTCGTTGACTATGGGTCCTTTATCTTTTAATAATTTAAGAGCATCTCCTGCCTTCGACCCAATTTTATTAGCAAGGTTATGGATCCTTTTATCCAAATTTTTAATGTGTTCTTCGGTGAGCATTTTCTTTTCAATAGCATCTAGCCTTTACATAACGTGCTCAAGAGTTAAAATCGTTTCATTGATAATGATAGGTGGTGATCCCACTAAATTTCCCATAGCATTAAAAGCATCCAAAAGGGGGCACATCAATAAATCCCCTCCGGTGATAGTATCAAGAACAAATCTATACCAAGTAGTAATGCCCACATAAAAATTGCGAAGAAGGATAATAGTGGATTGCTTACCATTAGATCTATTATGAGCATTGCAAATCCTATACCAATCATCTTTTAAATTCTCTCCCTCCTTTGCTTAAAATTGATAACTTAATTCTCAGGGGTACACATAGCAGAGGAAGAACTAGCCATAGCAATAAAGTAGGCAAGCGAGATCAGAAGCAAACAAAAGATCGAATGAGAAAAAGGCAAACAAAAAATATTTTTGTATTTTTGCAAAAATGTTTTAGAAGTGGGGTAGATGAAAACGAGAGGCAAATGGCAAATAAAGTAATTGCAAGGAGATGAGATTTGTGATTGGATACTTGATAGATGTTGATGATGTCTCCCTGGCAACGGCGCCAGAAATTTTTCCTGATTGCTTGTATCTGCATTGGTATTTCCCCGAAGAGGAGAGGATGATGCAGCACAACAAAGGTAAGTATTTCCCTCAGTTATGAAACCAAGGTTATCAATCCACTAGGAGAACCAAGCAACACTATGTAAATAGCACCTGCACACAAATAACAAATACTTCCAACCCAACGCGTAAGAGGGGTTGTCAATCCCTCCTCGGTATTGAGATAGATTAAATTGTATGAGATTTGGTAAATAGATCTGGCAAAAACACAAAATAAAATAAGTAAATAAAAATTGCAGCAAGGTATTTTTGGGTTTTGATATGATGGGAAATAGACCCGGGGGCCGTAGATTTCACTAGAGGCTTCTCTCGAGAAAATAGCATACGGTGGGTAAACAAATTACTGTTGGGCAATTGATAGAAAAGCGAATAATCATGACGATATCCAAGGCAATGATCATGTATATAGGCATCACGTCCAAGATTAGTAGACCGACTCCTGCCTGCATCTACTACTATTACTCCACACATCGACCACTATTCAGCATGCATCTAGTGTATTAAGTACATGGAAAATGGAGTAATGCAATAAGAACGATGACATGATGTAGATAAGATCTATTCATGTAGGAATATACCCCATCTTTTTATCCTTAATGGCAACGATACATGCGTGTCATGTCTCCTTCTGCCACTGAGATTGAGCACCGCAAGATCAAACCCATCACAAAACACCTCTTCCCATGGCAAGAAAAATCAATCTAGTTGGCCAAACCAAACCAAAGTTTCGGAGAAGAAATACGAGGCTATAACAATCACGCATAAAAGAGTTCAGAAAAGACTCAAATATTATTCATAGATAGATCTGATCATAAACTGACAATTCATCGGATCCCAACAAACACACCGCAAAAAGTCATTACATCAAATAGATCTCCAAGAACATCAAGGAGAACATTGTATTGAAGATCAAAAAGAGAGAAGAAGCCATCTAGCTACTACCTATGGACCCGTAGGTCTGAGGTAAACTACTCACGCATCATTGGAGGAGCACCAATGAGGATGATGAACCCCTCCGTGATCGTTTCCCCCTCCGGCAGAGTGCCAGAAAAGGCCTCTAGATTGGATCTCATGGTTCTGGAACTTGCGGCGGCTGGAATTGTGTTTCATCGACTCCCCTAGGGTTTTTGGGATTTTAGAGTATTTATAGAGCTGATAGGCAGTGGAGGGGGTGCCTGTGGGCTCCACTACCCACCAGGGCACGCCCTGGTGCCTAGTGGGTCCCACAGGCCCCCTCTGGTGCACTTCTTGGGCCTCCCGGGTGTCTTCTGGGCAAAAAAATGCCAAAAAAGTTTTGCTACATTTGGACTTCGTTTGATATGGATATTCTGCAAAGTAAAAAACAAGCAAAAAACAGCAACTGGCACTAGGCACTATGTCAATGGGTTAGTCCCAAAAAATGATATAAAGTTGCTAGTAAATGAATGTAAAACATCCAAGATTGATAATATAATAGCATGGAACAATAAAAAATTATAGATACATTGGAGAAGTATCAACCGGCCCCACACGTCAGTGAGTGCAGCTGACTGGTGTTGACTTCGCTGACATCACCCTGACATATTGCTGATGAAGTAAATGTTTTTTGGTATTTTAAGTAAATCAAAAAATGATTTATTTATTTCAAAAAATAATCTAAACTTAAAAAATTCATAGAAATTCAACCGTAACTCCACATAAAATAATTTATATATGAAAATTATCAGAAATATGAAGAATCTGTTTATGCCAATCATGCATGTTTGAACAAGTTAACTCCACTGTTTAGGACAAAACATATAAATGACATTTTATTCTTTTATTTTGAAGTTGGAAATGCTTGCAATAATTCCACTTCAATTAAATTGTTAACTATTGCATTAGATGAATTCAGTACCTTAACATGTCATGATCATACATCATGTGTGTTGCATTGCGTTGATTGTGTTCCTTCTTGTTTGTCGGTGTTTGTCCCCTCTCGATAGCAGACGATTCCGATGTTATGATCATTGACACCGATGAAGACCAGTACTATCTTCAGAAGTGCCAGGCAAGCAACCCCCCTTGATCGCTCCGATACAATCCCACTCTCTCGCTTCTGCTCTCTTTTATTGCATTAGGGCAATAACAATTCAACCGTTACCTGTTGCGGTAGTTGAACCCATTCCTCTGCATGACCTGTCTTTGCCAGAGTAAATAGTTAAAACCTTCTAGCATGAGTAGGAATTTCTTGAGCCATGATATGACTATACTCATCCATGTTTGGTTGCTATGTCTGCTATTGCTTAGAGTTGTGTCAGGTATGATTCATCCAGGAATGAATTGGAATGTTGTGATCATGTTCTGATGTTGAGAGCTAAGTGTGTGAACACGATTTGGTAAAGGTAACGATGAGAGGCAATGTAGGAGCTCATGGTGGGTTGTCTCATTGAGACCATCCTTAAGAACCGAGTTCTATGTATTTTTATCCAAGAACAGCTACTACCACACATTGGGCACAAAACCCATGGACCCTCTCGCTTATTAACCGCCTCATTCTATGTCCAGGAGTTGCAACTAGTTTCTGGTGTTTGTAGGTTGTGTTATTAGTCTACCAAGTGGCACCTGGTCCAAGTGGGCTTGTGACAGACTAGGCACCATGGCACGGTGTACCAAGCGTAGTTCCATCCGTCGAGGTGGGCTTGGGAACCCTGCGCACATCGTATGGGGCCGTGATGGAAACTTCGCCCAGACTTCCCTTGCGGGTTCAGCCTCAGATAGGCGATAAACCTAGACTAGAGTCTTGCGTGGTTAGTCAGGTTGTGGCCGACACCCTTGCCAGGCTTTCGCTTGAAGGTTGCGGAGATACATGACGTGTATATGGTGGTAACTGGTGAGAGCCTGTGTGAAGAAGTACGCCCCTGCAGGGTAATATGATCTATTCGAATAGCCTCATCCTCGGATATGGACTACTTGGAGACTTATATAGTTCATAGATAACTTGAAGTGGATACTCTAAAATGCGCAAGATAAGCGTGAGTTCTATGGATGGTTTTATCATAGGGAGACGAGTGCGGGTCCATAGTGGTGTATTGATGTGGTGACTATGTAGACTCGTGTGCACTTTCTCACCTCAAAGAAATTACTGGTAGTCGTAGTACAGGATAGCCACTGAGTCAAAGCTGGCTTGCTGCAGTTAAACTCCACAACCCCATTGTTGATATTGATGCATAAGTAGATAACTCTGATGTAAGTCTTGCTGAGTACAGTTGTACTCACGTTTGCTTAATTTATGTTTTGCAGAGGAGACTTCAGTCTCACTAGTAGTTCCACGTGGGCTTCGACGAGTAGCTTGGGAATCCCAGACAGATGTCTAGTTCCTATGGAGGGTCTTGTAGATAGACATGCTTTCTAGCCTTCTTTCTGTTCAGTTGTCTGTACTCAGACACGTTTATGCTTCCATCACTTGTATGACTTTGTATGTTGGGTCGTGAGGCCCATGTTTGTAATATCATGCTATGTAAGGCTCCTCGAAGCCTCTTAGATAATTACTTTGAGTCAAAGAGTTATGTTGAGATGCCATGTTGTATCTACACATATCGTGCATATTGTGTGTATGTTTTGAAATGCATTGGTATGTGTGGGATCGACACCTAGTTATGTGCTTTGGTAGCCTTCCATACAGGGAAATGCCTCCTAGTGCTTCCATTCAGCCATGGTAGTTCGCTACTGCTCCGGAACACATGGATTGACCGGCATGTATCCTTCTTTTCTCCTGTGTCTGTCCCTATGGGGAAATATCACACGTTGATCCTCTAAGTCCTTGTAGCTTGCTACGACTTGGGTTCATACGTTGATGACCGACATGTGCATTGTTTCGTTATGTATGCTTGTCTCTGTATGTTTGTGCAACCTTGGTTTATGACTAGTCATGTTGACCAGGGTTCTCTGTCAATGGATGCTAGCATCACAATCATATACGTGAGCCAAAAGACACAAAATATCAACCTTGCCGGAACCTATTATTGTAGTATCTTGATTGAGCAATTTAGCCACTTCCCCATGAGTATTTCGTAAGACTTATTCTAGAAGTTATTCCTTATGGATTTTGTGTTTCCGAAGTCCGACCTTTACTTGATGTTCTAGATAACAAACAATACCTATAGTCGGGTTATGCTAGTACATCAAGGAGAACATTAGAAGCGAAGTGCTAAATGTCTCTCGGTCGATCATCTAGGTTTTGTTCCTTGACATTGCTAAGGAAAAATCTCAAGAAGTGTTGTCTTCCTTTGCATCTGCATCCTCCATCACTATTCATTATGGTAGTATGAAGTGTTGCCCAGATCTTGGCATAGATGTTGGTAAAACCCTGATGAGTATGGAAATTCTCAAGTTCTTGAAAGCATGCTCAGACACTAGGTTATATCCTCGGCATCAATTGGAATGTGCCTTCCAATTGTCGATTGTTCTATAACCATAGTTTCCATTTCATTTTGAGTATGCCATTTCTTCGAACTCCTTCAAATGATCATTTGTGAATTGCCTTAGCCTGGTATGAAGGGCTTCAATGATCTCTATATCCAAAGTAATTCTTTTTGCCACTTAAGGGACTAATTCTATGAATGACCTTCCCTAAGGTGCTTCGTTATGGAATCATGGCAATTAACTCCTTGCTACTTTGAAATGCATCCACCATCTTACCTAAGCGTGGAATTGTTGCCTACCAAATTGAACCTTCGCCATCTGTTTCCTCCATCCCTCTTGATATGTGTTTTGTATCCCAGCTCAAGAGACGTTCTTACGTCTCATTCTATGAGTTGATCGTGAGTTGCTCGATCTTCAGAAGATCGATTCCTGTAGAGTTTCTTTCTGTCGTCATCGAGTTGAATGAAGTTCTCAGAGCAAAGACATCAAGATCAATATGAGGTGATGAATCAACATCTTCGAGAAGGGTAATTGGATCATGAAGACTGTGTAGTTTGGTGTCCCCTCTTCCTCTTACCCTATGTCTTGAATCTCAGGACAAGATTCTTGTTTAGTGGGGGTGAGTTGTCACAGCCCTAGAATAATGCTTGTAAATAGTGGCATTCGCATCCATGCATCATGTCTAAATTTAGTTCAAAATTGAAATGGGGGTTGATCCAAACCCTAGCACCAAATTAAATCAAATAGGTTCAAATGAAATCTTTTTCAGTGAACCCAAAATGCCCTTAAAAAATGTTAATAATTTATGGCACAAGGTGAAAACCTAAACCAAAAATGGTGCACATTTTTCCAGGTCATCGTTGGGCTTTGAATTAATCCAATATGTATTTGACTTGGAGCTTTAAAATCCTATAAATGTTTCTACAGCTCCAATAATTTTGAAACTTGGTGAGGGCCTCTGGAATATTTGTTTTAGTGCCCACAAAAAGTTTCAAAATTTTCTAAAATGGTTTACTGCCTAAACTAAATCAAAACAAATGACAAAAAAAGAAAAATAGAAAGTAATAAAAAGAAATAGGAACAAGGAGACTAACTTGGCAGCCTGGCACTATGCTGGGCACGAGGGCACGTGCCCACGGTGCGCCAGCACGCACGCGGCCACCGACGGCCACCTCCTGCCTGTCTGCCTGGGTGGTGGGATAGGGTTCCCCAGAGCCGTCCGAATCCGCGCCACCTCCCTCTATTCGCTCCCCTCGCTTCTCACCGCACGCCCGCAGCAGCCATGGTCGCGCCACCGTCACACACGTAGCCACGGCCACTCCCTCGATCCCTCTCCATGTCCAGAGGCTCCGCCAAGTCCTCCTCTTCCTCCACGACGAGCCACGTAAGTCAGGAAGCTCTGCTTCGTCCTCAGCATCGTCGTCTTCAACCTCCAGCGCCGGAGATCGCCACCGTCGTTTCGCCGCTGTCCGTGCCTCCCTTGAGTCGCTGAGCCCTCCATTCGACGCACTGTAAGATTCTGGTCGTTTCCCCCTAACCAAGTTGTGTATTTCTTCCTCTAGCTGCACGAGCTACCGGAGCCGAGAGCTCATCACCGCCGGCCATGATGCTGCCGTTGTTTTAGTCACTGGGGATCGCGTTCGAGCTTGTCATTGTACTCAGCACAGCTCCACGAGGCCAGAACACCCACGGCTGCTCCCGCCATGCACTGCATGATCGTGTCCATCGATGGCCGAACTCTGGCCGCCGCAAAAGTTGTCGCCGCCGTCGATTTGCTCCACCCCGGCGTGAGATGATGCCACCGTTGGACGAGCACGATTCCCAGCTACGCGTAGATGCTCTCCGCAGATGTTTTGGTTGCCGAAGGAGTGATTCCGAGCACCTCCACCATCTCGGCTCGATGTTGTCAATGTAACTCCGGCCACCACCGGTTTAGCCTAAGCTAATCAACCCCCTGGGTCACCGGCAGGTGGGCCCAGGGCCCTGCTGATTTTGGTTTAGTTGCAATTAATTATTAGTTAATCCACTAACTCACTTGTTGGAAATATGCCCTAAAGGCAATAATATTGTATTATTATATTTCCATTATTCATAATTAAGAGTTTATATTTCATGCTATAACTGCTATGATCCTATTATTACCGTTTATTACTTCACACGTGCATATGAGTTTTCCACTAAATCGTATATTTCAGGATATTGTTGCATCACATTGATTGTGTTCCTTCTCTGTTTGCTAATGTTTGTTCCTTCTCGGTAGAAGACGATTCTGATGTTGTGATCGTTGACACCGATGAAGAGCTATACTATCTTCAGAAGTGCTAGGCAAGCAAACCCCCCTTGATCACTCTGATACAATCCCACTCTCTTGCTCCTGCTCTCTTTTATTGCATTAGGACAACAATGATTCAACTATTACATGTTGCGGTAGTTGAACCCATTCCTCTGTATGGCCTGTCTTTGCCACAGTAAATAGTTAAAAACTTCTAGCATGAGTAGGAATTGCTTGAGCCATGATGTGACTAGTCATCCATGCTTGTGTGTCATGCCTGCTATGCTTAGAGTTGTGTCGGGTCTGATCCATCTGGGTGATGAATTGGAATGGTTGTGTTCATGTCCCACTATGTGAGAGTTAAGTGTGTGAACACGATTTGGTAAAGGTAGCGATGAGAGGCCATGTAGGAGTACATGGTGGGTTGTCTCATTGAGACTGTCCTTAAGAACTGAGTCATGTGTATGTTATCCAAGAATAGCTACTACCACACATTGGGCCCTGAAATATGACCCCGCTCGACTTATTAATCACCATGATCTCTGTCCAGGAGTTGCAACTAGTTTCTGGTGTTTATAGAGTGTGTTGTGGGCCGTGCTTAGCACTGACCGGAGGAGTAGGCTTTGATCACTGTGGCACGGTGTAGCAAGCGCAGTATCATCCGACGAAGTGGACTTGGGAACCCTGTACACATCATTTGAGGCCGTGATGTAAACTTCGACCGGACTTCCCTTGCGGGTTCATCCTCAGATAGGCGATAAACCTGGAATAGAGTCTTGTGTGGCTAGTCAGGTCGTGGTCTACACCTACGCCTGGCTTCCGATTGAAGGTTGCCGAGATACATGAAGGGTATATGGTGCTAAGTGGTGAAAACATGTGTGAAGAAGTACACTCCTGCAGGGTTATAAATGATCTATTCTATAGCCGCGTCCGCGGATATGGACTACTTGGAGACTTATATGGTTCATAGATAACTTGAAGTGGATACTCTAAATGCGCAAGATAAGCGTGAGTGCTATGGATGGCCTTCTCGTAGGGAGACGGGAGAGAATCCATGGTAGTATTGTTGTGGTGATTAGTGGACTCATGTGCGCTTTCTCTCCTCAAAGAAATTACTGGTAGTCGTAGTACAGGATAGCCACAGAGTCAAAGTTAGCTTGCTGCAGCTAACCCCACAACACCCTTCTTGATATTGATGCATATGTGGTTAGTTCTGATGTAAGTCTTGCTGAGTATCTTTGTACTCACGTTTGCTTAATTTACGTTTTTGCAGAGGAGACTTCGATCTCACTAGTAGTGCCATGTGGACTTCGACGAGTAGCTTGTATCCCAGCTACGATATTGTCCCTTTGGAGGGTCTTGTAGATAGACAGGCTTTCTAGCCTTCTTTCTTTTCAGCTATCTGTACTCAGACAAGTTTATGCTTCTGTTGCTTGTATGACTTTGTATGCTGGGTCATGAGACCCATGTCTGTAATATCATGTTATGTATGGCTCTTCGAAGCCTCTTAAATAAATACTTTGAGTTGTAGATATATATTGTGATGCCATGTTGTATCTACACATATCATGCATACTGTGTGTATGTTTTGAAAATGCACTCATATGTGTGGGATTCGACACCTAGTTATTTGCCTTTGGTAGCCTTTCCTATAGTGAAATGCCTCCTAGTGCTTCCACTGAGCCTTGGTAGTTCGCTACTGCTCCGGAACACATGGATTAACCAGCATGTATCCTTCTTTGCTCCTGTGTCTGACCCTACGGGGAAATGTCACGCGTTATTCTTTTAAGTCCTTATTGATTGCTACGACTTGTGTTCATACGTTGATAACCGACACGTGCATTGCTGGGTTACCTATGTGTGTCCCTGTACGTTTGTGCCACCTTGGCTTATGACTAGTCATGTCGATCCGGGTTCTCTGTCATATGGATGCTAGCATCACAATCATATATGTGAGCCAAAAAACGCAAACGATCTCGGCCAAGGTAAAGGTGGCAGCTGTGGGTTACCGTGCGTGAGGCCGCGAAGTGATATGATGTGTCTTATGCTAGATCGCTGTGACTTAGGATCAGGGTCCCGACACCAAAACCACACATGGGGGCACCATGCTCTTTCAGCTGCTAGGGAACCAAATGGGGGACACCACTTACACACAAACACATGATTGTTCCATGAGGGAACTTACCTTGGAGCTTCGGCAGTCGTTTATAGAGGGATGATCGGTCCGACAACACTGGAAGCACTAGCAGCCAGAGAAGCACTAGCCCTTGCGGAAGACCTCTATGCCCAGCGGATACACATGGCTTCAAATTGCAAGGTGGTGCTTAATGATATTCAGATGGATTCTGCAGCATGTTTTGGCGCCATCATTTAGGAAATTAAAGAACATTCTTCAATTTTTTCCTTCCCGTAGTTTTGTTCATGAGCTTAGAAAATTTAAATTTGAAGATACACACGCATGATTGTTCCCTTGAAACCATTTCCGCTTTCAACCACTCCGCGCACTACAACTATGCACACCGTTGTAGCACAATATTGCATCGTCGCCGCGCAGGACACCGCTGTTCAGCATGCAGCGTCGCACCATCACAACTCATTGCAGGCTGCCGCTATGCACGCTGCTGCATCTCGGGCTGCAAGGCCGCCAAGCACAATAGCTGAACCAACCACTTCTCGGTGGCAATTTGTTGTTCAGTAGTTGATGTCGTGTCTTTAGTTGGTGTAAGATTTACATGTTTAGATTGCTATCCATATTCATATGCCCATGCACATGCATGTTTTTGTAATTTGTGAGTAGTTCATTACGGTCTTGAGGACATGGGAGAAATCCAATTGATACATTTCATATGAATTTGCAAATAAGAATCTATGTTTGATTATATATTGTGATGTAATTCTCTAGTGGGGATGTACAAAACGTTGATTGGACATCACTTCAGCTCTATGGATCTAGAGGAGAGTACTATGTCATAATTAATCTGGGAGGGGATGTCGGAGTGACATAATACTAATCCCCAAACTTAGGATTTATAGCATGAGGAGTAAGAAGGGGCCACATAACTTAAGGGAAATGTTACTTGGCAAATTCCAGCTGGGAGGGGGGGTGACAATCGGACGTTATTTACTGGCAGTTTTAGTTGTTAGGAGTCAAATGGCAACAATTTTTAAACAAAAATTGCCTTCTCGGAAAGAAACTGCCATGTCGCCCAAAGAAAATACCATCCCTCACCACTTCCTCACAACTAAAACTGCCACGAAATCGTTACCAAGCTTGACTTAATTATTTCCAGTAGATGATTGGATTGGCCCTTGGCCATTGGTATTATAATCATAAGAATATGTCATTCAATGTTGCACCATATTAGCTTAGGCTCTACCCACATGACAACAATGAATAAGAAGGCGCGAAACAAATGGACATGAAATTGACAACTAGCAACTATCCTGATGGAGAAAGGCCATATCTTTATAGGAATCATTCTCGACTTGTCCTTAGTACGATTAAGGATCCTTCCACTTCCAAATTCTTATTTTTTTGCAATCACTCATCAAACCATCATTGGCACTACTGCAACTTCAGTCAACATTTACCGTTATTCCTAGATATGTTCCACGCACCGATTCTTTGTGCTCTCACTGGGTTCGACAACCTTATTTATCGAAAAGATCTACAAACGACCCAACACTTTTAGGTATCATGCTCTCAATTTTCCTTGATGTTCGTGAAGACGACGGTGACAAATTCTCCCAGTGAAAACGGCTGAGGAGGCGGAATCTAGTCCCTCCCAATGAGGGAAGGACTCCTTTGTTACACTGTTGTCTCCACACACCCAATTCAGTGTTCCACTTTAGGGTATGATAGACACTCCGTAAAATGGGCAATCGGCTATGATGTAAATCAAGGCGTTGTATGATCTAGTGGCACAATCCATATGATGGCATGAGGCGGTTGTGAGGGGCCTATGGTCAACCCCCTTTCAGCCACGACATCCTCTTTGTATAAAAACCCCTAACTTATTTTTTATGTATTTTAAATAAATATATAATACTCCCGATCTACAACCATTTTTTAAAATGTAATGTCTGAGCTAGGTAGTCTGAGCAATCGAACAGTGAAATTCTACATAGTTAGAAAATGCTAGAGTGATATCTTCCGGTGGTTTCATGGCTCATTAGACGTCGACATTTGAGCAGTAGAGCTTGGGTTTTGCACCATTCACGTTGATAAACCCCGACCCTGAGCAACATCCATGCCGCAACGCCAAACTAGGATCCATATTGCCCATGCGCCAAATCTGCACTAGATGCCCCTCAATCCGTGTCGACCTCCTATGTGAGGAGTAAGATCCCTTCTACCACTCCTTACTAGACCAAAGCAGCCAATAACCGGCAGAGCTATGACAAGGCCGAATTGGTTGTGGCCCGCCCAACATTTTGGAATCTGTACACTATTTTTTACTCCCGGGCCTTGGGACACCAAACGACAGGAAATTTCCTTCTGTTTGGCCCGCCCAACAATCGGTTTTAAGCTTGGCCTCTGCCACCAATCCTTGTAGATTCTGTTCATTGTCCTCGCAAAGCCTTCTGCCAAGTCCCATGAGATCCATGCTAGCCCATGAGCACGTCCAGCTCCAACTCATGCGACACCATGTTGTGCACACTGGCACCCGAACCACTAGGGCCGATGGTTACAATCAGCAGTCCACCCCTCCGCCTTGGCTCTGTGCACGTAATTTACCAGAGAATCTAGATGCCCCTTACCGTCGACCAGTGGTGGACCTAGAACCTTAGCTCTGGGGTGCCACGGTCCAGAGTTTACGCTAAACATCATTATAATATCAATAAATAGTGTTAAAATAGCATAAATTTGTTAGCTATTTAGTGTTACGTACACAGAAAATATACTACTTTACAATTTTTTGTAGGGGGTGCCATGGCACCAACGGCACCCCACTAGATCTGCCCCTGCCGCCGCCGCAGGAGCACGTCACACCACCATCTTAGCAATCGCGCGGCGGTAGTGACCGCAGGAGGAGTAGGGGAGGAGCCGTAGGCGTCTAGGGATGTGAAGCCTCCCGAGTTGCCCAGGAGAACGACACGACATTCGCTCGGGTTGGCACGCGATTCGCGGTTCCCGCACTCCAACCCGTTCTTGGTGGCATTAGCACAACTGGAATAATTATGAAAGTTGTGTGTATCGATCGATTCAGAGGCGTAGAAGGTCTTCTCTTTCTCTATGTTGAAAAAGTGTGTTTGCCTATAGAAGCAATGAGATAAGCAGATTTGGACTTCGCTTGGGATTTGAATACATTCCTGGGCAAGTGAATGGTGTCCACACATGCCTGCCTGCCTGCCGTGCACAAGTCCATCTACTCGAAAACGACTCACCATCGGCATCCATGGCTAGGAGTGCCACGACACTTCCGAGTGGTGCAACTGCATGAGACAGGTCACTGGCTCCACATCGATCGGTAGCTCTCATCAGTAAAGGACAAGGAAGGGACCGCTCGATGTCGATTGCGCTATCATGCATGCACCTACCAAGCCACTCCAGCTAACTAACGGACAGAGATCAGTACGCCCATCTGGCGATTCGCACATGTCATTCTTCACTGTGCGAAAGCTCGCATAAAAATATTTCTACTAGGGATAAAAAAAACACATTGAAGTTGCACACAGTGCAGCAGATTATTGGCAATCACAGACCAATTGGCTGGCAATCGCGGTGGTCACACACAGCCGCAGTGGAAGTGAACGACTTCGACGGCCATTTTCACCTCAGTGATTCGTGGCATTCCCCATCGGGTTGCCCTTGAACCGTCCGATCAGGTAGTGCTCGAGCTCCAAGCCGGCCTCCGCCGCCGTCCCCGACTCGCCGTCCAACGCCAGCTCGGCGAGGATCTTGCCGACGGCCGGGCCCATCTTGAACCCGTGGCCGGAGAACCCGGCGCCGACCACCACGTCCTTCCCGAACTCCTCCCCGCCCAGGAAGTCGATCACAAAATCCTCGTCGGGCGTCATGCAGCACATGCACGGCTGCCGGAGCACCGGCCCGCCGGCGGTGTCCACGACGCCCGGCATAAACTCGTCGATCCACCGCGCCACGATCTCCGCGATCCCGCCCGCGCCGGTGCCGGTGGCCCAGTCCCTGCCGTCCGGGTCGCACGGCGGCCCGCCGTTCCTGCAGACCTTTATCAGGCCCGGGTACTCCATCGACGGCGTGCCGTAGAAGCCGGGCTCGCCGTAGGTCGCGAACGTCGGGAAGCCGGCCTCCGTCGTCAGCTCCTCCTCGTGCCCGGGCTTGACCCTCCAGTAGCAGACCAGGGTGTGCACCGGCTGCACGGGCAGGTCGGCGCCGGTGACGGACTTGACCAGCTTGCTCGCCCACGCGCCCACCGTGATGATGCACTTGCCGCTGTGGAACTCCTCGCCGCTTGATGTCTTCACCACGATCGTATCTCCTTCTCCTGGTCGAAAGATTCTTTAGTGTAACCGATTGCAATAATTGAGAGCTACTCCGTTGGCTTGTTGCCTGCTTCCATCATGTAGGGCAAGCAAAATAATGAAGTACGGAGTACACTACACTACAGCTGCATGTGACTATGCAACAGTTCATATGCACGGGTAAAAAAACATCCATCGAATGTAAAATAAGCAAACATTTGCTCTCTAAACGTAACAAGATCAGGACATAATTAACGTCAGACCAGAATGTTTTTGCACCATACCTAGCTACGAATGGTGCATGAAAAGTTGACGCAGCCGCTGAGAATGCTCTGTCTGTCACTCACTCACCTTGCCTGGCGACGTCGACCACCTCCGCTCTGTCCCTCACGACGGCGCCCATCTTGGCGGCGAGCGTTTGGAACATGGCCATGGCCTTGGTCGCCTTTATCACACCAGCCGGCCCGCTGGTCGCCGCGGCCCACCCCTCCGGCACCCTGAAAGCCTCCGCCCACGCCGGCCGCGATGCGTCCCCCGCTGGGGCGAGCTCGGTGGCGCCGCCGTTGTCGATGGCGGCGACGAAGGCCGGCGCGTCCCGGGGCCCCAGGTCGAGGTGCGGGGTGGGCGTGAGCACGGTGTACCCGGCGTCGCGCTCGGCGTCGTGCCAGAGGCGGTGCGCGAGCCGGACCATGGGAGGGTACTGCGGCCGCGTGTAGGTGGGGCGGGTGGTGCGGGACTCGCCGTGCGACGAGCCGCGCTGGTGCAGCAGGTCGAAGCGCTCGAGCAGGAGCACGCTCGCGCCCCGGGACGCCGCCGCGTGCGCCGCACAGCTGCCAATGATGCCCGCGCCCACCACGATGACGTCGAACGAGCGCTCGGTCGGCGGCGCAGCCATTGTTGATATTTTCGTGTCTGTACCACGTGCGTGCTCTGCGCGAGCTTGCTCTGAAGATTGGAGAGTGAGGCAGAGGGGGATAGGAACCAGGCGATAGAGAGCGAACTTGTGTAGGACGGGCTACTTGTAGGCCGTTATTTCAAAAGATTTTTTTTGCGAGGGATTATTATATATAAGATTGACAATGATATTTCCAAGTTAAAAATATAAAATAATCCTGAGAAAATTTATACTACTGTGTGGCGGATCTGTATTTTTTTCTTCAAAAATATTATGATTTGCAAGTTAAAAAATAAGGACCCTGATAAGTGTCACATGCGTGGCACAAACATATGGCAGCTCCGAACGTTTTTTATGTCAAGTTTAGTGAGGTGAGGATGACAACTTTAGTTGCCAAGCATGACGGGTATTTGTGTGGCAAATTTAGTTGTAAAAAAACGTCAGGGCCGAAGTACTTCGTGCCACACGTATGTCACTTATCATTTGAGAAAAACAAAACAAAATCATGTCCCACCAAAAATAATGTTGGCCCATTTTTATGTACGTGTTTTTCTTTTTTGTATAAGCTACACATTAAAGTATATTGTACTAATGAAAATCCATTTCTCGAATGTCATGTATGTATTTCTGTATCTACAATTTTTTAATTTCTTTTGCACAAAAAAAATGGTATTTAAAAAAGGGCTACATGTAGCCTGTCCTTAGCAATTTTTGCCAGGAGATAGGCCTATTTAAAGACCGCGAACTACCAGGGAGAAAATCAAGAGCCTGAGGACTTGTAAATTTCGTGCATTTTTTCTCAAAAAGACGAGTACACCGACTTGTACATCACAAGACGCACACATACATTTTATTAAGTGCAAAATAATTTCAGTCACTGAGCACCAAACCAAAATGAAATCAAAAGATAACCCGACTACAACCGGTCAGACCCGATATTACATAAGCTACGAGCTCAAGTGGCTCGTCAGCCAAACTGGTTAAATGAATCCCCGTGTAACTGTTTCAGCTGGTTGCACCCAGAGGTCGTAAGCGCCCGCGCGTCCACATGCTGAAGTGATGTCCAAATGGATTGAAGTCGTAGCCATGTAGATAACCCGCAAGAAATTAGAAATAGATGATGTGTTAAAAACACAACAATTCCAGCAATTCCATATAGCACAAACTCCGATACGGATTTGGCCCTTGAGCTTATAATGAACATCACCCAACCAGTTTTCAAACAAATTTAGGATACTCGTTGGTGGTACTAAACTGTACGTAACATGAATGGTGCACCAAATCAAGGTAGTAAGCGGACATGACAAAAATAAATGATGTATTGTCTCCTCTGATCACAAAACAACAATATTTGTTACCATGTCAATTACGCTTAGCATGATTTTACCTCTATATGCATAAACCACCTGAAAACTTTGATTCTGGAAGGAACCTATGTTTTCCAAATATGTTGAAAGAACATGCGGTGCCCCCATGTTTGGTTTTGGTAATTGATGACAATCTCTATGGGCTAATGGTTGCCTTGAGTTATATTTGAAGGGTTTGTCCATAGGTTTTTCTTGAAGTCCATTTGTTGGTTTCAAGGATAGTATGTGATGACCAAGGTGCTATTCAAGGAATTATCTAAAGAATGGTCATGTATATGATACAAGGTTGATCAAGACTAAGTCAAAGAGTGAATCAAGTTGATCAACACACAAAGCGTACAAGATGTACCGAGAGGGATCAAATGATCCCATGATATGGGTTTGTCCATAGGTTTCTCTTGAAGTCCATTTGTTGGTTTCAAGGATAGTATGTGATGACCAAGGTGCTATTCAAGGAATTATCTAAAGAATGGTCATGTAGAAGACATGATACAAGATTGATCAAGACTAAGTCAAAGAGTGAATCAAGTTGATCAACACACAAAGCGTACATGATGTACCGAGAGGGATCAAATGATCCTATGATATGGTAAGCATTGTTCATTACGCTTTGTGTACTAAACCATGGTCTACGTGAGATTTCTATGTTGGGTTAGGTATGTTCCCATGGGTTTGCGTCAAGAGGAAGATCTCATACAACCCATTAAGGATGACATCAAGTGGTGATCGTCATCAAGATTGCGGTGTGCAAGTTCAAGTGGAGCATCACGAAGAGATCATGCTTGAAGCTTGCCGTCCATTATGGTGACAATGGACTTGTGAAGATGTGCCGAAGAGTGGCTCACCCATAGTGGAGTATGGGGGAGAAATCTACTTGTCTTCATCAAGCCAACGCAATCAAGAAAGGTGGCCCAACTTGAGGAAGTCAAGATCGTCATTATCTAGCTCAAGTGGACTATGTGCAAGGCAAATGTTTGTCCTTGATAGGTTTTCTATTTTACTGGTCTCATGGGGGTTATAGGATTGATTGTCGTACTATCAAGGGGGCTCTCAAGTGAGTAGATTGATCGTATCATCTGTAGAGAGCTCAAACCATTGCATTCTTGCATCATCTTTCTTGGTTCTTGTTTGGTGTTTCTCTTTGTGAGTTTTAGAGCTTATGGTCATCTTCATGACAAGCTTGAGTTCATCGAAAACGAAGTTCATATGCATCTTCTATTTGGATAGTACTCGTCGTCATCTATCCAACAAGCTTGAGTTTGCTCATTTCGGAGCTCATATGCAGAAGTTATGGCAGTTCTGGTTTTCTTGCTGCATCTGTTTTGCTTGGGGCTTGCTTGATGCACCCCTGCGGTAGTACCGCTCTGGGCAGCGGTAGTACCGCTTGTAAGTGGCAGTATTGTCCATGTCGGGCGGTAGTACCGCTTGTAAGCGATACTTATGTTGTTCCGGTATCGCGCGCACTTCCGCTTATTCTGGGGGTTCTGTTTTTCGTGTCGGGTTCAGCGGTAGTAGGACAACAGTTAGGTGCGGCAATACCGCCTTTAAGCGGTAGTACCGTCCCGGTCGAGCGGTAGTACCGCTTCTGGGGTACTGCCGTCGTGCTTTGCTCTGCCCTACCTCCTCTGCTCATGTGTTCTGCTTCTCCCGCGGTAGTACCGCTGGGTTGAGCGGTAGTACCGCTCCGGCAGCTCTACCTCCCCGAGGTTCCTCGCCTTTGCTCTTTTTTTCTGGTTCTACCGCCCGAGCGGTAGTATCGCTCGTGTGGGCTGAGCACATAACGGTTGGATTCGGGAGGTCCTATAAAAATGGGGGTTTTCTTCCCCAATGGATCTTATCCCTTGAGCTCGTGTTTTGCCCCAACTGCTGACCTTCTTCGAGATTGCTATCTATCAATCCCTCCAATGATTCTTACTAGTTCTTAAGGGAAAAGAGAGAGGAGATCTAGATCTACGTTTCCACCAATCACTTTCTCCTCTATGTGAGGGGAACCCCTTGGATCTAGATCTTGGAGTTCTTTGTGTTCTCTTCTTCGTTCTTCCTCTCATTTTCCTCCATAGCATTAGTTGTTGTGGTGGATTTGGGAGAGAAGGACTTGGGCACTCCGTGTGCCCTTGCCATTGCATTTGGTGCATAGGTTTGAGTTCTCCATGGTGAAACGTGGAAGTGAAGTTTGAGAGCTTGTTATTCTTGGGTGCTTGGTACCCTAGAGCTTGTTCCTCTTGGGTGCTTGGGCGCCCTAGACAGTTGGTGGTGCTACGGAGCTCAATCATTGTGGTGTAAAGCTCCGGGCAAGCGTCGGGGTCTCCAATTAGGTTGTGGAGATCGCCCGAGCAATTTGTACGGGTTTCAGTGACCACCCCAAGGGTTGCCAAAGTGTACGGGTTCGGTGACCGCCCTCAAGGGTCCCTTGGTGGAATCACAACATCTTTCATTGTGCGAGGGCATGAGGAGATTACGATGGCCCTAGTGGCTTCTTGGGGAGCATTGCACCTCCACACCGCTCCAAGCAGAGATTAGCATCCGCAGGGTGTGAACTTCGGGATACATCGTCGTCTCCGTGTGCCCCGGTTATCTCTTACCCGAGCCCTTTACTTATGCACTTTACTTTGTGATAACCATAGTGTTTCTTGTTATATATCTTGCTATCACTTAGTCGTTTATCCTACTTAGCATAAGTTATTGGTGCACATAGGTGATCCTAATTGTTTTAGGTTTCGTGCTTGTCTAATTAAACGCTAGTTTTATTTCGCATTTGTTCAAGTATAAACGTAATTATTTTAAAGCGCCTATTCACCCCCTCCCTCTAGGCGACATCCACGATCTTACATATGTTTTCTGCGAAGATAGGTACGGAATTCATAAGATCCGCATACATAGACTTTGTGGTGAAGAGACCATTAGAGGTTAACCTCCACTGAAAGGTATCTAGCATCTGAGTTAGATTAATCGACATCAACCTACAAACCAAATTGATTCACTTAGTCCATTTTTCACCAAGTAAATCCCTATGGATTTGGATGTTCAAAGGGTTATCCCCAAGAACAGACGCCACTGAATCCTCTTTTCTGAACACAATATTATACATGCTTGGGTATTGGAGAGCTAAAGGAGTGTCACCCAACCAAGTATCTTTCGAAAAACTCGTCGATTGGCCTTCACCAACCTGAAAGAAACCTCTCAAAAAAAGGATGATTTGACCTTCTAGAATGTGAATCGGTAGGCTTAACATCTACTTGGGATAGCATTTTTGAGTACATGCATTTGTTATGCAGCAAATCTTGCCAAACACCCCACGCGTTAAGTAGCTTATACACCCATTTGCCGAGTAAGCACTTATTTTTTATCTTGAGGTTTTCAATGCTCAACCCACCTTGATCCTTAGGCTTACACAAAATGTCTTATTTAGCAAGTCTATACTTCCGCTTCTGGCCCTCGCTATTGCCAGAAGAATCTAGATCCGTAGAAGTCTAGCCTTTCCAACACCCCTTTAGGTATTTGAAGAAAAGATAGCATGAACATCAGTAGGTTAGTAAGGACAATGTTGATAAGGGTAAGTCGCCCTCCACATGACAAAAGTTTACCCTTTCAACAAATGAGCTTATTTTCGAAGCGTCTTCAATAATTTTTCATTCCTTGTTGGTGATCTTATGGTGATGAATGGGAATCTCAAGGTACGTAAACGGGAGAAATCCCACCTCACGGCCAAACAGTTGCATACACTGACTCTCCTCCTCTTTGGCCTTACCAAAATAGAAGAGCTGACTTTTGTGAAAATTATGAAGGAAATATGCCCTAGAGGCAATAATAAAGTTGTTATTTTATATTTCCTTATTCATGATAAATGTTTATTATTCATGCTAGAATTGTATTGATCGGAAACCTAAATACATGTGTGAATACATAGACAAACATTGTGTCCCTAGTGAGCCTCTACTTGACTAGCTCGTTGATCAAAGATGGTTAAGGTTTCCTTACCATGGACATGAGTTGTCATTTGATAACGGGATCACATCATTAGGAGAATGATGTGATGGACAAGACCCATCCGTTAGCTTAGCATATTGATCGTTCAGTTTTATTGCTATTGCTTTCTTCATGTCAAATACATATTCCTTCGACTATGAGATTATGCAACTCCTGAATACCAGAGGAATGCCTTGTGTGCTATCAAACGTCACAACGTAACTGGGTGATCATAAAGATGCTCTACAGGTATCTCCGAAGGTGTTTGTTGGGTTGGCATAGATCGAGATTAGGATTTGTCACTCCGAGTATCGGAGAGGTATCTCTAGGCCCTCTCAGTAATGCACATCATAAGAAGCCTTGCAAGTAGAGTAACTAATGAGTTAGTTACATGATGATGTATTACGTAACGAGTAAAGAGACTTGCTGGTATCGAGATTGAACTAGGTATGTAGATACCGACGATCGAATCTCGGGCAAGTAACATACCGATGACAAAGGGAATAACGTATGTTGTCATAATGGTTCGACCGATAAAGATCTTCATAGAATATGTAGGAGCCAATATGAGCATCCAGGTTCCGCAATTGGTTATTGACCGGAGAGGTGTCTCGGTCATGTCTACATAGTTCTCGAACCTGTAGGGTCCTCACGCTTAACGTTCGATGACGATTTAGTATTATATGAGTTATGTGATTTGGTGAGCGAATGTAGTTCGGAGTCCCGGATGAGATCACGGACATGACGAGGAGTCTCGAAATGATCGAGAGGTAAAGATTGATATATAGGATGATAGTATTCGGACACCGGAAGTGTTCCGGATAGTATCGGGTATTTATCGGAGTACTGGGGGGGCGGTTACAGGAACCCCAGGGGGAAAGATATGGGCCATAGGAGGGGAGCACACCATCCCACAAGGGGTGGCGCCCCCTACCCCCCCCCCCCCCCCCCAAGGAAGGAGGCTGAATTGGAGAAGGGAAAGAGGGGGTTCGGCCCCCCCTTTCCTTCTCTCCTTCCTCTTCCCTTTTCCCCCCTACGGAAATAAGGAAAGGGGGGAGGCCGAATTGGGGAGGACCCCAACTAGGATTCCTCCTACTTGGGGTGCACCATGGCTGCCTCTCCTCCCCTCCCACCTATATATATGTGGGGAGGGGGGCGCCTAGACCACACAATATCAACTGTTAGCCGTGTGCGGTGCTACTTCTTGATCTTGCGTTGGTCTTTCCCTTGAAGAGGAAAGGGTGATGTAGCAAAGTACAGATAAGTATTTCCCTCAGTTTGAGAACCAAGGTATCAATCCAGTAGAAGACAATGCACAAATCACCGAAAACCTGCACAAACAATCAAACAACTTGCACCCAACGCGATACACGGGTTGTCAATCCCTTCACGGTTATTTGCAAAAGTGAGATCTGATAGAGATAGATAAACGATAATGTAAATATTTTTGGTATTTTTGGTTTATAGATCGGAAAGTAAAAGATTGCAAAATAGTAGATCGGAAACCTATATGATGGAAAATAGAAACTTATATGATGGAAAATAGACCCGGGGGCCATAGGTTTCACTAGAGGCTTCTCTCAAGATAGAAAATAATACGGTGGGTGAACAAATTACTGCCGAGCAATTCATAGAAAAGCGCAAAGTTATGACGATATCTAAGGCAATGATCATGAATATAGACATCACGTCCGTGTCAAGTAGAACGAAATGATTCTACATCTACTACTGTTACTCCACACATCGACCGCTATCCAGCATGCATCTAGAGTATTAAGTTCATAAAGAACAGAGTAACGCATTAAGTAAGATGACATGATGTAGAGGAATTAAGTCAAGCAATATGATGAAAACCCCATCTTTTTATCCTCGATGGCAACAATACAATACGTGCCTTGCTGCCCATACTATCACTGGGAAAGGACACCGCAAGATTGAACCCAAAGCTAAGCACTTCTCCCATTGCAAGAAAAACCAATCTAGTTGGCCAAACCAAACCGATAATTCGAAGAGAATTATAAAGATATCAAATCATGCATAAAAGAATTCAGAGAAGATTCAAATAATATTCATAGATAAGCTGATCATAAATCCACAATTCATCGGATCTCGGCAAACACACCACAAAAAAGTATTACTTCGAATAGATCTCCCAGAACATCATGGAGAACATGGTATTGAGAATAAAAGAGAGAGAAGAAGCCATCTAGCTACTAGCTTACGACCCGTAGGTCTGAGGTAAACTACTCACGCTTCATCGAAAGGGCAATAGGGTTGATATAGAAGCCCTCCATGATCGAATCCTCCTCCGGCAGGGTGCCAGAAAAGGTCCCTATATGGGATCTCACGGGTACAGAAGGTTGCGGCGGTGGAAAAGTGTTTTCGTGGATGCCTCTGGTGGTTTGGGGATATTTGGGAATATATAGGCGAAAGAATTAGGTCAGGAGGTGCACGGGGGGCCCACAAGGGTGGGGGGCACGCCCTACCCCCCTGGGCGCGCCCTCCGTCCTTGTGGCCGCCTCGTGCCTCCTCCGACTTCATCTCCAAGTCTCCTGGTTGTCTTCTGGTCCAAGAAAAATCATCGCGAAGGTTTCATTCCATTTGGACTCCGTTTGGTATTCCTTTTCTAGGAAACTCAAAAACAAGGAAAAAACAGGAACTGGCACTGGGCTCTAGGTTAATAGGTTAGTCCCAAAAATAATATAAAATAGCATATTAATGCATATAAAACATCCAAAACAGATAATATAATAGCATGGAACAATCAAAAATTATAGATACGTTGAAGATGTATCAAGCATCCCCAAGCTTAATTCCTGCTCGTCCTCGAGTAGGTAAATGATAAAAACAGAATTTTTGATGTGGAATGCTACCTAACATATTTATCCATGTAATTTTCTTTATTGTGGCATGAATGTTCAGATCCATAAGATTCAAAACAAAAGTTTAATATTGACATAAAAACAATAATATTTCAAGCATACTAACAAGGCAATTATGTCTTCTCAAAATAACATGGCCAAAGAAATCTTATACCTACAAAATCATATAGTCTGGCTATGCTCCATCTTCATCACACAAAATATTCAAATCATGCACAACCCCGATGACAAGCCAAGCAATCGTTTCATACTTTTGACGTTCTCAAACTTTTTCAACTTTCACGCAATACATGAGCGTGAGCCATGGACATAGCACTATAGGTGGAATAGAATATGGTGGTTGTGGAGAAGACAAAAAGAGGAAGATAGTCTCACATCAACTAGGCGTATCAACGGGCTATGGAGATGCCCATCAATAGATATCAATGTGAGTGAGTAGGGATTGCTATGCAACAGATGCACTAGAGCTATATGTTTACGAAAGCTCAAAAGGAAAACTAAGTGGGTGTGCATCCAACTTGCTTGGTCATGAAGACCTAGGGCAATTTGAGGAAGCCCATCATTGGAATATACAAGCCAAGTTCTATAATGAAAAATTCGCACTAGTATATGAAAGTGACAACATAGGAGACTATCTATCATGAAGATCATGGTGCTACTTTGAAGCAAGTGTGGTAAAAGGATAGTAACATTGCCCCTTCTCTCTTTTTTTTGGGCCTTTTTTTTATTTTGGCCTTTTCTTTCTCCCTTTTTTTATTTCCTCACATGGGACAATGCTCTAATAATGAAGATCATCACACTTTTATTTACTTACAACTCGAAAATTACAACTCGATACTAGAACAAAATGAGACTCTATATGAATGCCTCCGGCGGTGTATTGGGATGTGCAATGAATCAAGAGTGACATGTATGAAAAAATCATGAATGGTAGCTTTGCCACAAATACGATGTCAACTACATGATCATGCAAAGCAATATGACCATGATGATGCGTGTCATAATAAACGGGACGGTGGAAAGTTGCATGGCAATATATCTCGGAATGGCTATGGAAATGCCATAATAGGTAGGTATGGTGGCTGTTTTGAGGAAGGTATATAGTGGGTGTATGGTACCGGCGAAAGTTGCGCGGTACTAGAGAGGCTAGCAATGGTGGAAGGGTGAGAGTGCGTATAATCCATGGGCTCAACATTAGTCATAAAGAACTCACATACTTATTGCAAAAATCTATTAGTCATCGAAACAAAGTACTACGCGCATGCTCCTAGGGGGATAGATTGGTAGGAAAAGACCATCGCTCGTCCCCGACCGCCACTCATAAGGAAGACAATCAAAAAATATCTCATGCTCCAACTTCGTTACATAACGGTTCACCATACGTGCATGCTACGGGACTCACAAACCTTAACACAAGTATTTCTCAAATTCACAACTACTCACTAGCATGACTCTAATATCACCATCTTCATATCTCAAAACAATCATAAGGAATCAAACTTCTCATAGTATTCAATGCACTTTATATGAAAGTTTTTATTATATCCCTCTTGGATGCCTATCATATTAGGACGAAATTTATAACCAAAGCAAATTGCCATGCTGTTTAGAGACTCTCAAAATAATATAAGTGAAGCATGAGAGTTCATTAATTTCTATAAAATAAAACCACCGCCGTGCTCTAAAAAGATATAAGTGAAGCGCTAGAGCAAAATTGCCTAGCTCAAAAGATATAAGTGAAGCACAAAGAGTATTCTAATAAATCACGATTCATGTGTGTCCCTCTCAAAAGGTGTGTAGAGCAAGGATGATTGTGTCAAACTAAAAATCAAAGACTCAAATCATAAAAGACGCTCCAAGCAAAACACATATCATGTGGTGAATAAAAATATAGCATCAAGTAAAGTTACCGATAGACGAAGACGAAAGAGGGGATGCCTTCCGGGGCATCCCCAAGCTTAGGCTATTGGTTGTCCTTGAATATTACCTTGGGGTGCCTTGGGCATCCCCAAGCTTAGGCTCTTGCCACTCCTTATTCCATAGTCTAGCAAATCCTTACCCAAACTTGAAAACTTCACAACACAAAACTCAACAGAAAATCTCATAAGCTCCGTTAGTATAAGAAAATAAATCACCACCTTTGGTACTGTTGTGAACTCATTATTTATTTATATTGGTGTAATATCTACTGTATTCCAACTTTTCCATGGTCGTACCCCCCGATACTACCAATAGATTCATCAAAATAAGCAAACAACACAAAGAAAACAGAATCTGTCAAAAATAGAACAGTCTGCGAAGATCCGAATTTTTATAATACTTATCTAACTCCAAAAATTCTGAAAATTAGAAAAACAGGGGCAATTTATATATCAATATCGTGTAAAAAATTCAGGGTTTTTAAATGCTCCAGTTAATTATTAAAATTCTGTGACTGGACGCAAAATTTTCTGTTTTTCAGCAAGATCAAATCAACTATCACCGTAAGCCATCCCAAAGGTCTTACTTGGCACAAACACTAATTAAAACACAAAACCACATCTAACCAGAGGCTAGATGAATTATTTATTGCAAAACAGAAACAAAAACAAAATTGGGTTGCCTCCCAACAAGCGCTATTGTTTAACGCCCTTAGCTAGGCATAAAATCACGAATAGATCTAGGTATTGTCATCTTTGGTACGCAATCCATAAGTAGCTCTCATATTAGATTCATATGGCAATTTAATTTTCTTTCTTGGAAAGTGTTTCATGCCCTTCCTTAACAGAAATTGAAATCTAATGTTTCCTTCTTTCATATCAATAATTGCACCAATCGTTCTAAGGAAAGGTCTACCAAGAATAATAGGACATGTAGGATTGCAATCTATATCAAGAACAATGAAATCTACGGGCACATAATTCCTATTTGCAACAATAAGAACATCATTAATCCTTCCCATAGGTTTCTTAATAGTGGAATCCGCAAGATGCAAATTTAAAGAACAATCATCAAATTCACGGAAACCTAACACATCACATAAAGTTTTTGGAATCGTGGAAATGCTAGCACCCAAATCACACAAAGCATAGCACTCATAATCTTTAATCTTAATATTAATAGTAGGTTCCCACTCATCTTAAAGTTTTCTAGGGATAAAAACTTCCAATTCAAGCTTTTCTTCAAAAGATTGCATCATAACATCAACGATATGTTTAGTAAAAGCTTTGTTTTGATTATAAGCATGAGGAGAATTCAACATGGATTGCAACAAGGAAATACAATCTATTAAAGAACAATTATCATAATTAAATTCCTTGAAATCCAAAAGAGTGGGTTCATTGCTACTTAAAGTTTTGACTTCTTCAATCCCAGTTTTATCAATTTTTGCATCAAGATCTAAAAACTCCGAATCATTGGGACACCTTTTAACTAAAGTTGACTCATC
The DNA here is from genome assembly GCA_011799875.1 of Thinopyrum elongatum. NCBI lineage: Eukaryota > Viridiplantae > Streptophyta > Magnoliopsida > Poales > Poaceae > Thinopyrum > Thinopyrum elongatum. The sequence goes on from CM022301.1 coordinate 380,542,434, forward strand.
TCCAGTCCCATCTTTATCAAGATTTATATTGGAAAACAAAGATTCAATAGGAGTCACATTAATCACTTTAAGATCTTCATCATTATTTTCACGGAAACTAGAAGAACATGTTTTTACAAACCAATCTTTCTTAGCACGCATCTTAGCGGTTCTTTCTTTGCACTCATCCATGGAGATTCTCATAGCCTTTAGAGATTCATTGATATCATGCTTGGGTGGAATAGATCTAAGTTTCAAAGAGTCAACATCAAGAGAAATTCTATCCACGTTCCTAGCCAAATCATCAATCTTAAGCAATTTTTCTTCAATCAAAGCATTGAAATTCTTTTGTGAACTCATAAATTCTTTAACACTATTCTCAAAATCAGAGGGCATCTTATTATAATTTCCATAAGAATTGTTGTAGGAATTACCACAATTATTAGAGGAATTACTAGGAAACGGCCTTGGATTAAAATTACCTCTATACGCGTTATTACCAAAATTGTTCCTACCAACAAAATTCACATCCATAGATTCATGATTATTTTCAATCAAAGTAGACAAAGGCATATCATTAGGATCCAAAGAAGCACTCTTGATAGCAAATAATTTCATAAGCTCATCCATCTTTCCACTCAAAATATTAATCTCTTCAATCGCATGCACTTTTTTACTAGTGGAAGATCTTTCGGTATGCCATTGAGAATAATTAACCATAATATTATCTAGGAGTTTAGTAGCTTCTCCTAAAGTAATTTCCATAAAAGTGGTCGAATCTAAAAGATTTCTAGAAGCAAAATTCAATCTGGCATAATTTTTTTGTATAATCATCCACAAATTCAAACCATGAGTAGGGCAATTTCGTATCATCAATTTCATCCTCTCCCAAGATTGTGCAACATGTTCATGATCAAGTTGCTTAAAATTCATAATATCGTTCCTAAGGGAGATGATCTTAGCGGGAGGAAAATACTTGGAAATAAAATCATCTTTACACTTATTCCATGAATCAATACTATTTTTAGGCAAAGGTGAAAACCAAGTTTTAGCACGATCTCGTAGTGAGAATGGAAATAGCTTCAATTTAACAATATCATTATCCACATCTTTTTTCTTTTTCATATCACACAAACCAACGAAATTGTTTAGATGGGATGCGGCATCTTCACTAGGAAGGCCAGAAAATTGATCTTTCATAACAAGATTCAACAAAGCGGCATTAATTTCATAAGATTCCGCACTAGTGGCGGGAGCAATCGGAGTACTAATAAAATCATTGTTATTGGTGTTGGAAAAGTCACACAATTTGGTATTCTCTTGAGCCATCGTGACAAAGCAAGCAATCCAACACACGAGCACACAAAAGGCAAACAAAAAAGAAGAACGGAAGAGGGGCGAAGAAAAGGCAAATCTTTTCGAAAATCGTTTTATAAGTGGGGGAGAGGAAAACAAGAGGCAAATGGCGAATAATGTAATGCAAGAGATGAGAGTTTATGATGGGTACTTGGTATGTCTTGACTTGGCGTAGATCTCCCTGGCAACGGCGCCAGAAATTCTTCCTGCTACTTCTTGAGGTTGCGTTGGTTTTTCCCTTGAAGAGGAAAGGGTGATGCAGCAAAGTAGAGATAAGTACTTCCCTCAGTTTGAGAACCAAGGTATCAATCCAGTAGAAGACAATGCACAAATCACCGAATACCTGCACAAACAATCAAACAACTTGCACCTAACATGATAAAGGGGTTGTCAATCCCTTCACGGTTATTTGCAAAAGTGAGATCTGATAGAGATAGATAGACGATAAAGTAAATATTTTTGGTTTATAGATCGGAAAGTAAAAGATTGCAAAATAGTAGGTCGGAAACTTATATGATGGAAAATAGAAACTTATATGATGGAAAATAGACCCGGGGGCCATAGGTTTCACTAGAGGCTTCTCTCAAGATAGAAAATAATACGGTGGGTGAACAAATTACTGCCGAGCAATTGATAGAAAAGCGCAAAGTTATGACGATATCTAAGGCAATGATCATGAATATAGGCATCATGTCTGTGTCAAGTAGACCAAAACGATTCTACATCTACTACTATTACTCCACACATCGACCGCTATCCAGCATGCATCTAGAGTATTAAGTTCATAAAGAACGGAGTAACGCATTAAGTAAGATGACATGATGTAGAGGAATTAACTCAAGCAATATGATGAAAACCCCATCTTTTTATCCTCGATGGCAACAATACAATACGTGCCTTGCTGCCCCTACTGTCACTGGGAAAGGACACCGCAAGATTGAACCCAAAGCTAAGCACTTCTCCCATTGCAAGAAAAACCAATCTAGTTGGCCAAACCAAACCGATAATTTGAAGAGAATTACAAAGATATCAAATCATGCATAAAACAATTCAGGGAAGATTCAAATAATATTCATAGGTAAGCTGATCATAAATCCACAATTCATCCGATCTCGGCAAACACACCGCAAAAAAGAATTACATCGAATAGATGAACATGGTATTGAGAATCAAAGAGAGAGAAGAAGCCATCTAGCTACTAGCTATGGATCCGTAGGTCTTAGGTAAACTACTCACGCTTCATCGGAAGGGCAATATGGTTGATGCAGAAGCCCTCCGTGATCAAATCCCCCTCCGGCAGGGTGCCGGAAAAGGTCCCTAGATGGGATATCACGGGTACAGAAGGTTGCGGCTGTGGAAAAGTGTTTTCATGGATGCCTCTAGTGGTTTGGGGATATTTGGGAATATATAGGCGAAAGAATTAGGTCAGGAGGTGCACAGGGGGACCACAAGGGTGGGGGGCGTGCCCTACCCCCCTGGGCGTGCCCTCCATCCTTGTGGCCACCTCGTGGCTCCTCCGACTTCATCTCCAAATCTCCTGGTTGTCTTCTGGTCCAAGAAAAATCATTGTGAAGGTTTCATTCCGTTTGGACTCCATTTGGTATTCCTTTTCTGCGAAACTCAAAAACAAGGAAAAAACAAGAACTGGCACTGGGCTCTAGGTTAATAGGTTAGTCCCAAAAATAATATAAAATAGCATATTAATGCATATAAAACATCCAAAATAGATAATATAATAGCATGGAACAATAAAAAATTATAGATACGTTGGAGACGTATCATGCGGCGCCCCCCTCCACAGATTACACCCTCGATCATATTCTCGCGGTGCTTAGGCGAAGACCTGCGCGGATCACTTCACCATCACCATCACTACGCCGTCATGCTGACGGAACTCATCTACTTCCTCGACACTTTGCTAGATCAAGAGTTCGAGGGACGTCATCGAGCTGAACGTGTGCAGAACTCAGAGGTGCCGTACGTTCGGTGCTTGATCGGTCGAAACGAGAAGAAGTTCGACTGCATCAACCGCGTTGTCAAACGCTTCCGCTTACGGTCTACGAGGGTACGTAGATACACTCTTCCCCCTCGTTGCTATGCATCTCCTAGATAGATCTTGCGTGATTGTAGGAATTTTTTTGAAATTGCATGCTATGTTTCCCTACAGTGGCATCCGAGCCAGGTCTATGCGTAGATGATATGCACGAGTAGAACACAAAGAGTTGTGGGCGGTGATAGTCATACTGCTTACCACCAACGTCTTATTTTGATTCGGCGGTATTGTGGGATGAAGCGGCCCGGACCAACCTTACATGTCCACGCACATGAGACTGGTTCCACCGACAGACATGCAACTAGTTTTGCATAAAGGTGGCTGGCGGGTGTCTGTTTCTCCTACTTTAGTTGAATCGAATTTGACTGCGGCCGGTCCTTGTTGAAGGTTGTGACGACCCCGGCTTAATCGTGCACTAATCATGCACGCAAATGCGCATGATCAAGCCTAAGGACTCACTGGAAGATATCACAACACAACTCTAAAACATAAATAAAGTCATACAAGCTTTATATTACAAGCCAGGGCCTCGAGGGCTCGAATATATAGCTCGTTGGCATACAAGCGTCAGCGGAAGCATCAGATATCTGGGTACAGATATTTTACAGAGAGAGAGAAATAGGCCTTCACAGAGGCGGGGTAAAATAAAATACTACGATCGAAAGGCGTAGGCCTCCTGCCCTGGACCCTCTGATCCTACTCCTGGTCGTCAAACGGCTCCTCGTAGTAGTAGTACTCGCCAGGCGGGTAGTAGTACTGGTCGTCGGCTGGGGCGTCTGGCTCAGGGGCTCCGTCGTCTGGTGGCATCAAATGGAATATGGGGGGAAAAGAAAGTAAAGCAAACATGAGTACTCATCCGAAGTACTCAGCAAGCAAGGATCTACACTACATATGCAACATTGTCAAAGGAATGGCTGTATATGTGGACTGGGCTGCAGAAATGCCAGAATAGAGGGGGAAGCCTAGTCCTATCAAAGACTAGCATCTTCAACAATCTTCGACAGTCTTGCAGCAATAGAAGAGAACAGATGAACATAATGTAAAGTAGTAGTAGTAGTATCATCAACCTCGACCTGAGATCCTTTCTCGACTCCCTGCAAGAAAGCAATCCCAGAGCCGTACTATCCAGTTTTCATCACATGTTCTAGTTGTACCGATCGGGATACAACTCTGAGTGTCCGTTACCGTAGGACAGGCTATCGATAGAAGTTTCTTCCCAGCAGGGGTGCACCAAGTTACCCACCACGCTCGCTTAACTCCGGCTGGACACACTTTTCTGGGTCATGCCCGGCCTCAGCTAAGCAACACGCCGCAACCCGACCTAGGCTTATAAGAGAGGTCAGCACGCCGGACTAACCTATGCCCCCAGGGGTCTTGGGCCATCGCCCCGGGAACTCCTGCATGTTACGGGGCCAACAAGAGTAGACCTAGCAACCCCTTATACAAGCGCGGTTGCGTTCCCAGTCCAACTCGGCGTGCGCCGCTCCTTACTGACATCAAACAAGCTTCGGCTGATGTATACGACGCAGAACGCCCATACTATGCCCACGTGATGGTTAGTGCTATCGGGTCAGAGGCCCCTCGGATCAAATATCCAAATCGTAGTGGATTAGGAGCGCACGGAAACAAGCAGAGACTCACGATCGATGTGACCCCGTCGCCTCGTCTCGAGGACTTGCGGCAAGGGCTAAGAATGCCCGGCCACGCCTCGTAGTTATCTCGCGGGCACCATCCAGGTCAACCCGACTCCACATCACTTCGCAATAAGCTCGCGCGGGTACCCCTCAGGGCCGACCCGTCTTTAGTAACATGGTTTAGTGCAAGTCACAGTATCAATGGTATCCGTGTGTCCAACACCAAGGGGGAACCCTGAGGAATCACTCTCGATGGAATTCCCGCTGATGTTACCGTCAAGGTGAACGAAGGAGGAATCACCCTCGAGGTTCACACTTGAGGTGTTGCACGACGACGTCATTATCGGGGGTGGTGTAGGAGGAATCACCCTCGCTTACCATGACCGATTAACTAACCTACAAGGTTATCATCAGAAGTGCTGACGAGGTATCACCCTCGGCACTCGACGGTAACCCAGCAGTGTCGGCAACTAAAGGGGGAAGTGACATGCGGTGCCGGGGCCTGGTCTTCAATCCCGATGGTCGGGTCTTCTGACATCCAGCGGGGCAGTCGGGATCAAGTGGGGTCTCTGTCGGGTCTCTACCCAGCCTATTCTAAGCAGTCTAGGATAACAGACAGGTATCAACAGTAGGCTACAATTAAACAGGCTATGCAACAGATATAGGAAAACAGTAGCAGTAGCAGTTCTAATGCAAGCATAAGAGAGAAGAGAATAGGCGATATAGGCATGTTCAAAATGGGGGTGCTTGCCTGTTTGCTCGGGGGCAAGGGCAAGGTCGCCTGTGGTGTCGTCGGGGACGTAGTCGTACTCCTGAGCTGCGTCTGCCTCGGGAGCTATGTCAACGTCGGGGTCTACCGAGAGAGAAGAGGGGGAAGAAACAGGTAAACATAATGCAAACAAATGTAATACGGTGCGTGTGATGCTAAGATGCAGTGCAGGGTTGCCTAAATATGCATCTAAGTCATTTTAGTTATCATTAGAATTAATCTGGGATTTATTTACCGAAGTATGTGCACTATTCATCTGCCGGATATGGGTCCGGAGTTACGAGTTCTTCTATGTAGGGGGTTCCGACAAAGAAACGGACGGCACAATCAGACTCGTCTCGTCATTCTGAGCAATTTTCATGTTTTAACTTTTTCGATCTGAGCTACGGTTTAAAAGTTATTAATTTTTAAAGATTATTTGAATTTCTGGAATTTATTTATTTACAGAAAAGTGAATTATGACGTCAGCATGACGTCGCTGTGACATCAGCGGTCAACATGCGCTGACCAGAGTCAATCCTAACATGTGGGACCCACATGTCAGTCTCTGTTTATCTTAACAGTGAATTAACTTAATCCACAGAGTTAATTAAGGGACGGGCCCCACTTGTCAGTGAGACATTAGGCTAAACTAATAAAATTTACTTAATTAAATGTTTAATTAGGTTAATTAGCCGCAAGGGCCCACACGTCAGTGACTGGGGTTGCCCAGTCAGCACGTTGACTGGGTCAACCCAGTCAACTGGGGCCCCAGGGACCACGGTCAGTGACCCAGGGGTGGGCCCCATCGGTGCCACGTCGGCGGCCGGCGCCAGAACTGCGCCCGCGACCGATTCCGCGGCGGAAGGTCGCCGGAGTGCTCGGAAAACGCCCACAGGGCTCGGTTCGGGCCGTGGCTTGGCGCGTTCGAAAGCCAGGGGACTCGCCCGTCGCGTGGGATTGGTCTCGTCGCCGGAATCTACCGGAGTTGTCGACGGTGAGCTCGCGGGCAGCGCCGGAGTTCGGGATCTCGCGGAAACGCGGCTACGCGAGGCTCTCGCACGTGCTAACTAGCTAGGGTGAAGCTACGGACCTCCAGGAGCATGTTGGCGCCACTGGGTCGAGCTGCCGAAGCTCGGGAGCACGCTAATGGCTGCGGCGGCGGCGGCGGTCAGAACACGGCGACGTCGGCAGCTCGTCGGAGGCGCCCAAGTACGCGGGGAAGGAAACAGAGGAAGTGGCGGAGCTCACCTAGCGGCTATGAAAAGCCTTTGATAGTTTAGTAGCAGTAGAGAGCTCGAGGTCGACGGGGATCGCCGGCGGCAGAGAAGAAGAGGCCGAGGTCGATTCCGTTCAGGCGGTCCTCCCCGAGCTCGATGTCGAGGGGTAGCCGAGGCAGAAGAACGAGGCGAAGCCGCAGGACGTCTCGGCGAGGTGAATGGGAGGCGGTGGCCGCGCCTGTGAGCAGGGCGCGACGGCGACCGCGTCGGGCGTCGCCGAGATCCAGAGAGGGAGAGCGATGGGAAAGGGAGGAAGTGGACAAGGGAGACCAGGGGGAGTGAACGGGCGTCGGTCTTATCCCCTCCTCCTCACTGTAGTGTCGGCGGCATCGCCGTGTCGGCGCCGCAGCGGCGAGCGCGCGCTCGGCCAGGGACGCGCCGACACGACGACGGAGAGAGAGGAGAGCGGCTTGGTGGGCTGGGTCTAAGTGCACTGTGCACTTAGGCCCAGTCCACAGTAGTTTTTCACTTTTCTTTTTCTGTTCTTTAATTCTTTTCTGTTTTTTTGGAAATGATTAGGCCACTTTTAGCATTTTTGTAAAATATGGAACTTGGTCCAAATATTACAGTGCCATTTTAGCTCTCACCAAAAAGTGGTTTGGACAGATTTGGAGTTCATTTGTATTTGAAACGATTTTAAATGGATTTAAATATCCTGTTTTGGTGTTGTTGCAACTTGTTTAAGTCACTTATCTAACTCCAACTATTTTGATGATAATTTTACCAATGTTCCTGGATTATTTGCCATTTAATGAACATTTTTCCAACACTGTTTGATCACCTTCATATTTCACTTTTGAATTTGAGTTGATTTCAAAATGGAGTTGAGTTGCTTTGATTAACCACTTTGTTTAAGCACTGCAAATGATATGACTTGGCAAGATTAACAGTGTCACAGAGCTTATTACAAGGGGGTGTTACAAAGGTTAAAACAGCAAACTTGATAAATCACCGTTGTGGTTTTGATGCGTAGGTAAGAACGGTTCTTGATAGAAGCCCGTAGCAGCCACGTAAAACTTGCAACAACAAAGTAGAGGATGTCTACTTGTTTTTGCAGGGCATGTTGTGATGTGATATGGTCAAGACATGATGTGATATACGTTGTTGTATGAGATGATCATGTTTTGTAAGTTATCGGCAACTGGCAGGAGCCTTATGGTTGTCGCTTTATTGTATGAAATGCAAACGCCATGTAATTGCTTTACTTTATCACTATGCGTTAGCGATAGTTGTAGAAGCAATAGTTGGCGAGACGACCACGACGCAACAATGGAGATCAGGGTGTCGAGCCGGTGACAATGGAGATCATGACGATGCTTTGGAGATGGAGATCAAAAGCACAAGATGATGGCCATATCATGTCACATATTTTGATTGCATGTGATGTTTATCCTTTATGCATCTTATTTTGCTTAGAACGGCGGTAGCATTATAAGATGATCCCTTCACTTAATTTCAAGATAAAAGTGTTCTCCCTGAGTATGCACCGTTGCTACAGTCCATCGTGTTGAGACACCACGTGATGATCGGGTGTGATAGACTCTATGTTCACATACAACGGGTGCAAGACAGTTTTGCACATGCGGAATACTTGGGTTAAACTTGACGAGCCTAGCATGTACAGACATGGCCTCGGAACACTGGAGACCGAAAGGTCGAACGTGAATCATATAGTAGATATGATCAACATAGAGATGTTCACCATTGATGACTACTCCATCTCACGTGATGATCGGACATGGTTTAGTTGATTTGGATCACGTATCATTTAGATGACTTGAGGGATGTCTATCTAAGTGGGAGTTCCTAAGTAATTTGATTAATTGAACTTAATTCACCATGAACTTAGTCCTGATAGTATTTGCATATCTATGTTGTAGATCAATGGCCCGTGCTACCGTTCCCTTGAATTTTAATGTGTTCCTAGAGAAAGCTAAGTTGAAAGATGATGGTAGCAACTACACGGACTGGGTCCGTAACTTGAGGATTATCCTCATTGCTGCACAGAAGAATTATGTACTTGATGCACCGCTAGGTGAAAGGCTTGCTGCAGGAGCAGATGCTGATGTTTTGAATGTCTGGCAAGCTCGATCTGATGAATACTCGATAGTTCAGTGTGCCATGCTTTACGGCTTAGAATCGGGACTTCAAAGACGTTTTGAACGTCATGGAGCATATGAGATGTTCCAAGAGTTGAAGTTAATATTTCAAGCAAATGCCCGAGTTGAGAGATATGAAGTCTCCAACAAGTTCTATAGCTGCAAGATGGAGGAGAACAGTTCTGTCAGTGAACACATACTCAAAATGTCTGGGTATCATAATCACTTGATTTAGCTGGGAGTTAATCTTCCAGTTGATAGTGTTGTTGATAGAGTTCTTCAATCACTGCCACCAAGCTACAAAGGCTTCATGATGAACTATAATATGCAAGGGATGGACAAGACAATTCCCGAGCTATTCGCAATGCTCAAAGCTGCGGAGGTAGAAATCAAGAAGGAGCTTCAAGTGTTGATGGTTAACAAGACCACTAGTTTCAAGAAAAAGGGCAAGGGAAAGAAGGGGAAATTCAAGAAGAATGTCAAGCAAGTTGCCACTCCTGGGAAGAAGCCCAAAGTTGGACCCAAGCCTGAAACTGAGTGCTTCTACTGCAAAGGGACTGGTCACTGGAAGCGGAACTGCCCCAAGTATTTGGCAGATAAGAAGGATGGCAAAGTGAACAAAGGTATATTTGATATACAAGTTATTTATGTGTACCTTACTAATGCTCGTAGTAGCACCTGGGTATTTGATACTGGTTCGGTTGCTCATATTTGTAACTCGAAACAGGAGCTATGGATTAAATGAAGATTGGCTAAGGACGAGGTGACAATGCGCGTCGGGAATGGTTCCAAGTTCGATGTGATCGCCGTCGGCACGCTACCTCTACATCTACCTTTGGGATTAGTTTTAGACCTGAATAATTGTTATTTGGTGCCAGCGTTGAGCATGAACATTATATCTGGATCTTGTTTAGTGCGAGACGGTTATTCATTTAAATCAAAGAATAATGGTTGTTCTATTTATATGAGTAATATCTTTTATGGTCATGCACCCTTGAAGAGTGGTCTATTTTTGTTGAATCTCGATCGTGGTAATACACATATTCATAATATTGATGCCAAAAGATGCAAAGTTGATAATGATAGTGCAACATATTTGTGGCACTACCGTTTAGGTCATATTGGTGTAAAGCGCATGAAGAAACTCCATGCAGATGGGCTTTTGGAATCACTTGATTATGAATCATTTGATACTTGCGAACCATCCCTCATGGGCAAGATGACTAAAACTCTGTTCTCCGGTACAATGGAGCGAGCTAATGACTTATTGGAAATAATACATACCGATGTATGCGGTCCGTTGAGTGTTGAAGCACGCGGTGGGTATCGTTATTTTCTGACCTTCACAGATGATTTGAGCAGATATGGGTATATCTACTTAATGAAACACAAGTCTGGAACATTTGAAAAGTTCAAAGAATTTCAGAGTGAAGTGGAGAATCATCGTAACAAGAAAATAAAGTTTCTACGATCTGATCGTGGAGGTGAATATTTGAGTTACGAGTTTGGCCTTCATTTAAAACAATGTGGAATAGTTTCACAACTCATGCCACCTGGAACACCACAGCGTAATGGTGTGTCCGAACGTCGTAACCGTACTTTATTAGATATGGTACGATCTATGATGTCTCTTACCAATTTACCACTATCGTTTTGGGGTTATGCATTAGAGACAGCTGCATTCACGTTAAATAGGGCACCGTCTAAATCCGTTGAGACGACACCATATGAACTGTGGTTTGGCAAGAAACCTAAGATGTCGTTTCTTAAAGTTTGGGGTTGCGACACTTATGTCAAAAGGCTTCAGCCTGATAAGCTCGAACCCAAATCGGAGAAGTGCGTCTTCATAGGATTCCCTAAGGAAACAATTGGGTACACCTTCTACCACAGATCCGAAGGCCAGATCTTTGTTGCCAAGAATGGAACATTTCTAGAGAAGGAGTTTCTCTCGAAAGAAGTGAGTGGGAGGAAAGTAGAACTTGATGAGGTAATCGTACCTTCTCTCGAATTGGAAAGTAGTTCATCAGAGAAAACCGTTCCCGTGATGCCTACACCAACTAGAGAGGAAGCTAATGATGATGATCATGAAACTTCAGATCAAGTTACTACAGAACTTCGTAGGTCAACCAGAACACGATCCGCACCAGAGTGGTACGGGAATCCTGTACTAGAAGTCATGTTACTAGACCAAGGCGAACCTACGAACTATGAAGAAGCTATGATGAGCCCAGATTCCGACAGATGGCTTCAGGCCATGAAATCTGAGATAGGATCCATGTATGAGAACAAAGTGTGGACTTTGGTGGACTTGCCCGATGATCGGCGAGCCATAGAAAATAAATGGATCTTCAAGAAGAAGACTGACGCTGATGGTAATGTTACTGTCTACAAAGCTTGGCTTGTCGCAAAAGGTTTTTCACAAGTTCAAGGAGTTGACTACGATGAGACTTTCTCACCCGTAGCGATGCCTAAGTCTGTCCGAATCATGTTAGCAATTGCCGCATTTTATGATTATGAAATCTGGCAAATGGACGTCAAAACTGCATTCCTTAATGGATTTCTTAAAGAAGAGTTGTATATGATGCAACCAGAAGGTTTTGTCGATCCTAAAGGTGCTAAAAAAGTGTGCAAGCTCCAGCGATCTATCTATGGACTGGTGCAAGCATCTCGGAGTTGGAATATACGCTTTGATGAGGTGATCAAAGCATATGGTTTTATACAGACTTTCGGAGAAGCCTGTATTTACAAGAAAGTGAGTGGGAGCTCTGTAGCATTTCTAATATTATATGTGGATGACATATTGTTGATTGGAAATGATGTAGAATTTCTGGATAGCATAAAAGGATACTTGAATAAGAGTTTTTCAATGAAAGACCTTGGTGAAGCTACTTATATATTGGGCATCAAGATCTATAGGGATAGATCGAGACGCTTAATAGGACTTTCACAAAGCACATACCTTGATAAAGTTTTGAAGAAGTTCAAAATGGATCAGTCAAAGAAAGGGTTCTTGCCTGTGTTGCAAGGTGTGAAGTTGAGTAAGACTCAATGCCCGACCACTGCAGAAGATAGAGAGAAAATGAAAGTCATTCCCTATGCTTCAGCCATAGGTTCTATCATGTATGCTATGTTGTGTACCAGACCTGATGTATGCCTTGCCATAAGTCTGGCAGGGAGGTACCAAAGTAATCCAGGAGTGGATCACTGGACAGCGGTCAAGAACATCCTGAAGTACCTGAAAAGGACTAAGGATATGTTTCTCGTTTATGGAGGTGACAAAGAGCTCGTCGTAAATGGTTACGTCGATGCTAGCTTTGACACTGATCCGGATGACTCTAAGTCACAAACCGGATACGTATTTATATTGAATGGTGGAGCTGTCAGTTGGTGCAGTTCCAAGCAGAGCGTCGTAGCGGGATCTACATGTGAAGCGGAGTACATAGCTGATTCGGAAGCAGCAAATGAAGGAGTCTGGATGAAGGAGTTCATATCAGATATAGGTGTAATACCTAGTGCATCGGGTCCAATGAAAATCTTTTGTGACAATACTGGAGCAATTGCCTTAGCTAAGGAATCCAGATTTCACAAAAGAACCAAACACATCAAGAGATGCTTCAACTCCATCCGTGATCAAGTCAAGGAGGGAGACATAGAGATTTGCAAAATACATACGGATCTGAATGTAGCAGACCCGTTGACTAAGCCTCTTCCACGAGCAAAACATGATCAGCACCAAGACTCCATGGGTGTTAGAATCATTACAATGTAATCTAGATTATTGACTCTAGTGCAAGTGGGAGACTGAAGGAAATATGCCCTAGAGGCAATAATAAAGTTGTTATTTTATATTTCCTTATTCATGATAAATGTTTATTATTCATGCTAGAATTGTATTGATCGGAAACCTAAATACATGTGTGAATACATAGACAAACATTGTGTCCCTAGTGAGCCTCTACTTGACTAGCTCGTTGACCAAAGATGGTTAAGGTTTCCTGACCATGGACATGAGTTGTCATTTGATAACGGGATCACATCATTAGGAGAATGATGTGATGGACAAGACCCATCCGTTAGCTTAGCATATTGATCGTTCAGTTTTATTGCTATTGCTTTCTTCATGTCAAATACATATTCCTTCGACTATGAGATTATGCAACTCCCGAATACCGGAGGAATGCCTTGTGTGCTATCAAACATCACAACGTAACTGGGTTATCATAAAGATGCTCTACAGGTATCTCCGAAAGTGTTTGTTGGGTTGGCATAGATCGAGATTAGGATTTGTCACTCTGAGTATCGGAGAGGTATCTTTGGGCCCTCTCGGTAATGCAAATCATAAGAAGCCTTGCAAGCAAAGTAACTAATGAGTTAGTTATAGGATGATGTATTATGGAACGAGTAAAGAGACTTGCCAGTAACGAGATTGAACTAGGTATGTAGATACCGACGATCGAATCTCGGGCAAGTAACATACCGATGACCAAGGGAATAACGTATGTTGTCATAATGGTTCGACCGATAAAGATCTTCATAGAATATGTAGGAGCCAATATGAACATCCAGGTTTTGCTATTGGTTATTGACCGGAGAGGTGTCTCGGTCATGTCTACATAGTTCTCGAACCCGTAGGGTTCGCACGCTTAACGTTCGATGACGATTTAGTATTATATGAGTTATGTGATTTGGTGACCGAATGTAGTTCGGAGTACCGGATGAGATCATGGACATGACGAGGAGTCTCCAAATGATCGAGAGGTAAAGATTGATATATAGGATGATAGTATTCGGACACCGGAAGTGTTTCGGAATGTATCGGGTACGTATCGGAGTACCGGAGGGGTTACCGGAACCCCCGGGGGAAAGATATGGGCCATATGGGCCATAGGAGGGGAGCACACCAGCCCACAAGGGGTGGCGCCCCCCCCCCCCAAGGAAGGAGGCCGAATTGGAGAAGGGAAAGAGGGGGTTCGCCCCCCCTTTCCTTCTCTCCTTCCTCTTCCCTTTTCCCCCCTCCGGAAATAAGGAAAGGGGGGAGGACCCCAAGTAGGATTCCTCCTACTTGGGGCGCCCCATGGCTGCCTCTCCTCCCCTCCCACCTATATATATGTGGGGAGGGGGGCGCCTAGAACACACAATATCAGCTGTTAGCCGTGTGCGGCGCCCCCCTCCATAGATTACACCCTTGGTCATATTCTCGCGGTGCTTAGGCGAAGCCCTGCACGGATCACTTCACCATCACCGTCACCACGCCGTCGTGCTGATGGAACTCATCTACTTCCTTGACACTTTACTGGATCAAGAGTTCGAGGGACGTCATCGAGCTGAATGTGTGCAGAACTCAGAGGTGCCGTACGTTCGGTGCTTGATCGGTCAGAACAAGAAGAAGTTCGACTACATCAACCGCGTTGTCAAACGCTTCCGCCTACTGTCTACAAGGGCACGTAGACACACTCTCCCCCCTCGTTGTTATGCATCTCCTAGATAGATCTTGCGTGAGCGTAGGATTTTTTTTGAAATTGCATGCTACGTTTCCTTACAAATTATTTTCCAGATCTGGAAGTTGTTCGAAAAGACACAAGATCAACTTCATATTAATTACTTTTTGAAGGTTACATTCCATAAAAATGACTGTGTCATCCACATACTAAAGGATAGACACACCTCCATCAACCAGATGTGGAATAAGGCCCCCAACTTGACCATCCTCCTTATCCCTGGCTATGAGAACATCCAACATATCCACCACAATAATAAATAAAATTGGCGACATGGGGTGACATAGTAGATTCCGGAAGATCTTGGATAGGAGGTCGCAAACTAGTAGCCTAGATACGATGGTAACAGAGATACGAGATTTTACCCAGGATCGATCTCTCCTAGGTGATAAAGCCCTACATCCTGCTTGTGTTGTATTGATTTGGGATAGAGTACAAAGTAAGGTTCATCTACTCCCGGAAAAGGCTTTCGCCCCGCTTTATATATAAAGCAACAACCAACATCCGAGTCGATACAAACCACAACACAACACAACACACCAACACACACACCCAGGGCCAGATACATAGGTGCCAAGGACCTGCAACATCCACACACCGAACGAGGTGAAATAGACTAAAGAATGACAGTAAGTAACACTACGGAGCCGTCGGAGCCCTTCCTAGTGAAGATACCGCGAAGAGGTGAAGTTGAGAGTCAACGAACCGTGAGCTCCAAGACGGTGACTTCAAGAAGGACACGACACCGAACGACCGCCACCGCCTGATCCAATGATCTAGATTTTCATCCGGAGCACAACG
This sequence comes from Thinopyrum elongatum, assembly GCA_011799875.1. Taxonomy (NCBI): domain Eukaryota; kingdom Viridiplantae; phylum Streptophyta; class Magnoliopsida; order Poales; family Poaceae; genus Thinopyrum; species Thinopyrum elongatum. The sequence continues at coordinate 380,557,882 of CM022301.1, forward strand.
AAGGGAAAGGAGCAACCACAACGGAGACTTTAGGAAGATGACGACGTTCACGGGCGTCGCCTCCATCGGCCTGGCCAATGCCAGACAGGATTTTCACCCCAGCAATCATACTCCACCTTCGCCCAAGGTGCGGCCAGGCACATGACCAAGCTGTACACCACCACAGAACATCAAACCGCCAGCCACCATACCGCCCACGCGGCCATGGCCACTAGCCGCCCGCACCCGAGCTGTGAGCTCAGTCCAGGAGCATCGCAGCTCCTACCACCCAGCCTGCCGCCCAGGAAACAAGACACCCCATAGCCCCTTCAGGCTGCGAGCAATGAACCGACCGGCTTGCTCCGACCGCCGATAGAGCCACCAGCGACTGAACGACAAGACCGATCGGGGAGCCACCAGGTTGAGGAGGGGGTGAAGCGGGAGCGGACCACATCAACACTCGGCACCCCTGCTAGTGACGGGTGGCCTGACCGCATCAGAGCCAGCTATCACACCCACCACCTCTTCCAAACGTCACCCCTGACGTCCAACCTCTGCGCCTGGCCTGGATCTGCATATGGCAAGGACCAACCAACCGCCGAGCGACGCGGGGATCGCTAGACCAGTCGTAGCCTAAGTCGAAGACAACCAACTAGGGCATGCACACAGACCAGCTGCAAACGAACAGATGTCAGACCTGACTCCAGCCGTCACCGCAACGGTGAACCAGCCGAGCACCCTGAGGCCACCACACCGTAGCCCATGCCCAACGCAGCCACCATGCTGGGCCGCTGCCTCCACCTTGCACCGCTTGCGGACACCAGCTGGAAGGATCCAGCCGCTGTAGGCACCGCGCACTACCCACTACAAAAAAAAGACACATCCGTGACATTTTGGCCCGAACAAATTTTTTTCTGTCATGCTTACGACACTTCTATGACGATAATTGTGACAAAACCCGGTATCATCATAGATGTGGTGGGCTTCTACTTCTATGACAAAAAATCATGACAGAAAATGTGCTTTTCGTCCTGGGCGGGCCGGGGACGCACCTGCATGACATTCTTTGGGCCGTCCATGACGGAAAAAATCGTGGTAGAAGCGAGGGCGAGGAAAACAGGGAGTTCCCGGTTACGGTGGGTGGTCGGGGCCGAGCGATGCACGGAGGTTTGTGCATTTCTCTCGTACACGTACGCGTGCGTGTGCGAGGCATTGGGCTCTAACTGAACCCGAGTGAAGCGTTTGCTTACTGAACCCGAGCGATTGCACTAGCTACGTTACTGAACCCGAGCGATCTATCCCTTGGCTGTAAACTGAACCCGAGCAATTCCTTCGCTACTGCTGCTAACTGAAGACGATCGAAGCTGCCTCTTGATGAACAGTGACCGTTATTGGGGGTTGGATGAACAGGACCCCGTGGTAGTAGAGATCGATGCCGCTGGATGAACAGGACCCCAATCGAGAGGAGGCCACCACACACCCGAGCCGGTTGGGGGTGGATGAACAGGACCCCGTGGAGGGCTGGTTGAATAGTAGCCGGTGGAGGCTGGATGAACAGGACCCCGTGGAGGGCTGGTTGAACATTAGCCGGTGGAGGCTGGTTGAACAGTAGCCGTGGATGAACAGTAGCTGGTGGAGGCTGGAGGAAGTAGATTGTGGATGAACAGTAGCCCGTGGAGTCCCGTTTTGCGGCACGCCACACCCCTCCCGATGAATAGGACCCCGTTTCGACTGTAGGCGCTCCAACACAAGTTCGTTTCCTCCGTTTTGCGGTATGCTACACCCCTCCCGATCAACAGGACCCTGTTTTGACCGTAGGCACTCGAACAGAAGTCTGCTTCCTCCGTTTTGCGGTACGCCAGACCCTTCCCGATGAACAGGACCATGTTTCGACCGTAGGCAGTCGAACAGAAGGCCGTTTCCTCCATTCTGCGGTACGCCAGACCTCGTTTCAGTTGTTCCGTCCAAGCCGGTTGGCTCCCGATGAACACGCGACGCTGTTTACTCTGTTCTGACCAAGCTGGTTGGCTGCCGATGAACAGGACAACGTCGCTTGGTCACTGTACGCGTTAGAGACCCTGCCCGTATGTACGTACGTAGCCGTATTTACTATCTTGCAGCGTGGCTGTACGTACGTGTACACGATATAGACGGGACTGCGTGACATGTTACGTCGGCGCCTCTACTTCAACATGTGCCGCTCCTTACTCGGCCACGATATGTCGCTGCAGAGAGACCGATCGACCGCTATGTACGTACACGTTCGCGGCCAGACAGATAACGCTACCTTCGCTTCAACCTGGTGGGTCCCAGCTGTCAGGGAGTAAGAAGGCACTTCCTTCCGTGCGAAGATAAAGCCGGTGGGTCCCAGCTAACAGGGGGGAACATTTTTTCGTGAAATACAGAGGCCCTTCCGGTGGGTCCGAGCTGTCAGGTGGAGGAATCATTATTTTACGCGTAATAAGGAGGCACTTCCTTGCGTGCGGCCATGGACCCAGCTGTCAGCCTCTCCACTTACAGTCCTCTTCTGATGGCTGTCATTCGTTGACCGTGTTGACGACGCCGTACCGTCCAAGAGCACCAAGGTGGTGGACGACGGCGCAACCTAGGAAGGGAACGACCCGGAGCTGGGGAATACACAAGAGTGGATGCCCATGCGGAGGGGAGTACGAGGGTTGCCTGGTTCGGCTGCGGTTTGAGGCTATCATCGCCGGAGAATAACAAGGGATGTGGGTGAGTAGAGGGAAGGCCTGGCCAGCGATGGGAGTAGGGTGGAGCGGTGAGGCCTGCGCGGCAGCACAGCCGGCCACTGGAGGTAGGAGCAGGCGGTCCCGCCGGCGCTGGTTTGGGCGGCTAGTGCAAGAAGATCAGAGATTGAAGAAGCAGCAGGATCCATCGATTAAAATCCAATGGTCACTGCTGCTAGAATCGTTTGTTGACTAAGTTGACAAAGCCCTGCGTACGCGTCAACTTAGTAGGCCCACAGGTCAACCTACGAACCGGTGCGCCCCAGATGTCAGTGGGAGGAATCATTTTTTTCGCGTAATAAGGAGGCAATTGCTTGCGTGCGGCCATGGACCATGGGGGTCCCTACTGTCAGCCTCTCCACGTGCATCCCTATTCCGATGGTTGTCGTTTGTTGAATGGTGACCACGTTGAGCACGCCGCGCCTAGAGCACCAATGCGGTGGAGGACGGTGAGGCCTAGGAATGGAACGCCCCGGAGCTGGCGAAGACACAACAGTGGATGCCCACGCTGAGGGGAGTATGACGGTTGACTGGTTCGGCTGCGGCATGAGGCTGCCATCACCGGAGAATAACAGGAGGTGCGGGTGGGTAGAGGGATGGTCAGGCCAGTGGAGGGAGTAGGGTGGGCCGGTGAATCCTGCGTGGCATCACAGCTGGCCACAAGAGAAGGTAGCAGGCAGTCCCGCCGGCGCTGGTTTAGGCGGCTGGAGCAGGAAGATTAGAGAATGAAGAAGCACGTCGGCCGTTGGATGGACATCCAACACTCACTGCTGCTAGAATCGTGTGTTGACTATACGTTGACAAAGCCTTGCGTAAACAAGTCAGCTTCAAAATCTGTGGCGTGTACAGCCCGTTTGCTATTATTATTTTAATTTATAGCCCATTTGCTAATTCATATGGAATTTATTGCAGCCCATTTTCCATTTTTAGAATTGCTGGCCATTTTATGGTCAGCACCAGGGTTAAAAATTCGAACTAAAAAATATGCAAAATTTTAAAAATTCGCATATTGTTGATGCGGAACAAAATATTTTTAATCCAAAAATTAGTAGCCATACTAAAACTAATTTAAAAATAAAGTAATACTATGTTATGTTAAAATCCAATGAAATATAAAATATCAGTGAAGAACAAAAAAACAAAAAACAAAACTAATTGCCCATTTGCAATATTTTTTTTGGAATTTGCAACCCCTTTCATATTGTTGGGGAACGTAGTAGTAAATCAAAAAAAATTCCTATGCATCACCAAGATCAATCTATGGAGAGACTAGCAATGAGAGAGAGAGAGAGGAGTGCATCTTCATACCCTTGAAGATCGCGATGCGGAAGCGTTGCAAGAACGCGGTTGGAGGAGTCGTACACGCAGCGATTCAGATCGCGGTCGATTCCGATCTAAGCACCGAACAACGGTGCCTCCGCATTCAACACACGTGCAGCCCGGTGACGTCTCCTGTGCCTTTATCCAGCAAGGAGGAGGGAGAGGTTGGGGAAGACAGCTCCAGCAGCACGACGGCGTGGTGGTGGAACTTGCAGTTCTCCGGCAGGGCTTCGCCAAGCTCAACGGAGGAGGAGGAGGTGTTGGAGAGGGGGAGGGCTGCGCCAGGGATCAGGTGCTACTGCCCTCCCACCCCCCCCTCTATTTATAGGGAGAAGGGGAGAGGGGCCCGGCCCCCTTAGATATCATCTAAGGGGAGGGGCGGCGGCCAGGGGGGAAACTTACCCCCCAAGCCAGGTGGGAGGCGCCCCCACCCCCTAGGGTTTCCAACCCTAGGCGCCTTGGGTCCCTTGGGGGGGGTGCACCAGCCCACCAGGGGCTGGTTCCCTCCCTTGCTCAGCCCACTTGGCCCACCGGGGCAGGTGGCCCCACCCGGTGGACCCCCGGACACCTTCCGGTGGTCCCGGTACAATACCGATAACCCCCGAAACCATTCCGGTGATTGAAACTGGACTTCCCATATATAATTCTTCACCTCCGAACCATTCCGGAACTCCTCGTGACATCTGGGATCTCATCCGGGACTCCGGACAACATTCGGTAACCGCATACTATTTCCCATAATAACCCTAGCGTCACCGAACCTTAAGTGTGTAGACCCTACGGGTTCGGGAACCATGCAAACATGACCGAGACATCTCTCCGGCCAATAACCAACAGCGGGATCTGGATACCCATGTTGGCTCCCACATGTTCCACGATGATCTCATCGGATGAACCACGATGTCGGGGATTCAATCAATCCCGTACACAATTCCCTTTGTCTACCGGTATGATACTTGCCCGAGATTCGATCGTCGGTATCCCTATACCTTGTTCAATCTCGTTACTGGCAAGTCTCTTTACTCATTCCGTAATGCATGATCCCATGGCTAACTCTTTAGTCACATTGAGCTCATTATGATGATGCATTACCGAGTGGGCCCAGAGATACCTCTCCGTCATACGGAGTGACAAATCCCAGTCTCGATTCGTGCCAACCCAACAGACACTTTCGGAGATACCTGTAGTGCACCTTTATGGTCTCCCAGTTACGTTGTGACGTTTGATACACCCAAAGCATTCCTACGGTATCCGGGAGTTGCATAATCTCATGGTCTAAGGAAATGATACTTGACATTAGAAAAGCTTTAGCAGACGAACTACACGATCTAGTGCTATGCTTAGGATTGGGTCTAGTCCATCACATCATTCTCCTAATGATGTGATCCCGTTATCAACGACATCCAATGTCCATGGTCAGGAAACTGTAACCATCTGTTGATCAACGAGCTAGTCAACTAGAGGCTCACTAGGGACATGTTGTGGTCTATGTATTCACACATGTATTACGATTTCCGGATAACACAATTATAGCATGAACAATAGACAATTATCATGAACAAGGAAATATAATAATAACCACTTTATTATTGCCTCTAGGGCATATTTCCAACAGTCTCCCACTTGCACTAGAGTCAATAATCTAGTTACATTGTGATGAATCGAACACCCATAGAGTTCTGGTGCTGATCATGTTTTGCTCGTGGAAGAGCTTTAGTCAATGGATGTGCGACATTCAGATCCGTATGCACTTTACAAATATCTATGTCTCCATCTTGAACATGTTCACGAATGGAGTTGAAGCGACGCTTGATATGCCTGGTCTTCTTGTGAAACCTGGGCTCCTTTGCAAGGGCAATAGCTCCAGTGTTGTCACAGAAGAGAGTCATTGGGCCCAACACATTGGGAATAACTCCTAGGTCGGTGATGAACTCCTTCATCCAGACTGCTTCCTGTGCTGCCTCCGAGGCTGCTATGTACTCCGCTTCACATGAAGATCCCGCCACGACGCTTTGCTTGCAACTGCACCAGCTGACTGCCCCACCATTCAAAATATACACGTATCCGGTTTGTGACTTAGAGTCATCCAGATCTGTGTCGAAGCTAGCATCGACGTAACCCTTTACGACGAGCTCTTCGTCACCTCCATAAACGAGAAACATATCCTTAGTCCTTTTCAGGTACATCAGGATGTTCTTGACCGCTGTCCAGTGTTCCATGCCGGGATTACTTTGGTACCTTCCTACCAAACTTACGACGAGGTTCACATCAGGTCTGGTACACAGCATGGCATACATAATAGACCCTATGGCTGAGGCATAGGGGATGACACTCATCTTTTCTCTATCTTCTGCCGAGGTCGGGCATTGAGCCGTGCTCAATCTCACACCTTGTAATACAGGCAAGAACCCCTTCTTGGACTGATCCATATTTAACTTCTTCAATATCTTGTCAAGGTATGTGCTTTGCGAAAGACCAATGAGGCGTCTCGATCTATCTCTATAGATCTTGATGCCTAATATGTAAGCAGCTTCTCCAAGGTCCTTCATTGAAAAACACTTATTCAAGTAGGCCGTTATGCTTTCCAAGAATTCTATATCATTTCCCATTAATAGTATGTCATCTACATATAATATGAGAAATGCTACAGAGCTCCCACTCACTTTCTTGTAAACACAGGCTTCTCCATAAGTCTGTGTAAACCCAAACGCTTTGATCATCTCATCAAAGCGAATGTTCCAACTCCGAGATGCTTGCACCGGCCCATAAATTGAGCGCTGGAGCTTGCATACCTTGTCAGCATTGTTAGGATCGACAAAACCTTCCGGCTGCATCATATACAACTCTTCCTTAAGGAAACCATTAAGGAATGCCGTTTTGACGTCCATTTGCCATATTTCATAATCATAGAATGCGGCAATTGCTAACATGATTCGGACAGACTTCAGCTTCGCTACGGGTGAGAAGGTCTCATCGTAGTCAACCCCTTGAACTTGTCGATAACCCTTAGCGACAAGTCGAGCCTTATAGATGGTCACATTACCATCCGCGTCTGTCTTCTTCTTAAAGATCCATTTGTTCTCTATGGCTTGCCGATCATCGGGCAAGTCTGTCAAAGTCCATACTTCATTTTCATACATGGATCCTATCTCGGATTTCATGGCTTCAAGCCATTTGTTGGAATCCGGGCCCGCCATCGCTTCTTCATAGTTCGAAGGTTCACCGTTGTCTAACAATATGACTTCCAAGACAGGGTTGCCGTACCACTCTGGTGCGGAACGTGTCCTCGTGGACCTACGAAGTTCAGTAGCAACTTTATCTGAAGTTTCATGATCATCATCATTAACTTCCTCTCTAGTCGGTGCAGGCACCACAGAAACATCTTCCTGAGCTGCGCTACTCTTCGGTTCAAGGGGAGGTACCTCATCAAGTTCTACTTTCCTCCCACTTACTTCTTTCGAGAGAAACTCTTTCTCGAGAAAGGATCCATTCTTGGCAACAAAGATCTTGCCTTCGGATCTAAGGTAGAAGGTATACCCAATAGTTTCCTTAGGGTATCCTATGAGGACGCATTTTTCCGATTTGGGTTCGAGCTTTTCAGGTTGAAGTTTCTTGACATAAGCATCGCATCCCCAAACTTTCAGAAACGACAGCTTAGGTTTCTTCCCAAACCATAATTCATACGGTGTCGTCTCAATGGATTTCGACGGAGCCCTATTTAAAGTGAATGCGGCAGTCTCTAAAGCATAACGCCAAAATGATAGCGGTAGATCGGTAAGAGACATCATAGATCGCACCATATCCAATAGAGTGCGATTACGACGTTCGGACACACCATTACGCTGAGGTGTTCCAGGCAGCGTGAGTTGTGAAACAATTCCACATTTCCTTAAGTGCGTGCCAAATTCGTGACTCAAATATTCCCCTCCACGATCTGATCGTAAGAACTTTATTTTCCTGTCACGTTGATTCTCAACCTCACTCTGAAATTCCTTGAACTTTTTGAAGGCCTCAGACTTGTGTTTCATTAAGTAGACATACCCATATCTACTTAAGTCATCAGTGAGGGTGAGAACATAACGATAACCACCGCGAGCCTCAATGCTCATTGGACCGCACACATCAGTATGTATGATTTCCAATAAGTTGGTTGCTCGCTCCATTGTTCCGGAGAACGGAGTCTTGGTCATTTTGCCCATGAGGCATGGTTCGCACGTGTCAAATGATTCATAATCAAGAGACTCCAAAAGTCCATCTGCATGGAGTTTCTTCATGCGTTTGACACCAATGTGACCAAGGCGGCAGTGCCACAAGTATGTGGGACTATCATTATCAACCTTACATCTTTTGGCATTCACACTATGAATATGTGTAACATCACGTTTGAGATTCAATAAAAATAAACCATTGACCAGCGGGCATGACCATAAAACATATCTCTCATATAAATAGAACAACCATTATTCTCGGATTTAAATGAGTAGCCATCTCGCATCAAACGAGATCCTGATACAATGTTCATGCTTAAAGCTGGTACTAAATAACAATTATTGAGGTTTAAAACTAATCCCGAAGGTAGATGTAGAGGTAGCGTGCCGACGGCGATCACATCGACCTTGGAACCATTCCCGACGCGCATCGTCACCTCGTCCTTTGCCAGTCTCCGCTTATTCCGTAGCTCCTGTTTTGAGTTACAAATATGAGCAACCGCACCGGTATCAAATACCCAGGAGCTACTACGAGTGCTGGTAAGGTACACATCAATAACATGTATATCACATATACCTTTGGTATTGCCGGCCTTCTTATCCGCTAAGTACTTGGGGCAATTCCGCTTCCAGTGACCGTTTCCCTTGCAATAAAACATTCAGTCTCAGGCTTGGGTCCATTCTTTTGCTTCTTCCCGGTAGCTTGCTTACCGGGCGCGGCAACTCCCTTGCCGTCCTTCTTGAAGTTCTTTTTACCCTTGCCTTTCTTGAACTTAGTGGTTTTATTCACCATCAACACTTGATGTTCCTTTTTGATCTCCACCTCCGCTGATTTCAGCATTGAATATACCTCAGGAACGGTTTTTTCCATCCCCTGCATATTGAAGTTCATCACAAAGCTCTTGTAGCTAGGTGGAAGTGACTAAAGGATTCTGTCAACGACCGCGTCATCCGGGAGATTAACTCCCAGCTGAGACAAGCGGTTGTGCAACCCAGACATTTTGAGTATATGCTCGCTGATAGAACTATTCTCCTCCATCTTACAACTATAGAACTTGTCGGAGACTTCATATCTCTCGACCTGGGCATGAGCTTGGAAAACCATTTTCAGCTCTTGGAACATCTCATATGCTCCGTGTTGCTCAAAACGCTTTTGGAGCCCCGGTTCTAAGCTGTAAAGCATGCCGCACTGAACCAGGGAGTAATCATCACTACGCGACTGCCAGGCGTTCATAACGTCTTGAGTTGCCGGGAAAACAGGTGCGTCACCTAGCGGTGCTTCAAGGACATAAGCTTTCTTGGCAGCTATGAGGATGATCCTCAGGTTACGGACCCAGTCCGTGTAGTTGCTACCATCGTCTTTCAGCTTGGTTTTCTCTAGGAACGCGTTGAAGTTGAGGGCAACATTAGCGTGGGCCATTTGATCTACAAGACATATTGTAAAGATTTTAGACTAAGTTCATGATAATTAAGTTCATCTAATCAAATTATTCAATGAACTCCCACTCAGATAGACATCCCTCTAGTCATCTAAGTGATACATGATCCGAATCGACTAGGCCGTGTCCGATCATCACGTGAGACGGACTAGTCATCAACGGTGAACATCTCCATGTTGATCGTATCTTCTATACGACTCATGTTCGACCTTTCGGTCTTCCGTGTTCCGAGGCCATGTTTGTACATGCTAGGCTCGTCAAGTCAACCTAAGTGTTTTGCATGTGTAAATCTGGCTTACACCCGTTGTATTCGAACGTTAGAATCTATCACACCCGATCATCACGTGGTGCTTCGAAACAACGAACCTTCGCAACGGTGCACAGTTAGGGGGAACACTTTCTTGAAATTTTAGCGAGGGGTCATCTTATTTATGCTACCGTCGTTCTAAGCAAATAAGATGTAAAAAGATGATAAACATCACATGCAATCAAATAGTGACATGATATGGCCCATATCATTTTGCTCCTTTTGATCTCCATCTTCGGGGCACCATGATCATCATCGTCACTGGCATGACACCATGATCTCCATCATCGTGTCTTCATGAAGTTGCCTCGCCAACTATTACTTCTACTACTATGGCTAATGGTTAGCAATAAAGTAAAGTAATTACATGGCGTTTTTCATTGACACGCAGGTCATACAATAAATTAAGACAACTCCTATGGCTCCTGCCGGTTGTCATACTCATCGACATGCAAGTCGTGATTCCTATTACAAGAACATGATCAATCTCATACATCACATATATCATTCATCAAATCCTTTTGGCCATATCACATCACACGGCATATGCTGCAAGAACAAGTTAGACGTCCTCTAATTGTTGTTGCAATATTTTTTACGTGGCTGCTATAGGTTTCTAGCAAGAACGTTTCTTACCTACGCCACAACCACAACGTGATATGCCAGTTTCTATTTACCCTTCATAAGGACCCTTTTCATCGAATCCGATCCGACTAAAGTGGGAGAGACAGACACCCGCTAGCCACCTTATGCAACTAGTGCATGTCAGTCGGTGGAACCTGTCTCACGTAAGCGTACGTGTAAGGTCGGTCCGGGCCGCTTCATCCCACGATGCCGCCGAATCAAGATAAGACTAGTAACGGCAAGTAAATTGACAAAATCGACGCCCACAACAACTTGTGTTCTACTCGTGCAAGAAACTACGCATAGACCTAGCTCATGATGCCACTGTTGGGGAACGTAGTAGTAAATCAAAAAAAAAATCCTACGCATCACCAAGATCAATCTTTGGAGAGACTAGCAACGAGAGAGAGAGGAGTGCATCTTCATACCCTTGAAGATCGCGATGCGGAAGCGTTGCAAGAACGCGGTTGGAGGAGTCGTACACGCAGCGATTCAGATCGCGGTCGATTCTGATCTAAGCACCAAACAACGGTGCCTCCGCGTTCAACACACGTGCAGCCCGGTGACGTCTCCGGTGCCTTGATCCAGCAAGGAGGAGGGAGAGGTTGGGGAAGACAGCTCCAGCAGCACGACGGCGTGGTGGTGGAACTTGCAGTTCTCCGGCAGGGCTTCGCCAAGCTCAACGGAGGACGAGGAGGTGTTGGAGAGGGGGAGGGCTGCGCCAGGGATCAGGTGCTGCTGCCCTCCCACCCCCCCCCCCCCCCTCTATTTATAGGGAGAAGGGGAGAGGGGGCCGGCCCCCTTAGATCTCATCTAAGGGGAGGGGCGGCGGCCGGGGGGGAAACTTACCCCCCAAGCCAGGTGGGAGGCGCCCCCACCCCCTAGGGTTTCCAACCCTAGGTGCCTTGGGCCCCTTGGGGGGCGCACCAGCCCACCAGGGGCTGGTTCCCTCCCTTTCTCAGCCCACTTGGCCAACCGGGGCAGGTGGCCCCACCCGGTGGACCCCCGGACACCTTCCGGTGGTCCCGGTACAATACCGATAACCCCCGAAACCATTCCGGTGACTGAAACTGGACTTCCCATATATAATTATTCACCTCCGGACCATTACGGAACTCCTCGTGACGTCCGGGATCTCATCCGGGACTCCGAACAACATTCGGTAACCACATACTATTTCCCATAACAACCCTAGCGTCACCGAACCTTAAGTGTGTAGACCCTACGGGTTCGGGAACCATGCAGACATGACCGAGACATCTCTCCGGCCAATAACCAACAGCGGGATCTGGATACCCATGTTGGCTCCCACATGTTCCACGATGATCTCATCGGATGAACCACGATGTCGGGGATTCAATCAATCCCGTACATAATTCCCTTTGTCTACCGGTATGATACTTGCCCGAGATTCGATCGTCGGTATCCCTATACCTTGTTCAATCTCGTTACCGGCAAGTCTCTTTACTCATTCCATAACGCATGATCCCGTGGCTAACTCTTTAGTCACATTGAGCTCATTATGATGATGCATTACCGAGTGGGCCCAGAGATACCTCTCCGTCATACGGAGTGACAAATCCCAGTCTCGATTCGTGCCAACCCAACAGACACTTTCGGAGATACCTGTAGTGCACCTTTATGGTCACCCAGTTATGTTGTGACGTTTGATACACCCAAAGCATTCCTACGGTATCCGGGAGTTGCACAATCTCATGGTCTAAGGAAATGATACTTGACATTAGAAAAGCTTTAGCAGACGAACTACACGATCTAGTGCTATGCTTAGGATTGGGTCTAGTCCATCACATCATTCTCCTAATGATGTGATCCCGTTATCAACGACATCCAATGTCCATGGTCAGGAAACCATAACCATCTGTTGATCAACGAGCTAGTCAACTAGAGGCTCACTAGGGACATGTTGTGGTCTATGTATTCACACATGTATTACGATTTCCGGATAACACAATTATAGCATGAACAATAGACAATTATCATGAACAAGGAAATATAATAATAACCACTTTATTATTGCCTCTAGGGCATATTTCCAACACATATTACTTTTAAGATTTACTGCCCATACTCTCTGGCCAGGCCGGAATGCACCCCTCCTCGTCTTCAATGATTTGCAGCCCAGTAAGTCCGAGAAAACAAATAGGCCTAGCTTGGGTATTCTTCAAAAAGAAAGAGTGTGCTACCTATTTTCCCAAAGAAAAAACTGCTGGGCTGGTCATGTTGTTAGACGGGCCACAGAGACCGCACAACCCAGTTTATAGCCTGCTTCTCTGAACAAATCCTAAAAAAAGCGTTTTGCAATTCTGTCGTTAATTGACTATACGTTGACAATGATGTGTGTCCCAGATATCAGCAGGGTGGATTAGAGTAAAAAAATGAGGGGTGGATCTAAGTTGCAAAGAGGCGCTTGTTTGTGTTCGGGAGTGGACCTGGTGGGTCCGTACTGTCATACTCACAACTACAGTCCTCTCTCGATTCACTATGTTGACAGGGCCGGACGGCGGCGCCGCTGCGAGCGCACCAAGGCGGAGGACGACGGCGAGGCCTCGTACAGGAATGAACAGGAGCCGGGGAACATACGGCAGTATGCCCGTAGGCGGAGGGGAGTACGAGGGTTCACTAGTTCTGGTGCGGGGTAGGCTGCCGTCGCCGGAGAAGAATAGGACCGGTCAGACCCAAAAACTCATTAAGCTGAATTATAAGAATTAATTTTATATGGTTACAACTTATTGTAAAATGCTATGGAGCACCTTTTTCTTCTTGAGGTTTTTTTAGACAATTTTCTTCTTGAGGTGTGAAGCCGAGCACATTCAGAAGCCCTGGGATAAAGTGGTGTCGCCAGTGTGTTGGGCTGGGTTGCACATTCTTATCGAAAAATAATAATGGACCAGAACTATTTACGACGTTGACTATGATTTGCATGGGTCTGCTGGTTGCAGGAAGAAAATGGTGGGAGAAAAAAGACTGGTCGCTATCTTCTCCTAAGAATAATATCGACTGAATGTAACGACACTCTCATAGGAAATAATATCCTCCTGTTAAAATTTGACTTTTCAAACCGTAAATTTAAAGAATTGGTGCATGAGCATTTAGCTTTATTTATTTACTTATTTATGTTTAGGGGGACCATTGAGCATGTACCTGGGCCGGATTCATGTGAGAGCCTCCCTTCCAGTTATGGGCTCCTCTATTGGGCCTTCATCACTGGGCTGCATGTGATCGACAAGTGGAAAATGTGTTTCGTACCAAAAATAGTATGAGCTACGTACGGGACACTAAAGGATCGGACCGTGCAACAACTTCCAAAACATTGTGTTTGTCGTTCTAACAACACATTTATTCAACCAACATACAAAATATATTACTGATTGTACATTGAAAACAACAGCAACAACCAGGGCTGGGGGTGCAACAGATGCAGTAAGCAGGCCAGAAGAGTAAAGACGCAGCTCTCTCTTCCAAACCAAACATCAGCCAACATTACAAAAGGGCTACCAAAAAAGAACAAGTGTATGCATCAAACTAAATAAAGATCCACTACACCAAGTGTACGCATCTAACTAACTGGCTCAGTTAGACGTTACTATTTATTAAGCTGTGGAGATTGGCTGACGGCTTGAACCAGATGGGTGCCTGACGGGGGAAACTCCAGCCAGCAGGTCGAAGTTTGATACTTGCGACCCTTTGTCCTACTTTGGGCGGCAGAGCGTGGTGGCACATATCAGGGTATGGTGCATGGAGAGACGCATGGTACATTGTGTACACACAGTTCTGCCTGATGAACGAAACCGCGCTGCCATCATGATCCTTGCCGTCGGTTATCTCCTGGTTAATCGGATAATTCAGTCCGAGAAACAGAGAGCATGTACCAAGGCTACTTACCGGCCTCCAGTCAAAAATTCCTGAAGGCCCAGAGAAGTTGGGATCTTGCTCGAAGACCTTGCAGTGATTGTGATTGTATTCCGCGAAACAACACATCCGGTACGTGCGAACGATCATCAATCATTCGCCGTCGTCTGATCGAGCCAGGAACCACCTGCAACTGCCATGCCGCTTTTCTTTGAAAGGTTCTGGGATTAGGAAGGGTAGGGACACCAGGCGGCCTACAACAGCATACCAACTTGGAGTCAAATAAAAAGGGTTCGTACTATAGTAAATCTTAAGAACGGCATGTTATGAGCATGAATATTTTTTCAGTAAATGTTGACAGTAATATAAGCAAGCCATCATGATATCATAGGGAAGTAACATACTGCTGTAACAACCCGTTATAGCGATGACTGGAGTAGGCCAGCAATATGTCCAGCCATAGAAGGAGTCCACAGCGTAAATGAAGCCCTTGTGTTCAATGGCATCAGAGAGCCATGGAGGATGTATGATCCTGTGATGGACGTGCAGATTTATCCACTTACCCTAGTGGCCTGTCAGATAGGCGAGACCGCGGTTGAAGAACGCAATTAGCCTAAAGTCTTTATAATTCATAGATCTTATGGGCACTTGGCAGATTACAACCTTGAGCAAATCAAACTTGGTATCATGTTGGCTACTGTAAGATTCCGAGTATTCTGGGCCGCGGTGCCAAAGCAGTGCAGTGTTAATCGAAGGAAGGGGGATCAATCACCGGGTGTAGACCTCCACGAGCATCCAGCTGCCGCAACCGTCGACGAGCACCATCCAAGACGTGTTCATGCCGACCTAGTACATACCGTTAATGTAGTTGAGGGTGACAGGGATCGGATCACAGTCGAGGGGGTTGATGCTCGCCACCCTACGATCGTTATGCTGCGGGACACGCTGTTTCTGAAGATCAGGCGGCATCAGCAAGTAGGGAGCTAGCTTAAAAAGCTCCGGCCTGAGGGCTTTGAGTAAATGGTACAGCCCCGACGAGCATGCGGCGAGCGGCATGGTACTGAGATTGTCCACACGCGAAACAATGAGCTTGATTATCTCTGTGGGGAGCCAATTCTAGCCACTCTTTCGGCGAACAATGCTCGGTTTTGCCATTGTTAGTGCTTGGGTTTCGGAAGAGGGGGGAGGCGCCTAGCGGGGATGTAAGATTGGATGATTATGTGCAGACGAGGATGGAGAATCGAATATGTGCTGCGGAAAGTGGACATGTGATGATGACAATGTAGCAGCAGCACGCTGCTTGACTTACGAGACACATCCAGGCAGCTTAGGGTCATATCGATGCCAGACAACTTGCTTGAGTGATCACAGTACTAGTACAATAAACTACAGTACCTACTACTATGCCCTAGTTTGCATATAGTGGAGGAGTAGTAGTATATTGTAAAATAGTTACAAACTTCAATGCCTGAGCGTGGAACGACTACGAACCGCCATTGGTGCTAACTCCAATCCCCAGCAAACGTTCGCTGGGAGACATGGCAGTTGCAAACGCCCGCGATGCAGTTACAGTTCGTGTGTAAGGGTGCCGGTTTTGTCAAATACTATGGCTTAAAAACAGGCCACCGTCAGATGGAAATCTGACGGTTATGTGGGATTCGCCAGGATTGGGCTCGTGGCGAACAATCGCCAGATATCATTACTAAAAAAAGGTTAAAACACCCGGGCAATGTTGGGGATATCGCTTATCGGGAACTTATCGGTCGACCCAAGATAAGGGGTAAATCGGCCAGTTTAACGACATATCGGCCGATTTATCGCCATATCGGTCAATTTATCTTATCGGTCAGACAGCGATAAGCGATAAATCTGCCGATTTATCGGCATATCGGAAGATATCTTCAACAATGCACCTGGGGCTATAACTTGCACCGGCTGACCACTAACAATGATACTAACATAGTTGTAAAATGGTCAAAGAACGTGTCTACATGGTGTTTGGAATTATATGGAAACTAGCAAGATGCCCGTGCATTGCACGGAACATCAAGATGCATTTTTTTTTACAAAACACCTATTGTGATTCACCCATGCAGGAGTAATCCCATGTGTAAAAACTAATGATATCTCGAGAATTTCATCGGAAAAATGGCATATCGAGAATTTCATCGAAAAAATGATATCTCGAGAAAGATGAGAGATAAGGTGAGGAGGAGTGGGGCGTGGTGGTGACTGGTGGTCGGACTGGGTGGAGGCATGGGGATGGACGGCGCCGGCAGCGGCCACCATGCCAGATTGTTCCAGAGACTTCCTTTTTTTAATTGCTCAACAATGAGGTTGTGAGAGATAAGGATGAACGAGGGAAGGCCTTATCTGCCAACGTGGAGAGAGGTGCGGGTATCTTTTTGCAAAATTGCCATAGTTTGCTTTCTATCCGTCAGATATAGATCGGACGATCTATATTGCAAGATGGCAGGCACACCATCATCACCAACTCGGTTTTTTATAAGACTAGCAAGATGCCCGTGCGTTGCACGTAACATCAGGATGCATTTGCATGACTAGTTTATCTTGTGAGAGAAAAGGATGAACGAGGGAAGGCCTTATTTGCAAATGTGGAGAGGGGTGTGGGTATCTTTTTGCAAAATTGCCATAGTTTCCTTCCTATCCATCAGATATAAATCGGATGGCCTATATTGCAGGATGGCAGGCACACCATCATCACCAACTCTGTTTTTTATAAGAGTAGAGAAAGTAGAAGTAGAGAAGTAGAGAAAGTAGAGAGTAGAGAAACGGAGGGAGTACTAGTAAGGACACCATCTACTGCTTTGTGTGCTACTCCTGCGCTCCATTCGGCGGGCGCAACGTCTCCTACAGCCACTCCCGTTTCATGGACGGCCTGGTCGATGCCTGCACGGTGCCCTGCGTCTGTAAGAGTTTCGGCTGCGAGAGGTACGTCGACCAGCACTCGCATAGTTCCAGATGCGCGCATGCGCCCTGCTACTGCTATGAGTGCACGCCGCCGTTTGAGGGCTCGCCAGCAAGCCTCGTGCATCACCTCACGGCACCGCGGCGGTGAACATCAAGTACGAGACGTGCTACCCGTTCGCCGTGCCGGAGTCGCTGGAGGATCACCGCCGCCTGCTAGTCGCGGAGGAGGACGGCAGCGTCTTCCGCTTGGCCGTGGGCACCGGCAAGGCCCGCGTAGGCCGCCGCCCCGTCTCTGTAGTTTCGTCAAGGGCAACGCCGCTGACGCTGACACGAGGCCGCTGTACCGGTGCGTGCTCACTGTTACTGCCCCTCCGAAGTACGAGGACGCCCACGCCGCCTCCCTCACACTGAATGGGACTGTGCCGAGCTGCTCCGTTCCCGGCAATGTGGACATGGAAGACGCCTGGTATGATTTTCACCCCAAGATGATGCACGGGGACTCCAAGGAGGTTCACCTGGTCATATGCATTACCAAATCAACTGTTCATCATTAGTTTTCGCTCAATGTAAGCCGCTGTCTAAGCATGTGGAGACTTCTTATTTATATAGTATAGAACCTTCCATGCATGATCTTGCTCTATTAGAGTATCGCGCTTGAATAAAAGTGTATCCATTTATAGTTTAGTCTAGAATCTTCCATGCATGCTTTTGCTCCATTAGAGCTCTCGCTTGCCATTTATGAGATTAATTGTGATTTTTTACTACAGTAACGGTGAAAGACTTAAGATGAACCATTTCTTACATCTCCTCTACCCCCTTCCAAGTCATCTTGATTTACATTCATGGTGGTCTAGAAAAAATAAAAAAAATCAATGCTCAAAAAATAATTCTTAAAGATCATTTCTTGCAAAGCACAATAAGTGTTATTTCTTCAAAAAAATTGGATGCAGGTTGAACAGTTGAACGCTTTTGTTTGCAAAAGATACTTTTTTATCTATTTAGCCTACATTTAGTATTCACCCGGATGCTTGTGATCTCTAGAGAAGAAATAATATCCGAAGAAACCTATCGATACTCGTTACACATGAGATGACCCCCACATACTTTGTCAAAATAAACAACTCCCCGATCAATGCATTTCACTGTTCCGTGGAACGCACGGGCACCTTACTATATATAGTACGACCATAAATTTAACTAACATTATATATAGTACGATAAATGCGCATGCATGTCACCAAAAATTATATCATTGAAAACTATGTTCAAATACGAATCCAACGATATAGTTTTTGTTGACATGCACTAACATTTTGTCAGTTAAATCTTCAGTCAATTACATGGGGGACTAATAAACCACGACAGAGGTAGTACTAGTGTAGAGGGCAGCGCTGCATGGGAGTCTCACCCCGCTCGTGGCGCGGCAATAAAGCCGTCATATCACAAAACCCCACCACTCCCAGTAATAAGTGGCCTGGCAAAATAAACGGACAAGCAACCATCACATCCCTCTGTCCTTTTTGCATTTCATCTCTCTGCATTTACTTTGTCCGGTTCATCTCGCACACTCGATCCCTAGCAACTACTCCTACTATCTCTACCTACTACTCCTAGTACTCCTAGTAGTAGTACTCAAGTTGGAATTCCAATTGCACGGCACAACTTGTTAGGCAAAAAATTCAATACAGGGTGTACGAAGCGGTTTGGGAATTTGCATGCCTTCCCGACCAGTGAGATACTCCGTACAAAGTACGATAGAGAAATAAGCACAGAGAGAAGGAAGCTAAAGTAAACATTCAAACGAGCATTTTTGCATTTCTTTTGCATTGAATCGTTTCGCAAGCTTGACTAGTGTTGTTCTTCTACTTTTACAAAAATCACATCGTAAAGTTTAAATGTGCATTTGCACGTGTGTGTATACATAATAGTAGTACAGTCTACAAGCATATATAGAGAGAGACGTGTACTACGATATATAGTTAAGTTTGTGCTATATGCACGTACTTACAAATGCTTACAGATACACAAGGTTTCCAAACTTTTGCTTTTAGCTCGTTTAAAAAAAAACTTTTCTTTTTACATACTTAATTAACTACGCTAATAATTCCGAACGTTCGGGATTTATCATTTCCGTTCCAAAACTAATGAGATCGCCTTACGACACTAAATTATTTCTAATAAAAGCAACAACGCTGGGTGGAGCGCTTGCGGCGCGCCACGAGTGCCCTCGTGCGCGGCCGTTTCCCAGCCCGGCGACACAACGCCTCTTCCTCGGCCTCGCAACTCGCGAGGTGCTGATTGGCGGCTTGCCGGCGGGCGAGCGCGATCTCACCGGTCTGGTGATCCGGCACCAATAGGTACTCCTCCTCGCTAGAAGCGTGCACCTGGTCCACGTACCGCCAAGCGTAGATGAGGCACTTGGGCCCGACTGCACTCAGGTCTTTGGCATGGGTGTCCTCCGCCACCAACACGGCCCTCGCACGAGCCTTCTGCCACAGAGACAATTGCCTGACTCTTTCGGACGCGACATAGGCCTGCCAGGCAGCATGCCTCGCGGCGCGCTTCTCTTCCTCGGCCTTCTTCTCCGCCTCTCTTTTGGCGCACTCTGCCGGAGGCAAAGTCTCCCACAAGGCGACCTCCATTTCTTTCCAAAGCTCCTCCAAGCTGGGGGGCTCGGCGGGCGGCGCGACGTTCTCCTCGTAGTGGGGAGCCGACGCGTCCTTCGATGCACGTGGTGGCGAGAGTGGGAACGCAGACGCGTCCACCTCGACGCGTCGTGGTGAGGAGCGGAACACCGACGCGTCATCCTCCACTGGTGGCAGCGAGGAACGGAATGCCAATGTGTCATCCTCGACTAGTGGCGGCTAGGGCTTGGGAGGGGCGATGCCATGGTGGTCGACGGGTCCTTAGTTGAGAGGGAGGAGGAGATAAAGGCGATGAACGTGAGCGTTCTTCCGAATGTCGTGGGAGGCGCAGTAATTATAGTGAGCAATGCCACATCTACGTAAGATATGTTGCGTGATTAACGTAACAGCTATGTAGGCATATTTTTGTTGGAGTAAATTACGGGGGAGGGGAGGGGTGGAAATATTCCTGGTCACAACGGATTGGACGAGCGCGGGGGGAGGAGCGTCATGCATGCAGATTGTTTTCACACGGGGAGGAGTGGTGGGACTGCCAGAGGGAGACGGAGAGTCAAGCATGCAGATTGTTTTCACACATGATGGAGAGGAAAAGATTTGGAGATTTGTGAAGAACGGCAGCATTACTTGAGTACTTTTGCAGACTACAAAAACTATTCCACCGCCTCTATCATCGTAAAGAGTAGGTGAGATTTTTGAATCGAGCCCTTTAAACAAGAAGGGAGGTAGTAGTAGTACTCTAACCTTGTTGTGATGACTATATATGAGATGGCAATATCATAACGCACCTAGACGGAGGAACTAGTCTGCATCGTGCATATAAGTTTTGTCTTAAGTCAAAGTACCTCTACTTTGACCAAACTTATAGAAAAATGTATCAACCTTCACAATGCCAAATCAATATTTTTATATTCATTATGAAATGTAGTTTCATATAATATATATTTGGTATTATAGATATTGATATTTTAAGTATAAATTTGGTCAAACTTTGCAAACTTTGATTTGACACAAATCTTACGTGGAGTAAAAAGGACCAGAGGGAGTATCATGCATGCGGAGTAGGCAAAAAAATTGCTCATTTATAGCCGTCCGAAGTCTCAAAGGGCGCGGCTGCGTGAGGGAGGCGAAGGTCATGGGAGGCGCGATGGTTGACGGAATTAAGTGAAAGTTAGATGCACGCGCCGGCATGGCGTGCGAACACGCAGAAGCTATACCGTCAGGCCTACGATGTGGGTCTAGTAGACATGACATCTAGTGGGTCCCGCATAGTACTCGAGAACTCTTTGGGGGCATGCAGCCGTTTATCCACCGGGCAAGCCACCACCCTACGCCATTCGCACGCCCTACTCGTCCCCGTCTTCTACCTTACAACAGTTCGCTCCCAGTCGTCCCATCCTTTCACATTACACCAGTTCCACTTCTCCTAACATGCCTCCAAAATCCATGGCCTCCCAAATCTCCATGATCGGTGGTGAGTACAAGGTTAGAACCATCACCGGCGATGAGTTCATCGTCATCTACACCCGTACATCCGCGACGGTGGAAGCATGCCTTGCTCGCTTCCTACACATGTTCGAAAGTTGCTACTTCTTGAGCTTGCGATGGTTTTTTCCTTGAAGAGGAAAGGGTGATGCAGCAAAGTAGAGATAAGTATTTCCCTCAGTTAGAGAACCAAGGTATCAATCCAGTAGGAGACAACGCACAAATCACCAATACCTACACAAACAATCAAACACTTGCACCCAACGCGATAAAGGGGTTGTCAATCCCTTCATGGTCACTTGCAAAAGTGAGATCTGACAGAGATAGATAAAACTAAACAAAAGATAAAGTAAATATTTTTAGGGTTTTTGGTTAATAGATCTGAAAATAAAAGATTGCAAAATAGTAGATCGGAAAGTAATATGATGGAAAATAGACCCGAGGGCCATAGGTTTCACTAGAGGCTTCTCTCAAGATAGCAAATAATACAGTGGGTGAACAAATTACTGTCGAGCAATTGATAGAAAAGCGCAAAGTTATGGCGATATCCAAGGCAATGATTATGAAATATAGGCATCACGTCCATGTCAAGTAGACCGACTCCTGCCTGCATCTACTACTATTACTCCACACATCGACTGACTCCTGCCTGCATCTAGAGTATTAAGTTCATGAAGAACAGAGTAACGCTTTAAGTAAGATGACATGATGTAGAGGAATAAACTCAAGCAATATGATGTAAACCCCATATTTTTATCCTCGATGGCAACAATACAATACGTGCCTCGCTGCCCCTACTATCACTGGGAGAGGACACCGCAAGATTGAACCCAAAGCCAAGCACTTCTCCCATTGCAAGAAAAACCAATCTAGTTGGCCAAACCAAACCGATAGTTCGAAGAGAATTACAAGGATATCAAATCATGCATAAAAGAATTCAGAGACGATTCAAATAATATTCATAGATAAGTTGATCATAAATCCACAATTCGTCGGATCTCGACAAACACACCGCAAAAGAAGATTACATCGGATAGATCTCCAAGAACATCAAGGAGAACGTTGTATTGAGAATCAAAGAGAGAGAAGAAGCCATCTAGCTACTAGCTATGGACCCGTATGTCTGAGGTAAACTACTCACGCTTCATCGGAAGGGCAATAGAGTTGATGTAGAAGCCCTCCGTGATCGAATCCCCCTCAGGCAGGATGCCGGAAAAGGCCCCAGGATGGGATCTCACGGGAACAGAAGGTTGCGGTGGTGGAAAAGTGTTTTCATGGATGCTTCTGGTGGTTTGGGAATATATGTGAATATATAGGAGGAAGATCTAGGTCAGGGGGTCACCGAGGGGCCCACAAGGCAGGGGGCACGCCCTCCCCACCTGTGGCCACCTCGTGGCTCTTCTGACTTGCACTCCAAGTATCCTGGGTGTCTTCTAGTCCAAGAAAAATCATCGCGAAGGTTTTATTCCGTTTGGACTCCGTTTGGTATTCCTTTTCTGCGAAGCTCAAAAACAAGGAAAAAACAGAAACTGGCACTGGGCTCTAGGTTAATAAGTTAGTCCCAAAAATAATATAAAATAGCATATTAATGCATATAAAACATCCAAAACAGATAATATAATAGCATGGAACAGTAAAAAATTATAGATACGTTGGAGACGTATCAAGCATCCCCAAGCTTAATTCCTGCTCGTCCTCGAGTAGGTAAATGATAAAAACAGAATTTTTGATGTGGAATGCTACCTAACATATTTATCCATGTAATTTTCTTTATTCTGGCATGAATGTTCAGATCCATAAGATTCAAAACAAAAGTTTAATATTGACATAAAACAATAATACTTCAAGCATACTAACAAGGTAATTATGACTTCTCAAAATAACATGGCCAAAGAAAGTTTATCCCTACAAAATCATATAGTCTGGCTATGCTCCATCTTCATCACACAAAGTATTCAAATCATGCACAACCCCGATGACAAGCCAAGCAATTGTTTCATACTTTTGGTGTTCTCAAACCTTTTCAACTTTCAAGCAATACATGAGCGTGAGCCATGGACATAGCATTATAGGTGGAATAGAATATGGTGGTTGTGGAGAAGACAAAAAGAGGGAGATAGTCTTACATCAACTAGGCATATTAACGGGCTATGGAGATGCCCATCAATAGATATCAATGTGAGTGAGTAGGGATTGCCATGCAACGGATGCACTAGAGCTATAAGTTTATGAAAGCTCAAAAGAAAACTAAGTGGGTGTGCATCCAACTTGCTTGCTCATGAAGACCTAGGGCAATTTGAGGAAGCCCATCGTTGGAATATACAAACCAAGTTCTATAATGAAAAATTCCCACTAGCATATGAAAGTGACAACATAGGAGACTCTCTATCATGATGATCATGGTGCTTCTTTGAAGCACAAGTGTGGAAAAAAAGGATAGTAACATTGCCCCTTCTCTATTTTTCTCTCATTTTTTTGTTTGGCTTCTTTGGCCTCCCTTTTATTTTTTTCCTCACATGGGACAATGCTCTAATAATGAAGATCATCACACTCTTATTTACTTACAACTCAAAAATTACAACTCGATACTTAGAACAAAAATATGACTCTGTATGAATGCCTTCGGCAGTGTACCGGGATTTTCAATGACTCAAGAGTGACATGTATAAAGAATTATGAAAGGTGGCTTTGCCACAAATACGATGTCAACTACATGATCATGCAAAGCAATATGACAATGATGGAACGTGTCATAATAAAACGGAACAGTGGAAAGTTGCATGGCAATATATCTCGAAATGGCTATGGAAATGCCATAATAGGTAGGTATGGTGGCCGTTTTGAGGAAGGTATATGGTGGGTTTATGGTACCGGCGAAAGTTGCGCGGCACTAGAGAGGCTAGCAAAGGTGGAAGGGTGAGAGTGCGTATAATCCATGGACTCAACATTAGTCATAAAGAACTCACATACTTATTGCAAAAATATTTTAGTCATCAAAACAAAGTACTACGCGCATGCTCCTAGGGGGATAGATTGGTAGGAAAAGACCATCGCTCATCCCCGACCGCCACTCATAAGGAAGACAATCAAAAAATACCTCATGCTCCAACTTCGTTACATAACGGTTCACCATACGTGCATGCTACGGGAGTCACAAACCTCAACACAAGTATTTCTCCAATTCACAATTACTCACTAGCATGACTCTAATATCACCATCTCTATATCTCAAAACAATCATAAGGAATCAAACTTCTCATAGTATTCAATGCACTTTCTATGAAAGTTTTTATTATATCCCTCTTGGATGCCTATCATATTAGGACTAAATTCATAACCAAAGCAATTTACCATGCTGTTTAGAGACTCTCAAAATAATATAAGTGAAGCATGAGAGTTCAATAATTTCTGCAAAATAAGGCCACTGCCGTGCTCTAAAAAGATATAAGTGAAGCACTAGAGCAAAATTGCCTAGCTCAAAAGATATAAGTGAAGCACATAGAGTATTCTAATAAATCGCGATTCATGCGTGTCCCTCTCAAAAGGTGTGTACAGCAAGGATGATTGTGGCAAACTAAAAAACAAAGACTCAAATCATACAAGACGCTCCAAGCAAAACACATATCATGTGGTGAATAAAAATATAGCCTCAAGTAAAGTTACCGATAGACGAAGACGAAAGAGGGGATGCCTTCCGGGGAATCCCCAAGCTTAGGCACTTGGTTGTCCTTGAATATTACCTTGGGATGCCTTGGGCATCCCCAATCTTAGGCTCTTGCCACTCCTTATTCCATAGTCCATCAAATCCTTACCCAAAACTTGAAAACTTCACAACACAAAACTCAACAGAAAATCTCATAAGCTCCGTTAGTATAAGAAAATAAATCACCACTTTTGGTACTGTTGTGAACTCATTCTTTATTTATATTGGTGTAATATATACTGTATTCCAACTTCTACATGGCTCATACCCCCCGATACTACCCATAGATTAATCAAAATAAGCAAACAACACATAGAAAACAGAATCTGTCAAAAACAGAAAAGTCTGCGAAAATCTGAATTGTTCTAATACTTATATAACTCCAAAAATCCTGAAAACTAATTATAAGATAGGAAATTTGTATATAAATCTTGTGTAAAAAATTCAGGGTTTTTCCACGCTCCAGTTAATCTAAACAATTCTGTGACTGAACACAAAAGTTTCTGTTTTTTAGCAAGATCAAATCAACTATCACCGTAAGCCATCCCAAAGGTCTTACTTGGCACAAACACTAATTAAAACACAAAAACACATCTAACCAGAGGCTAGATGAATTATTTATTGAAAAACAGAACCAAAAAGCAAAGAACAAAAATAAAATTGGGTTGCCTCCCAACAAGCGCTATTGTTTAACGCCCTTAGCTAGGCATAAAAACACATAGATCTAGGTATTGTCATCTTTGGTATGCAATCCATAAGTAGCTCTCATAATAGATTCATATGGCAACTTAATTTTATTTCTAGGAAAGTGTTGCATGCCCTTCCTTAACGGAAATTCAAATCTAATGTTTCCTTCTTTCATATCAATAATTGCACCAATCGTTCTAAGGAAAGGTCTACCAAGAATAATAGGACATGTAGGATTGCAATCTATATCAAGAACGATGAAATCTACGGGCACATAATTCCTATTTGCAATATAAAGAACATCATTAATCCTTCCCACAGGTTTCTTAATAGTGGAATCCGCAAGATGCAAATTTAAAGAACAATCATCAAATTCATGGAAACCTAGCACATCACATAAAGTTTTTGGAATCATGGAAACGCTAGCACCCAAATCACACAAAGCATGGCACTCATAATCTTTAATCTTAATCTTAATAGTAGGTTCCCGCTCATCATAAAGTTTTCTAGGAAAAGAAACTTCCAATTCAAGCTTTTCTTCAAAAGATTTCATCATGGCATCAACGATATGTTTAGTAAAAGCTTTGTTTTGATTATAAGCATGAGGAGAATTCAACATGGATTGCAACAAGGAAAAACAATCTATCAAAGAACAATTATCATAATTAAAATCCTTGAAATCCAAAAGAGTGGGTTCATTGCTACTTAAAGTTTTGACCTCTCCAATCCCACTTTTATCAATTTTTGCATCTAGATATATAAACTCCGAATCATTGGGACGCCTTTTAACTAAAGTTGACAAATCTCCAGTCCCATCTTTATCAAGATTTATATTGCAAAACAAAGATTCAATAGGAGTCACATCAATCACTTTAAGATCTTCATCATTCTTTAAATACTCCAGTTTGGCGGCCATCTTATTTACTAGGGTAGCTTGTTTATCAGAAATTTGGCCTACTAAATTTTCAAGATGAGCAAACTGAGATTTCAAACCATAAAATTCCTTAGACATATCATCGAGCTCTTTATTCATGTACTCCATAAAACTTTTCTGCTCCTTAAGCTCGTTTCTAAAGAAATTATTCTGCTCAGATTGTAAAGACATGAAGCTCCTAACATTATTTTCAATTTCTTCCAACCTCCTAAAGTGAGGATCAACGTTCCTTGGTTACGCCATAAAGGCAGGCAAGCACACCCACACACGGGCAAACAAAAAGCAAACGAAAAAGACGAACGGAATAAGGGCGAATAAAACGGCAAACATTTTCGAAAATCATTTTAGAAGTGGGGGATAGGAAAACGAGAGGCAAATGGCGAATAATGTAATGCAAGAGATGAGAGTTTATGATGGGTACTTGGTACGTCTTGACTTGGCGTAGATCTCCCCGGCAACGGCGCCAAAAATTCTTCCTGCTACTTCTTGATCTTGCGTTGGTTTTTCCCTTGAAGAGGAAAGGGTGATGCAGCAAAGTAGAGATAAGTATTTCCCTCAGTTAGAGAACCAAGGTATCAATCCAGTAGGAGACAACGCACAAATCACCAATACATGCACAAACAATCAAACACTTGCACCCAACGCGATAAAGGGGTTGTCAATCCCTTCACGGTCACTTGCAAAAGTGAGATCTGATAGAGCTAGATAAAACTAAACAAAAGATAAAGTAAATATTTTTAGGGTTTTTGGTTTATAGATTTGGAAATAAAAGATTGCAAAATAGTAGATCGGAAAGTAATATGATGGAAAATAGACCCGGGGGCCATAGGTTTCACTAGAGGCTTCTCTCAAGATAGCAAATAATACGGTGGGTGAACAAATTACTGTCGAGCAATTGATAGAAAAGCGCAAAGTTATGGCGATATCCAAGGCAATGATTATGAAATATAGGCATCATGTCCGTGTCAAGTAGACCGACTCCTGCCTGCATCTACTACTATTACTCCACACATCGACCGACTCCTGCCTGCATCTAGAGTATTAAGTTCATGAAGAACAGAGTAATGCTTTAAGTAAGATGACATGATGTAGAGGAATAAACTCAAGCAATATGATGTAAACCCCATCTTTTTATCCTCGATGGCAACAATACAATACGTGCCTCGCTGCCCCTACTGTCACTGGGAGAGGACACCGCAAGATTGAACCCAAAGCCAAGCACTTCTCCCATTGCAAGAAAAACCAATCTAGTTGGCCAAACCAAACCGATAGTTCAAAGAGAATTACAAGGATATCCAATCATGCATAAAAGAATTTAGAGAAGATTCAAATAATATTCATAGATAAGCTAATCATAAATCCACAATTTATCGGATCTCGACAAACACACCACAAAAGAAGATTACATCTGATAGATCTCCAAGAACATCAAGGAGAACATTGTATTAAGAATCAAAGAGATAGAAGAAGCCATCTAGCTACTAGCTATGGACCCGTAGGTCTGAGGTAAACTACTCACGCTTCATCGGAAGGGCAATAGGGTTGATGTAGAAGCCCTCCGTGATCGAATCCCCCTCCGGCAGGATGCCAGAAAAGGCCCCATGATGGGATCTCACGGGAACAGAAGGTTGCGGTGGTGGAAAAGTGTTTTCGTGGATGCTTCTGGTGGTTTGGGAATATATGTGAATATATAGGAGGAAGATCTAGGTCAGGGGGGTCACCGAAGGGCCCACAAGGCAGGGGGTGCGCCCTACCCCCTGGGCGCGCCCTCCCCCCTTGTGGCCGCCTCATGGCTCTTCTGACTTGCACTCCAAGTCTCCTGGGTGTCTTCTGGTCCAAGAGAAATCATCGCGAAGGTTTTATTTCGTTTGGACTCCATTTGGTATTCCTTTTCTGCGAAGCTCAAAAACAAGGAAAAACAGAAACTGGCACTGGGCTCTAGGTCAATAAGTTAGTCCCAAAAATAATATGAAATAGCATATTAATGCATATAAAACATCCAAAACAGATAATATAATAGCATGGAACAATAAAAAATTATAGATATGTTGGAGACGTATCAAAAGTTCAAAGGATGAGTGGGTCGCTGGGCTAGATGTTGAGTACACCTTAGTCCTGGAAAGGGAGAAGCTTCTAAAGGAGGCAGAGATGAAGAAGCCCGCTGTGATCCAGGTTTGCGTACATAACGTGTGCTTGGTCTACCACATATGCCATGCCGACATTAGGTGCCAGGATTTTGAGTTCTTCCTCAAGGACAAAAGAGTGAAATTCGTTACTGTAGACTTTACGAACGACTGGAGAGTCCTGGGTCGGATAGGCTTCGTTGTAGGCCAGCCCTTCGATCTCCAGAAGGAAAGCTTGGTGTCCTCCTCTCAGCCTTCAATGCTGACCCTGGCAGCAGCCATGATTGATCCTTCGTACAATGAACTGAAGAAACCTCACCCAAAGTTTCATCATGCATGGGAGTCGAAGACACTAGATGAAGATCACATCGTGTACGCAGCAACGGATGCCTACCTTTGTTTAAATATCTACAAGGGTTGGATGAAGAAGCAGAGCCCAGTGTCTGGTTCAAGCAAAGAAGTGTCAGCGAAGAGGAAAAGGAAGAGGGACGAGGACTCCGAGTAAGGTGGCAGTGCCGTTGCTCATGCTGGTTCTATTGCAGTGTCAAGCGGACTAGTTGCTTAGTTTTATTTCAGGGGTGTGTTGTGCTGAGCCCCCAGCAGAACTATGTTAGTATGTTATTTCTGGTTGTTTGAACTCTTTAGTACGTACTAGTATGTCTTACTACTGTTCTTCTTCTGGTTGGTACTACTCGTTTCTTCGCGTTCCTACTGTACTTAATACGTACTAGTAGTATAATTTGGGTCAGTTGATTTGTGAAAGAAGAAGTTCGCCGGAGCGAAGGAAGAAGACGGCAGAGAAGCTGGCCCAGTATATATATTAGGGTGGCAGGGTGCCCATGATACCTTAAGAGTGTTGGGTGTGGAATGCAGTTCGCCAGAAAAAATGGATCGTGCCCGGGGTTAAACGGATGGCGGGGGTGGGGCGGAGCATGGTGGTTCAGGGGAGGGCTGGGCGACGGCGGCAAGCGGTTAGGCCTGTGGCGGGCTAGCGGCTCAAAGGTTGAGAGAGAAGATGAACAGTGCATCATTTTCGGAGGTTGAAGAAGCCCTTCTGGCCATCCATGTTGCATCCAATGGCTCACAAGAGTCGACTGACCCAAATTGTTCCTTTAGATTGCATGATCCACATGGCATTGAAGGTCTCGAGGGTAGATTCCACGTCCGCACCCGGTTTGCGGGCTCAGTGCAGGCGCGACCGGCTTCCGCCGCGACAGCCACCATGCGAGCCTCCTCCGCACGGGCGGAGACGCCAATGACACGCTAGCTCCTCCTCGCCGGCGTGCTGGAGCACGCGCTCGTCCTCCTCCTCTTCATAAGCTGCGGGCATAGATGCGGATCGACCTGCTCGCGTACTTGGCAGTGCGGCGTCATCGCGAGGAGGGACTGCAGACGACGTGAGGGGTTGAGATCCTCTGCAGTACCATACGGTGTTGTAGTGCGGATGACTTGTGGGGCCAGGTCCCACCTGGCAGCGATAGTACTGCACCGTACAGTACTCAGCGACTGTATGCATGCGCAACGGCGACGGCGGCATGTTGATGAGTGCGCTTATGGGAGCTTGGCTATAGGGTTGGTCAAACTTAAAAGAACACCGTACTAGTTCACGTAATCCTGTGCAAGCACGTGCATCGCGGCCGCGCCTATACACCACATTAGTTAGCACAGCATCGATATGGAATCCTGTGCAAGCGCGTGAACTGCGGCCGCGCGGTCGATCGAAAGGTGCGTCACGGTGTCGCGCTAGAAGGACATCGACCGAACCTTTTTATGTGTGTGAAAATAATCCCCGAATATTACTCTACATTTTTTTGGCTGGAAAAGTTCCTCACGCTACAACATTTCCATATATTTGTATTTCGCTTCAGTTCGTGATTATTTGGATTTGGGCATTTTAGGTGCCCCCTACAAAAAAAATTTAATAGAGATTTTGTGTGTGTAACAGAGAGAGAAAGCGTGTATGTGTCTACATGTGTGTTGTCGCAGAAGGGTAATGTGGAGACGGTGTGTGTGTGTGTGTGATAGTCTTAGAGAGGGGAACGTGCAAATGATCATGTTTGAGTGAGACATAGAGATATACCGAGATGTTGTGTATACATGAGAGAACGGTTTTCTATTTGTGTTTTTTGTGTGTGCGTGTGTGAGAGAGAGAGAGGAGCATGCGTAACACAACAACCATCTCTCTCGATTCGACCGTCCCTCACACAATCGCATGTAACACATGCATCAACACACACATTTTGACACCCTCACCCAGCCCGTGCCGCCTCAAGGCCCCTACATCGCTCTCTATCTCGCACACACAATCTCTTCATGAAAACCCTATTTGGCATGCATGTACCTCTCTGTCACATACACACCATTTACCACGCACACATATATTTATCTCTCGCTATGTCTCTTTGCCTAGCAAACACACTCCCCATAGTCCTATCTTTGTATCCCGCACACGATGTCTCTATATTGCTTAAACATTGACACACACGATGTATCTGTCTCGCACCATTAGCCTCTCTCGCATGCTCACTATGCACACATATTCTCTCCATAGGTTTGATTTCTCTCAGTATTTGACACCCCCCCCCCCCACACACACACACACCACTATCCATCCCCATCCAAGGTTATATAGCGACCCTTGTCGCTTGTGCTTATCTGCACCCCCACATGCTCACTATTTGGCATCAGGAAGAACGAAGATGATGACCAGACCGCACTAGAGACCGCGGGGCCATTTGGAAGCATGATGACATGGCGACGGCTGAGTGACTCCTCCGCCCTCTCTCTCTCTGTCCACCCCTCCCGCAGAAAATTATCAATCCCTCAACCCACAAGATTCCCCTCTAATCCTTGTTCTTTTGAGCTCTCTCATCAAACCTCTTGTCTCTTCTCCTTCCACTTGTACAAAATCTCAATGCACACGCATCTCACTCCCTATATATTACATGTCTCTATCTTACTCACAGACCTAACTTCTTCCTCTCTATACATCCCTCTCTCTCTCTCTCTCTCGCCCACATATATACAATCTTTCCCATCCTCTGTCTCTTTATTCCACTGGGTGTATATCCTGTATGTTGAGCGCACGCATCTCTCTCCCGCCATTGTTCCATGTCCACAAACTCTCTATGTGTCATTCACACATTGGGATGTGTTGTGAAAATTGCTTTAGACCGGATCATGTAGAGTTATGGTTGGTTTTGTTGCATCCAACAAATTAATAACTATGAAATGCATTTAGATTTTCATTTGAGTTGGATTATGTGAGTTTGAGCATATTGTGAAGAACTATAGACCTGGTATTCATCTTGGAATTCAACAACGATTCTAAATATTGAATTGTACAAACCATTACATTCGAAGTCAATAGCTTTATATATTTATTTCACAATTACAACAAATAATTAATGGCACAACAAACTAAGAAAACAGATGTGTACTCCCTCCGTTTTTATTTAAGTCCGCGTATAGCATTGGTCAAAGTAAAGTTTTGTAAACTCTGACAAAGTTTATAAACAAAAATATTAACATATACAATAACAAATCAACACCATTAGATTCATTATTGAATGTACTTTCACATCATACAGATTTGTTATGGTAAATGTTTATATTTTTCCTATAAACTTGGTCAAACTTTAGGAAGTATGACTTCAGTCAAACATAATATGCAAAGTAAATAAAATTGGAGCGAGTACTAGTAGTACTCCTAGCTGCTCAGCCCAATCACGCAACACTCCAGATGGGAAGTAGGGAGTACTAGTACAGTAGTGTTACAAATTTTCAGGTCGGCGGCAAAATCTCCCGCTTCCATCGAGATCTCCCGCGACTCAGATTCGACCAATGCAAAGTTACCATCATACCCTTGGTCGAACAGGCCGACGGAAGCTGGTTGGTCGGGGGCTGTTTTGGTAACTTCACGTTCACCCCACCCATCCAACCCCACCCCGACACCCAGAGTACTCCTCATTACGCCCCATTTTCTATCCCCAAAGCAAAATAGACTTCTCCACGGCACCGCAGCGCCTTCCTTTCGTGCCCCTCCCCTTCTTCATCGGCGCACTCGTCCACCACAGCACATCTGCCTCATAGACGACATCGTACGCCGTACTGGAGCCGGTCTGCGGTCATCGTCGTACACGGAGCCGCTTCCCCGGCGTCGTCTTCCACGGTCTTAGATTTGCTTCCCGGAAGCCGACGCCAAGCACTGCAGCACCACCATCGTCGACAATGAATTGACTCCCGTTGCCGACCATGATGCACAGACACCGCCGTGACCTTTGTACTCCTCCTTGATTGGTAATGTGTATATTGATTCTCTAAGCAGTACATGTGCAGCTCCGATTATGTTCATACCTACCCTTCAAATTTCCTGGTTGCTATTGTTCCGGTAAAAGTAATTGGTTATAGCTTGCATTGTCGAACATAATATCATCTTGTAATTGTGCGTCGCTCCTGTATTGCGCTGTGCTTGGGTAGGTTCTTCATCTATAACCAGTAGTGTCACAAATGATGGAAAGTTTTTTGGAATAGCAGGGAGGTGACCCCCCTGTTCTATTCACTCAAAATGAAACCACAACGTAGTTCTAGCAAAGTTGAAGAGCCACATAGTAGGATATTAAAAATCACTCGTGCTAACATGGCAGATGAGTGCTTTAATGTTGCCCACAAGCTGCGTGAGTATTAATTACTATATTTTTCTTGCCATGTTGAGATTTTAAAACTACGAATGCGAACATGCAGAGGAGCAATGATGACCAAATACGGGATGTTCGGGACATCTTCAAGGAACGTCGCAAGTTTAAGAGGAGCTGCACCGAACCTGTAAAACGAGCTTTGGTAAGTAACAACCTTTCAATTACTTTGACATTGAGAACCTGACTAGCAATGGTGGATGTTTTGTGTGTCCTTGATGGTCTCGTCAATGAAATCAGAGTAAGCCCCCTCTTTTGACCATTTTTTTTTCTTTGACATGGTATGTGTCTGGCAGCAGTAGTGAACACAGGACCAGACCAGGCCCTAGGCAAGGCCCGAGCCGAAAGCAGCGTCAAACCACATTGTCTGCTTGGCTAGGGTTCTTGCCATGCAATCTAGCAGTGTGGCAGATTATTAAACAATAATAGGCGAGACAAACAATTTTCTGTACACTTGATTAGGCTCTCAATCATTTGTAGGATCTCGATTTACTCAGTGGACGGACCATGTCGTAGGATGAATCTTTTGTAATTTAGTGTTGAAGCTAGTCAGTCAAACACGCCTACAGACGCCCTGGAGATCATCTGGTTGCCGGTTGTTTTGCTGCAGCAACCCTTGGCTTAGTGCACCCTGATACGTCCATTTTGCATCATGTTTTCCTACTGTAATTTATGATGTTTTTATGCATAATAATGCTTTTTGGAGTAATTCTAATGCCTTTTCTCTCATAATATGCAAGGTTCACACAAAGAGGGAGAATTCCGGCAGCTGGAAATCTGGACCTGAAAAAGCTACGTCAGGCTACCGATTCTGCACAACTCCAAATGAGCTGAAACTTCACGAGGAATTTTTATGGAATAAATAAGGATTATTGGAGCAAATAACTACCAGAGGGGGCCCACCAGGTGGGCACAACCCACCTGGGCGCGCCAGGGAGCCCAGGCGCGCCCTGGTGGGTTGTGCCCTCCTCGGCCCACCTCTAGTGCCCCTCTTCGGGTATATAAGTCATTTTGACATAGAAAAAATAGGTACAGGACTTTCGGGATGAAGCGCCGCCGTCTAGAGGCGGAACTTGGGCAGGAACACTTGTGCCCTCCGGCGGAGCGATTCCGCCGGGGGAACTTTCCTCCCGGAGGGAGAAATCATCGTCATCATCATCACCAACAACTCTCCCATCTTGGGGAGGGAAATCTCCATCAACGTCTTCAACAGCACCATCTCCTCTCAAACCCTAGTTCATCTCTTGTGTTCAATCTTTGAACCGCAACTATAGACTGGTACTTGTGGGTGACTAGTAGTGTTGATTACATCTTGTAGTTAATTACTATATGGTTTATTTGGTGGAAGTTTATATGTTCAGATCTATTATGCTATTTAATACCCCTCTGATCTTGAGCATGATTATCATTAGTGAGTAGTTACTTTTATTCTTGAGGTCACGGGAGAAATCTTGTTGCAAGTAATCATGTGAACTTGATATGTGTTCGATATTTTGATGATATGTATGTTGTGATTCCCTTAGTGGTGTCATGTGAACGTTGACTACATGGCACTTCACCTTATTAGGGCCTAAGGGAATGCATTGTGGAGTAGTTATTAGATGATGGGTTGCGAGAGTGACAGAAGCTTAAACCCTAGTTTATGCGCTATTCCGTAAGGGACTGATTTGGATCCAAAAGTTTAATGCTATGGTTAGATTTATTCTTAATACTTTTCTCGTAGTTGCGGATGCTTGCGAGGGGGTTAATCATAAGTAGGAGGTTTGTTCAAGTAAGAACATCACATAAGCACCGGTCCACCCACATATCAAATTATCAAAGTAGCGAACACAAATCAAACCAACATGATGAAAGTGACTAGATAAAATTCCCGTGTACCCTCAAGAACGCTTTTTTTATCATAAGAGATCGTTTTGGCCTGTCCTTTGCCTCAAAAGGATTGGGCTACCTTGCTGCACTTTTGTTACCATTACCGTTACTTGCTCATTACAAATTATCTTGCTACCAAACTACTCGTTACTTATAATTTCAGTGCTTGCAGACATTACCTTGCAGAAAACCACTTGTCATTTCCTTCTGCTCCTCGTTGGGTTCGACACACTTACTTATCGAAAGGACTATGATTGATCCCCTATACTTGTGGGTCATCACACCCCTCTTCTAGTTTTTCTATTTCTCTTAGCCTTGTGTTCTTCGATGTATATGTCGTAGTTTCTATAAGCTGGCTTTGTTTGATATGTAATAAGCACAGTCTTAATCGTCCAAATGCTTTCCTTTTTAGCTTGATGTAGGAAGAGGGTGTTCTCACCTTGCAGTCTGTTTTTATATTACTCCTTTTGAATTCACTTCTCCTAGTCCTGTTTATCGGGCTTCTACTTAATGGATCTGGAGAGCTCTGACTATTGATCTAAAAAAGAAGTAACTTCTTCATGTGAGGAAGCAGTTCCTGCGAGGAGGGAAGTATGGTCAACCTAGAGATCTTGTTTCCAAAATGAGGTTGGATTACACACAAGGTGCCATTTGCCTAATGATGCTGGATTAGACACAAGGTGCAAATTCCCAGATGATGCTGGATTACTCACAAGCCAGGTGGAGTCGTCAAGTGTTCGTGTCTGCGTTGCTCTAGTAAAGGCTGAAACAAAGTGTGCAGCAGCCCTTGAGAATGTAGCTGAGTTCCTGAAGAAGCTAAAAGAGCAATCAGATACTCTCTTCACCCAAGCCAAAGAAGAGATGGAAGAAGCCAGAAAGAAGCTAGCAGAGGCAGAGCAGGCTAGGCGTCTCCTGCTATCTAAAGCTGTTGTAAATACAAATTTTCATTCATAATAGGTAGGTTCAAATGTTTATCCAGTCAGCAAGCCTGTTGTGATGTCCATGCATCTATATGTAAGTCTGTGATGCCTAGATGTGGCACAAAATATATTTTTTCCAGGTCATGTAATAACAGCCATTACTTTTCGAACAATAACAGACGAACCATTGGACATGGTATAGTTCACACGCAAGCCCAACATTCCAAGTTCAACTTCCACATCAAACTCATGTTCACAGATATCTGCGCATTCATAGATAATGTCCACAACCATGATTCACTTCAAGCTCAAAAAATATGTTAGGAGAGTTACAAATAAAGAAAATCTCTAGTTCCTACTACCAGTGCAAGCACAACAAGTCAAGACCATATGTAATTAATTATTTTTTGGACATTTTTTGACTAAATGCGAATAACTTCTGGAAGCAGGTATAATTTCTAATGCCGACCGCGGCTGGGGTCCATGATGTTTTGAGCCAAACCGGGCAACACACCGGGTGTCTATGCCGGTGACGCAGTGGTCGTAGCATTCATGGGTTCTAAGCGGCGGCGGCTCCCGTGGTCTACTATTCCTCGGTGTCGGCGGTGGTCGCGGACGTGGTGGCCACTTCCGCTAGCATGCCACGGTTCCGCCAACGTTTGCGTCGGATGGCGCGGCCAACCACGGCGCACTGGACGCCATGGTCTCCCGTGTGTCGGCGTGCAGCAACTAGCCACTCCTCTGCGAGCAGGCTTGGAGCGTCGAGTTGATGCACCAGGGGCCCGCTTGGAGTGGCGGCTTGCTCCTCCGCTTGCCCGCCTGCAGCCTCGCCCATGGTACTAACGGCCTGGGGCAGGGAGGGAGGTGGGGCAGCAAGTTTCCTCGCTCGTAGGGGCACCCAGCCGGCTTTTATGATGGAGAAGTTGTCTTCCTGCTCACCGGATGCTATGGAGAGTGTGGAGAAAATGGTGCAAGGAGGATATGGGGAGCGGCGGTGTGGTGCGGTTCTTGCCAGGCGTCTGGCCTCGTTTAAATAGTGGGCGGACGAGAGGAGCCAACCGGCGTTGTGTTCTAAAATGCCGGCCGGCTTGCGGAAGGATGTGTTGCTGGCACACATGCGGATTCAATGGAGGCAGGCAGAGCAGTCTGAAGCCGGTTGCATGCGGCGAGGAGGTGTGTTCAGCCTGGCGTGCAGCGAGTGGGGCCCTCTTGGCCAGCGCGCCGGCTCAATGCATGCGCTATGAGATGTCGCGTCCGTGTCAGAGCAATCACTCCCTCCGGTCCTTTTTTGTTTGGGTATAACAAAATCTCATTTTCCATTCACATTTTACAAGTGAAATTCGTGGACAAACTTTAACCCAAAATACGATGGGGACTAGTAAACCAGGACAGAGGTAGTAGTTATGAATTCCATTTTTGCTCCATACCAATCGTTCTAAAACTAGTATAACACGCCATTGAAAATCGGAACACTTACCCCGCTAAAAAAATGATATTTTAAACGTGGCAACTCGATCAGTGGCGACTGGCGAGCCACCGCCTCCAGGTCGTTCACCTGTGGTCCCGACCATCAA
Source organism: Thinopyrum elongatum (assembly GCA_011799875.1). Lineage (NCBI taxonomy): Eukaryota > Viridiplantae > Streptophyta > Magnoliopsida > Poales > Poaceae > Thinopyrum > Thinopyrum elongatum. Next base: position 380,595,938 of record CM022301.1, read on the forward strand.
CTCCTACGGATCAAATTATCACGCGAGCTGACTATTCCTACAAAGGTGCGCTCCACCACGTACCCGGTACCCGCGCATGCAGCAATCGTGCACCTAGAGTTTATTTGTTTACGGTGCCTTTACGTACCTCTCATGTGTGCGAGACATCGAGAGACCGACTGTGTGTGTCTCATGTCCAAAAAATTATACAGTAATAACTAGCAATGTGCCAATGCGTTGCCACATGTTCAAAGTAGATTAATACATATTCACCGATTTGATAGAAAAGAGTCTAGTTTTGAAATATGTATATCACTAAAAATATGTTATGTTTCACTCAAAATATATTCCTTTGGTGATTTTGATGAGATAAGGGAGGAATGTGGTTGGTTTCAAGATTCGAGAAGTGGTATATTGTTGCAAAAAGCCCATGTGTGTGTGTTTGGTGTGTGTGTGTGAGAGAGAGAGGAAGAGAGGAGGAGGACGGAGGGCGTGTGTGACAAAGACACAAAGAGTGTGTGTGCGAGAGGTATCACCATAAAATGAGGCGATAGTGTGTGTGTCCATGATCGAGAGGGCGTGTCTCAAGAAGGGACGAAAAATCTACATAGATACAAGGAGCGCGAGAGAGACATGTACGAGATAGTGGAAGCAAGCGTGTGCGGACGTATAAACCTATCTGGAGGCTGGTCGATCAATATTTGTGAGAGAAATACGAGTCGGGGGTGCAAAAGCGAGAGTTTTGTGTGTGTGTGTGTGTGTGAGAGAGAGAGAGAGAGAGACGGTAGTCGGGAGGGGGAGTGGAAGCAGGAGTTGTGTGTGTGAGAGAGAGAGAGAGAGAGAAAGGGGGGAGAGTTTGTCTGATCGGTAAACAAATGAATAATGTCAGTTTTATAACTGAGATGAAGATGGAAAGGAGACCCCAACAAACATTGTTTGTGTGGGAGAGAGTAATTTTAGTGGCAGCAGTAGTGAACACAGGACCAGACCAGGCCCTGGGCAAGCCCCGAGCCGAAAGCAGCGTCAAACAACGTTGTGTGCTTGGCTAGGGTTCTTGCCATGCAATCCAGCAGTGTGGCAGATTATTAAACAATAATAGGCGAGACAAACAATTTCCTGTACACTTGATTAGGCTCTAAATCATTTATAGGATCTCAATTTACTCAGTGGACTGACCATGCCGTAGGATGAATCTTTTGTAATTTAGTGTTGAAGCTAGTCAGTCAAACGCGCCTACAGACGCCCTGGAGATCATCTGGTTGCCGGTTGTTTTGCTGCAGCAACCCTTGGCTTAGTGCACCCTGATACGTCCATTTTGCATCATGTTTTCCTACTGTTATTTATGATGTTTTTATGCATAATAATGCTTTTTGGAGTAATTCTAATGCCTTTTCTCTCATAATATGCAAGGTTCCCACAAAGAGGGAGAATTCCGGCAGCTAGAAATCTGGACCTGAAAAAGCTACGTCAGGCTACCTATTCTGCACAACTCCAAATGAGCTGAAACTTTGCGAGGAATTTTTATGGAATAAATAAGAATTATTGGAGCAAATAACTACCAGAGGGGGCCCACCAGGTGGGCACAACCCACCTGGGCGCACCAGGGAGCCCAGGCGCGCCCTGGTGGGTTGTGCCCTCCTCGGTCCACCTCCGATGCCCCTCTTCTGGTATATAAGTCATTTTTACCTAGAAAAAATATGTAGAGGACTTTCGGGACGAAGCGCCGCCGTCTCGAGGCGGAACTTGGGCAGGAGCACTTGCGCCCTCCGGCGGAGCGATTCCGCCGGGGGAACTTTCCTCCCGGAGGGGGAAATCATCGTCATCATCATCACCAACAACTCTCCCATCTTGGGGAGGGCAATGTCCATCAACGTCTTCAACAGCACCATCTCCTCTCAAACCCTAGTTCATCTCTTGTGTTCAATTTTTGAACCGCAACTATAGATTGGTACTTGTGGGTGACTAGTAGTGTTGATTACATCTTGTAGTTGATTACTATATGGTTTATTTGGTGGAAGATTATATGTTCAGATCTATTATGCTATTTAATACCCCTCTGATCTTGAGCATGATTATCATTAGTGAGTAGTTACTTTTGTTCTTGAGGTCACGGGAGAAATCTTGTTGCAAGTAATCATGTGAACTTGATATGTGTTCGATATTTTGATGATATGTATGTTGTGATTCCCTTAGTGGTGTCATGTGAACGTCGACTACATGGCACTTCACCTTATTAGGGCCTAAGGGAATGCATTGTGGAGTAGTTATTAGATGATGGGTTGCGAGAGTGACAGAAGCTTAAACCCTAGTTTATGCGCTATTCCGTAAGGGACTGGTTTGGATCCAAAAGTTTAATGCTATGGATAGATTTATTCTTAATACTTTTCTCGTAGTTGCGGAAGCTTGCGAGGGGGTTAATCATAAGTAGGAGGTTTGTTCAAGTAAGAACAACAGCACCTAAGCACCGGTCCACCCACATATCAAATTATCAAAGTACCGAACACAAATCAAATCAACATGATGAGAGTGACTAGATGAAATCCCCGTGTACCCTCAAGAACGCTTTGCTTATCATAAGAGATCGTTTTGGCCTGTCCTTTCCCTCAAAAGGATTGGGCTACCTTGCTGCACTTTTATTACCACTACCGTTACTTGCTCGTTACAAATTATCTTGCTACCAAACTACTCGTTACTTATAATTTCAGTGCTTGCAGACATTACCTTGCTGAAAACCGCTTGCCATTTCCTTCTGCCTCGTTGGGTTCGACACTCTTACTTATCAAAAGGACTACGATTGATCCCCTATACTTGTGGGTCATCAAGGCTCTTTTCTGGCGCCATTGCCGGGGAGTGAAGCGCTCTTGGTAAGTGGAAATCGGTAAGGAAAAATTATTACTACGTGATGAAATTTATTGTCACTTGTTAATATGGAGAACAATCCTTTCAGGGGTTTGTTCGGGGTATCTTCACCTCGACCAGAACCACAATTAGTTACCCCTCAACCTACTGCACCTACTAAAAATATTGGTTATGAAATTCCTTCGGGTATGATAGAACAACTGCTAGCTAATCCTTATGCAGGAGATGGAACCGAACATCCTGATATGCACTTGATATATGTGGATGAAATTTGTGGATTATTTAAGCTTGCAGGTTTACCCGGAGATGAAGCTAAGAAGAAGGTTTTCCCTTTATCTTTGAAGGAAAAGCATTGGCATGGTATAGGCTATGCGATGATATTGGACCTTGGAATTGGAATCGATTGAAATTGGAATTTCAGGAATTTTTTTTATCCTATGCATCTAGTTCATCGTGATCGGAATTACATATATAATTTTTGGCCTCGTGAAGGAGAAAGTATCGCTCTAGCTTGGGGGAGGCTTAATTCAATGTTATATTCATGCCCCAATCATGAGCTCTCAAGAGAAATTATTATTCAGAATTTTTATGCTCGGCTTTCTCATGATGATCGATCCATGCTTGATACTTCTTGTACTAGTTCCTTTATGAAGAAGACTATTGACTTCCGGTGGGATCTTTTAGAAAGAATTAAATGCAACTCTGAAGATTGGGAACTCGACGAAGGTAAAGAGTTAGGTATTAAGCTCAAGTATGATTGTGTTAAACTTTTATGAATACCGATGCTTTTCAAAAGTTTAGCACTAAATATGGACTTGTCTCTGAGATAGTAGCCTCATTTTGTGAAGCATTTGCAACTCATGTTGACCTCCCTAAGGAGAAGTGGCTTAAATATCACCCACCTATCAAAGAAAAAATTAAAGAACCAGTAATAGCTAAAGATGAAACTATTATTTACAATGTTGATCCAGTTGTGCCTACTGCTTATATTGAAAAACCACCTTTCCCTGTTAGGATGAAGGAACATGCTAAAGTCTCAACTGTGGTCAACAAAAGTTATATTAGAACTTCCAAACCTATTGAACAAATCAAAGTAGAACCTAGTGTTGCTATGGTTAAAGATCTCTTGGTTGGAAATATAGATGGGCATGTTATCTACTTCTGTGATGAAGCTGCTAGAATTGCCAAACCCGATGAAAAAGATAAACATAGACCCGTTGTTGGCATGCCTGTTGTCTCAGTTAAAATAGGAGATCACTGTTATCATGGTTTATGCGACATAGGTGCTAGTGTGAGTGCCATTCCTTTTACCTTATATCAAGAAATTATGAATGATATAGCACCCGCTGAAATAGAAGACATAGATGTTACTATTAAACTTGCTAATAGGGACACCATCACACCACTTGGGATTGTTAGAGATGTTAAAGTCTTGTGTGGGAAAATAAAATACCCTACTGATTTTCTGATTCTTGGTTCCCCACAAGATGAATTTTGTCCCATTATCTTTGGTAGACCTTTCTTGAACACCGTTAACGCTAAAATAGATTGTGAGAAACAAATTGTCGGTGTTAGTTTTGGTGATGAGTCTCATGAGTTTAATTTTTCTAAGTTTAGTAAGAAGCATCATAATAAAGAGTTGTCTAGTAAGGATGAAATAATTGGTCTTGCTTCTATTGCTGTGCCTCCTACCGATCCACTAGAACAATATCTGCTAGACCATGAAAATGATATGCATCTGCATGAAAGAAATGAAATAGATAAGATTTTCTTTGAACAACGTCCTCTGCTTAAACACAATTTGTCTATTGAAACTCTAGGAGGTCTTCCTCCACCTAAAGGTGATCCTGTGTTTGAATTAAAACAATTGCCAGACACTTTGAAATATGCTTATCGTGATGAGAAAAAGATTTATCCTGTTATTATTAGTGCTAACCTTTCGGAACATGAAGAAGAAAGATTATTGAAGGTTTTGAAGAAGCACCGAGCTGCCATTGGATATACTCTTGATGATTTAAAGGGCATTAGTCCCACTCTCTGTCAGCATAAAATTAATATGGAGCCTGATGCTAAACCCGTTGTTGATCACCAACGACGTTTAAATCCTAAAATGAAAGAAGTGGTAAGAACAGAAATACTGAAGCTTCTAGAAGCAGGTATAATCTATCCCATAGCGATAGCAGATGGGTAAGTCTTGTTCATTGTGTCCCTAAAAAGGAGGTATTACCGTTGTTCCTAATGATAAGAATGAACTTATTCCACAAAGAATTGTCACTGGCTACAGAATGGTAATTGATTTTAGAAAACTAAATAAAGCTACTAGAAAAGATCATTACCCTCTGTCTTTTATTGATCAAATGTTAGAAAGACTATCAAAGCACACACATTTTTTCTTTCTTGATGGATATTCTGGTTTTTCTCAAATACCTGTCTCACAACCTGATCAAGAGAAAACCACCTTTACTTGCCCTTTTGGAACTTATGCTTATAGATGTATGCCTTTTGGTTTATGCAATGCACCTGCTACCTTTCAAAGATGTATGACTGATATATTTTCTGACTTTTGTGAAAAGATTGTTGAGGTTTTCATGGATGATTTTTCCGTTTACGGAACTTCTTTTGATGATTGCTTGAGCAACCTTGATCGAGTTTTGTAGAGATGTGAGCAAACTAATCTCGTTTTGAATTGGGAGAAGTGCCACTTTATGGTTAATGAAGGTATTGTCTTGGGACATAAAATTTCTGAACGAGGTATTGAGGTGGATAAAGCTAAAGTTGATGCAATTGAGAAAATGCCATGCCCTAAAGATATCAAAGGTATTCGTAGTTTCCTCGGTCATGCTGGTTTCTATAGGAGGTTTATTAAAGACTTCTCTAAAATTTCTAGGCCTCTTACAAATCTTTTACAAAAGGTTGTTCCATTTGTTTTTGATGATGATTGTGTAGAAGCCTTTGAAACACTTAAGAAAGCCTTGATTTCTGCACCTATTGTTCAACCACCTGATTGGAACTTACCTTTTGAAATTATGTGTGATGCTAGTGATTATGATGTTGGTGCTGTTCTAGGACAAAGAGTCGATAAGAAATTAAATGTTATTCATTATGCTAGTAAAACTCTGGACAGTGCTCAACGAAATTATGCTACTACTAAAAAAGAATTTTTAGCAGTTGTGTTTGCTTGTGATAAATTTAGATCTTACATTGTTGATTCAAAAGTGACCGTTCACACCGATCATGCTGCTATAAAATATCTTATGGAAAAGAAGGACGCTAAACCTAGACTCATTAGGTGGGTTCTTTTGCTACAAGAATTTGATTTTCATATCACTGATAGAAAGGGAGCTGAGAACCCCGTGGCTGATAACTTGTCTAGGTTAGAAAATATTCTTGATGACCCACAACCTATTAATGATAGTTTTCCTGATGAACAATTAGCTGCAATAAATATTTCTCATAACACTCCTTGGTATGCTGACTATGCGAATTATATTTTTGCTAAATATATACCACCTAGCTTCACATACCAACAAAAGAAAAAATTCTTCTATGATTTAAGACATTACTTTTCGGATGACCCACATCTTTATAAAGAAGGAGTAGATGGTATTATTAGACGTTGTGTATCTGAGCATGAACAGGGACAAATTCTATGGAAATGTCACTCCGAAGCTTATGGAGGACATCATGCGGGAGATAGAACTGCTCACAAGGTATTGCAATCTGGTTTTTATTGGCCTACTCTCTTCAAGGATGCCCGTAAGTTTGTTTTATCTTGTGATGAATGTCAAAGAATTGGTAATATTGGTAAGCGTCAGGAAATGCCTATGAATTATTCTCTTGTTGTTGAACCATTTGATGTTTGGGGATTTGATTGCATGGGACCTTTTCCTTCCTCTAATGGGTATACACATATTTTGGTTGCTGTTGATTATGTTACTAAGTGGGTAGAAGCTATTCCAACTAGTAGTGATGATCACAACACCTCTATTAAAATGCTTAATGAAGTCATTTTCCCAAGGTTTGGAGTCCCTAGATATTTAATGACTGATGGTGGTTCACATTTTATTCATGGTGCTTTCCGTAAAATGCTTGCTAAATATGATGTTAACCATAGAATTGCATCACCTTATCATCCTCAGTCTAGTGGTCAAGTTGCACTTAGCAATAGAGAAATAAAATTAATATTACAAAAAACTGTAAATAGGTCCCGAAAGAATTGGTCTAAGAAGTTAGATGATGCACTTTGGGCTTATAGAACAGCATATAAAAATCCTATGGGTATGTCTCCGTATAAAATGGTTTATGGAAAAGCTTGTGATTTGCCTCTTGAGTTAGAACATAAAGCCTATTGGGCAATTAAAGAACTCAACTATGATTTCAAACTTGCCGGTGAAAAGAGGTTATTTGATATTAGCTCACTAGATGAATGGAGAACCCAAGCCTATGAAAATGCCAAGTTATTTAAAGAAAATGTTAAAAGATGGCATGACAAAAGAATCCAAAAGCGTGAGTTCAAAGTTGGAGAATATGTTCTTTTGTACAACTCTCATTTCAGATTCTTTGCAGGAAAACTCCTCTCCAAATGGGAAGCAACCTATGTTATCGAGGAGGTTTATCGATCCGGAGCCATCAAGATAAATAATGCCGAAGGTAATAACCCGAAGGTTGTTAATGGGCAACGAATAAAACATTATATCTCAGGTACGCCCATTAACGTTGAAACAAATATTATCCAAACCATGACACCGGAAGAACACATAAAGGAAACCTTCCGGAACACTCCAGAATAACTGAAAAAGATGAGGTACGTGATACGGTAAGTAAACGGACTCCGAAAAATCTGCAAAAATATTTTCTGTCCGTTTTGGAATATAACAAAAATTAGGAAAATAAGAAACAACCAGAAAGGCACCTCGGGTACCTTCCGGACTCCGTTTTTCTTCAGTTTTCTTGTTTCCCAAGATAAAAAATCTTTATATACCCCCCGAACCTATTGACCACCGTATCGCGGAGAAATCTTCTGTTCTTCTTTTCCTTTTGTTTTCCTGACAGATCTGAAAATATGTCGTCTCAAGATTCCGAGGAGGAGTGCCCAGTTTCTTATCAGCCTTTAGTTAAAAATATCTTCAAGGATACTGATACGTCTCAAACGTATCTATAATTTTTGATTGTTCCATGCTATTATATTATCTGTTTTGGATGTTTTATATGCATTAATATGCTATTTTATATTATTTTTGGGACTAACCTATTAACCTAGAGCCCAGTGCCAGTTTCTGTTTTTTTTCCTTGTTTTTTAGCTTCGTGGAGAAGGAATACCGAACGGAGTCCAAACGGAATAAAACCTTCGCGATGATTTTTCTTGGACCAGAAGACAACCAGGAGACTTGGAGATGAAGTCGGAGGAGCCACGAGGCGGCCACAAGGACGGAGGGCGCGCCCAGGGGGTAGGGCATGCCCCCCACCCTTGTGGGCCCCCCGTGACCCTCCTGACCTAATTCTTTCGCCTATATATTCCCAAACCACCAGAGGCATCCACGAAAACACTTTTCCACCGCCGCAACCTTCTGTACCCATGAGATCCCATCTAGGGACATTTTCTGGCACCCTGCCGGAGGGGGATTCGATCACGGAGGGCTTCTACATCAACCCTATTGCCCTTCAGATGAAGCATGAGTAGTTTACCACAGACCTACAGGTCCATAGCTAGTAGCTAGAAGGCTTATTCTCTCTCTTTGATTTTCAATACCATGTTCTCCTCGATGTTCTTGGAGATCTATTCGATGTAATACTTTTTTGCGGTGTGTTTGCCGAGATCCGATGAATTGTGGATTTATGATCAGCTTATCTATGAATATTATTTGAATCTTGTCTGAATTCGTTTATGCATGATTTGATATCTTTGTAATTCTCTTCGAACTATCGGTTTGGTTTGGCCAACTAGATTGGTTTTTCTTGCAATGGGAGAAGTGCTTAGCTTTGGGTTCAATCTTGCGGTGTCCTTTCCCAGTGATAGTAGGGGCAGCAAGGCACGTATTGTATTGTTGCCATCGAGGATAAAAAGATGGGGTTTTCATCATACTGCTTGAGTTAATTCCTCTACGTCATGTCATATTACTTAATGCATTACTCCGTTCTTTATGAACTTAATACTCTAGATGCATGCTGGATAGCGGTTGATGTGTGGAGTAATAGTAGTAGATGCAGAATCGTTTCGGTCTACTTGACACGGACGTGATGCCTATATTCATGATCATTGCCTTAGATATCGTCATAACTTTGCGCTTTTCTATCAATTGCTCGGCAGTAATTTGTTCACCCATCGTATTATTTGCTATCTTGAGAGAAGCCTCTAGTGAAACCTATGGCCCCCGGGTCTATTTTCCATCATATAAGTATCTATTTTCCATCATATTAGTTTCCGATCTACTATTTTGCAATCTTTTACTTTCCGATCTATAAACCAAAAATATTTACTTTATCGTTTATCTATCTCTATCAGATCTCACTTTTGTGATTAACCGTGAAGGGATTGACAACCCCTTTATCGCGTTGGGTGCAAGTTGTTTGATTGTTTGTGCAGGTATTCGGTGATTTGTGCGTTGTCTCCTACTGGATTGATACCTTGGTTCTCAAACTGAGGGAAATACTTATCTCTACTTTGCTGCATCACCCTTTCCTCTTCAAGGGAAAAACAAACACAAGCTCAAGAAGTAGCAGGAAGAATTTCTGGCGCCGTTGCCGGGGAGATCTACGCCAAGTCAAGACATACCAAGTACCCATCATAAACTCTCATCTCTTGCATTACATTATTCGCCATTCGCCTCTTGTTTTCCTTTGCCTTTTTATTCGCCCTTCTTCCGTTCGTATTTTTTGTTCACTTTTTGTTTGCTTGTGTTACCATGTGCCTTCTTTTTGCTTGCATCTTCACGTGCTAAAAGTTTATGGGTCCTCATCCACTTGCTAATCTTTTTAAGAGATCCAATTATGATGAACCAATTTCTAGTGATTTGAGTGCACTAGATTATCCTTATGAAGTTTTGCTTGAAATTCGTGAATCTGAAAATTGTGATGAAGTGTTAAAAGAAGAAATCTATGAAGTGATTCACGATAGCTCCTTGGATGAAAAGCATGATTGCAATGGTTCTACTATAAATTCTATTAATGTCAGTTGTGCTAATGATATGCAAAACCCTAAGCTTGGGGATGCTAGTTTTGCTATGTCCACTACTTATTGCAATGATCATGATTGGGGTGATTCTTCTTATGATATTGAAAATTTATTTAAGCCTCATGATAATAGTGTTTGCAATAATATTGAAAGTGGGTTTGGAAGGGTGTCAACTCTAGGTAATAATGATCCCACTACTTTGGAGATTGATCGATCTTATGAAGTTTCTGATAAAAGTGGGCTTGGAGAAGTAATGACTTTATTTTATGTTGATCCCACTATTTTGGAAGAGTGTCAACTTTGCATGCATGTGGATCATGAAGAGAAAATTTTATGTGATAGCTATATCTTTGAATTTAAATATGATTCCACATGTAATTATTATGAGAGAGGAAAATATGGTTGTAGAAATTTTCATGTCACTAAATTACCTCTTGTTATGTTGAGATTGCTATTGTTTCTTTCTTCTTCCTTGCATATGCTAGGATTTGCTTGCCTTGATAATTTGTTTGCCTATAAAATGCCTATGCATAGGAAGTATGTTAGACTTAGATGTGTTTGTCACGTGTTTTATGATGCTCTCTTTGTGCTTCAATTCTTCTCTTTTATGTGAGCATCATTGAAATTATCAATGCCTAGCTAAAAGGCTTTAAAGAAAAGCGCTTGTTGGGAGACAACCCAATATTTTTCCTTGCTGTTTTTCAATAAATAATTCATCTAGACTATGGTTAGATGTGGTTTTGTGTTTTAATTAGTGTTTGTGCCAAGTAAGACCTTTGGGATGACTTACGGTGATAGTTGATTTGATCCTGTTGAAAAACAGAAACTTTTGCACCCAGTCACAGAATTGTTTAGATTCACTGGAGCGTGGAAAACCCCCGAATTTTTTACAAAAGATTTATATACGAATTGTCTCTGTTTTCCTACTGTTTCAGAATTTTGGAGTTATATGAGTATTAGAACAATTCAGATCTTCACAGACTATTCTGTTTTTGACAGATTCTGTTTTCTATGTGTTGTTTGCTTATTTTGATAAATCTATTGGTAGTATCGGGGGGGTATGAACCATGGAAAAGTTGGAATACAGTAGATATTACACCAATATAAATAAAGAATGAGTTCACAACAGTACCAAAAGTGGTGATTTATTTTCTTATACTAACGGAGCTTATGAGATTTTCTGTTGAGTTTTGTGTTGTGAAGTTTTCAAGTTTTGGGTAAGGATTTGATGGACTATGGAATAAGGAGTGGCAAGAGCCTAAGCTTGGGGATTCCCAAGGCACCCCAAGGTAATATTCAAGGACAACCAAGAGCCTAAGCTTGGGGATGCCCCGGAAGGCATCCCCTCTTTCGTCTTCGTCTATCGGTAACTTTACTTGAGGCTATATTTTTATTCACCACATGATATGTGTTTTGCTTGGAGAGTCTTGTATGATTTGAGTCTTTGCTTTTTAGTTTGCCATAATCATCCTTGCTGTACACACCTTTTGAGAGGGACACGCATGAATCGTGATTTATTAGAATACTCTTTGTGCTTCACTTATATCTTTTGAGCTAGGCAATTTTGCTCTAGTGCTTCACTTATATCTTTTTAGAGCACGGCGGTGGCCTTATTTTATAGAAATTGTTGAACTCTCATGCTTCACTTATATTATTTTGAGAGTCTTTAAACAGCATGGTAATTTGCTTTGGTTATAAATTTAGTCCTAATATGATAGACATCCAAGAGGGATATAATAAAAACTTTCATATAAAGTGCATTGAATACTATGAGAAGTTTGATTCTTTATGATTGTTTTGAGATATAAAGATGGTGATATTAGAGTCATGCTAGTGAGTAATTATGAATTTGAGAAATACTTGTGTTAAAATTAGTGATTCCCGTAGCATGCACGTATGGTGAACCGTTATGTGATGAAGTCGGAGCATGATTTATTTATTGATTGTCTTCCTTATGAGTGGCGGTCGGGGACGAGCGATGGTCTTTTCCTACCAATCTATCCCCCTAGGAGCATGCGCGTAGTACTTCATTTTGATAACTAATAGATTTTTGCAATAAGTATGTGAGTTCTTTATGACTAATGTTGAGTCCATGGATTATACGCACTCTCACCCTTCCACCATTGCTAGCCTCTCTTGTGCCGCGCAACTTTCGCCGGTACCATACACCCACCATATACCTTCCTCAAAACAGCCACCATACCTACCTATTATGGCATTTCCATAGCCATTCCGAGATATATTGCCATGCAACTTTCCACCGTTCCGTTTATTATGACACGTTCCATCATTGTCATATTGCTTTGCATGATCATGTAGTTGACATAGTATTTGTGGCAAAGCCACCATTCATAATTTTTATACATGTCACTCTTGATTCATTGCACATCCCGGTACACCGCCGGAGGCATTCATATAGAGTCATATTTTGTTCTAAGTATTGAGTTGTAATTCTTGAGTTGTAAGTAAATAAAAGTGTGATGATCTTCATTATTAGAGCATTGTCCCAAGTGAGGAAAGGATGATGGAGACTATGATTCCCCCACAAGTCGGGATGAGACTCCGGACGAAAAAAAAGAGGCCAAAAAAAATGAGAAGGCCCAAATAAAAAAATGAGAGAAAAGAGAGAAGGGACAATGTTACTATCCTTTTACCACACTTGTGCTTCAAAGTAGCACCATGATCTTCATGATAGAGAGTCTCCTATATTGTCACTTTCATATACTAGTGGGAATTTTTCATTATAGAACTTGGCTTGTATATTCCAATGATGGGCTTCCTCAAATTGCCCTAGGTCTTCGTGAGCAAGCGAGTTGGATGCACACCCACTTAGTTTTCTTTTGAGCTTTCATAAACTTATAGCTCTAGTGCATCCGTTGCATGGAAATCCCTACTCACTCACATCGATATCTATTGATGGGCATCTCCATAGCCCGTTGATATGCCTAGTTGATGTGAGACTATCTCCTTCTTTTTGTCTTCTCCACAACCACCATATTCTATTCCACCTATAGTGCTATGTCCATGGCTCACGCTCATGTATTGCTTGAAAGTTGAAAAGGTTTGAGAACATCAAAAGTATGAAACAATTTCTTGGCTTGTCATCGGGGTTGTGCATGATTTGAATATTTTGTGTGATGAAGATGGAGCATAGCCAGACTATATGATTTTGTAGGGATAACTTTCTTTGGCCATGTTATTTTGAGAAGACATAATTGCCTTGTTAGTATGCTTGAAGTATTATTGTTTTTATGTCAAAATTAAACTTTTGTTTTGAATCTTATGGATCTGAACATTCATGCCACAATAAAGAAGATTACATTGATAAATATGTTAGGTAGCATTCCACATCAAAAATTATGTTTTTATCATTTACCTACTCGAGGACGAGCAGGATTTAAGCTTGGGGATGCTTCATACGTCTCCAACGTATCTATAATTTTTTATTGTTCCATGCTATTATATTATCTGTTTTGGATATTTTATATGCATTAATATGCTATTTTATATTATTTTTGGGACTAACCTATTAACCTAGAGCCCTGTGCCAGTTTCTGTTTTTTCCTTGTTTTTTAGCTTTGTGGAGAAGGAATACCAAACGGAGTCCAAACAGAATAAAACCTTCGCGATGATTTTTCTTGGACCAGAAAACAACCAGGAGACTTGGAGATGAAGTCGGAGGAGCCACGAGGCGGCCACAAGGACGGAGGGGCCCCCCCCCACCCTTGTGGGCCCCCCGTGACCCTCCTGACCTAATTCTTTCGCATATATATTCCCAAATATTCCCAAACCACCAGAGGCATCCACGAAAACACTTTTCCACCGCCGCAACCTTCTGTACCTGTGAGATCCCATCTAGGGACCTTTTCCGGCACCCTGTCGGAGGGGGATTCGATCACGGAGGGCTTCTACATCAACCCTATTTCCATTCCGATGAAGCGTGAGTAGTTTACCATAGACCTACGGGTCCATAGCTAGTAGCTAGATGGCTTCTTCTCTCTCTCTCTTTGATTATCAATACCATGTTCTCCTCGATGTTCTTGGAGATCTATTCGATGTAATACTTTTTTGCGGTGTGTTTGCCGAGATCCGATGAATTTTGGATTTATGATCAGCTTATCTATGAATATTATTTGAATATTCTCTGAATTCTTTTATGCATGATTTGATATCTTTATAATTCTCTTCGAACTATCAGTTTGGTTTGGCCAACTAGATTGGTTTTTCTTGCAATGGGAGAAGTGCTTAGCTTTGGGTTCAATCTTGCGGTGTCCTTTCCCAGTGACAGTAGGGGCAGCAAGGCACGTATTGTATTGTTGCCATCGAGGATAAAAAGATGGGGTTTTCATCATATTGCTTGAGTTAATTCCTCTACATCATGTCATCTTACTTAATGCGTTACTTCATTCTTTATGAACTTAATACTCTAGATGCATGCTGGATAGCGGTCGATGTGTGGAGTAATAGTAGTAGATGCAGAATCATTTCGGTCTACTTGACACGGACGTGATGCCTATATTCATGATAATTGCCTTAGATATCGTCATAACTTTGCGCTTTTCTATCAATTGCTCGGCAGTAATTTGTTCACCCACCGTATTATTTGCTATCTTGAGAGAAGCCTCTAGTGAAACCTATGGCCCCCGGGTCTATTTTCCATCATATAAGTATCTATTTTCCATCATATTAGTTTCCAATCTACTATTTTGCAATCTTTTACTTTCCGATCTATAAACCAAAAATACCAGAAATATTTACTTTATCATTTATCTATCTCTATCGGATCTCACTTTTGCGAATAACCGTGAAGGGATTGACAACCCCTTTATCGCGTTGGGTGCAAGTTGTTTGATTGTTTGTGTAGGTATTCAGTGATTTGTGCGTTGTCTCCTACTGGATTGATACCTTGGTTCTCAAACTAAGGGAAATACTTATCTCTACTTTGCTGCATCACCCTTTCCTCTTCAAGGGAAAAACCAACGCAAGCTCAAGAAGTAGCAGATACCTATCCCTATATATGGTTCTCCGATGAAGAAGATGAAGATGAACCAGTCCCTCCTCGTTTCAAGCATGAAAGCATGGAGGCGTTATGCAAGAGGGTAATAAAGCTTGATATGGAGAATGAGGAGTTAAGGATAGATAATTTTTACCTTCGAAATAAGTTGGTGAAAAAGGCAGACAAACCCTCTACTTCATCACCACCACCTCCTTCTTCTTCACCAAAGGAAAATTGAGTAATCGGGTATGGGCACTCCCCTTGGCTTGTGCCAAGCTTGGGGGAGGTGCCCCGGTATTTTATCACCTCCACTATATTTTGCCTTTACTTATCTTAGTTCGATCCATAGTTATCTTTTGCTTTAGATGAATAAAAGTTTAGTTCGATCCTTTCTTTTCAAGTGTTTGCTTAGTGATCTATCTTTGTAATCGTGTGCAAGATATATATAATAAAGTTTAGTTTGAGTTTTGTTTTCTTTACTTTCATGTTCAATAAAAAGAAAGGAAATAAATGAAAAAGGTCATATGCTAATTTTATGGTAAGTAATGACATCACATAAGGAAGAGTATAAGTAGGAAATTTTATTAGAGATTGACAAACATAGCATTGGTCAATGCTGCAATTCATGAAAGAATTAATAAGGGAAGAGAAGATTCACATGCAAATACACTATCCTGGACATCTTTTGTGATTGTGAGCCCCCATCAAAATATTATATGCCAAAATTGTTGGCGTTGGACAGGGAAGACAACGTAATGATTTATGTTTGTTCATATTCACATAGAAGTTATATTGTCATAGATCCTTTAACATGTGGTGCTTGCCCCCATCTTTGCTAGCCAAAAATGCCGCACTAAGTAGAGATACTACTTGTGCATCCAAAAACATTTAAACCCAAATCTTATTTTGAGAGTCCACCATACCTACCTATGGATTGAGTAAGATCCTTCAGGTAAGTTGTCATCGGTGCAAATAGGGCAATAAAAATTGCTTCTAAAAGTGTTGGATCATTTAGTGTCAGAGAAAATTGAGCGTTGTACAAACTTGTGATGGCAAAGAATAAAAGCGACAGACTGCATAATAAAGGTTGCTATCACAAGGGGCAACATAACGTGACATTCTTTTTCACTAAGAGATTGAGCATACAAACAAATAAGCGCATGGCAACCTCTGCTTCCTCTGCGAAGGGCCTATCTTTTACTTTTATGCAAGAGTCAAAGTTCTTCTCTCTATTCCTTTTTATTTTCTCTTTTGGTAAGCATCATGTGGTGAGGAAAGATCTAGGCACATATATCAAGTTGGATATGAGTAGCATGAGTTATTATTGTTGACATCACCCTCGAGGTGAGTATGTTGGTTGGCGAAACTTTAAGCCGCTATCTTTCTATGTGTCCAGTTGAAACATTTTGCTCATGTGTATGCGGTGAGTGTTAGCAATCATAGAAGACTATATGATGGTTGAGTTTGTGGACTTGCCAAAAAGGCTCCGATACGTGACCCTTCCTAAAAAGATGATGAATTGTAGTTGCAAAGTTGACTGAGAACATAGCTTGTTGCTTTTCAATAGAGTTTATGCTTTATACTTCGATGTTATGATGAATTATTACTTGTTCATGAGAAGTTTATGATAAAATTTCTATGTTAAAGTTTGTTGTTGTTATAATAATATACATGATGCTTTCTATGTCCGTATTTTGTTTTTATCGACACCTCTCTCTCTCTCTAAGCATGTGGACATGTTTTTCGATTTTGGTTTTCGCTTGAGGACAAGCGAGGTCTAAGCTTGGGGGAGTTGATACGTCCATTTTGCATCATGTTTTCCCACTGTTATTTATGATGTTTTTATGCATAATAATGCTTTTTGGAGTAATTCTAATGCCTTTTCTCTCATAATATGCAAGGTTCACACAAAGAGGGAGAATTCCGGCAGCTGGAAATCTGGACCTGAAAAAGCTACGTCAGGCTACCTATTCTGCACAACTCCAAATGAGCTGAAACTTCACGAGGAATTTTTATGGAATAAATAAGAATTATTGGAGCAAATAACTACAAGAGGGGGCCCACCAGGTGGGCACAACCCACCTGGGCGCGCCAGGGAGCCCAGGCGCGCCCTGGTGGGTTGTGCCATCCTCGGCCCACCTCCGGTGCCCCTCTTCTGGTATATAAGTCATTTTGACCTAGAAAAAATAGGTAGAGGACTTTCGGGACGAAGCGCCGCCGTCTCGAGGCGTAACTTGGGCAGCAGCACTTGTGCCCTCCGGCGAAGCGATTCCGCCGGGGGAACTTCCCTCCCGAAGGGGGAAATCATCATCATCATCATCACCAACAACTCTCCCATCTTGGGAAGGCAATCTCCATCAACATCTTCAACAGCACCATCTCCTCTCAAACCCTAGTTCATCTCTTGTGTTCAATCTTTGTACTGGAACTATAGATTGGTACTTGTGGGTGACTAGTAGTGATGATTACATCTTGTAGTTGATTACTATATGGTTTATTTGGTGGAAGATTATATGCTCAGATCTATTATGCTATTTAATAACCCTCTGATCTTGAGCATGATTATCATTAGTGAGTAGTTACTTTTGTTCTTGAGGTTACGGGAGAAATCTTGGTGCAAGTAATCATGTGAACTTGATATGTGTTCGATATTTTGATGATATGTATGTTGTGATTCCCTTAGTGGTGTCATGTGAACGTCGACTACATGGCACTTCACCTTATTAGGGCCTAAGGGGATGCATTGTGGAGTAGTTATTAGATGATGGGTTGCGAGAGTGACAAAAGCTTAAACCATAGTTTATGCACTATTCCGTAAGGGACTGATTTGGATCCAAAAGTTTAATGCTATGGTTAGATTTATTTTTAATACTTTTCTCGTAGTTGCGGATGCTTGCGAGGGGGTTAATCATAAGTAGGAGGTTTGTTCAAATAAGAACAGCACCTAAGCACCGGTCCACCCACATATCAAATTATCAAAGTAGCGAACACAAATCAAACCAACATGATGAAAGTGACTAGATGAAATTCCCGTGTACCCTCAAGAACGCTTTGCTTATCATAAGAGATCGTTTTGGCCTGTCCTTTGCCTCAAAAGGATTGGGCTACCTTGCTGCACTTTTGTTACCATTACTGTTACTTGCTCGTTACAAATTATCTTGCTACCAAACTACTCGTTACTTATAATTTCAGTGCTTCCAGACATTACCTTGCTGAAAACTGCTTGTCATTTCCTTCTGCTCCTCGTTGGGTTCGACACTCTTACTTATCGAAAGGACTATGATTGATCCCCTATACTTTTGGGTCATCACACCCCTCTGCTGGTTTTTCTATTTCTCTTAGCCTTGTGTTCTTCGATGTATATGTCGTAGTTTCTATAAGCTGGCTCTGTTTGATATGTAATCAGTATAGTCTTAATCATCCTAATGCTTTCCTTTTTAGCTTGATGTAGGAAGAGGGTGTTCTCACCTTGCAGTCTGTTTTTATATTACTCCTTTTGAATTCGCTTCTCCTAGTCCTGTTTATCGGGCTTCTACTCAATGGATCTGGGGAGCTCTGACTATTGATCTAAAAAAGAAGTAACTTCTTCATGTGAGGAAGCAGTTCCTGCGAGGAGGGAAGTATGGTCAACCTCGAGATCATGTTTCCAAAATGAGGCTGGATTACACACAAGGTGCCATTTGCCTAATGATGCCGGATTAGACACAAGGTACAAATTCCCAGATGATGCTGGATTACTCATAAGCCAGGTGGAGTCGTCAAGTGTTCGTGTCCGCGTTGTTCTAGTAAAGGCTGCAACAAAGTGTGTAGCAGCCCTTGAGAATGTAACTGAGTTCCTAAAGAAGTGAAAAGAGCAATCAGATGCTCTCTTCACCCAAGCCAAAGAAGAGATGGAAGAAGCCAGAAAGAAGCTAGCAGAGGCAGAGTAGGCTAGGCGTCTCCTGCTATCTATAGCTGTTGTAAATACAAATTTTCATTCATAATAGGTAGGTTCAAATGTTTATCCAGTCAGCATGCATGTTGTGATGTCCGTGCATCTATATGTAAGTTTGTGATGCCTAGATGTGGCACAAAATATATTTTTTCCGGGTCATGTAATAACAGCCATTACTTTCCGAACAATAACAGACGAACCATTGGACATGGTATAGTTCACACGCAAGCCCAACATTCCAAGTTCAACTTCCACATCAAACTCATGTTCATAGATATCTGCACATTCATAGATAATGTCCACAACCATGATTCACTTCAAACTCAAAAAATATGTCAGGAGAGTTACAAATAAAGAAAATCTCTAGTTCCTACTACCAGTGCGAGCACAACAAGTCAAGACCATACGTAATTAATTATTTTTTGGACATTTTTTGACTAAATGCGAATAACTTCTGGAAGCAGGTATAATTTCTAATGCCGGCCGCGGCTGGGGTCCAAGATGTTTTGAGCCAAACCGGGCAACACACCGGGTGTCTATGCCGGCGACGCAGTGGTCGTAGCATTCGTGGGTTCTAAGCGGCGGCGGCTCCCGTGGTCTACTATTCCTCGGTGTCGGCGGTGGTCGCGGACGTGTTGGCCACCTCCGCTAGCATGCCGCGGTTCCGCCAACGTTTGCGTCGGATGGCGCAGCCAACCACGATGCACTGGACTCCATGGTCTCCCGTGTGTCGGCGTGCAGCAACTGGCCACTCCTCTGTGAGCAGGCTTGGAGCGTCGAGTTGATGCACCAGGGGCCCGCTTAGAGTGGCGGCTTGCTCCTCCGCTTGCCCGCCTGCAGCCTCGCCCATGGTACTGACGGCCTGGGGCGGGGAGGGAGGTGGGGCAGCGAGTTTCCTGGCTTGTAGGGGCACCCAGCCGGCTTTTATGCCGGAGAACTCATCTTCCTGCTCACCGGATGCTTGAGAGTGTGGAGAAAATGGTGCAAGGAGGATATGGGGAGCGGCAGTGTGGTGCGGTTCTTGCCAGGCGTCTGGCCTCGTTTAAATAGTGGGCGGACGAGAGGAGCCAACCGGCGTTGTGTTCTAAAATGCCGGCCGGCTCGCGGAAGGACGTGTTGCCGGCACACGCGCGGATTCAATGGAGGCAGGCAGAGCAGTCTGAAGCCGATTGCATGCGGCGAGGAGGCGTGTTCAGCCTGGCGTGCAGCGAGTGGGGCCCTCTTGGCCGGTGCGCTGGTTCAATGCCTGCGCTATGAGAGGTCGCGTCCGTGTTAGAGCAATCACTCCCTCCGGTCCTTTTTTGTTTGGGTATAACAAAATCTCATTTTCCATTCACATTTTACAAGTAAAATTCGTGGACAAACTTTGACCCAAAATACGATGGGGACTAGTAAACCAGGACGGAGGTAGTAGTTATGAATTCCATTTTCGCTCCATACCAATCGTTCTAAAAACTAGCATAACGCGCCATTGAAAATCGAAACTCTTACCCCGCTAAAAAAATGATATTTTAAATGTGGCAACTCGATCAGTGGCGACTGGCGAGCCACCGCCTCCAGGTCGTTCACCTGTGGTCCCGACCATCAACTCCTACGGATCAAATTATCACGCGAGCTGACTATTCCTACAAAGGTGCGCTCCACCACGTACCCGGTACCCGCGCATGCAGCAATTGTGCACCTAGAGTTTATTTGTTTACGGTGCCTTTACGTAACTCTCATGTGTGCGAGACAGCGAGAGACCAACTGTGTGCGTCTCGTGTCCAAAAAATTATACAGTAATAACTAGCAATGTGCCAATGCGTTGCCACACGTTCAAAGTAGATTAATACATATTCACCGATTTGATAGAAAAGAGTCTAGTTTTGAAATACGTATATCACTAAAAATATGTTATGTTTCACTCAAAATATATTCCTTTGGCGGTTTTGATGAGATAAGGGAGGAATGTGGTTGGTTTCAAGATTCGAGAAGTGGTATATTGTTGCAAAAAGCCCGTGTGTGTGTGTGGTGTGTGTGTGAGAGGAAGAGAGGAGGAGGATGGAGGGCGTGTGTGACAAAGACACAAAGAGTGTGTGTGCGAGAGGCATCACCATAAAATGAGGCAATAGTGTGTGTGTGCACGATCGAGAGGGCGTGTCTCAAGAAGGGACAAAAAATCTACATAGATACAAGGAGCGCGAGAGAGACATGTACGAGATAGTGGAAGCAAGAGTGTGCGGATGTATAAACCTATCTGGAGGCTGGTCGATCAATGTTTGTGAGAGAAATACGAGTCGGGGGTGCGAAAGCGAGAGTTTTGTGTGTGTGTGTGAGAGAGAGACGGTAGTCGGGAGAGGGAGTGGAAGCTGGAGTTGTGTGTGTGTGTGTGAGAGAGAGAGAGAAAGGGGGGAGAGTTTGTCTGATCGGTAAACAAATGAATAATGTTAGTTTTATAACTGAGATGAAGACGGAAAGGAGACCCCAACAAACGTTGTGTGTGCGGGAGAGAGTAATTTTAGTGGTAGGAGTCATATCTAGAAAGATATAGGGTGCGTGAGAGAACCCTAGAGAGAAAGACAAAGTGAAAGACGAGTGAGAGTGTGTGTGGTGGTGGTGAAAAAGAAAGCTTAGGTACCTAGTGATACCAGAGAACGATAGAGACGTGAGAGATAATGAAAACCGTGTAATGTATAATGATAGGGAGAGTGTGACACTTCTCAAGGGAGACGGCGAGAGACCATGTTTGCGAAAATAGGAGAAACATGAAGTGAGCGTGCGGATGAGCTGGAGAAAAGAGAGTGATAGCTACATGAAGGAGCACGCGAGAGAGATGGGCGTGAAAGGAGATTCAAATATTTAGTTGCGTGTATAGAAAATGTCAACATAAAAGGGATTCAAATATTTGAATTCGAGATGATGATACATGTAATTCATACTCGAACCAAAATTTATCTATCAAACATGCATACTCGTATGAATTCGTGCGCATCTATGTTATTTAATATCTAGATATTACTGATCCATACATTTGAGTAGAACATAATTTGGTTTAAAAATTTTGAATTCAACCTTATGATTTTGAGATCATTATATTTGTAAATCATATTATATATATAAAGGAGCAGAATTCTTTGTTGTGCTTTTTAAAGTATATATAAAAAAATGATGTATATAGAATTTTATTCGAATCGAAAATGGATCCTGCCTGAAAAAAAAGAATACAAAATGGATTAGAATTGAGTTGGCACGGTAAACGTGCAAGCTTTTTCTCAAAAATTTGAACGAAGCGGCGAAACTCGCAGTAACCGCCCGAAACCAAAATATGGGAGATGGAAATTACTGCCTATCCCTGACATGCAACACATGTCGGCTCGATTTCAATAGGTCTTGATAGGGGCAGGTTTGTAATTTCACTCAAACATGACATAACCGCCTCTCACCCGGATTCATACACGGTGGGCGCCAAAACATAGTGTCTCCTCGGCCGAAATCGCCGCTCACCAGGATTCATACACGGTGGGCGCCAAAACAAACTCTCATCGGCCGAAATCTCCGTCGGCAAATATTCGGTGTATGCGAGATTACCGTCCTATCCCCAGCAGCCCAATATTCCTGTGATGTCTGAAATTTTAAATGGGGGATAAGTTGGTAACCTTCCCCGCATTTGAGACAAGCGTGTCCCAAAGACATGGTTCTCCCCTACCTCTCTCCCTCCATTTCCCCATTCGTACTCCGTGGGTGCCAAAACACCCTCTCCACCCCAGCCTCCTCCGTCTGCCACCCCATCCACCGCCGTCCTCCTCCACCATGCCGGAGTTGATACCCCGAGGCCGTCGTCCATTACAAGAGATCGACCTCTCTCATCCATGGCTTCGGACCAGGATCCTTGCATCCCGTCCTTTCGCTTCATTCCCGCCGTCGTCCACCTTGCCGGCGCCGCTCCTACGACCGTCTCATCCACCGCGCCGGGATATTTCCCCCGCCGCCACTGTCTACCCTCCTAGATCTGCTTCCACATCGCCGACAGCCATTGCTACCGCAGCACCGTCAAATTCTCAGCAGATGCATACACGGCACCGCACCAGAGGCGGTACTCTTTTGTATCTGCTCAACTTATTTATCGCAGCAAGAAAATAGATCGCCACTGCTTTACTGTGATTTCTTGTCCATCACTTAGGATCTTACTTGTTAGTTGAAAGCAAACATTGGTTGCGAAGTTGCCTTTGTCTGGTTTGCACCTTCAGATTCGCCATGGCACGCTCAACACTATACTCGCAATGCTTATGGTTTTCCCCTTTTATATTCCACACTATTTAAATGACAGTAGACTTAATTTCAAAATTGGGTCAGTCGATTTTTGAGAGCTCGCCGGAGTTCGCCGGAGGGAAGGAAGGGGCTCGGGTGGGGACGGTGGTTGTGGGGGGCGGTGGCCTGGCGGTGGTGGGGCCTCGCCGAAGGAAAAAAACTCGATGCGGGTGGGGGCGGGGGTGGGGGTGGCGGAGGAACACAGGCGGTGGGTCGCGGGGGTGGGGGGTGGGGTGGCGGAGGAACACAGGCGGTGGGGGCGGTTCAGGGGAGGGTGGGGGGTCGGGGCCGGTGGTTCGGCCGGTGGCCCGTGCGGTGTTCTGTAGGGGAAGAATCAGAGACGAGGAAGAAGAAGGGTTAGGAGACGTAGGATCTTCATCCAACCGCCTGAAATGGTCGACTGACCCAAATGACGAAAGTCACGCGACTTGCATGCAGACATTCCTTTATATTCAGTACCATCATCGTAGCTGCTTAGCACTGCTCCTCAATCCATCAAGCTAAACAACGTGCCACTCATAATTCCAAACTTGTTGCACAAATATGAATCTGATATGATGCTGATATTACTAAAATAGATAACATTTAATTGGTCAGCTAATCACTGGTATAGCGAGGTGCCATACACACGGTTTTTAACCCCTTTCCGCGACGGCATTTGGAACCATCGCCAAGTGAGTGTGGGTGATAGGGGGGTCCTTCCCACATGACCTAGAAACCGTCGGGGATAGGCCCTCCTGGCACACAGGCTGGGGCAAAATGAGCTCGTGTGCGATCGGGCGAGGCATCGAAACCCAATCGTTTCCGTTCGTATGTACATCCCACACGATGAATCCCAGAAAAACATTTCCGTTCGTATGTATATCACACACAGTCAATCCAAGGAATACGTTTCCGTTCTTATGTACATCCCACACAGTCAATCTAGGGAAAACGTTTCCGTTCGTATGTACATCCCACACAGTCAATCCAGGGAAAACGTTTCCGTTCGTATGTACATCCCACACAGTTTTATGTATAGGCTCGTGTGTGATAGGTGTAACTATCACACATGCTCTGCCTTGGTTAACCGTTTGCTTTTATCAATTACATCACACACGATTTGATGAAGAAAACTGTGTGGCATTGGGCTATCCATCACAAGCGCTTTTACTGCTAGAACCGTTTGCAAAGTTCCATGACCCATTTAGCAGGTTTATTAGTTTACAATTAATAATTCCAGTATTACGCAAATTCACATTTCATATCGAACAGTTGTTTGCCAATTTCATATCAGGCACATAAATATATTTTAACATCACAGTACGATAGCTACCTGAAAACAGCACAGTACAGCATATAGCTAGTTCAGCTTCATAAGAACAATATTAGAACAATATATTCATTTCCCTAATCGAGATCATCCAGGCTCGTCTTATCCACCTCTGCTTTCAGTTCAGTAAGAACCTGTTTTGCACTCGCCAACTGGGAAAGTGCCTTCTCCTTCGCCAACACCATCTTAGCAAAGTCTGATTTAAAAAATCTGAGATCATTCTCCACCTTCCTCTTTTTATCCCGTATCTTCAAATATTCTTCAGCGTTGACAACACTTTCTCTAAGCCTACCTCTGTTCTCTTCCTCATACCTGCTCCAGAGCTTTGCTAGGCACATCTTCAAAAACTGTGGCCACTCTTGATCAACCCACTCCAAGTAAGAACACTTCCATTCATCCTATAATATTTAAAACTAGATCAGTAACAATAGTAGGGGAAATGGGTTTATAGCAACATAGAAAATTACCAATACTTATTTTGAAAAACTGACGAAACAGGTTAATTATGACATATCTTCTCAAAAAGATCAATGTGCAAATGAATTAATTGCTACTGAGACAACAACCAAATTCTGAAACATCAGAATCTATAATTAACTACAACAACGCTACAAGTTCTTACTCATGTACTATAAATAACAAATTGAACATTTTATGAGGAAGGTAAATATAACTGCAACAGCATAGCGACATTGTTTGGATGACAGCAAATTGATACTAACAGGTGTGTACATGCACAAATTTAGTAACATAGAACTAATAGCACTAAGGTCATCCACTATGTATGCCAAAACCAGTGTAAAGACAATTGTTGCTACATCTCGCACCGGTGCCCTGCACTGGCGAGCGGATACAGCGAAAAAAAATTAGGGACCCGGACTCTGGAGCACCTAGTTGCTCCGATGCCCAGTTCCTTCATGCCATAAAGATTTAGTATTTTACTGCTTGGCTGCTCGGATGTGTGGACCAAATTTGGCTGCACAAACTGCTGAAGCGGTGCCAAATAATTTTCTAATGGCACCGCTGATGAGATGGCAACATTTTTAGACACTAGGTACAAACTGTGACACTGTCTTAGGATGCGTTTGGTTGAAGATGTGGTATGAATGGGTTGGGACCGTGACAGTGTCTGAATCACATCTAACAAATGATTTGTAACAACGAAAGAGGGTCTAACCTTCTCTGCACATGTCAGAAACTTCCTCCCACTATCCACAGATTCAAACGCAACTAGCTTCACGCATGGAGATTAATGGTGACAACGAGCAGACAGATCTTCAGCCACCCCGCTCCATTCGTTGCAACTGATGGTCCTAGGGAGCTACAAGAGGAAGAAATGACTCAAATCGACCGCCGGGTTAAAATCCTTCATTCCAAGTCATAGCTTGAGAGAGAGAAGAGAGGCATACCCGGGTGGTGAAGGAGTCGTCATCGGAGGAGGAATCGCTGGAGAGGTCATTGAAGAAGACCATGGCGACCCCGGCGGTAGGATGCGAGATGGCGAGAGCGAGAAAGCAAGCGAGGAAGCGGTTAAAGCTTAGGAAGGAAGGAAGGAAGGAAGGAGGAAACAGGGAAAATGTGACTTGTGGTCGGGGAGAAAAGGGAGTGGGGAAGGAGGGGTGGGGGTAGATATTTCGGCGGTAGGCCAAAAATTTCAAAATGTGGAGGGAAACTTTGCACGTGGTGCCGCCGGACACCATTCACTTTGAACGATTGTGTGCATCGCAAATGATTCTTCTGCTTTACGCGCATGGGATGAGTTTGATAATTCAAATTTTGGTGGAAATTTCCCCGGGTACATCATTGCATAATTTAACATCGCTTGCTAATTTGGGCACACAAAAGAGCGTACAGCACACAGACCACACTTACTGAATCGAGCAATTTTAGTAATTAAACAGAGCCAGTTGACCTAAACATTGCTCTAACAAAAGACCAGCATTAAAAACAAAGCCTAAGTACGCATAATTTTAACAAATCCGCTGCCGCGCCGGCCTATGCGTTGCCGGTGTGAGATGAGACGTCGATGACTTGTCCTGGCAACATGCCGCCGTTGGTGGACTCCGTGTCCCCCCTGCTCAAGTCGACCGCGTCCTCGTCCTCATCCTCGGCACCGCCCTCAAGGTTGTAGTACTCGTAGTAGTGGCTACGCCAGAGCTCGCATTGGTACTCCACCGCCGATCCCTCGACGGACAGACTCTTCTCTACCTCGACATCAGCCACGCGCAACTCCTCCTCCCGGCGCTCCTCGATCTCCGCCGCCTCCTGCATCTCCAGCTCCCGCTCGGCGATCTCATGAGGAAGCAGGTGCTCGATGGCCACCGCCGCCTTTTCGGACGTGGGTTGCATGCTGGATTCTGAGGTGGCCTGGAATATCTTGGCGTGTGCGTCCTCGATCTTGGCGTGGATGGCCTCGACCCGGGCCAGGGCGACATCGGCGGCACGGACGGCAGCTTGAGCACTCTCGGCGTTTGCAACCACCGTCGCAGCAGCAGCTGCAGCCATCTCGGCTGCTGCAGATGCACTCTCGGCGGATGCGGCCTCGCTCAATGCGGATGCGGCGGCACTCTCGACGTAGGCGGCCGCGCTCTCGTCGCAGGCGGCGGTGCTCGGGGAGGACGCGGCCATTGTACGAGCCTTCACGAAGCGTTTCCACGGTGTCATCTTTGCAAGAAGGGGGTGCGGGAATGGGGATCGGGATTCGTGGATTCGGGGGTTGCCGGCACTGGAGCAGACGAGCCGGCGAAGCTTAAGGAGGAAGACTTAAATAGACCCAGAAATTTTCATCGCAAACGGTTCCTACAAAAAACTGTGTGTGATGTTGTTGATATTTTTTATTAGCTGTGAAAGACGAATTTGGAGTAAAGTTGCAACGGATGGTGTTTTAAATATACGAGAAAAATTCTATTACTAATACAAATGTCATGTCAAATTTTGGAAAATTTCAGGGGTCATTTGACCTTTTAAGACATTTAAGTGATTTTCTAGCCATTTAATGACCGTAATTCAAATTTGAATTACATGTACATGCAACAGCTAACCATAACGGTTTGAAAAATCATATTTGTTTACTTGTGTTCGAGTTAATTCCATGTGCAGTAAATTAGAAGGAATTTTCAAACATATTGGTCTCACGGCATGGACACATGCATGGAGTGCCATGGCATTTTAATTCCAAAAAAATAAAAAATGATCAGAAAAACATGAAACCTTGCTTGATGTAATGTCATGCCACCAAGATAATATGGTAAAAAAATTGGCCTATTTGATGAAAGTTTGGATACACACCCCTCACAAACCGGAGCAACTCACTAGAAGGCTCGTGGTTCCGAGAGGGAACAATGCATGTCTGATGACGAACGGGAGATAGCTTCCTTTTACGGCCATCAAATTTTTTCTAAGTTTAACGTGCACTAATACAACTGTCATGTGAAAATTTAGAAAATTTCAGGGGTCATTTGACCTTTTAAAGATATTTAAGTGATTTTCTAGCCATTTAATGACCGTAATTCAAATTTGAACTACATCTACATGCAACGGCTAACCATAACGGTTTGAAAAATCATATTTGTGTACTTGTGTGCGAGTTAATTCTATGTGTAGTAAATTAGAAGGAATTTTCAAACATATTGGTCTCACGGCATGGACACACGCATGGAGTGCCATGGCATTTTAATTCCAAAAAATTAAAAAATGATCAGAAAAACATGAAACCTTGCTTGATGTAATGTCGTGCCACCAAGATGATGTGGTAAAAAAATTGGCATGTTTGACAAAAGTTTGGACACACACCCCTCACAAACCGGAGCAACTCACTAGAAGGCTCGTGGTTCCGAGAGGGAACAATGCATGTTTGATGACGAACGGGAGATAGCTTCCTCTCACGGCCTTCAATTTTTTTTTACGTTTAACATGCACTAATACAACTGTCATGTGAAAAATTGGAGAATTCTAGGGGTCATTTGAACTTTTAAAGA
This sequence comes from Thinopyrum elongatum, assembly GCA_011799875.1. Classification (NCBI taxonomy): domain Eukaryota; kingdom Viridiplantae; phylum Streptophyta; class Magnoliopsida; order Poales; family Poaceae; genus Thinopyrum; species Thinopyrum elongatum. Next base: position 380,624,453 of record CM022301.1, read on the forward strand.
CATTTAAGTGATTTTCTAGCCATTTAATGACCATAATTCAAATTTGAACTACATCTTCATGCAACTGCTAACCATAACGGTTTGAAAAATCATATTTGTGTACTTGTGTGTGAGTTAATTCCATGTGCAGTAAATTAGAAGGAATTTTGAAACATATTGGTCTCATGGCATGGACACATGCATGGACTGCCATGGCATTTTAATTCCAAAAAAAAATGATCAGAAAAACATGAAACCTTGCTTCATGTAATGTCATGCCACCAAGATGATGTGGTAAAAAAATTGGCCTGTTTGACGAAAGTTTGGACACACACCCCTCACAAACCGGAGCAACTCATTAGAAGGCTCGTGGTTCCAAGAGGGAACAATTCATGTTTGATGACGAACGGGAGATAGCTTCCTCTTACGGCCTTCAATTTTTTTCTATGTTCAACGTGCACTAATACAATTATCATGTGAAAATTTGGAAAATTTCAGGGGTCATTTGACCTTTTAAAGACATTTAAGTGATTTTCTAGCCATTTAATGGCCGTAATTCAAATTTGAACTACATCTACATGCAACGGCTAACCATAACGGTTTGAAAAATGATATTTGTTTACTTGTGTGCAAGTTAATTCCATGTGTAGTAAATTAGAAGGAATTTTCAAATATATTGGTCTCACGGCATGGACACATGCATGGAGTGCCATGGCATTTTAATTCCAAAAAATTAAAAAATAATTAGAAAAACATGAAACCTTGCTTGATGTAATGTCGTGCCACCAAGATGATGTGGTAAAAAAATTGGCTTGTTTGACGAAAGTTTGGACACACACCCCTCACAAACCGGAGCAACTCACTAGAAGGCTCATGGTTCCGAGAGGGAACAATGCATGTTTGATGATGAACGGGAGATAGCTTCCTCTTACGGCCTTCAAATTTTTTCTACGTTTAACATGCATTAATACAACTGCATGTGAAAATTTGGAAAATTCTAGGGGTCATTTGACCTTTTAAAGACATTTAAGTGATTTTCTAGCCATTTAATGAAAGTAATTCAAATTTGAACTACATCTACATGCAACGGCTAACCATAACGGTTTGAAAAATCATATTTTTGTGTAATTGTGTGCGAGTTAAAAAATCATCAGACGATGTAAATATCTGGTGTTCAAAAAAGAAAATGTAAAGATCTGGCAAGACAACCGGCCCCCACACGATTGGCACTCTATTTCACGCCTCGAGGTTTGGAAGGTGAGTGGCGGGGGTTATTAATCAGACACGGTTCTGTATTGGAAACCGTCAGCTATTAAGTTCACACACGGATTTTGCTACGGGAATCGTGTGTAATTCAAACTACAGTACTCATAAATTCCGGCGATCGGCGTGTGTACTGTTCCCGTCGATCTAGATTCCGGCCGCCAATAAATACTACCTTGCTCACGTCGTCCCGCCTGCATTCTCATCTACATCCTCCCCTCGCTCGCCCTCTCTCTCTCTTTCAAATCTCTGGCATGGCGCCGCCGGTCTGCCCACGCGCCGACGAGGACTCACCGCCCCCTGAGGACGCTCAGTCGAAGAGCAGCGACGAGGAGGACCCCTACGCGTCGCCGGACGAGGTTGCGCCGGACCCCCCAACTTTGGATTGGTTTTGGGGCTAGTACAATCTTTGTCTGTGGAAGTCGCTGCCGCCGGCTGAGAAAGCCAGGCAAGTGGCATTCAAGAAGGAGATGGCGGAGGAAGAAGCCAGGTACCAGGCGGCCTGTGAAGCCCGTAATGCCACCTGGAAAAAGGAGGCGGTGGAGCTTTGGGGGCGGGCGCATCATCGTGCGGAGGAGGTGTACGAAGACGGGTACTTCGCGAGGAAGGTCAAAGGCGCTAGGCGCCTCATCGCTGCGTGGAGGTGGGCCGATAAGCTCCAGCGTGCCACCGACAAGGAGCTCCGGTGGGCGCCCAACGAATAGGCAAGATCGTTCGCGCTCGTCCGCCAGCAAGAGGCAGATCGGTACGTCAAGCGCTGTGAGGCGGAGGAGGCCGAGTACTGCCTCCGCGCTTGGAAGACGCCGCGCACCAGTGAGCTGCTGGTGAGGGGCTACCGAAATACTACCCCCAGGAGGGATTATTAGTTTTAGTATTGTTCGTTTTCAATTTTATGCATTGTACCTAGTAGTTAAGTATCATCATGTATATGTGATGATATTATATATATTCTGTGATGAACTAATGAACAATTAATATATATATTATGAATTCCATTTTCTATCTATTTTTGTATACTAATTTGTATCTAGCTGTTATCATCCACATATACAGAATGGAAAGCGTATATACACACATTGAAACAGAACATATAAGAACGGAAAACAGAGTACACACATTGAAACAGAGCAATAAACAGAGCAATATTATGATTGCTGTGAATACATAGCTATCCACGTCGAAACGACTCAACAAAATAAAATGCGTCCAGGAGACCATGACCAGCAGCCCTTGCCTACGGTAGCTCTTGGCTCTGCCTGAACTCGTGCAGGCGTTCGTCCAAGCAGTCGACACGCTCGCGGTACATCTGGAGCGCGATCTCGAGCTCCAAGTTGGCTATTTCATCGGAGATCACCAGCTCGAGGATGCGACGGCCATGTTCCTCTACTGCGCCCAGGTGGACACCTGGGCCAAGGAGGCGGTCGAGCCTACTGACCAGCGCGTTGGCATCGAGCGGGCCGCGAACAAGGCGAACAGCGCGACCCATGCGAACGGCGTGGCGGGCGTCCGGTGCAAGTATGGTGCGGCCGGCCTCTGGTGCAAGTACGGCGCAGAGGGCCTCTGCCCACTCCTGGCGAGGAATGGGGGTACTGACGGGAAGTGTACCCAGCTGCGACGCCCTGTCGACAGCAGGCAAGCGCCGATGGATCCGCTCTTGTTGTGCGGCGCACCGCGCCTCTCGCTCTGCGGGGCTCCAACGGTCTCGCCGTGTGGCGAGCCACAGCCTATCGGCGCGGACGCGCCTAGCTTGCTCTGCGGTGCGCCATCGATCATGTTGTGCGGCGAGCTGCAGCCTCTCAGCGCTGACATGCCTATCTTGATCCGCTGCGCTGAAGCGCCATGCACCAAGGGTCTGCTCAACCCTGGCGATGACGCCCATCACGGCGTCATCCATCGCGTTGCCGGGGAGCGCCTCGGCCTCGACGGGCTGTGGCGCCTTCTCGTTTTCCTCGTCGACGATGTTGATGGCAGAGGCGGCGCTTTGGTGGGTTGGCATGCTTGAAAAAGGCGGATGTGCTACAGGCTGCGCTTGTTGCCTCCGTGCGTCGCGCGCCGCCTAGGTTTATGCGCAATATCACTGGGTGGCGGGAAACAGGTGAGGAAATGGTGGGAAACGGTGGCATGTTCATAAAACGCCATCAATTAATGAAAACTTAGCATAGAAGGAACATCGAGCTAGCACAAGAAGTAGATGACGATCAGATGATCGTTTATCCTAGTTAATTATGCATGTAATAGTTTACTTTGCTGTGTGGAAATGTCATGTGTGTACTAGCCACCTATGTAATTGGATGTTTGCCGCGTATTACACACATCTTGTTTATGTGAAACGTTTCTATTCTCTTGGCTCAACACAAATAGTTTATCGCAATGAACCGTATGCCGTATATCGCACACACCTTGATCTGGCTGACCATTTCTTTTGTGTTGCCTAATCACAAACAGTTCATCCGAGTGAACTGTATGCCGTATATCACACACACTTTCATCTGGCTGCCCGTTTCTGATGTTCCGCCTCATCACAAACAGTTCATCCGAGTGAACTGTATGCCATATATCACACACGCCATCATCTGGCTGCCCGTTTCTGTTCTTGTTTCTCATCGCAAACAGTTAATTGAACTGAACCGTATGCCCTGCATCGCACACACAACTAAAATCAGAACCGTGTTTGATGGCTCTGCCATCGCAAACGCTTTGCATCTTTTTTGACGGTTTTTTTACATCGCCGTTTGCGATTAATGCATCGCACACAGTTTCGTCAAAGGGTCTCTGATCGTAGTGTCGCATTAGCAGCATCCTGCAGTAGTGAATGTTCCTACTTTACTTTCGAAAAGCACGTGCACCACATATAGAGAGACAACAGGGAGTTGCATTCTTAATGCGCTCTGGTTCATCATGTGTGGGCACTGCGCAACGAACATTTTATTATCCAAAATCTGCTTGCTCTTCTTTAGCATGTTCCTCTTATGTTCTTCTTTAATAAGTACTCTCTCCGTTCCTAAATACAAGTCTTTGTATAGATTCCACCATGGACTACATATGGAGCAAAATGAGTGAATATACACTCTAAATTGTATCTGTATACATCTGTATGTGATCCATAGTGGAAATCTCTACAAACTTATATTTTGGAACGGAGGGAGTATAATAGTAGTATAGTATGTTCCTTGTAGTGAAGAGGAGCAGGGACATTTGCAGTGTACAGGTCTATTCGGTCGGTTGTGATGGACACTTTCAACTCTTCGGGCCTCTTTGATTCGTAGGATTTTGTAAACATGGGAATAGGAATTGTAGTGGCCTGCCCACTTGAATCCTATAAGATTAGCAAGGAAATGTGGGGAGCTGTGTCGCCTTTGAGAGTTACACTGATATTAACAGTACCGCACCTTCAGTTGAAGAGAGCTGGTATCTGAATCCTTTCTAGCCGTACCGGCAATAGTAGCCCATATTTTTCAGCAAGTTCCACTTTCCTGATTTTACTTGTGATGCTTACGGTTTTCCCGTTATATCTACACTATGATCTGTGTAGCTGTTTTGTGTCGCACTAGCAGCAGTCCACTCTTGAAGCTAAACAACACACCAATCATAAGTCCAAAGCTTACTTCTTCAAATACGAATTGTGATATGATACTGATATTAGTTAACAGACACACATTTAATTGGTCAGCTAATGCTCCCACTTGATTTTCTAAATGCATGTGGCCACATATAGAGAGATAGCATGGAATTGCATTTCTTTGGGCGCTGTGATTCATGATGAGTGGGCAACCAACATTGTATGGAAAGAAGTGGAATCTTAAGAATATGCTTCCTCTTCTGTTCTTTAACATGTTCCTCTTTTGTTATTCTGTATTTAGTACGTACAATATGTTCCTTGTCAGGAAGGGGAGCAGGGACATCTGCAGTCAACAGTTGATAGAGCTGGCCTGTACGTGATCGATAGGCTTTCAATTAGTAGCAGCAATACAACACCGTATTTTCTAGCCAGTTCCACTTTCCCGATTTATATATGCTGGTTATGGTGTACCCCTTTTATGTACACTACGATCTGCCTAGTTGTTGTGTGCTCTTGTTATCATGGTTTGGCAATAAACTCTCTATACAGTATATTATGAACCTATCATCTGCCGACTATCCTTACTTCTGGAGCCTATTTTTTTGTTTACTTGTGCCAGATTATATTAATGCACGCACCATATTATAGCACACATGGGCTCTCTCACCAGAATCCAGTGATAGCACACAAGGATTTACAGGGAGCCCCTATATTAGAATATCCTCTGCATTACAAAGATAATCTCACTACTATTTATGTTTTCATGCTTCTCAGATATTATACGTAATCACAATAAATATGAGAATGCGCGCATCAGAAGAATATTGTGGAACACTGCAATGACTAACAAAATTGACACCAAGGCATTGAGTTCCATTCTGGATGCAATGAAACTCATATGCTCCCCACCTGCAGATTCTTGTTCAGAATATGATCCTAATGACTATTCTGACCTCGAGGAGTCGAAGGCAGATGGCATATCATGTTCACCCATCAAGGTGCCTGTTCTAATTTGGCAAGGTTTTATTGATTGTGCGTATTTTGCATAAGGTGTCTTGCATTTCTTCTACTTTGTTGCACCGCCATTTGCTTAGTTTACTCATCATATATGTCAAGATGCCATGCCCATCCATTATCAATACATATCCATCTGTCATCATACCATGTTTTTCCACTCAAATGTTGTTCTTGTGCATCAGACATCAAAAAGGAAGAGGGTGATTGCCGAACCTGAAGGAGCACTAGCAAAGTCCTTGAAAAACGTGGTGGTGCCGGAGAAATCAGATAGCACCCCACTTATATTGGCTCTACAACCAGTGACACAAAACGTAGGACCGACTCCAGCAGACTGTACCCATACTTCACTGGCCACACCACTAGCCCCACCACACAGGACCTGCACTCCAACAAAAGGTATGCCGATTTCAGTTGCCATAGCACCAGCCGTACCACAGAAAAATCCCACTCTAGCAAAAAGTACAGCAAGTCCACCGGCCGAAGACCTATCCCAACTGCAGAGACGGCCAATTCCTGCAGATTGGAACCCCATTCCAGTTATTCCCAGTGTAAAAGACAATGCTTTCAATGTTGTTAGGGACTACGTGCATATATTCCCATCATGGGAAGATTATAGTGAAGACAAACACCATTTTCACATCTTCTCGTCCCACTTACATGTAAGTGCTATTATTCATGGTGATTATTTTCCTGTTTTCTGCTGATTGAACACATCAATGATTTACATTACATTGTTGTAAGTAGGCGAGGGTCAATCTGGAAAGACATGACAAGCAAAGCTTGCTTGCGCTTTTCAAGGAAGCATTGTAGTAGTATTGGTGTTACCTGAGGAAAACACACTTTGATGGCAAGTTTATAAACAAATTTCTGGTGAAGTCTCCTGTGCTAAATTTAGAAGACATTGAATGGAAAAACCTTGTTATGCATTGGTCTCGTTCCCAGGATGAGGTACTGACTATGATATCACATGACAATTTGAACTTCTACTTTTCCGCATGTGCCTTACGGATCTCTTTTGCAGGAAATCTGCTCGAAGAAGAATTCCGGTTTGAAAAGGACGACAGGATATCGCAAATATGCTACCCGCTGCTTTGCTCTTGTTAGTACATGTTGTCCTGTATCACTGTACTTGTATTCATACCTGGTTCATTATGTGACAGCAGTATGCATGATAGCTTGCTTATCAATTGTTCGCTCCAAATTATCAGATCTGTATTAATGGTTACATTAATGTAGAATATACCCAATGCCAATGAAAAAGTTTAGCTCTGCATTGTTCTTGTAACTACCTGATGTCCTTTTATCAGTGTACTTATATTGACAGCTAGTTGTTCATGTACCATCACTCTGCAGCTTATTTTCCTTTGCCTTCATTTTCTACACATCAGATCTATATTTACTCTTACCATAAGGTTAGATAAAACCAATGGTACTGAAGAAGTTTAGCTCTGCATTGCTCTTGGCTGTACCTTTTCCCTATATCGCTGTACTTACATTTATAGCTACTTGGTTATGTAGCATCACTCTTCATCTTATCTTAAATATTCTTCATTTTTTCTTATATTATCACATCTATATTTACTCTTAACAAAATGTAGAATAAAGACAATGCTTATGAAGAAGATTATGTGGTAAACTTCTTGAATTGCCCCCCCCCCCCCCCCATCAGCATGGACAAGGACTTTATAGAGCCGGTCTTCACCACTAATGTAAGTTTGTCCTTCTCAAGCCTTCAAACTTTGTTGTGTATATTTGGTTAGGCATGACTGCAACAGCTATTTATTTTTGGTGTTTGCATCAAATTGCATGTTTAAAGTTTATTATGAAGTTCATAAACAAAAGTTTGACCTTCTCAATTTAAGTTTTCAGTTGTACAAACAAGTTCCTTCTTCATACCATGTAAATTAAACTATACAGAGCAAGTGGTCTTCTTTTGCACTGCATGTATGCTTCTGTTCTTGATCCGTAATCCAGTGGTGTGGTGAAACTACCCACTACAGCACAATGTCATATTCTGCAATGTCTTAACTGTGAACAATGTCATATCATTCTACTATTATTTAAACCGTCTCTTTGTTTGCCAATCTGAAATGGGATAAATTGACAGCACACTAACCATTGATACTTATGAGTTCTTGATCTATAATCCAGTGGTGTCGTGAAGCTGCCAACTCCTTCACAATGTCATTTCCTGCCATGTCTTAACCTGAACAATACCATATTGTGTTAATGCTATTTTAAACTGTGTCTCTTTATTTGCTAATAAGAAATGTGATGAATTGTCAGCACTGATACTCTTTTAGAGTGAGGAGGATATAAGCGTCAAACAAGCGCAGTCTCATCAGCTTGCTCAGCTGCTTGCGCTGCAGCTCCCGAGCAGGGCTAACCTTTCTTGAACTCTATTGAAGTGCTGTCGGTTTTGTATATTATTTTGTCGGCGTGTTTATTTGCACTGGTGGTGATCTTTGATGCCCAGTGTATGTAATCTGCTGTCTGCTTCTGCTTTATTATCATAGTGGCGAACTTTGATGCCCAGTGGATGTAATATGCCGTAATTTCTGTATTATATAGTCTAGGTTTTTTCTTATTCACAATGCTGCAGTTATTTTACTGTATATATATCCTGTCTTCGCTCCATGAAAAGTAAACCGGCCAAGCCATAAAATTACGGTACATAATCGGGTCGTCATGCAAATCACTATATATGGGCAGCATCATGGGCCCAGTCATCTTGGTCCGTTAAAAAGGCCTAAATGTAAACTGGCCCACTAGTAGTTTCGGGCTTTTAATAGGCCGAGTAAACCGCCGGCCCTATTTTGGCAAGAAAATTCAATGGGCATTTAGTAGGCTGAAAAGTAGGTTGGGCCTGAAACGTGCCGAACAGCTCACGGGCCGACAGCAGGCCGAAATAGACCCCAACCCATGATTGTGCCAATCACATCACGGGTCGTTAACAGGCCAAAATTGTCTCGATCCTTGTTTGGCCCAATTAGATTATCGGCTGTGAGCAGGCCGGATGCAAAGCAGGCCATAATTAGGCCCAACTATATGACGGGCTTTTAACAGGCCGAAATAAATATAGGGTCGAAATGTTAAACGGGCCTTTAACAGGCCGAAACTAATATCAGTCTGTACTGTTAAATGGGCCTTTAGCAAACAGAAATCCTAACCGGGCCTCAAGTGGGCCCAAAAGCACAGCGTCTAGTTGACGGGCCGAATCTCATATGGGCCATAATTTAGCCCAAAGAATGAAAGGCTCTTAAAGGGCCGGATCTGATATGGGCCGTAATATGGCCCAGAACGTGGTAGGCTATTAACGGGCCGGATCTCATATGGGCCCTTATTAGGCTAAGAACGTGGCAGGCTGTTAATGGACCGGATCAAATATGGGCCGGCATTTGGCCCAAAACATGGCAGCCTGTTAACGGGCCGGCCCACTAGTGTCTTCAAAATTTTGTGGGCCTTTAGCTGGGCCGACCCATTATGGTCTGCAAAATCTTGTGGGCCTTTAGCTGGGCCGGCCCATTATGGTCTACAAAATCTTGTGGGCCTTTAGCTGGGCCGGCCCATTTAATCTTTATGGGCCACTTTTGGGCCGGTCCACGTGTCAAAATATCATAGGCGCATCTCGCCCATTGGATGAGTGACATCTGTGCCAGCGCGGAGCTGACACGTGGTTCCGTCGGCCAATGGGAATTTTACACGTGGAAAATCGCCATTGGTCGTGGCTGTTAGCGGGTTATCGGATCCAAAACCAGACCCGATAGCTTAACGGCGACCTATTACGGTGGATGCCACGTGTCGGTTACCCTTGACGAAAGCAGTTCCATGAAGCGGCATTTATCATCATGGAAGTGGACACTTCCGTGATGATAATTTTGGTATTGTCATGGAACACTTCTACGACAGCACAGGTATGACTATCTTGATTCTGTCATAAAATCGTCATGGATGTACATGCATAACAGAAAACGCGACCTACTATGACAAACACGTATCATCATGGAAGTGTATTTTTTTTGTAGTGACCCCCAATCTTCTACCCGCGGTCACCGCCGCCGGCGCACACCGCCCGCCGCCACCGACCGCCAGATCTACGACCGCCACAACAGCAGGCACGCCCTCCCACTTCGCAGCTAGCCACGCCGCCCAAAGGCCTCAAGCACCACTGCTCGAGAGGCCTCTGTAGCGCCACCGTGCCCTGCAACCACGCGAAGACCCGACCCAGCAACGCCGGACTGCACTGGAACCCCTGTGCGAGGAGGCGAGAGGCCTCGCCGCCGCCAACGCCAGCTGGGCTTCGCCCAGTCGCGTCCCCTGGTGACAGTGAGGAGGAGGATGGCCGGGAAGGGATCTGCGGGCGGCGGCTGGGGATCCTCCCCGTCCCCCACGGAAGTGACGAGGGATGGAGAGGATAAGGTCGGGTGATTCTACTTTTCCTCCAGGTTCATCTACCACGAGATCATTGTATCCCATCTACGAGCCCTACCCCTAGTTTATATAGGTATCAGGGGGTCTAGGGTTACAATTAGGTCGGCTTCGTAGAAGGTAATTGTGTTGTAGATGACCTCTAAATCTTAGAGTGTGTGCCAAGTCTTTGGGAACATTCCTTCTGCGCACCATGGGTCGCCTTGTCATGGCCCGCTGGTGAACCGACATGGGGTTGTACATCCTGACCCACCTGGCCATGACACGACATGGTGAGTGACCGCTAACCCGGGACGCCATCATGGGGTCACTTGCCTCAATCCTTTATAGGTTTAGAAATAATGATCAATGACATCATTAACCTTAATTAACCCCAACACTCCCACCTTGAATGTAAGAAGCCACTTGTTGCCCCCATTCAGCCGCAAAACCTTTCATGCGAAGCGCTTGCTGAAGAAAAGACCACTTTACTTTGTTGTAGGACTTTTCAAAGTCCACCGTAAAGATAACTCCATTGAGTTTCTAAGTGTGGAGCTCATGGATCGTATCAAGAGGACAACCACTCCTTCAAGAATATTGCGACCATGAATAAAGGTAATCTGCATTCAGAAAACGACAATATGAGCAATAGTAGAAAATCAATTAGTGTCCACCTCTCTGAATATTTTAAAACCGACGTTCAACAAGAAGATGGGTAAAAATTGCACAATCCGAACAACATCCACTTACTTGGGTAAAGGCGTGGTATTTCAAAAGATCATCATTGTATAAGTCCTCAAACATTGATTTTCATGCATGATGCATGGCCTGGGCACGCCATCATGCGAATTACTTACACATATAAAAGGCACGGGATTCGCAAAGTGGAAGATTTTACATCCCCACCTTGCTTCTTTCCCCTAACTTCTTCCTTGAGCTCCACCGCCCCAATCTGTGCCTTGCCTTCATGCACCCTTTCCGCTTCCACAAATGGCAAGCGATTGTTCACAGAGAAGGTCTAGAGGGGAACGTTGATGAGCGCCATTGGGCTAAACTGTCTAATGTTGTCACACCTTGCACTTTCGGCATAATTAGCGATAGGATGCCATAGTTATATTAAACTGGAACAAAATATGCATAATTTGACAAATCAAAAGGATGAAGTCATAGTGTATTAGCCGATTCATTGAATTCTGTCCTACTGCAGTTTCTTTTATCAGCTAGAAAAAATATGTTCTTTTAACAATTAATGCGGACCACATCTAAGCATGGAAAGAGGAACCCAATCTTTTGGCCTAACCTTCCTATGGAATATATGTTCCGGTTTCCACATTATTTTTCATCTTAATATGGCATGGTTGTCTGAATTTTATGCATGTCTCAAGGTTTTGCTTGGTGATGTTGTGTTCTAGCAAACAAGATATTCATTTGTCCTAGGTTGGTTCCATTCCTATTTACTTGCCTGTCGTTAATCAATTAGCAGTAGAGCTATTCTTTTTTTTTGCGAGAAAACTTTGGATCTATTCATCTTTAATCATGACAGTACAACGAACACCAGAAATAATAAAAATTACATCCAGATCCATAGACCACCTAGCGACGACTACAAGAACTGAAGCGAGCCGAAGGTGCGCCGCCGTCATCGCCCTCCCTCGCCGAAGTCGGGCACAACTTGTTGTAGTAGATAGTCGAGGAGTCGTCGTGCTAAGGCCCCATAGAACCAGCGCACCAGAACAACAACTGCGACATGTTTTTTTCTGCACGGGCAAATTTGGGTCTGTCTCCCGTTGGGCGCTCAAGCCGACCCATATGAAAATGCGGGCGCGCATGTCCGCCTGGCCGACCCAAACGGAAGAAAAGCGGACAAAACGCGCGTCCGTTTGGGTCAGCGCGTTGGAGTTGCTCTTAGATCACTACTTTTAGTGATCTAATTACTCTTATATTTTTTTACGGAGGAAGTAATACGTATGGGAGGGAATAGAAAACGATACGTGACAATACCATGCACGTACGTACCTCGCTTCTTTCCCTAATAATAACTAGCAAAAGGGTCCGTGTGTTGCAACGGAAAAAAAAACACCTCATGTGAAAAATCATATTCAGATTGTACACATTTTTCTAATCAAATTTCATATATAACATGTTAAAATTAAAGTCAGGGTTTAAAAGATAGGAATATTTAAAGCATTTGAACCTGTTCCTAAACAACATTTAAAAATGGTTAATTAACCAGTAAAAATAACGTCATATCGATATTGTACATATTTTTCTAATCAATTTTCATATATAACATGTTAAAATTTGAATTACGATCTAAAAGATATGAATATATTTTTTAAACATTTAAATCTGTTCCTAAGCCGATTTTAAAAATATTTGACGTGTAAAAATAATGTCATATTCATATTCTACACATTTTTCTAATTAATTTTCATATATAACATGTTAAAATTGGAGTTGCGGTTTAAAAGTTATGAAAACATTTAAATCTGTTCCTAAGCCGAATTTAAAAATATTTGACGTGTATAAATAACGTCATATTCATATTCTACACATTTTTCTAATTAATTTTCATATATAACATGTTAAAATTGGAGTTGCGGTTTAAAAGTTATGAATGTTTTTTTTAAAACATTTAAATGTGTTCCTAAACCGAATTTAAAAATAGTTGACGTGTAAAAATAACATCATATTAATATTCTACACATTTTTCTAATACATTTTCATATATAACATGTTAAAATTGGAGTTACGGTTTAAAAGATATGGTTATTTAAAAAAAGATATTTATTCTTAATAGACTGCGGGGTGATTAACACATATATCAGGGTTTGTTTTGCAAAACTGTAAAAAAACGATTCGCAGTGACTTATTGTGAATCACGGGTTAATTAGCATGAAAGGTAGGGTGTTTTGTATAAAATACAAAAAAAAATGATTCGTCCTCACTTAAAATAGGACTACGAGTTGAATTCTCTGAAACAAAGGGACTTTTCTGCAAAATGCCGTGACGGACGCCCACGAGCATTAGCTGCTTTATTATTACTAGTGAATGTGTACGTGCAATGCACATTAATTTGAAAGTATATTAAGTGCATGCGGATATTAAGTAGGATATTATTTGCGTGTTATTATGTGATTAGCAGTATATTTGGTATGAAATTAACTGCACGCTAAACGTGTTGAGCGCTCGACATTGAAGCAGTCTAGGTCGTTGGATTGATATGATTTGATGACCAAGATTAATTGGATCTGCCCCTTTAGGTCTTTTTATATTGGTATAGATTATTGTGTATATATATATATATATATATATAGTAATCCTATTCATCACCCAGGGTGCAGAATAAGTTATTCTTCACCCGAGGTAATCTTACGATCGCTTCATAAATAAATTACGTTTGGAATACAAATAGTTACATTCATATTGATTCACTACGTAAAATTTGGTATAAGAAAACAAAAAAAATAGGTTATAAGATCAGAAATATCGCATTTTATGTATGGTTTACACTATGTTTTTCGTTCGTAATTTTACGTAACATAAAATATTTTTTACGGCGAGTATATATTTTCTTACGTTCTCTTTTTACGTATGAAATAAGACAAAATTTATGAAACCTAAAAATACGGTACATTAACCTCAAAATAGAGAGCGGGTGAAGAATAACTATTCCTCACCCTGGGTGACGAATAGCGCGACCATATATATATATAGTACCACCTTGATTAAAAAAAGTATCACCGAAGCGGGACGAAACCAAGAATATCACCTTGATATTCTTGGTTTCGTCCCGCTTCGGTGATACTTTTTGTACTATTTTTTTATGCTGCGCAAGCTCGCTCACATTTTTGTTTCTGGGTTGAACGATCGCTTGGCTGGGCCAGTGTATGCGATGGAAGCCCATCCAGGTAAAACACAAATGCGGGCGTCCATCAATTTATGGGCTGCGAGTGGACTTCTGAAAATTAAGTAAAAAATAAGTGGGCTTCGTAATATCAAGTAAAAAAACCATTCACAAGGTGGAGAATCGAACACAACACCTCCCATATCGAGAGAACCTGCGATAACCAACTCAGCTGACTTCTATTTGTGATTAATTACACCTCGAGAGTTTATATTGAATCGCACCGATATACGTTCGCTAATTGCTTGCAACATCAACATGCCTCCTTGGGACTCAAAGAACACAGACGACAGAGACTAGAAAGGAATTGATCCTGAGATTGTGTGGCTGCCATGCAAAAAAAGAGAAATATTCCGAGGCATTAATTGCCAGGAGTCCGCTTGATTAAAAGGAGGGATCATGATGGGGCTGGATTTGTGTGTCCTTTAAAGGATGCGGGATTTGTGGGCTGCTAATGCATCCATGATTAAAGGTTAACAGTTGCACAATTAAGGAAGGATTGCTGCAAGCCGATCCCTGTTATTAGGCACAAAAGGAAGGAGTTTAAAAGAAGAGATATGGTGTACAAATTATTTCGGGCAGTGTGAATGTCAAGTTAACAATTATTGATTTGTAGCCAATGGGAACCAACGTTTTGCATGTTTTTTTAAGACTTCATAAAAATCCAAGAAAATATTTGTAAAATGGTGCGTCAAATTGTGATCAAACCGTTGTCCTTGAGCCCATGGAGTCTAAAGGACCAATAACCAACTAGGCCATAAACATTTTGTGATTTTTTAATGGACTACATCCACTATTATGCGTACTTATTTGATCTAAGGTCAATTTTTAATAACTTTAATATTCTTTTTTTTGCCGCGAATGAACCGATGAGCCGGCGGCCCAACCAGTGAGTCGCTCGTTCGATTTTAAAAACTATGATTAGATGGCCATGGCGGAAGAGCACGCCATAGTTTGCTGCCGGAAACATACCCAAGTTCATGTTAGAGATGAAGGAGGACGGTGGCGACAGTGAAGTGTATGCAGTTTGTGTTCACTCGAGTAACTGACGTCCTCCCGGCTTAACTTAATTTGCATTAATAATTATTATTGTGTGTGCTGAGAAGGAAATGCAACGGCTGATTTGTTGAGACATGATTGGTGTTGAAGCACGTGAAGATGTATGTGACGGTTGCAACGCACAAGGAACTACAAGCCGGTGTAGGGAGAGGCTTGTGAAATCGGCATGGTATTGTGATGACCAAGCTCGCCGCCTTGGGATTGATCACATTTGTTGTAATAGGTGGGCAAGTGACCACCATCATGATGACAGGGAGAAATGGCAACGAAGATGACTCGTTAGGTCTGTGCGTGAGTTTGTTTCTCCCGTTGTAACGCACGGACATTTGTGCTGGTAAAGATAAACCAGCGATTGCTTCTGGTTGTCCGTCGTTGGCCTTTTTGCAAAAAAGTCCCCCCGTTTCTGAGAATTCAACCCGTAGTCCATACGCAAAAGAAAAAACGGTTCGCTTGAAAACAAAAAACAGAACACCCATACGCATCTGCCTCCTCGCCTCCTCGACCCCTCACGCCGTCGCCGCCGCCGCCACACCTTCGCCATCTCGCCGCCGCCGCCGCACCTCCGCTATCTCACCGACGCGGCCGCAACCCAAACACCTCCATCTCCCTTCCATGATTAGATACCCCCTCCATAATTGCGAGGAGAGGCGTGGAGGAGAGGCGAGACCGGCGGCGGCCTTGCAAGGGCCTGCGGTGGCGCGGTCGGCAAGGACCTGCCGAATCTCGCCGGATCCGGTGGGAAGTGGCGCTCGGGCGGTGGATTTGGAAGGAAGGCGGCCGGAGCTCGAAGCACGACGTTTGGCGGGCGCGGCATGGCGTCAGGTAACTGTGAGAGATGAGCGGAAGAAAAAAGGGAGCACGTGAGGAAGGAGATGGGAGGCCGGAGGGAGAGAGAAGAGAGCGGTGAGGTGTGGCGGTTGTCCTGCTGCTGCTCGCCGATGGCTCGCCGGCCATCTGCGAGCCGGAATTGCGGCCCCATGCGAGGGAAAGACCAGCGTTGCTGCAACCACGGCAGGACGCCCACCATGCGCGTACCTTACAAGCAGCAGCAGCCTCACTTCGCCTTGGACGACATGACGATTACGAAATATTCAGTCATCCCCCTTGCGTCTACCTTGGACACTTGGACCTACTCATGTGTTTGAGGTAATTCTTAAATAAAATAGCTATGCAAATTGTTATTTATTTTCAGATGAATGTGGAGATTTGGTAATGCTTAAAGAAAAGATCTACTCTATGGTTGTTTCTCTGCAGATGATTGTGCAGAAAAGCTGAAAATGAGATATAATTCTATGTGAGAGATGACGGCTAAAGGTACTTAATTTTGGTCTCAAGTAATGATAGCTAATGTAGTGTGCAGATTTCTTTCTACAAGATGTGGGTGTAAATTCTTATTGTTGCAATGATACAGTAGCAGTGGCGCAAGGTCGACAATTTTTTACTTCCATATATTCAGTCCTTCCATGCATTTTCTGAGTATGTTCATGATTAGTATGCAGGTTATTTGTTTCCCCAGTATGGACTAGGACATAGGGAAAGATTAGCATGGCTGCAACCATGGCAAGACACCCACCATGCGTGCGCCTTACAAGTTGCAGCAGCTTCACTTGGTTGTCAACGACATATCGAGTATAAAATAGATAGCCAGCTGCAAGCATTGCTCCTCCCCGCCCAACAGAACAAACTTTTGCAACGTGCCCTTTTCTCCTCTGCCCAATTCCAGCCATCCCTCCATCTACCTATTGGACTTGCTCACCATGTGTTTGAGGTAATGCCTATTGAAAATAGATAGAGATGATTATTTCTTTTCACATGATTATGGAGATTTAAAGTTAGAAAATTGATAGAATTATATTTAAAATCTAAGAACATATCCTTTGGTCTTGAATTTAGGATACGGTGCATGACATATTATTAAATCCCATACATCAGAGTCTTAGGTATTTTATTTTCTGACCAAGTTATGATTTTTACTACAAAATCAAATTATGAATGCTTAATCTAAGGTATTTCTTACTCAGTTTGATCTAGGTTTCTATCAATTATTATCTGTCTTTTGAATTTCCTTTTGTGGGGATTTGTCTTCTGAGTTATGTTGAGGTGAATGTAGCCGTTGATCATACTTTAACCACATGTCAATTGCAGGAGTGCGACACCACCATCCTGTGCCACAAACCATACCAAGAATGGCGGGTTATGGATAGAATTCATTTGATCCATCTGATAAAAATACCTATTGGGGAATAAGCATGAAAAGTAAGCAACCACTCTTTCCGCGGTGGAGTTCGGATATGCCTGCTCCTCTATTTATTTGACTATTGTTAGATTGGTTCATCCTGGTCTGACATGTTAATGAAGGTGTTGTTTCATTCCTCATACGATCTGGATACCTTTCAATTGATTAGTTCTTCTTTTGGATTACTCTGTATTAATTCCCTATGTGTATGTTTATTATGTTCCTCAAGACTTTGGAGTAAGACATTTATTTTGTTGATATTAGTTTCAAGGGAACATGGTACCCTACGACACAGGAAGATTACTGAAAATCAGTTCTAAATCTAATCAAGTCTAATCTTCTCTGTTGTCTGTACTGAAGAAATTATGGAAGCGTCTCAATCTCCATACATGGAGACCCGCAGTGTATATATTGATTGGGGGATCGGTACAGGAGATGGCAGCGTCGAGGCTAACCACCAAGAGATGTTACAGGAGGGTTTTAGGAGATAAGAGAGATAAACATAAAAAGAGTAAATCTCCTAACTACTATGCCGTAAGCCTCAAGGACACGCCAACCTGCACAATATATGTTTAACACTCCCCCATAATCACAACTATGACAAGTTGAGATTACGTTTAAACTCTTCAAAACTTCTGGCTGGCAAGGCTTTAGTGAATCCATCTGCAAGCTGATTTTTGGATGGTATAAATCTGATCTCAAGCTGTTTATTGGCAACACGTTCTCTCACAAAATGAAAATCTATTTCAATGTGCTTTGTCCTGGCATGAAAAACTGGATTTGCAGATAAGTATGTGGCACCAAGATTATCACACCATAAGCACGGTGGCTGAGTCTGAATTACCCCAAGTTCTCTGAGCATGGATTGAACCCAAATGATTTCTGCTGTTGCATTTGCTCGTGCTTTATATTCTACTTCTGTACTTGACCTGGAAACAGTGGCTTGCTTTCTTGCACACCATGATATTAAGTTAGATCCATAGAAAATGGCAAAACCACCTGTTGACCTTCTATCATCCAAACAACCAGCCCAGTCTGCATCTGAGAATGCACTAACAAGTGTGGAAGGTGACTTGCTGAGTGTGAGACCCAAGTGTATAGTGTTGCTTATATACCTGAGAATTCGTTTTGCAGCTGTCCAGTGGGCTGTGGTAGGTGCATGAAGATACTGACACACCTTATTAACTGCAAAAGAGATGTCAGGTCGAGTAAGAGTCAAGTACTGAAGTCCACCAACTAGACTTCTGTAACCAGTGATGTCCTCTTGGTGCAACGGTTCTCCTTCTGTCAAGGACAAGGGTTCTGAACTAGACAAGGGTGTTGGTGAAGATTTACAATTCTGCATACCAATTCTACTTAGCAGTTCAGTGGCATACTTTGCTTGAGATAGATGAATACCATTGCTATGTTTCTTGACTTCAATACCCAAGAAGAAATGCAGATCTCCCAAATCCTTGAGAGCAAACTCAGAGCCTAAATCCTTAAGCAATGCTGTCACGGCTCCATCTGAAGAGCTAGTGACAATGATATCATCAACATATATCAAAACAAATATGGATGTTTTATGCTTGTTATAAATGAACAGGGAGGTGTCAGATTTTGATGGAACAAAGCCAAGTGACTGGAGTTTCATACTTAACCGTGAATACCATGCTCTGGGCGCCTGTTTCAAACCATACAGGGCTTTATCAAGCTTGCAGACATATGATGGTGCACTCTTATCCTCAAACCCAGGAGGCTGTTTCATGTACACTTCCTCTTCCAGAACACCACGGAGGAACGCGTTCTGGACATCTAGCTGTCTCAGACTCCATCCCCTGGACACAGCTATTGATAACACAAGACGGATTGTTGCAGCTTTAACAACAGGACTAAACGTATCCTCATAATCTATGCCATACCTTTGCTTGAATCCCTTTGCTACAAGTCTTGCCTTGTATCTGTCTATGGTACCATCAGACTTTTTCTTGATTCTATAGACCCACTTACAGTCAATCAGATTTCTGCCTGGTCGTGGGGGCACTAGGTGCCATGTTTTATTTTTGCGCAATGCCATGATTTCAACTTCCATGGCTGCCTTCTACCTCGGATCATCAAGTGCTGTCATTAAACTGTTAGGCTCACCAGTTGTGCAAGACATACCAATCTTAGAGAAATTTTTGTAATTTAAGCGAGTAGTGACTCCCTTCTGTAGCCTTGTGCGCGGCGCCACAGGGGAAACCTCAGGAGGCGGAGCCACAGGAGATCCATCATCTGCGTCAGGTGCTGGCGAATCGGGTCCCGAGGAGGATTCAGTCACTCCTGCTGGCGACCGCAACCGAGGCGAGGTGGCGGGCCCGGGCGAGCCTGGCGCATGCGGCCGATCAGAAGTGGCGGGCCCCGACGAATCCGGCGCGGGCCAATCAGGCGAGCGAGGCCCGACCGGGCGAGTGACCTCCTGCCACGCGTCATCAGCCGGTTGGTGCGGGGCGACGACGTCGCTTTCGCGACCGCGCGCACGCTCGAGGTGCTCGGGGCCCGGGGCGTGACCAGGTGCTGTCCGCCCGGATCCCGGAGGGGATGTTGCCTCCTGTCATGAGGATCCCGAGGCAGATCCTCCTCGGTGCGCGTCCGTGTCTCCAGCTGGGGGGCACATGAAATCTTGCCCGTTTTGCCTCGGATTTTCACCATCGGAACTGATTTCTGCAGCAGTAATCTCAGGCATAATATGAGGATTAGATGCAAGTTGATTAGTACTATTATTCTCTCCCCCATGATCAACGCCGGATAAAGATGAGGGCAAGAGAAGAATTTCTTTGCGAAGCAATGCGCCGGCATTTGGGTGGAGTTTGGCAAAGGGAAAAACCGTTTCGTCAAAGACTACATCTCGAGAGATATACACACGTCCCGTGGCTACGTCAAGACACTTGACGCCTTTGTGTTGTGCACTGTAGCCTATAAAAACACATTGTGTCGAACGAAACATGAGCTTCTTGTTGTTATAGGGACGGAGGTTTGGCCAACATGCGCAGCCAAACACGCGAAGATGTGAATAGTCGGGTTTGGTGTGAAGTAGATGTTCGGTGGGTGTTTCGTGATTGATGACACGGCTAGGCAGAATATTTATGAGGTGTACTGCTGTGAGAAAAGCCTCATCCCAAAACTTTAGTGGCATAGATGCGGCAGCAAGAAGGGAGAGGCCAATATCAACAATGTGCCTGTGCTTGCGCTCTGCTGAACCGTTTTGTTGGTGAGCGTGAGGGCAAGAAACATGATGAGAGATTCCTATTCGTTGGAAAAAGGAGTTGAGTTTTTCGTACTCACCTCCCCAGTCTGACTGCATAGCAAGTATTTTGCAATCAAATTGTCGTTCTACAAGAGCCTGAAAGTTAAGGAAAACTTGAAAAACGTCGGAGCATTTTTTAAGAAGGTATATCCAGGTATACTTGCTAAAATCATCAATGAAACTCACGTAATAGGTGTGGCGGCCAACAGAGGAGGGGGCCGGTCCCCAAACGTCTGAAAACACAAGTTGTAAAGGTTTTGTGGACACACTGGTGGATATAGGATATGGTAACTGGTGACTTTTTGCTCTTTGGCAAGAGTCACAAATAGTTTCACGATCATGCTCATCAACAAATGCGAGCTTATTTTTGCTAAGAATCTGATAAACAATGGAAAAAGATGGGTGGCCTAAACGATTATGCCATCATTCTGAAGACACTTTGAAGACTCCATAGGCTTGCTTATTGAACTTGGAAATTTTGGGGATCAGTGGGTAGAGGCCTTGCACACATCTACCGCGATAAAGCACCCTCCTCGTGACCTGATCCTTGATCAAAAAGAAGGGGTGAAACTCTATGAAAATACCATTATCAAGAGTAATGCGATGTACTGACAAAAGATTTTTGGATGCATTGGGAATGTGAAGCACATCATCTACAAGGATATCACGGTGTGGGGTTTGAATAATAGACTCTCCAACATGACTAATCATCATACCTGGACCGTTTTCAGCGGTGTGAACTTGATCTTGGCCGTGATACTTCTCGTGCATGGTCATCTTCTCGAGTTCAGAGGTGATGTTCTCATTCGAGCCGGAGTCAAGATACCAATTGGAGTCAACTCCGTATGAAGCATCCGCTGCAGCTGCAACACGCCTTCTTCTAGAATTATCCTCTGCATAGCGCCACTTACATTCTTTTGCAATATGGTTAGTTTTCTTGCAGATCTGGCATTTGTTTTCATACTCCTCATACCCGGCGAAACGACCCCATTGGTTGTTGTTGTAGTAGTGGCGCGGAGGGCCATTGTTGTTGTAGTAGCCCCCGCCGCCGCCGCCACGGTGGCCGCTGCCTTGGCCACCGCCGGTGCCGTGGTTGTTGTAGCCGCCGCCGCCGTGGTTGTTGTAACCACCGCCGCCATGGTTGTAGCCGCCGCTGCCCGTGCCAGGATAGCCGCTGCTAGGGTTTTGGCCGCCACCACTAGAGTAGCCGCCACCGCGACCACCTTGCTTCTGGTTGCGGTAGCCGCCTCTGCCGCCACCCGATCGACCCCTGGAGGCGGCGTTCGCTGATGACTTGAAGCCACCAGCGCCGCTGAACATCTCAGCGTGTTGATCGAAGTTTGCCACCATCGAGAAGAGCGCGTCGACGGTGATGGGCTCGGTGCGGACGTCGAGTGCAGATATGATGGGCTGATACTCCATGTCAAGCCCGGCGACGATGAAGGAGATGAGTTCGTCCTCCCCGATCGGTTTGCCTGCCGCCGCAAGCTCGTCGGAGAGGGCACGCATCTGCTCGAAGAAGGTGGAGGCCGACTGTGACCCCTTCTGGGCGTTCGTGAGGGCCGATCTGATGTTATTGACACGAGATAGGGAGACCGCAGAAAACATATTTGCTAGCGCGGTCCAAATCGCATGTGATGATTCAAGCGAGGCTACTTGAACAAGCACCTCCTTGGACAGGTTTCGGAGAAGATATGCTACGATTTGCTGATCTTGAACTAGCCAAGGGTTATGAGCAGGGTTGGAAACTACCTGATCTTTGCCATCTTTATCTTTGTTGATGATTGTTTTTGGAGGCTCCTCTATAGTCCGATCTATATAGCCAAACAAGCCGGCGCCCAATATCTGGGATCGTGCTTGGGCTCGCCAGAGAACATAGTTCGTCCGGCTAAGGGGTTCTGAGGTGTTGTAGTTGAGGCCAGAAGAGGAGACTGCGGAGGAGGAGGACATGGTTGCGGCGTGGTGGTTCTGGGGAGGGAGCAAATGGAGGAAGATGAGCTAGATGTCGTGGAAGAGGCCTGCTCTGTATACCATGAAGAAATTATGGAAGCGTCTCAATCTCCATACATGGAGACCCGCAGTGTATATATTGATTGGGGGATCGGTACAGGAGATGGCAGCGTCGAGGCTAACCACCAAGAGATATTACAGGAGGGTTTTAGGAGATAAGAGAGATAAACATAAAAAGAGTAAATCTCCTAACTACTATGCCGTGAGCATCAAGGACACGCCAACCTGCACAATATATGTTTAACATGTACCACAGCCATGATGATTGGAAGTTTAGGACCACACTGTAGTCAAGAAAAAAGAATGATCTTGGTAAGCTACACCCTTTCGATCCCAATCTTACCTTTTTTAATTAGTTTTGTTTGTGCTTCCATTACTTTCTATTAAAATATGCTTAATGGGCTAGAGACTGTACCTTTTCAGAAAGTTACAGTGCATGGTATGTTTGCTGAACTTGTGATGACGGTTCTTCAGGCAGGACCTTCGTCCCTAGATTTTAACTTTGAACATCATTATATTTTAGACAAATGATGTGTTTACTGAATTGTCATTCTTTAATTTTTGAAGTTACTAGATGACCCGTTGCGCCCATGGCGCAAAAAGCAAGAGCAAGCCGAGCATGGTGAGAGTGATAGCATGATGTGCTGACCAATTTTATAGATACTAAGGTACACATCTTTGTATGTTCTATTACATGGTAGCATGATAGCTCAAAAAAAAATTATGAGATCACTTGATGATAGCTTACATTGGCTTTATAAAGCAAGTTATATTAGAAAAGATGCATCATAGATATTGGGCTTGTCTCTTAACATTTCGCTGAGTCTTGTATCTGCTGCCAGCAGGAAAGACCAAGACATAAAGGTGGTTGTATTAGGTAGACATTGCTGGATGTCCCATCCGTATCGAACACGATTTCATCGTTTAAGCAACTCTTCATGGTGGGGCTGAGCAGTCCTGATAGGAGCTGGGATCCTACCAGGTCTAGCCCTCAGGTTGTAGGGGTGGAAGGGAGGTTGGCGTGGAGGAAGGCGAGGTCGCCGACGCTGGGGCGCCGTCGTCGTGCGCGCGAGAGGGAGAGAGGGCGCAGGGGGCGGCGGCTAGGGTTAGGTCTCCCGGCTCCCTTCAAGAAGCCGAGCAAATATGATTGCTTCTGCTTAATCTCAAAACGGGTCCTTACATGAGTTTATATAATCCTCATAATAATATAATTCAGCTAAGCCCCTAACACGATAAGATAACTTGGGCTGGGCCCCTAACTGCCTGCGCCATGAGGCCTTCTCCGGCTATAGTGTATGCCGGTCATAACATCTCTCCCCGCCTGCGCAAACAACTCGTCCTCGAGCTGAAAGTTGGGGAAGTGCTTGCGGAACTCGTCGAGGTGCTCCCAAGTGGCGTCCTCCTCCGGAAGTCCCTGCCACTGAATCAGCAAGCGCCACGCACCCCGGCTCTGCTGGACCTTCAAAACCTTCGCTGGACCGGGAAGTAGACGGCCCTCGGAGGTCGGAGGCAGATCTGGCGTGGCCGCCGGTGGCTCGCCGCGGAAAGGCTTCAACAAGCCCACATGGAAGACGTCGTGGATGCGAGCGCCCGGTGGCAGCTGAAGGCGGTAGGCGACGTTCCCGATATGCTTCAACACCTGAAATGGCCCAGCATAGCGGGGACCCAGCTTGCGCTTAGCGCGCGGGTTTAGTGACTGCGTAGAGCGGTGAAGTAGGCGCAGCCACAACCAGTCGCCGACCGCGAACTCCGCCTCGCGGTGGTGAGCGTCGTAGTACTTGGACAGCTGCTGGGCCTGGAGGAGACGCTGGCGCACCTCGGCAAGGATCTCATCCCTGCCGCGGAGAAGCTCGGCCGCCGCCTCGGTCCGTGCCGTGTCATGCTGGAACGGCAAGATGGGTGGCGGAGGATGACCATAGACCACCTCGAAGGGCGTGGCACGCAGGGCGGAGTGGTAGGAGGTGTTGTAGCAGTACTCCGCCCAAGAGAGCCAGTCGACCCATGCGCGTGGACGATCACCTGTAACACAACGTAAGTACATGGCAATCACCTTGTTGACCACCTCGGATTGGCCATCCGTCTGGGGGTGGAAAGCCGTACTGAGGCGGAGCTTCACAACCGCCATCCGAAACAGATCGCGCCAGACATGTCCCGTGAACACCGGGTCGCGGTCGCTGACGATCGAGGACGGAAACCCGTGGAGGCGGACGATGCCGTCGAAAAAGGCCCGCGCGACGGAGGTGGCGGTGTAGGGATGGCCGAGCGCGATGAAGTGGGCATACTTGGAGAAGCGGTCGACCACCATAAGGATGACGGACTTGCCGCCCACCTTGGGGAGGCCCTCGATGAAGTCCATGGAGATGTCGGCCCAGACCTGAGAGGGCACCTCTGTAACACCCCTGTGTAATAGCCACTATGATTATCTGCTAATAGTGCCAAGTCATCTCATTTGCAGTGCCTAGTCATAGTGGTTAATCAAAACAATTCAAACTCTATTATGAAAATCAACTCAAATTCAAAAGTGCAAAATAAATTTGCTCAAACACTATGGAAAAAATGTTAACTAAATAGCAAATATTCCAGAAGCACTCCTAAAAATATAACCAATGATACTTGGATTAGTTAAATGACTCCAACAATATGAAACAGCACCAAAACAGCATTATCTAATCCATTTAAAATCATATCAAATTAAAATAAAATTCTACTTTGCCCAAACCAATTTTTGGTGAAAGGTAATATTGCATTGTAATATTGGGGACAACTCTCATGTTTTACAAAAGTGCACAAGTGGTATAACTATTTCAAATCAGAAAAGAAATAAAAGAAAAATAGAAAACAGAAACAGAAAAATAAAACGAGGCACTGTGCACTTAGGCCCAGTGCACAGTGCCCCGAAACCAACCCAAACCGGCCCAAACTCTCTCTCTCCCTCGCGCTGTCGCTCTCTCCATGGCCGAGCATGCGCGCGCCGCCCGCGCGTCGACACGCCGGCGTCCACCGACGCTACAGGGCAGCGGAGGGGATAAGGACCTGCCTCGTCCATCTCCCCTGGCTCCCCCTCGTCACTCTTTCCCCTCTCCTTCTCCCTCGTGCACGCGCTCGCCTCTTCCCCTCTCTGGCCGAGCGCCACCGCCGCCGTAGCTCCGTTGTCCTCACGGCCACCGGCGTCCCCGCGGGCCACCACCGTGCCTGGGAGGAGCGCCGTGCTCGTCCACGTCTCCTGCGCCTTCGAATCGGAACTGGGAGCCGCCTATCCTAGCGTGCGTCGTCGTCTTCTTCGTCGGATCACCAGCGCGCCTCCGACGATCCCCCGCCGTCCTGCTGCTACTAAACTGACACGGGTCTACGTGAGTGCCACACGGTGAGTCTCTTCGCCCCCTTGCTGCTCCTCGTTGGCCCCCTAGCGTCCCGTAGCTAGCCGACCTCGACGCCACGATCTGCCGTCCGCCATTGCCGGCGTTGAGCTCAGTGTAGAGCTGCTCGAGCCACTCCGCCTTGTCCCACATGCTCCCGGCGTCCGTACAGATCTTCCTAGCCGCGTAACTCGCTCGGGAACGGCCCGGAGCCGCGAACCCGAGCTCACCCGATTCCGGCCGCCGTCCACACTTGTCGTAGCCGACGTTTTATATCACCGGGGCTTGTGCCAGTTGTCCAGATCGACACGGCGCTCGTCTCCCGTCCGAATGATAGTCGCGGCGCTCGTTTTGGAGGCCCGTAGCGCGAATCCGCCCGTCTCCGGCGAGGAACCGCCGCGAAAACGGTCGCCGGAGCAACTCCGACGCTGTTCGCTGACTGGGCCGCCACGTGGACCCGTCTGGGTCACCGACTGATGGGCCCCGCATCCTGGTTGACCCCGTTGACTCGGGTCAACGTGCTGACTGGGCGAGCCCAGCCACTGACATGTGGGTCCTCCTCGACTAATTAATCTAGTAAATGATTTAATAAATAGAAACTAATTAGTTAGACTAATGTCTCACTGACATATGGGGCCCACCCCCTAATTAACCCTGTTAATTAGATTAACTCACTGTTAGTCTCAACAGAGGCTAACATGTGTGTCCAACTGGACCCACATGTAAGGTTTGACCCTGGTCAGCGAGGCTGTTGACTGCTGACGTCACAGTGACATCATGCTGACATCATATATCATTTTCTGATAATAAAAATAATTCTAGAAAATATTTAAAACTTTGAAAATTAATAACTTTTAAACTATAGCTCAGATCGAAAAACTTAAAACATGAAAGTAGCTCAGAACGACGAGACGAATCTGATCGTGTCGTCTGTTTCGATGCTGGAACCCCCTACGTAAGAGAAACCACAACTCTGAGCCCGTATCCCGTATATGAATAGTGCATAATCACCGGATAATAAATCCCGCGTTAATCCTAAAATAACTAAAATGACTTAGGTGCATCTGTAGGCAACCCTGCACTGCATCTTAGCATAGCATGCCCTGTATTGCATCGTTGCTGTGCATTTATATGTTTCTTCCCCCTCTTCTCTATCGATAGACCCCGACGTCGACGTAGCTCCCGAGACTGACACAGCTCCGGAGGTCGACTATGCTCCAGACGATCAGTCCCTTGCCGCCGAGCTTCCAGGCAAGCACCCCCCCTTTTGAGCATTCCGATATCGCCCATTCTCTTCTCTCTTATGCTTACATTAGAATCTGCTGCTGTTACTGTATCCTATATCTGCTGCATAGCCTGTTTACTTGTAACCTGCTGTCGATACTTACCTGTTATCCTAAACTGTTTAGAATAAGTTGGGTAGAGACCATCAGAGACTCCACTATATCCCGACTGCCCCGCTGGATAATCAGAAGACCCGAACCACGGGATTGAAGACCAGGCCCCGACACCGCACGTCACTTCCCCCCCTTAGTTGCCGACACTACTGGGTTACTATCGAGTGCCGAGGGTGATACCTCGTCAGCACTTCTGATGATAACCTTGTAGGTTAGTTAGTCGGTCGTGATAAGCGAGGGTGATTCCTCCTACACCACCCCCGATAACGACATCGTCGTGCAACACTTCAAGGGTGGACCTCGAGGATGATTCCTCCTTCGTTCACCTTGACGGTAACATCCGAGGGAATTCCATCGAGGGTGATTCCTCAGGGTTCCCTTTGGTGTTAGACACACAGTTACTATTGTTACCCTGACTTACACTGAACCATGTTACTAAAGACGGGTCGGCCCTGAGGGGTACCCGCGCGAGCTTAATTGCGAGTGATGTGGGACCGGGTGGACCTGGATGGTGCCCGAGTATTGAATACGAGGCGTGGCCGGGCATTCCTAGCCATTTCCGCAAGTCCTCGAGACGGGGCGACGGGGTCACATCTTTCTTGAGTCTCTGCTCGTTACCGCACTACCAACACACTAACGGTTTGGATATTTGATCCGAGGAGCCTTTGGCCTGATAGCACTAACCATCACGTGGGCATAGTATGGGCGTTCTGCGTCGTATACTTCAGCCGAAGCTCTATAGACGTCAGCAACTGAGCGGCACACACTGGGTTGGACTGGTAACGCAACCGCGCTTGTATTAAGGGGTTGCTAGGTCTGCTCACCGGCGGTGTACGCAACGTGCAGGAGCGTCCGGGGCGATGGCCCAAGACCCCTGGGGGCATAGTTTTAGTCCGGCGTGCTGACCTCTCTGTTAAGTATTTGGTCGGGTTGCGGCATATCGTTTGGCCGAGGCCGGGCATGACCCAGAAAAGTGTGTTCGGCCGAAGTTAATCGAGCGTGGTAGGTAAGTTGGTGCACCCCTGCAGGGAAGAACTAATCTATCGATAGCCTGTCCTACGGTAACGGACACTCGGAGTTGTATCCCGATCGGTACAACTAGAACTGGAGACTTGAGATGAAATGGATAGTATGGCTCTGGGATTGCTTTCTCGCATGTAGTCGAGGAAGGATCTCTGGCCGAGGTTGATGACACTACTACTACTTTACATTATGTTACTCTGCACTCTTCTAATGCTGGAAGACCGATGAAGATGCTTGAAGATGCTAGTCTTCGATAGGACTAGGCTTTCCCCCTCTATTCTGGCATTTCTGCAGCCCAGTCCACATAAACAGCCCTCCTTTGAAAATGTTGCATATGTAGTGTAGATCCATGCTTGCTGAGTACTTCGGATGAGTACTCACGTTTGCTTTACTTTCTTTTTCTCCCCATATCCAATTGACGCCGCCAGATGACGGAGCCCCTAAGTTAGCTGCCCCTGTCGACGACTACGGCTACTACTACTACCCTCCCGGCGAGTACTACTACGAGGAGCCGACAGACGACCGGGAGTAGGATTCGGAGGGTCCTAGGCAGGAGGCCTACGACTTTCGATCATAGTGTTTTATTTTGCCCCGCCTTCCTAAAGGCTTATCTCTATTTCTGTAATATATCTGTACCCAGATATCTGATGCTTCCGCTGACGCTTGTATGCGAGCTTATGTATTCGAGCCCTCGAGGCCCCTGGCTTGTAATATAAAGCTTGTATGACTTTATTTATGTTTTAGAGTTGTGTTGTGATATCTTCAAGTGAGTCCTTAGGCTTGATTGTGTGCATTTGCGTGTATGGTTAGTACACGATTAAGCCGGGGTCGTCACAGGTTGGTATCAGATCCGACTGTCTCTAGGAATCCCCCTATCCAATTCCTTGGCCGAAGTTGACTCTAGAAGCCGAAAACTGTTTTACTAACTTGGCTGTGTGGCTTACGGGCCCACGTCGCCAACTGGGTGGTATTAGGATCTTTTATTCCTCGTCTTTACTATGGGACTCTGATCTCTCTTCTATTCGGGTTTAATAAATTAACTAACGCCGACACTTAGGATCTCGTAAATTCCATCCATCCGGAGAGCTGGATTCTGTGCGATTTCCCTGACATTGATCTGATTAGTCTGATAATCATTTTCCTTTCCATTGTTTTGTTTAACCTTTCCCTTCAAGATCTGTTATATTCCTTATCGTCGTATGACAACTCTGAACTTCCTCTGTTTCAGATGGATCGTATGTTTCCACCGCGCCCCACGACGTAACTTGTGCTTCGCACGTGGGCTCGCGATGCCCCTGGGTTTCCAGCTGTCCTGATCGCCCTCTTGACCAGACTGGGTTACCGCTGGTATCCTGAGTACATGGTCTACGAGGTTTACCGCGAGTTCAACCAGGAGCAGTACTATGCTGATGTTCGCATATATGATCAGCAGAACGACTCAGACACTAAGCTGTACCTTTTTCACGGTATCGGCGTGACGATTGAGATGGCAGTCCATGATGCCGCTTACTCTGCTGTCGCACGTCTCCGAGGAGAGCACAGTGCTAGCTTGGATGCCTCTGAGTACAGATACATTCCGTATGCCCCTGCTGGAGATGCTACTGGATACTACACGGCTATCAGTGCCCCGTACGAGCCTCGTCGCTACGATCCACGAGTTCTGATTCAGTGTACTCAGGCTCTGGATCGCACTGTTCGGGCTCTTGCCGTCGAGTTGTTCGCCACTCGAGTACGACTCTACGAGGCCATGACGCAGTTGCTACCAGCTGTTCGTGCAGGGATACATCCGGAGCATATCCTTTACCCGCGCAGGACCGAGATGCCACCAGGGATCGATTGGCCTGCTGTGGGAGGTCACACGCCTGCACGTGGACCTCTTCTTTCAGCTCGAGACCGGGTTCTCCATCAGAGTGCACATGGAGCACAGGATCCTTCTGCGACGAACGTCTGTTGTCCGCACTTGCAGCTACCCCGTTTCAGTGGTTTTCTCCAACGTTGATGTAGCCTTTACTATGTCTCGTTGTGTACTTCCTTACCGCGTGCCTGCGCGCCGCCTAGCATGTCTAGCTTTTGAATTTGCGCCGTTATGCTGCCCGTATGTAACCGACTCTGTATGGTTCTGTATGTCTTAATGACTAATGTTCAGTATCTGTTGCACTACTTAAATTCCATCGCGTTACATCATGCTTGTTGCTAAACACTCGCGTTGGCTTCTGCTAAACTACCCCTGTTGAAATTTAGCAGGATGGGTGATAACAATCCACCTCCGCCGCCACCGCCTGACTATATGGCTGCTATGATGCAATAGTTTGAACTCAACCGTCAGTTCATGACGGGGATTATGGAACAATTCCCCCGTCCCAATGCTGACCAGCAGCCACCTTCAATCACACGGCCAGAGTTTGTGCGACTCAACCCGTCGTTCTTCCGCAACACAGTTAATCCGCTGGATGCCAATGACTGGCTGCGTGACATCTTCTATGAGATGGAGTCCGCTGATGTCGCCCCTGCCAACTATGTCACCTTCGCGACTTACTTCTTGAAGGGACCCGCAGCACAATGGTGGGCAACTCACAGACAGACCCTACCTCCGGGAACTATTGTCACTTGGGTGGAGTTCAAGACTGCTTTTCGCGCCCGCTATATTCCTCAAGCAGTTATAGCACGCAAGAAAGCCGAGTTCCGCAACCTCGTCCAAGGCAACAAGTCTGTGGAAGTTTATCAGCGCGAGTTCCTTGACTTGTCTCGCTACGCTGAAGAAGACATCCCCAATGATGCTCGTAGACAGGAGAAGTTCCGCGAAGGGCTACATCATGACATTCAGCTAGCCCTGCTCGTCCAAGATTATCCCGACTTTGCCACCTTGGTGAATAAGGCTATCATGGTCGAGACTGGTCTGAAGAAGCACAAGGAAGCTACCAGACGCACTCGTGAAGCGGGCTCATCTTCGGGCTCGTCTTCCCAGAAGCGCCGCATATGGATTCCACAGAGCATGTACCATCCAGCAGCTCCAGTGTACAGGCCTGCATATGCCGCACCTCGTCTGCCTCCTCCACCACCGAGGCAGCCTCTTCGAGCTGCACCACCTCGAGCTCATGCACCACGTCCAGACAGTGGACTCTGCTTCAAGTGTGGCCAGCCAGGTCACCGTGCCAGAGATTGCTCTCAGAATCAGAATCAGTTAGCACTTCCTTCTGCTGGCCATGGTAATGGCCGTGGGAATTCTCAGTCTCGCTACAGCAATGTCAGGCCTTCTTATGGTCGTGGGCAGGCCTTCCATGTCAACATGAATGAAGACCCAGACCAACCAGCTACAGTCTTGGGTACACTACTTGTTAATTCAGTACTAGCATCTGTTTTATTTGATTCAGGAGCATCGCATTCATTCATGTCAGAACATTTTGCACTCTTGCATGACGTTAAATGTGAAATGCTACACCATCCGTTAGTAGTGAACACACCCGCGGGTCGGTGCCAAGCCACCATATTCTGCCCCGAAGTCACTATTGTAATTGAAGAGAGAAAGTTTCAGGCCTTCCCCATAATTCTGAATAATTCCAACATTGATCTTATTCTGGGAATGGATTGGTTGAAGGCTCACTACGCCTCAATCAACTATGCCACTAAGGTTGTTCATCTTCTACATCCATCAAATGAGTTGGTGAATTATCATGCTCATATCACTAAGAACGCCGAGGCTCAGATTTATGTCTTGAATGCGTTGAACGCTTCTCCGCTTGAGGGGATCGAAAATGTTCCAGTGGTCTGTGAATTCCAGGATGTTTTTCCAGAAGAACTTCCAGGAATACCCCCTGCTAGAGCTGTCGAGTTTGTTATCGACTTGAAACCTGGCACCACTCCTATTGCGAAGCATCCTTACAAGATGCCTCCGCACCATCTTCTTGAGCTTAAGGAAGAGATCGACAAGTCACTTAAGAAGGGCTTCATCCGCCCTAGTTCCTCTGCCTGGGGAGCACCGTCTCTCTTTGTCAAGAAGAAAGATGGTACAAATAGGTTTGTTCAAGATTACCGTCCTATCAACCAGGCAACCATTCAGAATAAATATCTGCTTCCCTGGATCAATGACTTATATGATCAACTTGCTGGATCCTCGGTGTTCTCTAAACTCGACTTGAGGTTGGGTTATCACCAGATCCGTGTCCGCGAAGAGGATATCCCGAAGACTGCATTTGTTACTCGTTATGGCTCCTATGAATACACCGTCATGTCATTTGGCCTAACGAATGCTCCCGCTATGTTCTCTCGTCTGATGAATTATATATTCATGGATTACCTCGACAAGTTCGTTGTGGTATATCTGGACGATATTCTGGTATATTCGAAGAATAAGGAAGAACATGCCAAACATCTTCGCCTTGTTCTAGAGAGGCTTCGAGAGCACAAGTTGTATGCCAAGTACTCCAAATGTGAATTCTGGCTTTCTGAAGTGACCTACCTTGGACATGTGATTTCCAAGGACGGTATTGCCGTTAACCCGGAGCGTGTTCAGGCTATTCTTGACTGGACTCCTCCGAAGAATGCCAAGCAAGTCCGAATTTTTCTCGGCCTAGCAAGTTATTGTCGACGATTCGTCGAAAACTTTTCCAAGATTGCCAAGCCCCTGACTAATCTGCTCCACAAAGGCGTTAAGTTTGAGTGGACAGACAAATGTCAGGAGAGTTTCCAGACCCTCAAGGACAAGCTTACTTCTGCTCCAGTGCTTGCTCCTCCCGATTCTCGCAAGGACTTTGTGATATATTGTGACGCTTCTCGTCAGGGATTAGGCTGTGTCCTAATGCAAGAACGGAAGGTAATTGCATATGCCTCGCGACAATTGCTCCCACATGAAGAAAACTATTCAGTGCATGATCTCGAACTTGCTGCTGTGATCTATGCTTTGAAGCAGTGGCGACACTACCTTCTTGGTAATCGGTGTGAGATCTATACCGATCATCAGAGTCTGAAGTATTTGTTCACTCAACTGGATCTTAATCTCCGCCAACAGCGATGGTTGGAAATAATTACGGACTATGACTGTGGTATTTATTATACCCCTGGCAAGGCTAACGTGATGGCTGATGCCTTGAGCCGCAAGTCCTATTGCAATAACCTCATGGTTAAGCAAGCTCAATCCCAGCTGTATGAAGAATTGCGCAAGTTGAATGTCTGTATCATTCCGCAGGGCTCTCTTAATAACCTTGTGGTACAGCCAGACCTTGAGAAAGCTGTTAAAGAAGCGCAAGCCAAAGATGCTGAAATCGATCTGATGAAGAAAGAGCTTCATCTTGAGAAGTACAGGGATTTCTCGGTTGCTGAAGATGGAACCTTGTATTTCAGAGACCGCATCGTGGTACCTCGATTCGAGCTTATGACTGATAAGGTTATGAAAGAAGCTCATGATACACCGTTGTCTATCCATCCGGGTAGTACCAAGATGTATTGTGATCTTCGACAAAGGTACTGGTGGTCCAGAATGAAGCAGGACATTGCTCGATATGTTGCTGAATGTGACATATGTCGTCGCATGAAAGCAGAACATCAGAAGCCCGCTGGAATTCTTCAACCACTTCCTATTCCTCTATGGAAATGGGATAAAGTGCAGATGGACTTCATTACTGGTCTTCCCAAGTCTCAGAAAGGTCACGATGCTATTCTTGTCGTCGTCGACCAGCTTTCCAAGGTTGCTCATTTTCTACCTGTCAAGGAGACTATCACTGCTAGCCAGCTAGCAGAGCTGTATATCTCCAGGATCATTTCACTACATGGTATTCCGAAGGAGATCAGTTCGGACCGTGGCGGTCTTTTCATGTTCAAGTTCTGGGAAAGTTTCCAAGAAGCTATGGGAACTCACATTACCTGGAGTTCGGCTTATCATCCTCAATCCCAAGGCCAAGTTGAGCGAGTTAACCAAGTGCTTGGAGATATGCTTCGGGCTTGTGTTATATCATTCGGTAAGAAGTGGGAAGAATCTCTCCCGTTTGCCGAATTCTCTTATAATAACAGTTATCAAGCCAGCTTGAAAATGGCCCCCTTCGAAGTGTTATACGGATGTAAATGTCGAATCCCTCTGAATTGGTCAGAAACTGGGGAACGACCTCTCGTGGGACCGGACGTTATCCAACACGCTGAAGAACAAGTCAGAATTGTCCAAGAAAATCTCAAGGCGGCTCAGGACCGTCAGAAGAGCAACTATGATCGCAAACGATGCGGTCTGACTTATCAACCAGGTGATCAAGCTTATCTTCGTGTCACTCCTATGAAGGGCACTCGTCATTTCGGAATCAAGGGCAAGCTAGCTCCTCGCTATATTGGTCCCTTTCGCATTGTTGCCAGGCGTGGGCAGGTGGCATATAAATTGGAGTTGCCACCACAATTCTCTCATATCCACGACGTCTTTCATGTATCGCAACTTCGAAAATGCTTCAAGGAATCTCCACACCGCGCAGTGGATCACGAGATGCTCCAATTGCAAGATGATCTTTCTTATAAGGAGCATCCGATCCGCATCCTTGATGAAGCTGAACGTCGAACTCGTCAGAAGATGACCAAGTTCCTGAAAGTGCAGTGGTCGAATCACACTGAAGATGAAGCCACTTGGGAACGCGAGGATCATCTTCGGGAAGAATACCCCGACCTCTTTCCTTCTTCCTCCTGAATTCTCGGGACGAGAATTTCTTTTAGAGGAGGAGAATTTGTAACACCCCTGTGTAATAGCCACTGTGATTATCTGCTAATAGTGCCAAGTCATCTCATTTGCAGTGCCTAGTCATAGTGGTTAATCAAAACAATTCAAACTCTATTCTGAAAATCAACTCAAATTCAAAAGTGCAAAATAAATTTGCTTAAACACTATGGGAAAAATGTTCACTAAATAGCAAATATTCCAGAAGCACTTCTAAAAATATAAACAATGATACTTGGATTAGTTAAATGACTCCAACAATATGAAACAGCACCAAAACAGCATTATTTAATCCATTTAAAATCATATCAAATTAAAATAAAATTCTACTTTGCCCAAACCAATTTTTGGTGAAAGGTAATATTGCATTGTAATATTGGGGAAAACTCTCATGTTTTACAAAAGTGCACAAGTGGTATAACTATTTCAAATCAGAAAAGGAAAAAAAATAGAAAACAGAAACAGAAAAATAAAACGAGGCACTGTGCACTGGGCCTAAGAGCACAGTGCCCCGAAACCAACCCAAACCGGCCCAAACTCTCTCTCTCTCTCCCTCGCACTGTCGCTCTCTCCATGGCCGAGCGCACGCGCGCCGCCCGCGCGTCGACACACCGGCGTCCACCGACGCTACAGGGCAGCGGAAGGGATAAGGATCTGCCTCGTCCATCTCCCCTGGCTCCCCCTCGTCACTCTTCCCCCTCTCCTTCTCCCTCGTGCACGTGCTCGCCTCTTCCCCTCTCTGGCCGAGCGCCACCGCCGCCGTAGCTCCGTCGTCCTCACGGCCACCGGCGTCCCCGCGGGCCACCACCGTGCCTGGGAGGAGCACCGTGCTCGTCCACGTCTCCTGCGCCTTCGAATCAGAACTGGGAGCCGCCTATCCTCGCATGCGTCGTCGTCTTCTTCCTCGGATCACCGGCACACCTCCGATGATCCCCCGCCATCCTGCTGCTACTAAGCTGACACGGGCCTACGTGAGTGCCGCACGGTGAGCCTCTTCGCCCCCTTGCTGCTCCTCGTTGGCCTCCTAGTGTCCCGTAGCTAGCCGACCTCGACGCCACGATCTGCCGTCCGCCATTGCCGGCGTTGAGCTCAGTGCAGAGCTGCTCGAGCCACTCCGCCTTGTCCCACGTGCACCCGGCGTCCGTAGAGATCTTCCTAGCCGCATAACTCGCTCGGGAACGGCCCGGAGCCGCGAAGCCGAGCTCACCCGATTCCGGCCGCCGTCCGCGCTCGTCGTAGCCGACGTTTTAGATCACCGGGGCTCGTGCCAGTTGTCCAGATCGACGCGGCGCTCGTCTCCCGTCCGAATGATAGTCGTGGCGCTTGTTTTGGAGGCCCGTAGCGCGAATCCGCCCGTCTCCAGCGAGGAACCGCCGCCAAAACGGTCGCCGGAGCAACTCCGGCGCCGTTCGCTGACTAGACCGCCACGTGGACCCGTCTGGGTCACCGACTGATGGGCCCCGCATTCTGGTTGACCCCGTTGACTCGGGTCAACATGCTGACTGGGCCGAGCCCAGCCACTGACATGTGGGTCCTCCTCGGCTAATTAATCTAGTAAATGATTTAATAAATAGAAACTAATTAGTTAGACTAATGTCTCACTGACATATGGGGCCCACCCCCTAATTAACCCTGTTAATTAGATTAACTCACTGTTAGTCTCAACAGAGGCTGACATGTGTGTCCCACTCGACCCACATGTCAGGTTTGACCCTGGTCAGTGAGGCTGTTGACTGTTGACGTCACAGTGACATCATGCTGACGTCATATATCATTTTCTGATAATAAAAATAATTCTAGAAAATATTTAAAACTTCGAAAATTAATAACTTTTAAACCGTAGCTCAGATCGAAAAACTTAAAACATGAAAGTTGCTCAGAACGACGAGACGAATATGATTGTGTCGTCTGTTTTGATGCCGGAACCCCCTACGTAGGAGAAACCGCAACTCTGAGCCCGTATCCGGTATATGAATAGTGCATAATCACCGGATAATAAATCCCACGTTAATCCTAAAATAACTAAAATGACTTAGGTGCATCTGTAGGCAACCCTGCACTGCATCTTAGCATAGCATGCCCTGTATTGCATCGTTGCAGTGCATTTATATGTTTCTTCCCCCTCTTCTCTATCGATAGACCCCGACGTCGACGTAGCTGCTGAGACTGACGCAGCTCCGGAGGTCGACTACAATCCAGACGATCAGTCCCTTGCCGCCGAGCTTCCAGGCAAGCACCCCCCCCCCCCCCCTTTTGAGCATTCCGATATCGCCCATTCTCTTCTCTCTTATGCTTGCATTAGAATCTGCTGTTGTTATTGTATCATATATCTGCTGCATAGCCTGTTTACTTGTAACCTGCTGTCGATACTTACCTGTTATCCTAAACTATTTAGAATAAGTTGGGTAGAGACCATCAGAGACCCCACTATATCCCGACTGCCCCGCTGGATTATCAGAAGACCCGAACCACGGGATTGAAGACCAGGCCCCGACACCACACGTCACTTCCCCCCCCCCCCCCCCCCTTAGTTGCCGACCTACTGGGTTTCTATCAGGCCAAGGGTGATACCTCGTCAGCACTTCTGATGATAACCTTGTAGGTTAGTTAGTCGGTCGTGGTAAGCGAGGGTGATTCCTCCTACACCACCCCCGATAACGACATCGTCGTGCAACACTTCAAGTGTGGACCTTAAGGGTGATTCCTCCTTCGTTCACCTTGACGGTAACATCCGAGGGAATTCCATCGAGGGTGATTCCTCAGGGTTCCCTTTGGTGTTAAACACACAGTTACTATTGTTACCCTGACTTACACTGAACCATGTTACTAAAGACGGGTCGGCCCTGAGGGGTACCCGCGCGAGCTTAATTGCGAGTGATGTGGGACCGGGTGGACCTGGATGGTGCCCGAGTATTGAATACGAGGCGTGGCCGGGCATTCCTAGCCCTTGCCGCAAGTCCTCGAGATGGGGCGACGGGGTCACATCTTTCGTGAGTCTCTGCTTGTTACCGCACTACCAACACACTAACGGTTTGGATATTTGATCCGAGGGGCCTCTGGCCTGATAGCACTAACCATCACGTGGGCATAGTATGGGCGTTCTGCGTCGTATACTTCAGCCGAAGCTTAATAGACGTCAGCAACTGAGCGGCACACGCTGGGTTGGGCTGGTAACGCAACCGCGCTTGTATTAAGGGGTTGCTAGGTCTGCTCACCGGCGGTGTACGCAACATGCAGGAGCGTCCGGGGCGATGGCCCAAGACCCCTGGGGGCATAGGTTTAGTCCGGCGTGCTGACCTCTCTGTTAAGTATTTGGTCGGGTTGCGGCGTATCGTTTGGCCGAGGCCGGGCATGACCCAGAAAAGTGTGTCCGGCCGGAGTTAATCGAGCGTGGTGGGTAAGTTGGTGCACCCCTGCAGGGAAGAACTAATCTATCGATAGCCTGTCCTACGGTAACGGACACTCGGAGTTGTATCCCGATCGGTATAACTAGAACTGAAGACTTGAGATGAAATGGATAGTATGGCTCTGGGATTGCTTTCTCGCATGGAGTCGAGGAAGGATCTCTGGCCGAGGTTGATGACACTACTACTACTTTACATTATGTTACTCTGCACTCTTCTAATGCTGCAAGACCGATGAAGATGCTTGAAGATGCTAGTCTTCGATAGGACTAGGCTTTCCCCCTCTATTCTGGCATTTCTGCAGCCCAGTCCACATAAACAGCCCTCCTTCGAAAATGTTGCATATGTAGTGTAGATCCATGCTTGCTGAGTACTTCGGATGAGTACTCATGTTTGCTTTACTTTCTTTTTCTCCCCATATCCAATTGACGCCGCTAGATGACGGAGCCCCTGAGTTAGCTGCCCCTGTCGACGACTACGGCTACTACTACTACCCTCCCGGCGAGTACTACTACGAGGAGTCGACAGACGACCAGGAGTAGGATTCGGAGGGTCCTAGGCAGGAGGCCTACGCCTTTCGATCATAGTGTTTTATTTTGCCCCACCTTCCTAAAGTCTTATCTCTATTTCTGTAATATATCTATACCCAGATATCTGATGCATCCGCTGACGCTTGTATGCGAGCTTATGTATTCGAGCCCTCCAGGCCCCTGGCTTGTAATATAAAGCTTGTATGACTTTATTTATGTTTTAGAGTTGTGTTGTGATATCTTCAAGTGAGTCCTTAGGCTTGATCATGTGCATTTGCGTGTATGGTTAGTGCACGATTAAGCCGGGGTCGTCACAACCTCAAGGGGCTGTAGCAGCCCCGCCGGCTGCAGTGTCTCCGTCTTGTTGCGCTGGCACGTCACGCACGACCGCACCCAGTCGCACACCAGCGCACGATCGCCGGGGATGTAGAAATCTGCGCGGAGACGGTGGAGGGTCTTCTACACGCCCTTGTGGCCGGCCGAGTGGGCCAGCAGCAGGGCCTGGTGACGGAGGTCGCCGTGATCCGGCACGAAGAGCCGGCGCCCGTGCAGGAGCAGCCCGTCGGCCAGCTGATAGAGGAGTTGTGCGTCGGTGGTGCTAACGGAGGCTCAGCGGATGTCGTCGATGAAGGCGAAGGATGGGCCCGAGCGGACGCAGAGGGTCGCCCCCGTGGAGTCGACGGTGTCCGTGTCGAGGTCGGTGTCGCGGCGGGACAGCAAGTCCGCCACGGTGTTGAGCCGACCCAGACGGTACTCAATGGTGAAGTCAAACCCAAAAAGCTTGCTGATCCACTGATGCTGCGGCACGGTGGAGAGGCGCTGGTCCAACAAAAATTTGAGGCTGTAGTGGTCCGTGCGAATACGGAACGACCGCCCCCATAAATACAGCCTCCAGTGGCGCTTCGCCTGCACCAAGCTGATGAGCTCCCGCTCGTAGGCTGCAAGCTTGTGGTGGCGCACGGCGAAGGGCCTGCTGAAGAACGCGAGTGGCCCGTCGCCCTGATGTAGGACGGCGCCAAAGCCCACGCCCGAGGCGTCACAGTCCACCACGAAGAGCTTGTCGAAGTCAGGCATCTGGAGGACCGGCCCCGTAGTGAGCGCCTGCTTGAGGGTCGCGAACGCCTCGGTCGCCGCAGTATCCCAAGAGAAGGCGTCGCGGTGGAGCGGGCGTGTGAGGGGAGCCGCGATGAGGCCAAACTCCCGGATGAACTTCCGGTAGTAGCCCGCGAGGCCGAGGAAACCGCGAAGAGCCCGCGGCGAGTGCGGCGTTGGCCACGCCGCAACAGCCGCCACCTTGTCGGCATCCATAGCGACACCCTCCGCCGAGATGACGTGGCCGAGGTAGGCGACCGATGTCGTGCCGAACGAGCACTTCGAGCGCTTGAGGTGCAGATGGTGCGCTCGAAGCTCGTTGAAGACAATGGCCACGTGCTGTAGATGCTCCGTCCATGATGAGCTGTAGATAAGAATGTCATCAAAGAAAACAAGCACAAACCGGCGCAAGTAGGGGCGAAGGACATCGTTCATCAAAGCCTGAAATGTCGCCGGCGCATTGGAGAGGCCAAAGGGCATCACCAAGAACTCGAAGTGGTCGTGATGAGTGCGGAAGGCCGTCTTCACGACATCATCCGGTTGCATTCGCACCTGGTGATATCCCGAACGGAGGTCAAGCTTGGTGAAGAAGCGCGCCCCGTGTAGCTCGTCCAGGAGCTCATCCACAACCGGAATGGGAAACTTGTCCTTGAGCATCTTGGCGTTAAGAGCATGATAGTCGATGCAGAAGCGCCACGTGCCGTCCGCCTTGCGAACGAGGAGGACCGGCGCCGAAAACGGCGAGGTCGAGATTCGGATGATGCCCAGGGAAAGCATGACCACGCACTGCCGCTCCAGCTCGTCCTTCTGCAGCTGCGGGTAGCGGTATGGACAGACCACCACGGGAGCTGTGCCAGGGAGCAGGTGAATGCGGTGGTCGTAGACCCGGGCTAGCGGAAGTCCCTGGGGCTCGTCGAAGAGGTCGCTGTGCTGCTGCAAGAGACGAGCCAACAGGGGCTGCTCGACCTCGGCGGTGGCCGCCGTCAGCTGTGGGTGGGGCGCCGCTGAGGAAGGGCCACCCACGCCCTCCCACCGGACGCGACGACCCAGGCGCCAGAAGACCATCGTCATGGCGTCAAAGTCCCAGAGGATGGGACCCAGAGTCCGCAAAAAGTCGACGCCGAGGATGAAGTCGAAGCAGCCCAAGTCGATGCCGACGCACGTGATGGTGAAGTGCTCGTCGCCGACACTGATGGGGACATGCCGCGCAATCCCGTGACAGTAGAGGCGATCACCGTTAGCGACGGTGACCCGGAGTTGCTCCCCGCCCGTCGGCTGGAGCGCCAGGCAGCGCATGGTCGACGCGGGCAGAAAGTTATGGGTGGAGCCCGTATCCAGCAGAGCCAGGAGGCGCTCGCTGTGGATCATCACCAGCAGCAGCATAGTCTTCTCCGCTCGTATACCCGCTAGGGCATGGAGGGAGACGACGTGTGCAGTCGCAGGAGCGGGGGCCGGCGCGACATCCGCGGCCTCGGGGGCGGCCAGAGCGTCGAGCCCCTCGGCGGTGGCCTCCTCGACGTAGTCCGCAGCCTCCAAGTAGAACAGCCGCGGGCAGACATGGCCCGGCACGTAGGGCTCGTCGCAGTTGTAGCAGAGCCCCTGATGGCGACGCTCGAGCTGTTCGGCCGGTGTGAGCCGACGGAACGGGCGAGGCTCGGCCGGGCCGTTGGGCGCCGCTGGAGCCAGGCAGGGCGCCCCGGCGCTGGTGGTGGCGGCGGTCGGGGAAGCTGGCGGGCTCCCCGTGACGGTAGTGCCTGCTGCATGGCCACCACGTGTCGCTCGAAGGCGCGGGCGTAATACAAGGCCGTCTGGAGGTCCTGTGGCCCGCGCATCTCCACGTCCACATGGATATGATCTGGCAGCCCCCCAACAAACAGCTCGGCCCGCTGGCGAGCCGTAACGCCGAGCGCATGGCAAGCCAGGGCCTGGAAGCGGTCGGCGAAGTCTTGCACCGTGGAAGTGAAAGGCAAACGCCCAAGCTCCACCAGGCGGCTCCCGCGCATCGGCGGCCCGAACCGTAAGAGGCATAGCTCACGGAAACGCTCCCATGGGGGCATGCCGCCCTCGTCCTGTTCGAGGGCATAATACTACGTCTGCACTGCGCCCCGGAGGTGATAGGAGGCGAGCCAGGTGCGGTCGGACGCCAGCGTGCGCTGCCCCCTGAAAAACTGGCCACACTGGTTAAGCCAATTCAGGGGGCCTCGATGCCGTCGTAGGTGGCGAACTCGAGCTTGGAGAAGCGCGGCGGCGTGTGGCTGTGGCCGATGGGGGGGTACGCCTCGCCGGCGCGGAGCTGCGAGGAGGGCAGCGCCGAGTAGGTGGGCATCAAGCCCCCCCCCCGGAACAGATGCCCGTCGACGCCGTCATAGGGCCCGGCGGAGCTGGAGGGGCCGCCGACCTGCATAGGCGCCGGCATAGACGGGACGTGCAGCTGACCCGAGGCCATAGTGTAGACCGGCGGTGACGACCCGGCCAACCAGGCCGGTAACGGGGACGGCGACGGGGGAAACCGCACCTGGTGGCTGGGTACCCCGGCCGCCGTCGTCGGAAGGGCTGGTCCGGAGGTGGCTGGTGGCGGCGGCGGCAGCTGCAGCTGCTGCGGCAGCGGCAAGGCGGGGGCGATGG
This sequence comes from Thinopyrum elongatum, assembly GCA_011799875.1. Taxonomy (NCBI): domain Eukaryota; kingdom Viridiplantae; phylum Streptophyta; class Magnoliopsida; order Poales; family Poaceae; genus Thinopyrum; species Thinopyrum elongatum. Next base: position 380,667,264 of record CM022301.1, read on the forward strand.
AGGGCGTCGGGGGTGGCGGCTGCCACGGCAGCGGTGGCAGCCCAATGATGGTGGCGACAGGAGCTGCGGGCTGCGGCCCATAGGGTCCCGCCAGGAAGAGGCGGATGCCCTGGACCGCCTGGGTGAGGTCCCGGAGCGCCACGGACATCTCCTCCGGGGTGAGGACGGCGTGGGCGACCGCGGGGGTCGTCCCGGCGATGGAAGAGACCGATCCGATCAGGAGCGGGGTGCTGCCCGCGGTGGTCATCGGTGACGAGGAGGCGATCGGCAGCGGGACGATGGTGGTGGGCGGAGGAGCGGACATGATCGAGCCTGAGACAGCTGATACCGGATTGATAGGAGCTGGGATCCTACCAGGTCTAGCCCTCAGGTTGTAGGGATGGAAGGGAGGTTGGCGTGGAGGAAGGCGAGGCCGCCGGCGCTGGGGCGCCGTCGTCGTGCGCGCGAGAGGGAGGGAGGGCGCATGGGGCGGCGGCTAGGGTTAGGTCTCCCAGCTCCCTTCAGGAAGCCGAGCAAATATGATTGCTTCTGCTTAATCTCAAAACGGGTCCTTACATGAGTTTATATAATCCTCCTAATAATATAATTGGGCTAAGCCCCTAACACGATAAGATAACTTGGGCTGGGCCCCTAACTGCCTGCGCCATGAGGCCTTCTCCGGCTATAGTGTATTCCGATCATAACATCTCTCCCCGTCTGCGCAAACAGCTCGTCCTCGAGCTGAAAGTCGGGGAAGTGCTTGTGGAACTCGTCGAGGTGCTCCCAAGTAGCGTCCTCCTCCGGAAGTCCCTGCCACTGAATCAGCAAGCGCCACGCACCCCGGCTCTGCTGGACATTCAAAACCTTCGCTGGACCGGGAAGTAGACGGCCCTCGGAGGCAGATCCGGCGTGGCCGCTGGTGGCTTCCCGCAGAAAGTTATTGTAGTACCCAAAGCCCTTACAGATTGATCTCGCCTCTTCCATCTACATAAAGGAGGTAGCATGGTAGTCCAAAACAAAGTTGTCAGTACAGTTCATGATAGCTTATTTACATTGGTTTTAGAAAGCAAGCTATATAGGTAGCCATATATCAGATAGATAGCCCTGATCTTTCAGCTCGTGGTTGAGTTTTTTATCTTCTGTTGGTATGTCAGATCAAAACATGTAGTCATCGACATTAGGCAGAGTCATCGATGCATGTTCCATCAGTATACCTGCATATACTGATAGATGGTAAAAACTTTGAGAATAACAGGACTTTTAAGGGGTGTTTGGTTGCAAGGGACTAGACTTTTTTTAGTCCCACGGACTAAAGAAAAAAAAAACCCTCCAGTAGAGTCTTTTTCTAGTCCCTAAAGAAAAGTCCCTTCTATTTGGTTACATAGGGACTAAAAGGGACTTTTTCTAGTCTAGTCCCTGTAACCAAACAGGGCCTTAGCTTGTTCAAACTGAAGTAGGACTGATGCATATACAGTCTTTCAAGTACCAGGAAAACAGGAAAACACATGGAAACAGACATCTATATAGCAATCACTTATTCATGTGTAGAGTAAGAAGCATATACGCAATAATGAACGGTGGTTTGATTAAAGAAGATCAGTTGTTTGGAAAACATACCTTGTCTTCGCTCAAGTTTTGCTTGAAGGTGGCTATGGTGGCCTGATGTGGTGTTCCGCACGAGGAATTGACCCGCTGATGCGATTCTTAGTGGAGAGGGAGTAGATCTTGTCGGCAAAATCGCTTCTTGGATGCAGAGGAACAAAAAAAGGATGGTTGTTTCATCTTAATAATATAATGTGGGTATTGTAGGGCATATGTTGAGAGCAAACAAGACAGGATTATCAATACTTATATAGTAGTCCAGATAATGATACATAGTACTTATAGTAATAAGCCTAGGCTGAGTGCCAATGGCGCAAGTACTTCATAATGTTCATCCGTATGATAATAAATGTTTGGTACATAGACAACATCTATGATATGCATAGTGATACCAGTTTTTATGTAAATGTGGCAAACAGGTTAGGTATATAAACACACGTCAATTACAGGAATTGCATAAATCACATGCATCCCATAGTTACACACATATCGGCATAGAACTCTATTCAAGTGTAAAAAGAAACAAGAAAATTTAGGTACATAATAGAGATTATGCATTGTTGATCAAGTAACAGTTCTTAATTTCCTAGAGAGACACGGCTGTTGTACTTTAACAATCCTGCTTACCAAAAGTACTAACTATAGTAGGTGTTACTTTAATGAACAACAAAACTCTATGCCCAACTAAGAGTTTTATATAAATAGCAATACACGTTTCCTTGTGAATTTCACTAACTGAGACAGATGTACATGATCACATACACAAAGATAAAATGTCAAACATTTGAGTATTCTCTGATACTCACCAGCAAAACCAAACTGCACATATCACTCATAAATGTATATCATCGCCAACACTTTCGAAAAAGATAAGAACTAAACTAAACATATCACTTACAATTGTATTTGCTGATATCATCGATATACACACCCAATTGATTAATTATCATAGTCATCATCCATTCAACATACACACAAATCAACTAACAACAGACAATCATTTCAATTTCACAGATGTCAACTTGGTGGTTGGCTCTCCACTACTGCTCTTTCCAAGCCGATATGAGGCCAATACTTAATAATATGATAATAGTAGTCTAAAGTATGGGCCTATAATAGCTTACCATCTTTTCAATTAGTCGTTTTCTGGAAATATAAATCTTCTGGAGTAAACGATGTCTATTGTTTATATTTATACACAATCAAAAGAGAAACAAAATTAGAACATTTGCTCCTGGTTCAGGGAAAAAATTAAATATGACACAATTGCTTTATTTTCTAAGAAACTGGGGCCAGAACAATTAGTTTTATCACAGATGTCGCATTACATCACTTTACAATTATGTAATGCAATGTTATGAAGTAAAATATACCCTTTCACACTTCTTAGTTCTGCTTTATTGTTCTTCATCCATTGACAATTATTTTTATGCAAAGCAAGAGCTCTCTAATTGGTTTACTATTTTAGTTTAATCCTTCCTTTCTTTTTTGTGCATAAACACTTTAATTAATATACGCTGGAATACTCTGTTTTCCTTGAAGAAAAAATAGTCTGCCCAGATAGATTAAAAGAAGACATAAACCCAAGGTTGCAGCATTGATACCCACCGAACACCTCATACTCTCCATTTTATGCCTGATGTGGTCAATAATATAACAATATCCAAGTGTGATCAAAAAAGAAATAATGTATCTACTCAACAGGGCAACCTTTGTTTTCTAATGTTAAAACTGAAGAAGTATAAGAAGCACTATGTGAGATGCTTGCTTCTAGGTTGAAAGACCAATTAGGTAGAGGCCAGGTATTGTTTCTGAATAAAACCTTGAAAAAAGTGGCTAGAGCCCATATCCCTTTCATACAAATTTGTCTTGGAACTAAAGAACAAACAAAATAGGTATCGACGGAAACAAAATGCTGGAGTAATATATCTTTTAGTTTAGTTTGTGCCACCCACATGCCAATATCCCTAATACAGAAGAACATGTAGTAGTTTCTAACCGGCCCACATTAAAGCAAAAAAATTAAAACACGGCATCCTCTATTGTAGAATTAAGAAAAATATGCTCTCTTGGGATAGATTGGTTCACCTTGAGGTACAATGAATAGATTTAAAAAACAAGCAGAAGTTAGTCCTGTTGTGGGATCTGCAATAATACTCGCTTAGGAAGAATTGCAAGATACAGGGCATCCATACTCACATGAGAGAGCGGATCTGCAGGCTGAGCATTCATGAGAAGGTGAACCTCTGTGACACATGAGTGTAGCTCGTCCCGTCGCTACTCTTCGCCTCCCACCAACACCGCGTCAGCAGATTGATTGGAATATCAATTCCTAAAAAGCATGATCATACAAAAGGGTTTTATCAGCAGACATATACTGGTTCCAATGATGGAGCTTCTCTATGAAACCAAATTTAAAATATACTGGAATATTATGCAAACTTCTAGAAAATAGTAGTTGTATACAAGATGCTAGTAGTACCTGCTTGGGCTTGAGGACTCGCTGCAAGTGACAATGGCCCTCCATATTGTTGTGCAAAGCCTGTTACAGCAGCAGCTGTAGAAGCCACAGTTGAGAAGGGGAACATCTGTGGGAATTGCATGTTGTAGCCCTGTCCACTTGCATAGTTGGGCGTAGTGCTTCCGGACTGCCCAAACTGGAAGTATGGATAAAAGGGACTGGTTCCAGTCACCATGCCAGTTCCTGCTCCTCCGTAAAACGGGTACTGGTTTCCTCCATAGATGTTGTAGTAGTTCTGATGAACAAAAGGAGAAATATACATAAGTATTGCGCCATGATGTCTGTTAGGAGCTCTGTTATGTACAGGTTAAATTGCACTTGAATTATGTTTGTATGCAGTTTCCATCTGCTTATCTGACAAATAGATGTTAATTTAAGTGTTCATGCTGTTACATTTCTGTCCATTTGCTTGCTTACCGCCCAAACTTTCACCAGATAGTGCTTTGTGTTGTGTTTTTGATATTGTCGCATTTGACACATAAGAGTACTATAGCATCTGTTGATTAGAAGTAAGATTTGTAGTCTAATTTCCCAACTGTAAGCATTCTCAGTATATCTGTCTAGTTAGGCTAATAGTGATGTGATAATTACCAAGGAATCTTATTCCTGCTATCTTAATAGTTGTTCATAAACCATGCTCTGTTACACTATGCCAGTATATATACTATCCTGCTACATTAAAATCAGTACCATCTCCCTCCTTCCCTCTAGTTCTATTGCTGTAGTGATATACCCCAGATCTTTTGTCCACCTCACACCTATTGAAATTCCTAGATTTATACATCTTTCTAATTGACTCCAAACTAACAAAAACACTGGCCTGTAGAACAGAGGGGCTGCTTGCTGGTTGTCTGCCTCTGCATGTTGGATCCAACTGGGCCAGAGCCATAGCTGAGTGTTGTAGGCACTAACTGTAAACCTGTGTGCTCTGGCCTACAGGCCGTTTTACAGGTTTGGAAAGCTCCTTGGTCAGAAAATTCAGTTACCTGCTCGCAGAGGGCTCCGAGCCTACCCATGGCCAGTCGGCCATTCTGCCCAGTGACAACAGCGGTGCCGACCTGTATGCACGAGAAAGTGATTAGATGGACCCGACGAACAGAACACCGATTTACTTAGCAAATAAGCAAACTATTTACTTGATTTTTTTTACATTGCAAGACAAACAAAATTGGCTAACAAGTTGTAAACTAACTTTAGAAATCTCGTGCTGCCTAAACATATGAAGCAATTCCTCGTCTCCTCTTCACCTCCATTTTTTTCACCCAGGAGAAATTCACATGTTTGTCAAAAACCAAAAGGAGTCTAATCCAAGGCAGAAAATACACACATATGTTTAGAAAAACAATAAATCAAGAAGTAAAAATTAGGGAGGAAGATGACTCGGCCGCAGATGGGTAACCTAGACTGGGGACATGTGACGACGGCCAGCACCGCCTGGAACTCCGACCTCGCTGCTCCTTCCCCCATGACCATCGCCCTCATCCTCCCCTGCTCCACGCCCACCACAAAGACCACGCCGCCCTGCTCTCCTATGGCGGCGACCTGCGCCCGATCCAGACGCACTCCTATGGCGGCAACCTGCGCCCGATCCAGACGCACGGCGCGCGGCAGCAGCGGATCCAAAAAATAGCCACCCAAACTAACCTAAACATCAAATCAATTAGGATTACTGCCAAGAATCAGAGCAAAAATTTGGGGGGGGGAGGCAAGGAAGAACAAGGAAATGCAAAGAAGAAGGCACATACGTGGCTGAGGGCCGAAGATGTGCGAGCTCTCGGCAAAGGCGTCCATGGCATCCTTGTCCAAGACACCTCCGCCCTCCCGTTCGCCGCCGCCGGCCATGACGAACTGGACAAGCTTGTCCTTGACCAGCAGCAGCATGATGGCCTTGGGGCTCCACAACTGCTTCAGCGATGTTGGCCCGGCCTCTCCAGCCCCTCCGCCGCCGTACGCTCTGTTCCACCGCCACGGAATCTCCTCCTCCGTGGAGAGCTCCCGCAGCCGCGGCGTGAGCAAGGAGGCCTGGATAGTGGTCGCCGCCGCCGTCGGAGAAGCTCGCCTCCACGCCAACAGCTAGTGGGCGCCGGCTGGGGGGAGCGACCGGCGAGGCTCTGGCCCAGGTCAGAGAGGCAAGCATGGGAGCCAGCGTCGAGGAAAGAGGAGATGAGGAGACGAGCGGGGAGAGGGACGGGGCGGCGTGGGAGAGAGGAGGGAGCGAGCGAGGAGAAAAGGCAGATGCGTTACTTTTTCCTTTTACCCCTTCTCCATCTAGGGTTTCTTGCCTCTGTTACGCAGAATTGAACGAAAGGCACGTCAGACTCTTGACCCCACACATAACGAGCCCCACTTGTCATTGACTCTCCAAACAGCCATGAACGTGAAAAAAAAACGGCCCACCACAGCGCGCGGCAGCAGCGGATCCAAAAAATAGCCACCCAAACTAACCTAAACATTAAATCAATTAGGATTACTGTCAAGAATCAGAGCAAAAATTTGGGGGGGGCGGGGGGGGGGGAGAGGGGGAAGGTAAGGAAGAACAAGGAAATGCAAAGAAGAAGGCACATACGTGGCTGAGGACCGAAGATGTGCGAGCTCTCGGCAAAGGCGTCCATGGCATCCTTGTCCAAGACACCTCCGCCCTCCCATTCGCCGCCGCCGGCCATGACGAACTGGACAAACTTGTCCTTGACCAGCAGCAGCACGATGGCCTTGGGGCTCCACGACTGCTTCAGCGATGTTGGCCCGGACTCTCCAGCCCCTCCGTCGCCGTACGCTCTGCTCCACCGCCACAGAATCTCCTCCTCCGTGGAGAGCTCCCGCAGCCGCGGCGTGAGCAAGGAGGCCTGGATGGTGGTCGCCGTCGCCGTTGGAGAAGCTCGCCTCCACGCCAGCAGCTAGTGGGCGCCGGCTGGGGGGAGCGACTGGCGAGGCTCTGGCCCAGGTCAGAGAGGCAAGCAGGGAAGCCAGCGTCGAGGAAAGAGGAGATGAGGAGACGAGTGGGGAGAGGGACGGGGCGGCGTGGGAGAGAGGAGGGAGCGAGCGAGGAGAAAAGGCGGATGCGTTACTTTTTTCCTTTTACCCCTTCTCCGTCTAGGGTTTCTTGCCTTTGTTACGCAGAATTGAACGAAAGGCACGTCAGTCTCTTGACCCCACACATAACGAGCCCCACTTGTCATTGACTCTCCAAACAGCCATGAATGTGAAAAAAAACGATGGCCCACCACAGCGCGCGGTAGCAGCGGATCCAAAAAATAGCCATCCAAACTAACCTAAACTGCCAAGAATCAGAGCAAAAAATTTGGGGGGGGGGGAGGAAGATAAGGAAGAACAAGGAAATGAAAAGAAGAAGGCACATACGTGGCTGAGGGCCGAAGATGTGCGAGCTCTCGGCAAAGGAGTCCATGGCATCCTTGTCCAAGACACCTCCGCCCTCCCGTTCGCCGCCGCCGGCCATGACGAACTGGACAAGCTTGTCCTTGACCAGCAGCAGCACGATGGCCTTGGGGCTCCACGACTGCTTCAGCGATGTTGGCCCGGCCTCTCCAGCCCCTCCGCCGCCGTACGCTCTGCTCCACCGCCACGGAATCTCCTCCTCCGTGGAGAGCTCCCGCAGCCGCGGCGTGAGCAAGGAGGCCTGGATGGTGGTCGCCGCCGCCGTCGGAGAAGCTCGCCTCCACGCCAGCAGCTAGTGGGCGGCGGCTGGGGGGAGCGACCGGCGAGGCTCTGGCCCAGTTCAGAGAGGCAAGCAGGGGAGCCAGTGTCGAGGAAAGAGGAGATGAGGAGACGAGCGGGGAGAGGGACGGGGCGGCGTGGGAGAGAGGAGGGAGCGAGCGAGGAGAAAAGGCGGATGCGTTACTTTTTTCCTTTTACCCCTTCTACGTCTAGGGTTTCTTGCCTCTGTTACGTAGAATTGAATGAAAGGCACGTCAGTCTCTTGACCCCACACATAATGAGCCCCACTTGTCATTGACTCTCCAAACAGCCATGAACGTGAAAAAAAACCGACGGCCCACCACACGCCAGCAGCCAAAAGAGAGCTACAGGGAATGAATCCAGCGGCCGAACGAGCATCGCGCACGCGGGGGCGCTAGAATGGCGGGTAGTGTAGCGTGCTTTATATGTTTCATGCCATTCGTAATATTGCATTGTAGATAGACAAAAAGATATAGGTATTAAATTTTGTGGCTCTAGCATAAATGTTTATCACCATGGTGACATTTCTTTTTCAATTTAGATAAGAAAAAAGAGACAAGTATTGAACAGAGAGTAGAGAGGATAAGAGCATTGTAGTTCAGTGTGGTTCATGCCAAAGACTGTGACACATATAATTTCTTAGGATAGTGCAAATTCATTGATGATGCAGCGGAAGTAACACAAGTTCTGCTAGAATTTCTCTCACATAACATGGATAGAGGTGAGTTTTGCATAATCCGTCTCAGTAACAAGCTTGCACTGAGTAATTCTTTTCAAGAAGCTTACCATGCACAACTACAGGATACTTGTAGTTCTCAGTGGCAATTGACAGCTACATTCTTCAATGGGAGACCTAGCATATAATTGCCTTGAGTACAACAATACATGATCTTCTGGCAACAAACTGTTCATGACTGACGCATAATATGTCCTCTGCCCGCATTTTAATTATTTATATTAATATTTCTGGTTATCACTGCAGGAGTTGCAATGGATTTGATGAGGGAAGTCTGCAATGCAGACTGTGCTAAGTGTACCCGCTCCAGATTTTATCGACAGTAAATGGTCAACTGCTATTGACAGGTGCCTTCTTGCACTCTTCTAACCCAGATTTGGCATGTTTTTCATTTTCTACTATCATCGCATAGTTGCACAAAAATACGTAAGAGCATGGCTCAAAACTCACAGAGAGGCACAACTTTGAAATGGTTTTATTTAAACAATGAAACAATGTTTTTTGACTGAAAATCTGTAGTATATTTTGATTATGGGGACACGGCTGAAATGTATACACCAAGAAAACATAATTCTCTTCAGTTGAATTTTAAATTCATGTTTTGGAAATCAAATCCATTTCAAATTTCATGATTTTGGCTAGAATGATTAATGCTACACCGCTGCTGATGCCAAAGGTTGTGACACTTTTTTAATGATAGTGCAAATTGATTGATGATGCAGCGCAACTAGTACAAGTTCATTATGTCCACTGTCCATCCATGAATTGTTTTACGATTGTTTCTCCCGTTGCAATACACGGGCACATAGTAGAAGAAATATGTGTGCGTTGATGGGTGCTGGAGGGCCGTCCCCTTGAGGACATGGACAAGGTGCATGTGGTGCACAACACGACCTCATGTCTTACCACGTCGACCAGCCAATGACCATCATTGGACATGCTCTTCTCCTGGACGCCACTGGGAAGAAGCCTGTCTCTATTGATCCGTTTGCGCCCGTCACTAATGCACGTGGAGTCGGAGTGAGAGTTTTTCATGGGCGTGACACAAACTACTCGATTTTAAACTAATTTTCGTGCAAATCAATGTAGCAAAGTATGTGTGTTTCAGAAATTTTATTTTTTATTTTTGAAAGTATGCCAATGCTTTTTTTTTCTATCGTTTGGGTAGATTCCAGCAGAGTGTTTACCTATTTTTTATTTTCTGCATGTTATGAGAATGTTGCGTCTAATATGTTTAAAATTGTCATTTTAGCTTCCCCTCAAATTAGTTTTGTCATTTTAGCTATCATTCATTGCAATTATAGAACACACAAAAGAAGTATAGGCAGTGACATATGCCAACATGGATGGACCCGTGTGGATGGGGCACTTAAGTCATATTTATTTTAGGATGTGATTTTTTTTTCTTCCGTTGTAACGCACGGGCAATCTACATCAAGATCGTACGTACCATTGCACACGGTGTCACTTCACTGTCCGAAAGCTCACATAAATACGGAGTATATTTCTTCTAGGGAGAAAAATAACACATTAAAGTTGCACACAGTGCAGCAGTACCACTGCACAGAACAGTCGGCATTACACGCAGCCACAGTGAAACGACGGCCATTCTCACCTCAGAAACTCTTGGCGTTCCCCTTCGGATTGCCCTCGAACCGTCCGATCCTGAAGTGACTGAGCTCCACGCCGGCCTCCGCCGCCGTCCCTGACTCGCCGTCCAACGCCATCTAGGCGAGGATCTTCCCGACGGCGGGGCCCATCTTGAACCCGTGACCGGAGAACCCTGCGCCGACCACCACGTCCCTCCCGAACTCCTTCCCGTCCAAGAAGTCGATCACGAAGTCCTCGTCGGGAGTCATGCAACACATGCACAGCTGGCAGAGCACCGGCCCGCCGGTGGTGTCCACGTGGCCCGGCATCACCTCGTCGATCCACCGTGCCACGAGCTCCGCCATCCCGCCCGCGCCGGTGCCGATGGCCCAGTCCCTGCCGTCTGGGTCGCACGGCGGCCCGCCGTTCTTGGAGATCTTGATCAGGCCCGGGTACTCCATCGACGGCTTGCCGTAGAAGCCGGGGTCGCCGTAGCTCCCGAACGTCGGGAATCCGGCCTCTGCACTCAGCTCGTGCTCCGCCCGGGCTTGACCTTCCAGTAGCAGAAGAGGGTGTGCACCGGCAGGTCGGCGCCGGTGACGGACTTCACCAGCTTGCTCGCCCACGCGCCCACCGTGATGATGCACTTGCCGCCCAGGAACTCCTCGCCGGTCGATGTCTTCACCACGATCGTTGTTCCCGCTCCTGGCCGAAAGATATCAAGTTTGGTTACTTTCATGGCCGTTTCACTTTCACTTCGTGTACGTACGATCTGGATGTTTACGCAACGAAGAACATGTGCGAGTGACACGGCCTCGCTCGTGTCTGCCACTCACCTTCCTGCTTCCTGGCGATGTCGACCACCTCCGCCCTGTCCCTCACGACGGCGCCCATCTTGGCGGCGAGCGCCTGGAACATGGCCACCGCCTTGGTCGCCTTTATCACACCGCCCAGCTCGCTGCTCGCCGCCGCCCATCCCTGTGGCACCCTGAACGCTTCCGCCCATGCCGGTGCATCCGCCGACGACGGCACGAGCTCGGTGGCGCTGCCGTTGGCGACGGCGGCTAGGAAGGCCGGATCGTCCCGGTGCCCCAGGTTGAAGTGCGGGGTGGGCGTGAGGACGGCGTACCCGGCGTCGCGCTGGGCGTCGTCCCAGAGGCGGTGCGCGAGGCGGACCATGGGCGGGTACTGCGGCCGCGTGTAGGTGGGGCGGGTGATACGGGACTCGCCGTGCGACGAGCCGCGCTGGTGCAGCAGGTCGAAGCGCTCGAGAAGGAGCACGCTCGCGCCCCGGGCCGCCGCCGCGTGCGCAGCGCAGCTGCCCATTATGCCCGCGCCCACCACGATCACGTCGAACGAGCGGTCGGCCGGCGGCGCAGCCATGGTTGCTGTTCCTGTGTTACTGGCTTACTGCGTGCGTGCTCTGCGCAAGCCTGCTCTGGTAGTGGAGACCGGAGAATGTGCGAGGCGGATGGGTTACAGCGACCAGGAGATAGGCCTATTTAAAGACGGCGAATTAACAGGTGAAAACAAAGAACGGATGCTAAATCTCAGTCGAGTGAGACTTAACCAAGTTTCAGTCGATGCTATATCCGCAGGATCTTACGTGGAGATTCGTGCAAAATTTTCTTCTTAATTTTTCTTTTTCTTTCTTACATGTTACGTCACTTGACTTAGACTTCGTTAAGTCTCGGTCAACTGAGACCTAGCCACGCCCAACAAACAAACTAGCGAAACCTTATAAGCTTCGCGTTAGCTATGGCCAGGTACAGCTCAAGATGGCAACGGGCCCGAAACCTGCGTACCCGCGGGTTTTTATCCTATTAGAAAACGGGGATGAACGTCTTTCTAAACCCACGGATCACTGATCACCGATGAATACATTATAAAACCCGTCATGTTTCGTGGGTTCAAATCTGTTTCAGTGATACCCGACCCCGAAACTCGACAAACCCGTCAAAATACACCCATCTACTGATCCAGCCTTGAGGCCCATCTAAATACACTAACACGAGTAGACAACCGGCCCAACAACTTCAGCCCAGCGCCTCGGTTCCTCGAGTGCATCGGCGCCCCTCGCTCGTTCGCTTGAGCTGCCGCGCATAGGGCACAGCCGCACCGCACACCACACACGGGACGCACACAATCCGAAACCTAAACCTAGTCTTCCGTCGCCGCCTGGGCTCGATCCCATCTCGCAGCACCGCCCAACCACCTTCGGCGCCGGCGAGCCGCCTCCCTCCACTTCTGCCCCACCGAGCTGCCTCCCTTCATGCACCCCTCCACATGTCCTTTTGTAAGGACAAAGGGCGCCGCCGCCGGTGACGAACTCCATGGTGGGCTGGTGGCGTCCCGTCCCAAGTCAAGAGAAAGGGCGCCGCCGCCGATGTCTGCAGCCGCCCGTCGCCCTCCTCTATCTACCGCAACCATGCGGAGGTGGTGGAAGCGCAGCTAGCCGTGGCCTTCAAGGAAGAGAAGGCCGAGGGCTTTCCAATCCGGTCCCCAAGCCTCCATCCAACTTCAACGTCATGAAATGCCAGTGTTCTCATTGACTGCTCGCGGGGACGGGTTCCCCGTGGATTTTGAAAACCTAACGGGTTTAGGGGACATGGAAAAACTAGCCCCGTGCATAGGTATGGGAATGAGGACGGGTTTGTGATTTTCTCATGGAGATAGATTTAGTCAAAGCAAAATCCGATGGGTTTCGTCCCCGTTGCCAGGTACAACTTCGCATTAGCTATGATCAGCCGCCTCGGCAACCGTCCGATGCCGCCCGAAACAGCCGTTCGATCAACCGTCCCAGCCAACTGGGAGCCTTTGCAACAGCTAGCTTGTTGCGCTCATGGATTTGCAACAAGGACCTTGTTGCAAAGGTCCACTGAGACAGCAACACTGCCCCGCCATGGCCTGAGTGCCTCGGCCATGGAGCGTCGCCGGCCGTCGATGTTGTCGCGCCTCCTCCGAACCAGCACCTCGGGCAGCTGCCTCTACTCCAGCACGACAACGACGAGCTCTCACGCCAGGCACTCCTCTGGCGATTTCTGTAACCAAAGCTATGTTTCTGAAACATGCGTCGTGTTGCAATACTTGCCATCGTACGCTCTAACACGGGGCGCTCATTCTGCGCTTTCTGCAACCGGGGCTATGTTTCTGAAACAATACCCCTGTTGCAGAAAAGAAAATATTCATCGTCGAACAATTTTTCTTCTTTCTGAAACAAGACTTCTGAAACTAGACCCTACGCCGAAAGAAAAAGTTCACCACCAAACACTTTTTTTTTCTTTCTGAAAACAAGATCTTTGTTGCAGAAAGCTTCTGGAACAAGACGCTTGTTGCAAAAAAGAAAACTAGCTGCACGGGACTTGTCTCTAGTGCGAGCGCTCGATCAAAATCAATCCGACGGCTACGCAGGCGGCGGATGCTGTGCGTGCATTAGCCGGCTGAAGGTTAGCGTTTTCCAATCAGGTACCTGAAAATAAACTTAGTATGAGTCAAATCCATTACCGATCCTTCGTGTTGCTTTGTGATTTGTGCTTGTGGATAGGATTACGTTTTTGAGTGGCGCTAGCTAGTTGTGTTTTTTCCTTGGGGTACGCTCTAGACCTCTAGTTGTTTTCAGTCTATTTTGCGAGAGCAACTAGTTAACAAGCGCTTCTTTAGGAGCTTCACAACGATCAACGCCACTTGGCGCGCTCTCAGCCATCGTCACGTGTCGCGCTCTGGGCACTCTCTCTAATTTTTTTTGTACGCGTTTTTCGGTTTTTTAAACGGGTTTTTCTTTTTTTTTGACTTTTTGGTTTTCCACTGGTCTTCCTTAGCTTTTGGACAAAAAGAAAGTTTGAAAAAAAAAATTGCGTGAAAAAACGCGCTTTTTTTTGCTTCCGGGAGAGGCACGGTTTTACTTCCGCGAGAGGCACATCCATGCCTCTCGAAAACGGAAAAAAATACGCGTTTTCTGTTTTTTTTTCTTCCGCCAGAGGCACGGTTTTGTTTCCGCGAGAGGCATGACTGTGCCTCTCAAAAACGGAAAAAAACGCGTTTCTGTTTTTTTTCCTTTCGCGAGAGGCATGGTTGTGCTTTTTCGAGAGGCACGGACGTGCCTCTCGGAAACGGGAAAAAACATGTTTTCTGTTTTTTTCCTTCCACAAGAGGTACGGTTTTGCTTCCGCGAGAGGCACGGTTGTGCTTTCGCGAGAGGCACGGCCGTGCCTCTCGGAAACAAAAAAACGTGGTTTTTGTTTTTTTTTTCTTCCGCGAGAGGCATGGTTTTGCTTCCATGAGAGGCACGATTGTGATTTCGCGAGAGGCACGGCCGTGTCTCTTTCGGAATTCGACCCTTTTTTTGTTAAAAAAAAGTTCGTCAAAACCTATCAACATGGGATCTACTTTTGAAGATATCGATGCGAGGAATCCAACAGTGAAAACGGTTCGAGATTTGAACGAATGGTTTAAGAGATAAAACGTTTTGAATAAACGGATCTACGAAAAAAGGGAAAACTCCCAGGTTGCGACAAGTAGCGCACATGCAGCGCGTCACTTGTCACAACCTGGAAAGGTGGGAGCGATCTTTGCAAGGAGTACTCCTGTCTTAGTGATTTCGCTATTTTGTAGTCCGGTTGTTTTTTTGTAGTTGGGCCGTTTCAAGGCCTGCTGCTGCGGGTTATTTTTTCAAGTTTGCTCCTTACGCAGAAAACCATGCATATGCTCAAAAAGCTTAGCTATACCCCTAAAAAATGCTCAAAAAGCATGCATGCACGTTGATCGCTTAATGCTATATATGAATTATTATTTTTGAATAGAAAAAAAATCCATTAACCAACTGGTGCAGCAACGTCGCTAGCAACCAAACTTGAAACAAAATCCGGCAGATGCTCCGTCCAAACAGTGGAAAGGGTAGTTAACCGGCTGAAGGATTGGAAAGAGAAATTGCTATCACTTGGGGGTAAGGAAATTTTATTAAAAACGGTTATCCAGTCTATCCCTGTTTTTGCTAAGGGTGTGTTTAAAATCCCAAAGAAGGTTTGTAAAGAAATCATAGATGCCATGTCTGCTTTTTGGTGGGGTGATACAGAGGAGGAAAATAAAATGCACTGGTTAGCATGGTGGAAAATGTGCATACCAAAAGTTAGGGGAGGCATGGGAGATCTCCATGCTTTTAACTTAGCAATGTTGGCAAAACAAAGTTGGAGATTGATAACCCATCCTAAAACTTTATGTGCCAGAGTTTTACGAGCTAAATACTTTCCTGACGGTAATCTTCTTAGGGCGAGGCCAAAGAAGAGGTCATCTTACACATGGCAAAGCATTTTTGCAGGGCTACAAACTTTCCGCAGAGGTCACATTTGGCGTATTGGCTCAGAGTGAAAGTAAATATATGGGATGATCACTGGATTCCGTCTAGTCAGACTAGGATGATCATGACTAGGAGAGGTAGTACCTTGCTCAGGACAGTGGATGAACTGATGATTCCGGGTATTGCAAGCTGGGACGGGGAACTGATAAGAAGCATTTTCTTGCCATTGGATGCGGAGAGAATAATTAATATCCCACTGTCAGAAAATGCTACAGAGGATTTTATTGCTTGGAATCACACAAAATCATTTTCCTTTACGGTCCGATCAGCATATTACGTTGAGTGGGAACACCAATTTGGATCGAGATGTTCGAGTATTCAGAGCACATCTAACATGAACCCAATTTGGGAAACGGTTTGGAAACTGGAAATACCTAGCAAAGTTAAGATCTTTGTATGGCGGGCGTTGCATGGCTTGATCCCTGGCATGGCTGTGCTGGCTCGACAACATATCAAAGTTTCACCACTATCCATGTGTGTCGTTCTGGCCTGGAAGACATCAAACATCTAATTTTCAGTTGTCCAAGAGCAGTTTTAGTTTGGCGTGCACTGGGATTAGATGTCATCATTAAGCAAGCTCTTAGCGTGGATCATTCTGGCTCAGTAGTACTTGAAGAGTTGTTGCGCCGACCGCGTGGGAGCTCACCGGTGCTTGGGCAGCTGGGTCTACATGAGACGTTGACAGTTGGCGCGTGGTACATTTGGTGGGAAAGAAGAGAAGCATGCAAAGGAGAAAGAGTTAAACCCCCAAACAGCACAGCTTTTGCTATTCATGCGATAACGGGCAACTCGGTGAGAAGACCGAGCAACATCCAAGGCTTGAAGTATACATGGGAGAAGCCAGAACCAGGATCATACAAACTAAACTCTTATGCATCTTTTTTCGAGGATAGTACTGGAGCCATTGCTGCGATCGTGCGTAACTGCAGAGGAGAAGCTATGGCAGGTGTGGCAGAACCCTTCACATATGCAGATAGCGTTGCTACGGCAGAAGCTTTAGCCCTTCGCCGAGGTCTTCAATTGATCAACCAAATTGGCTACTAAAATGTGCTGGTTGAATCAGACCGCCTTGAGGTTATCATGGCATGCAAAGGTGATGTGGATATTTTGGCGCCTTACTCTGCGATCTTAGCGGATTGCTTTCGCTATGTCCATGAGGTCAATTCAATCCGTTTTCAGCATTGCCCAAGGGAAGCTAATGGCTTGGCACATTTCTTAGCTAGACATGCTTATTATTCAAATTTGATGTATAATTGGGATGATGATCCCCTAGCTTTCTGATCCCGCATGGACTACAGGATATTATACTCGTAAACTCACAATAAAGTGCCAAGTGATTTTCCCTTAAAAAAACAGTGGAGGGCATTGCTGCATGAGAACCAAATTGCGCTAGAGCATGCGTTACTGAATTACAGGTTCTACGACAAAAGACAAATTCAAAACGATCAATCTTTTTAGTTAAATTCAAAACGATCAATTTTTTTAGTTTGCTAACCACGTGTCCCATGCGGTCAAGTTGATCGCTTACCTAGTACTCCACCACTTTGATGCACTCTACATTTTTTTTGACATAGTATAGACGCAGATATTCATACATACGCACATACACTCACCTCTATAAATGCATGCTCACACATTCTATCCCTATGAACATCTCCGAGAGATTAAGCTGGCACATCATCTTGAGATTGACAAAGTCAGACGACTTCGTAGTCAACATGAATGTCTCCTCTCACAGAACGCACATCACTGGAAGACATGAAATAAATTCAGAAAAATGCGAGCACAAGTGTCAAGTCTATGACTTGAACCCCCGTGGGCTGGGGATACCACTTTTCTCCTAACCATCCAACCACATGTTGGTTTGCGCACTCTACATTTTTCATGTGCCATGAATAGATCCACACTTTGTGTTGTACTTTACATTTTCTTTAAGTTTTTTTCTATTTTTCTTTGTGGTAATACCAATGCACTTAATTCATTCTTAATTAGAAAATTAATTTTTTAGCTTAGTTTTCTTTTTATTATGTCTTAGTTTATTGATGTTTATTCAATTTTTTGTCATCATGTTCTTTAAATTTTTCTTCATTTTCCTTTTTCTTTTAGGTGATACCAATGCCCTTAATTCATTCTTCCTTAAAATAATATTTGTAATTATTTTCCTTTTCTTCTCTTTTTACATATGTTATTCGGTTTTGCTATTGGACACGTGGCGGGATTTTTTTTCCAGTTCAGTCACATTTTTCATTTTCATGCGTGTTTGTTTCATTTTCATTTATTTCTTGAGTTGTATTTTTATTTTGGTGGATGTCGTGTATTTTGTAAGTATACATGTAAATACTATACAATGTGCGTGTAAATTGTACTAGAGTACATAAATTATACTACAATAATTTTATTCTCACATATTATAAAAAGTGTAATTTTTGTGCAACTTTTTGCAATTATTTGTTTTAATTATTTTTATCTTCTATCTTATTTAAGCGTAATACCAATGCCTCCAATCCATTTTTTCTTGGAAAATACCAATGCCTCCAATCCATTTTTTCTTGGAAAACTTCACTTTTCGATCGTTTGCACTATTATATGCTTATTATAAAAAAATGTAATTTGTGTGCATGTTTTTGTCGTCTTTTTTCAGTTTATTAATTCTTCTTTAAGAGTAATACCAATTTCACTAATTTATACTTCCCTAGAAAACTTATCTTTTTATTTTCTTTAGTATATAGAAGGATGGGGGAAGACGAAGGCAGCTAGGCCTTTAGATCCCGATCTGGCAGTAGAGAGTGATTTGATTTTAGTTGTTTTCCTTTTAGAGTAATGCCAATGCTCTTAATACATTTTATTATAACATATTCCTCTTTTCATTTTAGTTTGTGATTTATTTAGTATATTTCTTTGTTCACTAATAAGATAAAGTGGCTAGCATGAAAAATTCTTTTCTTCTTCTCGCTTGTGATAATGTTTCTTGCTCCTTTTTATTATTGTTTGATTTGGTGATTTCATTTTTGTTTGATTCTCTCCTATATTTTTACGTCTGGTAGCAGTATGATGATGCAATCGGTGACACTATTTAATTTATGTTAACAACTTAAATGAAAATCATAACTATTATTCAAGTTGCACCAGTTTATATTTGTTCTTACACAATATGGAAGAGTGGAATTTTTGTGTATCATTTTCTTTTAAGTTTTTTCTTCACTTTCTTTTTCTTTTAAGAAGTAACAACTCCCTTCGTTCATTCTTCCTTAGAATAACAATTGTATTTATTTTGTTTTTCTTTCTTTTTACATATGTTATTCGGTTTTGCTATTGGACAAGCGGATGAATTTTTTTCAGTTCAGTCATTTTTTCGTGTTCATGTGTGTTTGTTTCTATTTAAAAATTATTTTTATTGTGTTATTTTATTTTATTTTATGTGCATATGTCGATATTGTGTGTTTTGTAAGTAGACACATAAATATTGTAAAATATGTTTGTAAATTATATTAGAATACAAAAATTGCACTATTTATGTTTATTCACGCATATTGTAAAAAGTGCAATTTCTGTGTAAATTGTTTAAAACTTTTTGTCATCATTTGTTTTACGTATTTTAATCTTCTTTCTTCTTTAAGGGTAATATGGATGCCACTAATTCATTCTTTCTTGGAAAACTTTATTTTTTGATTTGTTGAACTATTATATTCTTATTATAAAAAGAAATGTCATCTTTGTGCAAAATGTGTGCAAATATTTTTCATCATATTTTTAGTTTCATTCTCGTTCTTCTTTAAGGGTAACACAAATGCCACTAATTCATTCTTTCGCAGAAACATTCATTTTTGTGTTTATTTTATTTTATTTTTAGTATATAGAAGCCTGGGGGAAGAAGAAGGCAGCTAGGCCTTTAGATCTTGATGTGGTTGTAGAGTGATTTGACTTAACCAAAAAGTAGGCGCCTATCAAATAGTTGGCCCTTAATATATGTCGTTGTTTCTTTATCATGGTTCTTTTTTTTGTTAGTATGATGTAGTGACATGTATTACATGCCATTGACGTTTTTGTTTTTGAATTATAAGTATCATGATGAATTTCTCTTATTGCTTGGTTTTACTTTGGATTAAGCCAACAAGTGTGTGGGGGCATGAGTGTGTGCATACATTTGTGTGCGCGCGCAAGCATTCTAGTTGTTCATGTAAGTCAATTTCATTTGTAGTTTCTTCTGCTTAAAATATCTCCAAAAGATGATGTAGATCTATAAATAACCCTTTTTTACATCACGAAGACCCAAAAATAATGCTCCAACAGATGATGTAGATGTAAACTAAGGCACATATCCGCGTGAGAGTTTGTGCTTTTCTTTGTTCTCCATCGAACCATAGAAAATGATTGTATTTTTAATAAAACAAAGATACAAAAATTTTGCAGGTTATCTTCCGAGCTACAGTATGGATATGTATGTGGTCCTTACTACGCCATGCGGAAGTAGGACAGCTTATGGTATCTGGATGCAACCAATAAGAGATGGTAGCACATGATACATACAACTGGTTTGGATGTCGGTTCAGTAATAAGCTATGTGTGTAGGCATATATTTTTACTTTTGGGAGTGCTAAATCTCAGTCGACTGAGACTTAACCAAGTCTCAGTCGATGCTATATCCACGGGATCTTATGTGGGGATCTGTGCATTTTTTTTAGTTTTTATTTTTCTTTCTTACATGTTACGTCACTTGACTTAGAGCATCTACAGCCAGATCCCTCAAACCATCTCTCATATGCCCGCGGACGCACCAGATCAGTGACCGGACAAGAGAGAAGAAAAAAAGTGACCCAACCGGACCCCTTATATCTTCCCTATATGTCCGGGCTGTCCGCGAACCCTCATATCCATCTCAAATATGGGGAGGATATGAGGGCTCGCGGACACGCCCGGGCGCGCCCGGTCAAGCCGCCACATAGGACACGGCCCCACCCCGGACCACCTTTTCTCTTTTTTTAGTCATTCTTTTCTTTCTCTCTCTTTATCTCCACCAATCACGTGCAAGTGACCGGACATATGAGGAAGAAAATGAGGATTGTGGCTGCGCGGATGGATAAATAGGGACTCAAAACGGACACGCCCGGTCACTGACCGGGCGCGTCCGCGGGCGTTTGAGGGGTCGAATTAGAGGTACGTGGTTGGAGATGCTCTTAGACTTGATTAAGTCTCAGTCGACTGAGGCCTAGGCACACCCTTTTAGTTCTGCCGGTTGTGGCTACTTTTTTTCAATTAATTTTGTAGTACTTCATTACTGGAACTTTGGAGGTTATCCTCCTTTTGTGAAAATAGATAAATATCAAATGGTTCGAAGGCTTAAGGAGATCATCTCTTTCTTCATCTTAAATAAATATCAAATGTGGAGGATGACATTGTGTGGAAACATACCCCTAGTGGCCACTACTCGGCGGAATCTGCGTAATGCACAATTCTTGGGTACCATAAGCTCCCCAATGATGCACACGGTTTGGAAGGCTTGGCCCCACCGAAGGTCAAGTTCTCCACGTGGTTGGCCATGCAAAATAGGATATGGACGGTGGATAGGTTGGCCAAAAGAGGATGGCGAAACTGTGGCTTATACCCTCTATGCAAACATGAGCAAGAATATGTTGATCATCTTTTCTTCAAATGTGAGTTCTCCCTTCGGCTCTGGGGAGTGCTCAAAGATTGGTTGCAGCTTGAACACTTGAACATCGCTGCCTGGCACCTGAAGCGTTCCATCACGGATTGGTGGATTGGCATGTCGACGCTTCCGTCCCAAGTAGGAAGGTCGTGGCCTCACTCGCAATGCTCGCCTCGTGGGCAATATGGAACGAGAGGAATGCAAGACTCATCCACCACAGGAGAAACCCACCGATGATCCTTCTTGCCGACATAGAAAGCGAAGCAAGGGTTTGGGTCTCCGCATGGGCAAAAAGATTGGTATAATTATGCCAGGAGAGTAATGACCTAATGTAATTTGGGGCCACGACCTATGTAACAAACTCTATTCTCTCTTAAATAATCGATGGGGCAAATCTTTTGCCTCTGTCTCGAAAAAAAAACTTTTAGTTCTTGAAAATTTCGTTGGCCTATAGAAGCGATGTGATAGGCAGATTTGGACGGGCTTGGGATTGGCCGGACTCCTGGGCAAGTGAGTGTCCATGCGTGGTAGTCCAGGTCAAGTGAATGCTGTCCATATGCCTACCCAACACAAGTCCAGCCAGAGCAATCTCCTTGTTCTAAAAAAAAAAGCTAGAGCAATCGCCTAGAAAACGACATGACCGTCAGCATCCATGAATAGGAGTGTCTTGACACTATCCAGTGGTGCAAATGCAAAGACAGATCACTCGATAGATCCACGTCGATTGATAGCTCTCATGGGATAAGGTCGGTACCCGTAGCTATAGTAAGGACATTGGAGGGACCGCTGGTCGGAGAAATGGACGGTGGGAGCAGACGAATAGCAGATCGACCAGCTGTGACAGGCTAATTTTCGTGTTTTGACCTTTTTTATATACTATTTCGGTATCTGACCCTTATTGAAAAAAAAATTGAGATCTGACCCTTTTCTTACCGCCAGGCATATTGGCGGTAGGGTAGCGGTAGGATCTGGCGGTAGGCTGTTATACCCTACCGTCAAGGGGTCTGGCGGTAGGCCCTGGGCACGCTCTGTGTTGGAAACTTAGAACTTTTTGGCGGTAGGGTGTCCAACCCTACCGTCAAAGGGCATGGCGGTAGACTATTATACCCTATCGTCAAAGTGCCTGGCGGTAAAAAAAGGGTCAGATCCTGATTTTTTTTCCAATAAGGATCAGATCTCGAAATAGTATATGAAAAGGGTCAAAAACACGAAAATTAGTCGCTGTGACAAGTCCAGGGCGTACGCACGTAGGCGATCCGAAGTTCCAACCACGGCTTTGCTGCTCGGCGCGTAATAGGACAAGCACGCGTGATCAATTCCCACTAGTTTTGTTTTTTTCTCAAATAAGAAAGGTTCACACTAATTTGCATTGATGATAAGCATAAAACATCATCATCAAGCACGTCTCTTCTCGAGTGACCTCCTTACCAGCTTATTCTAGAAACCCAGTCAAAAAAATATTTTTAGAAGCCTACTACTCAAGTCTTAAAAAAAAGATTTGATTGGGCTTCTAAAATAAACTGAGTAAAGAGCAGCTTATTCGAGAAGCCAGCAAAAAAACTGGCGCTTACTCTCGCGGCAATGTACAACCATTTTTTTTAAGAGTACGCAAATTGCGTACCATATCTTTATAGAAGAAGAGATAATTACAAGTACAAGATGACTACAGCTCGCTACGAACAACGAGCGTAGCAAGAACTCCACATCCGGCTAGTTCAAAGACAGCCACCCACAACAGAATAACTACAACACAAAGGAACTTGCCCAAAACAGAAAAACCTTACCGCGTCTCAGCCGACGCCGGCCACCTCCAAAGAATTGCAACTCCCACCGAGCATCCCTTGTCGATGCACCATCCACCCTTACCGCCTAAAGGAGATGGCAAGTGTATGGCGGGACTCGATCAGACCCGAGAAAGACACTGTCTTGGAATCTCTAGCGATGACCGTACATTGCGCCGTGGAAGATCGATCATGAACAGTGGTCAGCACCGGAGGAGCGCAACGAAGAACCTCCAACCCATGTCTCCAGGCACGATGCTCCCACCAGAGGGACGACGTCAAGGACGCCGCCATCATGCCGATCTTGCACCCAATCAAGGCTTTCGCCCGGAGACAACTACCAACACAAGCGAGCGAGGGGGATGTCAACGCATCTCGGCGATGCCTCCAAGGAGGGGTAAGACACCCATGGGTGCCATCGCCGCCGGCCCTGCACAAACTGGGCAGGATTTTCATCCGTAACACGGCACATCACCCCACCTCCAAGGTTTGGGGCAGCTTTGTCCTTGTAGCCTCACACCGCCGCCACCACAACTCCTCGCCAATGAAGCCGCACAACCGTAGTCCACCGACACCACGCACAACAGAGAGAAATGCGGCCCCAACATCCACCACCAACCTCGGCCAGCAGCCTCCTGACACCTCGGCCATGGATCAGAGTCACCACCGTGGTTGTCACCCGCTCCAGGGGACATCCACGCAACGACCCAATCCCCTCAGGCCCAGATCAAATCTGGGAAGCCCCAGATCTGAACCTCCTCTCCAATCACCGCTCCAGCGCCAACACCACCCGGCAGACACCACCGCCCAGCCCCGACACGGAGGAGGCCGAATGCCTACTGCTCGTCAGGAGCTCCTTCCTGACAGAGCCTTCACAGCGCCACCGCCTCCAAGCTGAGATCCAGCGCCGTCGCCTCCAGGCAGCGCCGACGCGCCACTCAGCTTCACCGCCCCTGCTGCCTCCCCGCCGACTCCGCCGCTCCTCCACAAGGCACTCCGCACACCGGCGAAGCCCGCCGCAACCTCACCCCGCAAGCCATCCACAACCATCGCATCCCCAGGGACGACCCGCCTCCGCGCGAAGGGGGCTCGTCAGGGAGCGCCGCCCTCGCCCACCGCCTTCGACAGCCAGGCGTGGCCGCCACCGCCGGCGCCGGCGCCGGCAGCGGCCGGGGAAGGGAGATCGAGTGCCTCTGGTTTCCTAGGGTTAAGGGTACCTCCGGAGCCGCACGAGCGTGCGACCCGGGAGGGGAAAAGTTCGTTCCGCAATGTACAGCCATCAATCGTAGCTATAGCACATCCGCACGTACAATCATCTTTATATCTGGTCCTGCATCGACACGCACATGCATAGTCATCTCCTTCCTCACGTATCTCGGACAGACAGCAGTACACCGCCCAGCTGGCGATTTTATGGGAGACACGACAAGTCTGCATCAACGTACGTGCAACTCCACTGACCGAAAGTTCACAGAAATATACTAGCACAGTACTACTGTATTTCACTTAGCGAGAAACAGAAAACACATGAAAGTTGCACATAGTTCAGCAGTACCGCTGCACAGATTGTTGGTATGGCAATTGCGGTGGTCACCACTTGGACATCACCACCAAATCATTTTCATCTTATGAACTTTTGGAGTTCCCCATCGGGTTGCCGTCGGACCGTCCGATCCTGAAGTGTGTGAGCTCCACGCCGGCCTCCGCCGCCGTACTCGACTCGCCGTCCAACGCCAACTCAGCGAGGATCCTCCCGATGGCGGGGCCCATCTTGAACCCGTGCCCGGAGAACCCGGCGCCGACCACCACGTTCCTCCCGAACTCCTCCCCGCCCAGGAAGTCGATCACGAAGTCCTCGTCGGGTGTCATGGAGTACATGCACGCCTGCCGGAGCACCGGCCCGCCGGCGGTGTCCACGTGGCCCGGCATCACCTCGTCGATCCATCGTGCCACGGGATCCGCCAGCCCACCCTCGCCCTCGGTGGTGCCGATGGTCCAGTCCCTGCTGTCCGGGTCACACGGCGGCCCGCCGTGCATGGCGATCTTGATCAGGCCCGGGTACTCCATCGACGGCGTGCTGTAGATGCACGGGTCACCGTAGCTCGAGAACGTCGGGAAGCCGGCCTCCGTCGTGAGCTCGCGCTCATGCCCGGGCTTCACCTTCCAGTAGCAGAGGAGGGTGTGGAGCGGCTGCACGGGCAAGTCAACGCCGGTGACGGACTTTACCAGCTTGCTCGTCCATGCGCCCACCGTGATGATGCACTTGGCGCCATGGAACTCCTCCCTGTTGGATATTTTGATCTTAAACTCTAAACTGTAGCTATTATGTTCTTAAGATTAAAGATTAAGGATTAAGCTTAAATGAAAATATCTGCTACAGTTTACTGCTACAGTAGGCAGTGCCTACAGTAGCTGGTTCACCTAATCTGATGAGCTGCCCTGATCGGGGGCAGCACCACATCCAACCAGATGTTGGTTCCCCTGGTGTGCAGTGACATATAAAAGGAAGAGAGAGCTAAAGTGATAAGGACATTGGCTAGACACGGCTGCTACTGGCTACCTCTACTCCTTACTTTCATCTCACTCTCTCTGTGCTAAGCTACCGATCAAGCTTATCACTGCAACACTGGGAAGAGCCATCACACACTCCAGATCAAGCTGTTGGAGAAGAAGGAAAAGGGCTTTATCTCAGATGAAGCTCAAGTGCTATTTCAGCAACTACAAAATCATTAAGATGATGCATATATTAACACAAGGTGTGTTTGTTCCAATTTCTATCTCTGATGTGATTTACGTTTTGGGCTAGATGATCTTGAGATCATTCATATGACTTAACACTCCCCGCTTGATGTCTTCACCACGATCGTAGTTCCTTCTCCTGGTCAAAAGATTTCAAGTTTGGTTACTTTGATTGGTTTCGTTTCACTCCGTGTATACATGAAAAGGCACGATGCCAAACTGAAAAATGCAATAATTGTACAATACTCAAATTGGCATTTGCGTGTATAACGACATGGAAATTATGACGGTACGGCACCGGCAGTGTCATATGCACGGGTAAAAATCCTCCATAAATTGTAAAGTATGAATAAATCTGTTGTCTAATAGCATCTCCAACAGCCGCGCTACACGCGGCGTGCTAAAAAAGCTTTTGCAGTACGTTGTTCGTGAGTTTTTGCGCGGCGCGGTGCGCTTGCTCCAGCGGCCGCTGCAAAGTTTAGCGCGCGCGAGCCGCTCCAGCAGACGCGCTAAACTGCAGCGCGCGCGAGCAGCCGACGCTTGCCATATGTTGCGTTTTGGAGATGATGATGATATTTGAAACATGAAAACAAAGACATCACCCAAACAAGTTCATGACATAAAAATTCAAATTCATGCCCACAACATCATCCAACCAAGTTCAAAATCCAAACGAAGTTCATGACAAAGTTCACACAAACGAATGGCACATCTCAACAATCATGCCTCATCCTCGTCTTCGTCCTCCTCTTCCTCCGATTCATCTTCCTCATCCGAAGACGATTCTTTCTCCTCCTCTTCATTGTCGCACGCCGCATCATCATGTGGAGCTCGGAAGGTGTTGGCAAGATCTTCAACGGAAGGTGTGTGATGAGGCACACTGAAAGACATTCCGCCCATGCCGCCCGGAGGTGCTCCCATGCCTCCCATGAGAGACGCAAAGCTCATGCCTCCCATGGTAGCTCCGAAGCCACTCATGTCTCCCATGGCCTTCACGGTAGCTCCGAAGCCACCCATGCCACTCATGCCGCCCATGGTAGCTCCGAAGCCACCCATGCCTCCCATGCCGCCAATGCCACCGCCACCCATGCCGCCAATGCCACCCCCACCCATGCCGCCCATGCCACCGCCAACCATGGCTCTTTTTTGGACCAAGACTTCTTCACGGGCAAGATTGACGTACTCCTTTTGCTTCTCATCAAGAGTAGATGTGTCCATGAAGAACAAGTACTTCTCCCATTCCAACAACCTAGCTCGCTCCTCCATGGCCACCTTCCTCTCCTCCAATGCCACCTTCCTCTCCTCGGCCGCCACCCTCCTCTCCTCGGCCGCCAACCTCCTCTCCTCGGCCGCGGCATCTTGGTTTCTTGCCATCGTCCTCACCTCGTTCGCTTTCTTTCTTGTCTTCACAATAGCTTTCATAGCATTTTTGAGCTCGTCATCTCCTTTCCCCTTCTTCTTTTCTTTTGCGTCTTTCTTGCGTCCATCCGGTCTTTTTGGCTTGGAGTATAAAACCGAGTTTGGTGTAGGGCTTCTCTTGCCGTCATCACTTGATGCCTCCTCCTCATCATCATCCAAATCAATAGTTCGCTTGTGTTCATCATCATCATCATCGATAGCATCACGGGGCTTCCATTTCTTATCATCCTTCAATTCTTCATAGCAATGAGGCAAGGTAAATGGTCTCCCTTTCTTGATCTTCCCTTTCTTGGTCTTCTTCTCCTCTCCTTTGAACAAGTTTTGTGCAATATTGAGCTACATACAAAAAAAAAAACAAGTTAGCACTACAAACACCAAGAAGAAGCATGATGAACATGGAAGAAATGACACTTACCCTATCTATATGATTAGTGCCACTTGGGTTCAACTTGTCAACCGCCTTAAGTGCGGCCGCCCACCTTTGACAATCTCGGTTGATTGTCGACCACCGGGAGCGAAGAGATCTTCCGGAGCGGTCAATTCCACTTTTGTTGTGCACATCAAAGTGTTCCTTCATCCGGAGCCAATATGCATCTCTACTTTGATCACCTCCAACGGAGGGATCCCTCAACACTTGCAACCAAGTATTGCATAGCAAGATGTCTTCATCCATGGTGTAGTTGCCTCCTCTTCCTTTCGGTGCATCTACGATGCCCTCACCATCCTCGTCCACCTCAAACTCATGATCATCGAAATGCATGTCATTGGTTTGAGACCAATGAGAATTGTTGGAGCCAACACCCATAGTTGACATATATGCCTCATCGTTGAAACTACAAAGTATATACAACGAAGCAAATAAGCTATCCATATGTATGCATTCAAAAAACAACAACAACAAAAAGTTGGCGAAATTTTATACCTTGGGGGGCATTTCATCGAACACCTTGTGCGCGTCGGCCGCCGGCTCAACAAGTGAGCTCGCCGGCGCTTCGGTAGCCACCGCGTCCGTCGCACGCCCTGCAAGCTTCTTCCTCGACGGCTTAGAGGAGCCGTCCGCCGCCTTGGTCTTCTTCGCGGATACCTTGCCCTTCTTCGCCCGCGCGGCATTTGGGAGCTTCGAGAGGGGGGCACGTGGGTTCACGGCGGGCGCCGGCGCGACGCCACCCGCCGCCGAGGTCGTCCGTGGCGGCATGAAAAGGCCGCGCGCGATACCGGTGCTTGGAGGAGCACCAGCGGAGGCAAAGCCAAAGCTCCCCGCACTAGGGTTTGCCGCGGCGTCGGCGGCAGCGGCGAAGGGGTCGCGGGTGTAGGAAGGGGTTAGGGGGGTGCCGGCGCGGCCGTCCATCGGGTCAATTCGCCGGCGGCGGCGCGGGCGGGGCGAAAGTGGCGCGTCGGAGAGAGTGCAGCGCGAGCGCTCGAGTGTGCGGCGCGCGGAAGCGGGCGCACCAAATAAACGGCGCGCGATGGCGTTTCGGACCGCGCGCTGAACTCTTTATGCCGCGCGCGCGGTTATTGCGCCTCCGCTGAAGCTCGGTTAGCGATTGCGCGCGCGTTAAAAACCACAAATTTGCGGCGCGGCGCTTATATAGCGCGGCTGTTGGAGATGCTCTAAACATAGGTAGATCAGCACAGAATTTGTAAAACCAAAGCTAACTCAGCCGCTCGGCTCGGCTCACGTGCAGGAGGCGATGTATGGAAATGCACTGACCTTTCTTTCTGGCCACGACGTCGATCACCTCCGTCCTGTCTCTGACGACGGCGCCCATCTTGGCGGCGAGCGCCTGGAACATGGCCACGGCCTTGGTCGCCTTGATCACCCCGCCCATCTCGCTGCTCGCCGCCGCCCACCCCTCCGGCACCCTGAACGCCTCCGCCCACGCCGGCCGCGGCGCGGTCCCCGTCGGGGCGAGCTCGGTGGCGCCGCTGGCGACGACGGCTCGGAAGTTGGGATCGTCCCGCGGGCCCAGGTCGAGGTGCGGGGTGGGCGTGAGCACGGCGTACCCGGCGTCCCGCTGGGCGTCGTCCCATAGGCGGCGCGCGAGGCGGACCATGGGCGGGTAGTGCGGCTGCGGGTAGGTGTCGCGGATGGCGCGGGACTCGCCGTGCGACGAGCCGCGGTGGTGGAGGAGGTCGAAGCGCTCGAGCAGGAGCACGCGCGCGCCACGGGACGCCGCCGCGTGCGCCGCGCAGCTCGCCCGCGACTGGCACACAAGCCGCCCGCTCGCCTTTCACGACGGTGTCGTCCGCCCAGGACCCGTTCGTATGCAGGTACACTCCAGCCCCCATCGTTCATGGCGGACATCATGCCTGTTAGGTGTTCGGTCAAATGCCACTGAGTTTATCTTCGAACGCCGTGTCGTTTTTAGAGTAACTAGTAGAAAGCCCGTCCGTTGCCACGGGCTGTTAAATTTCATATGTATAGAAAAGATAAACAATAACAATTGGGTAATAAATGAAATCCAGTTCACCTGCAATGTAAGTTGATAAAAGAAATGTAATGTAACGATGTATACATGGAGAGCGATGATCCAACTAACAACCAGTTACGAATTAAGATCTACTTGATGCGTTTAAAATATTCTCATATAATATCAGGAATGTGGTCTTTAGCTTCATTCACATAATATTTGAGCAAATATAAGAAAACTTCTTCAACTCATATCCATCACACAAAAACAATATATGTAGTTAGTATGAATATTTTACATGGAAAGTCTAAAAATGTGCAACAAAGAATACTCACCATGCAAACCGTACGAACTAATTCTTTCCCGTCCCATGACAGCATAAAATTAAAAACAAAATAAATAGACACGTCCTTGCAATTGAATAATGTTACATTTCTCTAGGTTCTACACAGACGGAAAAAGAATTAACGACCTTTAGCTTTTCCTTCCCTATCCCTTGGCGGCTAGGACCAACTCTTTTCTCCAGGCTTCATCAACGAGCCCGTGGATGCGCCTCTCCTCTGCCTATCGCTCCAGTGGCCAGTGTCGGAGAGGGGGATCCCGGTGCCTACGCCCTGATTCAACGGTGACAACTGCGTCTCCAGGGCGCTAGTCCTTAGGGGCAAGGGGCATGTGCACGAAGACTTCTCGACTGTCATCGACAAGGTCAAGCCAGCTCCTGTAGGGAAGCATCCAAAGCAATGCGCCAACGGCCCATTCCCTCCACTCCCCTCCACGGTTATAAGTTCCGGCCAGATCTGGTGAGCAGCGGTGAGAACATCTGGAGCGGTGAGCAGACGAATCCGGGCTTGACGACAAGTTGTGACCCCGCACAGATTGCCTCACCGCTTATCCCTAGCTCCCCTCCCGGATTTAAGTTGTGACCGCGCCCATTCCCCTGCGCCATTTGTCGCCTCTGCGGCAACGTCGTCCCACCGGCCCTTCTGCTCCCCCTCCCGACACCCCATTGCCCCGTCACGTCACGTTCCGCCACCAAGCCACCTAGCGATAACGTTCTTCCGCCGTCCACCGCCTGTCGAGGTATGGATATGGATTATATGTTTTACTTCATGTTGTTACTGTAAAGGTGTTCTATTTTTTAGGTTGGATGTATTGTGATGACCATCAGAAACCCAATCGTGGTGGAGTTTACTGAATATGGACAGGAGAAGAAGACAATACACTCATTTACTGAATCTGTGGATACACTGAACAGGAGAAGCAGACAGGGATACAATTATTTTTGTATAAACTCACTGTCCATCTGGTTTTAGCTAATACAAGATGAACAAGTCGACAACAGATGTTTTGATCATCAAGCCTGTTACTATGTTCTAGTGTATGCCAATATGTGCTCCATCTTTTAAGACAAATACCCAGTGATAAAATAATGGTGATTATTTCAAGAAAATAACACTTTTTCAAGATGCCACCTGGTATCATTAGCAGGTACAACTTTTAGTGTCACAAATGCAACACCAACATACCACTTCGTTCCAAACTTAATAAAAGGACCCGCCGCCCCGCCATACAAACAAGTTATAGTAAAGTTGTGCCTATTTTCCTTCAGAACTTGATGCTAACGATATGGGATAAATGTCCAAAACATGCAGTCCCCATTAATGATAAGAAATGACCCAATAAGTTTACAGCCCGACTTCGAATGTCTTACCTTTAAAACATGTAGAAATTGATGCTAATCAAATACTCCATTCGTCCCATAATATGAGACGTTTTTGCAAGCTATGTTAACTTGCAAAAATATCTTATATTATGGGTCGGGGGGAGTAGTAATTAGTGTTAAACTCCTGTAATATACACATGTGATTCTATTAGTACTTCATACTATTGTTTCCGGCAATAACATGCTAATAAAATAGTATTTAGTGCTAAACCTGGAGTATGAAGAATTGAAGAGGATCCATTGACTACTGGCTTCAACCCAGCCAACAGGCGATTGTGTTAGTGCTTAGTATATGTGGGCAGAGCAGCTAGCAGCAGTTCATATTGCTTGTTGTGTACCCTTAGCTACTTTACCTGAATTCTGACGTGAGGCACAAAACATTAGACTTAGGAGTACAAAACCTTGTTTTATAAATATAAAACAGCTACTATCTCACGCCAAAATCATACCTGTACTGGGATCTTACAATAGATGTTTACATTTACTTCTTGTTAGTTATTTGAACAACAGCAAGCTACTACCACCTTTTTTACATTATACTGGGCGCCGGCGAGAAGAGGCACAGCTGAAATGCCTACCCAAAAACATGACTTAGACATGAATATAAGGGGATGGGAAAAAAGGTTCAAAGAACAAGCAGTTGAAGAGAACCTTACCTCGGAAGGATCTTCATCAGGTTTTCAATTTCAGATATAGACAGCAAGAACATCTTCACACCCACTTAATCCAAGTAATTCAAGCAAACAAATCCTCAGCTTTTCCCTGGTTCTAGTCAATCACCACTACATAAGACAAACTTGAATAATTAGAATTGAAAAGGTCAAACAAATTAAAAATAGTGTAACAAACATTCAGGCTGGTGCCACTTCAGTTGGTCAGGACTCAGTAGTGAGTGAAATTTTCTTCAATACAAGTTCCTCTCAACCTCACTGGCTTTTGCTTAGAAATCTGTATATTTACTACAGTAATTGATTGTATTACTTCCCGTGCATGACATCTCTGACACTCTGTAGGCAAGCTCATTGTCTCCAGGTTGCAGAACAACTTTCGTAGAAAAGAGCTGGCAATCAAAGCAATGGAATGAGTTTAGGCTGACTCTAGCAACCGAGGCTTTCCTTGTTAATCCTACGCTTGTAATACAAGCAACCCGAGTTGCCTGTGAGGCTATGGCTCTGTTAAGCTTAAGCTAGAATGCAACTGTTTGTAAAATGACAACATTTAATCTATCTTAAAATTTTGGTTTTACTACAACAATGTGGAATATATAGCAAAGCATTAATTAACCAGCAGAATACAATACTCTAAATGCTTAATATTGCTTTTCTATTGTAGGCTTTTGGTTTAATACTTAGAATATACTACCTCCGTTCACTTACTGTTCTTTCAGCCAACAATTCAGCTCCATTGCAAAGCCAAGGACATGACAATAAGCACATTATGCAATTTTGTCTGCAAAATCAAAGCCGTTTACATCATCAAACATCAATCAAGCCGTTTACATCATCAAGCCGTTTACAATATTTCAGTGTTTTTTTGGATCAACTTTCGGAGTGTTAATTTTATCAACTCAGAGTGCTTTTCCTGAAGGCATAAGTGGAAGCTTTGGACAGTATAATAGACCAATTAAGTAATAACGATCCGATGGTCAAAGAAATATATAACAGCCATACATCCATTTGGAAAAGACCAAGGCAGCCCACCCTAGATCAGATTCGTACAATACAGTAGTACAAATAAGTTTTCTTGCGGGTAAAACTAACAGGCAAGCGATCCAGAAGGTGAATGAAGGGAAGAATACCTGGACGAGGACCTCCCATGAATACACGACGCCTTTGTCTTTGAAGTTCCCATAAAACCTGAAGCACCAGCTACCATTGAGAAGGGGCGTTTCCCATGGCGTCGGGGTCATTGTCCTAACCGACGGCGCAGACGCACTTCTGGGTATTGCAGCGCGGTGTAGGCGAGAAGCTGTGAGTCCAGGACGGCAACATGTCATGGACGAGGAATAATGGCTTGAACTGATTCATCCAGACATTCGCAAACAGTTGCATGAGGTTGATGATGGGCACCACATATCTTGACGGCCACGAGGTGTGTGACTTATAACTGAAGAAGGCCCCGCCTCAGTCACCTCATGAGTCACCGCCACCCATTCCGGCGCTGCTTCCGACGGCGAGATCCACCACCACGTGGTCTCCAGTCACCAGTATACAATGGCCATCAACTAAACAACCACAATATAGAAATTACCACATGAGCTGCATATTTGTAAGGTGACTCAAAGCTTCTTAAGGATTGGTTACATTTTTAATCCATCTGATCAATATTCCAACCATATATGTCATAACTGTCTCCATGTATTCAGTGATTACAAAAACTGAATTATAATTGTAAGAAAAGGCCAAGTTACTTTGAAGTTGCATGCAAAGCCGAATGGTAAATACGAGTACGCAATGGATGGATCACCATATGTATTAAGCAACCTAAATTCATGAACTAATTCTTACCTCTAATACTTCTAGCTAGTCCATTGGTGAGTGCAGTTCCTGGCAACGAGTGCACCATACTTCAAGACCTACAATGTCCAGCACATGAAAACATCATTAGGCGTGTTGCACCAATGCAGTAGTACGCCGAGCGTTCCACAACAGAAATAAGGCAGTGTACTGGCTCACCAAATTTGTGATGTAAAACATAATGGAAATCACATAACACATGATTTGGAGAAAACAGTCATTTGTCAGTCCAAACTCCAAAAGGAAAAATGCCCCTACACAAGATGTAATAGATTATTTCCCAATCTTACAGGCTTGATTGACAATAATATGCCATCAATTTGACAGATTACTCTATGTTAATGAACACTAATGACCCAGATTGGCATCTCTAAGCAACCCAGCGCTCACTAAGCTAAGCTAGGAAGCATCACACATCTCAACACCTCCAACAAACGGGGTGCAGAGCATCAGGGGAGTTGGGCGGCGGGTAGATTTGGCATGAATCCAGTGGTAAACCTACGTATGCCAGCAGCAGGAAACCACATGAACCGATGCCTTGACTGCATACCACACACCCGTGAGACATGGGGAATCAAACCAGAAAAAAAATCATGAGAGGTGACACAAGCGCAACGTACCAACGATGGCCGCCGCCGGAGTGGATCGGAGAAGGGGATGGGCCTACGGGCTGGGTGCTCCGCCCGTCACGCTGTTGGTCGACCACGGCGGAGATCGGGATCCCTCTTTCTCGGCGAAGAGGCGGCGGCTTGGCTTGCGGACAAGCGACGGATCGCCTGAGGGAAGCGAGGAGTCCTAAGGCGAGCGACGAGGGAAGCGAGGCGCGGAGCAGCAGGACGCTGGGCTGGTCGACAAGCTCCTGTGTGGCGGCGGCGCAGGAACCCTAGCGCGTGCGAGGGTACCGAGGAGAGGATGCTCGCGCGGGGAGAGGGAGGGGAGTGGTTCGTGCGTGGGGGTGGTTTTTTTGGCTGCGTGAGTGGGATGGGGCGGGGGCAGCGGAGACGAAAAAAACCGATGAAAAAAAACGGACGAAAGTGGTGGGACGAAAAAAAACGTGGAGGCTATTCTACCAACTCAGACATTAGGAGTAGAGATAAGGATGGAGGGGTACTTGACCATGGAGGATGAGTTGTTGTGTGATGCGTGGTTGACCCCATCCGCGAATTTCGTAGGCAGGAGAAGAGGGGGAACCTTCTGGTAGCAAATGCATGAATTGTTTCACGCACGAAAACACATTGCGCCTTGTGACATGCACATCATCCATAATCGCAATGTCAGGTCATTATCGTATCGATGGACCTCCGCACCAAGTTTTGTGGTGTGGTTGATATGCTGGAGGCAAGGTGGCCATTGCGCGCGGCAGAGGAAGAGATCATAAGTTTTGCTTATTCTTGTTCAACTTTTTGATTGATTCGTTCATTCATTCAATATTGCTATTCACATTGTGTAGCCCACACGCGCTGCCATGATGTAGCACAGGATAGTCGGACGATCATTTATGCACATGCATTGTTGGATGAAACTGAAGGGGAGTATGTGTGGAACGACAGGATCCATGCATGAAAAACTTGTTGAACATCAGGTTAATCTCGTTGAATTTTAACTATTGTTGTACTAGACTTATTTGCATGCTATGTATGAATGATTTGTGCTATTTTTTATCCGAACGTTGATGAAATTTGCCATGTTTGCATGTATTTTGTTCGGTTAGTTGAAACATTGTTTGAAATGTAAGCGGACATATGCGGCTAGCATTGGATGGTGGCCTCGGGCATCAGTGTCCATGGATTGCCCCCCTATCAACGGACGGATGTCGAAGCAAATTTGCGGGTCGGCGCTGGTGATGCTCTAACCATTTAATATTTTGTCTATATTTTGTATCACAGGAACACAAATAAATAAGGTGGTGATATTTTTTCAAGATCTTTTCTTTACATTCCATTGTTATCGTTTTTAGTTAAAATACTATTTTACTCCAGCTGATTTGATGTTCATAATTCTTATGAGTGTCCTCGAATGAGTGCAATAAGCTCTGTTACATAACATTGCTTCTTCCTTGCGATAACATTTCAAACCATGAATGTATTGTTCAATATGTGTTCATTGTTTCAAAAATAGGAACATATTTCCTCCATCATTTTTTATTTTTTTTGTGTGGACTATGTGGGCGTTATGCATATACAATGTCCTCTAATCTTTCAGCTTTGCATGTTAATGGTTGATGTTTTTGGTCCTTCAGATGTTGTTAGTGTGCTTGTATATATGGAGGCAAACGAGATGAAACTGATTCACATATGTTAATGAAAGGCATCAGCTTCAGATAAAATTTTAGGTATCTTAAATGAGGCAATTTAAGATGGAAACAATTTGTTCTCTTTTTTTACCTCCAACAGTTGCCTCATTTTCACACACATCAGATGTGGTGCCCTCTTTTCGTGGGCACGGATCATACTCAACTTATCATGTTGTGGACCACATATTGTGGATCACATTAGATGCATGCTCTTAAACCATTTTTTAATTTGTTTGTGACCTCTACCAGCGCTTAGACACAAAAGGAAAGCGAAAGGGACATCTATAAGATAGCCAAGATTCGAGAGAGGAAGATGTCGAAGCTAAATCCAGCGGATCTCGGGTCGGGGGTCCCGATCTGGTACTCTTGGTTAAATGGTAACAAGGACATAAGGGAAACGAGGTTTACCCAGGTTCAGGCCCTCTCGAAGACGCACGCACCTAGCGCGGCGATCTTCGCCCTGAGCTTCCCTAGCTCGGCCGCAAGCACCGCCGCCTCCTTGGCCCTCGTATTCGCCACGATCTCCTCCGGCCGCACGTCCATCGCCGCCGCACCAGCTCAGAAAGCTCATATCGTTTTTCAACTGTCTTCTTTTTTGCCCGGGGGGGGGGGGGGGGGTGTCCAACTGAGTTCAAGAGAGTGCACGCGGGTGCGGCGTTGGCTGGTTGCCGAGGCACAACACACGTGCATCAAAGCGAAATGCTCCCACAAAACCAAGAACCCTAGCCTCCCTCCGCCGGGACCTCCTATATGGCGTTGTACGCGCCGGAAGCCACGGGAGCGGGCACGCACCCTGCTCCCCCTGTGCGCTAGTGGTTCGGCCCATGTGCGAGGCCGGGAGCCCCTTGTGATGCGGAGCATCCTATGGTCATCCCCATGGACCTACCATCGCCTCACCAAGTGCCAAGAGGACCGATGACACGAGCTAGAGCTAGAGCTCTCGAGAACGAGGTGACATCTTTCCTTAGTGATATTCCATATGACCCTCTCGAGACATGGCTACTACCTAAGTCCGGAATGTTATGCATGATTAGGTATCAAGAGGACCCTCTCGAAGATGCAAATGAAGACGGCCAAGTCCACAAGTTCACGGATGAAGAGGAACGACGGAAGGAACCGGAGAAGTCACTAGGACCCGGACATCCGGCCCCTGGAGCATCATCCACATCCGCCGCCTTCCATCCAAGGCTACATGGCCCGGACATCCGGCCCAGTCCCGGACATCCGGCCCGACGCCCGGAAATCCGGCTCCTCCTATCCAGAGAGCAACCAGAATTGGCCAAGTCAGCCCGGACATCCGGCCCAGGCCCCGGACATCCGGCCTGTCGTGAGCAGCCGGACATCCGGCCACCAGCCCGGAAATCCGGACCGCACCTGTCCAGATAGCACCGAAGCTGGACCCCGCCAGCCCGGACATCTGGCCCCACCCCGGACATCTGACTCCTCGTGAAGGCCCGGACATCCGGCCCGACACCCGGACGTTCGGCTCCGCCTGTCTGCGCACAGTAAAGGGCCGAGGCCCATGTATCCCTTCGCCCCCCTAAACTATATATACTCCCTCTCCCACACGTTTTAGGGTCAGCATAGGTTTAGCTCATTTGAGAGATAGAGCTTTGCTCATCCATTCGGTTCTACTCCATCGAGAGACCGCGACCTCTACGGAGAAGATCCATCGATTGGATTCAAGAACCCTCACGGGAAGACCCCTCAAGACCTCCTCACGGAGAAGAACTACCGCCTCTTGTATCGTCCTTTATTGTGTTTGAATCTTGTATCACTCTTTATGTTCATGGATCTAGCACATGTGTGATCTCTCCCGTTGATTTGAGTGTTTCCCCTCGTGTTCGTCGTGTTCTTCGTAGGATCCACTCCATTTCGTGAAAGATCGGGCATCTAGGGTTCTACCCTACATCATCTTGGTATCATGAGCCAAGGCTGATCACGAATTTGGAGCCCCTACCCTTTGTTTTCTAGCCTAGTTTTGTTGATTTTGTCCCAATTTCAAAAATTCCCCACAAAAATAGCCCCCCAATTTTTTTTGTGATTTGTTGGTGTGATGATGTTTTGTTGGATTTTATCCATGGATTTGATGTGTTACTCGTAGATCTAACTTCTCCTAACTTTTCTCCCCATTCCATCCATGAAATCCCTCGAATTTTGCCCCAAAATTCTCTTTTCCCCACGAGATCCACCGAGTTCGTCCACGGAACCAGGTCCCGGACATCCGGCCTGTGACCCCGGACATCCGGCCATCCCGGACATCCGGCCCGCAAGCCCGGACATCCGGCCCCTGGCAGCAACACCTCCTCCACAACTCATTTTTTTCCGCCTAACTTTCACCAATTTTGACCGGGCCTACACCAATACTTTCGCATACCACCATCGCTTTCCGCAACAACCACCACCACTTAACCGCTACCACCTCCGACAATTTTTGCCACATTTGGTCATTGAGAATTTGAGTTGTGATTTCCGTTTCCTAACGTGTTTCGGGTACTTAGGGATGGTTCGACATCGACAACACCGACGCTCATCTTCGTCATCGACCTCGACTCCTTCATCATCACTATCCGTTCTTGCTTACATACGACAAACCATTGACGGTAACCTCGACGACACTCTCGTATATTCCCCTTTGCCATTGCATTGATAACCCCATAGCCTTCCTTTTTGCGTCACTTTCCCATCGAGACTAGCCTTTGAGTATTGCCGGTAACGTTACTTGTGCACATTAGTGGTCATTGCATATATCACATCATTGGTATACATATCTTGGTATCATATCTTATACCACAAGGTTGTCATCGCATATACACAATTGCTATCTTGGTTCGTCAAGTTTTGCATAAGTGGACATAGAAAGAGCTCAAAAGAGAAAGAGCCAAACAAGCTTTTAAGCAAAAGAGAAAGATAAGCAAAGAGCTTTTAAGCAAGAACCATAGCATCATACTACATTAAGATTGTCATACTCGATCATCTTGGATCATATCACCGGAACACCATACATATAGCATACTTGGGATAGAAGTCGTTGCATTTTTGCTTTGTAGGTAGTGCACAAGTCTCGTATCCGCCTATAGTGCAATTGTGATAGCGTCTCTCTAGCGTTGTGCAACAAGAGCATTTTCCGTGGATTCCACATTTTGAGCTCATTTTTGGTTGCACGACCCCATCTATCTTTCCGTGTGTGTGTTTCCGTGTGCCACATATTGCTTGGTCTACTTGTTGCATTTGCAAATTTGCGAATCTTTTCCAAAATTATTGTCTTACTAACAATTGCATAAATTTTTCCACCATCCTAACCAAGCTCCACCAAAGGCTTTATTTGTGTAGGTGTGAGAAATTGACGGGAACCGGCACCAATTGTGCTATTTACTTGCTACATCATTGAGTGATCATTGATCCATTCTCAACACCGGTCAAGGTACATTTGGTATAGTTCTTCTCTTTCTCCCACTCACACATTTACTTGGAATGATGGATAGGCCAAGTACCTCTACCAACCCACTCTTCATCGAGCAAGACGAGGACCCGAACACCTACATCACCAAGAATCACCTTTTCGGCGCACAACGAGCTTTGCATCAAGAACTATAAGCATTGAGCGACCGCATCAACAACCTCGCCTCCGACTTGCGACATTCCGAGCAACGTACAAGAGACTACTTCGACAACAAGCTCGACGAAAAAAACAAGAGAGCAATGCAAGAATGGACGAGATTCGTGCCTTGTTGGTCAACCGCTCTTCTACCACTTCGTAATATTCAAGACGGAGCCACGCGAGTCGACATTCCTATGACACTATCTCCGGTTCAAGTACACCGACATCGGACACTCTTCGTCGAGCCGCGCGTCAAGACCGTCAAGCAAACTGCAATCCTCTACACGGCAATGATCCACAAGAGCAACTTGAAGAGCAAGAACGTCGGCATCATCTCAATCAAGCTACCCTTGCGCAAGCACAAGAAAGGCAACGGCAACGCTAACAAGAGGAAGCGCAAGAACGCGAACGCCTACGAGAGCAAATGCAAGAGCGAGCACGTCAACACCAAGATGAGCAAGACGCCGAAGCTCTCCGTCAACAACAACAACGGCGTGAAGCACAAGCCCTTGAGGCGCAACGTGCACTCCGCGACACCAATCGTGCCGTCGCCGCCCGTAATCGACGTGTTCGAGAAGAAGAAGAAGCACTTCGCGAGGAAGTCCAAGAGCGACGACATCAAGCACGATTGCAACGACAAGCTCCACAACCTCCTCCACAAGCTCGCCAAGAACCACAAGTTCGCCATGAGCAACAAGACAATGGAAATCCTCCATGGCAAGAGCAACTAGAGGGTGACAATCCTCCACGTCAAGGGCGTCATCACCCCCGACCCCAACACAATGAAGAGCAACGCTACGACAAGCTCAAGTTCACCATGCCCAAATTCACCGGAAGCAATGATCCCGAAGAGTATCTTTCATGGGCATTGAAGGTTGATAAGATCTTTCGGTTACACAACTATGAAGAAGAGAAGAAGATCGCCATGGCATCCCTTGAGTTCCAAGACTATGTCCTCATTTGGTGGGAGCAAGTCATTGAGCATCGTGAGGCAAGAGGTGAACCACCCATCACTACTTGGGCGCAAATGAAGGATGTCATGAGAGCGCGCTTTGTGCCAACCTACTACAACCGCGACCTCTTCAAGAAGTTACAACTCCTCAAGCAAGGAACAAAGAGTGTTGAAGAGTACTACAAGGAAATGGAGATTGCCATGATACGAGCCAATGTCATGGAAGATGATGAGCAAACTATGGCACGTTTCTTGAATGGATTCAATCATCCTATCAAGAAGATTGCTGACTTCCAACCTTACTCCAACCTCATCGAGCTAGTGCATCAAGCCACCAAGGCGGAACAACAAGTGCAAGATGACTTCAAGTACGCCAAGTACTCTTCCAAGACCTACGGCTCCAACATCCAAGCTTCAACGACTCCAACACCTTATACCTCAACC
This sequence comes from Thinopyrum elongatum, assembly GCA_011799875.1. NCBI lineage: Eukaryota > Viridiplantae > Streptophyta > Magnoliopsida > Poales > Poaceae > Thinopyrum > Thinopyrum elongatum. The sequence continues at coordinate 380,708,261 of CM022301.1, forward strand.
AAGCCTTCTACAAGCAACGGCGACAAGTCAAGTTACAAGAAAACTTCGACAACCTCAAGTCGTCCTCCTACTACAAGCAACTTCAAGCCGAGAGCTTCATCATCTACGACTCCACCGGATGAGACCATCAAGACAAGTTCCATCAAGTGCTTCACATGCGGCGGTCAAGGCCACAAGTCCTTCGAGTGTACCAACAAGTGCACCATGATCCTCAACAACGACGGCACCTATGACTCCATGAGTGAAGACGAAATGGAGGCCCTTGAGCAAGTGGCCATGCACCAGCGCGTGAATGAGGATGAAGATGATCAAGTCTTTTGTGACGAAGATTCGAGCCCCGCTTTCGTTGTCTCCAAAGCCTTGACACTTCAACATCAACAAGATGAAGACCAAAGATGCCATATCTTCCACACCAAGGCGGGCATCAATGGAAGGTCCGTGAAGGTCATCATCGACGGAGGAAGTTGCCATAACTTGGCAAGTGAAGAACTATGCTCCAAGCTCCAATTGGTCAAGATGAAGCACCCTCTCCCCTACAAGGTCCAATGGCTTAGCAACTCCGGCACTATCCAAGTAGAGCACACTGTGCAAGTTTCCTTCAAGATAGGAGCATACGAAGACACTTTGGAGTGTGATGTCGTTCCGATGTCCGTTTGCCATCTCCTACTTGGACGACCATGGCAATTCGACCGCGTCGTCATCCACAATGGGCATACCAATCACTATAGCTTCAAAATGAAGGGAAAGAAGTACGTGCTACGACCTATGTCACCAAGCCAAGTGATCACCGACAAGCAAGCAACAAAACATCATGGAGAGAATAGTGAGAGAGTGAACCACCCAAAAGGGAGTGAGAGCCACAAGCCCAAAATGAGTGCCTCCACGATGAGCGACAAGAAAAACCTAGTGCTATTTGCTACCAAAAGTGAGATGAGAGAAGTGTGTGAGAACCCATCAAGTGTTATGCACTATGTCCTTTTGTGCAAGGACGAGGCACCAAAAACTAACAACTTTCACAATCTACCTTCAGTGATGTCTTCTCTATTGCAGGAATTCCAAGATGTATTTCCCGATGAGCTACCTCCGGGACTACCTCCACTACGAGGCATCGAACACCGCATCGACCTCATACCCGGAGCACCTCTTCCTAACAAGGCACCATACCACGTCAACCCCGAAGAAACCAAGGAGATCCAACGGCAAGTACAACACCTCATCGACAACGGCCATGTTCGAGAAAGCTTGAGCCCATGTGCCGTCCCGGTAATCCTTGTTCCCAAGAAAGATGGTACATATCGCATGTGTTCTGATTGTCGTCCCATCAATGCTATCACCGTTCGCTATAGATATCCTATTCCACGCCTTGATGATATGCTAAATGAGCTTAGCGGAGCCACCATTTTCTCTAAGATTGACCTTAAGAGTGGCTATTACCAAATTCGCATCCAAGAAGGTGACGAATGGAAAACCGCATTTAAGACCAAATTTGGCTTATATGAATGGCTTGTTATGCCAATGGGCTTATCCGAAGCACCCGGTACTTTCATGCGAGTCATGCATTTTGTTCTTCGCCCCTACATTGGTGTATTTGTTGTGGTCTACTTTGACGATATTCTTGTATTTAGCAAATCTCTCAAAGCTCATGTCACCCATCTTAGAACCGTTTTACAAACTCTTAGAAAAAAGCGCCTTTATGCTAATATGGACAAATGCCTTTTTGGTGTTGATAAGCTCGTTTTCTCGGGTTTCGTCGTGTCTTCTAAGGGTGTTCATGTAGATGAATCTAAGATAAATGCTATTAAAACTTGGCCCCAACCAACCAACTTGCAACAAGTGCGTAGCTTCCTTGGCTTAGCCGGTTTCTATCATAGATCCGTAAAGGATTTTAGCACCATCGCATCCCCTTTACATGCTTTGAGTAAGAAAAATGCACCCTTTGTTTGGGGACCATCACAAGATACCGCATTTAATGAACTTAAAAATTTGCTTACTCATGCTCCCGTGCTTGCATTACCCAATTTTGACAAAACTTTCGAAGTTCATTGTGATGCTAGCGGTAATGGCATAGGAGGTGTGTTAATGCAAGAGAAGCGCCCTATTGCTTACTTTAGCGAAAAACTTTCCGGAGAGCAACTCAATTATCCCATCTATGACAAAGAGCTATATGCCTTAGTGCGAGTTTTGCGTGAGTGGGAACATTATCTTCGCCCCCATGAATTTGTCATTCATACCGACCATGAAACGCTTAAGTACCTTAAGGGTCAAACTAAGTTGAACAAGCGTCATGCTAAGTGGAGTGAATTCATTGAGTCTTTTCCCTATGTCATCAAGTACATCAAAGGCAAAGAAAATGTTGTGGCGGATGCGCTTTCCCGCAAATGCATGCTTGTTACTAAACTTGAATTGAATGTCATTGGTTTTGAGCACATAAAAGACTTGTATGCGCATGATCCTACTTTTGCTATTCCATATGCCAAATGTTTGACGCATACATCTTGGGAACGCTATTACATCAAAGATGATTATCTTATGAGAGCTAACAAACTATGTATTCCCGAGTCTTCTCTTCGTTTGTTACTTTTGCAAGAATCTCATGGAGGACTTATGGGACACTTCGGACGCGACAAGACATTTGCTACGCTCTCTAAGAACTACTTTTTGCCCAAGATGTTCCGCGACGTCTCATGTTTCACCAACCGATGCTCTACATGTCGCAAAGCTAAGTCTAAAGCTCAATCCCATGGTCTCTATATGCCACTTCCAATTCCATATTGTGACGACCCCGGCTTAATCGTGCACTAATCATACACGCAAATGCGCACGATCAAGCCTAAGGACTCACTTGAAGATATCACAACACAACTCTAAAACATAAAATAAAGTCATACAAGCTTAATATTACAAGCCAGGGCCTCGAGGGCTCGAATACAAGCTCGATGGCATACAAGCGTCAGCGGAAGCATTAGATATCTGAGTACAGATATATTACAGAGAGAGAGATAAGCCTTCACAGAGGCGGGGTAAAAATAAAAACTACGATCGAAAGGCGTAGGCCTCCTGCCCTGGACCCTCCGATCCTACTCCTGGTCGTCGAACGGCTCCTCGTAGTAGTAGTAGTACTCGCCAGGCGGATAGTAGTACTGGTCGTCGGCTGGGGCTTCTGGCTCAGGGGCTCCGTCGTCTGGTGGCATCAAATGGAAAATGGGGGAAAAAGAAAATAAAGCAAACGTGAGTACTCATCCGAAGTACTCAGCAAGCAAGGATCTACACTACATATGCATCATTGTCAAAGGAATGGCTGTATATGTGGACTGGGCTGCAGAAATGCCAGAGTAGAGGGGGAAAGCCTAGTCCTATCGAAGACTAGCATCTTCAACAATCTTCGACAGTCTTGCAGCATCAGGAGAGAGCAGATGAACATAATGTAAAGTAGTAGTAGTAATATCATGTGATACCTGTGACGCCCCCGGCTTAATCGTGCACTAATCATACACGCAAATGCGCACGATCAAGCCTAAGGACTCACTTGAAGATATCACAACACAACTCTAAAACATAAAATAAAGTCATACAAGCTTAATATTACAAGCCAGGGCCTCGAGGGCTCGAACACAAGCTCGATGGCATACAAGCGTCAGCGGAAGTATTAGATATCTGAGTACAGATATATTACAGAGAGAGAGATAAGCCTTCACAGAGGCGGGGTAAAAATAAAAACTACGATCGAAAGGCGTAGGCCTCCTGCCCTGGACCCTCCGATCCTACTCCTGGTCGTCGAACGGCTCCTCGTAGTAGTAGTACTCGCCAGGCGGGTAGCAGTACTGGTCGTCGGCTGGGGCGTCTGACTCAGGGGCTCCGTCGTCTGGTGGCAAAGAAAGAATATATGGGGGAAAAAGAAAATAAAGCAAACGTGAGTACTCATCCGAAGTACTCAGCAAGCAAGGATCTACACTACATATGCATCATTGTCAAAGGAATGGCTGTATATGTGGACTGGGCTGCAGAAATGCCAGAGTAGAGGGGGAAAGCCTAGTCCTATCGAAGACTAGCATCTTCAACAATCTTCGACAGTCTTGCAGCATCAGGAGAGAGAGCAGATGAACATAATGTAAAGTAGTAGTAGTAATATCATCAACCTCGACCTGAGATCCTTTCTCGACTCCCTGCGAGAAAGCAATCCCAGAGCCGTACTATCCAGTTCTCACCACATGTTCTAGTTGTACCGATCGGGATACAACTCCGAGTGTCCGTTACCGTAGGACAGGCTATCGATAGAAGTTTCTTCCCTGCAGGGGTGCACCAACTTACCCACCACGCTCACTTAACTCTGGCCGGACACACTTTTCTGGGTCATGCCCGGCCTCGGCTAAGCAACACGCCGCAACCCGACCTAGGCTTATAAGAGAGGTCAGCACGCCGGACTAAACCTATGCCCCCAGGGGTCTTGGGCCATCGCCCCGGGAACTCCTGCACGTTACGGGGCCACCGAGAGCAGACCTAGCAACCCCTTATACAAGCGCGGTTGCATTACCAGTCCAACTCGGCGTGCGCCGCTCCTTACTGACGTCAATCAAGCTTCGGCTGATGTGTACGACGCAGAACGCCCATACTATGCCCACGTGATGGTTAGTGCTATCAGGCCAGAGGCCCCTCGGATCAAATATCCAAAACCGTAGTGGATTAGGAGCGCGCGGAAACGAGCAGAGACTCACGATCGATGTGACCCCGTCGCCCCGTCTCGAGGACTTGCGGCAAGGGCTAAGAATGCCCGGCCACGCCTCGTAGTTATCTCGCGGGCACCATCCAGGTCAACCCGACTCCACATCACTTCGCAATAAGCTCGCGCGGGTACCCCTCAGGGCCGACCCGTCTTTAGTATCGTGGTTCATAGTCAAGTCATAATATCCAAGGTAACTGTGTGTCGGACACCGAAGGGAACCCTGAGGAATCACCCTCGATGGAATTCCCGCTCGATGTTATCATCAAGGTGAACGAAGGAGGAATCACCCTCGAGGTCCACACTTGAGAGGTTGCGCGACGATATCGTTATCGGGGGTGGTGTAGGAGGAATCACCCTCGCTTACCACGACCGAGTAACTAACCTACAAGGTTAACATCAGAAGTGCTAACGAGGTATCACCCTCGGCACTCGACGGTAACCCAGCAGTGTCGGCAACTAAGGGGTAGTGATGTGCGGTGCCAGGGTCTGGTCCTCAATCCCGATGATCGGGTCTTCTGATATCCAGCAGGGCAGTCGGGATCAAGTGGAGGTCTCTGTCGTGTCTCTACCCAGCCTATAATAATCAGTCTAGGATAACCAGTAAGGTAACAAAGCAGGGTACAATAATCAGGCTATGCAGCAGATATAGGAAAACAGTAGCAGTAGCAGTTCTAATGCAAGCATAAGAGAGAAGAGAGTAGGCGATATAGGCATGCTCAAAATGGGGGTGCTTGCTTGTTTGCTCGGGGGCAAGGGCAAGGTCTTCAGTAGTATCGTCGGGGACGTAGTCGTACTCCTGTGCGGCGTCTGCCTCGGGAGCTACGTCAACGTCGGGGTCTACCGAGAGAGAAGAGGGGGAAGAAACAGGTAAACATAATGCAAACAGATGCAATACGGTGCGTGTGATGCTATGATGCAGTGCAGGGTTGCCTAATTATGCATCTAAGTCATTTTAGTTATTTTTAGAATTATTCTGGGATTTAATATCCGACGTGTGTGCACTATTCATCTGCCGGATTCGGGTCCGGAGTTACGAGTTCTTCTACGTAGGAGGTTCCGATGGAGAAACAGACGGCACGATCAGACTCGTCTCGTCGTTCTGAGCAACTTTCATGTTTTAACTTTTTCGATCCGAGCTACGGTTTAAAAGTTATTAATTTTTAAAGATTATTTGAATTTTTGGAATTATTTTTATTAACAGAAAAGGAAAAATGACGTCAGCATGATGCCCTGCTGACGTCAGCAGGTCAACGGTCGGCTGACCAGGGTCAAATATGACATGTGGGTCCAGTGGGACCCACATGTCAGCCTCTATTTCTTTAATCAGTGATTCAGTTTAATTACCAGGATTAATTAGGGGGTGGACCCCACCTGTCAGTGAGACATTAGGTTAATTAGTTTATTTTTATTTCTAAAATGTTTTAATTAATTAATCAGGGAGGTGGGGCCCACGTGTCAGCGACTGGGCCGGTCCAGTCAGCAGGGCTGGCCGGTTAGCTGGCCGGTCGGGCCCCTGGGGTCCACGGGTCAGTGACCCAGGGCGACCCACGTGGCGGCCACGTCGGCGGCCGGCGCCGGAGTTGCGCCGGCGACCGATTCCGCGGCGGAAGATCGCCGGAGTGCTCGGAAATCGCCCACAGGGCTCGGTTCGAGCTGCGGTTGGGTGCGTTCGAAAGCCAGTGAACTCGCGCGTCGAGTGGTGGCACTTGCCGGACCAGGGGATGGCCGGAATCACGCCGGCGTTGAGGTTTGGCGGAAGCCGAAACCCGGCGGACTCGCGCGTGGTGATGCAGAGGTCAAAACGGGCTGCGCTCTACTCCTTCGGCATCTACTTGACGCCACGAACGCGACGGCGAGCCCGGTGGGTTGTGACGGCCACTGCTGCAACGGCCTCGAGCTCAACGGCGGAGCTCGGTTCGGGCGGCCATGGCGCGGCGGCTACGGAGGCGCAGAAGGCTAGGGGAGCGCGGGGGAAGGAGGAGGGGCTGCTCACCGAGAGGCTACGTAAAGCCGTTGGAAGCTTAGGAGTGCAGAACGTCGGCGAATCGTCGGGGCTCGCCGGCGTCAGAGAAGAAAGGGGGCGGAGTACTCCGGCTTCATCAGGGCCTCCCCGCCTCCACTCGCGGTCGGAGTCGAAGGAGTCGAGGACAGCGGAGCTCGCAGGCGTGTTGGCTGAGCTCGGGGACGACGGTGGCCGCGACGGAGGCGAACGGCGGCGAGGCTGGCGCTCGGCCTCTCTGGATCTGGAGGGGAAGACGGGCGGAGCGAGAGAGAGGAGAGGGGAAAGTGGCGAGGAGAGCCAGGGGAGACGCACGGCCTCTCCCTTATCTCCTCGCGGCTGTCGGTGGCGTCGGTGCCGTCGCCGTGTCGTCGCCCGGCTGGCGCGCGCGCGCGCGACCAGGGCGCGGCCGACACGGGGAGGAGGGAGGAGAAGCTGGGCCAGTTGGGCCGCGACTCGGGGCACTGTGCACTAAGGCCCAGTGCACAGTGTCCCGCTTTTGTTTTTCTGTTTTAGCTTCTTCATTTTCTTTTATCCTTTTCTGTTTCAAAATGTTTAGGGCACTTGTGCACTTTTGAAAAATGTGGGAGTTGGCCCAAATATTGCAATGCAATATTATCTCTCACCAAAAAGTGGTTTGGACAAATTTGGATTCCATTTGAGTTTGATATTAATTTAATAGATGTAAATAGTCTGTTTTGAGTGCTGTTTCAGGTTGTTTCACTCACTTAGCTAACTCCAAAAATAATGATTATGATTTTGCCATGACCACTGGATTATTTGCTAATTAAATAACATTTCTCCAGCAGAGTTTGATCAACTTCAATTTGCACTTTGGAATTTAATTTGATTTTCAGATTTTGAATTTGAATTGGATTATTAACCCAAATGATTTGGCACTGCAAATGATGATGACATGGCATTATTAACAGCTGATCACTGTGGCCATTACAAGGGGGTGTTACAAATTCTCCTCTAAAAGAAATTCTCGTCCCGAGAATTTAGGAGGTAGAAGGAAAGAGTCCGGGATATTCTTCCCGAAGATGATCCTCGCGTTCCCAAGTGGCTTCATCTTCAGTATGATTCGACCATTGCACTTTTAGGAACTTGGTCGTCTTCTGACGAGTACGACGCTCAGCTTCGTCGAGGATGCGGATCGGATGCTCCTTATAGGAAAGATCATCTTGTAGCTCGAGCATCTCATGATCCACTGCACGGTGCGGGGATTCCTTGAAGCACTTACGGAGTTGCGACACGTGGAAGACATCATGAATATGGGAGAATTGCGGTGGCAACTCCAATTTATATGCCACCTGTCCCCGTCTAGCCACGATGCGGAAAGGACCAATATAGCGAGGAGCTAGCTTGCCCTTGATTCCGAAACGACGGGTGCCCTTCATTGGAGTGACATGAAGATAGGCTTGATCACCAGGTTGATAGATCACACCCCATCGCTTGCGATCATAATTACTCTTCTGACGGTCTTGAGCTGCTTTGAGATTCTCCCGGACAATTCGGACTTGTTCTTCGGCATGCTGAATGATGTCCGGTCCAACAAGAGGTCGTTCCCCAGTTTCTGACCAATTCAGAGGGGTTCGACATTTACGTCCATAAAGAACCTCAAATGGGGCCATTTTTAAGCTGGCTTGATAACTGTTGTTATAAGAGAACTCGGCATACGGGAGAGATTCCTCCCATTTCTTACCGAAGGATATAACACAAGCTCGAAGCATGTCTTCAAGCACTTGATTAACACGCTCAACTTGGCCTTGGGACTGAGGATGATATGCGGAACTCCAGGTAATATGAGTTCCCATGGCTTCTTGGAAACTTTCCCAGAACTTGGAAGTGAAAAGAACACCACGGTCTGAACTAATCTCTTTTGGAATACCATGGAGAGAAACAATTCTGGAGATATATAGCTCTGCTAACTGACTAGCAGTAATAGTCTCCTTAACTGGCAGAAAGTGTGCAACCTTGGAAAGTTGGTCAACGACGACAAGAATAGCATCGTGACCCTTCTGAGACTTGGGAAGACCAGTGATGAAGTCCATTTGCACTTTATCCCACTTCCATAGAGGAATAGGGAGCGGTTGCAGAATTCCAGCAGGTTTTTGATGTTCTGCCTTCACGCGACGACAAACGTCACACTCGGCAACATAACGAGCAATATCTTGTTTCATTCTAGACCACCAGTACCTTTGACGAAGATCTCGATACATTTTGGTACTACCCGGATGGATAGATAGCGGTGTATCATGGGCCTCCTTCATGACTTTGTCAGTCATCAGCTCGAAGCGAGGTACTACGATGCGGTCTCTGAAATATAATGTACCATCTTCAGAAACTGAGAAATCCCGATACTTAGCAAGGTGAAGCTCCTTCTTCATCAAGTCAATTTCAGCATCTTTGGCTTGCGCTTCTTTAACAGCCTTCAGAAGGTCTGGCTGTACCACAAGGTTATTAAGAGAACCCTGGGGAAGAATTCGCAGATTCAGCTGAGTCAGTTCTGCGTGAAGACGAGGTTGAGCTTGCCTAACCATGAGGTTGTTGCAATATGACTTGCGACTCAGGGCATCGGCCATTACATTAGCTTTGCCCGGGGTATAAGAAATACCGCAGTCATAATCCGCAATAGCTTCTAACCATCGTTGTTGTCGGAGATTAAGATCCGGTTGAGTGAATAAGTATTTCAGACTTTGGTGATCGGTATAAATTTCACACCGATTACCCAGAAGGTAGTGCCGCCATAACTTCAATGCATACATCACTGCTGCAAGTTCAAGATCATGCACTGGATAATTCCCTTCATGTGGACGCAATTGACGTGAAGCATATGCAATTACTCTCCGCTCTTGCATTAGGACGCAGCCTAATCCCTGACGAGAGGCGTCGCAATATATGACAAAGTCCTTGCGAGAATCAGGAGGAGCAAGCACTGGAGCAGAAGTGAGCTTGTCCTTGAGGGTTTGGAAACTTTCCTGACACTTGTCTGTCCACTCAAACTTAACGCCTTTGTGGAGCAGATTAGTCAGGGGCTTGGCGATCTTGGAGAAGTTCTCGACGAATCGGCGACAATAGCTGGCTAGACCGAGAAAGCTTCGGACCTGCTTGGCATTCTTCGGAGGAGTCCAGTCAAGGATAGCCTGAACACGCTCCGGGTTGACGGCAATACCGTCCTTGGAAATCACATGTCCAAGATAGGTCACTTCAGGAAGCCAGAATTCGCATTTAGAGAACTTGGCATATAATTGGTGCTCTCGAAGTCTCTCCAGAACTAGTCGAAGGTGCTCAGCATGTTCTTCTTTGTTCTTCGAATAAACCAGAATATCATCCAGATATACCACGACGAATTTGTCGAGGTAGTCCATGAATATGTAATTCATTAAGCGGGAGAAGGTAGCGGGAGCATTCGTCAGACCAAATGACATGACGGTGTACTCGTATGAGCCATAACGAGTAACGAATGCAGTCTTGGGAATATCCTCTTCGCGAACACGGATCTGGTGATAACCCAACCTCAAGTCGAGTTTAGAAAACACCGAAGATCCAGCGAGTTGGTCATATAAATCGTTGATCCGGGGAAGTGGATATTTATTCTGAATGGTTGCCTGGTTGATAGGACGATAATCTTGAACCAGACGGTTAGTTCCATCCTTCTTCTTAACAAAGAGAGAAGGTGCTCCCCAAGCAGAGGAACTAGGGCGGATGAAACCCTTCCTTAAAGATTTATCAATTTCCTCCTTAAGCTCGATGAGGTGGTGCGGAGGCATCTTGTAAGGACGCTTCGCAATAGGAGTGGTGCCAGGCTTCAAGTCGATGACGAACTCGACAGCTCTAGCAGGGGGTATTCCTGGAAGTTCTTCTGGAAAAACATCCGGGAAGCCACAGACAACTGGGATAGTCTCAATCCCATCAAGCGGAGAAGCATTCAACGCATTCAAGGCATAAATTTGAGCCTCGGCGTTCTGAGTGATATGAGCATGGTAATTCACCATCTCATTCGAGGGGTGCAAGAGGTGAACAACTTTGGTGGCACAATTGATTGAGGCATAGTGGGCCTTCAACCAATCCATTCCCAGAATAAGGTCAATCTTGGACGATTTCAGAATAATGGGAGACGCACTGAACTCCAACTCTTCGATCTCAACGGGAACATTATAGCTAACTGTAAAGGTTCGGCAACCACCCGCGGGGGTGTGTACCAATAAGGGTGTGTTCATGTATTCGCATTTAATGTCATGCATGCGTGCAAAATGTTCTGACATGAAGGAATGCGATGCTCCTGAATCAAATAAAACAGATGCTGGTACTGAATTAACGAGAAGTGTACCCATCACAGTATCTGGTTGATTTGGAGCTTCAGACATGTTGACGTGGTAGTACTGCCCACGACCGTAAGAAGGTCTGGCATTATTGTTGCGCTGCTGAGGAATACCACGGCCAATTCCACGTCCAGCAGAAGGGAGAGCTAGTTGATTCTGATTCTGAGAACAGTCTCTAGCACGGTGACCTGGCTTGCCACACTTGAAGCATAGTCCGCTGTCAGGACGAGGTGTTGGAGCTCGAGGTGCTGGAGCTGGCAGGGGCTGTCTCGGTGGTGGAGGTGGCAGACGTGGTGCAGCATAAGAAGGTCTGTTCGCAGGAGCTGCTGAACGGAACATGCCTTTGGGGAACCAGATGCGTCGCTTCTGGGAAGACGAGCCCGAAGATGAGCCCGACTCACGGGTGCGTCTGGACGCTTCCTTGTGCTTCTTAAGTCCAGTTTCAACCATGATGGCCTTATTCACCAAGGTGGCGAAATCAGGATAATCTTGAACAAGAAGGGCTAACTGAATGTCATGGTGCAGTCCTTCACGAAACTTCTCCTGTCTGCGTTCATCAGTAGGAATGTCCTCTTCAGCGTAACGAGATAAGTCTAGAAACTCGCGCTGATATACTTCCACGGTCTTGTTGCCCTGAACAAGGCTACGGAACTCGGCCTTCTTCCGAGCTATGACAGCTTGAGGAATGTAGCGGGCACGGAATGCAATCTTGAATTCTGCCCAAGTGACGACAGTACCAGGTGGTAGGGTCTGTCGGTAAGTAGCCCACCATTGGGAAGCGGGACCCTTCAGAAGGTATGTCGCGAATGTGACATAGTTAACTTGGGCGACACCAGCAGACTCCATCTCATGGGAGATGTCACGCAGCCAGTCATCTGCATCCAATGGGTTGACTGTGTTGCGGAAGAAAGATGGGCTGAGCCGCATAAATTCTGGCAAAGTGATGGAGAAGGGTTGCTGATTAGCATCAGGACGAGGAAACTGCTGCATAATTCCCGTCATAAACTGGCGGTTGAGTTCAAACTGTTGCATCATCGCTGCCATATAATCAGGTGGTGGCGGCGGTGGTGGATTGTTGTCAGCCATCCTGCTAATTCAACAGGGGTATTTCAGCAATAGCTTATGCAAGTGTTTAGCAATAAACATGATGTAACTCGACATTTATTGAAGTAGTGCACAGATGCTGAAAGTAGTCATTAAGACATACAGATCCATACATAGTCGGTTACATTCGGGCAGCATAACGGCGCAAATGAAAAGCTAGACATGCTAGGCGGCGCGCAGGCACGCGGTAAGAAAGTACACAACGGGACATAGCAAAGGCTACATCAACGTCGGAGAAAACCACTGAAACGGGGTAACTGCAAGTGCGGACGATGGACGTTCGTCGCAGAAGGATCCTGCGCTCCATGGGCACTCTGATGCAGAACCCGGTCTCGAGAAGAAAGAAGAGGTCCACGTGCAGGCGTGTGACCTCCCACAGCAGGCCAGACGATCCCTGATGGCATCTCAGTCCTGCTCGGGTAAAGAATGTACTCCGGATGCATCCCTGCATGAACAGCTGGTAGCAACTGTGTCATAGCCTCGTAGTAGCGTGCTCGAGTGGCAAACAACTCAACAGCAAGTGCACGAACAGTGCGATCCAAAGCCTGAGCATAGTGGATCAGAACTCGCTGATCATAGCGACGAGGCTCGTACGGGGCACAGATAGCTGTGTAAAATCCAGTAGCATCTCCAACAGGTGCATACGGAATGTACCGAAACACAGTATCATCCAAGTTAGCACTGTGCTCTCCTCGGAGACGTGCGACAGCAGAGTAGGCGGCATCATGTACTGCCATCTCAATCGTCACGCCGATACCGTGAAAACGGTGAAGCTCAGTGTGAGAGTTATCCTGCTGATCGTAGATGCGAACATCAGCATAGTACTGCTCCTGGTTGAACTCACGATAAACCTCATAGACCATGTACTCGGGGCACCAGCGGTATCCCAGCCTGATCAAGAGGGCGATCAGAACAGCTGGAAACCCAGGGACGTCTCGAGCACAGGTGCGAAGCACGAGCTGCGTCGTAGGACGAGGGGGAAACAGTCGATCCATCTGAAATAAGAAGTTCAGGATTGTCGTAAGACATTGAGAAATATAACCGATCTCAAAAGGAAAGGTTAAACAAAACAATGGAAAGGAAATGATTATCAGACTAATCAGATCAATGACAGGGAAATCGCACTGAATCCAGTTCTCCGGGTGGATAGAATTAACGAGATCCTAAATGTCGGTGTTAGTAAATTTTATTAAACCCGAATAGATGAGAGATTAGAATCCCAGAGTAAAGATCGAGGAATAAAAGATCCTAATACCACCCATTTGGCGACGTGGGCCCGTAAGCCACACAGCCAAGTTAGTAAAACAGTTTTTGACCACTAGACTCAACTTCGGCCAAGGAATTGGGAAGGGGGATTCCTAGAGGCAGTCGGCTCTGATACCAACCTGTGACGACCCCGGCTTAATCGTGCACTAATCATACACGCAAATGCGCACGATCAAGCCTAAGGACTCACTTGAAGATATCACAACACAACTCTAAAACATAAAATAAAGTCATACAAGCTTAATATTACAAGCCAGGGCCTCGAGGGCTCGAATACAAGCTCGATGGCATACAAGCGTCAGCGGAAGCATTAGATATCTGAGTACAGATATATTACAAGAGAGAGATAAGCCTTCACAGAGGCGGGGTAAAAATAAAAACTACGATCGAAAGGCGTAGGCCTCCTGCCCTGGACCCTCCGATCCTACTCCTGGTCGTCGAACGGCTCCTCGTAGTAGTAGTACTCGCCAGGCGGATAGTAGTACTGGTCGTCGGCTGGGGCTTCTGGCTCAGGGGCTCCGTCGTCTGGTGGCATCAAATGGAAAATGGGGGAAAAAGAAAATAAAGCAAACGTGAGTACTCATCCGAAGTACTCAGCAAGCAAGGATCTACACTACATATGCATCATTGTCAAAGGAATGGCTGTATATGTGGACTGGGCTGCAGAAATGCCAGAGTAGAGGGGGAAAGCCTAGTCCTATCGAAGACTAGCATCTTCAACAATCTTCGACAGTCTTGCAGCATCAGGAGAGAGCAGATGAACATAATGTAAAGTAGTAGTAATATCATCAACCTCGACCTGAGATCCTTTCTCGACTCCCTGCGAGAAAGCAATCCCAGAGCCGTACTATCCAGTTCTCACCACATGTTCTAGTTGTACCGATCGGGATACAACTCCGAGTGTCCGTTACCGTAGGACAGGCTATCGATAGAAGTTTCTTCCCTGCAGGGGTGCACCAACTTACCCACCACGCTCACTTAACTCTGGCCGGACACACTTTTCTGGGTCATGCCCGGCCTCGGCTAAGCAACACGCCGCAACCCGACCTAGGCTTATAAGAGAGGTCAGCACGCCGGACTAAACCTATGCCCCCAGGGGTCTTGGGCCATCGCCCCGGGAACTCCTGCACGTTACGGGGCCACCGAGAGCAGACCTAGCAACCCCTTATACAAGCGCGGTTGCATTACCAGTCCAACTCGGCGTGCGCCGCTCCTTACTGACGTCAAACAAGCTTCGGCTGATGTGTACGACGCAGAACGCCCATACTATGCCCACGTGATGGTTAGTGCTATCAGGCCAGAGGCCCCTCGGATCAAATATCCAAAACCGTAGTGGATTAGGAGCGCGCGGAAACGAGCAGAGACTCACGATCGATGTGACCCCGTCGCCCCGTCTCGAGGACTTGCGGCAAGGGCTAAGAATGCCCGGCCACGCCTCGTAGTTATCTCGCGGGCACCATCCAGGTCAACCCGACTCCACATCACTTCGCAATAAGCTCGCGCGGGTACCCCTCAGGGCCGACCCGTCTTTAGTATCGTGGTTCATAGTCAAGTCATAATATCCAAGGTAACTGTGTCGGACACCGAAGGGAACCCTGAGGAATCACCCTCGATGGAATTCCCGCTCGATGTTATCATCAAGGTGAACGAAGGAGGAATCACCCTCGAGGTCCACACTTGAGAGGTTGCGCGACGATGTCGTTATCGGGGGTGGTGTAGGAGGAATCACCCTCGCTTACCACGACCGAGTAACTAACCTACAAGGTTAACATCAGAAGTGCTAACGAGGTATCACCCTCGGCACTCGACGGTAACCCAGCAGTGTCGGCAACTAAGGGGTAGTGATGTGCGGTGCCAGGGTCTGGTCCTCAATCCCGATGATCGGGTCTTCTGATATCCAGCAGGGCAGTCGGGATCAAGTGGAGGTCTCTGTCGTGTCTCTACCCAGCCTATAATAATCAGTCTAGGATAACCAGTAAGGTAACAAAGCAGGGTACAATAATCAGGCTATGCAGCAGATATAGGAAAACAGTAGCAGTAGCAGTTCTAATGCAAGCATAAGAGAGAAAAGAGTAGGCGATATAGGCATGCTCAAAATGGGGGTGCTTGCCTGTTTGCTCGGGGGCAAGGGCAAGGTCTTTAGTAGTATCGTCGGGGACGTAGTCGTACTCCTGTGCGGCGTCTGCCTCGGGAGCTACGTCAACGTCGGGGGCTACCGAGAGAGAAGAGGGGGAAGAAACAGGTAAACATAATGCAAACAAATGCAACACGGTGCGTGTGATGCTATGATGCAGTGTAGGGTTGCCTAAATATGCATCTAAGTCATTTTAGTTATTTTTAGAATTATTCTGGGATTTAATATCCGACGTGTGTGCACTATTCATCTGTCGGATTCGGGTCCGGAGTTACGAGTTCTTCTACGTAGGAGGTTCCGATGGAGAAACAGACGGCACGATCAGACTCGTCTCGTCGTTCTGAGCAACTTTCATGTTTTAACTTTTTCGATCCGAGCTACGGTTTAAAAGTTATTAATTTTTAAAGATTATTTGAATTTCTGGAATTATTTTATTTATCAGAAAATGAATTATGACGTCAGCATGATGCGCTGCTGACGTCAGCAAGTCAACAGTCGGCTGACTAAGTCAAATATGACATGTGGGTCCAGTGGGACCCACATGTCAGCCTCTGTTTACCTAAACAGTGAGTTAAACTAATCTAATTAGCTAATTAGGCTTCTGGTCCCACATGTCATAGACTCATTAGGGTAATTAGTTTATTTTTATTTCTAAAACGTTTTAATTAGATTAACAGGGAGGTGGGGCCCACGTGTCAGCGACTGGGCCGGTCCAGTCAGCAGGGCTGACCGGTCAGCTGGCCGGTCGGGCCCCTGGGGCCCACGGGTCAGTGACCCAGGGCGACCCACGTGGCGGCCACGTCGGCGGCCGGCGCCGGAGTTGCGCCGGCGACCGATTCCGCGGCGGAAGATCGCCGGAGTGCTCGGAAATCGCCCACAGGGCTCGGTTCGAGCTGCGGTTGGGTGCGTTCGAAAGCCAGTGAACTCGCGCGTCGAGTGGTGGCACTTGCCGGACCAGGGGATGGCCGGAATCACGCCGGCGTTGAGGTTTGGCGGAAGCCAAAACCCGGCGGACTCGCGCGTGGTGATGCAGAGGTCAAAACGGGCTGCGCTCTACTCCTTCGGCATCTACTTGACGCCACGAACGCGACGGCGAGCCCGGTGGGTCGTGACGGCCACTGCTGCAACGGCCTCGAGCTCAACGGCGGAGCTCGGTTCGGGCGGCCATGGCGCGGCGGCTACGGAGGCGCAGAAGGCTAGGGGAGCGCGGGGGAAGGAGGAGGGGCTGCTCACCGAGAGGCTACGTAAAGCCGTTGGAAGCTTAGGAGTGCAGA
This sequence comes from Thinopyrum elongatum, assembly GCA_011799875.1. Classification (NCBI taxonomy): domain Eukaryota; kingdom Viridiplantae; phylum Streptophyta; class Magnoliopsida; order Poales; family Poaceae; genus Thinopyrum; species Thinopyrum elongatum. Next base: position 380,725,083 of record CM022301.1, read on the forward strand.
ACGTCGGCGAATCGTCGGGGCTCGCCGGCGTCAGAGAAGAAAGGGGGCGGAGTACTCCGGCTTCATCAGGGCCTCTCCGCCTCCACTCGCGGTCGGAGTCGAAGGAGTCGAGGACGGCGGAGCTCGCAGGCGTGTTGGCTGAGCTCGGGGACGACGGTGGCCGCGACGGAGGCGAACGGCAGCGAGGCTGGCGCTCGGCCTCTCTGGATCTGGAGGGGAAGACGGGCGGAGCAAGAGAGAGGAGGGGGGAAAGTGGCGAGGAGAGCCAGGGGAGACGCACGGCCTCTCCCTTATCTCCTCGCGGCTGTCGGTGGCGTCGGTGCCGTCGCCGTGTCGTCGCCCGGCTGGCGCGCGCGCGCGCGACCAGGGCGCGGCCGACACGGGGAGGAGGGAGGAGAAGCTGGGCCAGTTGGGCCGCGACTCGGGGCACTGTGCACTAAGGCCCAGTGCACAGTGTCCCGCTTTTGTTTTTCTGTTTTAGCTTCTTCATTTTCTTTTATCCTTTTCTGTTTCAAAATGTTTAGGGCACTTGTGCACTTTTGAAAAATGTGGGAGTTGGCCCAAATATTGCAATGCAATATTATCTCTCACCAAAAAGTGGTTTGGACTGATTTGAAGTTTGTTTGAATTTAATATGATTTTAAATATATCAAATATCCTGTTTTTGGGTCTGTTCCAACTTGTTTGAGCCATTTATCCAACTCCAAACATTTTGATGTTGATTTTAGAAATGTTCCTGGATTATTGGCCATTTAATGAACATTTTCCCAACAGAGTTTGAACAACTTTATATTTCACTTTAGAATTTGAGTTGATTTTCAGATTTGCATTTGAATTGGATAACTAACCCAAATGATTTGGCACTGCAAATGATGATGACATGGCATTATTAACAGCTGATCACTGTGGCCATTACAAGGGGGTGTTACACATATCACCCATGGGGAGACATTAGTATGGACTTTGTGCTTGGTTTGCCTAGAACTCGAAACGGCAAAGATTCTGTGTTTGTTGTTGTGGACCGATTCTCTAAAATGGCTCATTTCATCCCATGCAACAAAGATAGACGATGCTTCACATGTTGCAAATCTTTTTTGTAGGGAAATCTTGCGCCTACATGGAGTGTCAAAGACTATTGTCTCGGACCGCGACGTCAAGTTCTTAAGCTACTTGTGGAAGACCTTATGTGCCAAGCTCGGAATCAAGCTCTTGTTCTCTTCGGCATACCATCCCCAAACCGACGGCCAAACGGAGGTGACAAACCGGATGCTCTCTACTCTACTACGCGTGTTGATCAAGAAGAACATCAAGGAGTGGGAGGAGTGTCTACCCATCGCCGAGTACGCCTACAACCGTGCAAGACATTCGATTACCGGTAAGTCCTCTTTCAAGGTCGTCTACGGTTTCAACCCGTTGTCCCCATTGGACATTCTTCCTCTACCACTACAAGAGCGCATCAACATGGACGCAAGCGCACGAGTGAGCTACCTCAAGAAGATGCATGAAGATACAAGGCACACCATCGAGCGCCAAGTACAACGACTCGCGAACAAGCTCAACATCAACAAGCAACCCATGATATTCAACACTGGAGATCTCGTGTGGATACACCTTCACAAAGACCGCTTCCCAAACGAACGCAAATCCAAGCTTCTACCTCGAGCCGACGGACCTGTAACACCCCTGTGTAATAGCCATTGTGATCAACTGCTAATAATGCCAAGTCACTCCTATTTGTAGTGCTTAATCACTTTGGTTAATTATTCAATTCAAACTCTATTCTGGAAATCAACTCAAATTCAAAAGTGCAAAATAAATTTGTTCAAACACCTTTGGAAAAATGTTCACTAAATAGAAAATATTCCAGAAGCACTTATAAAAATATAACCAATGATACTTGGATTAGTTAAAGGACTCCAACAACAAGAAACAGCACCAAAACAGCATTATTTAATCCATTTAAAATCATATCAAATTCAAATAAAATCCTAATTTTGCCCAATCAAGTTTGTGATGAAGGCTAACATTGCACTGCAATATTTGAGCCAAGATTCATATTTTACAAAAGTGCATCTGTGGCCTAACTATTATAAAACAGAAAGAAACAAAAGAAAAATAGAAAACAGAAACAGAAAAATAAAACGAGGCACTGTGCACTGGGCCTAAGTGCACAGTGCCCCGATCCGGCCCAGCTAGCCCTCCACTTCTCTCCCCTCGCGCGTGTCGGCACGGCCGTGGACGCACTGGCGCGCGCCGACGATACGCCGACATGGCGACGCTACAGAGGCCGTGGAGGGGATAAGGTCGACCCCTCCACCTCTCCGCCGTCCTCACCCGCTCACTTTCCCCTCGCCCGGCTCGCTCCTCCTCTCCTCTTCCCCTTCAGATCCATCGGCCGACGCGGTCGCCGCCGCACCTCCGTCAACTCCGCGGCCACCGGCGTCCGTTCCTCCCTCCGACGTGTCCGTCGCCTTCGTCTACGTCTTCCGCATCATCTGGTGGTCGCAGCGGGAGCCAGGAGGCAGCACCGCGCCGGAATTCCGTCGTCCCCATCTTCGAACGCCGGCGCTCCTCTTCGACTCCGGCGACGCCTCGGCAGCTACTAAACCTTCGAGGGCCACCGTGCGTGCCGCAAGGTGAACCCCTACTTTTCTCCCATCTCCCTGTTCCCTCTCGCGCGCTCTCTAGCTACTCCAACAGCTACGGCCGAACCCATCGCCGCGCGAGCTCGTCGCCGGCGTGGCCACGGTGACCTTTTGGTCCCGTGTGTGCCCCCGTTGCATTCGCCGCATCGCGTAGACGCCGCAGCCGCCTTGCGTTTTTAAATTTGCACGCCGTAGCCACATTTCCGACGAGGTCCGAGCTCCGGCCGCCGCATCAATCTCGTTTCCGGCGAGCTCTGGCCATCTCAGCCACTTACACCGGTACCATTCGACGCGGCGTTGTCCCCGCGATCGAACGCAACCGGCCGCGTCCGATTTGGTGGTCTGTGGAGCGAATCCGAACGACTCCGGCGAGCTCCGCCGCGTTTTCCGGTCGCCGGCGTGATTCCGGCGACGACGCCGACGTGGCACAGGTGGCCCCCACCCCAGAGCCACTGACAGTGGGCCCCGTGGGTCCCACGCGGGCCCCACCACAATTAGATTAATTAAATCATCTTAACAATTAAAAATAACTATAATATCCTAACCACTCACTGACATGTGGGGCCAGCTGCTAATTAACTCTCTGGATTAGTTTTAATCCACTCTGTTAAGCCTCTGTCACTGACATGTGGACCCCACTGGTCAGTTTGACCAGTCAGCGTCTCTGTTGACTGCTGATGTCATCACCTAGTCATGCTGACATCATAAATCATTTATGTTAATAAAAATAATTCCAGAAAATCATCTAAACTTTGAAAATTAATAACTTTTAAACCGTAGCTCAGATCGAAAAACTTAAAACATGAAAGTTGATCAGAACGACAAGACGAATCTGATCATGTTGTCTGTTTTGATGCCGGAACCCCCTACGTAGGTGAAACTGCAACTTCGAGGCCGTATCCGGTAGATGAATAGTGCATAACCACCTGATAATAAATCCAACTTAAATCCTAAAGAAACTAAAATTGACTTAGATGCATCTTTAGGCAACCCTGCACTGCATCATAGCATAGCATGCTCTGTGTTGCATTTGTTTGCATTATGTTTACCTGTTTCTTCCCCCTCTTCTCTCTCGGTAGACCCCGACGTTGACATAGCTCTCGAGGCAGACGCAGCTCCGGAGTACGACTACGTCCCCGACGACACCATTGACGACCTTGCCCTTGCCGTAGAGCAAACAGGCAAGCACCCCATTTTGAGCATTCCGATATCGCCCATTCTCTTCTCTCTTATGCTTGCATTAGAATCTGCTGCTGTTACTGTATCCTATATCTGCTGCATAGCCTGTTTACTTGTAACCTGCTGTTGATACTTACCTGTTATCCTAAACTGTTTAGAATAGGTTGCGTAGAGACCATCAGAGACCCCACTTATCCCGACTGCCCCGCTGGATGATCAGAAGACCCGATCAACGGGATCGAAGACCAGGCCCCGACATTGCATGTCACTTCCCCCTTAACTGCTCGACACTACTTGGTTACTATCGAGTGTCGAGGGTGATACCTCGTCAGCACTTATGATGATAACCTTGTAGGTTAGTTATTCGGTCGTGGTAAGTGAGGGTGATTCCTCCTACACCACCCCCGATAACGACGTCGTCGTGCAACACTTCAGGTGTGGACCTCGAGGGTGATGCCTCTTTAGTTCACCTTGATGTTTACGTCAGGTGGGAGTCCAATGAGGGTGATGCCTCGGATTCCTTCTTGATATGATAGCCACACGGATGCCCTTACATTACTGTTGACACTGTTTATTATGGATAAAGACGGGTCGGCCCCGAGGGGTGCCCGCGCGAGCTTAATTGCGAGAGTTGTGGAGTCGAGTGTACCTGGATGGTGCCCGAGATTTGAACACGAGGCGTGGCCGGGCATTCCTAGCCCTTGCCGCAAGTCCTCGAGACGGGGCGACGGGGTCACATCTTTCGTGAGTCTCTGCTCGTTACCGCACTACCAACACACTAACGGTTTGGATATTTGATCCGAGGGGCCTCTGGCCTGATAGCACTAACCATCACGTGGGCATAGTATGGGCGTTCTGCGTCGTATACTTCAACCGAAGCTCTATAGACGTCAGCGAGGAGCGGCCCGCTTTGGTTTGGACTAGTTAAGCCCGCGCTTGTATTAAGGGTGCTAGGTCTGCTTCCGAAGCGTCCTCGCAACGTGCAGGGTTCCCAGGGCGAAGGCCCAAGACCCCTGGGGGCATAGGTTAGTCCAGCGTGCTGACCTCTCTTTAGAGCCTAGGTTGGGTTGCGGCGTGTTGCTTAGCCGAGGCCGGGCATGACCCAGTAAAGTGTGTTCGGCTGGAGTTAAGCGAGCGTGGTGGGTAAGTTGGTGCACCCCTGCAGGGAAGAAAACATCTATCGATAGCCTGTCCTATGGTAACGGACACTCGGAGTTGTATCCCGATCGGTACAACTAGAACTGGTGGCTTGAGATGAAATGGATAGTATGGCTCTGGGATTGCTTTCTCGCAGGGAGTCGAGGAAGGATCTCTGGCCGAGGTTGATAACATTATTACTACTTTACATTATGTTAATCTGCACTCTTCTAATGCTGCAAGACCGATGAAGATGTTTGAAGATGCTAGTCTTCGATAGGACTAGGCTTTCCCCCTCTATTCTGGCATTTCTGCAGCCCAGTCCACATAAATAGCCCTCCTTTGAAAATGTTGCATATGTAGTGTAGATCCTTGCTTGCTGAGTACTTCGGATGAGTACTCACGTTTGCTTTACTTTCTTTTTCCCCCATATCCATATGTCGCCACCAGCTGACGGAGCCCCTGAGATAGCTGCCCCCGTCGACGACTACGGCTACTACTACTACCCTCCCGGCGTGTACTACTACGAGGAGCCGACTGACGACCAGGAGTAGGATTCAGAGGGTCCTAGGCAGGAGGCCTACGCCTTTCGATCATAGTGTTTTATTTTGCCCCGCCTTCCTAAAGGCTTATCTCTATTTCTGTAACATATCTATAACCAGATATCTGATGCTTCCGCTGACACTTGTATGCCATCGAGCTATGTATTCGAGCCCTCGAGGCCCTGGCTTGTAATATAAAGCTTGTATGACTTTATTTATGTTTTAGAGTTGTGTTGTGATATCTTCAAGTGAGTCCTTAGGCTTGATCGTGTGCATTTGCGTGTATGATTAGTGCACGATTAAGCCGGGGTCGTCACAGGACCCTTCAAGGTGCTAGCACGCTACAACAACAATGCATACAAGATTGGGCTCCCGCGTGACAAGTACAATGTGAGCGACGTCTTCAACGTCAAGGATCTCTCTCCCTACCATGGTGATGAGGCTTTCGATCCGAGGTCGGATCTTTCCCGGGGGAGGGGAGGGGGGAGATGATGCGGAGCATCCTATGGTCATCCCCATGGACCTTCCATCGCATCACCAAGTGCCAAGAGGATCGATGACACGATCACGAGCTAGAGCTCTCGAGAACGAGGTGACATCTTTCCTTAGTGATATTCCATATGACCCTCTCGAGACATGGCTACTACCTAAGTCCAGAATGTTATGCATGATTAGGTATCAAGAGGACCCTCTCGAAGATGCAAATGAAGACGGCCAAGTCCACAAGTTCACGGATGAAGAGGAACGACGGAAGGAACCGAAGAATTCACCAGGACCCGGACATCCGGCTCCAAGCCCCGGATATCCGGCCCCTGGAGCATCATCCACAGCCGCCGCCTTCCATCCAAGGCTACAGGGCCCGGACATCCGGCCCGACGCCCAGAAATTCAGCTCCTCCTATCCAGAGAGCAACCAGAATCGGCCAAGTCAGCCCAGACATCCGGCCACCAGCCCGGAAATCCGGACGGCACCTGTCCAGAGAGCACCGAAGCTGGACCCCGCCAGCCCGGACATCCGGCCCCACCCCGGACATCCGGCTCCTCGTGAAGGCCCGGACATCCGGCCCGACGCCCGGACGTCCGGCTCCGCCTGTCTGCGCACAGTAAAGGGCCGAGGCCCATGTATCCCTTCGCCCCCTAGACTATATATACTCCCTCTCCCTCACGTTTTAGGGTCAGCATAGGTTTAGCTCATTTGAGAGATAGAGCTTTGCTCATCCATTCGGTTCTACTCCATCGAGAGACCGCGGCCTCTACGGAGAAGATCCATCGATTGGATTCAAGACCCCTCACGGGAAGACCCCTCAAGACCTCCTCACGGAGAAGAACTACCGCCTCTTGTATCGTCCTTTGTTGTGTTTGAATCTTGTATCACTCTTTATGTTCATGGATCTAGCACATGTGTGATCTCTCCCGTTGATTTGAGTGTTTCCCCTCGTGTTCGTCGTGTTCTTCGTAGGATCCACTCCATGTCGTGAAAGATCGGGCATCTAGGGTTCTACCCTACATCACCTTGTTTTCTTGTTTTTGCTTTTTTCTGTTTTTAGGGTTTTTTATTTTTAAAAACAATTCGGGATTTCAGAAAAAGTTGGAAATTGTTGAATTCTTCGTGAATTCAAAAATAGTTCATGATTTGAAAAATGTTTAGGAAATGACAAATGCTCACGGATTCAAAACAATGTCCGCGATTTCAAGAAAAATGTTACAATATTAAAAAAAATGTTCAAGAATTTAGAAAAATGTTTGCAAATTTCAACAAATGTTCATGAAATTCAAAAAAAGTTTGCTGTTTTCAGCAGCATTAATGAACTTTTTTTTTGTCAAAAACAAAAATGATCCTAAACTTTAAAAACTGTTCCCAAATTTCAAAAGTCACGTTTTCTGGAAAATTTATACAATTTCAAGAAATGTTCTGAATTTGAAAAATCTTCATGATTTAAAAAATAATCTCCATGATTTTAAAAAATGTTCATGAATTTGTTAAAAATTCTAATGAATTTTAAAAATGTTCATGATTTAAAAAAAATCATGATATCGAAAACTGTTCATGAATTTGAAAAGATGTTCACTTTTTCCAAAAATGTTCAGGAATTTGTAGAAAATGTTCGTCAATTCAAAAAATATTCACGAATTTGTAAAAATTATTCATGAATTTGAAGAATGTTCACGTTTTCAAAAAATGTTCATGACTTCAAAATATATTCACATTTTAATAAAATTTGTTTGCAAATTTGAAAGATAGCGGAAAAAGAAAGGAAAAGAAAAGGCAGAACAGTAAAGAAAGAAAAGAAAAAAAGTAAACAAAAAAGAGAAAAGAAAAATCCGAAAGAAAAAATGGGAAGGTTCCAGAACCTTCCCAAAACCCGTGGGGGTGGAATCCCGAATTAGGCCGACCCAAACAGTAGCGGACGCTCTAGGGGGGGGGGGGTGGGGTACGTGCTAGCTCACTATTTGGCGACCTATGCGCCAAATAGGAGTGGCCCCCTCCGCGCCGCTTCGCGCTCCTCAACCCACCCTGGAATTTTAGAGAGCAATTTGGGAAAATGCCACACCTTTCCTGGGATTTTGCTTCTATAGCACATCTTTCTTTTTCATGGATTAAATAGCACATATTTGATTGATAGCTAGACAAAATACCACAAATTTATAATTTTCCTACTTTTCCACGTCCAGGCCACACCTCATATTTGTTAGAACGAATTTGCCCTCAGGTTGAAACGAATCAAAGCACGGAGACAGAGTGACCAAGCAGTGCTCCGCTGCCTCACCATGCCTCCTCCCTAATGCTGCCGCCTTTATGTGTCTCCTCCCGACGAGCCGCCGCCTCACCGTGCCTCCTTCCCCTCACCACCACGTCGCGGTTCCTCCTCCCCCACTTGCCGCCTGTTCGGCTATTCCTATCCGTCCAAGCGTAGCTGCTCGTTGCTCTGGGACGCATTTGGTAGCCTGCATTAGGCCCAGCCAGGCCCGCGCGGGATGTTTTTGGGCTGTTTGGATGCCTGTGTTTACTGTTTGACCCGCATAGCACGAACCTCAAAAGCACCCCTCAGCCTGGCCCGCTAGGAACGGCCGAATCGGCCGTTCCCAGCGAGCTAGGCTCGAGCGATGCAGGGGAGGGGAACGCTGCGCCGTGCCGTGTAGGGAAGGGAGATGGCGGGAGCGATGGCGCATCCTCGAAAAAGCGGCGGGACGAATTCGAGTCACCGCCCACCGATTCGGTCGCCCTATATATCGAGGGTCACCGCCGCGGCAAAACTCCCGCCACCATTTCCCCCCTCTTCAGCTTTCCCTCCGGCGCGGATCCACTTCGACGACGAGGTAAGCGGCGCATCTACTCCGGCGATCGGTTGACTGCGGCGGTGGGTCGACTCCTCCTCCTCTCCGACGTGCCAGGCACCTCCTCCATGGCTGTTCCGATGGCCTCTGTAATTTCAATCACCACCTCCTCTCTTCTAGTTCTAGCTAGATCTTTCCATGTGCTAAGGTTAGGTCGTCCGATCTGTTTGACTGTGATGGTGTAGTAGCTAGTTGTGATGGATTTGGAGCATGCTAGGGGTTGTTTTCATGTGGGCAAGTGTTGGTAGTTAGTGGTCATGGATGAATCGATGGTATGCTAGTGTACAAGTGTTGAACAAGATCATCCATGTGTCCATAATTAGTGCTCTGTTCTCCATGATTAGTGCTCTGTTATGCTATGGTATGCTTTAGCTGTGGTATGCTTGTGCATGTGTTACTGCTAGTTTGATCTGTCCATGATGTAATGCTAGTTCGATCTGTCCAAGATGTACTGCTAGTTCGATCTGTCCATGTTGTACTGCTAGTTCATACTGTCCATGTGTAGTGTCTTGTGGTGTTGATGACACTTACGTTTGTAGGACATGACCACGCAAGAGTTTAGTCAGGCTATCGTGTTGTCCGAGAGCCTGTTCCCGCCGTCCTACGCCCAGGACTCCCAGCCTCCTATGGAACTGATGCCTCTTGATTCAGAGGTTTTCGAGGTGCCGCCTACGGTTCCTCCATTTGTGTTGGCTCAGTCCAATGCTGTTGCTCATGCTGCTGCTCTAAAGGCAGCAGCAAAGGAGAAGAAGGAAGGCAGGGGGAACAGAATGAAATGGTAGCCGTTCCTCTCCACTTTTGTGCTTAACAAGATGTGTGAGATCATAGCTAGTGGGGTGAGGACTGACAAGGGCTTCAAGGAGGTGCACTTGAACCTTGTTGCAAAGCAGGTGTTCGACTTCTGTGGACAGGAGGTCACCTCGACCTAGGTGTACAACCACCCGAGGAAGTGGAGAGCTCGATGGATCCAAGTGTCCAAGCTCAGAGACCTTAGCGGTGCTTCATGGGATGAGGACACCTACTCGATCCTTCTGGAGGCAGAGCACTACCAAGGCCACGTCGCGGTTAGCTCACAAACCATGCCATTCTAAGAGACCAGCAGTTCAAGCCTATGAACCATTGCCATACTAACTAACCTGTCTGTCTTGTTTCTTCTTAGACTCACCCCAAGGACGTTGAGTTCCTCAACACCCCTATCCAGAACTACCACCAGATGCAACATATCTTCTCCTTCGGGCTGGCAACCGGCAAGCATGCCATGGGCTCTGGTCAGCTGCTGGGCTCGCCGATGCCGGAGTATCTAGACACCCAGGAGTCCGACACCATCAACGTTGATGCTCCTGAGAAGGATGCTGAGCACGTTCCTGTGCTTGATAGGAAGAGGAAGCGGGCAGGCTTCATGGAGGAGGAGCTGAGCGTCTTCAGCAGCATGACTGAGGCAGTGAAGGAGGTGGCCACTGCCATCAGGGAGAGCAAGAGTGTGGACATCCACCCTAAGCTCTGCAGCGCCGTCATGGATCAGATTGGCTTTAGCCCAGAGACTCTCATGGTGGCTCTCAGCCACCTGCTGGACAACAAAGCCCAGGGTGTTGGGTTTGTTGCCATGGGAGCAGTGGCGGAGCTAGCAAATTGTCGAAGCCTGGGCACGACGCAAGCTAAAATTTACTTTGGTCTATCAACACCACAAGTATCATATATTTAGGTAAACATCATGTGTAATATACACATTAATATTTTATGCATCATATAAATAAATTAAAACATGAGATACAATACCAAATGAAAGTCCAATCTCCCATGTTCATCCTTGTGTACAGATGAGATTGTACAAGATACAACACATTATAAAATTATAAAATTTTCATTGAATTGAAGTGCAAAAAAAAAAAAACAATCTACAATCTACAACACATTATCAGATTATAAAATTTTCATGAATTGAAGTGCCGACGATGACGAGGACGAGCACCATCCGCCGGAGCCGGAGTGGAATTTACACAAGGGGCTGCCGCTTTGATTTTCACGCTTCCTCTGCTTTTTCCGTTTCCGCTCCGATTGTGGCTTGCGGGAGTCGTAGCCTGATTAGGCCAAGGCGTGCATCGTCTCTTGCGGTCTTGCCGGCCGCCGGTGCTCCGTCGGTCCACCTCGCCGGTCATCGCCTTCAACCACCAGAGTTGCTAGGGCACGTCGTGCGGTGCGGCGCACAAACGAATAGGCGTGCGAGGTAGCCACCAACGCGAGGCGATCGATGCAGCCACCGGCCTCCTGATCGATGGATTCACATGCACGATCAGATTACCTATTGTGGCCCATGTAAGGTAATTAATGGATGGGCCTTTGACGTGAGTACACAAGAGGCAAAAATAACGCCCAAAGTAGCCCAATTCATAAACCAGGTGTATTTTTGAGCGTATATTGTACGTATTCACAGATCGTGACCCCGGCGCTTGGAAAATTGGCAGCACTCGAGCCCGGGTGCCCGGGGTGACCGGACGGTAGAATCGCCCATGCATGGGAGCAGACCACAGGGTGCTTTGGCTGAGGACCTGGCTGGGCAAGCACTACTACTAGTGTTGCTTCTGCTGGTGGCGACGGCGTGAATGATCCTCGACGGCGATGGCGATGGCGACAAGAACGATGACGACGTATATTTTGTGTAGTTAGGGCTTGAAAACAATCTTATGGTGTGTATATTTTGGTGAGATGGTATATACTAACCCCTCACAGTGATCCTCGCGGTGATCACGAACTTGCAGTGGTAGGATGACACCCTCTTTTGGATGTGATGGTAGGATGACACCAAAGTAGTGCAAGGTTGAACTTGCTATGATCATGCATGCTTACTAATGCTCTTCTGCTCCATTGCTTGCTCCTAGAGTTCTTCATTGCTTGCTCCTAGAGTTCTTCATTGCTTGCTGTTTGTGTGTTCCAATGCTTGTTGCTTGAACTTATCACTCGTTTGCACTGTCAGGGCAAGTGGTATGTGGTGTTCGAAGGTAGGGTTCCAGGGGTTTACAGTTCATGGGAAGCTTGCAACAAACAAATTTCAGGGTACAACGACAGCAACCACAGAGGAGGGTTTAAGACTAGGCAGGCGACAGAAGATGCTTACTCCAAGTATGTGCGAGAGCATTCATGCAGCAAAGTTGAGGTTGGCAAGAAGGTGGATCGACCGTTAGGCCTGAAGAACTTCATCATCTTCGTCCAGTTCATCGTCATAGCAGTGCTGTGGCGTTGGTGTGCTTGGTGTGATCGTGTGTAATGTGTAGTAGTATTGGTAAGCTCATCAAGTAGGGTACAAGGTGAGCACAACTCTATACGAGTAGAAAACAGGGCTTTGGTCCAGGCCTGCCCAGCCCATTAGTCCCGGTTCAGTCAGGAACCGGGACCCATGAGGGCATACGTCCCGGTTCGTGCGCCCAGGGGGCCGGCCGGGCCTCGTGGGGCATTGGTCCCGGTTCGTCTGGACCCTTTGGTCCCGGTTCCAGACACGAACTGGGACCAATGGGCCTCGCTCCTGGCCCACATCCATTAGTCCCGGTTCGTGGCTGGAACCGGGGCCAAAGGGTGGCCTTTAGTCCCGGTTCCAACCACGAACCGGGACCAATGTTGTGCCTATATATACCCCTTGCCCGCGAGCAGAGCACTCCACTGCTCTGTTTTTTTCTGGTCGGTGAGGGGAGGGCTTTGTGGTGCTCTAGCTCACCTCCTATGCACATGAGGTGTTCGATGAAATGCCCGAGCCACACTACTTAAGCTTTCTCCTCTCCAAACTCGACCTCCAAGCTCCATTTTCCTCAAGATTTGTCTAGGTTTAGCGGTCCGTCACGTCCCGTCCCCGTCTTCACCGCCGTCGATCGCCCGCGCCGATCTCGTCGCCGGCACCACCGTGGTGAGCCTCTTGTTCTTATCTTCTTTCTAAAAGAAAAAAAATTCTTACTTGTATGATTTAGATAGATACTTGTATAATTTTCTTACTTTTATTATTGTTCGTTATTATATAGTGCGATGGTTTTGGTATCCGCCCCCGTCGGCCCTCGTCCTGCCTATGATTCGAATGTGGTATATATTATATTTTATAACTATTTGGTTCATTTATTGTTTATGACAATTATGCCGACCAACGTGACATATATTTTTTTATCTAGGAGGTATGTGAACCGGAAATTCCAACCGACCATATTGTCGAGAGGTTAAATTTAGTTGAAGAAGAAAACAATTACTTGAAGGAAAAATTGAAAAAAATTGAGGAGGAGAAGATGATATTGGAGTTGCATGTTACGGATGTCGTCGATGATCACAAGATCAAGATGGATGCAATGCGCTTCAAGATTAGAAAGTATAGAAAATATGCCATTCATACCGAGGCTTGGTATCATTATGCAGTTGGATCAATTGTTACCTTGGTTGCGATTATGATCGCATTTGTTGTTGCATTGAAATGTTTTATATAGTTTCAATAATGTATGGTTTAATTAGATGCTCTGGAGAGCTATATGTTGTTCAATGAGAACTATGTATGTACTTTCGTTTTAATGTGATGATGAACTTCTATTAATTTGGTCACTTATCTATTCATGATGTTTTGTAATGGTTTTTGACACACTTAATTATATATAATGCACGCAGATGAACCAGCAATGGATGTACGGTGATAGACGCACCTCTGAGTACATGAAGGGCGTGCATAATTTTCTCGAAGTGGCTGAGGCAAACAAGCAGAATGGTTTTATGTGTTGTCCATGCCCTATATGTGGGAATACGAAGTCTTACTCTGACCGGAAAATCCTTCACACCCACCTGCTTTATAAGGGTTTCATGCCACACTATAATGTTTGGACCAGGCACGAAGAAATAGGGGTTATGATGGAAGACAGCGAAGAAGAAGAGGACGATGACAACTATGTGCCCCCTGAATACGGTGATGCTACAACGGGGGAAGCTGAAGATCAAGAGGAACCAGACGATGTGCCCGATGATGATCTCCGTCGGGTCATTGTTGATGCAAGGAGACAGCGCGAAAGTGAAAAGGAGAAGCTGAAGTTCGATCGCATGTTAGAGGATCACCAAAAAGGGTTGTACCCCAATTGCGAAGATGGCAACACAAAGCTCGGTACCGTACTGGAATTGCTGCAGTGGAAGGCAGAGAATGCTGTGCCTGACAAAGGATTTGAGAAGCTACTGAAAATATTGAAGAAGAAGCTTCCAAAGGATAACGAATTGCCCGACAATACGTACGCAGCAAAGAAGGTCGTATGCCCTCTAGGATTGGAGGTGCAGAAGATACATGCATGCCCTAATGACTGTATCCTGTACCGCGGTGCGTACGAGGATTTGAACGCATGCCCGGTATGCGGTGCATTGCGGTATAAGATCAGACGAGATGACCCTGGTGATGTTGACGGCGAGCCCCCCAGGAAGAGGGTTCCTGCCAAGGTGATGTGGTATGCTCCTATAATACCACGGTTGAAACGTCTGTTCAGAAACAAAGAGCATGCCAAGTTGATGCGATGGCACAGAGAGGACCGTAAGAAAGACGGGAAGTTGAGAGCACCCGTTGACGGGTCGCAGTGGAGAAAAATCGAGAGAAAGTACCGGGCTGAGTTTGCAGGTGACCCAAGGAACGTATGGTTTGGTTTAAGCGCGGATGTCATTAATCCTTTCGGGGAGCAGAGTAGTAATCACAACACCTGGCCCGTGACTCTATGTATCTATAACCTTCCTCCTTGGTTGTGCATGAAGCAGAAGTTCATTATGATGCCAGTACTCATCCAAGGCCCTAAGCAACCCGGCAACGACATTGATGTGTACCTAAGGCCATTAGTTGAAGAAATTTTACAGCTGTGGAATGGAAACAGTGTACGTGTGTGAGATGAGCACAGACAGGAGGAATTTGACCTGCATGCATTGCTGTTTGTAACCATCAATGACTGGCCTGCTCTCAGTAACCTTTCAGGACAGACAAACAAGGGATACCACGCATGCACGCACTATTTAGCTGACACCAAAAGTATATACCTGGACAAATGCAGGAAGAATGTGTACCTGGGGCATCGTCGATTTCTTCCGACCAACCATCAATGTCGAAAGAAAGGCAAGCATTTCAAAGGCGAGGCAGATCACCAGAAGAAGCCCGCCATGCGTACCGGTGATCACGTACTTGCTATGGTCAATGATTTACACGTAATCTTTGGAAAGGGTCCCGGCGGACTATCTGTTCCGAATGACGCTGAGGGACGCGCTCCCATGTGGAAGAAGAAATCTATATTTTGGGACCTACCCTACTGGAGAGACCTAGAGGTCCGCTCTTCAATCGACGTGATGCACGTGACAAAGAACCTTTGCGTGAACCTGCTAGGCTTCTTGGGCGTGTATGGAAAGACAAAAGATACACCGGAGGCACGGGAGGACCTGCAACGTTGGCACGAAAAAGACGGCATGCCTCCAAAGCAGTATGAAGGTCCTGCCAGCTACGCTCTTACCAAAGAAGAGAAGGAAATCTTCTTTGAATGCCTGCTCAGTATGAAGGTCCCGTCTGGCTTCTCGTCGAATATAAAGGGAATAATAAATATGGCAGAGAAAAAGTTCCAGAACCTAAAGTCTCATGACTGCCACGTGATTATGACGCAACTGCTTCCGGTTGCATTGAGGGGGCTTCTACCCAAAAACGTTTGATTAGCCATTGTGAAGCTATGTGCATTCCTCAATGCAATCTCTCAGAAGGTGATCAATCCAGAAATCATACCAAGGCTAAGGAGTGATGTGGCCCAATGTCTTGTCAGCTTCGAGCTGGTGTTCCCACCATCCTTCTTCAATATCATGACGCACGTCCTAGTTCATCTAGTCGACGAGATTGTCGTTCTGGGCCCCGTATTTCTACACAATATGTTCCCCTTTGAGAGGTTCATGGGAGTTCTAAAGAAATATGTCCATAACCGTGCTAGGCCAGAAGGAAGCATCTCCATGGGCCATCAAACAAAGGATGTCATTGGGTTTTGTGTTGACTTCATTCCTGACCTTAAGAAGATTGGTCTCCCTCAATCGCAGTATGAGGGGAGACTGACTGGAAAAGGCATGCTAGGAGGGGACTCAATAATATGCAGGGACGGGCATTCTTGGTCTCAAGCACACTACACAGTTCTACAGAACTCTACCTTGGTGACCCCGTATGTCGATGAACACAAGAACATTCTGCGCTCCAAACACCCGAAGCAGTGTGACGACTGGATTACATGTGAACACATCAGGACTTTCGGCAGTTGGTTGGAAACACGTCTCAGAGGTGACAACACTGTTTCTGATGAGCTATACTCGTTGTCGACCATCTTCGACTGTATTGACTTACAAAGGATACGAGATAAATGGGAATACATTTTACACGATCGCCCAAGATCAAAAGAGCACCAACCAAAACAGCGGTGTCCGCTTTGATGCAGCAACCAAGAGGGGAAAGGACACATATTATGGTTACATAGTGGACATATGGGAACTTGACTACGGACATGATTTTAAGGTCCCTTTGTTTAAGTGCAAATGGGTCAATCTGTCAGGAGGCGGGGTATAGGTAGAGCCACATTATGGAATGACAACAGTGGATCTGAACAATCTTGGGTACACAGACGAACCATTTGTCCTAGCCAATGATGTGGCGCAGGTTTTCTATGTGAAGGACATGTCTACCAAACCGAGAAAAAGAAAAGATAAGGAAGCGAATACATCATACGATGAGCCAAAGTGCCACATAGTTCTTTCAGGGAAAAGAGACATCGTGGGAGTGGAGGGTAAGACAGACATGTCTGAAGATTATGAAAAGTTTCATGAAATTCCTCCCTTCAAAGTCAAGGCTGACCCAAGCACCCTGTTAAGCGATGAAGAATATCCATGGTTACGGCGCAATAAGCAAATGACACAAGCGAAGAAAAAGTGAAGACAGATGAAGTCAGAAATGGTTGAAAATTGATGATGTGGCTTTGAATGGTTCATTTTGAACACACAAAAAGTCTGGAGTTCAAATAAGTTCAAAAAATGAAATCTCTTTGTAACAGATGAGTTTTCGTCCGAAACCCTGATACTTCGAAAGAGATTGTCCATTTTGTACACGAAGTGCATCTAGTTTTTGCCGTAACCCTCTCAACTTTTTAGCACATGCTATGTGGGTGAAATGATGATACTATGCCAATTTTCAACCTCTTCAGAGTTCATCTGAAGTGCTTTTCAATTTCAGGGTCATTTAGCTCAAAGAATGAACTAATATAAAAAAGAATGAACTGGAAAACTTTTATGAAACTCTAATAGCAAAAATAATAAACTAAAAGAATGAAATAGAAAACTTTAATGAAACTCTAATAGAAAAAGAATGAACTAGAAAACTTTAATGAAATTCTAATAGCTAGCAAAAGGAATCAACTAAAAAGCTTTTATAAACCTCTAGTATTATTGAAACTAAAAGTATATAAAAATTTAGCAACAAAATAGCAAAGTATTTTCTGTTCAAAACATTAAAAGCAAAAAGAATTTTTATAAAGAACTTTTTTTGTTAGAAACTTTAATAGCAAAAAGAATTATCATAATTTTTTTGTTCGAAATTAAAATAACAAAAACTAATTGCACTAACAGAAAGTTTATAATATTTATTACCTAAAAGCAAAAAGAATTAAAAAATAAAGCAAAAAATAAAAGAAAATAAATAAAGCAAAAAACAAAAACAAAAAAACTGAAAAAAAAATAGAAAAAAAATGCCACCTGCTGGACCACCACGGCCTGAATACGACTAGAAACCCAACCACGGGCCATGACTCAGGCCCGCAGAAGGCCCAGTAGGCCCACAGGCAGCGGAGAGTCAGGTTAGGCCCGTAAGCCTGCATTTGAGAGGAGCTCGAGAGGGCAGCGGCAGTGGGGTTTATAAACCACTCCGCGCCCCTCTCAACTAGCGAGGTGGGACTAAACTTTTGGCCGCGAGCAGCACAAGGCCTTTGGTCCCGGTTGGTGCCACATTTGGGCCGCTGAAAAGAGACCTTTGGTCCCGGTTGGTGCCACCAACCGGGACTAAAGGGTGCATTGGTCCCGGCTGGTGCCACGAACCGGAACCAATGCTTAGTGTATATAAGCAGCACTTGTGAAAATTTCCATTCAGTTCTTCGATCCTGCGCTCGCTGCCCCAATGACGCCGACGAACACCTCGACGCCGCCAGGCTGCCGGACCGCATCATCGCCTCCCCGAGCCCGCCGTCCTCGTCGCCGGCATTCCCGAGCCTGCCGTCCTTGTCCCCGTCCCCGTCGCCTCCCCGAGCCCGCCGTCCTCGTCCCCGTCGCCGCGTGCCGCCCCGAGCCCACCGTCCTCGTCCTCGTCGCCGCGTGCCGCCCCGAGCCCGCCGTCCTCGTCGCCGGCCTCGAGCCATCGCCGCCCCCCAGTGAGCACCCCCTTTCCCATGGTCCCCTGCTCCCCGTTTTCGTGTGCCCCTGAGCTCGGCCTTGCTCTGCCACTGCGCCATGGTCGCCGCCGGCCCCGACGCATTGAAGAGCAGCAGCAACGCCGTGCAGGAGAGGAGAAGGAGTGGACAGTGAAGAGCAGCAGCAGCCCCCCCCCCTTCTGAATTTTCTGAAATTTATTTCTGAATTTTTTTACAATGATGAACAGTGCATAGAAGGTGTTTGATGAAATGCTAGATGGCTTTGGGCATTTTTGAAATTTCTGAATTTTTTTGTGGTGAGGTACTGATGGAAGACAAAGGTGATGGCAAAATTTCAGAATTTTTGGAGTGGTTTAGAATAGGTTTTCAGCAAGGAATTTGAATCTGGTTCAAATTTCATTTGAACAAAATTTGAACTATGGATCAGAAGGTTTTTGGTGAAATGGAGTGTGGGTACTGTCATGAAGTTGGAGTAATTTTTTCAAAAAAATTTAGTAAGGAAAAAATAGGGTTGTAGTTCAATGCCAAGATTGGACCAAAATTGAAAAATGGAAGTTGTGCTCAAAAGTTTCAAATGACCAAAGTGGGTTTTTGCATAAAAATGATCTATAGGCATCAGAGGACTTCTCAAAAAATTTGTGTCATTTGAAAAGAATTATTTGAAATAGTTCTAGTGCAACAGGGTCATTCTAGAGTTTGAAAATACTAATAAAAGATTTTTTTGAGGCCAAATCATTATAAAAATAATTACTACTGATGTGTTTGTTCATAGCATTTTTTTCAATGTATGTATGTATGGATGGATGGATATAGAAAATGTTCATATATGATGTTTTTTTTGTTCATAGCAATTTTTTTCCATGTATGTATGTATGTATTTTTTTTAGATGTGCTATGTTTTTTCACATGAGATGAAATGAGATGAGATGTCCATTTGTTGTATAAACATAACCCCGATAACTTCAATTCCCCTCGGGCTTATATTTTTGTGAGCATAGAAATTTTTGTAACTTGTATGTGTTTGATCACCGCGGACTTATATACTTGATTGGACTATGGAGTGCATATTTAGTCGAGTCCAACATCAATATTTGTGAATGATTTCATATTGTTGGGCACCGCGGATAGTTGTGAGAGGAGTTTTTCCTTTGATTTTGAGGCATGTGATCTAGATAATGTCCAATGTCTCATATCGCGAACATAGTTATATTGGACAATTGATCTTCATATAAATGAAGCATAAAAGTTTAGCAAACAGTTTGGCAATCACTTAGAAATTTTCATGTTGTAGGAGTACATGTAAAAAAATTCAGAGTTGTTCATTCACTTAGAAATTTTCATGTTGTTCATTGACTTAGACATGAGGGGGGACGTCGATCAACCCCCTCTCACCCGACCAACTCTGGAGTCCACCCAAACCGGGACTGAAAAAGCGTTGTCGAGGCCACCCACCCCAAACCCTAGAAGAGTTGTCGAGGCCACCCAAATTTACCAAGTTAAAAGAGCGTTGTCGAGGACCATTTTCTGCACATCCAGAATGGCGTCATTTTGTTAAATCCCTTATCGGTCCGGACGTCGGACATTCATGAGAGAGGCGGTCCGGCCCAAACCCTAGAAGCGTTGTCAAGGCCACCCCAAACCCTAGAAGCGTTGCCTAGGCCACCCCAAACCCTAGAAGCGTTGTCGAGGCCACCCCAAACCATAGAAGCGTCGAGCTAGCTAGGTCTACGTTTGCACTAATATATCCATCTGTCATGTTTGTATATTAATTGCCATGTTGTAATATTTGCAGAAACTATGGAGCATCGAGACATCGAAGCAGAACAGTTGTTGGGGGACATAATCCTCGGCGGAGGTGATGTCTTGTCGTATCTCAACGACACCGATGGTCTGGAAGGAGAGGGTGAAGCAGGCTCCGGTGATCGAATAATGGAGGTGGAAGGACATGATTATGATGGCTCCGGTGACGGAATGCCGGTGGAAGAAGGAGACCGTGATGACTGCCCTGATGAGCGAACGGAGGAAGGAGCTGTTGCAAAGTCCGGCGAGGTATATATATTAATTAAGCCTGTGCTGACTAGCTAATTGATGCATTAATTGTTTTGGTATGTACACATATTAACTCTCTTCTTTCTTCTTTTCTAGCCCTCCGGATCGAGCCAAACTTCGGTAACGAGACGAGCCCGAAGAAAAGGTTGCGCCAGGATGAAAGGTTCACGGTCACAGCAATCAAGGGCGATGGCCAACCGATTGAACCCAGCCGGACCAAGGAAGCATTTTCTGCTCAGTGCGGGGTTCTTGTTAGGGACATGATCCCGATCAGCATCCACCAATGGAATAAGCCTAAGAGCGAAGAACCTCAAGTGTCTTTTGTCAACAATAGACAGAAAGATGATCTTTGGACCGCGCTGAAGGCAAATTTCACCCTACCGCCAGAGGAGGATCCGGATAAGCCAGTTATAGAGCCATTGGTCAAGGCTCATGCTCTTAAGAAGATGACAGATCTATTCAGGAGGTGGAAGAATGAGTTGAAATCAACGTTTGTCGATAAAGGGAAGACTCCAGAATTCACCAGCCGATTTGAGAAGATAAGAGATCACTGGCCCGCATTTGTGGCCCATAAGACATCGGAGAAGAGTAAGAAGATGTCAGTGACAAACAAGAAAAATGCTGCAAAGAAGGAGCATCACCATCGCACGGGGTCAGGTGGCTACCTCAAAGCCCGGCCGTTGTGGGACAAGGCTGAGAAGGACCTGCTTGATAAAGGGGTCGAACCAGAGACATTGAACTGGCCAGACCGTTCAAGGACTTGGTTCTTCGGGGTCGGGGGAACCTTGGACCCTGAAACAGGGAAGTGCCGTTGGACGAAGGAGCAACTTGAAATACCCGTCAAGAAGCTTCAGAAGTATATCGCCGCAGCGCCGCAAGGGACGTTCATTCCCGACAGAGAGAACGACGAGCTCACACAGGCCCTCGGGAATCCTGAGCACCCAGGACGAACACGAGGCACGGCAGGCTCTGTTGCGTGGAAGGTTGGGTTTCCCAGCGCAGGCGGTTACAAAACCCGGGAGAGGAGGAGGAAAGTGGAGCAGACCGAACTGCAGAAGCTGAATGCAAGGGTACGAGCGCTAGAGGAACAAGCACTACTAGTTCAGAGCCAGCGACCTGCCGGAGCTACCCCAGAAGCTACCACACCATCTCAGCGGAGAAGCAGCGTGGCTTCCACCAAGCTCCTTCAGCAGCCTGACTTCACGACTCCCAGCTACCCCGTGGATGCTATCACGGAGGCTCAAGATTGCCACCTTATGACGCAATGGCAGCACCTCAAAGTCAAGGCGGCTGTCGGCTCTGTTGCACCTCCTCAACTCGGCGCAACTTTTCACTGCCTTCCGATTCCACAAGGCTATGCTGTTGTGATGGTCGATGAAATAACAGAGGGATTTGAGGAGCTCGAACTTGACCACCCTACCGGTGAAGGGGAGACTCAGCTGGATCTTGCGCTAAAGACTCCATGTCTACGGCGGAAGGAGCTCATCAACCTTCCGAACTGGACGCCTCCTCCTCCTCCTCCGACAAGTCAGGGCACTGCGCCTCCTCCTCCTCCGGTGAGTGATCAGGGCAGTCCGCCTCCTTCTTCGACTGCTCCGACGCGTGACGGCACTCCGCCTCCTTCTCCGCCTGCGCCGGCGCGTCCGAGCAGCCCGCCTCCTTCTCCGCCTTGTCAGCAACAGCGGAAGACAGCCGCCGCCGCTCCGGCTGCTCCGGCGCGTCGTAGCACTCCGCCTCCTTCTCCGCCTCGTAAGCAACGAAGGAAGACAGCCGCAGCCGCTCCGGCTGCTCCGACGTCTAGCAGTACAGCCAGAGGCGAGAGGCAATACATATTCGGTCCATCTCTCAAGCCTATAGAGAAGTTACCATACGAGATGACCGAGGAGGAAAACAAGGAGATCTGTCAAGCCCAAGTGAAGGACTTTTTTGCAAAGAAAAATCCACCTCCGGAGGAGAAGATAGAACCGGTGAAATTGAAGCGCACTTTGAAGAACCTGAAGCGACCACCACCGCCTCCGCCGGATGAAAACCATGTCCGCGCTCTTAAAAAGGCAGTGGAAGGAGCGTGCCGGTCGGGAACTACTTCAAGTGACAAAAGGTTACAAGAACGAAGAAGTGGGAACAAAATTCCCCAGCTCGACGAACAGGCAACCAATCCTGCCCCCCGCTCAAGGTGTCTAGCGATATTGTCGCAAATCTGCCGGGGATGCTGCCCGGTACCAATCCTGGTGATTACCTGCCCGACGATGCACATTTTGATACAATGGAGGTGGACGAACACAAATACTGGTACGGGAAGCCTCTCGTCAGACCTGGTGATCCTCCTCTAACAACGATGATGCGAAGATTCCATAAGTGGTACATGGACACCTGCAAGTCTGGGAAGGATATTTTGACACTGAGAGTTAAAGAGGAGCACGACCTCGTTGGAATTGATCTGTTGTCTGTTCCATTTGAGGAGTTCTTCCAGTTTTTCAATCAAAAGGACCTCGATAAAATAATCATCATTTGCTACTGTCTGTAAGTACTATACTTCTGTAATTAAGTCTCTATATATAGCTCAGCTCTTTCATTGCATGTATATATAATTAACCTCACTATATTATGCAGATTGAAGATCGTCGAATGCAGAAATGCACAAATCTATGATATTGGGTTCATTAACACAAATCTCATAGATGAATGGACGGTTAAATATAATGCGAAAGAAACCAAGGCCAACTTGCTACAATCGTTGCTTAAAAATCAAAACAAAGATAAAATACTCTTTCCTTACAACTTCAAGCGAGTGTTACTGTCTTCTGCATATTCGGTTTCCCTTATTACTCGAGGTTATAGTAATGTAATTGATGAGTTATGCATGCGTGCGCAGCTTCCACTTTATTCTCCTAGAGATTAAGCTTGAGCAGGGACTAGTAACCATCTTAGACTCAAGACGAAAAGATCCCAAGGAGTATGCGGCCATGACTGAAATGCTCCAGAAGTAAGTTCAATCGATCATTATCGCACCATATCGGCAACTTTGTTCACTTCCTGATATCAAGTAATTATTTTCTTTGTCTCGCAGGGTTTGGAAAGTGTTCACCGCAGAAGCTCCGGGACTGCCGGGGGAGCTGCGATTTACATACCCGAAAGTAAGTACTACTAGCTAGTTCCGCGCATCTCCCATTGATTCTAGCTAGTTTCATCAATACCATTTATAATGCTTGATTATCAGTTTGATTGACCTCTATTTCTCGTAAAGTGGTTGTGGCAGGAAGGCGGGAATAATTTTTGTGGATACTACGTTTGCGAGTACATCTACAACGCGACGACCTCTAAGCGGGGCTACTCTGAAAAACAATATGAAGTGCGTAAGCAATAATATTCACAATTTTTTTATTACCATCATTTGTGTTGATTTTCTTCAATATATATGTATTGACCCCCTTCTTCAAATTAGATTTGGCAGATGCGGGATGAACTCCTACCACAAGATCGCATAAAAGCAATTCAAGAGGAATTGGCGGGATTTTTC
Organism: Thinopyrum elongatum; assembly: GCA_011799875.1. Lineage (NCBI taxonomy): Eukaryota > Viridiplantae > Streptophyta > Magnoliopsida > Poales > Poaceae > Thinopyrum > Thinopyrum elongatum. Next base: position 380,748,897 of record CM022301.1, read on the forward strand.
GACCACGTCATCAATCTAGCCGGAGAATACCATGTGGAACTTGACATCAGTGTTAGGGATTGTAAGAGATCTATATTGTATATATGTAGCTAGTAGCGTCGGATAGATATACGAAAACTTGTTGTTCGACCAATCTCTCGGAGAAGGAGGAGGTCGATCACTTCTCTCTATATATGTTCATGACGATCTTGTGTCTTTAATGGTTTCCTTCATTTGCTTACTAGCTAGCATGTCGAGTCCTCTCTATACGTATAGTACGTAGCGTCGACCAAGCACGGAGATAAGAGAGGACACTTCTCTCTATTAGCTAGCTAACACAATATATGAAACCCCTAAATTAACCCTACAAAACCCCCAAACCCCCCCCCCCCCCTTTCAAAACAAAAAAAAAAAACCCCAGCTCCTGAGCTGCTGACGCGTGGATGCTCTTTGGTCCCGGTTGGTGTTACCAACCGGGACAAAAGGCCCTCCTGCCTGGGCTCGCCGCAGTGGCCACGTGGAGCCACATCTGTCCCGGTTCGTAAGCGAACCGGGACTAAATGTGTTGGGCTTTAGTCCCGACCCTTTAGTCCCGGTTCCAGAACCGGGACAAATGGGCCTCTGGAACCGGGACAAATGGGCATTTTTCTACTAGTGTACTCGTATGTAACCAAACAACGTGCACCCGTATGAGCACATACAATGCGAGCAACCAAACGCGGTGCGTAGGGCATCGTTACGATACAGGGAGAGGACATGCAGACAGCCAATCTAAGTGCAAATGTTGGTTTTTGACCTGTATTTGCTCAGTCAGGCCCAACTAGACCAAGTATGCAAATGGGTAAAAAACAATGCAGGTAACCAAACACGCCCCTGCTGTCTGGCTGGAGAAGTGCTCGCTGTAGATGCTCGTTGGAGCCTGATGTAGCTGCTAGTTGCTCTAGTTGCTAGCTTTGTTAGCATATGGCGGCTCAAATACTTGTTACACACACCAGCTTTGTTACTTGTTGATGGCTGTAGTAACTGGTACGAGAAGACATGGATGCTTCTTCATATGGCGTAATCAAAATTCAGATTAAATGGATGAACATGTATTGATTATTGAATTCATGCTCTAGTCAGTTAATCCAAAAGTCTGAACTGATGGAGAGAGACGAACAATATATTTTAACACCTCCCCTCATGTCTGGACTTATTTAGTCCTTAGACGTGAGATTTATGGAGGCCACAAAATCTTTTTTAATACTGCGTTGGCAGGGTCTTGAACTCAAGACTCTTGGCTCGGATACAATATTGAATTCATGCTCCAGCCAGTTGCTCCAAAAGTCCAAATTGATGGAGAGAGGCGGACAATATATTTCAACATTGATGTATAATTGGACCACATTATATGGTAGCACGTACGTGTGAACGTGTCGGGGGAGGAGAACCGGAGAAAAAGCAGGACGGGTGGACGACGGGATGAAGCACGGCAAGGTGGCGATGCGCCAGGGAGGAATCACGACGAGGTGGCAGTGCTGGGAAGGAGGCACGGCGAGGCGACGGTGGTGGCTAGGAGGAGTCGCGCTGTGCTCACGTCTGTTGCGTTGATCGTTTCATTTTTATTTTAGAGAAGTTGATCGTTTCATACGACCTGAGGGCAAATTCATCCTAACAAATATGAGGAGTGGGCTGGACATGGAAAAGAAGGGAAAAAAATCAATTTGTGGTATTTTGTCTAGCTATCAATCAAAGGAAAAAAAATCAATCAAAGGTGTGCTATTTAATCCAACAAAAAGAAATTTGTGCTATAGGAGCAAAGTCCCAGGAAAGGTGTGGCAATTTCTTTTTTTTAGGGGTTGTGTGGCAACTTCTCAAATTGCCCAATTTTATAGATTTTTTTTTAGGTGAACCCAATTTTATAGATCGCCAGTATATCCACAGAGAAAAAAAAAGCCCAGCAAAACTGCCCAGTTGTCCCGGCCCACAACACAACAGGCCAGATGCACACCCGCAGCCCCGCATTGCTCCCAGTCCAAATCCTCTCTCCCGCACCAGCCGCCAACCGATTTTTTGTCGAAAGAGACCCTCTGCCCACTGGAATTGCCAAAAGAGACCCCCTCCGGATGAAATTGACAAAAAGGACCCCCTCGGCCATGGCGGCAGGCGACACGTGTCACCTGCCGCCACGGCAGGAGGCGGCGGGCCCTGCCGCCACGCTAGGAGGCGGCCGCCGGGGTAAAACGGGTCTTGCACAGTGCCTGACGCCGGGACAGAACGGGCCGGGCCAGGTGGGCCCTGCCGCCACTTGACGAGGCGGCCAGCACTGCTGCTGCCGCTCCCACGCAGACAGCTCCTGCTACGCGCGGGCCCAGGCGGCAGGCCACGCCGCCACTGCGTGAGGCGGCCTCGCTGTTGCTGCTGCTGCATGCCCGACAACCTTTGCTGTGGCAGACGGCGATAATTACCACGCGCGGACGATGCGGATTTTCACGGGCAGGAATCTGCACCTTTTATTTCTTTATTCGCGATGATTCGCTGCTGCCCGGGAGCTGGCTTTTGCCACTGCTTTGTATGCACTCGCACTGATTCCGCTGCGGTGCTGCCTAGGGACTCAACTGCCTTTTGCTTGAGCGGACGCGACGGCACTGCGGGAATCACTCACTCAGCGCTAGTTTTTGCTTCAGAGGACGCGACTGCATCAGTCACTCAGCGCTCCTTTTGCTTCAGTCTATTGCTGCAGCCTGGGCGACAGCACTCAGGCATGCACTGGTTGCACTATTTTGGATCACGCGTATTTCCCACCTAAAATTTCGTCTGTTCGCGCCTATTTTCTCGCCATCATTTGTCGTTTGAGCTTATAAAACGAGACACTGAGGCTCTCGTCATCCTCGTCCAGCCATCCTCGAAATCGCCACTGCGCAAAGTGTGTAACACTTCTTTTCAGTCGGTATGAGTTTGCCTTGCTCGGATCAAAGCATTAGGACGAAAAAAATATCGTTTTGGAATAAAATATGGCATTTTCTTTCTCGTCATAAATTATTTCCGTCATTTTCTTTCCCGACAATTTTTCCTTCTCTCCCCACCCAAAAACACTTTAATAATACAAACTAATTATCGAACATCGTGCAACAACTACAACATGAAATTAAGATAGAACATAATGCCCTACAATAAGACAGTACAAATTAATAATGCAAGTACATCTGAATTAAACGGTAGAACTGGACTTGCTTAATAACTACATGAAGGCATCATCGTCATCCTCCGTCGATGCAGAACTCTTGCCCTTCGAGGATGCAGAACTCTTACCCTTGGACGATGCAGAACTCTTGCCCTTCGAGGATGCAGAACTCTTGCCCTTGGACGATGCAGAACTCTTGCCCTTCGACGATGCGGTAGTTGTGGCCTTGGTGCTGGGCATGAAGATATCATCTTCGTCCTCGCTGTCGTCAGTCCATAAAAAAGTATGTTTTGCTGCAAACTTCAGGTGTGATTCACTCTTATGCTCTATCTTCTTCCATCTTCCATGCAACCTGAGAAATTCTTTTCGTATCTCCTCAAAGGTCTTAGAAGGCCACTCACACCTAGATAATGCATGACTCAGCTCATTCATGAGAGTGTCACTACTGATGAGTTTATCCCATGGAACTATTGTATTGTCTATCTTGAAATTGGCGGCTAAACGCAGAAGACATTGGGACATACTAGGGTGAAAACTACGATCAAAAGGATAACCAGACATCTTGAGGAGACTAGGAGACTACACTGAAGTGCGTATCCACCTTAGTGTGGAGGGGGATTTTATAGGTTCAGAAGAGAAGAATAGGCGGGAACTCAGAAGCGGGAAAGTATGGCGGGAGATATAGGCGGGAAACGGCGGTGCAAGGTATACACGGGAACACAGAAGCGGGAAAGTATGGCGGGAGATATAGGCGGGAAAGGGCGGTGCGAGGTATACGCGGGAACTCAGAAGCGGGAAAGTATGGCGGGAGATATAGGCGGGAAACATTGTTGCCGACTGGTGCATTTTTATTTCAGCATACATAGATGTTTCTTACATAAATCGGAAAGTCTGATACTGACGTATGTAGATACAATGGGTCGCACACGTAGATAGATGAATCACCCTAGTCGACGACGGCCACCTGGCCTTTCCTTAGGACCGGAAAGCGACAAGCGATTAGGTGGTCGAGTTACACGAAGACCGCGGCCGTACTCCACTTCGGCTTCCTGTGTCTGTGACTCATGCGTAGGTGGTGGAGTCTGGAATCCTTGTTGCGAACCTGATGCGTAATTGTAGGCGTATGATTGTGACTCCTCGGGGATAAAAGATGGGCCAATAACGTCCCCTCCGAAGAATTCTGTAACTACTGTTGTAACCGTGTCGCCATGATCATGTGATGCTCCCCGGATGCGTGTGTTGAGGCCACGTTGGGTGTCCTCATCGTCCCATGTACGATCAGGTATGTCCTGCACATAGAAACATTGTAAACAAACTGTTAGAGGATAATATGTGATATCATTGTAAATGCATTAAAATGTAAACATGACTACCTGATCAGATCCCTCGCCTGTACTATCTGGCCATTGTACGTGGTACTGGTTTATCTCTGGGACACGAGTCTCCTCGGGCATGGAGATCCCTCGCGTGGAGAGATACGGCTGAGATCCCTCACCTTGGGTGTATGCGCCATATCCTGTGTACGCATATGGGTTCGGGGAAAGAGTCTGCTCGGGCATCGAATCCAAACCCGTGCCATGGTCCTGAGATGTCTGCCCCTGACGAAGCTGCACCGAAGAAGAGCGATGCAGTGGCAGAGATGAGTCATGTCGTGGCAATGTCGTTGTAGTACTCGGACCCTCCCCCCACTGCCCATGGCTCGTACGCGCCTCGCTCGGTCTGGACGACGGCGCCGCACTCGGTCTGGCTGACCTTGGTACCGGCATGTTGTACGCTCCAGTGACAACGTCGTCGCCTCTACCGCATCTGAACTTTGTTGCCACGTAGTCTTGAAGACGTTTGTGGAATGACTTGCGAGCTGGGCCCCGGGCCGGCATGCTTTCCGCCGCCATCTGCCCTACTTCGTTGCAAGTTTCAAGCTGAACAATATTTGGTTGTTATTTGGTTGAAATGATTATGAAATGATGGACCTGAAAAAGTTACTGGTGATTACCAGCTGGTCACGATAGTAAGCTGCATGCAGCTCAATATGTCTCTGCATCTGCTCCTCCCGTGTGAGATGTGTTGGTATCATAGCTGGTTGACTGGCCAGGCTAGTACGCGTGCTGATGCAGTACCACTGCTTGTACGCTTGAGTTGTACTTCCATCGTACGGTCTGCAAAATTAAATAGTTACATCAACCGTTGTGATGAAAGCAAAGCATCTTCACGCATCGTATGATCATTGTAATAAAATAATGTAAATAAAATGTAGCTAAGTTGATGCACTATATCTGCTAGCGCTTCATTTTCCCACTTGTGTACCCATTGAATGTTGCGTTCCCTCCAATCGTAACAACTTCAATCCTTGCCCATATTGCTTAGCCTGCAAATTATGTAACAAAGTGTGAATTTAGTAAATTAAAAAAGACACTAACTATTTAGGGAGGTCACATCTTACTTATGGGTTTTCTCGTCGGCACATCTTGGAAAAGATGATGGAATCTCTTGATAGAGACCGAACTGTCTCATGACACGCTCTGGGTTGTAAGGCTCAACACACCACAGAAACAATAAGTTGCAGCGAGTCAACCAGAATGCACTATCGCTCAAGATGCCTGCTGTGATGGGTCGTATATCAAAGACCATTTGTATCTGCTCCTGAGTCCACGGGTTTCATGTGACTATTGACTCATCAAGTATCTCAAACTGCTAGTGGTATATAAGGTAACAATTTTTCACAATATTTGGAGACCATTGTTTCCGTGCCTTTGTCCACCTGGTGGCCATAGTTACACTGTTGCCCTCGCTACAGTCGTATGGGTGTATGAAATTTAGTATACAAGGTCATCCTACAAGGAGGTATTCCCAGAACCACAACTGTAGAAACTCGTAGGCGACACAAAGTAACGGAGCTTTTTGTATGAAAAAAGTTTTTGTGTGGCATGACACAAGCCTCTATATGTACTAGTGGCTGGGGCGCGCCTCCTAGGCGTAAGTGTGCGTACTAATCCTGCTTATGCAGTTGTCTACGTGTTTATACAGTCCAAAACAGTCCAAATTAGCGCTAGTTTTCCTCTTCTAATCACTTGCTGAAACTGAACATCTGTCATAAATAGTACGTCTAGAGACGATGGACAGTGGGAGACTAAATTTTGTAAACTCAAGCATCCACAAAATGAAATCATGAGGTGAGGATGATGTATGATAACCACTGGACATAGCCAAAGACTCCTCGATTAAATTTCTGAATCGTAAAAGAGAATCATAGGAAGCCTATGATCTGGATGATCTGAACTAAAATTCCGAATCGTAGAAGAGAATTATAGCTAGCCTATGAGCTTAACAACAACTGAGGAGCTTCTAGCCTGATAGCTTCATAGATCCGACCTTTGAAATTCTCCACAAACCTCTGTGGTGTGGCCTACAGGAACAAGCAAACAACAAAATTATCATTCTGACCAGGATAGCATTCAATCCAAAGGAGATCGAGAAAGGGTATCAATGCGCGAGCCCTAGCCATCCTCTTGGAAATTGCGAACCATGCACTTGAAAAATACTTCTGGGTGCCATTCCATATGACACCAGTAGTAATGTGCATCGCAGCCCTCACATCAGTACACAATTTAGCATAATATATAGTTCAATGAAATTTTTTGTTGGATTCATAAATTTTGAGCATCAAGTGCCAACAAGTCTAGTAATGTATTACCTCTGTTCTAATAAAGTGTTGCCTGCAAGAAGAAACAAGGGGAAACCTGTGGTCGACACCCTCTGCTGAGAGGAAAACCGGGAAGCCGTGCAACTCGACGACGTCCTGTAAAATTCTAATCACGATTGCAAGCAATTTGACAAACGCTTCATCTCTATGGATCGACCTGTAAATTCAATTTGAGATGTGCTAACCTGCATACATGTCACTCTCCCGAGCCAATTATTGGATTAACAAATTTATGGACAAGTAGCATATTTTCAATTCAGATGAGAACATGATTTCTTTATAAGACATGACAGATTTACAATTCCCTCTTTCTTTTGCAGAAGTATGTATGCTTTCACATGTATCACTACATATCTAAACTGTTTTTCTTTATGTGTGCATACAACAAGAAGCGTGTCTAAACGTACAGTCCTACATAGAGAGATCAGTACCTAATTCTTGCCTAGAAGCATGTCTAAATGAACACACAAGAATGCTAGGTTCTGTGCAGTTTCAATAATCAGGTCAGATCTCCTATGGTGATAGCTCCACACAGATCATTTACACGCATGCATGTTCGCTTTACCCTAAAATGGAAAATAACATCTCATTAGTAAGATTACAAGATCATTTCTTGGGAAGTAGTCTAAATCTAGGAAACCGGTGAAAAATTATAGATTGTCAGAATATGGTTTTGCTGTCTTGTAATGAGGGTCATACCAAAATCAATGTATCAATTGTCATCCTTGTGTTAGAATCATTATAGTGACACAGGAAACTAAGTATCATAGAGATAGGCGGGTAACAACATGCATACAATGGCAAAACAATTGGCCAGTTTGAAATAAAACAAGCCTCATAAAAAAAATTACCTAGGAAACTGCAGTGTCTCTTCATATTGGTAAAATGATGTCCTGCATTTAGAAGAAGATATATCACCTCATATTTAAGGCACAAGAGACTAATCTATCACTGATGGTCTGGTGGAAGTACCAAGTCATTGACCCTCTCCGGTAACAATTCAACAACTGATTTTGTAGCTAAACAATGAAATTGGAGTTAGTGAAGAGCAAGAGGCAATTCATGTTTTTCTGAAACTACCAAACAAATTACTATTTTTAGCTACCAAGAAACCGAGCCTACCCAAGTCCCATCCTCTATCCAAATTTAATCTTGATGTTGAACCGTGTGGGACGCGAACAAGGCGACATGAGGAAAAGAGGCATAGCGGAGCAGCACCAGGCACATGCGCCAATGACAGGTGCTCCAGTTCTTACATCTGCAAATTACAAAAAGGGAAAAGAGGGAAGAAGTTATAGAACTCCGTTAAGTTCTTTACATTCATTCAATGCATGGATCTGGACATTTCATATCTCACAAAATCACAAAACTTTAGCCATTCAGAATGCCATACACCAACAACCATGAACAGGAAGGTACATAGAAGCAACAACAATCACATATCCTGACAGTACCTACAGCCTATTATAACCACGCCCCTTTTAGTAACCACTATGTAATTTTATGCAGGAATTCTTCGATGCAGAAATTAAAAAGCTGAAGATGAAACCTTATTATTACCTTTGTTTGTCACTGACAATTTTTTGCAGAAGGAGAAGGACCACTTTGAGGGTTTAGCTCCTGAAACGTGCCTTTCTCTTTGGTCCCTTACATTCAATTATGCATTTCTCATATGATTGTTGGCTTTTAGTCCACCAGTGCTTCATGAATATGTTATTTCTTTAATCAAATTTTTGTCTGATGGCGGGTTATAGCCATTTAGAACACCATACACCAACAAGCATGAACAGAAAGGTAAATAGAAGTAACAATAATCACATATCGTGACATTAACTACTGCACCAACAATTCATCCTCATATATTGGATCCATAACAGATAGGAGAGACAAGAGGCGAATTGTACCTGAGACGTGCAGGCGACCAAGGGCAGGCAAGAAGAACCCTAGGCTCACCCGATGCCTCTACTGCTCCTGTAGCGTGCGTCCATCTCAACATCGATCTTCTTCACGCAATCGAAGACAAGGAGGGGAGAGAAGCAGCCGCTTGGCCAGCGAGCTACCCGCCACACCCTTCACCGACCCGGCTCGATATCGTCTTCCTCCACATCCTCGTCAACGGAGCCTTTCCCTCCCTGGCCCCAAAACCAGAATCCCTCCCTGCCGGCCACCTCCACAGATCTAGGTTGAGAAGAGAAGGGGTAAGAGACGAGACGATGGAGAGAGGGGGAAGGGGGTGAGGCAATGGGAGAGGACGAGATGGCGTGCCTGGGTTGTGGGGAGATGTCGAAACCAAGATGTGGCGTGGAAGACTGGACGTGGATTGCTTCCTTCTCCAGTGGCCTGCGCCGAAGGACCTAGGATGGCCGACGGGGCGAGATGCTGGCGGCGGCAACCCTACACCGTGCGCCGATGGGCAAAGACCGAGGATTTGGGTTGGAAGGAGATGGCGGCGTGGAGGTGGACTGCTGGATTTGGGATGGGAGGAGACGACGAGTTTCCTTCGTGGGGAAGTTTTCTTTCTCTGTCACAATTTTCATCTAGGGAGGTGTTATCTGGGGAAGCTTCTCGCCTAAGATCTTTTTATCGACACAGTAAAAATTCCGACGTGGCACAGCCCAGCGAGCGTCCTGGGGTTCGCTCTTGGAGAATGTAACGACATGGCAGGACCGAAGCTGCGTTTTGGCTGCTCGGGTAAAGATTCATCTATCATATTCTCTACAATGTAGATGAGACCAGGGAGAACTACGTCCCCGTGTGAATTTGGAAACAGAGTCCCGAGGAGCCACAACAAATATGCAAACAGATGTCTTTTTCTCGTCTCAGAATCAGCGTAGCTAGATAAAATATGAAAGTTATCACGAAGTCAGGCGAGTGGGATGCCCCGAGGTCCACCAGAACGTTGTGATTCTGTCATTGCCATCCCAAGACGGGCTGATATATTTAATGTCCAAGATGGAGACACTTGTGGAGAGACTAACGGCTCACCTCTAATTGGTAGAGCAGTGATCATAGAAACATCTTTCAGTGTAGGTGCAAACTCCCCAAAACGAAAGTGAAAGGTGTGGGTTTCAGGTCTCCACCAATCAACGAGGGATGTCAAAAGGGATGGGTCCGAACGTAATTGGTCTTCGCATGATGTGAGCCTAGCAAAACCATGTAGTCCATAAACGTTAAGGTGAGCAAGGAAAGAATTGTGTATTGGCCATGTTTTCTTTACGGTTCGAAGTCTGAAATCATGATTATTATTTGGATTCAAAAATAGGTGGCAACGGTGGCCGGCGTCATGGGCCCCCTGCAAAAGCACTGGCACTTCAGCCATAATCTGCACACAAACATATACAAATAAAAATTATGAGGAAGACACAAATACAAATGCAAATAAAAATTAACTTAAAAAAATACAAAGAGATACAATTTACATTAATTATCTGAAGTTAACATCACAAGTACAATAATACAAAGAGATTCAATTTAAATTAAATATAAGTACACATAACGAGTACAAATATAAGTAGACATAACGAGTACAGATATATCAACATCATGCGGTGTTGTTGGCTCGATACGGGCATTCCCTATGTGAATGTCCAGGACACCTGTAAACGTGGCATCGCCTTGGTTCTCCCATCTGGCTATGGTCCATGTCATTGCGATGACGCCTAGACTGACGTCGTCCCTTGGCGGTTCTCATCAAGTCGGCGTTCGGAACCCATTTCGGCCCATCTGGCCACAATATTTTGTAGTTCATATCAATGCTCCAGGCCCAGAACTCACCGTTCCAAGTGTTGTACAGATTGTACATGTTGAAGTACGGCGATATGTATGCTCGACACTGATTTTTTGATCTGCAGCCGCCCGGAGCACATGACTGCAAGGGTAGCCCTCAAGCTTGGGCTTGTTACAAGTGCACTCACAGGACGTTGGGCCGAGGGTGACAGCTTGCTTTTTTGATCCTCTGTGGTGACCCTTAACGTACTTGGCTCGCACATTGACCTCCCACTTATTCCTAAGTGCGTCCACTTTCCTGCAGCCATGACTTTGGGACTTCTTTGCTTTCTCGTCCAGATGTCTTTGCATCTTCTCGGAACATGGCTTGTTCAATTCAACTTGTGCATTGGCGACGGTGACCCTGTCTGCAAAGTATGACAGGGTCCGATTCCAAGTTTCTTCAATTAGGGCTGTGATAGGCAGTGCTCGCATCCCTTTAAGAACACCATTGTACACCTCTGACATGTTGCTGGTCATTATTCCATACCGAGCCCCGGTGTCGTGAGCCTGCGCCCACTTGTACAAATGAGGGCAATTCTCGCCAATCCACTGGCTCAAATTTATGGGCGTCCTACGACTCCTCCGGTCTTCTCTCTGCGGCAAGGCCGCGCGCTCGATCTCACCATTGATACCTGCCCAGATCGCATTCATTTTGGCTTTAGTTTTCTACATGCACATCCTCTTGAATAACTTGAACCAATCCTTATTTTTGAATTTGGAGTAAAATTTTGCTGCCAAATTCCTCATGCACCATCTTCCCTCTAGATCCGGCCACCCCCACTCTCCTGACGACTCCTTAATTATGTCGAGAGCGCTTAATAATCCAGTGTTGCGATCAGAGATGATGCAAACACCTTCACGCTCTTTCACGACACCCATCTTCAGGCAGCTCAGGAACCACAACCAGCTATCTTTGTTCTCGCTCTCGACCAGTGCATATGCAATAGGAAGAAACTGATTATTTGCATCTGCTGCAATCGCCACCAATAGTATGCCTTATACTTTCCAGTGAGAAAGGTACCATCAACTGATAATACCGGGCGACAGTGCCTGAAGGCTTGTATAGTCTGGGCGAATGCCCAGAATAAGCGGTCCAGGATTAGCTCACCTGGGTTCATTGGGTTTGGACGTTCTCTCCGCCAAACTTGAGTCCCCCTATTAGCACTTGCTATCTGATGAAGCATTCTGGAGGCATAAGAATAGGCCTCCTCATAGGTTCCATACAAGTTCTGGAATATCTTTTCCTTCACACGCCTAACCTTGCTGTAGCTGACAGGGAAGCCAATTTGATCTTCTGCAGCTTTTTGCAAAGCCCTAATACTAATGTTGAGACTTTCCTGCACAATCGTTTCCATCTTCTGTGCCACATATCTTGCAGTCACATTGCAGTGATTTGCAAGAGTCCTAGTTTGCTCACAACTATGCTCCGCTATTTTTGTGATATGCCATGACTGACATACCCCAGGCTTCAGTCTAGCGAGAACTCTTCCGCGGCAACCATTCGCGGAGTGGATGCATATGACCTTCAACTCTTTTTTTATCAGACTGCTTCACTCTATGCTAGCGGTGGAGGGCGATTGCATAGCTATCTATTGCCTGGTAAGCAGACTTCTTGTCTGGGAAAACCTGCCCAACCTCCAGGCTGCCCGCTTCTAGGTCAGAAACAGAGTGAAATTCATTGGTGATGCTCATATCCTGTAAAAACCCAGATTGCAGTGCCGCCGTGGCCGCCTTCTGAGGAGGAACATCTTCTTCTTCGCTTGAGTCCGAAGATGCGGAAGAATGATCGTCATCATCTAGCGCCTCCGGCAATCCCTCCACGTGTTCGCTCATGTCAACGGCCGCAGACCAATATCCTGTGTCATACACAGGCTGGCCGCCCGTCGGTTCCGATGGGCCGACGCTAGGGGCTGATGTGATGGCCAACTCGACCTCACCACCCCTGCTACTGCATCCGGCAACATCAGTGACTGAAATGAGCTCCACATACACCATCGGCTGACTAAACATTGAGTTATTGAGATTGCTTGCAAACCTCATGTACGACCCCCACGACTGATCACCTGTGACAGGCCGCAAACCCCAACGGGCAACTGTCCCATCATTTCCTCCACCAACGACGAAGGCCTCCATTGTCATTTCCCCCCTGCATCCCTGGGCCAAACACCGCTCGGATGCACCTTCTTACTACTGCGTAACCCACGTTCACCATGTCTCTCACTATAACTGTAGTCGACCCGCACAAGGACACATCCACCCCGAAAGGACCGTCGCGTAAGACGTCCCCATAGTACACTAACAAATTTTCCATAGTACCTAACCAACATCCATATTTACATTTCAAATAATTAGTAACTGAACATTTAGTAGTAGTACGATGACAACATTTACATATCATACGACTAAAATAATAATCGTATTTTCGTTACAAATATTCGGTTTGTTTTTAGAATCATTTACTTAGACTTTAAGGGGTTGTTTGGTTAACGAGTATTTAGAGATCTATTTTTTCTCAAACTCGTCTAGCAGCGTAACAAACTAAAACTCTGTTTGATTTTCTCTAACTACCCTAAAAATATCCTAAACTGGTTCTCGTAACATGCAAAAACTGAGCTTCTGAAAAAACGACTATTAGTAAAAACTGGTTTTCTACAAAATTTTCTTACAACAGGTTTTGACAAAACCGAGGGTAATTACTCGCTATCCAAACAACCACTAAACATAATAGTACGATAATAACATTTTAATATCATATGAGTAAAACATTTAATATCTTCCGGTTTTATATAATTTTTTCATATCATACGATAATAATCATTTATTTACAAATAATAATATTCGCAGCGGCATGCACATTATTCACAACAGTACATCAATATAAAAAATATTAACAAATTTACGCCGTCATTTATACCTCAACTCCAATATGAATGTGCTTGCGAATGCAATTAAGCGTCAAAATAGTTCGAATAAATATCCGTCACCAGTATTATATGAACAGAGTCAACCTATTATCACATGAAAATCAATATTACACACGGATTTTTCTTTCTGCTATCAAAAATATAAAAATAGCACTTGCATGTATGTGGTCATCACCTCAAAAGGGACAGCGAAGATGGAAACACAATTTCTTCAATCACGTCATCTCCTCCTTGTTTGCTACTAAGATGAATTATTTTACCTAATTACATACATCATTAAGTACATTAGCACGTAATCTTAACATAGAAAATTTAGATTATTGCGACATAACAAAGAAGACATACGGTTTCCTAACTATAGACTTATTAATAAACATACTACATGAAATAACATACCACATGCAATGAACAATTACAGTATAATTTTTTTCTTAATTACCGTATTAAGATCTTCTTGCATGTCAATACTAATGGACGCAGCTAACATTGTTACAGCATCTTCAACCTACTCTTCTAAAAAAAATAGTATAAATGCTACATCTGTCGTCTGAAATTATTTCTAACCTCTAAGCACTAACATCGCATAGCTAATGACGAGCTAAAAGACTAACTAATTACCACCCTGCATGTACAAAAAATCAATGTATTGCAAAGCTCATACCTTGATCTTCAACTTCGTAGTTCACTTCGCTAGGCAAATCCTACTCCTGAAGCTCTGAATGACTCCAAAAACTGATGAAATAATGCCTAACACAATAGAGAACACATAGTTATGAACTAAACAAAAAGAGTAAAAACATCATGCATGCGAACGAAACCAACAAAAATGGATAGATCTTACCTTCGTCTATCTTTTCTTCAATTTCAGCATATTCAAAATCCAACTCTAAATCGCCCTAAATCACGAGTGAAAGTGCCTAGTGAGTTTTTCTTTCTCTCTGTTCTTACACACTCAGAGAGCAGAAGAGGAGGCCAGAGACAGTGTGCTTGCGCACGGAGCACAAGCATAGTATATAAAAGGAAGAGGATCCCTGTAGTGTCGGCACAACAGGTTCCCGCAACCTCGGATTCCCGCAGCGAGTGAATGATTCTCGCAGTCCCGTCGCATCCGCTGAAAGAATAGCCAGAGTGATTCCCGCAGTGCCGTCGCATCCGCTGAGCAAAAGAAGCAAAGCCAGAGTGTTTCCCGGGTAGCAGCAGGGCATACGAATCAGGGCGCGTGAATAAAGGAAACGACGCGGATCCCCGCCGAAGCAACAGTGGATGCTGTCGCGCGCGTGCAGCAGCTACAGTGGTGCCGCCTCCTGCCGTGGCGGCCTGGCCCACGCCTCGGCCCGCGCGCAGCAGGAGCTGTCGGCCAGGGAGTGGCAGCCGCAGCGCGTGCCGCCTCCTACGGTGGCGGTAGGGCCCACCTGGCCTGGCCCGTTCCGTCTCGGCGTCAGGCACTGTGCAAGACCCGTTTTACCCCGGCGGCCGCCTCCTGGCGTGGCGACAGGGCCCGTCGCCTCCTGTCGTGGTGGCAGGTGACACGTGTCGCCTGCCGCGCCTGCCGCCACGGCCGAAGGGGTCCTTTTTGTCAATTTCATCCGGAGGGGGTCTTTTTTGACAATTTCAGTGGGCAGAGGGTCTCTTTCGACAAAAAATCGCCGCCAACCGCCTCCCGCCGGACACCCCGCCCTTCCCAGGCAGGCCAGTGCTCCCATGGCCATGGAGTCGGCTGCCTCTAGCCCCCGCGGCGCGTCCAGGAAGCACCCGCGGAGCCAGTCGCCGCCTCCCGCAGGAGAGGGCCAGAGCGAGCCCGCGCTCGCCCGGCCCCGCCTCGCGGAGAACCTCGACCTCGTCCTCTCCCTCCAGGCCAAGGAACTCTCCCTCCAAAGGTCATCCTTTTGTGGCCTTGCCTTAAATTCCCAACAGCATCTGTTTGGTGATATTTGGATACTGTAATAAGTACATTCTCCAGTGTTCCTTTAGTTGGTGACAGAGCGAGCACGTTTGTTAATCATGTCTGAATAAACCTTGTTACGCTCTTCCTGTTTATACTCTTAACATCTGTACGTATGTATGTATGTATGTATGTATGTTATAAATCGTGCAGAAAGATTGAACTGGCCTTCAATTTTATAGTGGCCCAGTCAAATCGTCCAAGCCATGGGCCATAGAGCGGACAATACCCAGCTATTGCGAATGGTGTCATTTGTTGGAAACTGGGTGCAATCAATTCTGTCTAAGAAAGTCCCAGAGCCTTTTGATCCCGTGTTAGATTATAGATGCTGGGAAATTTTGAGATTTTGCATTGAGAAGAAGCCGTCCATCTCAATTTCTCTCAGCCTACTTAAACCACTTGGTCGTATTGCAAAGGATGGTTTGAGCAGAGTTCAAAGCGGCGCGTCATATGATGACCATGAATCATTTTTGCTCTTCGAACGAGTTTTCGACTGCGTGTCCTTTCTTTTCTCCTCCAATACAAGAGCTTTCTTCAATGCAGGCGTGGATTTCTGGACCTCTTGTGTCACCGAGGCTATTAATCTTGTCCAGAAGGTTTCAACTAATGAGAAAAAGGGTTGTACTGTTCTTCAGAATCTTGGAAATTGTCTGCTTGAGCAATTTTCAAGCTTTCTCAGATTCCTTGCAAATCCTAAGAATATTTTCCGTCCTTTTGTTGACAAGATTTTTGATCCGCTGTTGGAATTGTTGGTTTTAATTAATTGAGTTCCGCTTCGGTACAACCTCCTTCATAAAACGTATAAGGGCAGTATCGTCTTTTGAGAGGAACGTATACCCACCTCCGTATGGTCTCCTTCCGGGACGTACACATACTCATTTTTTTTTTTAGAATTGTACACATACTCATTTGCAACAGCTGGTCGCCTTCCCCTTCGTCGTGGGCCGGCCCATTTTACACTTTTTTGTGCATACTTTTTTTTTGCTATAGTTAAAAAAATGTGTACACATATGGGATTCGAACACGCAACCTCAAGGTTCACAACGACTCGTGCTAACCAACTGGGAGGCATACATTTTGTGTTAACATGCACTTATCTTTTTTCTTACTTGTTGTTCGCTGGTCGGTTTTTTATTTTACTTTGTTCTTTTTTCGGTTTTAGTTTCTTTTTTCCTTTTTTCTGTTTTAGTCAAATTCATCAATTCACAAATCGGTGCACTATTTTCATTTTCATTTTTCTTTTCAAATCTCTGCGAACTTTTTTATTACAAATTTAGTAAAGTTTATCAAAATCTCATATATTTTTTAAATTCATAAGCTTTTTCAAATTCGATGACCATTATTTCACAATCGATGAACCTTTTTTCAAACTCAATGAACTTTTTTCAAATTTGTGATTTTTTCTCAAATTGATGAACTTCTTTTTTTTAAAGCGATGAACTTTTTCAACTTTTATGAACTCATTTTCAGTATCGATGATTTTTTTTTTCCAAATCTATGACCTTTTCTTTGTTTTTCAGTGAACTTTTTTGATTTCTTGCGACCTTACCTTATTTCCTGATTTTTTTTCAATAGTACTAAAAAACCAGACGGTTTTTCCCTACCAGACCAACAGAAACTCGTGCGTGCCGTTTTTGACAAGTTTTGCATTTTTTTGGAGTTTTCTTGAGAAAAGGTCGATAAATGAACGAACACGTCACAACGTGCAAACGGACTCCAAATTCGTTTGAACCAGGCATAGATGCCTACCATGGGCATGCACCCTTGGTTGAAAAAGTTGGGGTCATTCCTCACATGTCCAAAAAAGAGCATGTTAGACAGAGGGTGTTCGGGTAGGCCAGAAGGATCTGTTTGTGAACACCTAGTTTTTGACATCCATCAAATGGTCCTAATTTTTTCCATCACCCAGTACCACCAATTCATGCCATCATGCCAAGTTGTTTTCGTTTTTCACAAGTTTTGTATTTTTTCGAGTTGTCTCGGTGAAAAAAGGTTGATAAATGGCCGGACATGTCGCAAGATGCAAACTGTGTCCGAATTCATTCAAACCAGGCATGAACGAATACCATGGGCACACATGCTTGATGGCAAAATTTGGGGTCACTCCTCAGAGGTCCAACAAAAAACCATGTTAGACAGAGGGTGTTCGGGAGGCCAGAAGGGTCCGTTTGTGAACACCTGGTCTTTTACATCCGTCAAATGGCCCCAAATTTTTTTCCCATCACCTTGTGTCATCAATTCATGCTACCATTCCAAGTCATTTTCGTTTCGACAAGTTTTGTATTTTTCTGGAGTTTTCTTGGTGAAAAAAAGGTCGGTAAATGGCCAGACGTGTCGCAACGTGCAAACGGTGTCCAAATTCATTCAAACCAGGCATGGACGCCTACCATGGGCACGCACCCTTGGTGGCAAAATTTACGGTCATTTCTCACATGTACAACAAAAATCTATGTTAAACAGAGGGTATTCGGGTAGGCCAGAAGGGTCCGTTTGTGAACACCTGGTATTTTACATCCGTCAAATGGCCTTAATTTATTTCCATCACCAATTCATGCCATCATGCCAGTTTGTTTCTGTTTTCGACAAGTTTAGTATTTTCTGAAATTTTTCTCGATGAAAAAAGGTCGATAAATGGCTGGACGTGTTGCAACATGCAAATGTTGCCCGAATTCATTCAAACTAGACATGGGTACCTACCATGGACACGCACCCTTGGTGGCAAAAGTTGGGATCATTCCTCACATGTACAAAAAAAACCATGTTAGACACAGGGTGGTCGGGTCTCTTTGAGAACACTTTGTTTTTCGACGTCTTCAAATGCACTATTTTTTTTTGTCACCTTGTATCGCCATTTCAAGCCACCATGCCAACTGGTACTCCCATATGACAAGTTTTTGATATTTTTGAATTATTTCAGTGAATAACAGCCTATATAATGCCCACACGTGCGCAACGTGCCGGCGGTGTCGTAAGTCATTCGAATCAGGCATGGATGCCTATTGTCCATGCCAGGCTCAAAAAAAATTCCATGCCAGGCTACTGTAAAAAGTTAGGATCATTTATCCATAGTGCAAAAAAAAACACCAGTTAAGAGTAGGGTGCCGTAGTTTTCTTAAATTCAATGCTTCTGTTATTTCAAATATGAAATTTCCATAATTACGAATTAACATGATCATATTTTGATGTTCTAAAAATTTATTTTAAATTTATCAACAATTTTGGAATTTAAAATTATTTATGAAAATGCTAAAATATTAACAATTTTATTAAAATTGCTAATAAACTCACAACAGTTGCTAGAAATTGCGAACGAAAAAATAACTAAACTCAAGAAAGGAAAAAAAAGATAAAAAACTGCGGCAGCCATGGCCCAACACGCCGTCAAGTGCCTGTTGGGCCGGCCCAACCATGCCACACCGTTGTGTAGAAGAGGAAGAAAAACGGAGTTTATACCCGAGAGGTAAGCGGTCCCACGTGGTTATTGCTTTGCGTGTTAAAGTTGGAGGTTCGAAGTTCGAACCACGCCGTGTACAAATTTTTTGTAACTTAACAGTAAGGAAATGTTAGCCATACGTATTTCTACGTAACGCGTGGATAAGTAGCCGAAGCTTATTTAAGAAATGACCATCATGCCCTTCCTTATGAAAGGGTACGGATCAATCTGAGCCCTTCATGTGTTTAGGGGGGTTGTACCGAAGCGAAAGTGTAATTAATTCACAAGCAAATTCTATCAAGCACAAGCAGGCAGGTTCCATGTTGAAGATTGCTGAAGAAATTTTGTCAAACGGACTGTTTCATCCACAACATCTTAGTGGATATTTTGGGCTCAAGAATTTGAAAGGTATTGTCAAGGCTGTCAAAGGAAGCTACCATAGGCATCTATTTGAGCGATTCAAAGGAATAAAAGCAGAAAGCAAGGCTGTATTGCTTGCTGGGTTCGGTTACTTGCTTCAATTGTTTGTTACCAGGGCTAGAAATCAAAGAACGTCTTTAGCACCAAGGGGAACATCCTTCAAAAGCCCACAAAAAACTAGTGAGGGCTCTGAAGAACCCCAGCAACAAGGAGAATCCATTTTTGAAGTGTTCATGCAATTTATGGAGCCATTGATGTTAGAATGTAAATCATATTCGCAAAAGGACTTCTCTGATTTAGGAGTCACAAAGCTAGTAGAAGTTCATTGCATGCTGAAGTCCATCAATGAGATGCTAGCAACAGTTACTGAAGAGAAAATTTATGTCCCTACAGAGGACACCTCGGAAGGATCTTATCTCCAGTTCTTGCAAGAAATTTACAGGGTCTTAATCTTGATGGCTGAAAAAATGTACGACTTCTGGGTGTCAGCTCTGCATTTAGAAGATGCAAACGTTAAGAAGATGCTGCCTTTAATGTTTGTGGAGATTGTTGTTGCAGTTGGTCATTTTCTAGAAATAGAATACAAGGTCATGGGGAGTGACCTTGTAAAATTATGGTCAATGATTTTTGCTTTGTCTGCTATCAATGTATCTTCCGAGGACATCAAACCCTGCTTCCTACTAACCTCAAAGATTTCAAGCCTTTCGTCCCAAGTGATTCGTACATTTAGTGAGCTTCGTCAGGTCAGTTATGTTCTTTTTTCAGTGATCACTTTTAGCAATGCCCTCTAAAACATAATTATTTATCTTTTTTCTTTATTTTTTATATGATTCTTACGTTCTGCTTTTGTGTTCTTCCGTTGCCTCTGCCAATGGTTATATTTCTGCAATGGGATGTATATTTTACGAACTACTGAATAGATTTTTTATTTTGAATCTGATGCTTCTCTCTCTTTTCCATCTTGTAGGTTGCGCACTCCATTTGTACGCTGTGCAATACTGTGAGAACATTCAGAGCTGTTGCTGGTCCTGATGTAGTACCAGGACCGTTTTCTGTGGTTTCTTTATCCTCACATAAATGTTTCGAATCACTGGCAACATTGCTGAGCTCTCAAACATTGAGGGATGCCATCTGTACTTCAATTAACTCAATGCCAGAAGGACAGTCTAGTCGATGCATAGAGGAGCTTACAGTAGATCTTACAGATACATTGAAATGGATGAAAAGTTGCGACGAGGTTGTTGATTTGGAATCACAGGGAGAGCACCGCTTGATGTCCAGGAAGTCAGTTTTTCATCAGAGAGCTGAACTTTTTGGAAGGTACTTATCTGAACTATACACAAGCGTGCTTGACTCAATAACTGTGACTGCTTCAAATACCACACTGGTTGCAAAATCTGTTGAAAGGTTGGTCAACACAATACGTCCCAACTTGAGTCAGTTGGTGAGAAATGAATCAATTAATTCAAGTGAGTTCATTTCTTCAGTTGTAGGAAAGAACCTATCTAACAAACAATGTGCCAACTGGCAAAAGATTCCAAGTTTGTCTTGGTTTTTTGCCTTCTTCTTTCGCATATATACGTCATGTAGAAGTCTGGATCTGCAATCTGTTGGCCTCATGCCTCCAGATTTAGCAATAGAAGCAACAGAATTAGTGGGGAATTCATTCATTGTATGCTGCGGAAAGGAATGGACCAATACGTCCAATATTATCGCTGAAGGCTACTTTGCTTGGATTGTTGAAAGTGCAGGCTCCCTTTTGGAAGTCATCGAAATTTTATCAGAGTCCCTTCCAAGAAACCAGTCTGGTTTTACTACGCTTTTTTACACCCTTCATGTGATGGCTCTGCAAAGACTCGAAGACCTTAACAGGCAGATTAGTGCATTTGACTTTTTGCTTGAAGACGGCACACAGCAGTTTGATACTGAGGATAGGAGAAACACTGAGTTATTAAAGGATTCTTGCTGTCTTGAGGCTGCTCGACTAACCAGTTTTACGATGAACTATGTGAGAATATTATCTTCAGGAGGAACCGGCAGTATTTCTTCCTGGGATATGAGTATATGCTCTTTAGATGAAGATTCTTTTCATATAGCAACTTGGCGGCTTCTGTGTGAAAACATTGATATTTGGAGTTCTCATGCATCCAAGAAGGAATTAAAGAACTTCTTTTCGAACCTGATAAGGTTTTCTTTTGTTCAAAAGAGGTCATGCAATGAGGAGAGTAGTGATTGTCAAGATTCATGCAGAGAAATAACCTTGCATACTATTTCGATCGAGCTTCTTTGTGATACTATCATTTATGACCAAAAGGTTTAATTGTCCCACTCCTTCCATCTAAAGAAAACTTTCTTCAAGAATTTACCGTGTATGCTTATATTATTAATTCTGCTTTGATGGCGATGATATGTTTGTTTCGAAGTTTTAAGTTTAGTAGTTTCTTCTGTTTGTTCTTTCCTACTTGGTCTAATTTGGAACGATTGTACTATTTCACAGGTGTTATTAAAGAATTTGGCATCAAGTTTTTGCAGTGCTCTCAAGAAATCAATATCTTCTTTTATCACCAGAGCTGATGAAGATAGTGCCTTATTGAACATCTCGCCTGATTTGATGGAGGTATTAAATAAACTGAATAATAAGAAGTTGGTTGGTACATATCCTGATTCTACACATGCACATGGTGTAGATAAATATCGGATCTGTGAGAATTTACTAAATTTTTGTAGCACAGTTCCCGGATTTCATTCCAACTCCAAGTCATTCTTGCAACTTATAACTTATATTCTCCATCTTGAAAGGCAAGTGCACATTGCTTTCCCTCGTTGTTTAGTCTTGTGAGATTAATTGGAGGGTAGGAAGGTGTAGGAATTCCAAATCTCGTGAGGTTAAAAGGTCCTTTTTTTATGGATCCTGATGATGTTGATAATTTAACTTTCATGTCACCACAAAAAACTAGTCGGTGTAGTTGCTAATCTGTACAGCTTAAGAATTTTTCATTATATATTTTATTGGTTATTTATAGTCTATGTTTAATCTTTCTGTGTATTTGATAAATTAAGATGAACTTATCATATGATGACGTGTGATTGTCAACTATCAACTATGTGGCACCTAGTTAATGCAGCCTTCTTGGGTAATCTGGGTGATCCGCAATTTCAGGGAATATACGCCGAACATGCTCACTTCTTATCTGCAAGTCTGTGCTCCGATTAGCTTGCTGACAAATTCTTTCCTTCCATTCAGACTTCTGCTATTGACATTGCTAAGTCGTCGTTATGAATCATGCAATCCGATTGAGCTAATTTGTCTGTTTATATGTTGTCGAAGGGCAATGCAAAATCTTGTTTTGAAATTTGGCAAAGAGTACCCAGAGTCAAAGCAATACTCCACGTTTTCCGTACTTCTAGGTAACTCATATTCTCTGATTTGGCTTTTGAGATCTGTTCAGGAGATTATTGGATTGTCACACGAAATATTTGGAGAGCACACTGATCAGAAGAAAAATATGTTGTTCTCCTTGGTAGATAAGACATCAGAAATATTTTCTACACCAGCGAACATGAATTCGAAATTTTGCTTGCTGGGTCCCAAGAAACAAACTGGATCTTCCCTGAAGCATACTGCTAGTGAAAGTGACATTTCTGAACATGATGATCAGGCATTTGATACTCTAGAAAATTCAGCCTTGGAGCATGTCAAAACTATGGCTGAACAGTTAGGGAAGACTACAGCTGGCATACCTGTAACAGCAAAGGATCGCAAGTGTGTTATAAAAATAGAGAACTCTCATAACAAATGTGTGCTGGGATAAACTATTATGCACTATGTCTTGCATAGGTGGATTCTTGTGGGGTCTTGTTTCAGCATTTGAAAGCACAATTAAAGACTATCCAACTGCAAGCTCAGAGGAAAGAAAACTGATGCTTCACTATGCCTCCAATTTCAGCAGATCTATTGCTAAATTTGAGACCTTTGTAGATATCTGTCTGCATGTCTTGTTTATGGAGAACAAGGATTTTGGGTCTGTTGATTTGATCTCTGGTCGTCTACCACAAGAGCTGGATTGTGAGAATGGTTTTCTGAATATTGAAGTAGTCATGGATGGATGGACTGTGCATCAGCTAAAGGATAACAAATTACAGTCAGATGGTCCACCCGGTATGAAAAGATCTCTTTTGGAAAATCTGTTAAATGGTGAAGGTCCATTTGTAGCATTTACTTTGAGGGAGCTCTACAGTGTATCTGCTGCTATTGTTAAGTTGAAGGGCCTCATATCCTTTTCAGGTGATGTCTGTAGGAAGGCATGCAATCCTTTCCAACACCTGTCGCTGAATCCAATGGTTGGGACAGCTTGCATTGCTCTACAGAAAATTGCGGACATGTCTGATTGGCCAGATATGTTTTCTCTTGTATGGATTGATGGAATATTAAGATATCTTGAAGTTTTAGGAACATTTCCTGAACTCAACTTGTCAAAAGAACTGCATGCTCAGATAGTAAATGCACATGTGAGTGCTATTGGAAAGTGCATTTTACTTCAAGGAAAGAGTGCGACTTTACCTACCCATGAGGTTGGATCAAGCACAAAAGAACTTCATTTACAGAGTACATCTGGCTATGCAGTTACAAAGAATATTATCGATAGGTAGAATAGGGTAAATTCATTGATATCAAGACTTATACTGTCTATGAGAAATTTTGTTAGTGTTGCATCAAACATGCATCTAAGTGCAACTTTACAAGTCATTGAAAGAGCCTTGGTCGGAGTGAATCAATATAGCCACTCAATATATGAAGTGAAGACTGGAACATCTGATGGTGGGACAGTTTCTTCTGATGTTGCTGCTGGAATTGACTGCCTTTATCTTGTTCTTGGATCTGTGCCAGGTTAGCAGCCGAAAATTTCTGTCTGATATTCTCTGGAATGCAATCGTATTATTCATGTAATGGGATGTGATTTCTACTTGCTTCTGGGATATGTTAAATTGGCTTATGCCAATAAATCAGTAATCTACTAAATCTGTAACATCATGATATGCATGTGAACTAGATTACTTGCCTTAACAATAGTGGTTGAATTTGAATGTACCTGACAATAGCATTAGTCTCAATTTTTTGTTGTTCATTAATGTATGTTCCACTGCCCACTACTGAATATATGAAGTAATAAGCATCAAGTTGCTCTTCGATGATGAAGACTTTTGATCAGTCATAGGTGGTTCTGGACGTAATGAAGATCTATTTTAAATAAATATGTAAAATTCTATCTTGGAAGAGTGCTTGATCCAGACTTACATATTTTGTTTTTTTAGGTAACAGGTAGTTGCTTAATGCTTAGAGTCCAATAGCCATAAATGAATAGATAACACATCATAACCAGAACATTTGTGATTCTACTCTGGATCTTTTGATCCGAATAGTTCCTAATGATGAGTAAATAGTTCCTAATGATGAGTACTGTAAGGGGTTGGCTCGGGTAGCATGGTGGTAGTCTGGTAGAGAATGTTGGTTGTTGCGCCAAAGGTTACAGTTTGAAACCCTGATATGTGCCCCTAAAAATATACTCCCTCCGTCCCAAAATAAGTGTCTTGAGCTTAGTACAAATTTGTACTAGAGCTAGTACAAAGTTGAGACACTTATTTTGGGACGGAGGGAGTAAAA
This sequence comes from Thinopyrum elongatum, assembly GCA_011799875.1. NCBI lineage: Eukaryota > Viridiplantae > Streptophyta > Magnoliopsida > Poales > Poaceae > Thinopyrum > Thinopyrum elongatum. The sequence goes on from CM022301.1 coordinate 380,773,888, forward strand.
CGTGCAGCTCTTGCTTATTCTCAAAATAGCTTATACTATATAAAGGTGTGGAGTTCATATTTTTGCAAGCATCATCTCAAACTACAAGGCTGGTCATCAGCATTCTGCAGTTTGCACCTTGTTTCATGGCAGGGAGCAAGTTTTTTGGACTGATTTTGTACTCATATTGCAGGAAATAAGCGTGTTTTTCAGAGAACTGTCCCAAGCCTAGTTGGTGCTTTATTCAACATTGTTTTACACCTTCAAAGTCCACTCATTTTCTATATAGAGAAGCTACCTCCTCTTTGCCCTGATTTGCATCCAGATGCTGGAGCGATTGTTCTAATGTGTATTGAGGTTATCACATCATTTGTGGGGAGGCATACTTTTCAAATCGATGCGTGTCATGTGTCCCAGTCCCTACATCTTCCTGTGATGCTTTTCAAGGGCTTCAAACATCTTCTTGCTGATCGGAGTGTATCCTGTTCATCAGAAAACATTCGTGAGCAAATTGCAAGACAACCTCTAGCTAGTAAAGAATATATACTTGACAGACAATTTTCTGTTGACATGTATGCTGCATGTTGCAAATTGTTGTGCACTGTTCTTCGGCACCAACAAAGGTAAAGATTTGGCATATTTTCCTTTTGTGATTTTATGTTCTTTGTTAAGCTAAGCCTTTATATTGGTTTTTTTTCCTCTGACTAGTGAGGTTGGACAATGCGTGGCTGTCCTGGAAGACTCAGTAAACATACTACTTAGTTGCTTGGAGTCTGCAGATTCCAAGATGGTTAGCATGGCAGGATGTTTCGCTTGGAACAAGGAGGAGGCACTAAAATGTGCTTCCTTTTTCAGAAGGATCTATGAAGAGGTTTGTGATGCTTATGTTCTGTGATTTAAAATGATACATATCTTGCTTTGGTGGTAATGCTATGTCTTGACATATGGTTGGGATGTTCTGTCTGCTGGATGTATTTCACATTGCACTGGGCTTAGCTGCATATCCTTCTAAAAGCAGGCTTCATAATTAGGCCATCTACAATGCGAAGCACTTAGAGAGGTGCTTATACAAAATAAACCAGTTTTTTCTCAAACACCGGGGGTTATTTCTATAGCAGAGGTGCCTAAATAAGCACCTATGTTCTACAAATAAGCACCAGCGCTTAAGTGGTTTATTTTTCAAAGCACTTCTCTAAGCACCTTGCATTGTAGATGGCCTTAGGAACCGTTTGCTGCAACAGACTTTGTATTTTGCTTTCACAGAATCAGGAACATAAATGGCACAGTATATAAATATCATGTCATTCAGCCATCCATGTTTTATGGTTCTTATGTGAACAAATCATACGTACTGATTCTTCTTTTGTGTGGATAATACAGATGCGTCAGCAAAAAACAATCATGGAACATCACTCGATGCACTTTCTTGCTGGTTATATTTCCATGTTTTCTGGACTGGGTCCGTTTCAGACAGGCATAACACAGTATGTTCTCCCTTAGTGAAGACCTTCTATTTAATTGTTCATGTTTTTGTCTCAGCATTCTCACCCTTATCAATGGTAGGGAAATTGATGAGGCCTTGCGACCTGGGGTGTATTCCCTAATTGATATCTGCCAGGAAATCGATTTTCAACAGCTTCACACATACCTGGGTGGTCCGTAAATTCTGCCTGTTCTATTTATGAATAACCGTTACTACTATAAATAAATACTAATCCGACACCCAAGATAATCCTTTCCTTCTTTGGCTTTGCAGAGGGCCCATGCCGAACCACTCTTGCTAACCTAGTGCACGACTATAAATTGCATTTCCAGTATCAGGGCAAAATCTAGTCCCAAGTTGCTAAAGAATTTTTGGAATACTTGGTTATTCCTCCTGCTTAGGCTGGATATGAAATCTACAGTGTCACCTTTTGCATGATGCTGGGTTCATGGATTTCAATGGATATGCATCAAACTTTGGAGGAACCAATGAAACTATGGTTAGCGCTTATTAAACCAGCCTGCTGGTATGTGGCAGATGAAGAGAAACTGAATTGTTTGCAGTAAATCCCAGTAATCAAACTCGGTAATCTCAAGCAAAGTTGGGGTTCATATTTTGGGGGTAATACTCATGATGCACCAGAAAAACAACCAGTAGTAGGTGAACTGAGCACGTCAAGTAAGATGTTAGGCCATAGCAGCACAAAGTGGTTTGCCAAAAAGAAAAAAAAAACCCAGCACAACTGTTGGTGGTTTAGAGATAGTATATAAATGTAAACAAGAAAAGCTGAAACAGAAGGCGAGATACTATGCTCACATTAATGCAGATAAATCCTTTCTCATGGAAAACTGCTGAAATGCAAGTTGGCTCAAACCGGTCTAGGATGTAAACCGGGTACTGTTTAAGCCCATTAGGGTGTGTTTGGTTCGGGAACGAAATGTAATGGAATGTTGTGGTTCCGTTTAAATCTGGACGCTCAGCTCGAGCTTTTGGGCTCGGCCCGAGTTTGCGTCGGCTCGGAGCGAGTCAGGCTCGGCCCGCAACAAAAAAAGGCCAAGCCGAGCTGCACAATCGGGTTCGTTTTCACCTCGAGCCGAGCCAGGCTCGACTCGGGCTGACTCGCGAGCCCAAAGCTCGCACGGCAGAGCAGCCCAGCGCAGCCCTTAGCAAGTTAGCAAGCAGCCCAGCACGCTGCCTTGGCCCAGTTATGCACATCTCCACGCCCGCACGATATGAGAAAGAGAGAGAGAGACGCTGTAGCAGCCTCCGTAGGGTTTCCTCGCCGCCGCCAGCAGCATGCCGGACGCCGACGCCGGCTCGCCGCTCGTCCACCCTTCCTCCTTCACCTCGTCGGCGTTCTCTTCCTGCTCGCCACCGCGGCCGATGGAGTCGACCACTTGCTTACTCCCCTCATCGTCGCGGCCGTGCTCTGGACCTTCTTCGCGGTGCCCGCGTACGTCCACGAGGAGCGCCGCCGCCGTCTTCCTCGCTTGCCGTCGGCGACCTCGCCGCCCGTCTTCTTCTCGGCGCACGCACGTGTCCACGAGGAGCGTCGCGCTGTCTTCCTCCTGAACGGTCGGCAACGACCCAGCTTCATCAGAGCGCCGCCACCGTCTTCCTCGCCTCCCGTCGATGATCACCCATGTGGAGGCTCACATGGCAGTGACTTGGAGCACGCAGGCTTGGCGAGCCTGCCAAGCTGCACCGAGCTAGGGCAAAGCCCGGGCCGAGCTCCGTTTTGAGGCTCGCCGGAGCATTGAGCTCGGCTCGACTCGGCCCGAGGAATGGCGAGCTTTGGGCAGGCTCGGCCCGAGCTCGCGTCCAGGTATAGTTCCGTTCCGGTAGAATGGGTCGCTTTCGTCCTTGTGTTTGTGTTTGGTAGTGGCAATTTGAAGGAATGGAATTGTTACATTCTAGTGTTCGGTTTGAGACATATGGAATGGAATGGATTTATTAATCTCACCATGAATTGGATTGCATTTCAGTCAAACGAAGGCAGATAAATATTGTTGCTAAATCGAAGGTTGAGCACGCTCTGTCAAAAACAAATCGTAGAGAAACAGAAAGAAAAGAATCGAACTGAAAGACAAGATCAACAGCAGCCACCCAAATACCAAAATCTGAATCTGAACTAATTGCTACAAGAAAAAGTTGCAGCTTGCTAGTCCAGTCTTGCTCGCAGACTTGCTCCTCCAGTCCTCCGGGTTTTTTCAGCCATGTGGCCGGCGGCGGGGTGAAGTGCACTTGCTCCTCCAATTCTTTTTCCCGCACCGAGGCCGTCCAGCCACTCGAGCTCGGCAGCCATGGTTGCGAGCTCGGCCGGCCTTCCTGTCGCACCAGGCGACACGCACACCTGCGCCTCCTCGCGTACGCACAGAGTGCTCGCCTCCTTCCGCCAGATCCTTTGTTCGAGGAGGAGAGACAAGGGGAAGGAGACGCCAGCGAGGTTGCAGTTCCGACTAGGGGCAGAAGATGGTGCAGCGGAGGAGGGGAAGGTGCGGGGTGGGTGAGCCGTGGAGGAAGGGGAGAGAGTCGCGAGTGAGGCGTTCCGCGTGGTCCGGCTGATTTGGAGGAACGCCCAGGTTTGGTATAATCAGGGAATATGCCGTTCCCTGGAATCGGTGGGTTCCGGTTCCTTCGGCGATCTAGACACGAGAACGGACTCTCTGAATGGAATCTTCCATCGATCCGTGCCGTTCCGCTTCGTGACAGAAACCAAACACACTAACTAAATGGAATGGGCGCTGTTTATTGCACAATTGACATCCCACTAGTCAAATAACACGTTTTGTACACACGTGCATCTGATATTTTTTTTTATACAATTTTTTTCAGCAATAGATTAATCGGGTGCCCCTGCAACCTTTTTACACTTTTAGCAACGTTAGTAAAAAAGAACAATCGATCATAGCGATAGAGTATGGCCTGGATAATATACTCATACTAGTTTTAGTCTAGAGAGAGCGTGCTATGTATTGAGAGCGTATCTGGTGCACCAGGGCAATTGGTGTTATCTGTGCACCGGACCCGGTTACACATTCAAAAATGTTTGAAATTTTTCGAAAAATAATTAGTACATTGGCAACACATCTTTCGACGCTGTCACAAAATTCCATATCAAAATTCAAAAAATTGCATGAGATACAAACATGACAAATTTGACATCAATGTTGTAATGGGCCAAATCTAAAGCTCAACTTATATTAGGTTCATATTGATGTCAAATTTGTCTTTTTTTTCATGTTTTCAAAATTGGTTCACAAATTCGAAAAATGTTCATGTTTTCAAAATTTGTTGGAAAATTCAGAAAATGTTTGGGAATTTCAAAAAAATGTTCCCACTTTTAAAATTTGTTCACAAATTCGAAAAATATTCATGTTTTCAAAAATTGTTTGAAAATTCAAAAAATGTTTAGGAGTTTCAAAAAATGTTCCCACTTTTAAAATTTGTGCACAAATTCAAAAAATGTTCATGTTTCAAGATTTAGATAATGTTTTGGGGAATTTCGAAAAATGGTTTTATTTTTGAATTGTTCTTCACAAATTCATTCGTGAATTTCAAAAAATGTTCCTGCTTTCCAAATTTGTTCACAAATTCAATAAATGTGCATATTTTCAAATTTGTTCACTAATTAAAATAATGTTCACATTTTGAAAATATTGTTAGTAAATTTGAAAGTATTAGCATTTTTAATTTTTGATCCAGTCTTTTCAAAAAATTGTTTGTAATTTCAAAAAATGTTTGTGTTTTCAAAGTTGTTCCTTTTTTTGAGAAAAATGCTTGAGATTCCCAAAAAATGTTGTGTTTTCACAAAATGTTAGAGTTTTTAAAATTTGGTCAGAAATCTCAAAAAGAAAATCGCGTTCGAAATTTCATAAAAAGTTCATATAAACCGGGCTGTCATTTCGGACACCAAATCTTTAGGAATTACAGTGGCTAGCGACATTGATCACTTGCAGTAGGTCTTCGGTTCGAGTCCTCAAACAAACTTTAGTTTTTAGGAATTTTAGGGAACTGTTGTTTTTGTTTTGCCGTTGTCATTTGTTTCTTTACGTATGGCACTGCAAATCTAGCACGAGTGTTTGTTAGGTGCAGCAGCGGCTAGTACAACGCGCGACTTGCGGATCGAGTCACATTGCAAGCCCCTCCTATTTTTGCCTTTTTTCATCTCGCAAACTCGATGCCTCCGTCTGCCACTGCAAATGGGCCGGCCCAGGTTAGCCGCCACTGTGTGAAACGCCGACTTTTTGCCGCGACGAGCGGCATATAGGAGGTCCCGCCAAATGACACATCGCTTGTGCATAACATAGCATAATTAAAGGGCCGTCTTTCCCTCAAACCATGCTAACATCCCATTGTTGCCGCTACCATGATAAAATCCACCATGAATCGACCCCACAATGAAAAAAGGGTCGTCTTTCCCTGAAAGGCTGAAACATAGCATAATTAAACAAGTAAATCACTGAATTTAAACTGAGCATGATTAATCATGGCCATTGCTCACTTTCGGGAACCCTATAGTTCAATAAACCCTAGCGCAATGCATATGAAATTCCATAAAATCGAACAACAGAACATAGGGGATATAGAAATCATTGCTTAATCCACTGGGAAACGACTCGATCTCAACAAATAACCATGCCACACCGGGATAATTTTGACTTATCGTACGTCGGAGCCGCAACCTCGTCCAGCCACCGTATCGGGCACCCATTGGCGCCGCGGAGCACCGCCGGCAGATGCGGCGGCGAGCTGTTCCGTTCCTCCGCCTTCTCTGGGCCGCTCATGCGCTGGACCTGCCGATGATCATCAGCCGACCGCCGCCGTCCAAGGTTGACTGCTTCTGTTCTGACCAGAGGAACGTGTGAGGGCAGATGAGTGACAGAATCAGATCCTGAGGGGTCGAACAAAAAAAGGGCTCGCGGCGGTTGCCCGCGAACTTGTGTGCGCGCTGACATGGACGTCGCGGCGTACGCGAGCAGTACGTGAACGCGTAGCCCAGGACTGTTGCACAAGTTGTAGGACCGTACTGACATAATATTTGTAGGTTGTGAGATAGTTTGAGAGTGTAGGGACCATTTTGGTCCTTGCCAGCGAGTTCAGGGATGACTGATGCAGGCTAGTGCACTGATATATTTGAAGAAAAGGCTCAAGGCGAGCCCGACTTTGCATTAACAAAGTCATCAACTGATAAGTACTCCCTCCGTCCCAAAATAAGTGGCTTAAGTTTGTACTAACTTTGTACTAAAGCTAGTACAAAGTTGAGTCACTTATTTTAGGACGGAGGGAGTAGTACAGAAGCACCAGATTACAAAGGGAAATAGAAACATAAAAGAAGCTGTGTTGATACAAGGTGCACTGGGGGGACAACTTGAAGGCAGCTACAAGAATAAGTGTCGCTGCCATCGACCACCTCTACAACCAACACCAATGAACCAAACTAAGGTCAAGGGAGGATGGCACCATTGAGCATGCATCATGTCACTGGCTGCACTCAAAGGACCAAAGGGGCCAGGCCACGATCTGTCTCCACTGCCACAAAGGGCCTCAACCCTTTCACCCTGGCTCGAAGGATGTCGCACCAGCGGCCGACAGAGCGGTTCAACAAAACCCAGATCAATAGAGCCCAAGCTGCCAAAGGAGAATTAGTAGCAGCAAACCCACAAGCACGAGTAGCCTTCCACACGAACATCGTCGCCGACTGCGGCCAAGACATATCGCCGAATGAGAGTTGTCGAACGAAGGCGCTGAAGCACGAGGAACGACGAAAATGTGCAACACCAAGCACCGACGAAGGATAGCTTTTGCCGGAGCATAGGCCTCCCGCTAGACAACGTACTGCCGCCGCCGTAGAGGGGACCCTGATCCTCTCTTGCCCACACGAGGTATTGATCCGCCAACAGCGGCGACAGGGACCCACCACGATCGTAACCAAGCCGAGTTGCCGAAGATTAGAAGCACACCATCACTCGCCGTCTACATATCCACCACTACTCCCCCACTGCTCTAGCAGTCCTGGGTGATGCCTTCATGAAGGAGCACAACACCAGAGTGCCATCGCCAGGCGAAGTAGGGGACCAAGGTTTTCACCAGCGCGAGGTGGGGGGGGGGGGGGTTGAGAGGGAGAGGATCCTCACCGAGCCACACTGTTAGTACCTAGGCGGCAGGAATCGAAGGAGGTTCCTGTCGGAAAGAAAGCTGGAGGAGGGTTAGTGCTAAAATATTCTTGTTACAAGGTGAGAGAAGATTGGGAGCGAAGATGAGAGAAGAAGAAAATGCTACATCTACAGATACCGAAAAAGGCTTTCGCCCCGCTTTATATATAAAGCAATGATCATCAACACCTAGTACAAACGTACGCCACCCCAACACATGCACACACCCAAAGCAGGATACATAGGCGCTGAACGCAGCAACACCACCCCTAGCACTAATGCCACCGCGAGGAGATGAAGCCGCATACGACGAACCGTGAGCTCCAAGGCGGCGCCTTCAGGAAGGTTACGACACCGGAACGCCGCCACCGCCCGATCCGAGGATCAGAGTTTCCCCCAGAGCAACACGACGGGCAATGAGAGCCGCGACGACGCCTTCAAGAAGGGAACGAGTTTCGCCGCCGCCGGTCCGTCCGAAGATAGAACAGGTTTTCACCCCGACCAACACTCACCGCCACCGAACGCCACACCCCGGCTACCATGCCGCCCACGCGGCCATGGCCACCAGGCAGCACCAAGCTACGGGCTTTGCCCAAGAGCACCGCGCTACCACGCCCAAGGCCGCCGCCCCGGCATCCCAGGCCTAGACAACACCTCACCCGAGATCCGCCGCTATCCCAACCAAAGAGACAAGCGAAAAGGTCACACCTTTCGCTCCCCTGGGCGACCCCCAGCGCCCGGCTTCCATCGACCCATCCTACGGCACCGGGCGCGAGACGAGCTTGGTCCTGCGGCACCGTGCACGAGACGAGGTTGGTCCTGCTGCACCGTGCGCGAGACGGACTCGGTCCTGCTGCACCGTGCGCGAGACGAGCTCGGTCCTGCCGCACCGGGCGCGAGACAAGCGATGGGCCGCAGTTGGGAGAAAACCAGCCCTTCGATGAAAGTAACGGCCAGACGACGAGGAGAAGGATCGAAGGCCGACACAGACCGCTTACGAGCAAGCCGACGCCGAACAAGCCAGCCGCCGCCGCAACCGACCCGCCACCTCGCGAGCCACTCACCGACGGTCGCCGCCGAAGAAGACCAGCCACCGCCGAGGAACGACCCGGACCACCACCATGAGCCACCACCACGCCGTGGCAGCCCACATCCACACCAGGACCCCGAGGGCCAGCCCCGAGCTGCCCACCGGCGGCCATGGGCCAGATCCAAGTTGATCTGGCTAGCACCACCGCCACCAGCAGCAGCAGTTGGCTCGCCGCCAAGGACCACGGCCATAGCCATGACCCTACCAGGTCACAGCCCGCCCCCGCGCCGCCCGACGCCCACGAGCCCGCCAGACCGGATCTGATGGAGCCGCCACCGCCAAGCGCACACCACCGTCACTTCCACCGCTGCCGCGCGCCACCCCCACCAGTAGGCCATGGCAAGGGTAGCAGCCCATGACCCATGCCGCCGCAGCCCTCGTCGCCCGTGGGGAGAAGAAATCTGGAGGACTCCCGCCGCCACCACGCACACGCCCCGCCACCACACAGCCAGCTACTCCACCGCCGAGCCCACGCCGCCGCTGCCTGCACGCCGCCGTCCGGGGCTACCGCCGCAGCGCCGCTAGGCCCCGCGCACGCCTGACGCTTCCGACGGGCAGGCCGTCCTGCGCCACCTGCGACCGTGCGAAAGAGGAAGGGATCCCCGCCGCCAGCCACCACCAGGGGCTTTGCCCAGGTGGCTCCGGCCGGCGGCGGCGGGGAGAAGGGAGAGGAGGGGGGCTAGGGACGGGAGGTGGCGGCGTCGCCCGAGCCGCCCGACACCTACAGATAGGACCTACGGAATTCAGTTCTACAAGGTGAGGTGGTGTTTTGTGATTGAAAACCAGAGGGAAGAGGAGCGATTAGCGCGGAATCTTGAATTTATACATGCAGTCGAAGTTAAACCCTAAACTCCCAATCCCTGAAATCCGTACCCTGAGCTCTCAATTCCCGATCATTGCTGCCCTCAGCTAGTTTTTAGACTAGGATTGCTGACGTGGCCAATGGTTAATCTAGGATCACTGACTAATTCTGACTTAAACAAAACCAAAGTGGGTTCCGCGCTGCTGTTGGCGACGAGAGACATACTTGGTCACCAACCTCTCGTTCATCACCGTGAAGGCAGCAAATCACGGCTAATGTGCGACCTGATTACGAGCTGCGGCACAGTGGCGGCGCCTGCATGCGCCGAGAGCATCCTCCGCGGATGTTGCCTGCTCCGGTGCCCCTGCCACCTGCCGCCAAGGCGACCACACGACAAGATCTTGAAGACGATTGGTGTGGCCTTTCAGTCAATCTCCGGAGGACAAGCAAGGGCACACCATCACGTGAGTGAAGTCTATTTTAAACCTTAAGGTTATAAGGCTCATCGGAAACAAACTCCCACCTTCAAATCCCTGAAGTTTGTACCCTGTCCATTGTAATCCCGGTCGTTTTCAACCCTGATCCAACCCTAGACTGTTTACCGAAAAAGGGTTTCCCCCGCTTTGTATTCCAAAGCAACCAACACCGAGTACAAAGATCGCTGTGGCGAGCAGCACAACAAGCCAAAAGAAAAAGAAGAAGAAACAAATGCCAACCACGGCAGCTCGGCAAAGCGCGGATGACCCGCCACCGCGGTGCCCACCGGATACAAACCACCACAGTCCGAGGCTCCAAACCGCCGCGTACCAAGCAGCACCTCCAAGAAGGAATGCAACGCCGACGACGCTGCTGCCCGGACGAGTCCTAGGGTTTCCCCCGGCACGCAGAGGGAGGTGGGGGATGGATACCACCGACACCCTCCAGGAAGGAATGGTGACACCCGCAGGTGTCACCGCATCGGGGCCGAAGACGGCAAGGATTTCTCCCGCACTCCAAACCCAACCGCCCAACCGGACGGAGCCGACCCGCCAAACCGTTGTGACTCCCCCGGCCTAATCGTGCACTAATCATACACGCAAATGCACACGATCAAGCCTAAGGACTCACGAGAAGATATCACAACACAACTCTAAAACATAAATAAAGTCATACAAGCTTTATATTATAAGCCAGGGGCCTCGAGGGCTCGAATACATAAGCTTGCGTACAAGCGTCAGCGGAAGCATCGGATATCTGAGTACAGATATGAAACAGAAACAGAAAGGCCTTTAGAAAGGCGGGGCAAAATAAAACACTACGATCGAAAGGCGTAGGCCTCCTGCCTGGGACCCTCCGAACCTACTCCTGGTCGTCATCCAACTCGTAGTAGTATCCATCCTCGGGGTGGTAGTAGTAGTCGATCGACGGGGCATCTGTCTCAGGGGGGCTCCGTCCTCTGGTCACGACAAACTAATATGGAGAGAAAAGGAAAACAAAGCAACCGTGAGTACTCAGAAGTACTCAGCAAACAAGGATCTACACTACATATGCAACATTTTCAAAGAGAGGCTGTATATATGGACTGGGCTGCAGAAATGCCAGAATAGAGAGGAAAGCCTAGTCCTATCGAAGACTAGCATCTTCAGAGGTCTTGCAGCAATAGAAGAGAGTAGAACAGTACAATATAATGTAGCAGTATCATTAAGTCTCAACCTCACCCAGAGATCCTTTCTCGACTCCCTGCGAGAAAGCAATCCCAGAGCCATACGGTCATCAACCTCGTCCTGAGATCCCTTCTCGACTCCCTGCGAGAAGCAATCCCAGAGCCATAGTATCCAAGTATCCAGTTCTAATTGTATCAATCAGGATACAACTCCGAGTGTCCGTTACCGTAGGACAGGCTATCGATACAAGTTTTCTTCCCTGCAGGGGTGCACCAACTTACCCAACACGCTCGATTAACTCCGGCCGAACACACTTTCCTGGGTCATGCCCGGCCTCGGCCAAACGATACACCGCAACCCTACCTACAGCTCAGCAAAGAGGTCCCCGTCGGTCTATATCCTAAGCGCTCAGGGGTCTTGGGCCATCGCCCTGTGCACTCCGGGTCGGTGTGTGCAGGGTCGGGACGAGCACCACCTCAGTCCTGGATGGTACTGGCCCGGCCCGGCCACGAGGCTGAACTAGACGTCTGGCAAAGCTTTCGGCTGACGCATGCGATGCAGAGTGCCCATAACTCTTCCCACGTGATGGTTAGTGCTATCAGGCCAGAGGCCTGCTCGGATCAAATATCCAAATCGTTAGTGGACTAGGGCTTGCGGTAACGAGCAGAGACTCACGAAAGATGTGACCCCGTCGCCCCGTCTCGAGGACTTGCTGCAAGGGTTAAGAATGCCCGGCCGCGCCTCGTATTCATCACTCAGGCACCATACAGGCAACCCGTCTTCACGACACTCGCCACTTAGGTGCACGCGGGTACCCCTCAGGGTCGACCCGCCTTTCCAAGTAACAGTGTGAAATCCAAGTATCCGTGTGTCCATAACATCAGGGGAATCCGAGGTATCACCCTCATTGGATTCCTACTCGATGTATCCGTTAAGGTGAACTTGGAGGAATCACCCTCGCTGGGTTCACACTTGAGGTGTTGTACGACGGCGTCGTTATCGGAAGTGGTGAAGGAGGAACCACCCTCGATGACCACGACCAAATAGCTACTCTACAGAGTTAACATCAGAAGTGCTACACGAGGTATCACCCTCGGCACTCGATAGTAACGCTGCAGTGTCGTTACAACTAAGGGGGGTGATATGCGGTGCCGAGGCCTGGTCTTCAATCCCGTTGATCGGGTCTTCGGATAATCCAGCGGGGCAATCGGGATAAGTGGGGTCACTGATAGGTCTCTACCCAGCCTATACTAAGCAGTTTAGGATATGCAGGTAATTATCAACAGCAGGTTACAGTAAACAGGCTATGCATCAGAATAGGTAAAGCAGTAGCAGCAATTCTAATGCAAGCATGAGAAATTAGAATGGGCAATATCAGGATGATCAAAGGGGGGGCTTGCCTGGTTGCTCTGGCAAGAAGGAGGGGTCGTCAGTGACGTAGTCGATCACAGCGGCATCAGCAGCGGTCTCGGGGTCTACCGGAGAGAAGAGGGGAAGAAACAGTAAATATAAAGCAAACAAGAGCACGACATGACAATACACAGAGCTAGGGGTGTTCTGACGCGGTGCTACACGATATAGGTGAAGAGGGAAAACATCCGGGAATGTTTTCCCAGTTCCGGACATTTGTCAGACAGATGATCGGAGGGGAACGGTTCCATGTTCGGGTAGCTAGGGACGTGTGACGGACGAACGGACCGAGTATTCGGATCCGCCTCGAAATTCTGAGCAACTTTCATGTACAAAGTTTTTCGATCTGAGCTACGGATTATTTCCTACGATTTTCTAAAGATTTTATTGATTTTCTGGAATTATTCTAATTATTTAAATTCGAATTATCCAAAACAGTGTTATGCTGGCGTCATCATGATGTCAGCAGTCGGCCTGACACGTGGGTGCCACCTGTCAGTGACTGTCAACACTAATTAACAGGTTAATTGAGTTAATTAGCCATTAGTTTAATTAAACTTAATTAGTATTAATTAACCAGAATTAATTAGGTTAATTAACTAATTAGTTAATTAATTAATTAATATTTACTTATTTATTTTTATATAATTCATTTTTATTATTTGTTTTTCTGGGTAGTGGGCCCCGTTCATCAGTGACCCAGGGGGTTGGCCCGCTGGTCAGTGGCACCAAGCCAGCGGATCGGGCGCTGGGCGCGCGGGTTTCGGGCGCAGCCTGGGCGCTGGCTCGAGCGAGACCAACGGCACGGCCGGCCGGCGGGCAGGGACGGGCGCGAGCTCGCGCGGGGTCAGCGGGTCTGAGCGACGGTCGACGCGGCCCGGGCAACGGTGGACAGGGGGCTGCGCGCGGAGTGGTGCGGGCGGGAGCGGATCAGGGCGGCGGAGGCCAGCGCGCGCGGTCGCGTGCGTCTGCGACGGGCACGGCGCGGCGAGCACGGTGCGTGCGGTGGGCGCGTGCGGCGAGGTGACCGGACGGGGGGGAAGGGGGCGCGTGTGCGAGGGAGGCACAGAGGAGGAGAGGGGGTTTTCGCTCACCCCCGTTGCAGGGCAGGGGGTCGGCGAGGCTCGATGCGGGACGTCGATGGAGAGGCGGGACGGGGTCGAGGAGGCGATCCGACGGGGTCCAGCAACTGCGCGAGGTGGCGGCGATGACGACGGCGTCGAGCAGGCGTCGGGCCACGAAGGAGAGGGGACGGGGCCGCGAGGGACGGCGCTTGGCGATCCGGAGACGGGGTCGGCGCCGGGCAGCGTCGAGGCGGCGGGGATCGACGACGGGGTCGGGGCGCCGTGCCCCGATCCAGATCGGGCAGAGAGGGGGGGGGGAGGAGCGAGAGGAGTGGGGGGGGGGGAAGTGGGGATCGGCTAGGGTTTCTGGGGTCTCCAGGGGGTATAGGCCGTGGGCGAGTGGGCCGGCCTGGCAGGCCGTGGCCCAATTGGGCCGGGGGAAGGGGTGTGCTTTTCTTTTATTTCTTTTTTTTATTTCTTTTGTCTTTTTCTTTTTATTTATTCTTATTTCTCTGTTTTGTAATTAGTTAGGCCTCAAATTGAATTTTGTAAATCATGGCACTTGTTCCATTAAATGCCAGGCATTATCTACCACTGCCAAAAATTGGTTTGGAGACAATTGGAGCTCACGCAAATTTTATAATAAATAAAATGCATTAAACTTTGCTGTTTTGATAATGTTAAAGCCACCTAAATAACTTATTATTTGTTGGTTACAATTTTAGAATAGTCTCTGCAATATTTGCTATTTATTGAACATTTTAGTTTCTGATTTGAACACCTTTTATTTTCACTTTTAGTTTGAATTCCCATTTTGAATTTGAATTCGAAAAGAGATATGATACTAATGATGATTAAGCACTGTTGATCATGATGACTTGGCATAATCAAAAGGGTGATTACTGTAGCTTAATACATGGGGTGTTACAAATCTCCTCTACTAACAAGAATTCTCGTCCCGAGAATTAAGAGGTAGAAGGAAAAAGTTCGGGGTATTCCGCACGAAGATGATCCTCGCGTTCCCAAGTGGCTTCATCTTCAGTATGATTCGACCACTGTACTTTGAGGAACTTGGTAACCTTCTGACGGGTCCGACGTTCAGCTTCATCGAGAATGCGGATCGGATGCTCCTTATATGAAGGATCATCATGCAATTCGAGCATCTCGTGATCCACAGCTCGGTGTGGAGATTCCTTGAAGCATTTACGAAGTTGCGACACATGGAATATGACGTGGATATGAGAGAATTGCGGCGGCAACTCGAGTTTATATGCCACCTGACCACGTCTAGCAATAATGCGGAAAGGACCAATGTAGCGCGGAGCTAGCTTGCCCTTGATTCCAAAACGGTGAGTGCCCTTCATAGGAGTGACTCGCAGATAAGCTTGATCACCAGGTTGATAAGTCAAACCCCATCGTTTGCGATCGTAGTTGCTCTTCTGGCGGTCCTGAGCCGCCTTGAGATTTTCCCGGACAATACGAACTTGTTCTTCGGCGTGTTGAATAATATCCGGACCCACGAGCGGTCGTTCCCCAGTTTCTGACCAATTCAGAGGGGTTCGACACTTACGTCCATATAGAACTTCGAAGGGAGCCATTTTCAAGCTGGCTTGATAGCTGTTGTTATACAAGAACTCAGCATACGGGAGAGATTCTTCCCACTTCTTGCCGAAAGAAATAACACAAGCTCGTAGCATGTCTTCAAGCACTTGATTGACTCGTTCGACTTGGCCTTGGGATTGGGGGTGATAAGCGGAACTCCAGGTAATATGAGTTCCCATAACTGTTTGGAAACTTTCCCAGAATTTGGAAGTGAAAAGACCGCCACGGTCCGAACTAATCTCCTTCGGAGGAGTCCAGTCCAGAATAGCCTGAACTCGTTCTAGGTTAACGGCAATGCCATCTTTGGAAATCACATGACCAAGGTAAGTTACTTCAGAAAGCCAGAATTCACATTTGGAGTATTTGGCATACAACTGGTGTTCTCGGAGCCTTTCCAGTACAAGACGGAGGTGTTCGGCATGTTCTTCCTTATTCTTCGAATATACCAGAATATCATCTAGATAAACCACGACGAACTTGTCAAGGTAATCCATGAAGATGTAATTCATTAGACGGGAGAATGTGGCTGGAGCATTTGTTAAGCCAAATGACATGACAGTGTACTCATAAGAGCCATAGCGAGAAACAAATGCAGTCTTCGGAATATCCTCTTCACGAACACGGATCTGATGGTAACCCAACCTCAAGTCGAGTTTAGAAAACACCGATGATCGATCAACTTGCTGGATCCTACTCTCCGTGTGCACTCTGATGCAGAATCCGGTCTTATCGAATGACAACTCGGAGTATAATACAACTCGGAGAGAAAGGTTAAACAAAACAATGGAAAGGAAAATGATTATCAGACTAATCAGATCAATGTCAGGGAAATCGCATAGATATCCAGCTCTCCGGGTGGACGAGAATTACGAGATCCTAATTGTCGGCGTTAGTAAACTTTATTTAACCCAAATAGAAGAGAGATCAGAGTCCCAGAGTAAAGACGAGGAATAAAAGATCCTAATACCACCCAATTGGCGATGTGGGCCCGTAAGCCACACAGCCAAGTTAGTAAAACAGTTTTCGGTTACTAGACTCAACTTCGGCCAAGGAGTTGGAAAGGGGGGATCCTACAGGCAGTCGGCTCTGATACCAACTTGTGACGCCCCCGGCCTAATCGTGCACTAATCATACACGCAAATGCACACGATCAAGCCTAAGGACTCATGGGAAGATATCACAACACAACTCTAAAACATAAATAAAGTCATACAAGCTTTATATTACAAGCCAGGGGCCTCGAGGGCTCGAATACATAAGCTTGCGTACAAGCGTCAGCGGAAGCATCAGATATCTGAGTACAGATATGAAACAGAAACAGAAAGGCCTTTAGAAAGGCGGGGCAAAATAAAACACTACGATCGAAAGGCGTAGGCCTCCTGCCTGGGACCCTCCGAACCTACTCCTGGTCGTCATCCAACTCGTAGTAGTATCCATCCTCGAGGTGGTAGTAGTAGTCGATCGACGGGGCATCTGTCTCAGGGGGGCTCCGTCCTCTGGTCACGACAAACTGATATGGGGAGAAAAGGAAAACAAAGCAACCGTGAGTACTCAGAAGTACTCAGCAAGCAATGATCTACACTACATATGCAACATTTTCAAAGAGAGGCTGTATATGTGGACTGGGCTGCAGAAATGCCAGAATAGAGAGGAAAGCCTAGTCCTATCGAAGACTAGCATCTTCAGAGGTCTTGCAGCAATAGAAGAGAGTAGAACAGTACAATATAATGTAGCAGTATCATTAAGTCTCAACCTCACCCAGAGATCCTTTCTCGACTCCCTGCGAGAAAGCAATCCCAGAGCCATACAGTCATCAACCTCGTCCTGAGATCCCTTCTCGACTCCTTGCGAGAAGCAATCCCAGAGCCTCATATCCAAGTATCCAGTTCTAAAAATTGTATCAATCAGGATACAACTCCGAGTGTCCTTTACCGTAGGACCAGCTATCGATAGAAATGCAAGAACAGAGAGAAGGCCTAGTCCTGTCGAAGACTAGGATCTTCAGCGGTCTTGCAGCAGTAGAAGAGAGTAGAACAGTTTAATATAATGTAGCAGTATCATTAAGTCTCATCCTCACCCAGAGATCCTTTCTCGACTCCCTGCGAGAAAGCAATCCCAGAGCCATACAGTCATCAACCTCGTCCTGAGATCCCTTCTCGACTCCCTGCGAGAAGCAATCCCAGAGCCATAGTATCCAAATATCCAGTTCTAATTGTATCAATCAGGATACAACCCCGAGTGTCCGTTACCGTAGGACAGGCTATCGATAGAAGTTTTCTTCCCTGCAGGGGTGCACCAACTTACCCAACACGCTCGATTAACTCCGGCCGGACACACTTTCCTGGGTCATGCCCGGCCTCGACCAAACGATACATCGCAACCCTACCTACAGCTCAGCAGAGAGGTCCCCGTCGGTCTATATCCTAATCGCTCAGGGGTCTTGGGCCATCGCCCTGTGCACTCCGGGTCGGTGTGTGCAGGGTCGGGATGAGCACCACCTCAGTCCTGGATGGTACTGGCCCGGCCCGGCCACGAGGCTGAACTGGACGTCTGACAAAGCTTTCGGCTGATGCATGCGATGCAGAGTGCCCATAACTCTTCCCACGTGATGGTTGGTGCTATCAGGCCAGAGGCCTGCTCGGATCAAATATCCAAATCGTTAGTGGACTAGGGCTTGCGGTAACGAGCAGAGATTCACGAAAGATGTGACCCCGTCACCCCGTCTCGAGGACTTGCTGCAAGGGTTAAGAATGCCCGGCCGCGCCTCGTATTCATCACTCGGGCACCATACAGGCAACCCGTCTTCACGACACTCGCCACTTAGGTGCACGCGGGTACCCCTCAGGGTCGACCCGCCTTTCCAAGTAACAGTGTGAAATCCAAGTATCCGTGTGTCCATAACATCAGGGGAATCCGAGGTATCACCCTCAAGGTGAACTTGGAGGAATCACCCTCGCTGGGTTCACACTTGAGGTGTTGTACGACGGCGTCGTTATCGGAAGTGGTGAAGGAGGAACCACCCTCGATGACCACGACCAAATAGCTACTCTACAGAGTTAACATCAGAAGTGCTACACGAGGTATCACCCTCGGCACTCGATAGTAACGCTGCAGTGTCGTTACAACTAAGGGGGGTGATGTGCGGTGCCGGGGCCTGGTCTTCAATCCCGTTGATCGGGTCTTCGGATAATCCAGTGGGGCAATCGGGATAAGTGGGGTCACTGATAGGTCTCTACCCAGCCTATACTAAGCAGTTTAGGATATGCAGGTAATTATCAACAGCAGGTTACAGTAAACAGGCTATGCATCAGAATAGGTAAAGCAGTAGCAGCAATTCTAATGCAAGCATGAGAAATTAGAATGTGCGATATCAGGATGATCAAAGGGGGAGCTTGCTTGGTTGCTCTGGCAAGAAGGAGGGGTCGTCGGTGACGTAGTCGATCACAGCGGCATCAGCAGCGGTCTCGGGGTCTACCGAAGAGAAGAGGGGGAAGAAACAGTAAATATAAAGCAAACAAGAGCACGACATGAAAATACGCAGAGCTAGAGGTGTTCTGACGCGGTGCTACACGATATAGGTGAAGAGGAAAAACATCCGGGAATGTTTTCCCAGTTCCGGACATTTGTTAGACAGATGACCGGAGGGGAACGGTTCCATGTTCAGGTAGCTAGAAACGTGTGACGGACGAACGGACCGCGTATTCGGATCCGCCTCGAAATTCTGAGCAACTTTCATGTACAAAGTTTTTCGATCTGAGCTACGAATTAATTCCTACGATTTTCTAAAGATTTTATTGATTTTCTGGAATTATTCTAATTATATAAATTCGAATTATCCAAAACAGTGTTATGCTGACGTCAGCAGTCGGCCTGACACGTGGGTCCCACCTGTCAGTGACTGTCAGCACTAATTAACAGGTTAATTGAGTTAATTAGCCATTAGTTTAATTAAACTTAATTAGTGTTAATTAACCAGAATTAATTAGGTTAATTAACTAATTAGTTAATTAGTTAATTAATTAATTAATATTTACTTATTTATTTTTATATAATTCATTGTTATTATTTGTTTTTCTGGGCAGTGGGCCCCGTTCGTCAGTGACCCAGGGGGTTGGCCCGCTAGTCAGTGGCACCAGTCCAGCGGATCGGGCGCTGGGCGCGCGGGTTTCAGGCGCAGCCTGGGCGCTGGCTCGAGCGAGACCAACGGCGCGGCCAGCCGGCGGGCAGGGACGGGCGCGAGCTCGCGCTGGGTCAGCGGGTCTAAGCGACGGTCGACGCGGCCCGGGCAACGGTGGACAGGGGGCTGCGCGCGGAGTGGTGCGGGCGGGAGCGGATCAGGGCGGCGGAGGCCAGCGCGCGCGGTCGCGTGCGTCTGCGACGGGCACGGCGCGGCGAGCGCGGTGCGTGCGGTGGGCGCATGCGGCGAGCGCGGCCGGAGCGAGGTGAACGGACGGGGGGGGGGGGGGGGCGTGTGCGAGGGAGGCACATAGGAGGAGAGGGGGTTTTCGCTCACCCCCGTTGTAGGGCAGGGGGTCACGCGAGGCTCGATGCGGGCCGTCGATGAAGAGGCGGGGCAGGGTCGAGGAGGCGATCCGGCGGGGTCCGCGACTGCGCAGGTGGCGAGGAGGACGAGGAGGAGGAGGCGGAGAACGCGGCAGCGAGGGAAAAGGGACGAGGGCAGACGAGGGCGGCAGACGGGAACGGAGAGTACGGGCGGGCGCGGGCAGCGGAGGGGGGGGATCGACGACAGGGTGGGGACGCAGTGATAGATACAGATCGGGCAGAGAGGGGGGGGGGGGAGGAGCGAGAGGAGTGGGGGGGGGGGGGGGGAGTGGGGATCGGCTAGGGTTTCTGGGGTCTCCAGGGGGTATAGGCCGTGGGCGAGTGGGCCGGCCTGGCAGGCCGTGGCCCAGTTGGGCCGGGGGAAGGGGTGTGCTTTTATTTTTTATTTTTTTTTATTTCTTTTGTCTTTTTCTTTATTCTTATTTCTCTGTTTTGTAATTAGTTAGGCCTTAAATTGAATTTTGTAAATCATGGCACTTGTTCCATTAAATGCCAGGCATTATCTACCACTGCCAAAAATTGGTTTGGAGACAATTGGAGCTCACGCAAATTTTATAATAAATAAAATGCATTAAACTTTGCTGTTTTGATAATGTTAAAGCCAACTATGTAACTTATTATTTGTTGGTTACAATTTTATGATAGTCTCTGCAATATTTGCTATTTATTGAACATTTTAGTTTCTGATTTGAACAACTTTTATTTTCACTTCTAGTTTGAATTCCCATTTTGAATTTGAATTCGAAAAGAGATATGATACTAATGATGATTAAGCACTGTTGATCATGATGACTTGGCATAATCAAAAGGGTGATTACTGTAGCTTAATACATGGGGTGTTACAACCGTCGCCCTCCATCATGTGCCAACGCAGTTGCGCCGCCACCCATGCCGCCTCACTACGAACACCACCACGAGGCCAAGAGGACCGGAGAGAAGCGCACAACGACGGGAGCAGCAACACCGAAGCAGAGCGGGAGGGAACCACCTCCACCACCGTCGTGCGGGAGGCCCGTGCCTCCGGCACCGTCGCGGTCGCCGTCCGGACGCGGCAGCGGGGCATGCCGGGCCACCCCTGGCCCAGCCAGGCCCGAAGCGGGCCCGTTAAGCCCCGCCGGCCACGATGCAGCAGGCCGGCGTCGGCGCCGCCAGCACCCAGTTGCTCGTCGCGTCTCCCCCGCCTCCCGGAAGCCACGCCGGAGACCATCCCCGCCGCCGGCCCGCCCAGGCCCAGATGGGGCTCGAAGGGCCCAGATCTGGGCCGAGCGGGCGTCGCCAGATCACGCCGCCGCGCCGCCCAGCTGCTCGCCTGCGTCGCGCCACGGAACCCCGCCGCAACGCCAGACCGCCGCCGCCTAAGTGCACCCCCCGGTGCAGCTCCGCCCGCGTCGGAGAGCGACCGGGAGGGGAAGGGCAGGGAGGCCGCCGCCACCAGCAGCCCCGGGGCCAAGTCGGCCGCGGGCGCCGGCGCCGGCGGCGGGAAGGAAGGAGGGAGGGAGGGCCTAGAGGGAGGAGGGAGGTCGCGCGGCCCGTCACCCGCGGAGGAGGGGGGGGGGGGCGACGCGGTCGCGAGAGGAGGAAGGTCGAGGACCCTAGACTGTTTGTAAGCACAATCCCGGTAGGGATCACTCCTTCCTCTCACTGACAACCTGAGCTTACATGTCATCTCCACCTTCTTTATCCATGCATCTCTCCTCTTCTCTTTCTCTTTGGCGTGAGCCCATGCGCACCGGGCAGCAAGGCAGCATACGTGGTTGTAGTTCGCGATCTAGGCGAGTGTGTCGACCACATGCTGGAGCGCTTGAAAGGAGGTGGCGTTGGTCTGATCGTCACATCGATCGAGCTTTTGGATATTAGTACATGCAAAACGGCCAGATTGCAGTGCTACAGCTGAGTGTAGTACGCATGTGTATAAACACAGAAAAAGAGAAACGCATACATGTATGCAATGTCTAGCTAGCAATCAATGCACGCGTGCACGATCGATCTTGGATAATGTCGCTACGAAGGAGCAGGACTCTGAACAGGAGTCATCTTTTTTTTTTTTGAGGGGGAACAGGAGTCATCTATGACTGTGACAATGTGTTTGATAACGTAGAAAAATGCAATTCTGGTTCATCAAGCAACACTGATCGCGATAATATTTCATCCGGCATGCATTGGCCACACTTATTATTCTCCAGTCACACAAGTTACTTCCTTCACACCATCGATTCCAACACAAGCCGAAATATGGCAGTCCAAGCCAGTCCCCGTCTTCCTCCTGCGGCAAGCCTTTGCTCACGACGATCACCAAGGAAGGCGTGTCCACGACGCTCTAAGCCACGCCGCTCAGTGCCGGCCGCCCGATCGTCCTGGACCTCTCCGCGCTGGCCATCACGTCGCCGTGCAGCCGACAGACGACGTACGTGACACTTTCCGCCAACTCCACCAACGGCAGCAACCGGCTGTCCCCGGTCTCCTTCGCCGCCGCGGCCACCTGCAGGGCTGCCCCCTCAGGCACCGTCTCCGGGCTCGGGCGCTCCAGTGCATCGTTCCCGGCCCAGATGGCTAGCACGCAGAAGGTGGCCAACTTGTTCGTGCTTCGTGCTCTCCCTCCCAATCGACGGCAGGACCGGATTCAGCGGCAACGGCGTGGGCGCGGGCATCAGCCATCTTCAGCGGCGGCCCGTCCTTCCTCGCGTCCTGGGCGGACCGGCCGTCCATCACGATGATCCTCTCCGACGGTGTCTCGCTCCGACAACCCTTCGCCAGGGACCCCCACTGCTTCCTGATCGCCAGCAACGGCATCGCCATCGATATGGGACGCCCACGGCCGTCTCCGGCGCGCTCGTGGTCGGCCTCGCCACCACGATCGTCAATAGCAACAGGTATTCCACCGTGGACGCTCTGCCACCGTTCATGTACGGCAAGCTGTTTGGCTCGGGCGTGAAGGGAGACTGCATAGATCATCAGTTGCATTTTTGGGAGAGAGGGGATGGCAACCGTGGATTGAAAATGAACATGACATGTGGGCTAGTGTAGTAAGTGAGAGTAAAGATTGATCCCGGCCGGGATAATCTTTTTCCTGATCCGCCAAACGGATTAAGGTTGAGATAGACCGGGATTAGTGAGTATAGGGTACATATTTTAGGGATTTAAAGGTAAGGATTCATTTATGACGAGCTCTACAACCTCAAGATTTAGAACATACTTCACTTCCATCACGTCCAGCTCATGGTCCCAAGCAAGAAGACCACGTTCCTCACCGGACCAGCCCTTCCAGCAGCTCGCCATGCATGATGCGGCCATCGCTGCTCTACACCACACCATCGCGCACTACTAGAAAAAAGGCTATTAGTGGCGCACTAGTTTTTGCTATTAATGACGCACTATAGATGCGCCACTATTAACACGCCACTAGTAACAAATAGTAATGACGCACATTTGATGCGCCATTAGTATCCCAGATAATAGTGGCGCACCACATAGTGCGTCATTACTATGCCTAGAAGTGCGTCATTACTATCTGACTTGGTGCGCCATTACTAACAATTTTTTTTCAAATTTTTTTTCAGAATTTTTTTTTCAAATTTTTTTTTAGATTTTTTTTTGTTTTTTTCTTAATCTCGGGTCACTATGGCTTAATCTCGGGTCAATATGCTTAATCTCAAGTCAAATCGCACTTCGTGGTCAAACTTCCGGAAGGTCACCCATCCTCACACTACTCCAGCCCCAGTACGCTTAACTTCTCAGTTCTATCCAACCCCAGCACCAGCTCACTTAACAGGCACTTGTTGATATATCTATCATACCAATCCTATTAAACCTTGTTGATGTCTAGGACTTTGTTCATGTTATGAGTGTGATGAAATTTTGAAAAAATATTTCAAACTTCCCGGTCATATTACGTATCATATTTTGAATATTTTTTTCAAAAAAAAAAAATTCGAAACCAATTTTTTTTTCTGTTACTAGTGGCGCACCTAGCAAATGGTGCGCCATTACTAAGTTTGAATTTTTTTCCATTTTCCCCCCTCTAGATCTTAAAAGCCCCGTATCTTTTATTCTGTTAGGTTTTTGGGGATTCTAAAAATCTTCAACGGTGTTCCCCTGGTTGAATTTGGATATAACTTTTCGAGTAGATGATTTTTCATATAAAAAACTTTTTCATCGGAGTTCGTATGCAAAAGTTATGCCCATTTTACAAATTCTCGAGAGATTTTACAAAAAAGTCGAAAATTCATGTTTGTAAATTTTGCTAACAACTAGACCACATATCACATGGGAATCTTATTTTCTTTTATTTTTTTGACATTTCTATCATTTTCTTTTATTTTTTTGAAACTGAAAAGGCGGTCCAGGGGGGTGCATTTGGTGAATTTTTTGGCCACCTCAGAAAGTTAGTAATGGCGCACCTTCACAAAGTGCGCCATTACTATGTGTATGACTTGGTCAAAGTTAGTAATGGCGCACTTTGTATAGGTGCGCCATTACTAAGTTTGACATAGTAACGGCGCACCTATGCAAAGTGCGCCATTACTAAGTTTGACCCAGTCATACACATAGTTACGACGCACTTTGTGAAGGTGCGTCATTACTATGTCAACTTAGTAATGGCGCACCTATACAAAGTGCGTCATTACTATGTGTATGACTGGGTCAAACCTTAGTCAAACTTAGTAATGGCGCACTTTTCATCTGGTGCGCCATTACTGTTTTGGTTACTAATGGCGCATCTACACATGATGCGCCATTACTATTTAGTAATGACGCACCACATGTATAGTGCGTCATTAGTGTCTATATTGACTATAGCTGTTTTTCTAGTAGTGGCGGTAATGCATGAGGCAAGCACAGACAGGCTGCCCTTTTGCCGCCACGGCGGTACCGCCGGTGCAGGGCTGATCCGTGCGGCGGCCACGACGCGCGCCCTGCAAGACCGTGCCAGAAAGAACCCCGTCGGCCAACACAATATCGATGGCTCGATCTTCTCCGGTGGGTCATGGCGGCGCCCGGCCAGACCTGTCGATGTAACCACGTACGTTCATGAAGCACTTCGTAGGCGGCTTCTGGAGCACACGGAGTTTGACCAAGCCGAGGATGTCGGTTGCCTGCGGAGCCCACCCTGGGATGTACCCGCCGACCTATGGGGCCCACCTCGCAAAAGAATATATGGATCCGAATTCAGGTAAAGCTCGCCCTGCTGCGTGAAAATAATAAATAGAGCAGCCGACCGGGAGAGAGAGAGAAAGAGAATCGCTCCGCCTGATCTGTGCTCTGGAGCCTGGCGTCGTCGCACCGTGCCATGGGGCTGCTGGCACTCAATCGGCTCATGTCTATGCAGCGGGATCGGCGTCGCCGGCCAACTCAAGGCCGCAGTAAGCCGCCCGCCTCTCAGCTCCCTAGCTTTCATCTCTGCCATATCCATGTGTAACCAAGTTCTACTGTTCCTATTTTGCGATGAAACTGTAATCTGTTCAACGTCTTACCAAAAGAGCTGGGCGGCCAATTGCGCGGGAGTACATGTTTTCAGAGAAAAACAACCACTCTATATTGTAGGAGTACTATCTGTTATTTTATTCCATCAATATCTCTTCTAATTTTTTTTCCAACCAATGCGTCGTCTATTTCAGACGGATTGGTGGCTTCATCCGTGGCTAAAAGGAAGGACTCACCCTGCCAGCACGATGACAATTCTCGAATTGATAAAAAATCGAGATATTCAGGATCACCCCTTCCAGAGGTTCGCCATAAAATGCTCATAATTAATACTAGCAACTTACTTATATTGCAAGTAAAATATCACTGTGACGGTTCTAGCTTGGCAAATTGGTGGATCAATACTAGCTAAACAAAAATATATCTTGATACAGACTAGACTTCCTACTTTCCTACCTATAGCTATCCCCGTAGTAGTTACTTAAACTTCTTCCTGTGTGATTGTGCTACCTCTGTGCTTTTTTGTTGGCTCCATAGTCCACTACGGTGTTGACTTCATTTTAGTGCTTCCAAATTCCATTAAAAAGTTATATGCTCAAAATGCATACTCATTTCATTATAGTTTAAATAAACACATGTTCGTGTCAGTTTCACTGTTGCTGATAAAGCTGTTGGATTCTTTTACATGGTCTTGTGCACAGTTTGAATGTTCGGACATAATAACTACCTTATTGTTCGTGTGTCACTTCATCTGGTCTTATTTTTTTCCTTTTCAAAATTGAAGCAACTATTCGTCTTTACAATTTCTAAGATGGTTTTTCTCTAATGCTTGTTCATGTAGGACATATGGCACTATATACATTCTCTGCTTCCTCTGCGAGATGCTGCACGTGTTGCATGCGTGTCTCATTCATTTAAAAGTTATTGGAGACGTTTTCCCAATCTCAGCTTAACTAGGGCAACCCTGGGTTTGAAAGGCGGGGTGTATGGAATGTCATGTAAAAAAGCGATAGATCTTGCATGGAAAACCAACCACATTCTAGAAAACCACTCAGGCATTGGCGTTACAGCACTCAAGCTTGAAATATGTGATTTTCCCCTTTTCAGCACCTCCCGTGATGATCTCGATCGTTGGCTTGGTATTGCGGTTAAACCAGGGATTGAAGAACTTGACCTAGGGTTTTGTTCTCATGCAGCTATGTACAACTTCCCATTCTCAATTTTACCTGTTGGATGGGACAAGTCGATTCGACAGCTTCATCTCGCCAACTGTGCCTTCCGTCCCACGGCTGGACTTGACTATTTAAGAAGTCTGACTAGTCTGGATTTTGAGTATGTGCATATTACAGAGGATCAGTTAAGGCGCCTTCTTTCCAGTATAGTTCACTTGGAGAAATTGAGACTCGTGGCATGCAATGAGTTAATTGCTTTGGAGATACCTAGCTTTCTGCATCGGCTTAGCCAACTGGTAGTCAACAATTGCGGATATCTAAAAGTGATAAGTGTAAGAACTAGAGAGGTTTTGGTGTGAAGCGTATGCCTCTAGCAGGGACGCATGCGTGTTTATATCATCGACAGAAGTACAGGATCGGCAGGTGGTTTTGGGCTTGGCCCCTAATCCAAGCTATACAAGGGATCGGGCCTGCCAGCTAACCACCTACCTTGATACACAAGTAAACCCACGCACACAATTACAATCGTGACAATGTCACGTTACACAACTTAAGCCTATCATTTAACATCCTCCCTCAATCTAAACGTGTCAAGGTTAAGATTGTTCTTGAAGGCTTGAAGTTGTCGAGCTTGTAGGGGCTTTGTAAAGCCATCAGCAACTTGGTCTCCAGTTGGTATAAACCTGATTTCCAATAGCTTTCTTGCAACTCTTTCTCGAACAAAATGAAAATCAATCTCTATGTGTTTTGTTCGTGCATGAAACACAGGGCTGGCAGAAAGATATGTTGCTCCAAGATTATCACACCATAAACAAGAGACATGTGGTCTTTCAACTCCTAGTTCATCTAGTAAAGTCTCTACCCACATTACCTCAGCAGTTGCATTTGCCAGCGATTTATATTCTGCCTCTGTACTTGATCGAGAGACAGTTGCTTGTTTCTTGGCATTCCATGAAATGAGATTGGAGCCAAGGAAAACATCAAACCCACCAGTAGATCTCCTGTCATCAGGACATCCTGCCCAGTCTGCATCAGAAAAGGCACTTACTGTGGTTGATGGTGACTTACATATCTTCAGTCCTATCCCAGCACTCCCTTGAACATATCTCAGTATCCTCTTTACAGTTGTCCAATGCAAGGAAGTGGGAGCATGCAAAAATTGACAAACCTTATTAACAGAAAAGGATATATCAGGTCTTGTCAACGTTAGATATTGAAGTGCACCAACAACACTTCTATACTTAGTTCCTTCTTCTGGACTTAGTAGTTCTCCTTCATGCAAAGACAATTTTTCTGTAGTAGACAAAGGAGTGCTACAAGATTTGCAATCCTTCATGCCTACACGTCTAAGAATATCAGTGGCATATTTCTCCTGAGTCAATAGGATCCCATCAGGAGTCTTTTTAACCTCAATGCCTAAGAAATAATGTAACTCTCCCAAGTCCTTAAGTGCAAATTCATTTTTCAAGTTCTTGAGTAAAGCTGAGGTGGCCTCTTGTGAGGAGCTAGCAACAATTATGTCATCTACATAAATGAGCATATAAATAATCACCTTCCCTTTCTGGAAGAAAAATAAGGAGGTATCTCCTTTTGAGGGTCGAAAACCAAGTTGCTGTAATTTTGTACTCAATCTTGAGTACCAAGCCCTGGGTGCCTGTTTCAGACCATACAGAGCTTTGTCCAATTTGCAGACATATTGAGGTTTAGTCTCATCGACAAAACCAGGTGGTTGCTTCATATAAACCTCTTCCTCGAGAACGGCATGTAAGAACACATTCTGTACATCCAGCTGGCGAAGACTCCATCCCTTGGTGACAGCAATAGACAGAACAAGTCTAATAGTAGCAGCCTTAACAACTGGACTAAAGGTGTCCTCATAATCAATGCCATAGCGTTGCTTGAAGCCTTTAGCAACTAGCCTAGCCTTGTATTTGTCTAAAGTGCCATCAGAATTTCTTTTAATTTTGCACACCCACTTACAATCTATAATATTCCTCCCTGGCTTAGGTGAAACTAAGTGCCAAATTCGATTTTCCATAAGAGCATTATACTCTATTTCCATAGCATGTTTCCAGTTTTTATCTCCTAGAGCTTCTGTTAAATCCCTAGGTTCTTGAGCAACAGCAAGGTTTGCAAACTTAAATTTTTTATCATATCTGACCGTCCCATCTTTGGGAACCATGGGCTTAAAAATACCTCTTTGGGACCGTGTACCAGGGCACACAGAGTCAACCACCACAGACGATCCCGTGGCTGTAGCAGATCCTTCCCCTCGTGTGGCGGTCGGCCGATCCCCCTCGACTGTCGTTCGGTCGGGTGTGGGATCTCGCGTCCGCACGGGCGACAGAACGGGCTGGCGAACGGGCGACACACTCCCAGGGGCCCACCCACCAGCGTCATCATTGCGCGAGGAAGCGGGGGAGCTAGGCGACGCGCCCACGCCAGTCCCACCAGACCCACTAGTGTGTCCGCGCCGCATGTCGCACGCGGAGAAGCCACCCGCGGACCCGCCAGCAGGAGGCGTCAGCGGATCAGCGCCTGCCGCCGCAGGCGCGGGATCCTGTGCCGCCAGATCTCTCGGGATCAGCGTTTGCAGCAGGATCTTCCTCGTGTTCTATGCTGCGCTGGTTTGGACTGATGTGCTGCATAAAATCATGTTGCAAACCACCATTTTCTGCCGCATTTTTTTTTCACTATTTCCTGCAGCACCATTACTAGGATTAGTAGTACCATTAATCATATGATCATCAACACTATCATCCCCCTGATCAGTAGGATTTAAGAGCTCCGGTGGTAACAACAAAATTTCGGCTCTCAACCGTGCACCTGCATTAGGATGCAAGGTGGAGAAGGGAAAGGTGTTTTCATCAAACACTACATCTCTAGAGATATAAACTCTTCCTGTAGAGATATCTAGGCACTTATAACCCTTGTGAAGATTACTGTACCCTAGGAAAGCACATTGTTTAGACCTGAATTGGAGCTTATGAGTGTTGTAGGGTCTTAGGTTCGGCCAACATGCGCATCCAAATATACGAAGAGAGGAATAATTTGGAGTTTCACCAAATAACCTAGTGAGGGGAGTCTCAAAGTTTATGACTTTGCTTGGCATCCTATTAATTAAATAGGTAGCAGCGATGAAGGCCTCATCCCAGAATTTCAAGGGCATGGAGGCTTGAGCAAGTAAGGATAGACCAACTTCAACGATGTGACGATGTTTTCGTTCAGCTGACCCGTTTTGCTGATGAGCATGAGGGCAAGAAACATGATGGGAAATACCTATTTTTGTGAAAAAAGAGTTCAACTTTTCGTACTCCCCTCCCCAATATGTTTGGAGAGCTAAGATTTTTCGATCAAGTTGTCTTTCAACAAGATTCTGAAAGTCCTGAAATTTTTGAAAAACTTCAGACTTATGTTTGATAAGGTAGATCCATGTGAATTTACTGAAATCATCTATGAAACTCACATAGTACTTTTTTCTATCTACGGTTTCAATGGCAGGACCCCATACATCAGAAAAGATAAGTTCCAAAGGAAATTTTGATTCACTCATAGATTGAGGATAAGGTAATTGGTGACTTTTGCCTTTTTGACAGGCGTCACATACAAGTTTATTATCATCATTGATAACACATGGGAGCTTATTTTCACGAATGATCTTCCTAACAACAATGGAAGATGGGTGACCTAAACGTCGGTGCCACCAATCCGAAGATGGCTTGGTGACACTTAGCACTTGCTTCTTGACGTTTGTCCCAATGTGTTTGACGGGATAGAGACCTCTCCTACCCCTGCCGCGAAGGAGAACCCTCTTCGTTTCTAGATCCTTGACAAGAAAAAAATGAGGGTGAATTTCAACGAAAGTATCATTATCAATAGCAAGTTTGCTTGTTGAGATCAAACTTTTAGTGGCCTCCGGAACGTGAAGAACATTATTTAGATGAAGATCACGATCTGGGGTAGAAATAGTTGTATGACCAATATGATTAATAGCCATACCTGATCCGTTTGCGGTGTGAATTTGCTCATTGCCGGTGTACCTCTCCCGGACCGTGAGGTTCTCCAAGTCACCGGTGATATGGTCAGTTGCACCACTGTCCATATACCAGTTAGTATCTACGCCGTATTGGGGAGCAGCAATGTTCGCCGAGCCCTCTTCTCCACCCTGGTAGGAGGAGTCATAGCGCTTCCAGCACTTCCACGCCATGTGCCCAACTTTGCCACAGATCTGGCACGTTGGTTTGGGCAGCGGAGTTGTTGTTGAAGCCGCCGCCGTTTCCTCCTGCGTTGCCACGGCCGCCACTGCCGTTTGGCTTGTTGTTGAAGTTCCGGCTGCGGTCACCACCGCCGCCGCCGCCTTGTTTGTTGTTGAAGATGCGGCTACGGTCACCGCCGGCGCCGCTGTTGCCGTTCTGCTTGTTGAAGCGCCTGCATGCTGTAGCTTTTGCAGAGGACCGGGAGGACCCCCCGCGAAGATTCATGCGAGTCTCGAAGCTCAAAAGCCGCGAGTACAGCTCCGGGACAGTGACAGGTTCAACCCATGAGCACATGGCGGACACCACGGGATCGAACTCCTCCTCCAGTCCGGCGAGGATGTGAGAGACCACATCTTCCTCGTCCACCTTTTTTCCCGAGGCAATCAACTCATCACAAAGGGTTCTGATCTTACCAACGTACTCTGTAATGGTGGAGTTGCCCTTCTGAAGATTCGCTAGTGCGATCCTGACGTTGACAGACCGCGCTCGGGTATGCGAGGTGAGCATCCCTTACACGGTGTTCCACAGCTCCGCTGCGGTGTGGCAAGTTGCCACTTGGATGGCCATCTCACGTGGTAGCGTGGTCAGCAGGTAGGAGAAAACCTGCTGATCCCGAGCGTACCATGTGCCAAACTCCGGGTTGGGGGCCTTGGACTTGGTCTTGCCATCGTCGCTAGTGACCTCGATCGTCATGGGCGGCACCACCTGCTCCAGATCAAGGAAGCCCGCCATCTGCGCCCCCCTGATGGCAGAGAGGACGGTGGCGCGCCAGAGTGCTTCGTTCCCTCTCGAAAGCTTCTCGGTGGCGATGTGTGCAAAAGGAGATGAGGGGAACGAATTTGCGGATGAGCTCGCCATGGATGAATCCGAGGTAGGCTCTGATTACCATGTAAGAACTAGAGAGGTTTTGGTGTGAAGCATATGCCTCTGGCAGGGACGCATGCGTGTTTATATCATCGACAGAAGTACATGATCGGCAGGTGGTTTTGGGCTTGGCCCCTAATCCAAGTTATACAAGGGATCGGGCCTGCCAGCTAACCACCTACCTTGATACACAAGTAAACCCACACACACAATTACAATTGTGACAATGTCACGTTACACAACTTAAGCCTATCGTTTAACAATAAGGTGCAAAGCCCCTAATCTTTGCAGTTTTGAGTATATGGGTGCCTTGCTACAACTATCACTTGGTGATTCATTGCAATACCTTGACATCCGTGCTTCATATGGGGATGTTGTTCATTATGCTTGTGCCAATCTTCCGCATATGGTGCCAAATCTTGAAGCTCTTTACATATCTTCGTCCTACGTGGTATACTCTTATACTCTTGATTATTAGATATCAACATTACGCAACAAACACTAGCAACTTGTATTTTCCTACGATGATTAATCTGAAGTATTTTTTATGCAGAGGGATGCGGTGGTGGCACCTGGAAAATTCCTCCATGTCAAGCAACTGCTCATTGGGGTTTTATCCTCAGACTATGATTATTTCTCTCTGGTTTCTTTTCTTGATGGGTGTCCTTCCTTGGAGACTTTCATGTTGTATGTAAGTCTACAAATATAGTAAAACTATACGCACACAACTTGTAAATTATGTACAATACATACACACCCCTAGTACTGCTATGTATAGTTAAAGGAACTTTGTTTTCTCGAATTATTCTATGCTCTGCCTTAGAAATTAGAATAGTGTTACACATATTTTTTTATATGTCTGGCGGAGCCATGCATTAGTTTAAGTATATGTTTTATCTTTTCACCGTTACTATTGATATTTGGCATCTATTGAATGCAGGTACAGTGGGGGGATCACATGGAGCAAGAATCAGTTTTAGGAGATTCTTCTCATGATCTAAGACAGATGCCAGGACACTTGCATAGGAACATCAAGGATGTGCAGATCATTGGCTTCTGTTCTGCAAAGAGTATAGTTGAGTTGACATGCCATATGCTTGAGAACGCGAAGTCGCTTGGGTGCCTTACACTGAGCACCTGTTTCGAGAGTGAGAATTCGTGTTCCGACGGTGAATACAATATATGCCTCCCGATGAGCAGGGATATGATCATGGAAGCCCATAAAGCACTCTTGGTCGTGGAGAGATACATTTTGGCGAAAGTTCCCTCAACGGTGGAGTTAAAAGTTATAGAGCCTTGCAGCCGGTGCAATGCTCTTGAAATTTAGGGCATGTTTGTCCTGGCAAAATAGTCTCAACTCTACAATATGCACTGTTTTTTTATTTGAAACGCACGGTGCGAACCACTGTTTCAACCCAAACGGTTAGCCGCGGCACATCCTTGCTCGGCGCACCACACGTGCATCATGATACTAGTACTCGAGATGGCATGCCGGTAGCGACAGTGACCGGACCAACACGGGGAAACGCTGGCCTGGCTCACCGTCGACGTCCCTCGCGGCCTCAGGTGCCAGCTCCCGGACGGCGCTTTCCTTGTCGTCGAGCTGCCGCTGCAGCTTGTCCGACCACCGCGATGAGGAGCTCCACCAGGGCGGCGACCGGCGAGCGCGCAGAGGAGCAGCGCCCCCATGCATGGTTCCCAAGCACGTCAGCGGGTAGGTCAGGACCAACCAGAACCCGCTCCAGAGGAGCAGGATGATGTACAAGCCCACGACCACGAGCGAGTCCAACCCCGGGTCCCGGTCCGTCTCCTGCAGCCACCGCTGCCCCTCCGACAGCAGCCAGCCCATCGTACCATCTCCAGGCGCTTCGACTCGGCGTCGCTCACCCACCGGCCGACGTGCCGGCAGGTGGCGGTGGCGGGGCGGGCACCAACTACGAGGACGTGAAGGCGGCGCTGACGTCGCTGTCGGTGGGCGGTTCCTGGCGGAGCGGGTCAAGGAGGCGGACTTGTACGCGTGCGCCTACGGAAAAGTCATATTGAGCGGTTCCGTGTCCTATCGGTGGATCCTACACCGGATGTTTTGCGTCGCCATTCGTGTTTATGCTGGCCCACTGTCCCGTATATGCGTTGTATTTGTTTGCAGTCCTCATGTATTTACAATATGTGAGGAGAACAGGCCGGACCCCATCATCCACTTTACGTCAGTTTACATTTACTGCCCTGCGGTAACCTTCACCCCTCCTCCCACTCTCCGAATCCCCTTTCCTTTCCCTCCGCCTTCTTCCTTGAGCTTCGCCGCGCCGCTCTTTCTTCTCGCCGGAGTCGATGCGGTCTTGCTTCTTGCTGAAGTCGCTCGCGAAGATGGATTGAGGCTGAATCGAAGTTCTTCAGTCGTGGCGGAGTTGGTGTGTTTAATCTATCCGCCGGAGTGGGTGGATTTCCGACAAATCCAGCTCCATGTTTGTTCTATTTCTTCCATCTTGTTTTGCTATTTGTTCATGCGGAAAACTTGCCCCTTCTAATCCCAAAGCTGGAATCTTGATTCCGACCTTCTAACAGCCTTCTTCATTTAGGTTATAATATGGATTTGTATCTATATTGCTGATTGGTAACCTAATATGTTTTTGTGAATCCTGAAAACAATTAGATGGATCTGTTATGTGAAATGTGAAAATTGTACAGACGAAGCCAGTTGAATCTTTTTGCCGCACTTTTCTAGTGATTCAAAATGTGAAATGTGAAAATTTTAATATATTTTAGTTTAATGATAAAATTGAATTATAGCATGATGAAAAGTGAGGTATATAGTAGCAAAAGCAAATTTTAACTGCTCTGTGCATCGTTCAATATTAAAAGTGAAGCATACAGTACGAAAAGCAATGAATGATTTTCTCACTGAAATGTAATTTTTGTTATCAACTTTTTTGTTATCAACATTTTTTAATGCAAGGAATGATTTTCTCACTGAAATGTAAATTTTTCTGAATCCCGATCTTATAAATTTCTATGGATTCAGATATGGAGCCTAGAAAATCGCCAAGATCAACAAAACAAATCCAGTCTGAACTTTCTACAGCTGCATCTAGTGATGATGATGCTTCTTCTGGATCCAAAAGCACTACTAACAGCAGAAGAACTTCTCCAAAGAAGATTAAGATGGCCAATCGGAAGGATATAGTTCAGGTACTGATTTTTCTTATTCTTAAGCTTATATGTAATATTTAATTTCTTACAAATTTATCATCCATATTTATATGCAGAGCATCAATTGGAAATGTAGCCCTCACAGACTTGCAGAACTTATAAAGAAATTAACACCAAGGCAACTACAATGGGTTCAAGAAATGGGATTCCAGTCTGTTATTGATATGCCTCAATATAAATTACCTCATCGGCTGTTGCTATGGCTTGTCAAAAAGGTTGACTGTAAAAGCAAGTCTTTAGTATTAAGAAATAGGAAAATGTCTATCTTGGATGCGGTCGAGAATATTCTCAAGTTCCCATCTGGTGATTTAGATGTTCCAATGCCTCCTGCTGGAAATCCTAGAGATAAGGCATTTATAAAACTAGATAAATTCAGGTTAGAGAAAGCCGAAAGAGGATAGAGTTTAGTGTGTAACACCCCCAGTGGTTAGCCACAGTAATTCCATTTTGATAATGCCATGTCATCATGTTTAACAGTGTATGATCATCATTTGCGTCATATTGCATTTCAACTCCTAACTCCAATTCAAATTTAAATGAAAGTGAAATATAAAATTTGTCCAAAATAAGAACTAAAATGTTCAATAAATAGTAGATAAATCAGAGGCTATGATAAAATTGTAAACAACATTATTAAAATTGGATAAGTGACTCAAACAACTTAAAACAGTGACTGAAAATAACATTTAGTAACCTTTTAATTTATTTAAAACAAATATGAAATGATGTTTTGCCCAAACTAGTTTTTGGTGTTAGGGTATAAAGCACTGGTATTTATGGACTAGGTCTCCCTTTTTACAAAAACCATTTGGGGCCTAAACAATTAACAGAATAGAAAAGAAAAGAAACAGAAAAAGAAAAAGGAAAATAGAAAGATGCTACTGTGCACTCCAGCCCAGTAGAGCCACAGTGCGGCCCGACCCATCATCCCCGGCCTTTTCTCCCACCTCTCGCCACTGCTCCTCCCCGCGCTGCTGTCGACCGCGCGCGCGCCGCGCCCCGGCCCCCCCTTCTCCTTGCTCGACAGCAGCCCTACAGGAGCTCGCCCCGGTGGATATGAGCCAGCCCCCAGTCGCCTCCCTCCCCTCGCTCACCTCTTCCCCTCTCTGTTCCTCCTCGCCCGAACACCACATCGCCGCGCCACCGCGCCGTCGTCAATCCCATGGCCAACGACCACCGTTTGCCGCCCTGCCGTGCCCAAACGCTCCGCGAGCGTCGACTACGTCTCAGCACCGAAGAAGTTTAAGCCACAAGGTGCTGCATCGCCGCCTCCGTCATCATCGTCAACATTCGGCACCGACGTCCGCCTCCGTCGAATTCGCCGGCCTCCGTCCGTCCCCGAGCTCGTCGTCCGCTCCAATCGAGTCACTGTGAGCCGCAGTGTTTTTCCCCTCTTTCTCCCAGTCGGTTCCGTCCTCGTAGCCGTGCCCGAGATGCCTCGCCGCCGGCCATGGCGCTGCCGTGGCCTGGACCACCTTTCGTCGCGTCCGAGCGCGTCTTTAAGCTCAGCGTGCTCCCAGGAGCTCGTAGCGCTAGTTATTTCGTCAAGCCGTGCACCGTAGCACCGTCGTCGTCCTTCCCGTACTCCGGCCGCCGCCCACCGCTCGCTCCCATCGACTCCGGCCATCCCCGTGACCTCCTGATGCCTCCCCTGGATGCGCGCGTGTGCGGGGTACCTCCTGGTGCCCTCCTCCGCCGCTCCCGTGGCCTCCCGGTGAGTCTCCGCCGAGATCCGAGGTCACCGGCGGTTAACCGCCGGCGTAGTTAGCCGTTAGGGCTTAATTAGCCTGCTAATCTAACCCTAATCAGACACTGACCAGCGGGCCCCTGTACTGTAGCTTTTTAACTAACCCCTGCCACTGACCTGTAGACCCCACTCGGCTAATTAATTGATTTAGATTAATTAAACTGCTGTTAACACCTCTGTCAATGACAGCTGGGTCCCACTGGACCCAGTTGACCTAGTCAACTTGCTGACTGGGCAGTGCCCAGTCAATGACATGTGGGACCCCTGGGCCCCTTTGACAAGTCAATGGTCCACGTTGACTGCTGAGTCAGCAGTCAACTGGGACCCACCTGTCAGTTTAAGCAGTACAGTGCTGGGTACACTTCTGTGTACCCGTAGCAATTTGTCTATTTAATTTCGAATTTAAATTAATTCCAGAAATTAATAAAAACTTTAGAAAATCATATAAAATAATCCGTAACTCAGATCGAAAAACTTTATACATGAAAGTTGCTCAGAACGACGAGACGAATCCGAATACGCGGTCCGTTCATCCGTCACACGTCCCTAACTATCCGAACATGGAACCGTTCCCCTCCGGTCATCTGTCTGACAAATGTCCGGAACCGGGAAAACATTCCCGGATGGATTCCCCCTTCCTCGGTGACGTGCAACCATACGTTAGGACACACCCGGCACTGCATATTGTCATGCCGTACTTTGCGTTGCTCATGTTTGCTCTATATTTATACTGTTTCCTCCCCCTCTTCTCTCTCGGTAGCCCCCCGACACCGACGTCGTCCCCGAGGCCGACGCAGCTCCGGAGCCCGAAGGCACCATTGACGACCTTGCCCTTGCCGCCGAGCAACCAGGCAAGCCCCCCCCTTTGATCATCCCGATATCGCCCATTCTATTTCTCATGCTTGCATTAGAATTGCTGCTGCTACCGCTTTACCTATTCTGATGCATAGCCTGTTTATTGTAACCTGCTATTGATAATTACCTGCATATCCTAAACTGTTTAGTCTAGGCTGGGTAGAGACCTATCAGTGACCCCACTTATCCCGACTGCCGCGCTGGATCGTCAGAAGACCCGATCAACGGGATTGAAGACCAGGCCCCGACACCGCACATCACCCCCCCCTTAGTGGTAACGACACTGCAGCGTTACTATCGAGTGCCGAGGGTGAAGCCTCTTGGAGCACTTCGGATGTTAACTCTGTAGAGTAGCTATTCGGTCGTGGTCATCGAGGGTGATTCCTCCTTCACCACTTCCGGTAATGACGCTGTCGTACAACACCTCAAGTGTGAACCCATCGAGGGTGAATCCTCCGAGTTCACCTTGACAGACACATCGAGTAGGAATCCAACGAGGGTGATACCTCGGATTCCCCTGATGTTATGGACACACGGATACTTGGACTTTACACTGTTACTTGGATAGGCGGGTCGACCCTGAGGGGTACCCGCGTGCGCCTAAGTGGCGAGTGTTGTGAAGACGGGTGCCAGTGTGGTGCCCGAGTGGTGAATACGAGGCGCGGCCGGGCATTCTTAACCCTTGCAGCAAGTCCTCGAGACGGGGCGACGGGGTCACATCTTCCGTGAGTCTCTGCTCGTTACCGCAAGCCCCTAGTCCTAACGATTTGGATATTTGATCCGAGCAATCCTCTGGTCTGATAGCACTAACCATCACGTGGGCATAGTATGGGCGTTCTGCATCGTATGCATCAGCCGAAAGCTCTGTCAGACGTCCAGTTCAGCATGGCGGCACGGTCGGATCGTGTCGGCCACCCGAGGCGATGCTGGTATCCACCCTGTGCGCAACGACCCGGAGGGTGAGGGGCGATGGCCAAGACCCCCTTGCGCTTAGGATGTAGACCGGCGGGGACCTCCCTGCTGAGCTGTAGGTAGGGCTGCGGTGTGTCGTTTGGCCGAGGCCGGGCATGACCCAGGAAAGTGTGTCCGGCCGGAGTTAATCGAGCGTGTTGGGTAAGTTGGTGCACCCCTGCAGGGAAGAACATTTCTATCGATAGCTGGTCCTACGGTAAAGGACACTCGGAGTTGTATCCTGATTGATACAATTTTTAGAACTGGATACTTGGATATGAGGCTCTGGGATTGCTTCTCGCAAGGAGTCGAGAAGGGATCTCAGGACGAGGTTGATGACTGTATGGCTCTGGGATTGCTTTCTCGCAGGGAGTCGAGAAAGGATCTCTGGGTGAGGATGAGACTTAATGATACTGCTACATTATATTAAACTGTTCTACTCTCTTCTACTGCTGCAAGACCGCTGAAGATCCTAGTCTTCGACAGGACTAGGCCTTCTCTCTGTTCTTGCATTTCTGCAGCCCAGTCCACATATACAGCCTCCCTTTGAAAATGTTGCATATGTAGTATAGATCCTTGCTTGCTGAGTACTTCTGAGTACTCACGGTTGCTTTGTTTTCCTTTTCTCCCCATATCAGTTTGACGTGACCAAGATGACGGAGCCCCTGAGACAGCGGCCCTGCCGACGATCGCTATTGCTACCACCCAGAGGATGGATACTACTATGAGTTGACTGACGACCAGGAGTAGGATCGGAGGGTCCCAGGCAGGAGGCCTACGCCTTTCGATCATAGTGTTTTATTTTGCCCCGCCTTTCTAAAGGCCTTTCTGTTTCTATTTCATATCTGTACTCAGATATCTGATGCTTCCGCTGACGCTTGTTCGCAAGCTTATGTATTCGAGCCCTCGAGGCCCCTGGCTTGTAATATAAAGCTTGTATGACTTTATTTATGTTTTAGAGTTGTGTTGTGATATCTTCCCGTGAGTCCTTAGGCTTGATCGTGTGCATTTGCGTGTATGATTAGTGCACGATTGAGCCGGGGGCGTCACAAGTTGGTATCAGAGCCGACTGCCTCTAGGAACCCCCCTTTCCAACTCCTTGGCCGAAGTTGAGTCTAGTGGTCCAAAACTATTTTACTAACTTGGCTGTGTGGCTTACGGGCCCACGTCGCCAATTGGGTGGTATTAGGATCTTTTACTCCTCGACCTTTACTCTGGGACTCTGATCTCTCTTCCTTTCGGGTTAACTAAAGTTTACTAACGCCGACACTTAGGATCTCATAATTCTCGTCCACCCGGAGAGCTGGATATCTGTGCGATTTCCCTGACATTGATCTGATTAGTCTGATAATCGTTTTCCTTTCCATTGTTTTGTTTAACCTTTCTCTCCGAGATCGGTTATACTTCTCCTTGTCTTTTGACAATCATGAGTTTCCTCTGTTTCAGATGGATCGTTTCTTTCCACCACACCCTGCGACGCAGCTACCAGCTGTTCGAGCAGGGATACATCCAGAGTACATTCTTTATCCACTGGGGCAGATGTCAATCCGTTACAATACCCCAGTACTATCTCCTCCAGATACCCGCAAAGACTTTGTGATTTATTGTGACGCATCCCGTGAAGGATTAGGCTGTGTCCTAATGCAAGAGCGTAAAGTGATTGCTTATGGCTCACGTCAGTTGCGCCCACATGAAGAGAATTATCCGGTACATGATCTAGAACTAGCTGCTGTCATCTATGCACTGCAGTTGTGGCGACATTACCTTCTTGGTAATCGTTGCGAGATCTACACGGATCATAAAAGTCTGAAGTACTTGTTCACTCAGCCATCTCTAAACCTCCGTCAGCAAAGATGGATGGAGGCCATTGCGGACTATGATTTGGGTATTTCCTATACCCCTGGCAAGGCTAACGTGATGGCTGATGCCTTAAGCCGCAAGTCCTATTGCGACAACCTCATGGTTAGGCGAGCTCAACCTCGTCTTTTTGAAGAACTGCGCAAGCTGAATCTGCGTATTGTTCCACAGGGCTCTCTTAATAACCTTGTGATACAACCAGATCTTGAGAAAGCTGTTAAGAATGCGCAAGCTAAAGATGCTGAAATTGATTTGATGAAGAAAGACCTTCACCTTGTAAAGTACAGGGATTTCTCGCTGTCTGAAGATGGAACCTTGTATTTCAGAAACCGCATTGTCGTACCTCGCTTCGAGCTTATGACCGACAAGGTCATGAAGGAGGCACATGATACCCCGCTGTCTATTCATCCGGGTAGCACCAAGATGTATCATGATCTCCGTCAAAGGTACTGGTGGTCTAAAATGAAGCAGGACATTGCTCGATATGTTGCTGAATGTGATGTTTGTCGTCGCGTTAAAGCAGAACATCATAAACTAGCTAGAATTCTGCAACCACTTCCTATTCCTCTATGGAAATGGGATAAGGTTCAGATGGATTTCGTTACAGGACTTCCCAGGTCACAGAAGGGTCACGATGCTATTCTTGTCGTCGTCGACCAACTCTCTAAGGTTGCACACTTTCTGCCTGCCAAAGAGACTATCACTGCTAGTCAGTTAGCAGAGTTGTATATCTCCAGAATTGTTTCACTCCACGGTATTCCGAAGGAGATCAGTTCGGACCGTGGCGGCCTTTTCACTTCCAAATTCTGGGAAAGTTTTCAAACAGCTATGGGAACTCATATTACCTGGAGTTCAGCTTATCACCCCCAATCCCAAGGCCAAGTTGAACGAGTTAATCAAGTGCTTGAAGACATGCTTCGGGCTTGTGTTATATCGTTTGGCAAGAAGTGGGAAGAATCTCTTCCGTATGCTGAGTTCTCTTATAACAACAGCTATCAAGCCAGTTTGAAAATGGCCCCCTTCGAAGTACTCTATGGACGTAAGTGTCGAACCCCTCTGAATTGGTCAGAAACTGGGGAACGACCGCTCGTGGGTCCGGATATTATTCAACACGCCCGTATCGTCCGTGAAAATCTCAAGGCGGCTCAGGACCGCCAGAAGAGTAACTATGATCGCAAACGATGGGGTTTGACTTATCAACCTGGTGATCAGGCTTATCTGCGAGTCACCCCGATGAAAGGCACTCACCG
The DNA here is from genome assembly GCA_011799875.1 of Thinopyrum elongatum. Taxonomy (NCBI): domain Eukaryota; kingdom Viridiplantae; phylum Streptophyta; class Magnoliopsida; order Poales; family Poaceae; genus Thinopyrum; species Thinopyrum elongatum. The sequence goes on from CM022301.1 coordinate 380,815,259, forward strand.
TTTTGGAATCAAGGGCAAGCTAGCTCCACGCTACATTGGTCCTTTCCGCATAATTGCAAGACGTGGTCAGGTGGCGTATAAATTGGAGTTGCCGCCGCAATTCTCTCATATCCACGACGTCTTCCATGTGTCGCAACTTCGTAAATGCTTCAAGGAATCTCCACACCGAGCTGTGGATCACGAGGTGCTCGAATTGCATGATGATCTATCTTATAAGGAGCATCCGATCCGCATCCTTGATGAAGCTGAACGTCGAACTCGTCAGAAGGTTACCAAGTTCCTCAAAGTGCAGTGGTCAAATCATACTGAAGATGAAGCCACTTGGGAACGCGAGGATAATCTTCGTGCGGAATACCCCGAACTTTTTCCTTCTACCTCTTAATTCTCGGGACGAGAATTCTTGTTAGTAGAGGAGATTTGTAACACCCCCAGTGGTTAGCCACAGTAATTCCATTTTGATAATGCCATGTCATCATGTTTAACAGTGCATGATCATCATTTGCGTCATATTGCATTTCAACTCCTAACTCCAATTCAAATTTAAATGAAAGTGAAATATAAAAGTTGTCCAAAATAAGAACTAAAATGTTCAATAAATAGTAGATAAATCAGAGGCTATGTTAAAATTGTAAACAACATTATTAAAATTGGATAAGTGACTCAAACAACTTAAAACAGTGACTGAAAATAACATTTAGTAGCCTTTTAATTTATTTAAAACAAATATGAAATGATGTTTTGCCCAAACTAGTTTTTGGTGTTAGGGTATAAAGCACTGGTATTTATGGACTAGGTCTTCCTTTTTACAAAAACCATTTGGGGCCTAAACAATTAACAGAATAGAAAAGAAAAGAAACAGAAAAAGAAAATAGAAAGATGCTACTGTGCACTCCAGCCCAGTAGAGCCACAGTGCGGCCCGGCCCATCATCCCCGGCCTTTTCTCCCACCTCTCGCCACTGCTCCTCCCCGCGCTGCTGTCGACCGCGCGCGCGCCGCGCCCAGGCCCCCCTTCTCCTTGCTCGACAGCAGCCCTACAGGAGCTCGCCCCGGTGGATATGAGCCAGCCCCCAGTCACCTCCCTCCCCTCGCTCACCTCTTCCCCTCTCTGTTCCTCCTCGCCCGAACACCACATCGCCGCGCCACCGCGCCGTCGTCAATCCCATGGCCAACGACCACCGTTTGCCGCCCTGCCGTGCCCAAACGCTCCGCGAGCGTCGACTACGTCTCAGCACCGAAGAAGTTTAAGCCACAAGGTGCTGCATCGCCGGCTCCGTCATCATCGTCAACATTCGGCACCGACGTCCGCCTCCGTCGAATTCGCCGGCCTCCGTCCGTCCCCGAGCTCGTCGTCTGCTCCAATCGAGTCACTGTGAGCCGCAGTGTTTTTCCCCTCTTTCTCCCAGTCGGTTCCGTCCTCGTAGCCGTGCCCGTCGTCGTGGCCGAGATGCCTCGCCGCCGGCCATGGCGCTGCCGTGGCCTGGACCACCTTTCGTCGTGTCCGAGCGCGTCTTTAAGCTCAGCGTGCTCCCAGGAGCTCGTAGCGCTAGTTATTTCGTCAAGCCGTGCACCGTAGCACCGTCGCCGTCCTTCCCGTACTTCGGCCGCCGCCCACCGCTCGCTCCCATCGACTCCGGCCATCCCCGTGACCTCCTGATGCCTCCCCTGGATGCGCGCGTGTGCGGGGTACCTCCTGGTGCCCTCCTCCGCCGCTCCCGTGGCCTCCCGGTGAGTCTCCGCCGAGATCCGAGGTCACCGGCGGTTAACCGCCGGCGTAGTTAGCCGTTAGGGCTTAATTAGCCTGCTAATCTAACCCTAATCAGACACTGACCAGCGGGCCCCTGTACTGTAGCTTTTTAACTAACCCCTGCCACTGACCTGTAGACCCCACTCGGCTAATTAATTGATTTAGATTAATTAAACTGCTGTTAACACCTCTGTCAATGACAGCTGGGTCCCACTGGACCCAGTTGACCTAGTCAACTTGCTGACTAGGCAGTGCCCAGTCAATGACATGTGGGACCCCTGGGCCCCTTTGACAAGTAAATGGTCCATGTTGACTGCTGAGTCAGCAGTCAACTGGGACCCACCTGTCAGTTTAAGCAGTACAGTGGTGGGTACACTTCTGTGTACCCGTAGCAATTTGTCTATTTAATTTCGAATTTAAATTAATTCCAGAAATTAATAAAAACTTTAGAAAATCATATAAAATAATCCGTAACTCAGATCGAAAAACTTTATACATGAAAGTTGCTCAGAACAACGAGACGAATCCGAATACGCAGTCCGTTCATCCGTCACACGTCCCTAACTATCCGAACATGGAACCGTTCCCCTCTGGTCATCTGTCTGACAAATGTCCGGAATCGGGAAAACATTCCCGGATGGATTCCCCCTTCCTCGGTGACGTGCAACCATACGTTAGGACACACCCGGCACTGCATATTGTCATGCCGTACTTTGCGTTGCTCATGTTTGCTCTATATTTATACTGTTTCCTCCCCCTCTTCTCTCTTGGTAGCCCCCCGACACCGACGTCGTCCCCGAGGCCGACGCAGCTCCGGAGCCCGAAGGCACCATTGACGACCTTGCCCTTGCCGCCGAGCAACCAGGCAAGCCCCCCCCTTTGATCATCCCGATATCGCCCATTCTATTTCTCATGCTTGCATTAGAATTGCTGTTGCTACCGCTTTACCTATTCTGATGCATAGGCTGTTTATTGTAACCTGCTGTTGATAATTACCTGCATATCCTAAACTGTTTAGTCTAGGCTGGGTAGAGACCTATCAGTGACCCCACTTATCCCGACTGCCGCGTTGGATCGTCAGAAGACCCGATCAACGGGATTGAAGACCAGGCCCCGACACCGCACATCACCCCCCCTTAGTGGTAACGACACTGCAGCGTTACTATCGAGTGCCGAGGGTGAAGCCTCTTGTAGCACTTCGGATGTTAACTCTGTAGAGTAGCTATTCGGTCGTGGTCATCGAGGGTGATTCCTCCTTCACCACTTCCGGTAACGACGCTGTCGTAGAACACCTCAAGTGTGAACCCATCGAGGGTGAATCCTCCGAGTTCACCTTGACAGACACATCGAGTAGGAATCCAACGAGGGTGATACCTCGGATTCCCCTGATGTTATGGACACACGGATACTTGGACTTTACACTGTTACTTGGATAGGCGGGTCGACCCTGAGGGGTACCCGCGTGCGCCTAAGTGGCGAGTGTTGTGAAGACGGGTGCCAGTGTGGTGCCCGAGTGATGAATACGAGGCGCGACCGGGCATTCTTAACCCTTGCAGCATGTCCTCGAGACGGGGCGACGGGGTCACATCTTTCGTGAGTCTCTGCTCGTTACCGCAAGCCCCTAGTCCTAACGATTTGGATATTTGATCCGAGCAGGCCTCTGGTCTGATAGCACTAACCATCACGTGGGCATAGTATGGGCGTTCTGCATCGTATGCATCAGCCGAAAGCTCTGTCAGACGTCCAGTTCAGCATGGCGGCACGGTCGGATCGTGTCGGCCACCCGAGGCGATGCTGGTATCCACCCTGTGCGCAACGACCCGGAGGGTGAGGGGCGATGGCCAAGACCCCCTTGCGCTTAGGATGTAGACCGGCGGGGACCTCTCTGCTGAGCTGTAGGTAGGGCTGCGGTGTGTCGTTTGGCCGAGGCCGGGCATGACCCAGGAAAGTGTGTCCGGCCGGAGTTAATCGAGCGTGTTGGGTAAGTTGGTGCACCCCTGCAGGGAAGAACATTTCTATCGATAGCCGGTCCTACGGTAAAGGACACTCGGAGTTGTATCCTGATTGATACAATTTTTAGAACTGGATACTTGGATATGAGGCTCTGGGATTGCTTCTCACAAGGAGTCGAGAAGGGATCTCAGGACGAGGTTGATGACTGTATGGCTCTGGGATTGCTTTCTCGCAGGGAGTCGAGAAAGGATCTCTGGGTGAGGATGAGACTTAATGATACTGCTACATTATATTGAACTGTTCTACTCTCTTCTACTGCTGCAAGACCGCTGAAGATGCTAGTCTTCGACAGGACTAGGCCTTCTCTCTATTCTTGCATTTCTGCAGCCCAGTCCACATATACAGCCTCCCTTTGAAAATGTTGCATATGTAGTGTAGATCCTTGCTTGCTGAGTACTTCTGAGTACTCACGGTTGCTTTGTTTTCCTTTTCTCCCCATATCAGTTTGACGTGACCAAGATGACGGAGCCCCTGAGACAGCTGCCCTGCCGACGATCGCTATTACTACTACCCAGAGGATGGATACTACTATGAGTTGACTGACGACCAGGAGTAGGATCGAAGGGTCCCAGGCAGGAGGCCTACGCCTTTCGATCATAGTGTTTTATTTTGCCCCGCCTTTCTAAAGGCCTTTCTATTTCTATTTCATATCTGTACTCAGATATCTGATGCTTCCGCTAACGCTTGTTCGCAAGCTTATGTATTCGAGCCCTCGAGGCCCCTGGCTTGTAATATAAAGCTTGTGTGACTTTATTTATGTTTTAGAGTTGTGTTGTGATATCTTCCCGTGAGTCCTTAGGCTTGATCGTGTGCATTTGCGTGTATGATTAGTGCACTATTGAGCCGGGGGCGTCACATAGTGGAAGAAGAAAAAGAATTGATAACATACAAGAATCCAGAAGACAAAGAAAAGTTTTGCCTTTCTTTTATGGAGATCATATTATGTGTATATCTGGCACCAACTACTTGTCACAATATCAACAGAAGTTATTTGCTAGGTGCTTTGGAAGATATGTCAAAGGTTCCTCTAATGAATTGGTGCACTTTTGCTGTGAATTATTTAATTAGAGATATCAAAGACACTAGGACAAAGAAAGTCAGGAACATCAACCTTCAAGGCTGTCTACACATCCTTATTGTGAGTACACGATTCCAGTTAAATTATAATTACATGATGTTATCTATCATTTTGCTCAAGTTGTTTCGAAACAATGTCTAATTATTTATGCGACCTTATATGTGTCCCAGGTAATCTATGCATATCTTGTTAAGCAGTCAGTTATCAATGTACCGGCTGGAACACCTCGTATTAAGTTCCTTACGAGTGATATGATTGATGAATTGGAGTCCACTTGTCGTAAGATAGGTCGAGATGATGAACAACTATTTGAGTCAATTCTGGTATGCTTATTGCTACAATAATTTTTTTAAACATGATTATAAGATATATCCATGCCTCACTCATTCCATGTATAATTATATTCTCCATTTTGAAGGATGAAGAAAAGTTGTCAAAATATCCTTTATTTCAATCTAACAATGTTTCCGAACAAGAAGAAAGCTATTCTAATGATCAGGAAGTTTCTACCCAACAAGATGAAGGTCATACATCTAGAAGACATGTGTGCAATGCTTCAGACAGTCATGTAAACAAATTTTTATTTTAATCAGTACATCATGACTCTACTTCATAAAAATGCTGATTTAAAAAAAATTCATGCAGACATGCGCCGGAAGGTCTTCCAAACGACGGAGAAGTACTACCAATGAGCAGGAGGTGAACAAACTTGAGAAAGAAGCTTCTACATTTTTAACTACAACAGCTTTTTAATATATGATACTCATATTATAGATAATACCTATATATGCAGGTAAATTTTATCAATGAGCTAGAAGCAATAGACCAACAATATACTGTTGAGAAATCGAAGGTGATGAAACACCACGAGACAATGTTGAGAAAGAAGCTTCAAGAAATTGATTCTAGAAGGCTTATTGAAGTCAAGTCTCTTTTCGAAAGAGTTGAGAAGTCTACTGGCAAAGATGCAGAATCATCCGAATCTGATCAACAGTTGGAAACTAATGAGTTGGTATCTTCTCTTTGTCCGAACTCTTCAAAGTCTATTCATACTGCGGAAGAAACTGAGCAAGTTATTGCTGATAAATCAAACAATCCGGCTCAACAGACTGTTAGTAAGAGTACTTCAGATACTTCTTCAAAAAGCCCGTTGCATGTAACTCTTGAAATTGCTGCGGCTGCTACTGCAATGGCTAGTATTGTTTCTCAGAACGAGGGAGTCTAAATGGATGATTTTCAACCAGGTCAAGCAAAGAAGAACAAAAAGGTTATCAATAAAATAAAGAAGAAAACTAGTTCAAAAAAGAGTTCTGATGTTAATGAAGTGAGTGCATCAGAGAGCATAACTGATCCTTCGCTTAGCCACCAAGATGTTTTGGTATCAAAGAGCAATGATGATGTTCCCAGTGTAACTGATTGTGCTAAAATGTCCAAAACAGTTCCAAAAAAGGTAACTTTTGCATCTTCTACGAAAATTATTGAAACCCCTGATGTCTACTACACAACTTGTTCTTATAGAGTCGTGTTGGGCCTCCAAATGCAGAGTTTTGTAGGACAATAGCAAATTTCCCTCAAGTGGATGACCTAAGGTTTATCAATCCATGGGAGGTGTAGGATGAAGATGCTCGCTCTCAAACAACCCTGCAACCAAATGATAAAAAGTCTCTTGTGTCCCCAACACACCCAATACAATGGCAAATTGTATAGGTGCACTAGTTCGGCGAAAAGATGGTGATAAAAGTGTAATATGGATGGTAGAAATATATTTTTGTAATCTGAAAAATAAAAAACAGCAAAGTAGCAAGTGATAAAACGGAGCACAAACGGTATTGCAATGCTTGAAAACAAGGCCTAGGGTCCGTACTTTCGCTAGTGCAGTCTCTCAACAATGCTAATCTAATTGGATCATATAACCATCCCTCAACGTGTGATGAAGAATCACTCCAAAGTTCTTATCTAGCGAAGAACATAAGAAGAAATTATTTGTAGCTATTCTTTCCGATCGATCTATCCAAGAGTTCGTACTAAAATAATACCAAGTTATTCTTTTCGATCGATCTATCAAGAGTTCGTACTAAAATAACACTAAGTTATTCTTTCTGATCGATCTATCAAGAGTTCGTACTAAAATAACACCAAAGCAAATTCGGATTCATAATACTCAATCCAACACAAAGAACCTCAAAGAGTGCCCCAAGATTTCTATCGGAGAAACAAAAGACGAGAACGTGCATCAACCCCTATGCATAGATTACCCCAATGTCACCTCGGGAATCCACGAGTTGAGTACCAAAACATATCTCAAGTGAATCAATATAATACCCCATTGTCACCATGGGTATTTATATGCAAGACATACATCAAGTGTTCTCAAATCCATAAAAGTATTCAATCCGATAAAACGAAATCTCAAAGGGGAAACTCAATTCACAACAAGATAGAGAGGGGAAAACACCACATGATCCAACTATATTAACAAAGCCCGCGATACATCAAGATCATGACATCTCAAGAACACGAGAGAGAGAGATTAAACACATAGCTACTGGTACAAACCCTTAGCCCCGAGGGTGGACTACTCCCTCCTCATCATGGTGGCCGCCGGGATGATGAAGATGGCCATCGGTGATGATTTCCCCCTCCGGCAGGGTGCCGGAACGGGGTCTAGATTGGTTTTTCATGGCTACAGAGGCTTGCGGCGGTGGAACTTCTAATCTAGGGTTCTCCCGAGGGTTTTTGAAATATTTGGCAATTTATAGGGCGAAGAGGCGGTGCGGGAGGCCACCGAGGTGGGCACAACCCACCTGGGCGCGCCTAGGCCCCCAGGCGTGCCCTGGTGGGTTGTGCTCCCCTCGGAGCTCCCCTCTGGTACTTCTTTGGCCCACCGGGTGTCTACTGGTCCAGAAAAAATCTCCAAAAAGTTTCGCTGCGTTTGGACTCCGTTTGGTATTGATTTTCTGCGATGTAAAAAACAAGCAAAAAACAACAACTGGCACTGGGCACTATGTCAATAGGTTAGTCCCAAAAAATGATATAAAGTTGCTATAAAATAATGGTAAAACACCCAAGAATGATAATATAACAGCATGAATACTTCATAAATTATAGATATGTTGGAGACATATCAACCCCTCCACCACATGATGCAGTTAGAAATGTTGAAGAACACAGTGAAAGAAATGTATCAACAATTCAACAAACAGAAGTTCCAAGTGCAGTTGACAGATCATCTGGAGACAACACACAAGGAACATCCAATGTTACTCATGAATCATCCTTACCTGTTGTCTGTAGTGAATCTTAGATATTACCTCCACTTGGATCTGACTCAGATGCATCTATTACTGCTGTGACCAAATTTTTTGTAGACACAACAATTTCAGATGTAAGCAGGTCACACCTTTCAATAGATGTTTCAAATCCTGTTTTTGAAGAAGCTCATCATTCGGTTACTCATGATCAGGTTCAACCTAAAGATGTCAATCATGAGTCAGAGGTAGTGAAAGATACTGTTGTGAGAGATAGTATTGAAGGAAGCATGTCACTACAAGACTCGGAAATCAACAAAGTTAACTTGAAGACAGATATGGCTCAAGATTTACTAGTAACGTCCGGATCGGTTCAAATCAGTGACCTAGGTGATGTGCCCCAAACAGTCATTTCAGAAGCTCATGCTGTTGAAATTTCATCAATTGTTGATGAAGTTTCTAAATCTATTGGAGGAACTTCTTCAAATCAGCATACTACCGACAATGCATTACACAATGTTGGAAACAAGGATTCAGAAGTTCAGCCTGACTTGTTGGATAATGTGATAGGACTAAGAAAGAAGAAGTTCAAGTTTGTTTTTGGCAAAGGTTCTAAGAGTGGAGAGCCAGTTCTGGAAAATACTGTGTCAAGGTTGGCAGTTGTTGACGACAATAGTAATATCAAAGATAAATTGAATGAGAGCTTACCTATTGCTCCTTCTGTACAGAAAGAGATAAGCAAAGTAATTTCTGAGCAGTCGGAAAAGCAAGTCCGTTCTGATGCTTCAACTCAAGATTTGCAAGATGTATTCTTAGAAAATGAAAGACAGATTGGAGTTGTTTCTGAATTTCAATCACAACCAACTCCAAATGATTCACAGGATGTTACAATTGATCATGCAGAAGAAGAAGAAGAAAACAACTCAGATGTTGACATCAATGATAATGAAGTTTCCTCTCAAAGCTCAGATAAAAAAGAAATGGTTTCAATTGACAGTGAAGAAACAACTTCAACACCTGTGAGGAATGACTTTAATAAGATACCATTACTAAAAGAACCACTCCCTGGTGGAGAATCTTTCATGCATGCTGGAAGTGTAAACACAACAACAAAATCAAGACCTCAAGGCTTTCAAAAGAAAGATGATATTGCTGAAGGTTTATCTCAGCTTGTTTTAAAGAACAAGATATTCCCATCCTCAAAAGTTAACAAATTATATGAGGAACATATTATGATGAACAAATTCAATGCTATGAGAATGACAAGAAAGGATCAAAGGGAGACAGATGGAGGAACAAAAGTTATAATTGGTCCTGCATCAGTATCTGAAAGAGAATTTGTGAAAGCTGTTCATCCAAATGGGAAGGTCTGCCTCAATATGATGTGGCTTTGTTCCAATGCTATAATGCAAGATTGACATTCAAGGACCAAAATTATCTTAGACCAAACATTAATAGTAAGTTTTCGTGTGATTTCAAAAATATTTATTTTGTAAATTTCTCATATATAATGTCTAATCCTCTTTTCAAATCAGATTGAATTAACCAAAAGTTTGAAGAAGTGTGATCATAAATATTTGGCGAAGAAGCTGGCTAAGTATTCCTTGAAAGAAATTGAGCAAGTAATCTTTTTATTTATACAATGATTATGTGTTGTATTCATGTAATTAGTATAGTTATGTGCCTAACATATTAAATTGATCCATGTAGATTTTCTGGCCAACGTGTAAAGATAACCACTGGATTGCAGTTGTGGTTAACTTTACCCAGAATGCTTTAGAAGTTTATGACTCAAAAAGCATTGTCAAAGATGGAGAAGAACGCTACAAGACTATTGAAAAATATGGTGTTTACATTTAATTTGTGCTGATTACTGAGATTTCTATTCTACATATATTCTCCTTTACATAACAACTAAAGTAAATAATAATTTTTTCTTCTGATGAATTAAGTAATGCCAATTTAATATTTTGTAGACTTTGAATCTCCAGAAGGCATTTAGTGAAGCAAACTGTTTTCCTAGTCAAAACATTGAACAAATGAATACATACTACAAGACAACCGAGATTCAGCTGAACACGTAAGAACTACATATAGTATATTAATGTTTTCTTCATGTAATCTATACATACCCTAATCATGTTGTCATTATTTAATTGATTACAAACTGATTATTCATTTTCTACTCCATAGGAAAGACTGTGGATACTTTGTTATTAGAGTTTTGCAATGCCACAATGGCAAGGAACTAGTCGGGAACTGCAAGGTACAAACAATTGATTTATGAATTATGTTTAATAAATATCTTATCAAATATACTAACAAGTATATGCGTTATATACAGATATCAATGGATTTATTCAGGAAGGAAATCTGCTATGCCTTGATAAAGCATGCTCACAATCATCTTAATCCGGACAGACCTGAGATAGCAGCATTGAGACGAGAGGCCAAAACAACATCGGAATGAGCTGTTGATATTTATCCAGCTTTCGAAACAGTGGTTGTTCTATTAAACTTGTTATGACATGGATGTGAGAAACTTTCTGCATGTAATGGATTATGGTAGTAGAACTAATATCTTTTATTAACGCGTAGCATACCTAATACTTTAATATTATGGCGACTCATTGTAAGTTCTTATGGTTGACTATTAGGTTTAATTAAAGCTTAAAATGTGGCTACATTATGTGAAATGTCTTTTTGTTACATCCTAAAAAATTTATACAATATCAATGATTTTCAAAACGTTCAACTACTTCACTATCTTCACATAATCCTATTTCATGAAACATATTTGACAAATGCTAGTTAGATATAACTTTACGCATAACATACTAAATTAACAGTATTGTCGCGATGAATGTATGACATACAATACATTTTCACAAGTTCTACTAAATATTCTATTTCACCAGCTCGTTCCATGTGTTATTACAATCTTAAAAAATTATATACAAAATTATAGAATTCCACAACATTTTATTTATCAAAGAATGTCAAATAATCCAACTACATGAAACATAATTCACCTTTGCTATTTTTATACAATCATATCGGATACAACCATAAACAATTATATCGGTGTTATAGTGCATATTTGTTTCACTTAACACAATACACATCTAGTTGACATATTATGTTAAAAAACATTATTTGCCAGAATAGATTTTTTTTTAAAAATGTTGTGTTAAGTGAAATGTGTAATTAATCTCAAAGCATGACACCAAATCACAATATTAGAACATATTTCAAATTTGCTATTTAGTTGACACATTCATTTGTGCACTGTTCTAATCATTTTTCATATTCAAATAATGCTATGTCATAGTTTAATATGTGATACTTAAACTAGTTTATTATTTATAACTAATCCTAATCAACAAATGTTTTTGTAATGTGAAACTTTTATCGAACCATGTCAGACTTTCAACAAACTTGAAGCAATTTCACATTTGCAATTTAGGATGCAACCATAAACATTAATTTCGTGTTATATAAAATATAGTTTTCACATAACAGAAGACACATCAGTTGACATATTATGTAAAAAGTATTTTATTTGCACAAAACCATTTTTGAAAAATACTAAAAGATATAACATATATAAACTATAAAATGTTAACTATCAATATCATAAAGTACCCATGCATATGATATTATATTTCATTGATTATATACATTCATGTTTTCAATGTTATAATCATTTTCATATTTCACATTTAGTATGTCATATGTGTAATATGTGAATCTTACAAGTAGTTATACATTTAGAGCTATTCCATATTTCATAAATGTTTTGTCAACTTTGTAATATGTGATTTTTCTGATTTTTTTTTCATATGTGGATATATGAAAATTGTTTTTTTGTGAAATCATAAAATTTACCTTCTTTTACATAAAGGAATGCATGAGATTTTTTTTGACACTTCACATTTTGAATATAAATTTTTTAATCAATGATTTTTCCCACTTCACAAAATTTTTCGCACTTAGAAATATGTATAATATGTTGCTAAACATAGATAAGCATATGTCCCCTTTTCACACTTCCAACGAAAGAAGATCCACAATTTGAGGGAAAGATTCGAATTTTTAATTATTACAAAATACATAATATGTTGCTAAACAAAGATAAGCATAGGTTGACACAGTGCTTTTCAATATCTTTTCATTCAAGATATGTGATATTTATTGATCTTCAGCTCTTCTACTTCTCCTTCATGATTATTCTTCTTCATCATGGGATACACCTACATTTTCATCATGTAAATATTAGTTATATAAATAGAATGAAATGTTTTTAAGCATTAAATAAGAGCAAATGAAAAAAATTATCTAAACATTCATGGTGTTAAATGAAAATTCAATAATATTCACCTGAAATGTAGAAAGTCTTGTATGGATAGATTGCTCTTGTTATCTCTGTTCCAAACATCTTTTCTGCTGTTCCATTGACCATATTAAACTCAAATATCCCACTGTCAGTCCTAATTATCATTGCATCACGATCATCATAAATATGAAGTATTATTCCGAATGGGGACCAACATCCATGTGCAATGCCTTGAGTTGGAATTATGTTTGTGAAATCTATGAGCTTGAAAGGAGTCCAGCTTATCTCATCAGTTGTATCATATTGCATCTTCCACAAGATTATTCTAAATGCAATGAATGTAGCAATACCTACATCCTCCTCTTCAATTTTCAGAACATGAACATTCCTCCGAAGCATAGCATCCAATACCAGGGGGGGTCTCAATTGAAGATGTACTACCGTCAACCAAATTGAATCTAAATAGATGCTTCAACTTCAAGACCCAATACATCATATCACCAATAATAGTTCCTGGACAAAACTCCACCCCAGAAATTGTTTATAAAACATACATCGAACATTGCCAAGTTGATGTAACAGAAGTGAATGTATAAACCTTGGTGCTTGTTTGACCAGTGGCTACCCATATTATTTTGAACGGTAAATTGTGGCAACCAGCTCTGTGGTCATGGTTTGCAGCACATAAAATGTTTGCTTGACTATTTAATTCATCTGCAGGTTCTTCTGGAGTTACAATCTCCCCAGTCATTGGATCCCAAGCAGCAAGTATTTTTCCATGAAATGAATGCATAAGTACTTTACCATGCCTGACATCAACAATTCTTAAGCTAGGAAATGCTTCTTTCTCTTTCAGAGTCATGAATGGCTTCTCAAAGTAGTTGAACCCTTCCACACCAGGTTTATATCCAACAGGAAGGAATCTGATAACATTACCTATTCTGATGAATACCCCAATTAATGGCGGTATTTTGTTCCTTTTGAATAACAGCTTCTTGAACACATTGTTACAAATCAGATTATTCCACTTTTTGCAAACAGTTATTAGCTTCAAGACATCAATAGGATGGGAGGGCACTTTTGATAAGATTATATGTTTTAAATCATCTGGAAGAACAGCTACATCACCTGTCTCCTCGATCATATCCTCTTCCATCCTTTTTTCTAACTTCAATTTATGAATTATTACAATAACACAAGTTAGCTGAAGCATCTCAACGATGTGAATATTTTTTTAATATTTAGTAAGAAGGTCATGTTAAAATTGTGAATCCACTAATATTTATGTAATAGCAATTTCACATATATGTGAATTATGATATATACTTTTGCAGACTGTAGTAATTTTTCATATATGTGATATATGATACATACTTTGGAATACTCTTGAGTAATTTTTCATATAGCGTACCAAGTGTGAAATATGCTTTGGAAATATAGTGTAACAAGTCATATAGTCAAATTTTATGTTTCTTAATATTACATATTACATCAGACATTGCAACCATTAATGTGAAATTTGTTATAGAAGCATTACACAAGATATATCCATTATAATTTAGAACATTTTCATATGCCAAATAGAAGTCTTAACACAGGATACATCAAAACATGGAACTCATTTAACCAATAAGAAATCAACAAATAACTAGATTTCAGAAAAGAGGTACATAAGAATAAGAAACAAAGCCATACCTTGTGAATGTAGTGCGGACAATATAACTTTTAGATAAGATGCAGATCTATGATAGCTGAAGAAGCTCTTCCTTTTGTTGAATGAAACCAGACAGTTCTTATTTCTTAATAGACTTCATGTGAAAGTATAGAGCAAAGGTAGGAGAAGAATAGTAGTTGGAGAAAGGTTGTGTTGGGCGCCCGTAAGGTAAGAGAAGTAACTAGTCAAGATTCCACAACACCCGTTCCCTTAAAGTTGTCAGTTCGACGTGAGTACTCATGTACCAGTCACTGAAATATGAATTTACATTTCTGTCAAATGAGCTTTTGTCACATGAGTCTCTTCAATAGGGCTATAATGGTAAAATTATACTTCAGCCTTTCAAACTATTTATTTTTACTTTTGCCGCTTGGTACTTCCGAAAGGTCAAGTAAGATATTTTCATCCCATAGGTTGTCCAGGAAGATTCGCATGCAATCAATTATGTCCTCATTTTCTAATAACTATAACATGGCTAATCTTCTGGTTTAAGAAAAATTCAATTATGAATCACATATCATTTTGTTTGTATAATGAAATATATAATCATAAAATATTGTGATTGGCATATAAAAATTAATATATTTTATAACATAATTTTATCCTTTTTTAACTATATTCTTGTACTTGAAATATATAATTTCTTCTTAAAAAATGATTTATAGATTTTTGGATACATGTTTAGTTTTATTATATGAATGATGCTGCAGCTTTAAAGTTATTCCTGAAATATTCTCTGTCTCTTTGTTGTCACATGCTATGATAAGTGATATATTCCAATGCATGTCTCTTTGTTGTCACATGTCTTCTTAAAGTTCTATAAATATGGCATACTACTAGCATAGAAGAAGAAGCATTTCAAGTAGCAATGCCTCCTGAAAAGGTAAGAAGATAGTTGATGAATCGCCACCAAAAAACCAAACAAGTGCAAAATGCCTTGGTGGTTGACAGCTTCAAGCAGCTCCAACCAGTTCAATGAGGCCTCTAAAGATGAAGCTGATCTTATGAAGAAGAAGAAAATCACAACCTCTTTCTCTTCAAACATAGAGAATGAAAGTTCTCATTTATCTAAAGAGGTAATTGATTTACTAAGGCCTTGCTTGATTGGTGAGGAAGTGAAGGCATTGCAAGGATGGGAATAATGCCAACAAAAGTTGTTCAAGTTATTCAGAAGCCAATAGAAAACTTCATTATTCTCTCCTCTGATGATGATTCAGAAGAATAGGTTTTCCTAGCACTATATGTTTCAGTGTGTTAAATGTAACTTTTTCTACTTATGATGATGCATATGAATCTTATTATGTTGTAATATTTATGTTATGTGAATTTTTATCATGTATTATATTCTCTGATGATAATTTCATATGTTTAACAGATATATATGAAATCATTACGTACTATCACATAATGTAAAAAGTATGTTATATAAGATATTATATTAAGAAAAGGAATATTTTCCTTAACACAAATAATTATATAATTTGATACGAGTACATCTGATAAACTTAATAAGTCTGAACATACTTGCAAACAGAAATACAATCTATTACAATAACTTAAGTTCTCGTGCACCGCAAGTACATCACACATGATAAACACTTGGTACAAACTAAAAGATCTGGCATCTGCTCAAAGGTTTCTTCATCAACCTATAGAATAAGAAAAATAGGAAAATTAAACTTTTATTAATAAAATGGTATTTTGAAATTGAATTATACTACAATGTAATTAATATTTATAGTTTTGCATACCAAAAGGTTTTCACTAACAATCTCTTATTCAGTAGTTTCAACACTTCATTCCTCATTCTCGTTTCCATCGATGACACCTGGGGACATAGAAAGCTGTATATGTATAAGTCAAATATATTTATCAAAGAAGAAATAATTATGAATGTTTATTAATTTTACTTTGCTGCTAACCTGGGACATAGAAAGTTGTATATGGATAGATTGCTCTTGTAACTTCAGCACCAAATACCTTTGGTGCTACAGCATTTGCAAGAACTAGCTCATAGATTCCGGTGCTTGTCCTAATAAGTATTTTCTCACGATCATCATAAATATGAACTATGACCCCATGTGGCCTCCAACATACACGTGGTGTTGCAGTAAATGGTATTATGTTGAGGAGATCTATCAGCTTATGAGGTATCCATGATACTGTGTCATCTGAATCTGATTTCATCTTCCAAGTAGTTAGCATGAAAGAGCTAAGTGCTGCAATGCCCACATCATCATGATTTATCTTAAGAACATGAACATTCCTTCGAAATATAGAGTTCACTTCTGCAGGATTTTCAATATAATACATGACATGAGTTACCATATTATATCCAAAGATATGCTTGAACTTGAGAACCCAGTATATGGCATCGCCAATTATAGTTCCTGCACGAAACTCCACGTTTGAAAGAGTTGATAGAGCAGCCATTGCACATTGCCAGACTGATGTAGCAGAATCAAAGGTATAAACCTTTGTTGTGGTAGTTCCAGTTGCTATCCATATTATTTTGATAGGTAAACCATGGCAGCCATCTTTGTGATCATGATCAGCAGCACAAGTAACACTGCCCTGGCTGTTTACCTCATCCTCTGGTTCATTTGTAAAGATTGTATTACCTGGAGATCCCAAACAGCAAGGATGCTACCCATTGAACAAACCATCAGAACTTTGCCATGCCTGACATCAGTTATCCTTAAGTTGTTCAAGAACTCATCATCAAAAGAGCTCTGCAATTCTTGTTCAAAGTGTTGATAACGAACTACATTTGGATACTCTCCAACAGGTATGAATCTGAATAGGTTTTCTAGTTTTCTGAATATACCAAGAAGAGGTGGTATTTTGTGCCTGTCCAGAAGTAGTTTCTTGAATATCCTATTTGTTATCAGTTTTTTTCCACTTTTTGCAAACAGTCGTAAGTCCAAGGATTTGATTTGGGTGACAGGTTACTGAAGATAATATGATCTGCTTAATGTCATCTGGAAGTACAGCCAGATCCCCTGTTTCATTTATGATCTCAGCCTCCATTGGATGATATCTGCATGTCATTTAAATGATGTTAATTGTTTTCAAATAACTTTTATCATTATATCACATATCAAATATCATCTTCTATAATATATAATAGAATACTTTCGCATTCAATAGGTTATAGATAATATATTCAAATTCATATTCCAAATAAAACAGACAAAATCTTAAATTTCACAGTCAATACTTATACATTGCTTTGAAGCTAATATTATTCACATTAGTTTTAAATAACATATATAAGCATGATGCATTTAAAATATCACATTTCATACATTCAAAAAGATGTCATATTCAAAATTCTGTATTTGAAATGTGTACTATTTTGTATTTAAAACTATATCTAGTATATCACATTTCACATTGGCTTCAGTGCAAGTATATCATCAAATTCAAATTAAGATTAACATAACACACCTATTTGTCCACTCCTATACATAGAATTATATCAAATATCAAAGGTTTAAAAACTATGAAAAAATTGATATCACATTACTTAAAAACTACAAATTTCACATTGTTTGAAATGGTTTCATACTTAACATTCAAATAATCTATTAGGTCACACATTTCACATCACAGATGTGAATTTTCATTCAGTAGCCACAAATAATAACTATACAATTTCACATAATAGATGTGTGAATTTGTAAACTTTTTTTGTATTTCCAATTTAACACTTATGTTATGCCTTCCATGGGAGAAATTAACATATATCATTTAAAGTACTATTTTATCTATATCATACCACATATCATAATGAAAAAAAATTCACAAAAATTTGAAAACATATTTTTTGCACATTTTTTTACATAGTATGACATGACAATTTGTAACATATATTAGATATCACATATGTCACAGTGAGCATATATCATTTCGGTTTTCATGTTTTGACATTAGGTCAAAAAAGTTTCACATATAGAACAATACACATCTACGTTCATAATCATACTACATGATACATGTTTCACCATATGCTTGCTTTACAAAACAAATTTCAAGAACAGAAACACATCTTTTCATGGTAGAAACATGAAGAAGAATGGATAGATTTACCTACCGGGACACCTTTAGAACCGTGCTCTTTTGTCTGATATTGCTGAAGAACTATTTATTTCTTCATGGGGGATGAACTATCAACAAGAACAATTTGTTTGCTGAGTTTCAGATGAGAGGGAGGAAAAGGAGAAGTTGTATGAAGGGAGAAGAAGAAGGCGCCTGTTGTTTATGACCCGGTAGATACTACCAATGGATGAAAAGTAGTACTTGTACTCTATAGTAAACTAATGAGGACACTGCAATGTGTTGTCTTGTCAGACAGTAACAATTTTTTTACTGCATTCACTGTGAAGCAATTGAGTACTCTAACACACTTACACTGTACAGACCTATATATTGACTAGGCTTCCAGAGGAAGACAAGTGGGTACCTTGCACTCAGCGTTTCATAGAAGAACAGCTGCCTACCTGCCAACTTTCTTCCTTATCAGAAAATACATATTAATTCTCACATACACGATAATATATTTCATATTTTTATTTGTGTTTTATAAAATCAGCCATTTATACAAGTGATATGAAAAAGAATATATTTCAATAAATATTCAAACATTAAAATTTTATTTTTATAGAAGAACATCCCATGTATATAAATCTCTTTGGCTTAATCAGAAATGTAATAAATAAAAATTATTTAAGAAAACCTACATATAGTTATGTTGATAATACTTACATATAACACATAATAATGTATCAGATTTTTCACATGCATATTTTTAACAAAACAAATTATTTTATCATAGCATTTTTTATCATTTTATTTTTTCACCAATATGTATCATGTTTCAAATTTTCAAAATAATTTCATATCTATTTAAAAAATCATAATTTCATTTTCACATATTCTTGTTAGCCAACTCGCAGATACCAAAGGATCCAAGAGTATATACCATTTTCACATATCACTCTCACAATTTCACATGCTGCAGCATTACAAATATTTTTCATAAATTTTACATGTAAAATAAATATGTAAGATTTAGTTCGATTTCACTATTGATGTAGATTTTGGAAGTCAAATATTTCGGCTAATGAACTGACGTAAAGTTCTGTCAGCACATTGGTATACGCATAGACTTTATGCCACTGTCTATATCACTGTAGACTTTATGAAGACATGACATCTTTAGCACACCCTTGTATAATAGATCTTTAGCTGCTAGTTTGTTATATGAAACACATCTGTAATATGTATAAAATCATTTTGTATTAATGTTTTGGACATTCTATACTTGCACATTTTTATAATCAAAATCCCAGTCTGGAATTTTTTTTAATTATCGTATATAAAATTATTTGAAGACATAACATTTTTTTATAGCATTTTCGTAAGATTAACATGGTTGATCACAAATCATATAACACATGATTAAATTATAATATTGAAGTACATACTTCATGTTCTCCTATCTTTGTCATGTTAACACATCTATAAAAAGAACACACACATATAATTCACTTAACACATCTATGTTTTCCTACATCCAGTAAACATAAAGCACACACATCTATGTTCACAATTCAAATGACACCTTATATCTATCTGGAAACATGGATCTAGTTTTTTTTCCTACAACTTGAAAATAATACAAAATCACATAACACATGATTCACAAGATAAACATTTAAGTAGAACATTCATGTTACCGTGGTTGTTTTCACATTTCATATTTAATTTTTGTTATTTGGGATTTTTAAGATCAGCCATTTATACAATCATATGAAAATACAATTTTTTCCAGTAAGTATTCAAATTACATATTTGTATTTATACAAGTACATCCCATTTATATAATTATCTTTTCCTAATCGTAGTTTTAAAAAATTATTTAATAAAACATACATCTAGTTATGTTCATAATAATTTCATATACACATAACCATGACCCGTTTTTTAACATGCATATTTTTAACAAAATAGATTATTTTATTATAATATATGTTATCATAATAATTATTAACCATTATGTACCTTGTTTCAAATTTTCATAATAATTTCATAGCTATTTAAAAAATCATAGTTTCATTTTAACATATATATGCGGATATCAAAGTATTCAATAGTATATAACATTTTTCACATATTCTTGTTAGCCAACTTGCAGATAGCAAAGGATGCAATAGTATATAACATTTTCACATATCTCACTTATGATGTAGATGTTTGAAGTCAAATATTTGGGCCAATGTACTGACGTAAAGTTCTGTCACCACATTGGTATATGCATAGACTTTTATGCCACTGTTTATACCACTGTAAACTTTATGAAGACATGACAACTTGCAGGAATCTACACGGTATCCATAGATCTTTAGCACATATGTAATATGTATAAAATCATCTTGTATTAATGTTTTGCACATTCTATACTTAGACATTTTTATAAGCAAAATCCCAGTCTGCACAAAAAAATATAATTATCTTATATAAATTTATTTAAACACTTCATATTTTTTATAGCTTTCCCATAAGATTAACATGTTTAATCTTCTCCTTGTCCTTTTGACAATCATGAGTTCCTTCCTCTGTTTTTTCGATGGATTCTTTTCTTTTCCTTCCACCACCCCTGCACGCAGCTAACCGCTGTTCGGCCAGGGATACATCCGAGTACCTTCTTTATCCCACTGGGGCAGAATTCATACCGTTACATACCCAGTACTATCTCCTCCAGATCTACCCCAAAGACTTTTTTGGATTTATTGTGACTCATCCGTGAAGGATTAGGCTGTGTCCTAATTGCAAGAGCGTAAAGTTTTGCTTATGGCTTCACGTTCAGTTGCGCCCACATGAAGAATTATCCGGTACATGGATCTTAGAACTAAGCTGCTGCTCTGCACTGCAGTTGTGGGCGACTTACCTCTTGTATCGTTGCGAGATCTAACACGGATCATAAAAGTCTGAAGTACTTGTTCCTCAGGGCCATCTCTTACCTCCCTCCGTCGCAAAGCATGGATGGAGGCTTGCGACTATGATTTGTTCGGGTATTTCCTAGCCCCGGGCAAGGCTACGTGATGGCTGATGCTTAAGAAGCCGGCAATCCTATTGCGACAACCTCATGGTTAGGCGAGCTCAACCTCGTCTTTTGAGAACTGCGCAAGCTGAATCTCGTATTGTGTCCCCAGGGCTTCTTAATAACCGTGATAACCAGATCTTGAGAAAGCTGTTGAATCGCAAGCTAAGATGCTGAATTGATTTGATGAAGGAACGACCTCACTTGTATTACAGGATTTCTCGCTTTCTGAAGATGGAACTTGTATTTCAGAAACCGCATTGTCCGTACCTCGCTTCGGCTTTGACCGACAAGGTCATGAAGGAGCACAGATACCACCCCGCTGTCTTTCTCCGGGTAGCAACAAGATGTATCATGATCTCCTCAAGGTACTGGTGGTCTAAAATGAAGCGACTTTCTCGTATGTTGTCTGAATGTGATGTTTTTGTCGTCCGCGTTAAAGCAGAACATCAAAACTGCTAGAAATTCTGCACACACTTCCTATTTCCTCTATGGAATGGGATAAGGTTCCGATGGATTCGTTACAGGACTTCCAAGTTCCCACAAAGGCACATTGCTATTCTTGTCGTCGTCGACCAACTCTCTAAGGTTTCACACTTTCCTGCCTCTGCCAAAGAGACTTCCCTGCTAGTCAGTTAGCAGAGTTGTATATCTCCAAAAAGATTGTTTCACTCACGGTATTCATACGGAGATTCGTTCGGACCAGTGGCGGCCTTTTTCACTTCCCCAATTCTGGGAAGTTTCAAACACTATGGGAACCTCATAATTACCCGTGGAGTTCAGCTTAGCACCCCCAATCCCACGGCCAAGTTGAACGAGTTAATCAAGGGCTGAAGGACATGCTTTCTGGCTTGTGTTATAATCGTTTGGCAAGAAGGGGGAAGAATCTCTCCGTATGCTGAGTTTCTCTTATAACACAGATATCAGCCAGTTGTGTGAAAATGGCCCCCTTCGAAGTACTCTAATGGACGTAGTGTCGAACCCCTCTGATTGTTCAGAAACTGGGGAACGCCGCTCGGGGGTCGGATATTATTCCAACACGCCCGTATCGCCGTGAAAAATCTCAAGGCGGCTCAGGACCGCCCGGAAGCGAACTATGAGCGCAACGATGGGGTTTGAACTTATCACCTGGTGATCAGCCTTATCTGGCGAGTCACCCCGGGAAAGGCCTCACCGTTTTGGAATCAAGGGCACGCTAGCTCCCGCTACTTGGTCTTTTTACCGCATAATTGCAATGACGTGGTCAGGTGGCCGTATAATTGAGTTGCCGCCGCAATTTCTCTCATATCCACACGTCTTCCATGTGTCGCAACTTCGTAATCTCTTCAAGGATCTCCCCCGAGCTGTGGATCACTAGTGTCTCGAATGCATGATGATCCTATCTATAAGACATCCGATCCGCATCCTTGATGAAAGCTGAACGTCGTAACTCGTCGACGGTTTACCAAGTCCCAAGTGCAGTGGTCAATCATACTGGAGAAGCCCTTGGGACGCGGGATAATCTTCGTGCCAGGAATATACCCCGCACTTTTGTTCCTTCTACTCTTAATTTCTCGGTGACGATGAATTCTTGTTAGTAGGAGATTTTTTGTACACCCCCAGGGTTAGCCACAGTACTTTCCTTTTGGGATAATGCCATGTCTCATGTTTACCGTGCGATCATCATTGCGTGCATATTGCATTTTCACAACTCCTAACATCCAATTTCCATTCAATTTCAAAAAATGAAAGTGAAATATAAACGTTGTCCAAATAAGAACTAAAATGTTCATAAATAGATAGATAATCAGAGGCTATGTTAAATTGTAACACATTATTAAAATTGGATAATTGACTCAAACAACTTAAACAGTGACTGAAATAACTTTAGTAGCCTTTTTTTTTAAACAAATATGATGCAATGTTTGCCCAACTAGTTTTTGGTGTTAGGGTAAAGCTGGTTTTATGGACTTAGGTCTTCCATTTTACAAAAACCATTTGGGGCCTAAACACTTCCAGAATAAAAAGCAAAGAAACAGAAAAAGAAAATAGAAAGATGCTACTGTGCACTCCACCAGCCCAGTGAAGCCACGTGCGGGCCCGGCCCATCATCCCCGGCCTTTCTCCCCCACCTCTCTCGCCACTGCTTCCTCGCGCTGCTGTCGGACCGCGCTCTCGCCCGCTCCCAGGCCCGCCCTTCTACTTGCCTCGATCAGCGCCCTACAGGAGCTCGCCCCGTTGGAATGAGCCAGCCCCCGTCCCTCCCTCCCCTCGCTCACCTCTTCCCCTCTCTGTTCCTCCTCGCCCTACACATACAATCGCCCCACATCGCGCGCGCCCCGCGCGTCGTCATCCAATGGCCAACGACCACCGTTTGTCCTCCCTGCCGTGCCCAAACCGCTCCGCGAGCGCGATACGTCTCCAGCCGCGAAGAGTTTAAGCCCAAGTGCTGCTCGACGCGGCGGTTCCGTCATCATCGCCCATCTGCAACCTACGTCCGCCTCCGTCGAAATTCGCCGGCCCTCCGTCCGTCCCCTAGCTCGTCTTCTCTCGAAATCGATTCCCTGTGGCCGCAGTGTTTTTCCCCTCCCCCCCCCCCCCCCCCCCTTTTCTCCATTCGGTTTCCGTCCTCGTAGCCGTTCCCGTTCGTCGTGCCTGTAGAACTGCCTCGCCGTCCGGCCATGCGCTGCCGTGGCCTGGACCACCTTCGTCGTGTCTAGCGAGTCTTAAGCTCACGGTGCTCCCATGAGCTGTAGCGCTAGTTTATTTTCGTCAGCCGTGCACCGTAAGCACCGTCGCCGTCCTCCCGTACTTCGCCGCCGCCCACCGCTCGCTCCCCCCATCGACTCCGCCATCCCCGGACCTTCCTATAATGTGCCTCCCCCTGTATGCCGCGCTTGTTGCGGGGTAACCGCTCCTTGGTGACCTCCTCCGCCGCTCCCGTTGCCTCCCGTGAGTCTCCTCCGAGAATCCGAGTCATCCGGCGGTTAACCGCCGGCTTAGTTGCCTTTAGGGCTTAATTAGCCTGCTATACTACCCTATACAACACTGACCAGCGGGGCCCCTGTACTGTATCTTTTTAAAACTAACCCCTGCCCTGACCTGTAGACCCCCATCTGCTATTAATTGATTTAGATTAATTAAACTGCTGTTAACAACACTTCTGTCACTGACAGCTGGGTCCCCACTGGACCCGTTGACCTAGTCAACTTGCTGACTAGGCAGTGCCGTCAATGACATGTGGTACCCCTGGGCCCCTTTGAAAGTCAATGGTCCATGTTGACTGCTCGAGTCGGCAGTCAGACTGGGACCCACCTGTCAGTTTTTACCGCTGTACATTGGTGGGTACACTTCTGTGTACCCGTAGCAATTTGTCTATTTAAATTCGAATTTAAATTTACTTCCGAAATTAATAAAACTTAGAAAATCATATAAATAATCGTAACTCAATCGAAAACCTGATACATCAAGTTGCTCAGAACAACGAGACCGACTCCCGAATACCGCAGTCCGTTCATCCGTCACACGTCCCTAACTATCCGAACTGGACCGTTCCCTCTGGTCATCTGTCTACAAAATGTCCGGATCGGGAAAACATTCCCGGATGATTCCCCCTTCCTTCGGTACGTGCAACCTACGTTATGAACACCCGGCACTTGGCATATTGTCCATGCGTACTTTGGCCGTTTGCTCATGTTTTGCCTCTATATTTATACTGTTTCCTCCTCCCCTCTCTCTCTTGGTAGCCCCCCGACCCCGACGTCAGTCCCCCGAGGCGACGCATCCCGAGCCCGAAGGCACCATTGACGACCTTGCCCTTAGCCGCCAAGAGCAACCGCAAGCCCCCCCTTTGATCAACCCGTATCGCCCATTCTATTTTCTCAGGCTCTGCATTAGAATTGCGTTGCTACCCCACCGCTTTACTATTCTGATGCATAGCTGTTTTATTGTAACCTGCTGTTGATATTAACCTGCATATCCCTAAAACTGTTTAGTCTAGGCTGGGGTAGAGACCATCATGACCCCACTTCTCCCGACTTCTGCCGCTTGGATGTCAAAGACCCATATCAACGGGATTGAAGAACCAGTCCCCGACACCGTCACATCACCCCGCCCGCCCCTTAGTTGGTACGACACTGCAGCGTACTATCGAGATCGAGTGCACGATGGTGAGCCTCTTTGTAGCACTTTTCGGATGTTACTCTAGAGTAGCTATTCGGTCGTGGTCATCGAGGGTGATTCCTCCCCTTTTTTTTCCCAATTCCCTCCGGTACGACGCTGTCGTAGAAACACCTCAAGTGTGAACCCATCGAGGGGGATCCTCCGATTCACCTGCAGACACATCGAGTAGGACCAACGAGGTGAATACCCTCGATTCCCCTGATGTTTATGGACACAACGGGGTACTTGGACTTTACACTGCTGTTCTTGGATAGGCGGTCGACCTGAGGGGTCCCCTTGCGCCTAAGTGGCGAGTGTTGTGAAGACGGTGCCGTGATGGTGCCCGAGTTATAATACGAGCGCGACCGGGCATTCTTAACCCTTGCAGCATGTCCTCATAGACGGTTCGACTGGTCCATCTTTTCGTGAGTCTCTTCTCCGTTACCGGCAGGCCCCTAGTCCTAACGATTTGGTAGTTGATCCGAGCAGGCCTCTGGTCTGATAGCACTAACCATCACGTGGCATAGTACGTGGGCGTTCTGCAAAATTCGTCATGCATCAGCCGAAGCTCTCTGTCAACTCCAGTTCGCATGGCTGCACGGTCGGATCGTTTCGGGCACCCGCGCGATGCTGGTATCCACCCTGTCGCAGACGACCCGTAGGGTGGAGGGGGCGATGCCAAGACCCCCTTGCGCGTGAGGATGTAGACGCGGGGGGACCTCTCTGCTGGCTGTAGTGGGCTGCTGTGTGTCTTTTGGCCGAGCCGGGCATACCCAGGAAGTGTGTCGCGGCCGGAGTTTAATCGAACCTGTTGGGTAAGTTGGTGCCCCCTGTCAGGGAAACATTTCTATCATAATCCGGTCCCTACGGAAAGGTACACTCGGAGTTGTATCCTGATTGATCAATTTTTAGAACGGATACTTGGATAGAGGCTCTGGGTTGCTTCTCACCAGGAGTCGAGAAGGGATTCAGACAGGTTGATGACTGTATGGGCTGGGATTTGCTTTCTCGCAGGGTTCGAGAAGGATCCTCTTGGTGAGGATGAGACTTAATGAAATACTCTTACCATTATATGAACTGTTCTACTCTCTTCTACTGCTGGCACGAAAACCGCTGAAGTGCTAGTCTTCGACAGGACTAGGCCTTCTCTCTATTCTTGCATTTCTGCAGCCCAGTCCACATATACAACGCCTCCTTTGAAATGTTTGCATATGTAGTGTAGAAATCCTTGCTTGCTGAGTACTTCGAGTACTCACGGTTGCTGCTTTGTTTTTCCTTTTCTCTCCCATATCATTTTGACGTGACCCGAAGATTTACGGAGCCCCTGAGACGAGCTGCCCTGCCGACGATCGCTAATTTACTACTAACCCAGAGGTTGATAGCTAATGAGTTGACTGACGAACCAGGAGTAGTATCTAGGGTCCCGCATGAGGCCTACGCCTTTCGATCATAGTGTTTTTATTTTGCCCCCTTTCTAAATGCCTTTCTATTTCTCATTTCATATCTGTCTCAGATATCTGATGCTTTCCGCTAACCCGCTTGTTGCAGCTGAGTTATTCGAGCCCTCGAGGCCCCGGCTTGTCTATAAGCTTGTGTGACTTTATTTATGTTGTTAGGATTTTGTTGTGATATCTCCGTGAGTCCTTAGGCTTGATCTGTGCATTGCTGTATAGATTTAAGTGCACTATTAGCCGGGGGCGTCACATATTGGAAAGAAGAAAAAGAATTGTAACATAAGAATCCATAAGACAAAGAAAAGTTTTGCCTTTCTTTTTATGTAGATCATATTATGTGTTATCTGGCACCACTCCTTGTCACAATATCAAAAGTTATTATGCTAGGTGCTTTGGAAGCTATGTCAAGAGGTTCCTCTAATGAATTGGTGCACTTTTTTGCTGTGCAATTTTATTGGATATGCAAGACCTAGGACAAAGAAGGTCCAGAACACCAACCTTCAGGCGTCTACACTCCTTAATTGTGAGTCACGATTCCCAGTTAAATATAATTACCTGATTTTTCATCATTTTGCTCAAGTTTTTTCGAAACAAATGTCCTATTATTTATGCGACCTATATGTGTCCCCATGTAAATCTATGCAATATCTTTGTTAAGCAGTCAGTTATCAATTAACTGTCTGGAACACACCTCGTCATTAAGTTCCTTACGAGTGATGATGATTGATGATTAGGAGTCCCCTTGCCTAAGATAGGCTGATGATGAACACTATTGAGTCATTCTGGATCCTTAGTCTCCAATATTTTTTTAAACTATTATAGATATAGCCATGCCTCACTCTTCCATGTATATTATTTCTCCCATTTTGCAGGATAAGAAGTGTCAAATATCCTTTATTTCAATCTAACAAGGTTTTCCGAACAAGAAGAAAGCTATCTATGATCCGGAAGTGTTTCTAAAAAAACACCCCACAAGATGAGGTCCACTACAGCGTAAGACATGTTGCTGCTTCGACAGTCATGTTAAAAAAAATTTTTTATTTAATCAGTTAAATCATGATCTACTTTCTAAAATGCTGATTTACAAAAATTCATGCAGACATGGCGCCTAGAAACGCCGGAAGGTCTTCCCAAAACGACGGAGGTCTACCAATGAGCGGAGTTGACAAACATTGAGAAGAAGCTTCTACCCATTATTAACTACAACAGCGTTTTAATTATGTCTCATATTATGATAAACCCTATATGCAGGTATTTTATCAATGACTAGAAGCCATAGACAACAATTACTGTTAGAAATCGAAGGTGATGAAACACCACGAACATGTTGAAGAAGAAGCTTCAAGAAATTGATTCTATAAGGCTTTGAAGTCAGTCTCTTTCGAGAGTTGAGAGCATACTGGCAAAGATGCAGAATCATCCGAATCTGATCAACATTTGGAAACTAATGAGTTTGGTATCTTCTCGTCTCTGTCCTAACTCTTTCTACAGTCTATTCATACTGCGGAAGAAACTGAGCAAGTTATGCTGATAAATCACACAATCCGCTCAAACAGACTGTTAGTAAGAGTACTTCCGATACTTCTTCAAAAGCCCGGTTCATGTAACTCTTGAATTGCTGCGGCGCTACTACGTTACTGCAATGCTAGTATTGTTCTCAGAACGAGGGAGTCTAATGGATGATTTTCAACCATGTCAAGCAAGAAGACCAAAAAGGTTATCATAAAATAAAGAAGAAAACTAGTTCAAAAAAGAGTTCTGATGTTATGAAGTAGTGCATCAGAGAGCAATAACTGACCTTCGCTGAGCACCCCAGAGTGTTTTGGTAATCAAAAGAGCAATGATATTTTCCAGTGTACTGCTTGTGCTAAAATGTCCAAACAGTTTCCAAAAAGGTACTTTTGCATCTTCCTACGAAATTATTGAAACCCCTGATGTCTCTACACCACACTTGTTCGATAGAGTGTGTTGGGGCCTGCCAAATGCAGTTTGTAGACATAGCAAATTTTCGTTTTTTTTTTTTGTTTCCCCGCAAGTGTATGACCTAAGGTTGATCAATCCATGGGAGGTGTAGGATGATATGCTCGCTCTCAAACAAACCCTGCAAACCAAATGATAAAAGTCCTCTTGTGTCCCCCAACAACACCCAAGACAATGGCAAATGTATGGTGGGCACTAGTTTTTCGGGAAAAGATGTTGACTAACAATTGTAATAGGGAAAAAATGTTAAATATAATTTTTGTAATCTGAAAAATAAAAACAGCAAAGTTAGTCAAGTGATAAAAACGGGCACAAACGGTATTGCAATGCTTGAAACAAGGCCTAGGGCTAAAGGTCCGTACTTTTTCCGCTAGTGCAGTCTCCTCAACATGCTCAAGCTAATTGGATCAATATACACCATCCTCAACGTGTTATGAAGAATCACTTCACTCCAAGTTTCTTATCTAGCGCAGAACATAAGAGAAATTATTTGTAGCTATTCTTTCCGATCGCTCTAATCCAGCGTTCGTAACTAAAATAATACAGTATTCTTTTCGATCGATCTATCAATAGTTCTACTAAATAACACTAAGTTTTTTTCTTATCGATCCTATCAAGAGTCTGCGTACTAAATACACCAAGCAAATTCGGTTCTATACTCACTCCACACAAAGACCTCAAAGAGTGCCCTCAAGATTTTCTATCGGGAGAACAAAAGACGAGAACGTGCAATCAACCCTATGCATAGAGATTACCCCAATGTACCTCTCGGGAATCCCGAGTTGAGGTCCAAAACAGGCTCAAGTGAATCAATAATCTTCCCCATTGTTCACCATGGGTTATTTATAATGCAGACATACATCAAGTGTCTCAAATACCATAAAAGTATTCAATCCGATAAACTAAATCTCAGGGGAACTCAATCCAACAAGATAGAGAGGGGAAAACACCACATGATCCACATATATTAGACAAGCCCGCGGTACTCAAGATCTGACATCGTCAAGAACACGAAGAGAGAGAAGATTACACCAACATACTACTGTACAGTAACCTTATCCCCGATGGTGGACTACTCCCTCCTCATCATGGTTGCGCCGTTATGATTAAGATGCCATCCGGTGATGATTTCACCCTCGCAGGTGCGGAACGGGGTCTAGATTGGTTTTTCATGGCTACAAGGGCTTGCGGCGGTGGAACTTCTAATCTAGGGTTCCCTCCCGGGGTTTTTGCAATAGTTGGCAATTTATGGGCGAAGAGGCGTGCGTGGAGGCCACCGGGTGGGCACACCCACCTGGGCGCGCCTAGGCCCCAGGCGTGCCCTGGTGGGTTGTTGCTCCCCTCGAGCTCCCCTCTGGTACTTCTTTGCCCACCGGGTGTCTACTGGGTCCAATAAAAAAGTCTCCAAAGTTTCGGCCTGCGTTTGAACTCCCTTTGGTATTGATTTTCTGCGATGTAATAACAATCAAAAAACAAACACTGGCACTGGGGCACTTATTTCAATAAGGTTAGTCCAAAATGCTATAAGTGTTGCTATAAATAATGGTAGAAACACCCAAGAATGATAATATAACAGCATGTATAACTTCATAATTATAGATATTTGGAGACAATCAACCCCCCACACATGATGCCGTTAGAATGGTTTTAGACACAGTGAAAGAACATGTACAACATTTCAATCAACAACCGAAGTTCCAAGTGCAGTTGACAGATCATCTGGAGACACACACAGGAACATCCCGATGTTCTCATGAATCTCCCTTACCTGTTTGTCTGTAGTTGAAAGCTTAGATTTACCCACTCCACTTGGCTCTGACTGATGCATCTATACTGCTTTGACCAAATTTTTTGTAGACACAACATTCATCACAATAATGTAAGCATGTCCCACCTTTCATTCATTGATGTTCAATCTTTTTTTGAAGAAGCTCATATGTCGTTTACTTGATCAGTGTTCCAACTAAAGATGTCCATCATGATCCGAGGTGTAAATACTGTGTGAGAGATGTAATTGAAGGAAGCATTCACTCAAGACTCGGAAATCACAAAGTTAAACTCGAAAGACAGATATGGCTCAAGATTTACTACAGTAAAGTCCGGATCGGTTCAAATCAGTTACCTAGGTGATGTTCCCCAAAACGTCATTTCAGAATCTCATGCTACTGTTGAACTTTCATCAATTGTTTGATGAAGTTTCTAATCTATTGGGGACTTCTCAAATCAGCATACTACCGACAATGCATTTACACAATGTGAACAAGGTTCAGAGTTCAGCCTGACTTGTTGGATATGTGGTATCAGGACTAAGAAAGATAAGTTCAAGTTTTGTTTTTGGCAAAGGTTCTAAGAGTGGATAGCCGTTCTGGAAAAAGCCTTTGTCAAGGTTGGCAGTTGTTTGCCACATAGTATATCAAAGATAAATATGAATGAGAGCTTACCTTTGCTCCTTCTGTACAGAAAGAGATAAGCAAAGTACTTTCTGAGCAGGGTTCGAGAAAAGCAGTCCGTTCTGATGCTTCACTTCAAGATTGCAGAGTATTCTTATAAATAAAGACAGATTGGTTGTTTCTGAATTTCAATCACCCACTCCAATGATTCACGGCTGTTACATTGATCATGCAAGAATAAGAAGACAACTCAGATGTTGACATCAATGATAATGAAGTTTTTCCTCTCAAAGCTCGATAAAAAGAAATGGTTTTCAATTGACAGTGGGGAAGAACCCTCAACCCCTGTTGAGATGACTTTACTCAGCTACCTTACTAAAAGAACCCCTCCCTGGTGGAGAATCTTTCATGCATGCTGGAAGTGTAAACCACAACAAAATCAGCTCAGGCTTTCAAAAGAAAGATGATAACTTGCTGAGGTTTATCTCAGCTTGTTTAAGAATAAACTAAGATATTCCCCCATCCTCAATAATTAACAAATTATATGAGGAACATAGTATGATGACAATTCAATGCTATTAATAATGAACAGAAAGGATCAGGGAGACAGATGGAGGACACCGTTATAATTGGTCCTGCATCAGTATCTGAAAGAGATTGTGAGCTGTTCATCAAATGGGAAGGTCTGCCTCATAGATGTGGCTTTGTTCCATGCTAGGTAATGCACGATTGACATTCAAGGACCAAATTATCTAGACCAACCATTATAGTAGTTTTCGTGTGATTGCAAAAACTTTTATTTGTAAATTTCTCATAGATAATTTCTAATCCAATCCTCTTTTCAAATCAGATTGAATTAACCAAAAGTTGAAGAAGTTGATCATAAATATTTGGCGAGGAGCTTGGCTAGTTTCCTTGAAAGAAATTGAGCAAGTAATCTTTTTATTTATACAATTGATTATTTTGTATTCATGTACTTTAGTATAGGTTATGCTGCCTAACATTTAAATTGGATCCTTTAGATTTTTCTTTTATGGCCAACGGGTAAAGATAACCCTGGATTGCATTGTGGTACTTTACCCATGCAATTTAGAAGTTTAATGACCTCAAAAGCATTGTCAAAGATGGGAGAACGCTACAAGACTATTGAAAAATATGGGGTGTTTTACAATTTAATTTGTGCTGATTACTGAGATTTCTATTCTCATATATTTGTCTCCTTTTTACATGAACAACTAAAGTATAATAATTTTTTCTTCTGATGTAAATTAAGTAATGCCATTTAATATTTTGTAGACTTCGAATCTCCGAAGCATTTAGTGAAGCAAAACTGTTTGTCCTAGTCAAACATGAACAAATGAATACTCTAACCAAGACAACCGATTCAGCGAACCGTAGAACTACATATAGTATATTAATGTTTCTTTCTTCATGTCATCTATACATACCCTAA
Source organism: Thinopyrum elongatum (assembly GCA_011799875.1). Taxonomy (NCBI): domain Eukaryota; kingdom Viridiplantae; phylum Streptophyta; class Magnoliopsida; order Poales; family Poaceae; genus Thinopyrum; species Thinopyrum elongatum. Next base: position 380,847,915 of record CM022301.1, read on the forward strand.
ATCATGTTGTCATTATTTAATGATTACAAACTGATTATTCATTTTTCTACTCCATAGAAGCTGTGATACTTTGTTATTAGAGTTTGCAATGCCACAATGGCAATGAACTCAGTCGGGAGACTGCAAGGTACAAAAACATAACATTGAGTTATGAATATGTTTCAATAATATCCTTATCAATATACTAACAGTTATGCCTTTATACAGATATCACCTGGATTTATTCAGGAAGGAAATCTGTCATGCCTTGATAAAGCATGCTCACATTCATCTTATCCGGACAGCCTGAGATGCCAGCATTTGAGGACGAGAGCCAAACAACATCGGATGAGGCTTTGATAGTTTATCCCTTTCGAACCAGTTGGTTGTGTTCTATTAAACGTGTTTGACAATGGATGTGCGAACTTTCTGCATGTAATGAGATTATGGTAGTAACAGACAATATCTTTATTACGCGTAGCATACCTAATACTTTCAATATTTGGCGCTCATTGAGTTCTTATGTTTGAACTATTAGTTTTATTGCTTAAATTTGGCTACATTATGGAAATGTGTTTTTGTTACATCTAAAAAATTTTATACCATATCAATGATTTCAAAAACGTTCAATACTTCACTATCTTCACATACTCCTATTTCATGAAACATATTTGACAAATGCTAGTTAGATATAACTTTCCTACGCATAACATACTAATTCACCAGTATTGTCGCGATATGTATGCCATACCCATACCTTTTCATTCTACTTAATATTCCTTTTCACCCCAAGCTCGTTTCCATGTGTTTATTACCATCTTAAATTATAACAAAATTATAGATTTCACAAACATTTTATTTATCAAAGAATGTCCAATCTCCAGACTACATGACACATAATTCACAACTTTGCTATTTTTGATACATCATATCGGGATACAACATAACAATTATATCGTGTTATATTGGCATATTTGTTTTCACTTAACACAAATACACATCTAGTTGACATATTTATGTTAAAAAACATATTTGCCACATGATTTTTTTTTAAAAATGTTGTGTTAAGTGAATGTGTAATTCTCAAAGCATGACACCAAATCACAATATAGAACATCTTTCAATTTGCTATTTAGTGACACTTCATTTGTGCACTGTTCTTAATCATTTTTCATGATTCAATAATGCGTGTCATAAGTTAATATGTGAATACTTTAAAACTATTTCTATGATTTATCACTAATCCTAATCAACATGTTTTTGTGAAATGTAAAACATTTAATCGCCATGTCGACTTTCAACAAACTTGAAGCATATTTACATTTTCATTTAGGATGCAAACCATAACTTAATATTCGTGTTATATAAAATATAGTTTTCACATACAGAAAGACACATCTAGTTGACATTTATGTAAAAGTTTTTATTTGCACAACCCTATTTGAAAAATACTAAAGATATAACATATTTAACCTATAAACATGTTAACTATCGATATCATACAGTCACATGCATATGATATTAGAATATTTCATTGAATTATATCATTCTGTGTTCAATTTCAATCATTTCTATTTCACATTTAGTATGTCATATGTGTATATGGAATCTTACAAGTAGTTATACTTTCAGAGCTATTCCATCATTTCATAATGTTTTTGTCACTTTGTAATATGTGATTTTTCTGATTTTTTTTCTATGGGGATATATGACAATTGTTTTTTTGTGAAATCATAAAATTTACCTTGCTTTTACATAAGGAATGCATGAGATTTTTTTTTGCACTTCACATTTTGATTAATTTTTTAATCATGATTTTTTCCCACTTCACAAAATTTTTGTCGCCTTAGAAATATTATAATATGTTTCTAACAGATAGCATATGTCCCCTTTTCAACACTTCCAACGAAATAAGATCCACATTTGAGAAGTTCGAATTTTAATTCATTACAAAATACATATATGTTCTAAACAAGATAGCATAGTTGACACGTGCTTTTCATATCTTTTCATTCAATATATGTGGATATTTTAGTGAATCTTCAGCTCTTCTTAACTTCTCCTTCATGATTATTCTTTTCTTCCTCATGGGATACACCTCCTACTTTTTCATCATGTAAATATTAGTTATATAACTGAATGAAATGTTTTTTTAAAAGCATTAATAAGAGTCAAATGAAAAAAATTATCTAACATTCATGGTGTTAATGAAATCTCAATAATATTCCACCTTATGTAGAAAGTCTTGTTTGGATGCTTGCTCTTGTTATCTCTGTTCCAACATCTTTTCTCTGCTGTTCCATTGCCATATAACTCAAAAATACATCCCACTGTCAGTCCTAATTAATCATTCCAAATCCATCATCATAAATATGAAGTATTTTCCGTGGGGACCACCTCCATGTGCAATGCCTTGAGTTGGAATTATGTTTGTGAAATCTATGAGCTTGAAGGAGTCCACTTATTCTCATCATTTTATCTATTTCAATCTTCCCAAATTATTCTAAATGCATGAATGTAGCAATCCTACATCCGCCCTTCAATTTTTCAGAACATACAATTCCTCCGAGCTAGCCCTCCAATACCAGGGGGGGTCCTCATTGAAGATGTACTACCCGTCAACCAAATTGATCTAAATATATGCTTCAACTTCAAGACCCAATACATCATATCACCAATAATAGTTCCTGGACAAAACCCCCCACCCCGAAATTGTTATAAACATACTCGAACTTGCCGAATTTGATGAACAAAGTTGTGTATAAACCTGGTGCTTGTTGACCAGTGGCTACCCATATTATTTTGAACAGTAAATTGTGGCAACCAGCTCTGTGGTCATGGTTTGCAGCACATAAAATGTTTGCTTGACTATTTAATCTTCATCTGCAGTTCTTCTGGAGTTACAATCTCCCCAGTCATTGGATCCCAGCAGCAAGTATTTTTCCATGAAATGATGCATAATACTTACCATCTGACATCAACATTCTTAAGCTAGGATGCTTCTTTCTCTTTCATAGTCATGATGGCGTATCTCACAGTAGTTGAACCTTCCACACCAGGTTTATATCCAACAGGAAGGAATCTGATAACATCCCTTTCTGATGAATACCCCAATTAATGGCGGTATTTGTTTCTTTTGAATAACAGCTTCTTTGAACACATTGTTACAAATCAGGTTATTCCACTTTTTGGCAACGTTATTAGCTTTCAAGACATCAATAGGATGGGAAGGCACTTTTGATAAGATTATATGTTTTAAATCATCTGGAAGAACAGCTACTCACCTGTCTCCCTCGATCATACCTCTTCCCATCCTTTTTTACCTAAACTCTTCAATTTATGAATTTATTCAATAACACAAGTTAGCTGGAAGCATCTCAACGTTAATATTTTTATTAAAATATTTAGTAGAAGGTCATGTTAAAATTGTGAAGCCACTAATATTTTGGACTAGCAATTTCACATAGAGTTTGTGAATTATGATATATACTTTTCAACTGTAGTAATTTTTCATATAAGTGATATATGATACATACTTTGGAATCCTCTTGATATTTTCATATAGCGTACCAAGTGTGAATATGCTTTGGAATATAGTGTAACCAATCTATAGTCAAATTTTATGTTTCTTATATTACATATTACACAGACATTGCACCATTAATGTGAAATTTTTATAGAAGCATTACACAAGATATATCCATTTAGATTTAGGAGAAACTTTTCATATGCCAATAGAAGTCTTAACACAGGATAACTCAAAACTGGGAACTCATTTACCAATAAGAATCAACAATAACTAACTAGATTTCAGAAAATTGTACATAAGAATAAGAAACAAGCCATACCTTGTGAATGTAGTGGCGGACAATATAACTGTTAAGATAAGATGCAGATCTATGATAGCGGAAGAAGCTCTTCCTTTGTTGAATGACACCAGACAGTTCCTATTTCTTAATAGACTTCAATGTGAAGTATAGAGCAAAGGTAGAGAAGATGTAGTTGGAGAAAGGTTGTGTTTGGGCGCCCGTAAGGTAAGATAAGTAACTAGTCCAAGATTCCCACAACACCCTCCCTTAAGTTGTCCGTTCGTACGTGGTACTCATTACCAGTCACTGAAAATGAATTACATTTCCTGTCAAATGAGCTTTTGTCACATGATCTCTTCAATAGGTCTATAATGGTAAAATTATAACTGCAGCTTTCAAACTATTTATTTTACTTTTGGCCGCTTGGTACTTATCGAAAGGTCAATTCAGATTTTTCCATCCCATGGTTGTTGTCCAGAGATTCGCTATTCAATCATTATGTCCTCATTTCTATACCTATAACAGTGGCTAATCTTCTGTTTAGAAAAATTCAATTCTTAATCCAAAAAAACCATATCATTTTGTTTGTATAATGAAATATATATCATAAAATATTTGTGATTGGCATCAGAAAAAAATGTATATTTTTATAACATATTTTATCCTTTGTTAACTATATTCTGTACTTGAAATATAATAATTTCCTTCTAAAAAATGATTTTCTATTTTTGGATACAATGTTTAATTTGATTCTATGACATGATGCTTCAGGCTTTCAAATTATTCCCTGAGAATTTCGTCTGTCCTTCTTTGTTGCACAATGCTATGATAGTGATATCTCCAATGCATGTCGCTTTGTTGTCCACATGTCTCTTAAAGTTTCTATAAATTGCATCATTACTACTAGCATAGAAGAGAAGCATTTCAGTGCAATGCCTCCGAAAGAGTAAAGATAGTTGATGAATCGCCACCAAAAAACCAAACAAGTGCAAATGCCTTGGTGGTTGACCAGCTTCAAGCAGCTCCAAAACCAGTTTCATGAGGCCTCTAAAGATGAAGCTGTCTTATGACGAAGAAGAAAATCACAACCTCTTTCTCTTCAAACATAGAGATGAAAGTTTCTCATTTATCTAAAGAGGTAATTGATTTACTAAGGCCTTGCTTTAATTGGTTAAGGAAGTGAAGGCATTGCAAGGATGGGAATAATGCAACAAAAAGAGTTTGTTCAAGTTATTCAGAGCCCATAGAAAACTTCAATTATTCTCGTCCTCTGATGATGAGTCTAAGAATAGTTGTTCCTAGCACTATTGTTTCAGTGTGTTAAAGTACTTTTCTAACGTAATGATGATGCATAGAATCTTATTATGTTGTAATATTTATGTTTATGTGAATTTTTTATCATGTATTATATTCTCTGATGATAATTTCATAATTTAAAAACCAATATATCTGAAAGCATTACTACTATCACATAATGTAAAAAGTATGTTATAAGATATGATATTAAAAAGGACTATTTTCCTTAACCACAAATAATTATTAAAAAAAATTTTTTTTTTTTTTTGAAAAAAAAATCGAGTCCATCTGATAAACTTAATAAGTCTACATACTTTGCACACAAACTAACATCTATTACAATAACTTAAGTCTCGTGCACCGCAAGTACATCACACATTATAAACACTTGTCAGTAACTAAAATATCTGGCCTCTGCTCAAAGGTTTCCTCATCACCTATAGAATAGAAAATAGGACATTCAAACTTTTATTAATAAACTGGTATTTGAAATTGATTATACTACAATGTAAATCTATATTTATAGTTTTGCATACGCAAAGGTTTTCACTCCAAGCTCTTATTCGTAGTTTCAACACTTCAATTCCTCATTCTCGTTTCATCGATGACACCTGGGGACTAGAAACTGTATAGTATAAGTCAACTATATTTAAATCAAAGAAGAAATATTTGAATGTTTATTAATTTTCTTTGCTGCTACCTGGGCTAGAAAGTTGTATTGGATCGTATTGCTCTTGTAACTTCATCACTCAGCACCAAACCTTTGGGTGCTACAACAAGCATTTCAAGACTAGCTCATAGATGCCGGTGCTTGTCCTAATAAGTAATTTTCTCACGATCATCATAAATATGAACTAATGACCCCATGGGCCTCCACATACACGGTGGTGTTGCGTAAATGTTTATGTTGAGGATATCTATCACTTATGATATCCATGATACTTGTGTCTCTGACTCTGATTTCATCTTCCAGTAGTTGCATGAAGAGCTAATTGCTGCAATCCCATCATCATCATGATTAGGCTTAAGAACATGAACATTCCTTCGAATATATAGTTCATCTTCTGCAGGATTTTCACTATAATCATGACATGAGTTACCATATTTTATTCCAAAGATATGCTGAACTTTTGAGTAACCCGTATATGGGCTCGCCAATTATAGTTCCTCCGCACGCACTCCACGTTTGAAGAGTTGATGAAGCCGCCTTGCCATGCAATACTGATGTAGCAATCCAATGGTATCAACCTTTGTTGTGGTAGTTTCCAGTTGCTATCCATATTATTTTTGATAGGGTAAAACCCTGGCATCCATCTTTGTGATCATGATCAGCAGCACAAGTAAATCTCGGCCCTGGCTGTTTACCCTCATCCTCTGGTTCATTTGTGAGAAGATTGTATTACCCACCTGGGATCCCAACATCAAGATGCTACCCACATGAACAAACCATCAGACTTTTGCCATTGCCTGACTCAGTTTATCCTTAAGCAGTTGTTCAAGAACTCATCCTCAAAAGAGCTCTGGCATTCCTTGTTCAAGTGTTGAAATAACGAACTACTTTGGTATCTCTCCACAGGTAATGAATCTGCTAGTTTTCTGTTTTTTCTGATATACCAGAAGAGGTTGGTTATTTTGTGCTGTCCAGAGTAGTTTTCTTGAATATCCTATTGTATCAGTTATTTTTTTTCCACCTTTTTGCAACAGTCTGTAGTTCCAAGGATTTGATTTGGGTGACAGGTTACGGAAGAGAATATGAATCTGCTTAATGTCATCTGGAAGTACACAGCCAGATGCCCCTGTTTTCATTATGATCTCATCACTCAAGCCTCATTGGATGTTCTATCTTCATGTCATTTAAAGATGTTTAATTGTTTTATCAATACTTTTTCATTATATCACCATTAAATTCATCTTCTAATATATTAATATAATACTTTCGCATTTCATAGGTTAATAGATAATATTTCAATTCAATATTCCAAACCCAGACAAAATCTTAAATTTGCAACGTCATACTTATACATTGCGTTGAAGCTAATTTAATTCACATTAGTTTTAAATACATCATATAAGCATATGATGCATATTAAATATCACATTTCATACATTACAAAAAGATGCATATGCAAATTCTGTATTTGAAATGTGTACTTTGTGTATTTAAAACTATCTCTAGTATATCACATTTCACCTTGGCTTCATGCAGTATACTCAATCAAAATGTCAAATTAAAGAATTAACATATACACACTATTGTTCCACTCCTATCATAGAATTATATCAATATCAAAGGTTTAAAAACTATGAAAATTGAATATCAACATTACTTAAAACTACAAATTTCACATTGTTTTGGATGGTTTCAATACTTCAACATCAAATAATCTATTAGGTCACACTTTTCCCATCACAGAATGTGAATTTATTCGTAGCCACAAATAATAACTATACAATTTCGACACATAATAGATGTGTGAATTTGTAAACTTTTTTGTATTTTTCCAATTTTAACACTTTGGTTTATGCCTTCGATGGGAAATTAACATATATCTTTAAAGTACTATTTATCTATTCATACACATATCATAATGAAAAAAAATTCATCACAAAAATTTAAAACATAATTTTTTTGCACATTTTTGTTACATAGTATGACATGACAATTTTGTAACATCTATTAGATATCACATATGTACATGAGGGCATATATCATCTTCGGTTTTCTGTTTTTGACATTAGGTCAAAAAGTTTCACATATCGCAACAATACACATCTACGTCATAATCATACTAACCTGATCAGTTTTCACCATATGCTTGCTTTATTACAAACAAATTTCAAGAACAGAAACACATCTTTTTCCATTGGTAGAAACTGAAGAAGAATTGATAGATTTATTCCTACATCTCTCTCGTGTAGCCCCCCGCGCCCGACGTCGTTCCCCGATGCCAGACGCAGCTCCTGAGCCCGAAGGCCACCATTGACGCCTTGCCCTTGCCGCCGCCGTGCAAAACCCAGGCGAAGCCCCCCCCTTTGATCATCCCGATATCGCCCATTTATTTCTCATGCTTGCATTAGAATTGTGCTTGCTACGAAAACTGATCACCCTGTCTAAGACCCTGCTTTACCTATTCTGATGCTAGCCTGTTTATTGTAAACCGGCTATTTGATAATTCCTGCATATCCTAACCTGTTTAGTCCTAGTGCTGGGTAGAGACCCTATCAGTGCCACGCACTTATTCCCGCTCCGCCTCGCTGGTCGTCACAAGACCCGATCCAACACGGATTGAAGACCCAGGCCCCTAACCGCACCATCCCACCCCTCCCCTTATGGTTAACGACACTGCCAAGCGTTACTACTCGAGTGCCGAGGTGAAGCTCTTTGAGCACTCGAATGTGTCACATCTGTAGAGTTAGCTAATTCGGGGACGTGTCATCGAGGTGATTCCTCCTTCACCACTTCCGGAATGGACGCTGTGTCGTACAACACTCAATGTGGAACTCCATCGAGGGTGAATCCTCCGAGTTCCACGCTGTGACAATACACAATCGGTAGGAATCCAACGAGGGTGATACCTCGTCCCCCTGTGTTTTGGACACACGGATACTTGGACTTACAAACTGTTACTTGGATAGGCGGGTCGACCCGAGGGTACCCGCGTGCGCCTAAGTGGCGAGTGTTTGTGAAGACGGGTGCCAGTGTGTGCCCGAGTGTGATACAGGCGCGGGCCGGGCATTCTTAACCCTTGCACAAGTCCCCGAAACGGGGCGACGGGGTCAAACATCTTCCTGAGTCTCTGCTGTTAACCGCAAGCTTTACCCGCAAGCCTAGTTCCCAACGATTGGATTTTGATCCAGAGCAATCCTCTGGTCTGATAGACTAACCATCACGTGGGCATAGTATGGGCTTTCTGCTCGTATGCAATCAGCGAAAGCTCTGTCAACTTCCTTATCAGCATGGCGCAGTGTCGATCGTGTCGGCCACCCGAGGCGATGTCTGGTATCCCCCCTGTGCGCAACGACCCGAGGGTGAGGGGCGATGGCCAAGACCCACCTTGCGCTTAGGATGTAGACCGCGGGGACCTCCCTGCTGAGCTGTAGGTAGGGCTGCGGTGTGGTCGTTTGGCCGAGGCCGGGCATGACCCAGGAAAGTGTGTCCGGCCGGAAGTTAATCGAGCTTGTTGGGTAAGTTGGTGCACCCTGCAGGGAAGAACATTTCTATCGATTAGCTGGTCCTACGGTAAAGGACACTCGAGTTGTATCCTGATGATACATTTTGTAGACTGGATACGTGATATGAGGCTCTGGGATTGCTTCTCGCAAGGAGTCGAGAAGGGATCTCGGACGAGGTTGATGACTGTTGGCTCTGGATTGCTTTCTCGCAGGAGTTCGAGAAAGGATCTCTGGGTGAGGAGGAGACTTAATGATACTGCTACTTATATAAACTGTTCTACTCTCTTTCTACTGCTGCAAGACCGCTGAAGATCCTAGTCTTCGACAGGACTAGCCTTCTCTCTGTTCTTTGCATTTCTGCAGCCCAGTCCACATATACAAGCCTCCCTTTGAAAATGGGCATATGTGTATAGATCCTTGCTTGCTGAGTATTCTGAGTACTCACGGTTGCTGCTTTGTTTTTCCCTTTTCTCCCCATATCAGTTTTGACGTGACCAAGACGGAGCCCCTGACGACACGGCCCTGCCGACGATCGCTATTGCTACCACCCAGAGGATGGAACTACTATGAGGTGACTGACGACCAGGAGTAGGATCGGAGAGGGTCCCGCAGGCAGGAGGCCTAACGCCTTTCAATCATAGTGTTTTATTTTGCCCCGCCTTTCTAAAGGCCTTTCTGTTTCTATTTCATATCTGTACTCAGATATCTGATGCTTTCCAGCTGACGCTTGTTCGCAAGCTTATGTATTCGAGCCCTCGAGGCCCTGGCTGTAATATAAAGCTTGTATGACTTTTTATTTTTAGAGTTTGTTGTGTATCTTCCCTTGAGTCCTTGGCTTGATCGTGTGCATTTGCGTGTATGTTAGTGCAACGATTGAGCCGGGGGCGTCACAAGTTGGTATCAGAGCCGACTGCCTCTAGGAACCCACCCCCTCCAATCCTTGGCCGAAGTTGAGTCTAGTGGTCCAAACTATTTACTAACTTGGTGTGTGGCTTCGGGCAACGTCGCCAATTGGTGGGTATTAGGATCTTTTTACTCCTCGACCTTTTACTCTGGACTCTGATTCTCTTCCTTTCGGGTTAACTAACGTTTACTAACGCCGACACTTAGGATCTCATAATTCGCTCCACCCGGAGAGCTGGATATCTGTGCGATTTCCCTGACATTGATCTGATTAGTCTGATAACGTTTCCCTTTCCATTGTTTGTAAAAAACCTTTCTCTCCGAGATCGGTTTATATCTTCTCCTTGTCTTTTGACAATCATGAGTTTTCCTCTGTTTCGATGGATCGTTTTCTTTTCCCACCACACCCTGCGACGCAGCTAACCAGCTGTTCGAGCAGGGATACATCCGAGTACTTCTTTATCCACTGGGGCAGATGTCATACCGTTACATACCCCAGTAGCTATCTCCTCCAGATACCCGCAAAGACTTTTGGATTTATTGTGCCATCCCGTGAAGGATTAGGCTGTGTCCTAATGCAAGAGCGTAAAGTTTTGCTTATGGCTCACGTCAGTTGCGCCCACATGAAGAGATTATCCGGTACATGATCTAGAACTAGCTGCTGCTCTGCACTGCAGTTGTGGGCGACATTACCTTCTTGTAATCGTTGCGAGATCTACACGGATCATAAAAGTCTGAAGTACTTGTTCACTCAGCCATCTCTTACCTCGCCTCCGTCAGCAAAGATGGATGGAGGCTTGCGACTATGATTTGTGGGTATTTCCTACCCCGGGCAAGGCTACGTGATGGCTGATGCCTTAAGCCGCAAGTCCTATTGCGACAACCTCATGGTTAGGCGAGCTCAACCTCGTCTTTTTGAGAACTGCGCAAGCTGAATCTCGTATTGTTCCCACAGGGCTCTCTTAATAACCGTGATACAACCAGATCTTGAGAAAGCTGTTGAATGCGCAAGCTAAGATGCTGAAATTGATTTGATGAAGAAGACCTCACCTTGTATTACAGGTATTTCTCGCTGTCTGAAGATGGAACCTTGTATTTCAGAAACCGCATTGTCGTACCTCGCTTCGGCTTATGACCGACAAGGTCATGAAGGAGCACATGATACCACCCCGCTGTCTATTCATCCGGGTAGCAACAAGATGTATCATGATCTCCGTCAAGGTACTGGTGGTCTAAAATGAAGCAGGACTTTCTCGTATGTTGTCTGATGTGATGTTTTGTCGTCGCGTTAAAGCGAACATCAAAACTAGCTAGAATTCTGCAACACTTCCTATTCCTCTATGGAAATGGGATAAGGTTCGATGGATTTCGTTACAGGAACTTCCCAGTTCCACAAAGGGTCACATGCTATTCTTGTCGTCGTCGACCAACTCTCTAAGGTTCACACTTTCTGCCTTCTGCCAAAGAGACTTCCCTGCTAGTCAGTTAGCAGAGTTGTATATCTCCAAAGATTGTTTCACTCACGGTATTCCAAGGAGATCGTTCGGACCAGTGGCGGCCTTTTCACTTCCAATTCTGGAAGTTTTTCAAACAGCTATGGGAACCTCATATTACCCTGGAGTTCAGCTTACACCCCCAATCCCAGGCCAAGTTGAACGAGTTAATCAAGGGCTTGAAGACATGCTTCGGCTTGTGTTATATCGTTTGGCAAGAAGGGGAAGAATCTCTCCGTATGCTGAGTTCTCTTATAACACAGATACAGCCAGTTTGAAAATGGCCCCCTTCGAAGTACTCTATGGACGTAAGTGTCGAACCCCTCTGAATTGTTCAGAAACTGGGGAACGGCCGCTCGGGGGTCGGATATTATTCAACACGCCCGTATCGCCGTGAAAATCTCAAGGCGGCTCAGGACCGCCGGAAGGTAACTATGACGCAACGATGGGGTTTGACTTATCACACTGGTGATCAGCCTTATCTGCGAGTCACCCCGATGAAAGGCCTCACCGTTTTTGGAATCAAGGGCAGCTAGCTCCACGCTACTTGGTCCTTTTCCGCATAATTGCAAGACGTGGTCAGGTGGCGTATAATTGAGTTGCCCGCCGCAATTCTCTCATATCCACGACGTCTTCCATGTGTCGCAACTTCGTAATCTCTTCAAGGAATCTCCCACCGAGCTGTGGATCACAGTGTCTCGAATTGCATGATGATCCTATCTTATAAGGAGCATCCGATCCGCATCCTTGATGAAGCTGAACGTCGAACTCGTCAGAGGTTACCAAGTTCCCAAGTGCAGTGGTCAAATCATACTGGATGAAGCCACTTGGGACGCGGGATAATCTTCGTGCGGAATAACCCCGCAACTTTTTCCTTCTACTCTTAATTCCGGGACGAGAATTCTTGTTAGTAGGAGATTTTTGTAACACCCCCAGTGGTTAGCCACAGTATTCCTTTTGATAATGCCATGTCTCATGTTTACGTGCAGATCATCATTGCGTCATATTGCATTTCACACTCCTAACTCCAATTCAAATTTAAAATGAAAGTGAAATATAAAGTTGTCCAAATAAGAACTAAAATGTTCATAAATAGTAGATAAATCAGAGGCTATGTTAAAATTGTAAACACATTATTAAAATTGGATAATGACTCAAACAACTTAAACAGTGACTGAAAATAACATTTAGTAGCCTTTTTTATTTAAAACAAATATGAATGATGTTTGCCCAAACTAGTTTTTGGTGTTAGGGTAAAGCATGGTATTTATGGACTAGGTCTTCCTTTTACAAAAACCATTTGGGGCCTAAACAATTCCAGAATAAAAAGAAAGAAACAGAAAAAGAAAATAGAAAGATGCTACTGTGCACTCCACCAGCCCAGTGAAGCCACGTGCGGCCCGGCCCATCATCCCCGGCCTTTCTCCCCCACCTCTCGCCACTGCTCTCCCGCGCTGCTGTCGGACCGCGCCGCCGCGCCCCAGGCCCCCCTTCTCTTGCTCGACAGCGCCCTACAGGAGCTCGCCCCGTGGAATGAGCCAGCCCCCGTCACCTCCCTCCCCTCGCTCACCTCTTCCCCTCTCTGTTCCTCCTCGCCCACACAACACCCCACATCGCCGCGCCCCGCCGTCGTCAATCCATGGCCAACGACCACCGTTTGCCCCCTGCCGTGCCCAAACGCTCCGCGAGCGTCGACTACGTCTCAGCCGCGAAGAAGTTTAAGCCACAAGTGCTGCATCGCCGGCTCCGTCATCATCGCTCCATTCTGCACCACGTCCGCCTCCGTCGAATTCGCCGGCCTCCGTCCGTCCCCAGCTCGTCTGTCTGCTCAAATCGAGTCACTGTGAGCCGCAGTGTTTTTCCCCTCTTTCTCCATTCGGTTCCGTCCTCGTAGCCGTGCCCGTCGTCGTGGCCGAGATGCCTCGCCGCCGGCCATGGCGCTGCCGTGGCCTGGACCACCTTTCGTCGTGTCAGCGGTCTTAAGCTCAGCGTGCTCCCAGAGCTCGTAGCGCTAGTTATTTCGTCAAGCCGTGCACCGTAGCACCGTCGCCGTCCTTCCCGTACTTCGCCGCCGCCCACCGCTCGCTCCCATCGACTCCGGCCATCCCCGGACCTCCTATTGCCTCCCCTGATGCCGCGCTTGTGCGGGGTACCTCCTGGTGCCTCCTCCGCCGCTCCCGTGGCCTCCCGTGAGTCTCCCCGAGATCCGAGGTCACCGGCGGTTAACCGCCGGCTGTAGTTAGCCTTTAGGGCTTAATTAGCCTGCTATCTAACCCTATACAGACACTGACCAGCGGGCCCCTGTACTGTACTTTTTAACTAACCCCTGCCCTGACCTGTAGACCCCACTAGGCTAATTAATTGATTTAGATTAATTAAACTGCTGTTAACACCTCTGTCATGACAGCTGGGTCCCACTGGACCCAGTTGACCTAGTCAACTTGCTGACTAGGCAGTGCCGTCAATGACATGTGGACCCCTGGGCCCCTTTGAAAGTAATGGTCCATGTTGACTGCTGAGTCGGCAGTCAACTGGGACCCACCTGTCAGTTTAGCGTACAGTTGGTGGGTACACTTCTGTGTACCCGTAGCAATTTGTCTATTTAATTCGAATTTAAATTTATTCCAGAAATTAATAAAAACTTTAGAAAATCATATAAATAATCGTAACTCAGATCGAAAACCTTATACATAAGTTGCTCAGAACAACGAGACGATCCGAATACGCAGTCCGTTCATCCGTCACACGTCCCTAACTATCCGAACATGGAACCGTTCCCTCTGGTCATCTGTCTGACAAATGTCCGGAATCGGGAAAACATTCCCGGATGGATTCCCCCTTCCTCGGTGACGTGCAACCATACGTTAGACACACCCGGCACTGCATATTGTCATGCCGTACTTTGCGTTGCTCATGTTTGCTCTATATTTATACTGTTTCCTCCTCCCCTCTTCTCTCTTGGTAGCCCCCCGACCCCGACGTCGTCCCCGAGGCCGACGCATCCCGAGCCCGAAGGCACCATTGACGACCTTGCCCTTGCCGCCGAGCAACCAGCAAGCCCCCCCTTTGATCATCCCGATATCGCCCATTCTATTTCTCATGGCTTGCATTAGAATTGCTGTTGCTACCACGCTTTACCTATTCTGATGCATAGGCTGTTTATTGTAACCTGCTGTTGATAATTAACCTGCATATCCTAAACTGTTTAGTCTAGGCTGGGTAGAGACCATCAGTGACCCCACTTTCCCGACTGCCCGCGTTGGATCGTCAGAAGACCCATATCAACGGGATTGAAGACCAGCCCCGACACCGCACATCACCCCCCCTTAGTTGGTAACGACACTGCAGCGTTACTATCGAGTCGAGTGCCGATGGTGAAGCCTCTTTGTAGCACTTCGGATGTTACTCTGTAGAGTAGCTATTCGGTCGTGGTCATCGAGGGTGATTCCTCCTTCCCATTCCCCGGTAACGACGCTGTCGTAGAAACACCTCAAGTGTGAACCCATCGAGGGGTATCCTCCGAGTTCACCTGCAGACACATCGAGTAGGAATCCAACGAGGGTGATACCTCGGATTCCCCTGATGTTATGGACACACGGTACTTGGACTTTACACTGTTACTTGGATAGGCGGGTCGACCCTGAGGGGTACCCGCTGCGCCTAAGTGGCGAGTGTTGTGAAGACGGTGCCAGTGTGGTGCCCGAGTGATGAATACGAGGCGCGACCGGGCATTCTTAACCCTTGCAGCATGTCCTCGAGACGGCGACGGGTCACATCTTTTCGTGAGTCTCTCTCCGTTACCGCAGGCCCCTAGTCCTAACGATTTGGATATTGATCCGAGCAGGCCTCTGGTCTGATAGCACTAACCATCACGTGGCATAGTATGGGCGTTCTGCATCGTATGCATCAGCCGAAAGCTCTGTCAGACGGTCCAGTTCAGCATGGCGCACGGTCGGATCGTTCGGCACCCGGCGATGCTGGTATCCACCCTGTGCGCAACGACCCGAGGGTGGAGGGGGCGATGGCCAAGACCCCCTTGCGCTAGGATGTAGCCGGGGGGACCTCTCTGCTGAGCTGTAGTAGGGCTGCGTGTGTCTTTTGGCCGAGGCCGGGCATGACCCAGGAAAGTGTGTCGCGGCCGGAGTTAATCGAGTGTTGGGTAAGTTGGTGCACCCCTGCAGGGAAACATTTCTATCGATATCCGGTCCTACGGAAAGGACACTCGGAGTTGTATCCTGATTGATCAATTTTTAGAACTGGATACTTGGATATGAGGCTCTGGGATTGCTTCTCACAGGAGTCGAGAAGGGATCTCAGGACGAGGTTGATGACTGTATGGCTGGGATTGCTTTCTCGCAGGGTCGAGAAAGGATCTCTGGTGAGGATGAGACTTAATGATACTGCTACATTATATGAACTGTTCTACTCTCTTCTACTGCTGCAGAGACCGCTGAAGATGCTAGTCTTCGACAGGACTAGGCCTTCTCTCTATTCTTGCATTTCTGCAGCCCAGTCCACATATACAACGCCTCCTTTGAAAATGTTGCATATGTAGTGTAGATCCTTGCTTGCTGAGTACTTCGAGTACTCACGGTTGCTTTTGTTTTCCTTTTCTCCCCATATCATTTTGACGTGACCAAGATACGGAGCCCCTGAGACAGCTGCCCTGCCGACGATCGCTATTACTACTACCCAGAGGTTGATACTAATGAGTTGACTGACGACCAGGAGTAGTATCAGGGTCCCGGCAGAGGCCTACGCCTTTCGATCATAGTGTTTTTATTTTGCCCCCTTTCTAAAGCCTTTCTATTTCTATTTCATATCTGTACTCAGATATCTGATGCTTCCGCTAACGCTTGTTCGCAGCTTAGTTATTCGAGCCCTCGAGGCCCCGGCTTGTATATAAAGCTTGTGTGACTTTATTTATGTTTTAGATTTTGTTGTGATATCTTCCGTGAGTCCTTAGGCTTGATCGTGTGCATTTGCGTGTATGATTAGTGCACTATTAGCCGGGGGCGTCACATATTGGAAGAAGAAAAAGAATTGATAACATACAAGAATCCAAAGACAAAGAAAAGTTTTGCCTTTCTTTTATGAGATCATATTATGTGTATATCTGGCACCAACTCACTTGTCACAATATCAACAGAGTTATTTGCTAGGTGCTTTGGAAGTATGTCAAAGGTTCCTCTAATGAATTGGTGCACTTTTGCTGTGAATTATTAATTAGAGATATCAAAGACACTAGGACAAAGAAGTCAGGAACACAACCTTCAAGGCTGTCTACACATCCTTATTGTGAGTACACGATTCCAGTTAAATATAATTACTGATTTTATCTATCATTTTGCTCAAGTTTTTTCGAAACAATGTCTAATTATTTATGCGACCTTATATGTGTCCCAGGTAATCTATGCAATACTTGTTAAGCAGTCAGTTATCAATGTACGCTGGAACACACTCGTATTAAGTCCTTACGAGTGATATGATTGATGAATTGGAGTCCCCTTGTCTAAGATAGGCGATGATGAACAACTATTGAGTCATTCTGGTATCTTGCTCAATAATTTTTTTAAACATGATTATAGATATACCATGCCTCACTCATTCCATGTATAATTATATTCTCCATTTTGAGGATGAAGAAAGTTGTCAAAATATCCTTTATTTCAATCTAACAAGTTTTCCGAACAAGAAGAAAGCTATTCTAATGATCGGAAGTGTTTCTACACCACAAGATGAAGGTCATACACTAAGACATGTGTGCAATGCTTCAGACAGTCATGTAAACAAATTTTTTATTTAATCAGTACATCATGATCTACTTTCTAAAATGCTGATTTAAAAAATTCATGCAGACATGCGCCGGCGAAGGTCTTCCAAACGACGGAGAAGTACTACCAATGAGCAGGAGGTTGAACAAACTTGAGAAAGAAGCTTCTACATTTTAACTACAACAGCTTTTAATATATGTACTCATATTATGATAATACCTATATGCAGGTATTTTATCAATGAGCTAGAAGCATAGACCAACAATATACTGTTGAGAAATCGAAGGTGATGAAACACCACGAGACAATGTTGAAGAAGAAGCTTCAAGAAATTGATTCTAAAGGCTTATTGAAGTCAAGTCTCTTTCGAAAGAGTTGAGAAGTCTACTGGCAAAGATGCAGAATCATCCGAATCTGATCAACAGTTTGGAAACTAATGAGTTGGTATCTTCTCTTTGTCCAACTCTTCAAGTCTATTCATACTGCGGAAGAAACTGAGCAAGTTATTGCTGATAAATCAACAATCCGCTCAAACAGACTGTTAGTAAGAGTACTTCGATACTTCTTCAAAAGCCCGTTGCATGTAACTCTTGAAATTGCTGCGGCGCTACTATACTGCAATGGCTAGTATTGTTTCTCAGAACGAGGGAGTCTAAATGGATGATTTTCAACCAGTCAAGCAAAGAAGACCAAAAAGGTTATCAATAAAATAAAGAAGAAAACTAGTTCAAAAAAGAGTTCTGATGTTATGAAGTGAGTGCATCAGAGAGCATAACTGATCCTTCGCTTAGCACCAAGAGTGTTTTGGTATCAAAGAGCAATGATGATTGTTCCAGTGTAACTGATTGTGCTAAAATGTCCAAACAGTTCCAAAAAAGGTAACTTTTGCATCTTCTACGAAAATTATTGAAACCCCTGATGTCTACTACACAACTTGTTCATAGAGTCGTGTTGGGGCCTCCAAATGCAGAGTTTTGTAGGACATAGCAAATTTCCCCAAGTGATGACCTAAGGTTATCAATCCATGGGAGGTGTAGGATGAATGCTCGCTCTCAAACAACCCTGCAAACCAAATGATAAAAAGTCTCTTGTGTCCCCAACACACCCAAACAATGGCAAATTGTATGGTGCACTAGTTCGGGAAAAGATGTTGATAAAATGTAATATGGATGTATAGAATATATTTTTGTAATCTGAAAAATAAAAAACAGCAAAGTAGCAAGTGATAAAAACGGAGCACAAACGGTATTGCAATGCTTGAAAACAAGGCCTAGGGTCCGTACTTTCGCTAGTGCAGTCTCTCAACAATGCTAACTAATTGGATCATATAACCATCCCTCAACGTGTGATGAAGAATCACTCACCAAGTTCTTATCTAGCGAGAACATAAGAGAAATTATTTGTAGCTATTCTTTCCGATCGTCTATCCAAGGTTCGTACTAAAATAATACCAAGTATTCTTTTCGATCGATCTATCAAAGTTCGTACTAAATAACACTAAGTTTTCTTTCTATCGATCTATCAAGAGTTCGTACTAAAATAACACCAAGCAAATTCGGATTCATAATACTCATCCAACACAAAGAACCTCAAAGAGTGCCCCAAGATTTCTATCGGGAGAAACAAAAGACGAGAACGTGCATCAACCCCTATGCATAGATTACCCCAATGTACCTCGGGAATCCACGAGTTGAGTACCAAAACACTCAAGTGAATCAATAATACCCCCATTGTCACCATGGGTATTTATATGCAGACATACATCAAGTGTTCTCAAATCCATAAAAGTATTCAATCCGATAAACAAATCTCAAGGGGAAACTCAATTCACAACAAGATAGAGAGGGGAAAACACCACATGATCCACATATATTAACAAAGCCCGCGTACATCAAGATCATGACATCTCAAGAACACGAAGAGAGAGAGATTAACACATAGCTACTGGTACAAACCCTTACCCCGAGGTGGACTACTCCCTCTCATCATGGTGCCGCCGTGATGATAAGATGGCCATCGGTGATGATTTCCCCTCCGGCAGGGTGCCGGAACGGGGTCTAGATTGGTTTTTCATGGCTACAAGGGCTTGCGGCGGTGGAACTTCTAATCTAGGGTTCTCCCGAGGGTTTTTGAATATTGGCAATTTATGGGCGAAGAGGCGGTGCGGGAGGCCACCGAGGTGGGCACAACCCACCTGGGCGCGCCTAGGCCCCCAGGCGTGCCCTGGTGGGTTGTGCTCCCCTCGGAGCTCCCCTCTGGTACTTCTTTGGCCCACCGGGTGTCTACTGGTCCAAAAAAAATCTCCAAAAAGTTTCGCTGCGTTTGAGACTCCTTTGGTATTGATTTTCTGCGATGTAAAACAACAAAAAACAAACACTGGCACTGGGCACTATTTCAATAGGTTAGTCCCAAAAAATGTATAAGTGTTGCTATAAATAATGGTAAAACACCCAAGAATGATAATATAACAGCATGATACTTCATAAATTATAGATATGTTGGAGACATATCAACCCCTCCACCACATGATGCGTTAGAAATGTTGAAGAACACAGTGAAAGAAATGTATCAACATTCAACAACAGAAGTTCCAAGTGCAGTTGACAGATCATCTGGAGACAACACACAAGGAACATCCATGTTACTCATGAATCATCCTTACCTGTTGTCTGTAGTGAACTTAGATATTACCCCTCCACTTGGTCTGACTCAGATGCATCTATACTGCTTGACCAAATTTTTTGTAGACACAACATTTCAATATGTAAGCAGTCCACCTTTCATATGATGTTCAAATCTTTTTTTGAAGAAGCTCATCATTCGGTTTACTCATGATCAGGTTCAACCTAAAGATGTCATCATGAGTCGAGGTGTGAAAGATACTGTTGTGAGAGATAGTATTGAAGGAAGCATGTCACTACAAGACTCGGAAATCACAAAGTTAACTGAAAGACAGATATGGCTCAAGATTTACTAGTAACGTCCGGATCGGTTCAAATCAGTACCTAGGTGATGTCCCCAAAACGTCATTTCAGAACTCATGCTGTTGAATTTCATCAATTGTTGATGAGTTTCTAAATCTATTGGAGGAACTTCTTCAAATCAGCATACTACCGACAATGCATACACAATGTTGGAAACAAGGATTCAGAAGTTCAGCCTGACTTGTTGGATAATGTGTATAGGACTAAGAAAGAAAGTTCAAGTTTGTTTTTGGCAAAGGTTCTAAGAGTGGAAGCCAGTTCTGGAAAATACTGTCAAGGTTGGCAGTTGTTGCCACATAGTATATCAAAGATAAATTGAATGAGAGCTTACCTATTGCTCCTTCTGTACAGAAAGAGATAAGCAAAGTATTTCTGAGCAGTCGAGAAAAGCAAGTCCGTTCTGATGCTTCAACTCAAGATTTGCAAGATGTATTCTTAAAATGAAAGACAGATTGGAGTTGTTTCTGAATTTCAATCACAACCAACTCCAAATGATTCACAGGTGTTACAATTGATCATGCAAGAAAAGAAGAAAACAACTCAGATGTTGACATCAATGATAATGAAGTTTCCTCTCAAAGCTCAGATAAAAAGAAATGGTTTCAATTGACAGTGAAGAACACACTCAACCCCTGTGAGGAATGACTTTATAGTACCATTACTAAAAGAACCCACTCCTGGTGGAGAATCTTTCATGCATGCTGGAAGTGTAAACACACAACAAAATCAAGACCTCAAGGCTTTCAAAAGAAAGATGATATTGCTGAGGTTTATCTCAGCTTGTTTAAAAAAACAAGAATTCCCATCCTCAAAAGTTAACAAATTATATGAGGAACATATATGATGAACAAATTCAATGCTATAAATGACAGAAAGGATCAAAGGGAGACAGATGGAGGACACGTTATAATTGGTCCTGCATCAGTATCTGAAAGAGAATTGTGAAAGCTGTTCATCCAAATGGGAAGGTCTGCCTCAATATGATGTGGCTTTGTTCCAATGCTATAATGCAGATTGACATTCAAGGACCAAAATTATCTTAGACCAACATTAATAGTAAGTTTTCGTGTGATTCAAAAATTTTATTTTGTAAATTTCTCATAATAATGTTCTAACTCCTCTTTTCAAATCAGATTGAATTAACCAAAAGTTTGAAGAAGTGTGATCATAAATATTGGCGAGAGAGCTGGCTAAGTATTCCTTGAAAGAAATTGAGCAAGTAATCTTTTTATTTATACAATGATTATGTGTTGTATTCATGTATTAGTATAGTTATGTGCCTAACATATTAAATTGATCCTTAGATTTTCTGGCCAACGTGTAAAGATAACCACTGGATTGCAGTTGTGGTTAACTTTACCCAGAATGTTAGAAGTTTAATGACTCAAAAAGCATTGTCAAAGATGGAGAAGAACGCTACAAGACTATTGAAAAATATGGTGTTTTACATTTAATTTGTGCTGATTACTGAGATTTCTATTCTACATATATTTCTCCTTTTACATAACAACTAAAGTAAATAATAATTTTTTCTTCTGATGAATTAAGTAATGCCAATTTAATATTTTGTAGACTTGAATCTCCAGAAGGCATTTAGTGAAGCAAACTGTTTTCCTAGTCAAAACATTGAACAAATGAATACTACTACAAGACAACCGAGATTCAGCTGAACACGTAAGAACTACATATAGTATATTAATGTTTTCTTCATGTAATCTATACATACCCTAATCATGTTGTCATTATTTAATTGATTACAAACTGATTATTCATTTTCTACTCCATAGGAAAGACTGTGATACTTTGTTATTAGAGTTTTGCAATGCCACAATGGCAAGGAACTAGTCGGGAACTGCAAGGTACAAACAATTGATTTATGAATTATGTTTAATAATATCTTATCAAATATACTAACAAGTTATGCGTTATATACAGATATCATGGATTTATTCAGGAAGGAAATCTGTCATGCCTTGATAAAGCATGCTCACATTCATCTTAATCCGGACAGACCTGAGATAGCAGCATTGAGACGAGAGCCAAAACAACATCGGATGAGGCTGTTGATATTTATCCACTTTCGAACAGTGGTTGTTTCTATTAAACTGTTATGACATGGATGTGGAAACTTTCTGCATGTAATGGATTATGGTAGTAAAGACTAATATCTTTTATTAACGCGTAGCATACCTAATACTTTAATATTATGGCGACTCATTGTAAGTTCTTATGTTGACTATTAGTTTTATAGCTTAAATTGTGGCTACATTATGTGAAATGTGTTTTTGTTACATCCTAAAAAATTTATACAATATCAATGATTTCAAAACGTTCAACTACTTCACTATCTTCACATATCCTATTTCATGAAACATATTTGACAAATGCTAGTTAGATATAACTTTACGCATAACATACTAAATTACCAGTATTGTCGCGATGAATGTATGCACATACATACTTTTCACAAGTTCTACTAAATATTCTTTTCACCAGCTCGTTCCATGTGTTATTACAATCTTAAATTATATACAAAATTATAGATATTCACAAACATTTTATTTATCAAAGAATGTCAATTCCAACTACATGAACATAATTCACCTTTGCTATTTTTATACAATCATATCGGATACAACCATAACAATTATATCGTGTTATATGCATATTTGTTTCACTTAACACAATACACATCTAGTTGACATATTATGTTAAAAAACATTATTTGCCAATAGATTTTTTTTTAAAAATGTTGTGTTAAGTGAATGTGTAATTAATCTCAAAGCATGACACCAAATCACAATATAGAACATTTTCAAATTTGCTATTAGTGACACATTCATTTGTGCACTGTTCTAATCATTTTTCATATTCAAATAATGCTGTCATAAGTTTAATATGTGATACTTAAAACTAGTTTTATATTTATACTAATCCTAATCAACAAATGTTTTTGTGAAATGTAAAACATTTATCGAACCATGTCAGACTTTCAACAAACTTGAAGCATATTTCACATTTCAATTTAGGATGCAACCATAAACATTAATATTCGTGTTATATAAAATATAGTTTTCACATAACAGAAGACACATCTAGTTGACATATTATGTAAAAAGTATTTTATTTGCACAAACCTATTTGAAAAATACTAAAAGATATAACATATATTAACCTATAAAATGTTAACTATCAGATATCATAAGTACACATGCATATGATATTAAATATTTCATTGATTATATACATTCATGTGTTCAATGTTCAATCAATTTTCATATTTCACATTTAGTATGTCATATGTGTAATATGTGAATCTTACAAGTAGTTATACATTTAGAGCTATTCCATATTTCATAAATGTTTTGTCACTTTGTAATATGTGATTTTTCTGATTTTTTTTTCATATGGGGATATATGAAATTGTTTTTTTGTGAAATCATAAAATTTACCTTCTTTTACATAAAGGAATGCATGAGATTTTTTTTGACACTTCACATTTTGAATATAAATTTTTTAATCAATGATTTTTCCCACTTCACAAAATTTTTCGCACTTAGAAATATGTATAATATGTTCTAAACAGATAAGCATATGTCCCCTTTTCACACTTCCAACGAAAAAGATCCACAATTTGAGGGAAAGATTCGAATTTTAATTATTACAAATACATAATATGTTGCTAAACAAAGATAAGCATAGTTGACACAGTGCTTTTCAATATCTTTTCATTCAAATATGTGATATTTATGATCTTCAGCTCTTCTACTTCTCCTTCATGATTATTCTTCTTCTCATGGGATACACCTACTTTTTCATCATGTAAATATTAGTTATATAAATAGAATGAAATGTTTTTAAGCATTAAATAAGAGCAAATGAAAAAAATTATCTAACATTCATGGTGTTAATGAAAATTCAATAATATTCCACCTGAATGTAGAAAGTCTTGTATGGATAGTTGCTCTTGTTATCTCTGTTCCAAACATCTTTTCTCTGCTGTTCCATTGACCATATAAACTCAAATACATCCCACTGTCAGTCCTAATTATCATTGCATCACGATCATCATAAATATGAAGTATTATTCCGAATGGGGACCAACATCCATGTGCAATGCCTTGAGTTGGAATTATGTTTGTGAAATCTATGAGCTTGAAAGGAGTCCAGCTTATCTCATCAGTTGTTATCTATTCATCTTCCACAAGATTATTCTAAATGCAATGAATGTAGCAATACCTACATCCCCTCTTCAATTTTCAGAACATGACACATTCCTCCGAAGCATAGCTCCAATACCAGGGGGGGTCTCATTGAAGATGTACTACCGTCAACCAAATTGAATCTAAATAATGCTTCAACTTCAAGACCCAATACATCATATCACCAATAATAGTTCCTGGACAAAACTCCCCCACCCGAAAATTGTTATAAACATACATCGAACATTGCCAATTGATGTAACAGAAGTTGAATGTATAAACCTGGTGCTTGTTTGACCAGTGGCTACCCATATTATTTTGAACGTAAATTGTGGCAACCAGCTCTGTGGTCATGGTTTGCAGCACATAAAATGTTTGCTTGACTATTTAATTCATCTGCAGGTTCTTCTGGAGTTACAATCTCCCCAGTCATTGGATCCCAAGCAGCAAGTATTTTTCCATGAAATGAATGCATAAGTACTTTACCATGCCTGACATCAACAATTCTTAAGCTAGGAAATGCTTCTTTCTCTTTCAAGTCATGAATGGCTTCTCAAAGTAGTTGAACCTTCCACACCAGGTTTATATCCAACAGGAAGGAATCTGATAACATCCTTTCTGATGAATACCCCAATTAATGGCGGTATTTGTTCTTTTGAATAACAGCTTCTTGAACACATTGTTACAAATCAGTTATTCCACTTTTTGCAAACAGTTATTAGCTTCAAGACATCAATAGGATGGGAGGCACTTTTGATAAGATTATATGTTTTAAATCATCTGGAAGAACAGCTACATCACCTGTCTCCTCGATCATATCCTCTTCCATCCTTTTTTCTAACTTCAATTTATGAATTATTACAATAACACAAGTTAGCTGAAGCATCTCAACGATGTGAATATTTTTTAATATTTAGTAAGAAGGTCATGTTAAAATTGTGAACCACTAATATTTATGATAGCAATTTCACATATGTGAATTATGATATATACTTTTGCAGACTGTAGTAATTTTTCATATAGTGATATATGATACATACTTTGGAATCTCTTGAGTAATTTTTCATATAGCGTACCAAGTGTGAAATATGCTTTGGAAATATAGTGTAACAAGTCATATAGTCAAATTTTATGTTTCTTAATATTACATATTACATCAGACATTGCAACCATTAATGTGAAATTTTTATAGAAGCATTACACAAGATATATCCATTATAATTTAGAAACATTTTCATATGCCAAATAGAAGTCTTAACACAGGATAACTCAAAACATGGAACTCATTTAACCAATAAGAAATCAACAAAATAACTAGATTTCAGAAAAGTACATAAGAATAAGAAACAAAGCCATACCTTGTGAATGTAGTGCGGACAATATAACTTTAGATAAGATGCAGATCTATGATAGCGAAGAAGCTCTTCCTTTTGTTGAATGAACCAGACAGTTCTATTTCTTAATAGACTTCATGTGAAAGTATAGAGCAAAGGTAGGAGAAGAATAGTAGTTGGAGAAAGGTTGTGTTGGGCGCCCGTAAGGTAAGAAAGTAACTAGTCAAGATTCCACAACACCCGTTCCCTTAAAGTTGTCAGTTCGACGTGAGTACTCATGTACCAGTCACTGAAATATGAATTTACATTTCTGTCAAATGAGCTTTTGTCACATGAGTCTCTTCAATAGGCTATAATGGTAAAATTATACTCAGCCTTTCAAACTATTTATTTTACTTTTGCCGCTTGGTACTTCCGAAAGGTCAAGTAGATATTTTCATCCCATAGGTTGTCCAGGAAGATTCGCATCAATCAATTATGTCCTCATTTTCTAATACTATAACATGGCTAATCTTCTGGTTTAGAAAAATTCAATTCTGAATCACATATCATTTTGTTTGTATAATGAAATATATAATCATAAAATATTGTGATTGGCATAAAAAAATTATATTTTTATAACATAATTTTATCCTTTTTAACTATATTCTGTACTTGAAATATATAATTTCTTCTAAAAAATGATTTTTATTTTTGGATACATGTTTAGTTTATTTATGAATGATGCTGCAGCTTTAAAGTTATTCCTGAAATATTCTCTGTCCTCTTTGTTGTCACATGCTATGATAAGTGATATTCCAATGCATGTCCTTTGTTGTCCACATGTCTCTTAAAGTTCTATAAATATGGCATAACTACTAGCATAGAAGAAGAAGCATTTCAAGTAGCATGCCTCCTGAAAGAGTAAGAGATAGTTGATGAATCGCCACCAAAAAACCAAACAAGTGCAAAATGCCTTGGTGGTTGACAGCTTCAAGCAGCTCCAACCAGTTCAATGAGGCCTCTAAAGATGAAGCTGATCTTATGAAGAAGAAGAAAATCACAACCTCTTTCTCTTCAAACATAGAGAATGAAAGTTCTCATTTATCTAAAGAGGTAATTGATTTACTAAGGCCTTGCTTATTGGTGAGGAAGTGAAGGCATTGCAAGGATGGGAATAATGCCAACAAAAGTTGTTCAAGTTATTCAGAAGCCATAGAAAACTTCATTATTCTCTCCTCTGATGATGATAGAGAATAGTTTTCCTAGCACTATATGTTTCAGTGTGTTAAATGTAACTTTTCTACTTATGATGATGCATATGAATCTTATTATGTTGTAATATTTATGTTTATGTGAATTTTTATCATGTATTATATTCTCTGATGATAATTTCATATTTAACAGATATATTGAAACATTACGTACTATCACATAATGTAAAAAGTATGTTATAAGATATATATTAAGAAAGGATATTTTCCTTAACACAAATAATTATTAATTTGAATCGAGTCCATCTGATAAACTTAATAAGTCTGAACATACTTGCAACAGAAATACAATCTATTACAATAACTTAAGTTCTCGTGCACCGCAAGTACATCACACATATAAACACTTGGTACAAACTAAAAGATCTGGCTCTGCTCAAAGGTTTCCTCATCAACCTATAGAATAAGAAAAATAGGAATTAAACTTTTATTAATAAATGGTATTTTGAAATTGAATTATACTACAATGTAATTATATTTATAGTTTTGCATACCAAAAGGTTTTCACTAACAATCTCTTATTCAGTAGTTTCAACACTTCATTCCTCATTCTCGTTTCCATCGATGACACCTGGGGACATAGAAAGCTGTATATGTATAAGTCAATATATTTATCAAAGAAGAAATAATTATGAATGTTTATTAATTTTCTTTGCTGCTAACCTGGGACATAGAAAGTTGTATATGGATGATTGCTCTTGTAACTTCAACCAGCACCAAATCCTTTGGTGCTACACGCATTTGCAAGAACTAGCTCATAGATTCCGGTGCTTGTCCTAATAAGTATTTTCTCACGATCATCATAAATATGAACTATGACCCCATGTGGCCTCCACATACACGTGGTGTTGCAGTAAATGGTATTATGTTGAGGAATCTATCAGCTTATGAGTATCCATGATACTGTGTCATCTGAATCTGATTTCATCTTCCAAGTAGTTGCATGAAAGAGCTAATGCTGCAATGCCCACATCATCATGATTTACTTAAGAACATGAACATTCCTTCGAAATATATAGTTCACTTCTGCAGGATTTTCATATAATACATGACATGAGTTACCATATTTATCCAAAGATATGCTGAACTTGAGAACCCAGTATATGGCATCGCCAATTATAGTTCCTCGCACGACTCCACGTTTGAAAGAGTTGATGAGCAGCCATTGCACATTGCCAATACTGATGTAGCAGAATCAAGGTATAAACCTTTGTTGTGGTAGTTCCAGTTGCTATCCATATTATTTTGATAGGTAAACCATGGCACCATCTTTGTGATCATGATCAGCAGCACAAGTAAACTGCCCTGGCTGTTTACCTCATCCTCTGGTTCATTTGTAAAGATTGTATTACCTGGAGATCCCAAACACAAGGATGCTACCCATGAACAAACCATCAGAACTTTGCCATGCCTGACATCAGTTATCCTTAAGTTGTTCAAGAACTCATCTCAAAAGAGCTCTGCAATTCTTGTTCAAAGTGTTGATAACGAACTACTTTGGTATCTCTCCAACAGGTATGAATCTGTAGGTTTTCTAGTTTTCTGAATATACCAAGAAGAGGTGGTATTTTGTGCTGTCCAGAAGTAGTTTCTTGAATATCCTATTGTTATCAGTTTTTTTTCCACTTTTTGCAAACAGTCGTAAGTCCAAGGATTTGATTTGGGTGACAGGTTACGAAGAAATATGATCTGCTTAATGTCATCTGGAAGTACAGCCAGATCCCCTGTTTCATTATGATCTCACATGCCTCATTGGATGATATCTCATGTCATTTAAATGATGTTAATTGTTTTATCAATACTTTTATCATTATATCACATATCAAATATCATCTTCTATATATATTAATAAATACTTTCGCATTCAATAGGTTATAGATAATATATTCAATTCATATTCCAAACAGACAAAATCTTAAATTTCACGTCAATACTTATACATTGCTTGAAGCTAATATTATTCACATTAGTTTTAAATACATATATAAGCATTGATGCATATTAAATATCACATTTCATACATTACAAAAAGATGTCATATTCAAAATTCTGTATTTGAAATGTGTACTATTTGTATTTAAAACTATATCTAGTATATCACATTTCACTTGGCTTCAGTGCAAGTATATCATCAAAATGTCAAATTAAGATTAACATATACACACCTATTGTCCAACTCCTATACATAGAATTATATCAAATATCAAAGGTTTAAAAACTATGAAAAAATTGATATCACATTACTTAAAAACTACAAATTTCACATTGTTTGAAATGGTTTCATACTTAACATTCAAATAATCTATTAGGTCACACATTTTCCCATCACAGATGTGAATTTTCATTCAGTAGCCACAAATAATAACTATACAATTTCACATAATAGATGTGTGAATTTGTAAACTTTTTTGTATTTCCAATTTTAACACTTTGTTATGCCTTCCATGGGAGAATTAACATATATCATTTAAAGTACTATTTTATCTATATCATACACATATCATAATGAAAAAAATTCACAAAAATTTGAAAACATATTTTTTGCACATTTTTTTACATAGTATGACATGACAATTTGTAACATTATTAGATATCACATATGTACATGAGCATATATCATTTCGGTTTTCATGTTTTGACATTAGGTCAAAAAAGTTTCACATATGAACAATACACATCTACGTTCATAATCATACTACTGATCATGTTTTCACCATATGCTTGCTTTACAAACAAATTTCAAGAACAGAAACACATCTTTTCATGGTAGAAACATGAAGAAGAATGATAGATTTACCTACCGGGACACTTTAGAACCGTGCTCTTTTGTCTGATATTGCTGAAGAACTATTATTTCTTCATGGGGGATGAACTATCAACAAGAACATTTGTTTGCTGATTTTCAGATGAGAGGGAGGAAAGGAGAATTTGTATGAGGGAGAAGAAGAAGGCGCCTGTTGTTTATGACCCGGTAGATACTACCAATGATGAAAAGTAGTACTTGTACTCTATAGTAAACTAATGAGGACACTGCAATGTGTTGTCTTGTCAGACAGTAACCAATTTTTTTACTGCATTCACTGTGAAGCAATTGAGTACTCTAACACACTTACACTGTACAGACCTATATATGACAGGCTTCCAGAGGAAGAACAGTGGGTACCTTGCACTCAGCGTTTCATAGAAGAACAGCTGCCTACCTGCCACTTTCTCCTTATCAGAAAAACATATTAATTCTCACATACACGATAATATATTTCATATTTTTATTGTGTTTAAAATCAGCCATTTATACAATGATATGAAAAAGAATATATTTCAATAAATATTCAACATTAAAATTTTATTTTATAGAAGAACATCCCATGTATATAAATCTCTTTGGCTTAATCAGAAATGTAATAAATAAAATTATTTAAGAAAACCTACATAGTTATGTTGATAATACTTACATTAACACATAATAATGTATCAGATTTTTCACATGCATATTTTTAACAAAACAAATTATTTTATCATGCATTTTTATCATTTTATTTTTTCACCATATGTATCATGTTTCAAATTTTCAAAATAATTTCATATCTATTTAAAAAATCATAATTTCATTTTCACATATTCTGTTAGCCAACTCGCAGATACCAAAGGATCCAAGAGTATATACCATTTTCACATATCACTCTCACAATTTCACATGCTGCAGCATTACAAAATATTTTTCATAAATTTTACATGTAAAATAAATATGTAAGATTTAGTTCGATTTCACTATTGATGTAGATTTTGGAAGTCAAATATTCGGCTAATGAACTGACGTAAAGTTCTGTCAGCACATTGGTATACGCATTACTTTATGCCACTGTCTATATCACTGTAGACTTTATGAAGACATGACATCTTAGCACACCCCTTGTATATAGATCTTTAGCTGCTAGTTTGTTTATGAAACACATCTGTAATATGTATAAAATCATTTTGTATTAATGTTTTGGACATTCTATACTTGCAATTTTTATAATCAAAATCCCAGTCTGGAATTTTTTTTAATTATCGTATATAAAATTATTTGAGAGACATAACATTTTTTTATAGCTTTTCGTAAGATTAACATGGTTGATCACAAATCATATAACACATGATTAAATTTATAATATTGAAGTACATACTTCATGTTCTCCTATCTTTGTCATGTTAACACATCTATAAAAAGAAAGCACACACATATAATTCACTTACACCATCTATGTTTTCCTACATCCAGTAAACATAAAGCACACACATCTATGTTCACAATTCAAATGACACCTTATATCTATCTGGAAACATGGATCTGTTTTTTTTCCTACACCTTGAAAATAATACAAAATCACATAACACATGATTCACAAGATAACATTTAAGTAGAACATTCATGTTACCGTTGGTTTGTTTTCACATTTCATATTTAATTTTTGTTATTTGTGATTTTTAAGATCAGCCATTTATACAATTCATATGAAAATACAATTTTTTCCAGTAAGTTATCAAACATTACATATTTGTATTTATACAAGTACATCCCATTTATATAATTTCTTTCCTAATCGTAGTTTTAAAAAATTATTTAATAACATCATCAGTTAGTTTCATAATAATTTCATATACACATAACCATGTACCCCGTTTTTTAACATGCATATTTTTAACAAAATAGAATTATTTTATTATAATATGTATCATAATAATTATTAACCATTATGTACCTTTTTTCAAATTTTTCATAATATTTCATAGCTATTTAAAAAATCATAGTTTCATTTTAACATATATATGCGGATATCAAAGTATTCAATAGTATATAACTTTTCACATATTCTTGTTAGCCAACTTGCAGATAGCAAAGATGCAATAGTATATATCCATTTTCACATATCTCACTTATGATGTAATGTTTGAAGCAATATTTGGGCCAATGTACTGACGTAAAGTTCTGTCACCCACATTGTATATGCATAGACTTTTATGCCACTGTTTATACCACTGTAAACTTTATGAAGACATGACAACTTGCAGGAATCTACACGGTATCCATAGATCTTTAGCACATATGTAATATGTATAAAATCATCTGTATTTAATGTTTTGCACATTCTATACTTAGACATTTTTATAAGCAAAATCCCAGTCTGCACAAAAAAATATAATTATCTTATATAAATTTATTTAAACACTTCATATTTTTTATAGCTTTCCCATAAGATTAACATGCTTGATCACAAATCATATAGCACACGATTAAATTTATAAAATATAAGTACATACTTCATGTTCCCCTATGGATTTCACATTTCATAATATTGTATAGCTTATTATTTCACATCCAAATAGTTCATTTTTTAGTTATAATTTCACACTTCATACTTCATCAGTTTCACATTTTCTAGTTATAATTTAACACATTTGTATGTATAACTTATTATTTTTTAGTTATAATTTAACACATTTCACATTTTCTTCATTCCTTCAAGTTTTGTTTTATGAAAACTGTCTTCTGAAACAAGTGTTCTATAGATGGATTACTATGACGATGTGAGTATTTTCTTCTTATATGTTATATCATATATGCATTTTCACATTCTTGTTTTTGTTAACATTCTGTTGTATTAAGAATCAGTTTCACATAATATATATTACGAAAGCTAGAGTAAATATTAACTTATATTTCACATCAGTCGTGTAACACCCCTGTGTAATAACCACTGTGATCATCTGCTAATAATGCCAAGTCATCCTCATTTGCAGTGCCTAGTCACATTGGTTAAAGATTCAAATCAAATCCTTCTCTGAAATTCAACTCAAATACAAAGTGAAAAATGAAGTTGCTCTAAACTTGTGGGAAAAATGTTCACTTTATAGCAAATAATCCAAAACCATTTGCTGTTAAGGAACACAACATCATCATCAATTCAAAATGGCATTAGCATTTAAAACAGTGCCAAAAGGAGCATTTTAAATGCCATATTCATTTTTGAAAATTCCAAATGAATTCAAAAAATGCCCAAACTTTTTGTGGCAGTGCCTAAAAATACAAAGTATTTAATGGGCCTAGTTCCACATTTTTACAAAATGTTTTGGTGGCCCACCAAATTCCTTTTCTGCCTCTGTTTAGTTTTAACTAAAAGGAGAAAAACAGAAAAATATAAAAAGGGAGGAGGACCTACCTACTTACCTGGCCGAAGGCCCAGCCCACCAGGCCCACCTTTTCCCCTCCTCTTTCTCTCTCCCTCGCGCTGTCGCTGTGCCCATGGCCGCCGCTCGCCGCTTCAGCGAAACGCCGACAGCGCGACGCCACCGACAGCGAGGAGATAAGGCTGAGGCCTTGTTCGTCCCCCCTGGTCACCTCGCTCACTCTCCCCTCTCCCTCGCTCTCCATCGCTCTCTCT
Organism: Thinopyrum elongatum; assembly: GCA_011799875.1. Taxonomy (NCBI): domain Eukaryota; kingdom Viridiplantae; phylum Streptophyta; class Magnoliopsida; order Poales; family Poaceae; genus Thinopyrum; species Thinopyrum elongatum. The sequence goes on from CM022301.1 coordinate 380,881,537, forward strand.
CTCTCTCTCTCTCTCTCTCTCTCTCTCTCTCGTCGGTGCCCGAAAGCCACCATCGCCGAGCCGCTGCGGATCCACGGCCACCATGCCTCCCTCGCCTCGCCGACCGGCTCATTAGCTCCACTGTCGACTCCTCCTACTTCCTCGACCACGCGTACAAGCCCGAGGCCACGACGTTGGCCGAATTGAGCCGGCGATCGCCGCGGATCGCCGGAATACCGCAGCTCCGTTCGTCGTCTTCTATGCGCTACAAGGCTATCACCGAGCCTTCTTGTGCTCCCTCGGTGAGCGCCCGTCCTTCCCCTCTCTCCCCGCACTCTTTTTCTTCCCCTATCCATGCTCCCCGCGACGACCGAGCTCGCCGTCCGCCATTACCATCCAAACTCTCGCAACCGAGCTCCTCCGCATGAACGGGTAGCACAGGCGCGATCCTGAAACTCCGCAGGAGCAACCCAACCTCTCAAAGCGCGTGCGTTCGTGCTACAGCCCCGTACCCAAGTAAGCCCGTGCTCCGGCCGCCACCGCGAGCTCGACTCCGGCGAGCTGGGTCCACCCTAGCTCCTACCACTTGGCCCATCGGATGCGCGACACTCCCAGCTCTCCGTAGAACCAAACGGCGCCGCGAATGAGCCTCTGTGGGCGAATCCTGCAGCTCGCCAGCGAACTTCCGCCACGGGAATGGTCGCCGGCGTGATGCCGGCGACGTCACTGACATGGCACCCGCGTGGCACCGCCTGGGCCATTGACTGGTGGGCCCAGGGGCCCCCTTTGACCAGTTGACTTCGGCCAACTGCTGACTGGGTGGCCCCGTGTCTATGACATGTGGGTCCCGCCTGATAAACGAATTAAAATAAATGAATAATCAGTTAATTAGTTAGTTAGTTAATTAAAACCCTAATCACTCGCTGCCAGTAGGCCCCACCCACTAAGTAACCTATTTAGTTTAGACTAACCCCTCTGTTAGTGCCATTGCCACCGACATGTGGGTCCCACTGGACCCACAGGTTAGGTTTGACCCCAGTCAACCGCACTGTTGACTGCTGACCTCAGCATTACATCATGATGACGTCACCAGACGCTGTTTTGGATAATGTTGGATTAAATAATTAAATAAATTATAGAAAATGATTGAAACTTTAGAAAATCATAGAAAATAAACCGTAGCTCGGATCGAAAAACTTTCTACATGAAAATCGATCAGAACAACGAGACGAATCTGATCGTGTCGTTTGTTTCCATGTCGAAACCCTCTACGTAGGTGAACCCGCAACTTTTAGCCCGTTTCCGATAGATGAATAGTGCATATACACCGGTTAATAAATCCAACTTTAATCCTAAAATAAATAAAATGATTTAGACATGTCTTTAGGCAACCCTGCACTGCACGGTAGCATAGCATGCTCTGTGTTACATATGATTGCTGTGTATTTATTTGTTTCCTCCCCCTCTCCTCTCTCGATAGACCCCGACACCGACGCTGCTCCGGAGACCGACGACACCACTGACGACCTTGCCTTTGCTGCCGAGCAACCAGGCAAGCACCCCCCTTTGAGCATACCGATATCGCCTACTCTTCTCTCTCTTATGCTTGCATTAGAAGTTGCTGCTGTTACTGTTATCCTATTTTTGCTGCATAGCCAGTTTATTGTAACCTGCTGTTGTTACCTACCTGCTTATCCTAAACTGTTTAGTATAGGCTGGGTAGAGACCCATCAGAGACTCCCACTTTGTCCCAACTGCCCCGCTGCATTATCAGAAGACCCGATCAACGGGATTGAAGACCACTCCCCGGCACTGCACATCACCCCCCTGGTTGTACGACACTACCGGGTTACTATCGAGTGCCGAGGTTGATACCTCGTCAGCACTTCTGATGTTAACCTTGTAGGTTAGTTCATCGGTTGTGGTCCTCAAGGGTGATTCCTATTTCTCCACTCCCGGTAACGACGCTGTCATGCAACTCCTCAAGAGTGGACCTCGAGGGTGATTCCTCCTTAGTTCATCTTGACGATTACATCAGGTGGAATTCCATCGAGGGTGATTCCTCAGGGTTCCCCCTTGGTGTTCTGGACACACGGATACTATGACTATACCACATAACCATGATACTAAAGTCGGGTCGGCCCTGAGGGGTACCCGCGCGAGCAAGTGATGCGATTGATGTGTAGTCGGGTGACCAGAGAGAGTACCTGTGAGATAATTACGAGGTGTGGCCGGACATTCTTAGCCCTTGCCACAAGTCCTCGAGATGGGGCGATGGGGTCACATCGATCGTGAGTCTTTGCTCGTTATCGCGCGCTCCTAATTCACTAACGGTTTGGATATTTGATCTGAGTGGGCCTCTGGCCCGATAACACTAACCATCACGTGGGAACAGTTATGGGCACTCTGCGTCGTATGCATCAGCCGAAGCTTAATGGATGTCAACATCAGAGTGGCGGGCGCTGGGTTGGACCGCGTTAAGCACCCTCCGTTGTACTGGAGGCTGCTAGGTCTGCTCACCGGCCGTGTACGCAATGTGCAGGAGCGCCTGGGGCGATGGCCCAAGACCCCTGGGTGCATAGGTTTAGTCCGGCGTGCTGACCTCTCTGTTAAGCCTAGGTCGGGTTGCGGCGTATCGTTTGGCCGAGGCCGGGCATGACCCAGAAAAGTGTGTCCGGCCGGAGTTAATTGAGCATGGTGGGTAAGTTGGTGCACCCCTGCAGGGAAGAACTAATCTATGCATAGCCGATCCTCGATAATGGACGCTCGGAGTTGTATCCCGATCGATACAACTAGAACTGGATACTTGTGATGAGAAATGGATACTAGGGCTCTGGGATTGCTTTCTCGCAGGGAGTCGAGAAAGGATCTCTAGCCGAGGTTGATGACACTACTGTTACTACTTTACATTATGCTATTCTGAACTCTTCTAATGCTGCAAGATCGCTGAAGATGATTCTGCAAGACCACTGAAGATGCTAGTCTTCGATAGGACTAGGCCTTCTCTCTATTCTGGCATTTCTACAGCCCAGTCCACATATACAGCCTTTCCTTGATAATGTTGCATATGTAGTGTAGATCCTTGCTTGCTGAGTACTTCGGATGAGTACTCACGGTTGCTTTGCTTTCTCTTTTTCCCCATTTATCCTTTTGATGCAACCAGATGACGGAGCCCCGGAGCCAGCTGCCCCCACCGATGACTACTACTACCACCCCAAGGGTGGTTACTACTACGAGTTGGCTGACGACCAGGAGTAGGTTCAGAGGGTCCCAGGCAGGAGGCCTGCACCTTTCGATCGTAGCTTTTGTTTTGTCCCGCCTTTCTAAAGGCTTCTCTGTTTCTGTTTTATATCTGTACTCAGATATCTGATGCTTCCGCTGATGCTTGTATGCGAGCTTATGTATTCGAGCCCTCGAGGCCCCTGGCTTGTAATATAAAGCTTGTATGACTTTATTTATGTTTTAGAGTTGTGTTGTGATATTTTCAATTGAGTCCTTAGGCTTGATCGTGTGCATTTGCGTGTATGGTTAGTGCACGATTAAGCCGGAGTCGTCACAAGTCGTATGCCTGCAAAGTTCAATTTTTGCATATAAAGGACTGCCGAAAGCAGCTGTCACTTCATTGGTATCCGCATAGACTTCCTTGGCTTTGTGGCAGAACTTTTAACTTTATCAAGACTGGACAACTTCTACACTAGTACACGCAACCAGCGGCACCGTTCAAAATATCTAAGCATCCTTTTTTACCATTTGCTCAACAGTTAAAAAGTAAAAAACACGTATCTCCTTGCCTACAAAAGAACACCCGCACTCAGTATTACATTCATTCCTTCAAGTTTTGTTTTATGAAAATTGTCTTCTGAAACAAGTGTTCTATAGATGGATTACTACGACGATGTGAATATTTTCTTCTTATATGTTATATCATATATACATTTTTCTTATGATAATTTTGTATATATCTTTATCAGGGTGTTGGTGAAGTAGTTTATGATGATGTTATCTATAGAACTGCCAAAGATAAAAGTTGGAATTGCATAGGCCAATATACAGTAAGAAGATGCATTCACAATCTTAGACCTGCTCTATGTGTAGCATGGGGAAGAGAGAATGGTGGACGACGTTTTCTTGGCTGCCCTATTCAGGTATTATAAATTATACATTATACGCCAAATATATCACTTTCATATTGGACTTGTTAATTTAATAACTTTTTTTGACATGAAGGGTGATGAATGTGCTTGGAACTGTTGGGTAGACCCTGAACATAAATCTTGTTTGAAAACCTACCTCGAAAACATACATGATGACCTAGAGAATCCTTGGATCAAGATAGAAGGTGCAACAGATGAATTGAAGCAAAATAATGATGTCTTCAAGATGAAGGAGAAGAAGCTCAAGGAATTGATATGTCATATTAGTAATCATTCGAATAGAAAGGATATTATAATTATTATATTATCCTTTGTTGTAATTTTCTTTTTAAGCAAATTTTACTTCATGTACTAGTGTGTTTATTGAATGTTGTGCTATCAAAAATAAAGCCAATCTATGAAGGAGTGTTCAATCAATATATATGAAGCCAATATATTATAATATAAATAATTATGCACTTAACTTGATGCAAATTTTGAAGTTCATATGAACAAAACTTCACTCAATATATACATTTATCATAATCATATTTTTGAAATGTACACATAAATTCTAATAAGTAGTATATGGTGTTATTTAAATAATTTATACACATAATACATTTTAAGATAAATGGAAATAAATATACACAACTTCATTGTTATAACACATAATCATATACTACATTAACATATACCATTTTTTTATTCATGTGCTCCTACCTAGGGTTTGGAATTACATATAAACATTTAACCATTCACAATTTCATATGTAATTGAATTACAGTCACCAATATATTTTAATCAAGTCCTATGTAATTTACACACATATAACATTTACACACATTTCACATTTGCCTATGTAATTGGAGTACAATCAATCACTTTTGGTTTATTATTATTATTATTATTATACATACTACATGTAGTTATCTTCTTACATTCATACAAAATGATTATGACATGAAAATTATATAAGATGATATGCCTGTGTTCCTATATTAATCATGCACTATGTTAGAACACATTTCACAATCATAGTTAGAAGGTATTTCACAATACTTTCATAGCCATTTCACAATTCATAGATACATAGGATTCATGACTTTCTGAAATATTAATTTTTTGTATATATTGCATAAGAAATGAAAAATGAAATTTTTATAAAATTCTAATTTTATAAATATTTCATTACATATTAGAAGGTATTTTCACATATTTCATGTACAACTGTTACATTTCATATGTTGACATCAACAATTTATAGATCACTAATTAACAACAATAAAAGAAATGTTCAAGTTGATTTGTTCTCATACCAAATTTGCAAAAATTGTATTGCTTCATACATTTCAGATATTTATTAACATTTATCAATTTTTACAATCTTTGTGATAAGTAATGAAAATTGATTTTAACATATAATACATTTCACATTTCATCACTATACAATGACACTTGGAGAATATGTTGGTACTAAAATATATATATGGATTATCAGAACATTACACTCTATCAAAATCACATAACTTCTATCCAAATACAGTACCAAACATGGAAGATTTTAGAAATGTTACACATATGTTATGTGAAACTAATCAAGAATTCTCCTTCTTTTCATCGAACGACCAGCTAGTCCAATGCGATGTAGTGACAAATAACTGATTGGTTCCTGAAGCATCTCTTGATTTCTTCCAGATTCCACATCTGAAGCAGCATCTCCATCTTCGAGCTCTGCCTCAGGGAAGAAATTCCCCAGCAAAGTACTTTCACCAATTTGCTCTTCTTCAATGTTTTCAACATTATATTGCACATCTGACTGAAATATAATATTAATATAGTTAATTTCAACAATTTTTATGAAAAGTAAGCAATGTTTGTAACTTACAATAGATTCAGATCTTTTGGTCTATCCATTTTTTCTTTCATAGTAAATATCCTTGATTAATCAGCATCATCCTCACAAGAACTTCCAAAAGAATCCTTTATAGAAGTGAAAAAAGAAAGAAATTATTTTAAGAGATGGAAAGAAAACCATTAGCTAACCTTAACAATAATGTTAAGAGAAACTTACTGTTGGTACCATGTGCACAAGATCTACCTTACTGTCCTCCTCAGATTTCTTGTGCTCACTTTCACTTTCGACTTCATTCTTACTATCTTTATGTGAAACAAGAGGGGATGTGTTTTCTTCCATCTAGTGTTATGCTTCTTGAATGTAGTAAGTGAAATAGGTGTGTGGTGGGTGTGTCTTTATATGTATTGTGGTGTACCGAAATTTTTCCCACCCAAAACTCTTTTGAAAGTTTAAAACCATGTGGCGGTAAAATAGCCATCATCATACTTTACCTTTTTCTATTTCAGTCCCCGTTTGATCAATTTCATATCTGTCCATGCAATAAGTATATAATAGTACTTCAGTATGTTTGTGTACTAAAGTTTGTTTCTATATGTATTAATAACAGAATAGCTATAGTGTAGTGGCCAATGTGTAAAATTCACACTTTGGCAGTATCGCGAGTAGTACATTGTATTTAAGATACACATTTTGTCAACAGACATGTCACATCAATCAGTAGTATTGAAAAGCGGGTTCACAAAACTCCCCTCTTCCACTTATCTTCTTGAACTCTTGTTCATCTGCTCTCTATCTTCTCCATTGCTTCTTCAGTCTCATTCTTCTAGTAGATGGTGTTATTTCAAGTTTTCAGATCATCCAAGGAATTCATGGTACAGATATTCTTCCTATAGAAATAAGAAGATAGCAACCAAAAGGTTAGTACTCTGCTCAACGATAATGTAAAGTTGCTTCTCGTCCGTTATATATAAAGTTTTCTTATATCAATCCATTGGAGAATCGATAATCATTTACTAGGAATGACTTATATAAAGAAAATTTCATTATACAATGTACGTGCGTTTGTTCTTAACCTGCTTCTTCTCTGAACTTACATTTTTAAGGTATTATGATATGTCAAATGTTTTCATGATTATTTGTCCGTGCATGTGTTCTTAATCTTCTTCTTTGTTAGCTGACATTTTTTTGGTGTTATGACATGTGAAATGTTTTAATGAATTTGTTTACCTGAGTGTGTTCTTAATGTTCTTCTTAGTAGAATCTGAAATATGAAACCAATGTAAATATTTTCTTATAATTTAATTAATTTCCAACCTATTAATTTAGACTTATTACTGGTTTACATGAACATTTCAAGCACTCTGTTCACGCTTTATTATATGAAGTACCATGTTTCATACCATATGTGAAATGTGTTAAATGTCAATAAATAAAAGAAAAAACATATATGAGTTTGTGAAATGTTAGTTGTAGTGGTTCCTTTTAGTGTTAACATGATTTTCAATGAACATTTGAAACTTATTATAAATAACTTTTTATATGAAGTATGTACATATCTTAATTTGAAAAAACAAATAGAATTTAATGTTTTGTGAAATGATTGGCTAATATATTTTTTATAAAACTCAGTTGCAATGTCAGAATCTGATGGTTTATCAGCTATACGATCAAATGATTCAAAAAATTCTGATGTATCTGAATGTGATGCTGCAACCCCGAGAAGTTCTTGCAAAAAGGTTGCAGGCATGATCAATAAGTTTGATCTTGTGAAGAAGAACCTTGTCAAGGAAATTGATTTTGGAGGTATTCTAGCTCTGCCTCAGATAAACAAGATTGATAGAAAATTCACTGTACTACTTTTATGCAATATTGATCCTGACAAAAGAACTATTAAGATCAACGACAAATTAAGTCTGAGTATTACAGCAAGTGATGTTCATCGTATACTCCAAATCCCAATTGGTCCAAAAACTTTGAAAGGACTAGATTGCCAATCTGTTGAAGAAAAAATTGAATTCATTAGAATTGCAATGGGTTCAGTAACTTATGATGCTGATGAGCTCAATAGCATGAAGGTTGCTGAAATGATAATAACAAGGGATTATCCAGGTGGCATGGACAAAACCCAGTCAGATCAGTTCAAAACTTCATTTGTTTGCTATGTAATGGGTAATTTTCTTATTGGAAGAAGCAGTGCAATCCATGGAGCAAAGGATTTTTGGGGATCTCTTCTAAAAACTGAAGACATACCATTGTACAATTACTGTGAGGCTGCATTGGATGAAATAATGAAGGCAGCAAGAAAGGTCCAGTATGATATAAAAATGAAGAAGAAAATTAACTACATATCTAGCTGCCCACTACTACTCAGGTAAAATTAATACATGCTTTCTTTATGGAAAGTATGATATAAAAAATGAAGAAGAAAATTAACTACATATCTAGTTGCCCACTACTACTATAGGATGAAAGTTGCTGAATATTTTTGACGTTTATTTTGCAATTACAGCCTTTGTTTCTTGACAGTATAAATCTAGGTTTTCTCAACATACCAGATCATATCGTACCAACTATAACAGCTTTTGACTGCGAGAGGTTAGCGAAGATGATAGAAGCAGTCAGACAAAATATGAACGATAACTCGTTCGGTGACATTGAGGTAATTTTAATTTTTATTTGCTATATGATTGTTCTAATATATGTATAATGATTCACACAAAATAATTGAATTCTAAAATAATATGCAGATAAGGATTCGAAGTACAATGAAACAAAATTTGCAAAAAAAATTAAAACATCATTCGGTATCTACTTCGCAAATGATTTTAGAAAAAAATGGTAACAAGACAGTTCACATCCAAAATCTTGTTACGATGAAGCCTTTATCTATTTGAAAGTCAGAAGGCAACAAGTATCTGCAAGCATGTATACAAGGAACAATATCTAGCAAGGTATCCATTCATTTAATAATAAATTAATTTTTAGCATTTGGTATGCAGTAAGCATATAAAAGTACTAACATTTTATCTTGTGCATTGTCAGCTATCCATATTACAATTAATAGATTTGAAATGGCACAATGCAAAAATTGTACGTCAATTCAATGAATTCAAGTATGATATTATGTCAGATAGCCTTGGTGATAGCAACATAATGGTGAATGTAGATTCTTTACTTGCAAAATTATTGGTTGATAACATGGAATTAGCCAAAAGAATGCACCAACATACTTCTTCAGAAAGTCATGGGATATCAATAAATAAAAATATATCATGTACAAACAAAAGGTCAACAAATGAAGTGAGTGCTGAAGATTCAACAAGTGACTGTAAGTTAGCACACTTTATGTATAATAAATTATTTAAGTTCGTATAGATAAACTGAATAAATTTATATTACATTTAATTTGTATTGATTTTAGGCGCTTCAAAACCACTGAAAACGTCCTCTACCTCAATGTTACAAGGTAAAATTGTATCTATTACATATGTTTCATATTCTTAATAAAAATGTTTGCATTGACTACTTACGATGCTAGTTTATCATTCTCTACTTATATGCAGTTGAAGAATCTATGGAGAAAATAGTTAAAAGTGTCAATCGAGGAGAACAAGTTCTCATAATTGAAGATGCGAATCATGCAAACAAATATATTAAAAAAAATGATTTATCATTTGTTTCTACCTTTGAGACACCAAAGTGTGTTACGAAGATGCAGCCGCTTTCACCTACTACAGTTGCTGCTCGGATGTCTGAAACTGCGGTGGCATATAGATTGTTTCAAAGTGAAGACAATTTGAATCTAAATGCCAGATCATTGGAAGCAGAGTTCACTGATTCTCCCCTCATAAAGATATCAGTAAGTAATGGTAGAAAAGCAAAAAAAAAAACATGGTTATTTGGTGTACAAAGACCTGTAAGATCTTCATTTGTAATAACAAACTTCTCTAACTAGTTGTTACACAGCAAAGATGAAGATATAACAGGGTATGTACATTATATCATATCTTTAATTATTCATGCATGAACAACACAATAATATGATTTATTAACACATTATCCTTTTGTATTGCAGAATATGGATTATTAACTATACACCAAGATATATTGAAGTTATAGGAATTGAGTTAAAAGAAATTTTTGTTCAATTCAAGACATTTAGCTATGAAGTTTTTGATATATCTATTCGTAGACTCGTTCAGCTTGATAAATTTATGTATGGTTCTAAAAAGAAGCAAAGATGGAGGCACATAATGGAGTCAGATTTTGCGGTATGAATATGTTATCAAGCTTTTATATACGTTCTTTGTATATAATAAATTTAGCTATATGTTTCATTCTTAATAGTACTACATTATTCAAATGATGGCCCTTGCTAATGAGAATGTATTATCTAGCCGATCGATCGTTGATCAATTCAGAAATTCTGCTGAATTCTATGACATATCGGAGTGCAGAATGGTACATTTATAAAAGTTATAATTATCCTTTTTGTACACCTGTTTCATTGACTTATACAACTAATGAATTATTGCAGATAACATTCCCAGCTTTAGTAAGTGAAACATGGTGTTCGTATTACTTCGACACCAAGTTGTCGTGCATACATGTGGCTGATCCATTATATAGTAGATCAAAAGAGAAAGAACTTAAGGATCTACATGAGTCTAATGTCTTTAAGATAAAATCATCATTCTGTGCTTTGATAGATGAACTATACTCAGGTTGGAATATAGATTTCCACCGATGGGAAAATAACTATCTTAAGCCAATAATTCCAGACGCTAAAAGGTATATCAACTAGCAACATGATTAAATTTTATATATATCATTGTAAAGTTATAAAGTTATTAATAAAATAATTTTTGTGTAGTGATGATTCCGGCATCTTATCATTAATTGGAATACTTGATTTTGACGGTAATCGTTTCATTGAAGATCATACTGAGGTAACTTTTCTAATACAAATATTATAATTTTAGGCAACAAATATACTCTAATTAATTTTCTTGTGAATTTTACAGGAAACAGTTCTTCGACTCAAAGATATAATGCTCTATGAATTGCTCTCCATAGAAGGCAAGATGGATGCCTGCCATCATCTTACATAACTAAGATTGATGTTTAAACCCATTTGAATTTGTATTTTAAAAGATGAAATGTTTGCATGCAGTATGTATTATGTATTATGGCATTTTGATACAATCTATGTTTGTAAGATTTAAATATTATTACAAGAACCATGCGCAAATGAGTTATATGTTATCGAGAGTTAACTTTTCTTCTGGCATATTTATATAGCACATTTCATATACGAGATGGAAACAAACTGTATTCAACATAGTTTCATGAATAGCACGTCTTTCAAGGTAGAATATATCTAACTATTATATGAATTTCTATAAATCTGACGGTGTAGTATGTATTTCCGAATTCTTTTAGGTTAAAATGGCTAAACCATGAAAGTAATGCAACACCGGTATAAAGCCATGTTTTATATTTCAATAACATATTTCACAATTATGATCTTTGGTTCGAAAACATTATAGACCGTGACTTCGAAAATAAAAGAAGTTCATTCATTTTTTTTACAACATCATTACTTAGACTCTTATGCCGAGGTACTAATAATTATCATGAAAAGAAAATAATTGTCATGACTTAAACAGGAAGTTTAAAACAATATAGGTAGCATGGATTCAACATTTCAGTTCATACGAAGATGATTAAGATTCAGACGATGATGTACATATCAATGATGTTATAGATTAAGTTCCTATGTATTTAACTTAATTTTAATTTAATCAAGTCATTCACCACATGGAACAAACTAATACAATATAAAATATACTGTCCAAAGAAAGTCATACCATACCACTTTTCAAACAGTAAGACATTTATGTCAAACTCATTAAAAATTTGTTAGTAGCTGCATTTTTTCCATCACGGAAAAAAGCTAAATACTAAATTTTAATATTAAAAATTCAAGGCAAACACATCTTAGGATAATGCTTTATCGTTTGAGTAGAAGAACGGCATTTGCTGCAAAATCTTGTTCTTGATATACCAAAATATCCCCCTGGTTCATTGCTTTTCTTTTTAGCTTTAGTTGCACGTTTCTTTTTTGTGATATTTGCCTCCATGCTTGATTTGTACCTCTTATTTGAAGGCCGACCATATTTTTACACAATTAATGGTGGAAGAATAGAATCCACTGGAATAGATAAATTCCTATTCTTGTCAACAATGACTATTCCTGATGAACCTACATCGCTTGATTCTGCTTGAATGTCATGTTCAATGATATCTGCAGGAGTGTCTTTACTTGGACTTCCATATCCAATCGGGCATGTTGTCATACGAGCCAGTCTATGTTCTGCCAATTCCTTTTTACAGCGCAAGAAATTTGATTTTGCAATTGCACAAGCTGTATCATCAATTTCTCCTTGATTTACTAGAGCAACAGCATCAAAATACAACATCTTGTGCCTAACAGATCTAGCCTCTTCTTCATTTTTAGTAAAATCTGTTTGACCTGTTATCCGGACGGTTCCAACTCTTGCCTTCTTAGTCCACCTTTTCATGATATGACAATCTGGAATCTTTGATAAACCCCTAATCAACATTATCTGCATTTTACCATACATATTATTAATGTTTGATATTAAATTAAGAAGTGTATATGATCAAATAGTACTGATGAAACTCACTAGTTAATTAATAATAAACTCACTCCAATTATATGGCTGCATATTGCACCAAAATGCTGATATAAACCACATTCACAATTATAGTATCCAATCTTTTCATCAACCTTGATTATGTATTTCACATTGCACCAAGCATCACGTGATTCCGCTTCAACATGCATCACCTCGAACATATTATCCTCTGAACTTGGTAGCAATATATACTTGGTTGATTTAACTAATTCCTTTTTGAATACAGAGTACACTCATGGTGTGTATATTATAGAAGCATGTTTCTCTAGAAGATATCCAAACTGCAGTTTAATACTTCTCTGCAAATATAATTTATATGTTAATGTTATGACATTTAACATAAGAATAGGTAGTAAAAAATATAATTATCTGTATTCTTATCAAGTAATTCAATAAAATTACCTGTTTTGTATTCTTCTCAGCCATGGCTTCACATCTTTCTCTATCATCTATTAGCTTTGTATATTGAGTAACAAATGTATTAATAGAAGATTTGCAAACAGTATATATCTTCAGCATGTGGTTAGCACATTCACTTCTTTGTGTACTACACATCCTAGCACAGAAAATCTTTTGAAAGTATGGTTTAGCCCACATTTCCCTTACTTCATAAGCTCTTGTCATGAAAGCATCGTCCTTGAGACAATATTTATCAAATATAATCTGCCAAGCTTTTCCGAACTCTTCAACCTTAAGCATATGATTTACTAACTTGTGGAAATCATCAGCAAAAGTCTTGTATTTCTTGTATGTTTGTCCAAGAAGTTCATGAGCTCTCTTTAGGACATGCCATTTACACCATCTATGAGTGGTATTTGGTAATTCTGTTTAGATTGCATTAGCAATTGCAAGTGCCTGATCTGCAAATTATTCACAAAATTTTCAATATGAATCTAATCAATAAACACATACTAAATTAAACAGTAGACATATCATACCAGTAAGAATAGTAATAGGAGCTTTACCACCCATCATTGCAACAAATTCTTTGAAAGCCCATTTGAAATTTTCAACCTTTTCATTTGTAAGCAATACTCTAGCAAAAATGACACTCTCAAAATGATTGCTGACCCCGACAAACATTCCAAATGGCATATTGTAAATGTTTGTACCATAAGTAGTGTCAAATGTGATTGCATCTCCAAAATACTGATAAAGTGCCCTACTTCGTCCACTAGTCCACATTATAGCCTTCAACCTATTATCATCATCAACTTGTGTAGTAAAAGCAAATCTATCATCTTGCGCAATTTTCTCTATTCATACATTCTACTGAAATTACTTAATAAATGTGAAATCATGCAGGTAGCACATTTAGATATGTGAAAACGTATATTACACAAAAGAAAATAAGTGAAATAGGATTAAAAATGTAATTGAAATCTATACACTCCTGACTAAGTATGCTTTTCAAATGCTTGTTCATACATAATATAAATAAAATCTATAGATATAACCACCATTTTGTTTATGATTAACAAGGAAAAATTATTAAGAACAAAACGATGATTCATAGCTCACCCATACCTATATGCTTTAGCTTTAACTTGTTCTTGCTTGATATGACGGATCTGTAACGGCGGTGAAATACTTCCAGAGTTTCTACTTTCAATCTGTTGAACAAACTGTACAGGCATGAACGATGGTCAGATAGTTCATCTAGAATGAACGAAGTGGAAGCAACAAACCGAAATCTAGCAAAAGAAGAAGGCAAGAAAACCTTGAAATAGAAGAAGAAGAACTTGAGCAATGGAGAAGAACAAAGAAAGAATAGAGGACGGGGGGAATGGATAGGAACAGCGGGGAGTTGATATTTTCATCTTCATATTGACAAGAAAGCAGGGGACCCACGTACTATCGTCAGGAAAGAGGACAGTATATAAGTCAGAACAGTCAGTAGTATTTCACATGTATAGCAAAATATGAAACGTTTTCAGCTTATACAACAATCGCTAGCACCAATCTTGGAATCGCAGCGGACGGCTCGTGATCCACCGGTACATCACGGAACCGGACAATTTTCCGCTTCGGTGCACCTACACACCCGCCCAGGGAGCGAGACCGGTTCGAGGGGAGATCAGGGCCGTCGATCGTGCAGTCGCTCATCGACAACAACATCAACGTCAAGCTCTACCTCGACTGATCTTTTTTTTTTCTATTGTGTTTGTTACGCTCTGCTTTGTACGCCCGCTGCCGAAGAAGAGTGTTGACCTCGTTGAATGCTTCCTGGATGTGCATCACACCTGATTTCTGCTGTTTTGCTGCGGTTGTTCTTGTCCTACTTTCGGAGGGGCCAACTGACCATGATCCTTATTATTTAGTTTCAACAAGAATCAGAGTATCCTGACGCACGGTGCTATTCAAATCTCCCTAACAAGCATAGCAGAATGACAAAAATTCCACACGGACAAATAGTCAAATACATGACGATTTACCGAAAAAGGCTCTCACCCCGCTTTATATACAAAGCAAATACATGACCATTTTTGCATATTACAATTCTGAAATGATACAACAATAGTGCAGACGAAACACACCATTGGAATGGAGTATTACACTTGAGACAATACAACAAAAACAAACCTTTGCAAGCGAAGAACAGGCAAGAACGCTCGCACTATAGACTTAGAGGTACATGAAAACAAGCAGCTATATAACTGAAGTTACTACACATCTTCTTGGGATGATGGCTGGCGCCTGGGCGCGGTGTTGTTATCTTCCTCCCTATTAATCTTGAGGATGCTGGCATGAGCTAGGAGCACCCAGATGTGGGTGAGAAGCTCTCCGCCTTTTGCGAGAAGTTCCATGTGCCCCTTCACATTATCTGATGGTGCGACATAGAGGATCTTCTCCGCCCAGAAATCCGCGAGTATCTTCCAACGAACAGCACTGCTCGGCGTGTGCTCTAGCTGCTTCCCAAGCTTCACACCTCTCATGAAGATGCTCGTTCCTTCCTCTTGGTCTTGTAAACCATTCATAACCTGGTAAATATTTGGAGATGCACCAATCAGTGCGGAGGACTGGAGTACCCCCTCATTAATGACCCAGAGTACAACCTCATTTTTGATAAAATTAAGAAGACTCTAGAACATTAAGTCTGGTTCGAAAGGATCAGTCTGAGATGTTAGAACTTTGTGTGCTTCATGATTTACATCAGCCATGGCCAACTTTGTAGCAATTCTGGAGCAGAGTTCATCAGGTATGCACAGTATCTTGATAGGCTGAGTGAAACATTCCTGTTGAAATTTGTGTCATGTTCATTTTCAGTTGTCCCATTCAAGTATTCCCCGTCCCCTGTAGGGGGAGTCATATTGCAGTATTCAGTGGTGATGTGCCAAATTAACATGACCTCTGCTTGAGATTGACCTTGCAATGCCCAAGAAAACTCTCCAAGCACACCACTCCTCCGTAATGACCCTTCTCCATTTGTTGGTGGACCGTCACATGCTATTAGTGATCTTGCAATAGCTAGCTTGACTGTTTGCAACCTGTTTACTGGGTGACTGTCCCCAGATGAATCATCAGCGGTGATGTGCGGAATTATCGATTACTGGCCAATCTTATTCTTCCAGTACCCGAAGATTGTAAATCTGCTAATATAGCTGATAAGCTTCTCAATAAAAGCACTGCGTTGATAGCAAGATGTTTTGACATACCTACAAGTAACTGACACCTTGCACCAATCCGAGGCCAAATAAAATGTAGTTTGAAGGATTTCTATGAGCAGGAATATGGTCAAAACAAGGATAGTGATGATGATGTCAGTCTTTTTGCTGTGCACTTCAATGATAGGGCTGAGTGTCTTGACATATAGCGTACCCTTCACGACAAAGGATACACATGTGGCAATGAGAACAATCCTCACAAGAAAGAGAAAGAAGAATACTGTCTCCAGCTCAAAGATGATGGCATGTTTAGTAAAGAAGTAGTCAGGGCAGAACCCCAACTCCATTTCAACAATCCGAAAAGCTCGCTCATAGTCATCTTCTGTCCGTAGCAATCCCCTGAAGACAAAATCACGGGTTTCATCAAGGTGCTCCTCGGCAAATGACATCCCATAGTAGCGCCGCTTCAATAACTGATACATGGATTTAGCCAGGCACAAGTCCTTGAGCTCCTTGCATTGAACAGTACCTGAGCTGAGGAGCCTGCCTTCACAGAGCCAAATCTGGTCGATGGTGACCTTACCACCAGCACCAAAAATGTGAACAGGGTACTTGTAGCCTTTCACGCTGGCAGGATCGAACCCATCACCATCATTAGCTTCTGTTGCTAGTGCTGCAGGAAGGTTCTTCATGAACTTGGCAACTCTCCTGGCCCTGAAATACCTGAGCTCAACCAACACGCATGCAAGCTCTTTGCCCATAAGTCCTGTACACAGAACAAAGGAGCCAAGAAGATTGACGACATATGCAGGAGAAAAGATAGTTGCAAAGTACGCCCATGATAGACCATGGCTGGATTGGCCGAGAAATCCCTTTATGCTCATGCTATAGGGGAAAAGTAGCCAACAGGTTAAAGAAGCGTACGTGCCATACTGGAAGCTATTGAACAAACCCCGCTTCCATTGCCTGTTGTCGTTGAGCTCGTAGACCTTGACGGCGTTGCTGCAATCAGCGGCCATCAGCAATGAGATGGTCTAGATGGGATACATGACATTCTTCACCGGAGAGGACTGCATCAAGCCCAGGGTGTAGGCGATGGCTGGGAACGACAGAGTGTAGGTCACCCAGGTACCAGCTTGGACCAGGAAGCTGGTCGACTGCCGCCTGAAGGAACCGAGGATGAGCTGCAGGAGCAGCAGCAGTATGATCCCCGACATGAAAGCCTCCGCCTGGCGGATGGTTCTCCGCGGGTTATTCAGCAAGGGGCAGAGAGCCTCCATCGCAGCTGTTATGTTGATGGACCACACAACTCATTCATCCTCGATAAGAACTCTTTGTCCAGCTTAATTTGCTACGGTGGTGTGTCACTCTTGGCTTTGGATCAAAGGTGTGACACCCCCGGCTTAATCGTGTACTAATCATACATGCAAATGCACACGATCAAGCCTAAGGACTCACTTGAAGATATCACAATACAACTCTAAAACATAAATAAAGTCATACAAGCTTTATATTACAAGCCAGGGGCCTCGAGGGCTCGAATACATAAGCTCGCATACAAGCGTCAGCGGAAGCATCAGATATCTGAGTACAGATATGAAACAGAAACAGATAAGCCTTTAGAAAGGCGGGGCAAAACAAAAGCTATGATCGAAAGGCGCATGCCTCCTGCCTGGGACCCTCCGATCCTACTCCTGGTCGTCGGCAAGCTCATAGTAGTAACCACCCTCGGGGTGGTAGTAGTAGTCATCGGCGGGGGCAGCTGGCTCCCGGGCTCCGTCGTCTGGTTGCATGAAAAGGGGAAGGGGAAAAAGAGGAAGCAAAGCAACCATGAGTACTCATCCGAAGTACTCAGCAAGCAAGGATCTACACTACATATGCAACATTATCAAAGAAAGGCTGTATATGTGGACTGGGCTGCAGAAATGCCAGAATAGAGAGGAGGCCTAGTCCTATCAAAGACTAGCATCTTCAGCGGTCTTGCAGCATTAGAAGAGCGTAGATTAGTACAACATAAAATAGTAGTAACATTAAGTATCAACCTCGGCCAGAGATCCTTTCTCGACTACCTGCGAGAAAGCGATCCCAGAGCCCTAGTATCCATTTCTCATCACAAGTATCCAGTTCTAGTTGTATCGATTGGGATACAACTCCGAGCGTCCGTTACCAAGGATTGGCTATGCATAGATAGTTCTTCCCTGCAGGGGTGCACCAACTTACCCACCACGCTCGATTAACTCCGGCCGGACACACTTTTCTGGGTCATGCCCGGCCTCGACCAAATGATACGCCGCAACCCGACCTAGGCTTCACAGAGAGGTCAGCACGCCGGACTAAACCTATGCGCCCAGGGGTCTTGGGCCATCGCCCCGGGAACTCCTGCACGTTGCGAACGCGGCCGGTGAGCAGACCTAGCAGCCTCCAGTACAAAGGAGGGTGCTTAACGCGGTCCAACCCAGCGCGCGCCGCTCAATCGCTGACATCCATTAAGCTTCGGCTGATGCATACGACGCAGAGTGCCCATAACTGTTCCCACGTGATGGTTAGCGCTATCGGGCCAAAGGCCCACTCGGATCAAATATCCAAACCGTTAGTGAATTAGGAGCGCGCGATAACGAGCAGAGACTCATGATCGATGTGACCCCATCGCCCCGTCTCGAGGACTTGCGGCAAGGGCTAAGAATGCCCGGCCACGCCTCGTAATTATCTCACGGGTACTCTCTTTGGTCACCCGACAACACATCAATCGCATCACTTGCTCGCGCGGGTACCCCTCAAGGCCGACCCGACTTTAGTATCATGGTTATGTGGTATAGTCATAGTATCCGTGTGTCCAGAACACTAATGGGAAACCCTGAGGAATCACCCTCGATGGAATTCCACCTGATGTAGTCGTCAACGTGAACTAAGGAGGAATCACCCTCGAGGTCAACTCTTGAGGAGTTGCATGACAACGTCGTTACCGGGAGTGGAGAAAGAGGAATCACCCTCGAGGACCACAACCGATGAACTAACCAACAAGGTTAACATCAGAAGTGCTGATGAGGTATCACCCTCGGCACTTGATAGTAACTCGGTAGTGTCGTACAACTAGCGGGGTGATGTGCGGTGCCGGGCCTGGTCTTCAATCCCGCTGAACGGGTCTTCTGATAATCCAGCAGGGCAGTTCGGTCAAAATGGGGTCTCTGACGGGTCTCTAACCAGCCTATGCTAAACACTTTAGGAAAGCAGGTAATTATCAACAGTAGGTTACAAAATCAGGCCATGCATCAGAATAGGTAAAGTAGTAGCTGCATCAGTTCTACTGCAAGCATAAGAGAGAAGAGAATAGGCGATATCGGAATGTTCAAAGGGGGGGGGGTGCTTGCCTGGTTGCTCGGTGGCAAAGGCAAGGTCGTCAGTGGTGTCGTCGATCTCCGGAGCAGCGTCGGTGTTGGGGTCTACCGAAAGAGAAGAGGGGGAGAAAACAAATAAATACACAACAATCATATGCAACATAGAGCATGCTATGCTATCGTGCAGTGCAGGGTTGCCTAAAGACATGTCTAAATCATTTTATTTATTTTAGGGTTCAAGTTGGAATTATTAACCGGTTTATATGCACTATTCATCTACCGAAAACAGGCTAAAAGTTGCGGGTTCACCTCCGTAGAGGGTCCCGACACGGAAACGGATAGCACGGTCGGATTCATCTCATCGTTCTGATCAACTTTCATGTAGAAAGTTTTTCGATCCGAGCTACGGTTTATTTTCGACGAATTTTTAAGGATTATAACATTTTTTGGAATTATTTATATTAACAGAAAAGGAATTATGATGTCAGCATTGCGTGGGGATGACATCAGCAGTCAACAGATCGGCTGACCAGGGTCAAACCTGACCTGTGGGTCCAGTGGGACCCACATGTCAGCCTCTGTTAGCTTAACAATGGATTAAATTAATTAACAGACTAATTAGAGAGGTGGCCCTAGATGTAAGTGGGTAATTAGGCTAAACTAATTAGTTTTTAATTAAAACGGTTTAATTAGACTAATTATAAACGGGGCCCACATGTCAGTGGCTGGGGGCTGCCCAGTCAGCACGTTGACTGGGTCAACCCAGTCAATGGGGCCCCCAGGGCCCACTGGTCAGCGACCCAGGGGCGGGGCCCACCAAGCCACATAGGTGGCTGGCGCCGGAGTGGCTCCGGTGGCCTCCCGCGGCGGCAAGCTCGCCGGAGACGCTCGAAAAAAGCGCCACAGGGCACCAAATCGCGTGCGGTTCATTGCACTCGAACGAGTACTCGACGCCGTGTCACGTGGTGAGGTAGGTTGGGCTCGAAGGTGGCTGGAACTGCGCCGGCGATGAGTGGAGGCGGCGGTGTTTTTCTGGCGATCGACGCAACGCAGCAACAGCGCGCTAACGCGTGAACTAACGGGCGTGGGAGGTACTACACAACGCAACGAGCACGTTGGACTCCAGCCCGTGACCAAATGGTTGACGGGGACACGCCGGCGACGTGCGCGGGCGGCGGCGCGTTCGGGCGCTGCGGAGGAAGCAGCTAGCATGCGTATGAGAGTGACCATAGGGAAGGGGAAGGAAGAGGGGCTCACCTCGTGGCACGCACGGTGGCCCTTGAAAGATTAGGAGCTGCAGAGCCGTCGCCGGAGCCGGTGAAGAGCGGCGGCGATCGGAGAAGGGAACGGAGGAGGCCCGGTGCTGCAGCGCCTCCGAGCTCCAGCTGAGGCCACCAGACGACGAGGAGGATGATGGCGGACCTCTACCGCATCACGGCGGGTCGAGGCGATGACGGTGGCCGCGATGGCGACAGAGAAAGGCGGCGAGGGCGCTCGGCCTCGACGGATCTGGTGGGAGAGAGGGGAGGAGCGAGCGAGGGGAGAGGGAGGAGTGAACAGGGAGGACCAGGGGGGACGCACGAGGCCGGGGCCTTATCACCTCGTCGGTGGGGCGTCGGTGGCCATCGCGCAGTCGACGCCTCGGCGGCGCGACGCGCGGCGACCAGGGGTGAGGTGACACGCAGGTGAGAGAGGAGGGATGGGCCTGGTGGGCTGGCTTGGGGCACTGTGCACTTAGGCCCAGTGCATAGTGCCTCTTTCTTTTATCTTTTCTGTTTTATCTCAACAGCAAGCTTTTGCATTTTTGTGAGCTACCAAATGAGTTTGCAAAAAGGTGAAACTTGCTCACATTAGTACAATGCAATATCCAGCACTGCCACAAAAAGTTTGGGCATTTTTGGAAACCTTTTGAATTTATTCAAAAATGATAGGGTATTTTAAGTGCTGTTTTGGCTCTGTTAAAAAAGCATTAGGCCCATTTAGAGTTGATGGTGATGTTGTGTTCCTTAACAGCAAATAGTTTTAGATTATTTGCTATAAGGTGAACATTTTTCCAACAGGTTTTGAGCAACTTCATTTTGCACTTTTGAATTTGTGTTGATTTTCAGAGAGGGTTTTGAATTGAATCTTTAACCAATGTGACTAGGCACTGCAAATGAGGATGACTTGGCATTATTAGCAGATGATCACAGAGGTTATTATACATGGGTGTTACAAATTCTCCTCCTCTAAAAGAAATTCTCGTCCCGAGAATTTTGGAGGTAGAAGGAAAGAGGTCGGGATATTCTTCCCGAAGATGATCCTCGCGTTCCCAAGTGGCTTCATCTTCAGTGTGATTCGACCACTGCACTTTGAGAAACTTGGTCGTCTTCTGACGGGTTCGACGTTCAGCTTCATCGAGGATGCGGATCGGATGCTCCTTATAAGAAAGATCATCTTGCAATTCGAGCATCTCGTGATCCACTGCTCGGTGCGGAGACTCCTTGAAGCAACGACGAAGTTGTGACACATGGAAGACGTCGTGGATATGAGAGAATTGCGGCGGCAACTCCAATTTATATGCCACCTGACCATGTCTTGCAACAATGCGGAAAGGACCAATGTAGCATGGAGCTAACTTGCCTTTGATTCCGAAACGGTGAGTGCCCTTCATAGGGGTGACACGAAGATAAGCTTGATCACCAGGTTGATAGGTCAAGCCCCATCGCTTGTGATCATAATTGCTCTTCTGGCGATCCTGAGCCGCCTTAAGATTTTCGTGGACTATACGGACTTGCTCTTTTGCGTGTTGGATAATATCCGGACCCACGAGCGGTCATTCCCCAGTTTCTGACCAATTCAGAGGGGTTCGACACTTACGTCCATAAAGTACTTCGAAGGGAGCCATTTTCAAGCTGGCTTGATAGCTGTTGTTATAAGAGAACTCGGCATATGGGAGAGATTCTTCCCATTTCTTGCCGAAGGATATAACACAAGCTCGAAGCATGTCTTCAAGCACTTGATTGACCCGCTCGACTTGGCCTTGGGATTGGGGGTGATAAGCTGAACTCCAGGTAATATGAGTTCCCATAGCTTCTCGGAAACTTTCCCAGAACTTTGAGGTGAAAAGACCGCCACGGTCCGAACTAATCTCCTTCAGAATGCCGTGGAGTGAAACAATTCTGGAGATATACAACTCTGCTAACTGACTAGCAGTGATAGTTTCTTTGACAGGCAGAAAGTGTGCAACCTTAGAGAGTTGGTCGACGACGACAAGAATAGCACCGTGACCCTTTTGTGACTTGGGAAGGCCGGTAATGAAATCCATTTGAACTTTATCCCATTTCCACAAAGGAATAGGAAGTGGTTGCAGAATTCCAGCTGGTTTCTGATGTTCTGCTTTAACGCGACGACAAACGTCACATTCAGCAACATAGCGAGCAATATCCTGCTTCATTTTAGACCACCAGTACCTTTGTCGGAGATCACGATACATCTTGGTACTACCCGGATGAATAGATAGCGGTGTATCATGTGCCTCCTTCATGACCTTGTCAGTCATAAGCTTGAAGCGAGGTACCACAATGCGGTCTCGGAAAAACAAGGTTCCATCTTCTGACAGTGAGAAATCCCTGTACTTTTCCAGGTGAATATCTTTCTTCATCAGATCAATTTCAGCATCTTTAGCTTGCGCATTCTTAACAGCTTTCTCAAGATCTGGTTGTACCACAAGGTTATTAAGAGAACCCTGGGGAACAATACACAGATTCAGCTTGCGCAGTTCTTCATAAAGACGAGGCCGAGCTCGCCTAACCATGAGGTTGTTACAATAGGACTTGTGGCTTAAGGCATCAGCCATCACATTAGCCTTGCCAGGGGTATATGAAATACCACAGTCATAGTCCGTAATTGTTTCCAACCATCGCTGTTGACGGAGATTAAGATCCGGCTGAGTAAACAAATACTTCAAGCTTTGATGATCAGTGTATACCTCACACCTATTACCCAGAAGGTAATGCCGCCACAGCTTCAATGCATAAATCACAGCAGCAAGTTCAAGATCATGCACTGGATAATTTTCTTCATGTGGACGCAATTGGCGTGAAGCATAAGCAATTACTCTTCGTTCTTGCATTAGGACACAGCCTAATCCTTGACGAGAGGCGTTGCAATATATCACAAAGTCTTTGCGAGAATCCGGAGGAGCAAGAACTGGAGCAGAAGTTAGCTTGTCCTTGAGAGTCTGGAAGTTTTCCTGACATTTGTCTGTCCACTCAAACTTAACGCCTTTGTGAAGAAGGTTAGTCAGAGGCTTAGCAATTTTGGAAAAGTTCTCGACAAATCGACGACAATAGCTTGCAAGGCCGAGAAAACTTCTCACTTGCTTGACGTTCTTCGGAGGAGTCGAGTCCAGAATAGCCTGAACCCGTTCCGGGTTAACAACAATTCCATCCTTGGAAATCACATGACCAAGGTAGATTACTTCAGAAAGCCAGAACTCGCATTTGGAATACTTGGCATAGAGCTGGTGTTCTCGGAGCCTTTCCAAAACAAGACGAAGGTGTTCAGCATGTTCTTCCTTATTCTTCGAATATACCAAAATATCGTCTAGATATACCACGACAAACTTGTTGAGGTAATCCATGATGATGTAATTCATCAAACGGGAGAACGTAGCTGGAGCATTTGTCAAGCCAAATGACATGACCGTGTACTCATAGGAGCCATAACGAGCAACGAAGGCAGTCTTGGGAATATTCTCTTCGCGGACACGGATCTGGTGATAACCCAACCTCAAATCGAGTTTAGAAAACACTGATGATCCAGCAAGCTGATCATACAAGTCATTGATCCAAGGAAGTGGATATTTATTCTGGATTGTGGCTTGGTTAATGGGTCGATAATCCTGAACCAAACGGTTAGTTCCATCCTTCTTATTAACGAAGAGTGAAGGTGCTCCCCAAGCAGAGGAACTGGGGCGGATGAAACCCTTCTTAAGTGACTTGTCGATTTCTTCCTTAAGCTCGAGAAGATGGTGCGGAGGCATCTTATAAGGACGCTTCGCAATAGGAGTTGTGCCTGGTTTCAAGTCGATGACAAACTCGACAGCTCTAACAGGGGGTATTCCTGGAAGTTCTTCTGGGAAAACATCCTGGAAGTACTGGAATGTTTTCTATCCCCTCAAGCGGAGAAGCATTTAACGCATTTAGAGCGTATATTAGGGCCTCGGCATTTTGAGTGATATGAGCATGGTAATTCACTATCTCATCCGAGGGGTGCAGAAGGTGTACCTTGGTGGCACAATTGATTGAGGCGTAATGAGCCTTCAACCAATCCATTCCCAGAATAAGATCAATTTTGGAAGATTTTAGGATAATGGGAAATGCCTGAAACTTCAATCTATGAATTTCAATAGTGACTTCGGGACTGAACATGGTGGCTTGGCACTGGCCCGCGGGAGTATTTACCGCTAACGAATGGTGCATCTTTACATACTTAATGCCATGCATGAATGCAAAATCTTCCGACATGAATGAATGCGATGCTCCCAAATCAAATAAAACAGATGCAGGTACTGAATTAACAAGTAGTGTACCCATCACAGTTTCTGGTTGATCCTGAGCTTCAGCCATATTGACATGGTAATTCGGTCCACGACCATAAGAAGGCCTGGCATTGTTGTTGCGGGCATTAGGAGGCGGAGCCAGTTGCTTCTGATTCTAATAGCAGTTCCTGGCAAGGTGACCCGGTTTGCCACACTTGTAACACAGCCCACTGTCTGGATGGATTGCAGGAGCTCGGGGTGGTGCAGTTCGAAGAAGCTGCCTCTGTGGTGGAGGACGCAGACGTGGTGCAGCATGGTACGGTCTTGGTGCGGGTGCAGTTGGACGGTACATGCTGTGGGGAATCCAGATACGGCGCTTCTGTGAAGACGAGCCCGAAGATGAGCCTGCTTCACGGTTGCGTTTGAACGCGTCCTTATGCTTGATCTGAGCGGTCTCAACCAGAATAGCCTTGTTCACAAGGGTAGCAAAGTCGGTGAAGTCTTGAGTAGCAAGTGCAAGCTCGATGTCTGGGTGGAGTCCACTACGGAACTTCTCTTGTCTGCGGGCATCGGTGGCGATGTCTTCTTCAGCATAGCGGTATAGGTCAAGGAATTCCCGCTGATAGGCTTCAACAGTCTTGTTGCCCTGAGTGAGGTTGTGGAACTGGGTTCTCATCCGGTCCATGATTCCCTGAGGAATATATCAGGCACGAAAAGCAGCCTGGAACTCAGGCCAAGTAATGACTGTTCCAGCAGGCAGTGTACGCTTGTGAGTGTCCCACCAGTGAGCAGCGGGACCCTTTAAGAAAAAGGACGCGAAGTTGACAAAGTTGGCAGGGGAGACATTTGCAAACTCCATCTCATGAGTGATGTCGCGAATCCAGTCATCAGCATCCAGTGGCTTATCAGAATTGCGGAACTGAGTGGGGTTAAGCTGCACAAATTCCGACAGTGTTATTGCAGCAGGGTCCTGGTTCTGATTGTTCTGATGCGGGAACTGAGCCATAATCCCAGTCATGAACTGACGGTTGAGCTCGAATTGTTGCATCATAGCTGCCATATAATCTGGCGGTGGTGGATGTTCAGGGGCACGACCGTGACCACGACCTGCTGGTCTAACCATCCTGCTAAGTTGCAACAGGTTAGTTTAGTAAAAGCAATTGCGAGTGTTTAGCGACGAGCATGATGTAACACAACAGTAATTAAGCAGTGTATAGATACTTAACAGTAGTCAATTAAGACATACAGATCCATACACTGAGTCGGTTACATGCGGACAACATAACGGCGCAATTTAGAAGATAGACATGCTAGGCAGTGCGTAGGCACGTGGTAAGGAAGTACACAACGAGACATAGCGAAGGCTACATCAACGTCGGAGAAACTGTTGGAGCGAGGAATCTGCAAGTGACAACATAGGGTACCCTCGATAAAAGGGATCCTGCAAGCAGAACCTGGCCCATAATCTTGAAGAAAGGGGGGGTAATTTTAGAACTCCGGGTGGATGTGATCACGAGAACCTAAGTGTCGGCGTTAGTAAAATCTTAACCCAAAAGGAAGAGAGATCAGAGTCCCAGAGTAAAGACGAGGAATAAAAGATCCTCATACCACCCAACTAGCGACGTGGGCCCGTAAGCCACACAGCCAAGTTAGTAAAACAGTTTTGGACCACTAGACTCAACTTCAGCCAAGGAGTTGGAAAGGGGGATCCTACAGGCAGTCGGCTCTGATACCAACCTGTGATGCCCCCGGCTTAATCGTGCACTAATCATACACGCAAATGCACACGATCAAGCCTAAGGACTCACTTGAAGATATCACAACATAACTCTAAAACATAAATAAAGTCATACAAGCTTTATATTACAAGCCAGGGGCCTCGAGGGCTCGAATACATAAGCTCGCATACAAGCGTCAGCGGAAGCATCAAATATCTGAGTACAGATATGAAACAGAAACAGATAAGCCTTTAGAAAGGCGGGGCATAACAAAAGCTACGATCGAAAGGCGCAGGCCTCCTGCCTAGGACCCTCCGATCCTACTCCTGGTCGTCGGCAAGCTCGTAGTAGTTACCAACCTCGGGGTGGTAGTAGTAGTCGTCGGCGGGGGCAGCTGGCTCCGGGGCTCCGTCGTCTGGTTGCATCAAAAGGGGAAAGGGGAAAAAGTGGAAGCAAAGCAACCGTGAGTACTCATCCGAAGTACTCAGCAAGCAAGGATCTACACTACATATGCAACATTATCAAAGAAAGGCTGTATATGTGGACTGGGCTGCAGAAATGCTAGAATAGAGAGGAGGCCTAGTCCTATCGAAGACTAGCATCTTCAGTGGTTTTGCAGCATTAGAAGAGTGTAGATTAGTACAGCATCAAATAGTAGTAACATTAAGTATCAACCTCGGCCAGAGATCCTTTCTCGACTACCTACGAGCAAGCGATCCCAGAGCCCTAGTATCCATTTCTCATCACAAGTATCCAGTTCTAGTTGTATCGATCAGGATACAACTCCGAGCATCCGTTACCGAGGATCGGCTATGCAGAGATTAGTTCTTCCCTACAGGGGTGCACCAACTTACCCACCACGCTCGATTAACTCCGGCCGGACACACTTTTCTGGGTCATGCCCGGCCTCGGCCAAACGATACGCCGCAACCCGACCTAGGCTTAACAGAGAGGTCAGCAAGCCGGACTAAACCTATGCGCCCAGGGGTCTTGGGCCATCGCCCCGGGAACTCCTGCACATTGCGAACGCGGCCGGTGAGCAGACCTAGCAGCCTCCAGTACAACGAAGGGTGCTTAACGCGGTCCAACCCAGCGCGTGCCGCTCAATCGCTGACGTCCATTAAGCTTCGGCTGATGCATATGACGCAGAGTGCCCATAACTGTTCCCACATGATGGTTAGCGCTATCGGGCCAGAGGCCCACTCGGATCAAATATCCAAACCGTTAGTGAATTAGGAGCGCGCAATAACGAGCAGAGACTCATGATCGATGTGACCCCGTCGCCCCGTCTCGAGGACTTGCGGCAAGGGCTAAGAATGCCCGGCCGCGCCTCGTAATTATCTCGCAGGTACTCTCTCTGGTCACCCGACTACACATCAATCGCATCACTTGCTCGCGTGGGTACCCCTGAGGGCCGACCCGACTTTAGTATCATGGTTATGTGGTATAGTCATAGTATCCGTGTGTCCAGAACACCAAGGGGGAACCCTGAGGAATCACCCTCGATGGGATTCCACCTGATGTAATCGTCAAGGTGAACTAAGGAGGAATCACCCTCGAGGTCCACTCTTGAGGAGTTGCATGACAACGTCGTTACCGGGAGTGGAGAAAGAGGAATCACCCTCGAGGAGCACAACCAATGAACTAACCTACAAGGTTAACATCAGAAGGGCTAACGAGGTATCACCCTCGGCACTTGATAGTAACCCGGTAGTGCCGTACAACTAGGGGGGTGATGTGCGGTGCTGGGGCCTGGTCTTCAATCCTGCTGATCGGGTCTTCTGATAATCCAACGGGGCAGTTGGGTCAAAATGGGGTCTCTGACGGGTCTCTAACCAGCCTATGCTAAACAATTTAGGAAAGCAGGTAATTAGCAACAGTAGGTTACAAAATCAGGCTATGCATCAGAATAGGTAAAGCAGTAGCAGCAGCAGTTCTAATGCAAGCATAAGAGAGAAGAGAATAGGCGATATCGGAATGTTCAAAGGGGGGGGTGCTTGCCTGGTTGCTCGGCGGCAAAGGCAAGGTCTTCAGTGGTGTCGTCGGTCTCCGGAGCAGAGTCGGTGTCGGGGTCTACCGAAAGAGAAGAGGGCGAGGAAACAAATAAATACACAGCAATCATATGCAACACAGAGCGTGCTATGCTATCGTGCAGTGCAGGGTTGCCTAAAGACATGTCTAAATCATTTTAGTTATTTTAGGGTTCAAGTTGGAATTATTAACCGGTTTATATGCACTATTCATCTACCGGATACAGGCTAAAAGTTGCGGGTTCACCTCCGTAGAGGGTCCCGACACGGAAACGAATAGCACGATCGGATTCGTCTTGTTGTTCTGATCAACTTTCATGTAGAAACTTTTTCGATCCGAGCTACGGTTTATTTTCTACGAATTTTTAAGGATTATAACATTTTCTGGAATTATGTATATTAACAGAAAAGGAACTATGACATCATCATTGCGTGGGGATGACGTCAGTAGTCAACAGATCGGCTGACCAGGGTCAAACCTGACCTGTGGGTCTAGTGGGACCCACATGTCAGCCTCTGTGAGCTTAACAGTGGATTAAACTAATTAACAGACTAATTAGAGGGGTGGGCCCCAGATGTCAGTGGCTAATTAGGCTAAACTAATTAGTTTTTAATTAAAATGGTTTAATTAGACTAACTATAAATGGGGGCCCACATGTCAGTGGCTGGGGGCTGCCCAGTCAGCATGTTGACTAGGTCAACCCAGTCAACGGGGCCCCCAGGGCCCACTGGTCAGCGACCCAGGGGCGGGGCCCACCGAGCCACGTAGGTGGCCGGCGCCGGAGTGGCTCCGGTGGCCTCCCGCGGCGGCGAGCTCGCCGGAGACGCTCGGAAAAGCGCCACAGGGCACCAAATCGCGTGCAATTCGTTGCACTTGAACGAGTACTCGACGCCACGTCACGTGGTGAGGTCGGTTGGGCTCGAAGGTGGCCAGAACTACGCCGGCGACGAGTGGAGGCGGCGGTGTTTTTCGGGCGATCGACGCAATGCAGCAGCAGCGCGCTAACGTGTGAACTAACGGGCGTGGGAGGTACTACGCAACGCAATGAGCACGTTGGACTCCAGCCCATGACCAAATGGTCGACGGAGACACGCCGGCGACGTGCGCGGGTGGCGGCGCGTTCGGGCGCTGCGGAGGAAGCAGCTAGCGTGCGTACGAGAGCGACCAGAGGGAAGGGGAAGGAAGAGGGGCTCACCTCGCGGCAGCACGGTGGCCCATGAAAGATTAAGAGCTGCAGAGGCGTCGCCGGAGCCGGTGAAGAGTGGCGGCGATCGGAGAAGGGAACGGAGGAGGCCCGGTGCTGCAGCGCCTCCGAGCTCCAGCTGAGGCCACCAGACGACGAGGAGGACGATGGCGGACCTCTACGGCATCACGGCAATTCGAGGCGATGACGGTGGTCGTGGTGGCGACAGAGAACGGTGGCGAGGGTGTTCGGCCTCGACGGATCTGGTGGGAGAGAAGGGAGGAGCGAGCGAGGGGAGAGGGAGGAGTGAACGGGGAGGACCAGGGGGGACGCACGAGGCCGGGGCCTTATCCCCTCGTCGGTGGGGCGTCGGTGGCCGTCGCGCTGTCGATGCCTCGGCGGCGCGGCGTGCGGCGACCAGGGGCGAGGTGACACATAGGTGAGAGAGAAGGAGGGATGGGCCTGGTGGGCTGGCTCGGGGCACTATGCACTTAGGCCCAGTGCACAGTGCCTCTTTCTTTTATCTTTTCTGTTTTATCTCAACAGCAAGCTTTTGCATTTTTTTGAGCTACCAAATGAGTTTGCAAAAAGGTGAAACTTGCTCACATTAGTACAATGCAATATCCAGCACTGCCACAAAAAGTTTGGGCATTTTTTGGAAACCTTTTGAATTTATTCAAAAATGAATAGGGTATTTTAAGTGCTGTTTTGGCTCTGTTAAAAAAAGCATTAGGCCCATTTAGAGTTGATGGTGATGTTGTGTTCCTTAACAACAAATAGTTTTAGATTATTTGCTATAAGGTGAACATTTTTCCAAGAGGTTTTGAGCAACTTCATTTTGCACTTTTGAATTTGAGTTGATTTTCAGAGAGGGTTTTGAATTGAATCTTTAACCAATGTGACTAGGCACTGCAAATGAGGATGACTTGGCATTATTAGCAGATGATCACAGAGGTTATTACACAGGGGTGTTACAAAAGGGGATCTCTGTTAGCTCGCTAGGAAGCAGCTCCTTACTAACTGCTTTGGATCTGAACTTAATTGTTCTCGGATAGAAGAAATTTACGTTACGTCTACTGTTGTTATGTACAAGTACTATACTCGTAAGTAGTGGCTGTCTCTTCAACGCCAAACGGAGACCCATTGGATCTGTTTGACTGTCATTTTGAGACGATACAAATACAACAAGACAAGGATATTACACAAGGTCTTCTATTCGATTTCCAGGTAACTACCCCTGCTTCCATGCCAAGTAATGATAGAGAGTGGATTTTGTGCAACTAGTTGCCTGTGCAATCCATATCCTCTCTCCTCCATTTTTTTTACTTTTTCTAAATAAAATTCCAAAAAAAGTGAAGTAATTGATAGTCTCTCTATCCCGATTTATAAAATCACAACATTTTAGAAGAGAATTGCCAATTAATTTTGTCAACAAAAAAGTTATATGTCATAAATAATATACCACTGGATTCACATTCAAGAGAAATTTTCAGTGGAATAATTTCTCTGGCATATTATCTATAAACTAAATTATTATGGTCAAATTTTTGAAAATGCGTGCAAGCCTTACAAACCAGGATGGAGGGAGTAGAGTTTTTTAGAGGAATTCATAGGAGTTAGTAATGTTATATCATGTCAACTTGCAAAACACTAAAAGATATGATCATCTGTGACATACACAAAAGGGACCAAATTCA
The DNA here is from genome assembly GCA_011799875.1 of Thinopyrum elongatum. Taxonomy (NCBI): domain Eukaryota; kingdom Viridiplantae; phylum Streptophyta; class Magnoliopsida; order Poales; family Poaceae; genus Thinopyrum; species Thinopyrum elongatum. The sequence goes on from CM022301.1 coordinate 380,913,322, forward strand.
AATGAATAATGTTTTTAAATACCATGCACATGATATAAATTCATCTCTCTTTTATATATAGAATCTAGTCTTGAAGATGCACATTATACAACATGGTGTTACATCCATAATTAATTCGTAATCTTTACAAACTCTAAAATTAGAAAATGGATGAGACAAAATATGAGTTGTCTTGAAACTACATTCTGGCTATAATAATCCTACCATAAAGAATAACAAAGGGGGTCGCTATTAGCTTGGCAGGAAGTTAGCCCTTGATTAACTGCTTTGGTTCCAAACTTAATTGCTTTGGCCCAGAAGAATATATGTTGTGTCTACTCCCTCCATCCTTGAAAGAGTGTACTTCCAACTTTGTTGGAGGGTCAAACTATCTTAAAGTTTGACTAAGTTTATGCAAAATATATCAATGTTTATGAAACCAAATAGGTATATGATGAAAATATATTTTATCATGAATCTAATGCTATTAATTTGATAACATAAATGTTGATGTAGTATTGTATAAATACGGACAAATCTAAAAAAAAGTTTGACTTTCTAACAAAGTTGGAAGTACATTCTTCAAAGGACAGAGGGAGTACTATTGTTATATTATAGTAGTAGTAGTTGTTGTCTCTTCAGCGCCAAATTAACCAGCTAGATCTGTTCGTCTGTCTCTTTGAAACGATACAAATACAACAAGACAAGGATATTTCACAAGGTCTTCCACCTGTTTCCAGGTAACCACTCCTTCTGTGCCAAGTAAAGATAAAGAGTGTATTTTGTGCAACTAGTTGCCCGCGCAATTGAAAGCACAAGTGCTCCCTGGGTGATTTTGGTAATTAATGTCAACATATCTCTTGTTGGACTAATGGTTTTATCTAGTGTATTTCAGACAAGTTCAACAATGGCATGGCAAGGACAAGAGGATGTGGAACCCCTTCAAGGTGCTAAGGACAAAGATTGGCAAAAGCTCAAGACTCTTCATCTTTATTTTAGTGATCCAAGATCACATTGAGTCCATAGGAAAGCCAATACTATTAAAAGGGAATGAGGTGTTTCTTAATGGCTTGCTTGCTCAAATGCTTAGTGATATTGCTCCAAAACCCTCAATCACTCTCTCCATCCAAATATGTCAAAACCATAAACTCCAACTCGGCCCCACCGATTCTTTCTATCCAGCGCCACCGAGTTCATATGACATAGCCACAGCCATAAACCCTAACAGTTCGGTCTCACCGATACGGGTCTCGATCTCACCGAGATGGCCCTGCCAACACTCTGTGACTTGTTGCATTTACTTTGGTCTCACCGAGTTATGCGATCGGTCTCACCGAATTGGCTTGGCAGATTCTCTGTTGCCTTATTGCGTCACTTCGGTCTCGCCGAGTTGATGCAATCGGTGCCACCGAGATGATGCTTGCCCTAAGCCCTAGCACATCGGTCTCATTGAGTTGTTCCAGTCGGTTCCACCGAGATTCCTAACGTTCACATTTTTGAACTAATCGGTGCCACCGAGTTTAATCATTCGGTCTCACCGAGATGGGTCAAATGTGTGTAACAGTTTGATTTTGTGTGGAGGCTATATATACCCCTCCACCCCCTTCTCCATTTGTGAGAGAGCCATCAAAACGTGCCTACACTACCACCATATATTTTCTGAGAGAGAACCACCTACTCATGTGTTGAGATCAAGATATTCCAATCCTACCACAAGAATCTTGATTTCTAACCTTCCCCAAGTTGCTTTCCACTCAAATCATCTTTCCACCATATCCAAATCTGTGTGAGAGAGTTGAGTGTTGGGGAGATTATCATTTGAAGCACAAGAGCAAGGAGTTCATCATCAACACACCATCTATTACCTTTTGGAGAGTGGTATCTCCTAGATAGGTTAGGTGTCGCTTGAGAGCCTCCGTCAAGATGTGGAGTTGAACCAAGAAGTTTGTAAGGGCAAGGAGATCGCCTACTTCATGAAGATCTACCCGAGTGAGGCAAGTCCTTCGTGGGCGATGGCCATGGTGGGATAGACAAGGTTGCTTCTTCGTGGACCCTTCGTGTGTGGAGCCCTTTGTGGACTCGCGCAGCCGTTACCCTTCGTGGGTTGAAGTCTCCATCAACGTGGACGTACGATAGCGCCACCTATCGGAACCACGCCAAAAATCTTCGTGTCTCCATTGCGTTTGCAAACTCCATTCCCATCCCTTTACTTTCTCGCAACTTGCATGCTTTACTTTTTTCGCTGCATATACTCTTGTCATGCTTGCTTGAAATGTATTGAGAGTGATTTAACATGTGCTAAACTCAACCTTAACTAGAAGAATTTAAAAACTGCCACTTTTACTTGTTGAGGGTCTAATCACCCCCTCTAGACCCCTCTTCTCGATCCTTTCAATTGGTATCAGAGCTTTGGTCTCCATTGCTTTGGTTGAATCACCATTGGAGGAAGATGGATGAGTCTACGATCGGGAGTATTAGACGTAGAGTGCCTATGCTTGATGAAGAGTTCTATAGTTCTTGGAAGAATGAGATGCTTGAGATTTTTAATGAATATGATTTGAACAAGTATATTACTAGCCCTTATGTGCCTCCTATTGATCCCTTGCATCCTACCCCCGATGAGTATATTGACATGGTTCGTAATCTTAGAACAATTGATCTTATCATTAGAGGTTTGCCTAGAAATTTTCTTATGTGCTTGCCTACTTTTGAATGCGCATATACTATATGGAAATATCTTGAGGAACGCTTTCCGAATTATTCCTTGAAAAATCTTGATGAGATTCTTCAAAAGTCTATTGCTTTTCATAAAATGAAGCCTAGTGATCCCAAGTTTGATGAATGTCTATTTGAGCTTTGTGATCTTATGCGTGCTAAGGGAACTGTTGGAGTCATTAGTAGCATCATTTCACAACCAATTAGAATTCATAAACTTGCACACTGTCATGGCCATAAATCTAATGAATCACTTGCTCTAGGTGATGACCACTTACATGATGATGATATTGAGCATGGCTATTATGATGAAGATGAAGATAGTGACATTGACTTGGAGGAGACTATGAGAAATCTTAGTCTCATGGCCAACTTTTGCGACTACATGGCCGGAGGGAAAGAATGGATTCTTGTTAGTGGATGTACTGATCATATGACTGGAGATAAGGACATGTTCCGTGAGCTTGCTAAAAACGACGGCCCACGCAAGTATGTAACTTTTGGGGATAACTCCAAGGGTAAGGTACTTGGCCTTGGTAAGGTGGCAATTTCCAATGATTGCTCTATCCAAAATGTTATGCTCATTGAATCTCTTGGTTACAATCTCCTTTCCGCATCTAGACTAGCCGACTTTGGTTTCAATGTTCTATTTATTGAAGTAGATTGCCAAGTGTTTCGTAGAGATAATCATAATGTGGTCTTTACCGGTATTCGTAGAGGTGATCTATACATTGTTGATTTCACTAAGAGAGCCCAACCTCGTACTTGCTTGATTGCTAAATCTTCTAAAGGTTGGTTATGGAATAGAAGATTAGGTCATGTGGGCATGCGAAATCTTGATAAGCTTATTAAAGGTGATCACATCCTTGGTGTTAAAGATGTTATATTTGACAAGGATAGACTATGCAGTGCTTGTCAAGCAGGAAAACAGGTTGGAGGAAGCCATCCCGTGAAGAACATCATGACCACGAGAAGACCGCTCGAGCTACTTCATATGGATCTTTTTGGTCCCAACGCCTACAACAGTCTCGGTGGTAACTTATTCGGTTTGGTCATTGTTGACGACTTTTGAAGATTTACGTGGGTGTTCTTTCTCGATGACAAATTGCAGGTCCAAAAGATCTTCAAGAACTTCGCCAAGAAGGCCCAAAACCAATTTGAAATGAAGATTAAGAAGGTTCGAAGTGATAATGGAACGGAGTTCAAGAACGCCAATGTGGATACCTTTCTTGATGGAGAAGGGATTTCACATGAGTTCTCGGCTACGTACACACCTCAACAAAATGGAGTTGTTGAGAGGAAGAACCAGACACTTATCGAGATGGCGAGAATGATGCTTGATGAATACAAGACACCAAGACACTTTTGGGCAGAAGCGGTTGAGATAGCTTGTCATGCTATGAATCGACTGTATCTTCACAAGCTTCTCGGCAAAACGGCATACGAGCTACTCACCGGTAACAAACCCCAAGTTGGATACTTTCGAGTATTTGGCTCAAAGTGCTACATTCTTGATAAGCATCATCAGTCAAAATTTGCTCCTAAATCTCATGAAGGTTTCCTACTCGGTTATGGTTCAAACTCTCACACTTACCGTGTCTACAACAATTTCACCCGAAAGGTTGAAGAGACGGTAGATGTGAAGTTTGATGAATCTAACGGCTCGCAAGTAGAGCAATTGCTAATTGATGTAGGAGACAAAGATCCGTCAGAAGCAATCCAAGATTTGTCCATTGGCAAGATTCTCCCAACGGAGGTGAAGGAGAGCACTTCGTCAATTCAAGTGGAAGCCTCAACTTCACAACAAGGTGAACCACAAGTTGACTTGGAGGCATCCACAAGTGGAACACATCAAGACGAAGGAAATGAGGAAGTACAACAAGATGAACCACCTCGACCTCCTTCTCCACCTCCACAAGAGAACGACAACGCCACCAACAATGAAGAAGAAGAAGATGATGAGGATGTTCCACCCCAACCCAAGCAAAAGCTTCCATGAGTTCGAGCAAGAGTCTCGAGAGATCATCTCGTCGAACAAATCTTCGATGGCATTCAAACTGGGAGAATCACTCGCTCTAAAACTCGTTTAGCTAAATTTTGTGAACACTACTCATTCTTCTCTAGTGTTGAACCTATGAAGGTGGAAGAAGCTCTTGAGGATCCGGATTGGATAAATGCTATGCACGAAGAGCTACACAACTTCGAGAGGAATCAAGTGTGGACATTGGTTGAAAAGCCCAATGACGATCATAATGTCATTGGAACCAAATGGGTGTTTCGGAATAAGAAAGATGAAGATGGACAAGTTGTAGGCAACAAGGCCCATCTCGTCGCCCAAGGCTACACTCAAGTTGAAGGTATGGACTATGGTGAGACATACGCCCCCGTTGCTAGACTTGAGTCCATTCGCATCTTACTTGCTTATGCCAATCACCATGATACCACTTTATATCAAATGGACATTAAAAGTGCTTTTCTAAATGGAGAAATTGAGGAGGAAGTTTTTGTTAAACCACCTCCCGGCTTTGTTAATCCCAAGAAACCTAATCATGTCTACAAACTTCATAAAGCTCTTTATGGTCTTAAACAAGCTCCTAGAGCATGGTATAAATGCATAAATAAGTTTCTTATTGAAAAAAGCTTTGAAATTGGGGAAATTGATTCTACACTTTTTACTAAAAAGGTTAATGGTGAATTATTTGTGTGCCAAATTTATGTGGATGATATCATATTTGGTTCTACTAACCCCCATTTTAGTGAAAACTTTGGAAGGTTAATGTCGGAGAAGTTTGAGATGTCTATGATGGGTGAACTCAAATTTTTCTTTTTATTGCAAATCAAGCAAACTAAGGAAGGTACCTTTGTCTCACAAACAAAGTATACCAATGATCTTTTCAAGAAGTTCAACATGCAGGAAAGCAAAGGTATGAAAACACCCATGTCTACTAGTGGACATCTTGACTTGACTAAGGATGGCAATCCGGTTGACCAAAAGGTTTACCGTTCTATGATTGGTTAATTGTTATATCTATGTGCCTCCCGTCCCAATATTATGTTAAGTGTGTGCATGTGTGCACGATATCAAGCGGCTCCTAAAGAATGTCATCTTAAGGCCGTGAAAAGGATAGTGAGATACTTAATTCATACACCAAACTTTGGCATTTTATCCTAAGAGGTCATCTTTGATCTTGTTGGCTACTCCGATTCGGACTATGCCGGTGACAAGGTTGATAGGAAGTCCACTTCGGGTCCTCCAAGAAACAAAACTCGGTATCCTTATCTACCGCTGAAGCGGAATACATTGCCGCCGGATCATTTTGTGCTCAATTACTTTGGATGACCCAAACTCTTAATGATTATGGGATACATGTGAAACATGTTCCATTGATTTGTGACAATGAGAGTGCTATTAAGATTGCTCATAATCCCGTGCAACATTCTCGAACTAAGCATATTGAAGTTCGTCATCATTTCATTCGTGATCATGTTGCTAAAGGAGACATCAACCTTAAGCATGTTCGTACCAATAAGCAATTGGCGGATATATTCACTAAACCGCTTGATGAAAAGATATTCTATCGTTTGAGAGGTGAATTGAATATCATTGATGCCTCAAACTTGGAATAGAGATTCCATTTGGATACATGCAAGGCACGAGCCTTTTGTGACTAATCCTTGATATTTCTCTTATGATGATGATCATTTGTCTTGGATATATATTTGCACCCTTGCAAATTATCTAACCCATGTAGGTACTTGGATGAGCCTAAATCTATGAGATTGCAAGTCACTCACATTTTGAGCAATCTCTACATCACCAAGCTCCTATGGTTTGGTTGTTGAATTCAAGGAAGCATGAACTCACTCAACATATCCTTTGACTATTTTATTGTATCAAATTTCAATTGGTATTAAGTTTTATGATTGTCAATTTGGATACACAAGTGATCTTCCTTGCAAATCTAACCCATGTAGGAAGATGAACTTCAACTCCAAAGGGTGCTCCCAACTTCATCAACTTTGAGCATCCAATATAAGTTCAACTACATGATCAAGATCAACACCACGACTCAAGGTATGTCATTCCATCTTAGAGAAGCTTTACTCCAAGCCATGATTTAAAGCAACTCAACAAGATGTGAATACATCAAAATGCTTAAACGAAAAATGGCAACCCCATTTTGAGCTTAAACGATGAGTATGACATATGATCAAGTGATCTCACTTGACTCCTAAGTCAATATACTCTAACATAGGTGACATTGTCGCCCACCATCTCTAGATGAAGTTCTCTAGTGTTCTTTTTGCATAACTGATTTTCCATTTGCATGTTTTCTTGCCATTGTGTATCTCTTATAACTACAACAAAAACTTCATCTAGATCTTTCTTTGTTTTTCTGTCATTTGTTTGTGTTTCTTTAGTTAATTCATTGCAATTCTTTATGACAATTCCTAGCAAATCCGTGTGAGATTTCATTTGCCAAGTGAACTGAGTTGACAAAATTTTGCTCTATGATGAACTCGGTCTCACCAATCCAAGTCCATCAGCTAGACCGAATTACAAGGATTCCTTGTACATAGTTCATCAGTGCAACCGACAAGGACTAGCTCGGTCTCACCGATGAGCACCTTCAGTGACTCTGCCATATTAGAGTCACCGATGGAAACAGATCGGCATCACCGATTTCAACACCGAGAAAACATCTTTGTCATTTGATATTGCCTATTCTCTTCAGTTCCACTCAATGATTCTTTTTCCTCTATCAGCATCTCAGGTTACCTGCTGCTTTGTAGTGACTCTCAAGGACCACACCTACTTGACTCATATTCCAGAAGCCCTTCTTGTAAATTGATGTGAAAGGGGGAGAGAGAGAACATCAAAGCTTATCAAAATCAGAGAGCACATCTAAGCTCTTCTACAGATGCTTGTTAACAGGAGGAGAGAAGTCACATGTCTCTAAGAGGGGAAGACATGTTAGCATGATTGATTCTAGTTCTGCTCTTTTTATCTTTTCTTTAACTTTATTGCTCTGATTTTATCTCACCCTACCTTCTCCCAATATCCAATATCAGATTCAGGGGGAGAAAGAGTCTATGCTTAAAGGGAGAAAAATCTTTGGAACTTATTGCACATCTTTAATCCTTGGGGACATGTCTATATCTAAATAAAGTACTCACTTGTAGTACTCACCCATTACATTGATAGGTCCATTTTACATCATGTTTTCCTACTGTTATTTATAATGTTTTTATGCATAATAATGCTTTTTTGAGTAATTCTAATGCCTTTTCTCTCATAATATGCAAGGTTTACACAAAGAGGGAGAATGCTGGCAGCTGGAATTCTGGACCTGAAAAAGCAACGTCAGAGTTACCTATTCTGCACATCTCCAAATGAGCTGAAAATTTACGGAGAATTGTTTTGGAATATATAAAAAATACTGGAGCAAGTAACTACCGGAGGGGGCCACCCTGGTGACCACAAGAGACACGAGGGTGCGCCTGGGCCCCCAGGCGCGCCCTGGTGGGTTGTGCCCTCCTCGGCCCACCTCCGGTGCCCATATTCTGGTATATAGGTCATTTTGACCTCAAAAAAAATCAGAGGGGGACTTTTGGGATGAAGCGCCGCCGTCTCGAGGTGGAACTTGAGCAGGAGCACTTTTGCCCTCCGACGGAGCGATTCCGCTGGGGGAACTTCCCTCCCGGAGGGGGAAATCATCGTCATCGTCATCACCAACAACCCTCTCATCTTTGGGAGGGTAATCTCCATCAACATCTTCAACAGCACCATCTCCTCTCAAACCCTAGTTCGTCTCTTATGTTCAATCTTTGTACCGGAACCTCAGATTGGTACCTGTGGGTGACTAGTAGTGTTGATTACATCTTGTAGTTGATTACTATATGGTTTATTTGGTGGAAGATTATGTGTTCAGATCCATTATGCTATTTAATACCCCTCTGATCTTGAGCATGATTATCGTTTGTGAGTAGTTACTTTTGTTCTTGAGGTCACGGGAGAATTCATGTTGCAAGTAATCATGTGAACTTGATATGTGTTAGATATTTTGATGATATGTATGTTGTGATTCCCTTAGTGGTGTCATGTGAACGTCGACTACATGGCACTTCACCGTATTTGGGCCTAAGGGAATGCATTATGGAGTAGTTATTAGATGATGGGTTGCTAGAGTGACAGAAGCTTAAACCCTAGTTTATGCGCTGCTTCGTAAGGGACCGATTTGGATCCAAAAGTTTAATGTTATGGTTAGATTTTATCTTAATACTTTTCTCATAGTTGCGGATGCTTGCGAGGGGGTTAATCATAAGTAGGAGGTTTGTTCAAGTAAGAACAGCACCTAAGCACCGGTCCACCCACATATCAAATTATCAAAGTAGCGAACACGAATCGAACCAACATGATGAAAGTGACATGGTGAAATTCTCGTGTACCCTCAAGAACGCTTTGCTTATCATAAGATACCGTTTTGGCCTGTCCTTTGCCACAAAAGGATTGGGCTACCTTGCTGCACTTTATTTACCGTTACTGTTACTTGCTCGTTACAAATTATCTTGCTATCAAACTACTTGTTACCGACTATTTCAGTGCTTGCAGAAAATACCTTGCTAAAAACCACTTGTCATTTCCTTCTGCTCCTTGTTGGGTTCGACACTCTTACTTATCAAAAGGACTACGATTGATCCCCTATACTTGTGGGTCATCATACATGTCATCCCAGTCTTGGTATTCTTGTGATTCTTTGAAACTGCTTTTTTTGGAGTGTTCTTGTGTTATCTAACCCTGTTTTCTCAAGTCTACTCCCTCAAAAGTCAGCTCAAGACCACAAGGTAAGTATATGCATCACACTCATGTGCATGATGATCTCTTGTTGTTGCACATATTGTTTGCAAGAGGGAATCATAAACATGAAGGTACATTTCTCAACCACATTACTTGCTCTGATGCATATAGCCAAGATACATGTAACTCACTCCTTACTCTGTCATGATATGCACTCACATGTTCTTCCATGTTATCTTCACATGATTGCATATATGTAGGGGGGCCTCATGCATGTTACATGTTCCTCCAAAGCTTTGCTTACTACTCTTCATATCATTTACTTATAGCTTTGATGTATGTTGGCATCAATTACCAAAAAAGGGGAGATTGAAAGCACAAGTGCTCCCTGGGTGATTTTGGTAATTAATGTCAACATATCTCTTGTTGGACTAATAGTTTTATCTAGTGTATTTCAGGCAAGTTCAACAATGGCATGGCAAGGACAAGAGGATGTGGAACCCCTTCAAGGTGCTAAGGACAAAGATTGGCAAAAGCTCAAGACTCTTCATCTTTATTTTAGTGATCCAAGATCACATTGAGTCCATAGGAAAGCCAATACTATTAAAAGGGATGAGGTGTTGCTTAATGGCTTGCTTGCTCAAATGCTTAGTGATATTGCTCCAAAACCCTCAACCACTTTCTCCATTCAAATATGTCAAAACCCTAAACTCCAACTCGGCCCCACCGATTCTTTCTATCCGGCGCCACCGAGTTCATATGACATAGCAACATCCAGAAACCCTAACAGTTTGGTCTCACCGATACGGGTCTCGGCCTTGATGCAAATATGCCCTAGAGGCAATAATAAAGTTGTTATTATTATAATTCCTTCTTCATAATAAAGGTTTATTATTCATGCTAGAATTGTATTGACCGGAAACTTAAATACATGTGTGGATACATAAATAAAATATTGTGTCCCTAGTGAGCCTCTATTAGACTAGCTCGTTGATCAAAAGATGGTTAAGGTTTCCTAACCATAGACATGAGTTGTCATCTTATAACGGGATCACATCATTAGGAGAATGATGTGATGGACAAGACCCAACCTTTAGCATAGCATATGATCGTTCAGTTTATTGCTACTGCTTTCTTAATGTCAAATACATGTTCCTTCGACCATGAGATCATGCAACTCCCGGACTCAGGAGGAATGCCTTGTGTGCCATCAAACATCACAACGTAACGGGGTGATCATAAAGGTGCTCTATAGGTATCTCTAAAGGTGTCTGTTGAGTTGGCATGGATCGAGACTGGGATTTGTCACTCCGTATGACGGAGAGGTATCTCTGGGCCCTCTCAGCAATACAGCATCACAAGAAGCTTGCAAGCAAAGTGACTAAGGAGCTAGTTACGGGATGATGTAATACGGAACGAGTAAAGAGACTTGCCGGTAACGAGATTGAACTAGGTATGGAGATACCGACGATCGAATCTCGGGCAAGTAACATACCGACAGACAAAGGGAACTACGTATGTTGTCATAAAGGTTCGGCCGATAAATATTTTCGTGGAATATGTAGGAACCAATATGGGCATCCAGGTCCCGCTATTGGTTATTGACCGAAGAAGCGTCTCGGTCATGTCTACATCATTCTTGAACCCGTAGGGTCCGCACGCTTAACGTTCGTTGACGATATAGTATTATATGAGTTATGTATGTTGGTGACCGAATGTTGTTCGGAATCCCGGATGAGATCACGGACATGACGAGGAGCTCTAGAATAGTCCGGAGGTAAAGATTGATATATGAGATAATAGTGTTTGGTCTCCGGAAGGGTTCCGGAATTCATCGGAAGGGGTTTCGGATGTTTGGGCCAAGGGGTAAAGCCCACAAGGCTTTAGGGAAGGAGCAAAAGGAGTTTTGCGGAGGCCAGGGGGCAGATGCCAGGGACCCTGGCGTCTGGTCCTGGAGTCCGAGAAGGACTCTTGCCTTGCAGGCTAAACCGACTTTGAGGAGGCTCTTTCTCCAAGAAATGACCCAGGGCTCAACATATAAATAGAGGGGTAGGGCTAGCACCCGAAACACATCAAGATTCACCAAGCCGTGTGCCAGCAACCCCGCCCCCTCTAGTTTATCCTCCGTCATAGTTTCCGTTGTGCTTGGCGAAGCCCTGCAGAGATTGTTCTTCACCACCACCGTCACCACGCCGTCGTGCTGCCGGAACTCATCTACTACTTCGCCCCTCTTGCTGGATCAAGAAGGTGAGGACGCCATCGAACTGAACGTGTGCTGAACCCGGAGGTGCCGTACGTTCGATACTTGATCGGGATGGATCGTGAAGGTGTATGACTACATCAACCGCGTTGATAAACGCTTCTGCTTAGCGATCTTCAAGGGTATGAACATGCTCTCCCCCTCTCATAGCTATGCATCTCCATGGATAGATCTTGCATGTGCGTAGAAATTTTTTGTTTTCCATGCAACGTTCCCCAACAGTGGCATCATGAGCCAGGTCTATGCGTAGATAATATGCATGAGTAGAACACAAAGGAGTTGTGGGCGGTGATGTTCATACTGCTTACCACCAACATCTTATTTTGATTCGACGGTATTGTGGGATGAAGCGGCCTGGACCAACCTTACATGCCCATGTACATGAGACCGGTTCCATCGACTAATGCAACTTGTTTTGCATAAGGTGGCTGGCGGGTGTCTGTTTCTCTCACTTTAGTTGAATCGAATTTGACTACGGTCGGTCCTTGCAGAAGGTTAAAACAGCAAACTTGATAATCACCGTTGTGGTTTTGCGTAGGTAAGAACGGTTCTTGCTAGTTACCCATAGCAGCCACGTAAAACTTGCAACAACAAAGTAGAAGACGTCTAACTTGTTTTTGCAGGGTATGTTGTGATGTGATATGGTCAAGACGTGATGTGATATACGTTGTTGTATGAGATGATCATGTTTTGTAATATCGACAACCGACAGGAGCCTTAGGGTTGTCTTTTAATTATTGTATGACCTGCGTGTCAATCATTAAGCGCCATGTAATTGCTTTACTTTATTGCTATGCGTTAGGAATAGTTGTAGAAGCAATAGTTGGCAAGACGACCCCGACGCAACGATGGAGATCAAGGTGTCGCGCCGGTGATGATGGAGATCATGACGTTGCTGTGGATATGGAGATCAAAACCACAAGATGATGATGGCCATATCATGTCACATATTTTGATTGCATGTGATGTTTATCCTTTATGCGTCTTATTTTGCTTAGAACGACGGTAGCATTATAAGATGATCCCTTCACTTAATTTCAAGATAAAAGTGTTCTCCCCGAGTATGCACCGTTGCTAAAGTTCGTTGTTTGGAAGCACCTCGTGATGATTGGGCGTGATAGACTCTACGTTCACATACAACGGGTGTAAGCCAGTTTTGCACAAGCAGAATACTTGGGTTAAACTTGACGAGCCTAGCATGTACAGACATGCTCTCGGAACACTGGAGATCGAAAGGTCGAACATAAGTCATATAGTAGATATGATCAGCATAGAGATGTTCACCATTGATGAACTATAATATGCAAGGAATGACGAAAACGATTTCCGAGCTCTTCGCGATGCTGAAATCGGCGGAAGTAGAAATCAAGAAAGAGCATCAACTGTTGATGGTTAACAAGACCACCAGTTTCAAGAAAAAGGGCATGGGAAAGAAAGGGAACTTCAAGAAGAACGGCAAGCAAGTTGCCGCTCCCGTGAAGAAACCCAAAGCTGGACCCAAGCCTGAGACTTAGTGCTTCTACTACAAGAGTAATGGTCACTGGAAGCGGAACTGCCCCAAATACTTGGCGGATAAGAAGGATGGTAAAGTGAACAAAGGTATATTTGATATACATGTTATTGATGTGTTCCTTGCTAATGCTCGTAGTAGCACTTGGGTATTTGATACTGGTTCGATTGCTCATATTTGTAACTCGAAATAGGAGCTGCGGAATAAACAAAGATTGGCTAAGGATGAGGTGACGATGCGCGTCGGGAATGGTTCCAAGGTTGATGTGATCGCCGTCGGCACGCTACCTCTACACCTACCTTCGGGATTAGTTTTAGACCTCAATAATTGTTATTTGGTGCCAGCGTTGAGCATGAACATTATATCTGGATCTTGTTTATTGCGAGATGGTTATTCATTTAAGTCAGAGAATAATGGTTGTTCTATTTATATGAGTAACATATTTTATGGTCATGCACTCTTAGTGAATGGTCTATTCTTGTTGAATCTCGATCGTAGTGATACACATATTCATAATATTGATGCCAAAAGATGCAAAGTTGATAATGATAGTGCAATATACTTGTGGCACTGCCATTTAGGTCATATTGGTGTTAAACGCATGAAGAAACTCCATGCGGATAGACTTTTGGAATCACTTGATTATCAATTATCTGATACTTGCGAACCATGCCTCATGGGTAAGATGAATAAAACTCCGTTCTCTGGAACAATGGAGTGAGCTAATGACTTATTGGAAATAATACATACCGATGTATGCGGTCCAATGAGTGTTTCGGCACGCGGCGGGTATCATTATTTTCTAACCTTCACAGATGATTTGAGTAGGTATGTGTATATCTACTTGATGAAACACAAGTCTGAAACATTTGAAAAGTTCAAAGAATTTCAGAGTGAAGTGGAGAATCATCGTAACAAGAAAATAAAGTTTCTACGATCTGATCGCGGAGGCGAATATTTGAGTTACAAGTTTGGCCTTCATTTAAGATAATGTGGAATTGTTTCACAACTCACGCCACCTGGCACACCACAGCGTAATGGTGTGTCCGAACGTCGTAACCGTACTTTATTGATATGGTGCGTTCTATGATGTCTCTTGCCGATTTGCCTTTATCGTTTTGGGGTTATGCATTAGAGACAGCCGCATTCACCTTAAATAGGGCACCGTCTAAATCCGTTGAGACGACACCGTATGAACTATGGTTTGGCAAGAAACCTAAGCTATCATTTCTTAAAGTTTGAGGATGCAACGCTTATGTCAAAAGACTTCGACTTGATAAGCTCGAACCCAAAGCGGAGAAGTACAACTTCATAGGATACCCGAAAGAAACTATTGGGTATACCTTCTACCACAGATCCGAAGGCAAAATGTTTGTTGCTAAGAATGGATCCTTTCTAGAGAAGGAGTTTCTCTCAAAAGAAGTGAGTGGCAGGAAAGTAGAACTTGATGAGGTAGTTGTACCTGCTCTCGAATTGGAAAGTAGTACATCAGAGAAATCCGTTCCCATGATGCCTACACCAACCAGAGAGGAAGCAAATAATGATGATCATGAAACTTCAGACCAAGTTACTACTAGACCTCGTAGGTCGACCAGAACACGTTCCGCACTAGAGTGGTACGGTAATCCTGTCCTGGAAATCGTGTTGTTGGACAACGGCGAACCTACGAACTATGAAGAAGCTATGACAAGCCCAGATTCCGACAAATGGCTTGAGGCCATAAATCTGAGATAGGATCCATGTATGAGAACAAAGTATGGATTTTGGTGGACTTGCCTGATGATCGGCAAGCCATTGAGAATAAATGGATCTTTAAGAGGAAGAAGGACGCTGACGGTAATATCACTGTCTACAAAGCTCGACTTGTTGCAAAAGGTTTTCGACAAGTTCAAGGGGTGGACTATGATGAGACTTTCTCACCCGTAGCGATGCTTAAGTTTATCCGAATCATGTTAGCAATTGCCGCATTTTATGATTATGAAATCTGGCAAATGGATGTCAAAATTGCATTCCTTAACGGGTTTCTTAAGGAAGAGTTGTATATGATGCAACCGGAAGGTTTTGTCAATCCTAAAGGTGGTGACAAAGTGTGCAAGCTCCAGCGATCCATCTATGGACTGGTGCAAGCATCTCGGAGTTGGAATAAACGCTTTGATGAGGTGATCAAAGCATTTGGTTTTATACATACTTATGGTGAAGCCTGTATTTACAAGAAAGTGAGTGGGAGCTCTGTAGCATTTCTAATATTATATGTGGATGACATATTGCTGATTGGAAATGATATAGAATTTTTGGATAGCATAAAAGGATATTTGAGTAAGAATTTTTCAATGAAAGACCTCGGTGAAGCTGCTTATATATTGGGCATCAAGATCTATAGGGATAGATCAAGATGCTTAATAGGACTTTCACAAAGCACATACCTTGATAAGATTTTGAAGAAGTTCAAAATGGATCAGTCAAAGAAAGGGTTCTTGCCTATGTTGCAAGGTGTGAAATTGAGTCAGACTCAAAGCCCGACCACGGCAGAAGATAGAGAGAGAATGAAAGTCATTCCCTATACCTCAGCCATAGGTTCTATTATGTATGCCATACTGTGTACCAGACCTGATGTGTGCCTTGCCATAAGTTTGGCAGGGAGGTACCAAAGTAATCCAGGAGTGGATCACTGGACAACGGTCAAGAATATCCTGAAGTACCTGAAAAGGAACAAGGATATGTTTCTCGTTTATGGAGGTGATGTAGAGCTTGTCGTAAAGGGTTACGTCAATGCTAGCTTCGACACTGATCCGGATGACTCTAAGTCGCAAACTGGATACGTGTTTATATTAAATGGTGGAGCTGTCAGTTGGTGCAGTTCTAAGCAGAGCGTCGTGGCGGGATCTACGTGTGAAGTGGAGTACATAGCTGCTTCGGAAGCAGCACATGAACGAGTCTGGATGAAGGAGTTCATATCTGATCTGGGTGTAATACCCAGTGCATCGGGTCCAATGACAATCTTTTGTGACAACACTGGAGCAATTGCCATAGCTAGGGAGCCCAGGTTTCACAAGAGAACCAAACACATCAAACGACGCTTCAACTCCATTCGCGAATATGTCGAGGATGGAGACATAGAAATTTGTAAAGTGCATACGGATCTGAATGTAGAAGACCCATTGACTAAGCCTCTTCCACAAGCAAAACATGATCAGCACCAAGACTCCATGGGTGTTAGATTCATTACAATGTAATCTAGATTATTGACTCTAGTGCAAGTGGGAGACAGATGGAAATATGCCCTAGAGGCAATAATAAAGTTGTTATTACTATATTTCCTTATTCATGATAAAGGTTTATTATTCATGCTAGAATTGTATCGAACGGAAACTTAAATACATGTGTGGATACATAAACAAATACCGTGTCCCTAGTGAGCCTCTACTAGACTAGCTCGTTGATCAAAAGATGGTTAAGGTTTCCTAACCATAGACATGAGTTGTCATTTGATAACGGGATCACATCATTAGGAGAATGATGTGATGGACAAGACCCAACCGTTAGCATAGCATATGATCATTCAGTTTATTGCTACTACTTTCTTAATGTCAAATACATGTTTCTTCAACCATGAGATCATGCAACTCCCCGACTCCGGAGGAATGCCTTGTGTGCCATCAAACGTCACAACGTAACTGGGTGATCATAAAGGTGCTCTACAGGTATCTCCGAAGGTGTCTGTTGAGTTGGCATGGATTGAGACTGGGATTTGTCACTCCGTATGACGGAGAGGTATCTCTAGGCCCTCTCGGTAATACAGCATCACAAGAAGCTTGCAAGTAAAGTGACAAAGGAGTTAGTTACGGGATGATGTATTAAGGAATGAGTAAAGAGACTTGCTGGTAACGAGATTGAACTAGGTATGGAGATACCGACGATCGAATCTCGGGCAAGTAACATACCGACAGACAAAGGGAACTACGTATGCTGTCATAAAGGTTCGGCCGATAAAGATCTTCGTGGAATATGTAGGAACCAATATGGGCATCCAGGTCCCGCTATTGGTTATTGACCAGAGAAGCGTCTCGGTCATGTCTACATCATTCTCGAACCCGTAGGGTCCGCATGCTTAACGTTTGTTGACGATATAGTATTATATGAGTTATGTATGTTGGTGACCGAATGTTGTTCGGAGTCCCGGATGAGATCAAGGACATGACGAGGAGCTCCGGAATAGTTCGGAGGTAAAGATTGATATATGGGATAATAGTGTTTGGTCTCTGGAAGGGTTCCGGAATTCACCGGAAGGGGTTTCAGATGTTTCCTGAAATGTTCGGGTACGATAAGACTTTGTTTCGGCCAAGGGGTAAAGCCCATGAGGCTTTGAGGAATGTGCAAAAGGAGTTTTGCGGAGGCCAGGGGGCCAGACGCCAGGGACCCTGGCGTCTGGGGCCAGACGCCAAGGACCCTGGCGTCTGGTCCTGGAGTCCGAGAAGGACTGTTGCCTTGCGGGCTAAACCGACTTTGAGGAGGCTCTTTCTCCAAGAAACGACCCTGGGGCTCAACATATAAATAGAGGGGTAGGGCTAGCACCCGGAACACATCAAGATTCACCAAGACGTGTGCCGGCAACCCTGCCCCCTCTAGTTTATCATCCGTCATAGTTTCCGTTGTGCTTGGCGAAGCCCTGCGGAGATTGTTCTTCACCACCCCATCACCACGCCGTCATGCTGCCGGAACTCATCTACTACTTCGCCCCTCTTGCTGGATTAAGAAGGCGAGGACGTCATCAAACTGAACGTGTGATGAACGCGGAGGTGTCGTACGTTCGGTACTTGATCGGGACGGATCATGAAGGTGTACGACTACATCAACCGCATTGATAAACGCTTCCGCTTACCGATCTTCAAGGGTATGAAGATTCTCTCCCCCTCTCATAGCTATGCATCTCCATGGATAGATCTTGCGTGTGCATAGAATTATTTTGTTTTCCATGCAACGTTCCCCAACAGGTCTCACCAAGATGGCCCTGCCAACACTCTGTGACTCGTTGCATTTACTTCGGTCTCACCGAGTTATGCGATCGGTCTCACCAAGTTGGCTTGGCAGATTCTCTGTTGCCTTATTGCTTCACTTCGGTCTCACCGAGTTGATGCAATCGGTGCCACCGAGATGATGCTTGCCCTAAGCCCTAGCACATCGGTCTCACATAGTTTTTCCAGTCGGTCCCACCGAGATTCCTAACGTTCACATTTTTGAACTAATCGGTGCCACCGAGTTTAATCATTCGGTCTCACCGAGATGGGTCAAATGTGTGTAACGGTTGGATTTTGTGTGGAGGCTATATGTACCCCTCCACCCCGTTCTTCATTTGTGGGAGAGCCATCAGAACGTGCCTACACTTCCACCATACATTTTCTGAGAGGGAACCACCTACTCATGTGTTGAGATCAAGATATTTCAATCCTACCACAAGAATCTTGATTTCTAGCCTTCCCCAAGTTGCTTTCCACTCAAATCATCTTTCCACCATATCCAAATTTGTGAGAAAGAGTTGAGTGTTGGGGAGATTATCATTTAAAGCACAAGAGCAAGGAGTTCATCATCAACACACCATCTATTATCTTTTGAAGAGTGGTGTCTCCTAGATTGGTTAGGTGTCGCTTGGGAGCCTCCGTCAAGATGTGGAGTTGAACCAAGAAGTTTGTAAGGGCAAGGAGATCGACTACGTCATGAAGATCTACCCGAGTGAGGCAAGTCGTTCGTGGGCGATGGCCGTGGTGGGATAGACAAGGTTGCTTCTTCGTGGACCCTTTGTGGGTGGAGCCCTTCGTGTACTCGCGCAGCCGTTAGCCTTCGTGCGTTGAAGTCTCCATCAACGTGGACGTACGATAGCACCACCTATCGGAACCACACCAAAAATCTTCGTGTCTCCATTGCGTTTGCAAACTCCAATCCCATCCCTTTACTTTCTTGCAACTTGCATGCTTTACTTTTTCCGCTGCATATACTCTCGTCATGCTTGCTTGAAATATATTGAGAGTGATTTAACATGTGCTAAACTCAACCTTAACTTGAAGAATTTAAAAACTGCCACTTTTACTTGTTGAGGGTCTAATCACCCCCCCTCTCTAGACCCCTCTGCTCGATCCTTTCAGCAATCTACATCCCCTCCCCTGCAATTTATTATTATTATTTCAAAAAAATATGTGAAGCGCTCTCTCTCTCTCTCTCTCTCTCTCTCTCTCTATATATATATATATATATATATATATATATATATATATATATATATATATTTGGATTTATAAGGTTGCATGCATTTAAAAATAAAATTACCCATTAATTTGGTCAACAAAAGTACCTCCCCCGTTCAAAAATATATGACGTTTCAATTCTTTTGTAAATCGGATGTATATAGATTATAGACACATTTTAGTGTGTTTATTCGCTCATTTGAGTCCGTATATAGATATTAAAATATCCAAAATGTCTTATATTTGTGAACAGAGGGAGTAGTTGTATGTCAAAGAAAACATCATCAAATTCATATTCAACAGAAATTTTCAGTGGTATAATTTTTCTGGCATATTACTATATTAACTAAATTGTGGTCAATTTTGGAAAACGCGTGCATGCCTTGAAAACCAGGATGAAGGGCGTAGATGTTTTTAGAGGAATTCATAGAAGTTAGTAATGATATATGATGAGGACTTGCGAAACACTGAAACACATGATTATCCGTGACCTACGCAAAAGGGACCAAATTCAAATAAATAGTGCTTGTAAAAACAATGTACATGATATAAATTCATCTTTATTTTGTATATCACATAAACTCTTGATGATGTACATTATGCTGCATGAAGTTACTTCCATAATTATTTCATATATTTTTACAAACTCTAAAAGTAGAAAATGGACGTGAGAGAATATGAATTGTGTCGAAGTTACAATCCGGCTATAGTAATCCTACCATAAACAATTACAAAGAGGGGCCGGGGGTGCTGTTAGCTTGCTAGGAAGTTAGCTCTTGACTAACTGCTTTTGCCCTGCAAAAAGAAAAACTTAATTGCTTTCGGCAAGAAGAAATATATGTTATGTCTATTTTTTAGGATATGTTATGTCTATTGTTGTTATACAGTAGTAGTGGTTGTCCCTTCAGCACCAAACAGACCAATTGTATCTGCTCGACTATCTGCCTGAGATGATACAAACACAACAACACAAGGATATTTCACAATGTCTTCCATCTGTTTTTAGGTAACTACTCCAGCTTCCATGCCAAGTAAAGATATAGTGGCTTTTGTGCAACTAGTTGCCGGTGCAATCCATATCCCCTCTGCTCCATTTTTTTTTTAACTTTTTCTATATTTTTTTCAAAAAAATGAAGTAATTGATATACTCTCTATCCTGGTTTATAAGGTTGGATGCATTTAAAAATAAAATTACCCATTAATTTGTTCAACAAAATAGTTAAATGTAATAAAAAAATCATTACATTCACATTATAGAGAAATTTTCAGTGGTATAATTTCTCTAGAATATTGTTCTATTAACTAAATTATGGCCATTTTTAAAAATGCTTGCAAGTCTATACAAACCAGGATGGAGGGAGTAGATTTTTTTAGAGAAATTCATATAAGTTAGTCATTCTATATCATGTGGACTTGCAAAGCACTAAAAATATATGATCATCTGTGACCTACACAAAAGGGATCAAATTCAAATGAATGGTATGTGTGGTCGGATGGTTAGGAGGACAGCGGTATCCTCCGTTCACCGGGATTTAAGTCCTAAACTTAACATTGATGCTCGTATTTTTCCTGAATTTATTTCAGTCTTTCCGGCCTCGCCTTTGCCTGTGCTCGTTCCTGCAGAGAACACGTTACCGAAAAAGGCTTTCGCCCCAGCTTTATATATAAAGCAACGATCAACCACAACCCAAGTACAAACGCATGCCACCATAACACACGCACACACCTAAGACAGGATACATAGACGCTGAGCGCAGCAACACCACCCCTACCACTACAAAAGCAATCGGGGGACCTCCACGTGAGCACGCCACCGCGAAGAGATGAAGCCGCATACGATGAACCGTGTGCTCCAAGGCGGCGCCATCAAGAAAGTAACGACACCAAAGCGCCGCCACCGCCCGACCCGAGGATCATAGTTACCCTCGGAGCAACAAGACAGCCAATGAGAGCCGCGACGACACCTTCAAGAAGGAAACGAGCTACGCCGCCGCCGGTCCGTCCGAGGATAGATCAGGTTTTCACCCCGGCCAACACTCACCGCCACCGAACGCCACACCTCGGCGACCACGCCACCCACACGGCCATGGCCACCGGGCAGCACCGCAGAACTACCTTCAGGGCTGCCGCCCTGGCATCCAAGACCTTGATACCACCTCACCAGAGACCCGTCACTTACCCCAACCAAAGATACGACTGAAAAGGACCCACCTTTCGCACCCTTGAGCGGCCCCCAGTACCGAGACCCAATAGGCCGGCCAAAACTGGCCTCCATCGACCTGTCCTACGGCGGGCGCGGGACGAGGTCGGTCCTGCTGCCGGGCGCGAGACGGGGTCGGTCCTGCTGCCGGGCGTGAGACGAGCTCGGTCCTGCTGCCGAGCACGAGACAAGCGATGGATCGCAGCTGGTGGAGGGCCAGCCCTTCAACGAAGGTAGCGACCGGATGACCAGGAGAGGGATCGACGGTCGAAACGGGCCGCCTACAAACGAGCCGATGCCGGAAAGCCAGCCGTCGCCGCAGCCGGCCTGCCGAGCTACCGTGATGCCGGCTCGGCGAATGAAAGCCTCCATACCCAGAGGGCTCAGCCACCTCGCCGCCGCCGCCCACAGCCGGAGCAGCAGCCACGCCGGGCCGGTGCCCCAACCTGCGCCACCCGCCGGAAACAAAGCGTCAGATCCGGCTAGCACGCTCCACCACCGCCGCCACCAAGTCGCCGGCGTCGAGCGCCCACCACAGGCACAGGCGGATCCAGGCCAGCCCCAGCAGCGGCCGGCCGCATCAGCCAGCCCCACGTGCACCGTAGCCGCCGTGCGAGAGGACAGAGCCACGTTGCCGTCGGCCCGCGCCGCGAAAGTTGACGCCCGCAAGATCTAGCCGAAGACCAGCCACCGCCACCTCCGCGCGCACCACCCACCACCGCGCCGCCTGATGCACCGCGACGCTCACCACATCGGTAGCGTGCCTTCGCGCCGCGGCGCCTGTCGCCCGCACGCGCCCAAGCCGGCGAAAGTTGAGCCGTGCCGACCCTGTCCTGCGTGAGATGGAGGTTGCCCCGCCGCCGCCAGCTCCGGGCGGGCTCCGACGGCAAGGGAGGAGGGCCGGGGTAGCTTGCGGCTGCGGGCTAGCCGCTGCGTTGGGGCGACACGGGAGGAGGAGGGAGGAGGGAGGAATGACTATGCCCTAATGTGTGTCATTCGCATCACAGAGAACACATTTGGCATGACCTAACGTTTGTTACCGGAAGAGCCTGGCCTCACCTTTACGGCTTTGCGTGTCCACCATCTTGACCTGTACCAAGATGTGCGTGCGGGAGTTTCTTCAATAAAAGAGAAAAGTGGCGAACCAACCTATGGTTGGATGGTTAGAGGGACAGTGGTATCCCAGCCCATCAGGGTTCAAGTCCTGGTGCTCGCCATTATTCCTTAATTTATTTTAGGATTTTCGGCGATACGCTTTCAGTGGGATGAGACATTCCCGTCGACGGCGAGCGCCTACGATGACTTCGTAAATCTCAAGATGATATGTCGGCTCAGTCTCTCGAAGGTACTCATAGGGGTAGGGTGTGCGTGTGTGTTCATAGGGATGAGTGTATGCGCGTATGTATGAGCACTTACGTCCATGTTTAAAAAATGGTTTGTCTAGGGCACATCTAGATGTGCTCTAGTTATTGCACATCGAAGTGACTCAATCAAACTTGAATGAAAAAGGAAAAAGACAAGAGAAAATGCTTGCACGAATCTTCGCATAAAATCAATCGCATAGGACTTAGATGTGTAATACTTGAGACGCATCTAGATGTGCTTTAGCAAAACTGAAAAAAAAAACCGAACCAACCTGTGGTTGGATGGTTAGAAGGACCGTGGTATCCCCAACCCATCAGGGTTCAAGTCCTGGTGTTCGCATTTATTTCTGGATTTATTTCAGGATTTATGGCGATGTGATTTCAATGGGAGGAGGGTGTGCGTGTGTGTTCATAGGGGTGAGTGTATGCGTGTGTATGTGAGCGCTTGCGTCTGTATCGTGTTAAAAAAAACTGGAAAAAAAAAGTGTGCGGTGCGTGTGCGGGAGTCCTGCCGGTCCGGCTTCCTCCCGTCCCGTGTTTGGCTACTCCCGGCGGCGCGACGCAATCCGCCTTGCTGCCCCCAAAAAAGAGTTGCCGACCGGGAGAGAGACGAAGGGAATCGCTTCGCCTGATTTCTCGTCCCGAGCCTGGCGTCGTCGAACCATGGGGCCGCAGGCACTCAACTGGCTCATGTCTATGCAGCGCCGTCGCCGACGCCGGCCAACTCAAGGCCGTAGTACTACACCGCCTCTTACCTCCCTAGGCCGCTCTGTTTATTCATCTCTGCTATGTGTTCTGTAACCCATTCCCCTTTTTTCTCTGCGATGGATCTGTAACCTGTTCGACAGTCTTGTGAACAGAACTCGGCGGTTTGATCTGTGCATGTAGTGACGTTGAGAGGGGGAAAACTACTTTTCATTGTGTCTGCAGTCTGCTGTTTACAGTTTCTTTTTCGGAGGAAGAAAGAACAGTGTACTTGTTCTCCCATTCAGTACCTCTGTTACTCTGACCAATGCATCATGTACTGCACTGCAAATGGATTGGTGACTTCAGTGGCTAAAAGGAAGGACTCACTCCGCGTGAAAATGAACGAAATTGGCCCTTTTTCAAAACTTCAACACAAAATGGCCCTAATCTGAAAATATTTCCGAAACTGGCCCCTTTGCATGACGCCCGGGGCTAGAGCGCCATGCTAGATAGCATGACGCCCTAGCCGGGGGCGCCATGCTACAGGTCGCTACCATGACGCCCTAGCCCGGGGCGTCGTGCTCTCTAGCCCCGGGCGTCATGCGAAAAGGGGTCTGTTTGTGAAATATTTTCAGATTTAGGCCATTTTGTGTTAAAGTTTCGAAAAAAGGCCAGTTTCGTCCATTTTCACTCACTCCGCTGATAATTAGCCTTCCAGAGGTAATGCTGATAGTGGGAATCCTCGGAGTGATAAAAAGATTGAGATACTCAGGACCATGCCTTCCAGAGGTTCGCCATTAATACTGATGATTAGCAACTTGTATTGCAAGTAAAAATTTCACCATGGTAACTGTTCTAGCTAGCTGCACAAATTGGTGGATCAATACTAGCTAAAATAAAAGTATCTCTTGATTAAAGAGTAGGCTTCCTACTTTACTATAGCTATCCCCTTAGTATCTTCTCCCCGTATGATTGTGGTCAATATCCAGTGTCCATGTCTTAATACCCAAATTTGGCAAGCCATATGGGGGGCAAATTGGTGGCATTCCAAATGTGAGTGCAAAAGCATAGGTATTTGGCAAATTTGAAAGTAGACCCAAGTGGGGAAATATTTTGGCTTGCCTCGCCCTCGCTCAAACCACTGTTTATAGTACCTATGTCATGCTGATGCTAGGGCGCCCCCGTATTGCGAATCTCTATGGTAGGATTATTATACGCATCACTACTAGCTTGGAAAACTAATCAATCCACATGGCTTCGTTGACATGGAAGTGGGAGCAGTTATTACCTCCAAACAAATGGAAGACCTTGACTCCGTAGTAGTGTCTTACTGTATTGGTATCGTCTCAGATCCGGTGGTTCTTTTGGCGCTGAAGAGGCAACTACTATACTGTATAATATCTGTACACGCAGGCACGCAGCATAGCTCTCTTCCCTCTGGAAACAACTAAGCTTGGACTAGACATCCTACCTAGCTAACAGAGATCCCCTTCGATCCAGAGCCAAGAGACACCACCATAGCAGCAAATTAAGCAGCACAGAGAGTAGTGTGTGATGGAGCCACAAGGATCCATCAACATGACAGCTGCCATGGAGGCTCTCTCCCCCTTCTTGAATAAGCCACGGAGGATCGTCATCCAGGTGGAGGCTTTCACGTCAGGGATCGTATTGCTGCTGCTCCTGCAGCTCATCCTCGGTTCCTTCAGACGGCAGTCGACCAACTTCTTGGTTCAAGCTGGTACGTGGGTGACCAACACTGTGTCGTTCCCAGCTATCGCCTACACCCTGGGATTGATGCAGTCCTCTCCGGTGAAGAATGTCATGTACCCCATTTGGGCCACCTCATTGCTGATGGCCGCTGGGTGCACCAACGCTGTCAAGGTCTACGAGCTCAACGACAACAGGCAATGGAAGCGGAGTCTTTTCAGTTTTCTGCAGTATGGCTTCTATGTTTCATTAATCTCGGGGCTACTTTTTTCCTATAGCACCAACACGGGTTATTCCGACCAAGCGGATTATTTCGACCGAGCCTCCAACAACTTTGCAGCTATGAAGTCTCCTGCAACTGTTCTCGCTGCTCTGGCTGCCATTGTCATAGTTACAGGACTCTTGGGTAGAGAGATTGCATGCGTGTTGGTTGAGGTCGGCTATTTCATGGCCAGAGGAGTTGCCAAGTTCATGAAGAACCTTCCTGCTGATGATAGTAATGGGTTCGATCCTGCCACCATGAAAGGCTACAAGTACCCTGTTCAAATTAATGGACTTCGTGGTCGTGTCACTGGCACTGTGAAGGCAGGCTCCTCAGCTCAGGTACTGTTCACTGCAAGGAGCTCAAGGACTTGTGTCTGGCTAAAGCCATGTATGAGCTATTGAAGCGGCGCTACTATGGGTTGTCATTCGCTGAGGAACACCTTGATGAAACCCGTGATTTTGTCTTCAAGGGATTGCTACAGAGTCAGGATGACTATGAGAGAGCTTTCCGGATTGTTGAAATGGAGTTGGGGTTCTGCCATGATTACTTCTTTACTAAACATGCCATCATCTTTGAACTGGATAAAATATTCTTCTTTCTCTTCCTTGTGAGGATTGTTCTCGTTGCCACATGTGTATCCTTTGTCCTGCAGAGTACACTATCTGTCAAGACACGCAGTGCTGTCATTGAAGTGCACACCAAAAGGGCTGACGAGATCATCACTCTCCTTGTTTTGGCCACACTCCTGCTCATAGAAATTCTTCAAGCAGCATTCTATCTGGCCTCGGATTGGTGTAAGGTTTCAGTTACTTGTAGGTATGTTTTACGATCTCGTAATCAACACAATGCTTTCATTGAGAAGTTTATCTGCTATATTAGCAGATTTAAAATATTCGGGTACTGGAAGAATAAGATTGGACAGTACTCAATTATTCCGCACAATGCCGCTGCTGATTCGTCTGGGGACTGTTACCCAGTGAACATGTTGCAAACAGTAAAGTGGGCTATTGCTAGGTCCCTAATATCATGCAACGGTCCACCAACTAATGGAGAAGGGTCATTACAGAGGAACGGGGTTGAAGAGTTTTCTTGGGCATTGCAGGGTCATTCTCAAGCAGAGATCATGTTAATTTGGAACATCGCCACTGATTACTGCAATATGATTCCCCCTACCGGGGACGGGGAGCAACTGAATGGGACATCTGAAAATGAACAAGACACAAAGTTCAACAAGAATGTTTCAGTCAGCCTATCAAGATATTGTGCATACTTGATGAAGTCTGCACTAGAATTGCTTCCGGGATACTTCGGAGATACAAAGTTGGCCATGGCTGATGTGCATCGCGAAGCGGGAGAAGTTCTAAGATCCCTGAATGTTCGAATGGGTTTAAAATGGTGGAATGTTTTTTACTTCTTGGTAAACGGGTTTGTACCCCTGGCCTCTGGATCTATTGATGCATCCCAGAATATTTACCAGGTTATGAATAGTTTACAAGACCAAGAGGAAGACATGAGCATCTTCATGAGAGGTGTGAAGCTTGGCAAGCAGCTAGAGCGCAATCTGAGCAGTGCTCTTCGCTGGAAGATACTTGCGGATTTCTGGGCTGAGAAGATCCTCTACATCGCACCATCAGACAATGTTAAAGGACACATGGAACTTCTCGCAAAGGGAGGAGAGTTTCTCACCCACATCTGGGTCCTCCTTACTCATGCTGGCATCCTCAAGATTGACAGGGAGGAAGGTAACAACACCACGCCCAGGCGCCAACCATCCCAAGGAGATGTCTAGTAATTTCAGCTCTAGCTGCCTGCTTTCATGTACCTCCATCGTGCGTGCATCCTGCCTGTTCTACTCTTGAAAAGCTTTATTTCTGCTGCACTGTATCATGTGTAATACTATATCCCAGTGATGCTCGATCGTCATCTGCACTATTATTGTTGTATCATTTCCAAAATTGTGATATGCAAAAACCGTCATGTAATTGTCTGTGTGGAATTTGTGTTATTCTGCTAGATGGTGCGCGTCATCTGCACTATTATTGTTGTATCATTTCAGAATTGGCATATGCAAAAATAGTGATGTGTTATTGGTTTGTGTGGAAGTTGTGTTATTCTGCTAGCCTTGTTAGGGCGCGTGGGACAGCACCGTGCGTCAAGATACTCTCATGCAGCTAGCCAATGATGCTCATGCTAATGTCATGGTGGAAGATTTTATGAAATGCTTCTTGAGACTGAATGGTACTGTTACTAAGGATCATGGCCAGTTGCTCTGAAGGCAGGTCAAGAAGCGCCACAGCAAAGCTTGTAGGAATCAGGTGCGATGCGCACCTCAATGTAGCAGTTCCACCAATTTAAACCACGACGTTCATGGAGGTTGAAGTGGAGCCGAGAAACTGCATCATGTATACTGATGGAGAGCAATAGACCCCCGTCCGCCGTGAGCTTCCAAACAATGGAGTCCGAACGCAGCCCGCTGTCTAACCATGCGGAGTGCCAAAATCGGTTTGCTTGCCATCTCCATTCTCCAATGGTGGCTGACATTGGCCTGAAAAGAAATCGTGATCTGAGAAAATGATCATTGAGCTACTCGTGGGGGAGCGATTGAGGGAGAGTGAAGGTGCTGGTCGATCATTACCCTGAGGTCCAATCGGCTATAAAATGGAGAAAAACACTCGTGCGCCGTTAAGAAAATGCAGAAACTAACATGTTGGATGCCAAACCAAATGAAGATCATTGTTAAGTGAAGGATTAACATGATCGCCGTCTACAAATAAATAACACCACCATCATCATCTGACACATTTGTTTAATTCTTTGACTATAAACTACTGGCTGGCTGAACGAGATACGAGACCGATGACCTAAACAATCGAAAGTTCTGGTAAATCCAATGAAAAGAAAAATGTGTTAATACCACTTGTTCCTGCCCATGCAGAGTTACATAAAAGAAGGTGCAAGGAAAGAGAAATTACAAAGCCAAAAACGCTCAGCTAGCTTAAAGATCACTTATTCATGCTGGATTTGTCTCTCTCTCTCTTTTTTTTTTGGTTTCTCCATGTATATTTCGAATTTAGGTCTGAAATTTTTAGGGTTTGTAAATGCATGTCTTGTGCACCTCACAAAAAGAATCAGAATGTCTTGAGACAATTAAATTGGTATTTCTGAAATTGTGATCATGGGTGCATTTAAAGGGTGGTATCACCTGATATTCCCAGCTGACACCGCCTTGCCCTGCTCCATGAGCTTCCCTATATGAAAGCTCGGAACTGGAGATAGGCCAAACATGCCCTAAATTTCAGGAGCATTGCAGCGGCTGCAAGGCTCCACAACTTTTAACTTGACAGACGAGGGAACTTTCCCCAAAATGTATCTTTCCACAGCCAAGAGAGCTTTATGGGCTTCCATCATCATACGCCTACTCATCGGGAGACATTTACCATTATTGTTGTCGGAACACAAAATATCACCATTGTACAGTTTAAGGTGCTTAAGCAGCTTTGAATTCTCAAGAATATGGCATGTCAGGTCAACTATGCTCTTTGCAGAACGAAAACCAATGATCTGCACATCCTTGATGTTCCTATGCATGTGTCTTCTTCAACAACGCAAATGATTTTCGCTTCTCTCTTTACCGACCCTAATACTACTGTGGTTCATCATTGTTAATCTGTTGCTTAATTCTATAATCTTGAACATATTGCACTGCGATTTTGATTTATGCATTGGTTGTTGAACCATTGTAAACAGGTTACATATGATGGATATGAAATATGTGAATGCTACACTTTATAATTCAATTTTTGGAAAATCTAATTCAAATTCTGAAGAATTATAAATTGCTGGGAATAAATTACCGGAGAAAAATTAGTTGTGCAACAGGTCATTACGGTACACAGGCTTACTAACACAAAACCGTGTGCAATGGAAATCAATAGCAAACACAAGTCGCTGACGAATAACATGTACAATTATCCACAATAACACACACGTTTCTATCTCATAAACCTGTGTGCTCATGGAGCATCGAACACGGTGCATTATTGAAGAGTGTGTGTGCTAGGAACACCTATCGCACATACTTATTAAGAGGAAACGTGGGCGATAGTAGTAGCACCACACACATATGCAGTTCTTGAACGTGTCTGATATTGTTTGTATCGCAAACAACATGGTAGATTAAATGTTTGTGATAGACATGTTTTTGCACACGCGCAACGTCAAGAAATCATCTCCGATGTCAATGTAGAGCGTGTGTATATCGCAAACGCGTTCTTTAGGAGTCGCATGTGGGATAGGATTTCTTCGCGTACGATTGTTTTTGCCTGCGATGGATCACCCCTATCGCACACTTTAGCAAGGCGACGGTTCAAAATTGTGTCAGCGAAAGGGGGTTTAAATCTTTTGCATAGGACTTACTGCGCTGCACTTGTCTGTTTGTAAGGCTGACACACATTTCCAAAAAAATTACCATAATTTAGTTAATAAAATAATATGCCATAGAAATTATACACTGAAAATTTCTCCTGAATGTGAATCTAATGATATATTTTTTGACATATAACTATTTTTGTTAACCAAACTAATGGAATATTAAATGCTTGCGACCTTATAAATAGGGATAGACAGAGTATAAAAATAAAATCAGAGAAGGTAAAAAATTGGAGGAGAGGTGATATGGATTGCACGGGCAACTTGTTGCACAAAATCCACTCTCTATCATAACTTGGCATGGAAGTAAGGCTAGTTACCAGGAAACATATGGAAGACCTTGTGGAATGAGAGTGAAATATCCTTGTCTTGTTGTGTTTGTATCGTCTCAAAAAGACAGTCGAACAGATCCAGTGGGTCACGGCCACATGAGGTATAGTAGTAGTGGTTGTCTCTTCGGTGCCAAATACAACAAGACAAGGATATTTCACTCTCATTTCACAAGGTCTTCCATCTGTTTCCAGGTAACTAGCCTTGCTTCCATCTCTTCTTTTTGGCACCCAAGAGACAATCACTACTACTATACTTCATGTGGCCGGGCTAACTTCCTAGCTAGCTAGCAGCGACCCCATTTGGTTGATCCAAAGCCAAGATCGACGCACCACCATAGCAAATTAAGCTGTACAAGTACAAAGAGTTCTTAGTGTGTCTTATCGAGAATGAAGGAGTTCTGTGGGATGGAGCAGCAAGAATCCATCAACATGACAGCTGCGATGGAGGCTCTCTGCCCCTTGCTGAATAAACCGCGGAGAACCATCCAGCAGGCGGAGGCTTTCACGTCAGGGATCATACTGCTGCTGCTCCTGCAGCTCATCCTCGGCTCCTTCAGACGGCAGTCGACCAGCTTCTTGGTCCAAGGTGGTACCTGGGTGACCTACACCATGTCGTTCCCAGCTATTGCCTACACCCTGGGCTTGATGCAGTCGTCTCCGGTGAAGAATGTCATGTACCCCATTTGGGCCATCTCATTGCTGATGGCCGCTGGGTGCACCAACGCCATGAAGGTCTACGAGCTCAACGACAACCGGCAATGGAAGCGGGGTATTTTCAACTTATACCAGTATGGCTTCTATACTTCACTAATCTGGTTGCTACTACTTCCCGATAGCATGAGCGTGAAGGAGTGTTTCTACCAAATGTACCACACTTTATCACCATTGAGCTACTTCGCACTTCTCAGGTCTCCTGAAGGTGTTGTTTATCTTCTGGGTTCATATGCTCTGTCTACAGGACTCGTGGGTAGAGAGCTCGTATGCGTGTTGGTTGAGTACGGCTATATCAGGGCCAGAAAAGTTGCCAGGTTCATGAAGAACCTGTCTACCTATGATGCTTATTTTGGGTTCGATCCTGCCAGCATGGAAGGCTACAAGTACCCTGTTCACCTTGTATTTGGTGGTGTCATCACCATCGACAAGATCTGGCACTGTGACGGCAGGCTCCTCAGCTCAGGTACTGATCACTGCAAAGAGCTCAAGGACTCATGCCTGGCTTACGCCATGTATGAGCTATTGAAGCGACGCTACTATGGGATGTCATTCGCCGAGGAAAACCTTGATGAAACCCGTGATTTTGTCTTGAAGGGGTTGCTTCCGACAGAAGATGACTATGAGCGAGCTTTCCGGATTGTTGAAATGGAGTTGGGGTTCTGCCATGACTACTTCTTTACTAAACATGCCATCATCTTTGAGCTGGAGACACCATTCTTCGTTCTCTTCATTGTGAGGGTTGTTCTCATTGCCACATGTGTATCCTTTGTCACGAAGAGCACACTATCTGTCAAGACACTCAGCCCTATCATTGAAGTTCAAACTAAAAAGGCTGACGGCATTATCACATTCCTTGTTTTGGCCACATTCCTGCTCATAGAAATTCTTCAAGCCGCATTTTATTTGCCCTCGGATTGGTGCAAGGTGTCAATTACTTGTAGGTATGTTAAATCTTATCGAGTCAATGCTTTTACTGAGAAGCTTATCAGCTATATTAGCAGATTTAAAATATTCAGTTACTGGAAGAATAAGATTGACCAGTTCTCAATAATTCCACACGTCACAACTGCTAATGGGGACAGTCATCCAGTAAACATATTGCAAACAGTCAAGCGGGCTATTGCTAGGTCCCTAAAAGCATGTGACGGTCCACCAACAAATGGCGAAGGGTCATTAAGGAGGAACGGTGTGCTTGGAGAGTTCTTTTGGGCATTGCAGGGTCGATCTCAAGCAGACAGAGTACTCCAAGCAGAGATCATGTTAATTTGGAGCATCGCCACTGATTATTGCAATATGACTCCCACTAACGGAGACGGGGAGCACGTGACTGGGACATCTGAAAATGAACAAGACATAAAATTCAACAGGAATGTTTCAGTCAGCCTGTCAAGATATTGCGCATACTTGATGAACTCTGCTCCGGAATTGCTTCCAGGATACTTCGGAGATACAAAGATGACCATGGCTGATGTAAATCGTGATGCAAAAGAAATTCTAAGATCCCGGGGTGTTTCTTCCCACCGAAATATTTACCAGGCTATGAATGGTTTACAAGACCAAGTGGAAGACAGGAGCATCTTCATGAGAGGTGTGAAGCTTGGAAAGCAGCTAGAGCGCAATCCGAGCAGTGCTCTTCGCTGGAAGATACTTGCGGATTTCTGGGCTGAGAAGATCCTCTACATCGCACCATCAGACAATGTTAAAGGACACATGGAACTTCTCGCAAAGGGAGGAGAGTTTCTCACCCACATCTGGGTCCTCCTTACTCATGCTGGCATCCTCAAGATTGACAGGGAGGAAGGTAACAACACCACGCCCAGGCGCCAACCATCCCAAGGAGATGTCTAGTAATTTCAGTTCTAGCTGCTTGCTTTCATGTACCTCGATCGTGCTTGCCTCCTGCATGTTCTACTCTTGAAAAGCTTTCTTATTTCTGCTGCACTGTATCAAGTGTAATACTATATCCCAGTGGTGCTCGATCGTCATCTGCACTATTATTGTTGTATCATTTCAAAAATGTCATATGCAAAAACCGTCATGTAATAATTATCTGTGTGGAATTTTTGTTATTCTGTTAGATGGTGAGCGTCATCTGCACTATTATCGTTGTATCTTTTCAGAGTTGTCATGTGCAAAAATAGTGATGTTTTTTTTTTAATTTTCAAGGGGGGCACTACCGGACTAACCCTCTATGCCGACGGCCACCATCGGCATATACCCGTCGGCGTAGATATCGTCAGCGTCGTCCTGTCAGACCGTCGGCATAGAAATGCCGTCGGCATAGGTCTATGCCGACGGCTTCCGTACGGCCGTCGGCATAGTTACACCGTCGGAACAGAAAATCAGCAGACGGCAACAGACGGCGCCGTCATCCCGACTAACCAACCAGCGACGGCCACGTGGCATATATAAGCCGACGGCCAGGCCGTCGGCCTACATATGCCACGTGGCCATCGCTGGTCGCTCCTGACATGCCGACGGCCAGGCCGTCGGCATACCCGTGCCAGATCGAAGTGAATGGGCTCTCTGAAGTAGGAGTCGAGCCACCAGTCCCCTACATGTTTGAAAAGAGATTGTAAGGGTAAATATGATATGATAGTGTTGAATGAACGAGAACTAGTTTGTCAATAGTTAGGCAAATGTACTAACCGGAGTCTGACTGCCTAGTGCCACCCATTCATCGAACGTGGGCACGTGTGGGGGTTCTCCAGTAGGTGGTGGTGCGGGTCCCATTTGTGGTGGATCCGTGCGGTTAGTCCAAGACGCCAACATAGCCTGGATGTTAGTTAACCAATCATACTAGAAGGTCAGAAGAAATGAAAGTGCAAATTTTAGCTTGGTTCTAAGAGGGCAAAACTAACCGCCATCATCTGACGGTTGTAATCCTCATTTCCCTTCACTCGTTGCAAGTACTCCCGCACCTCAAGATTCCTAAGCTTGACAAAGGCCTTATATGCCTACAAAATTTAGGTTGTTTCTAAGTGGGCAATGCTGAAAATAAACGGAGAAAGTGAGAAAGAAAGAAGATAAGGGGGAAGTACTTACAGCATGCTGGCGGGCTAAGCTAGGCTGCGAACGCCCCGTACTCTCTAATGGGCTCGGGTTGGTAGCTCGAAGCCGTGTGTATGAGACAGAAGGAGTGATCAAGCCATCGAAACACGGGTAGCGACCATGGGACTTCGGCTGGATGGCCACCACCACCGTGTCGTCGATCTGAGACTGGACGACGTCTGGAGCATCCGGACCAGGCGGATGCAACCTCTCAAACTGCTCCTTGTAAGACTCCAGGTGCTCCTCGGTTTTGCCGTAGTACTCCCTCTCGCCTTCCTTGCGATCACTCCGCTCACGGGCCATCTTCCACGACTCCATGTCTGAGAGCGGCCTCTTCAACTTGTCCTCCTGCAACGTCAAACAGAAGTTAGCCATACGTAAGAACATGACGGTAAAAAGAAAAAAAATGCATCATGCATATAGATATACCTTCATGGCCTTGAAGCCCCAGTGGTTCCTGTTTCCTTGGCCGTGTGTTCCGTCTTTTCCACAGTTAGCCCGGTTCTTGCTGCTCTTGGCAGCAAACTTTGCATCGTCGCCAAGCCACCTATCCACCAAACTCGCCCATCCCTCATCCTTTCCAAAGCACCAAGGAGGAATAACCTAAATAATGGAAGCATGACATGTCAGCACGAAACAATGAAATTGACTGCTTATACGTTGGAATGAAAAGTCTCTAATACTTACCTTCATGTACTGCTCCCTGTTCAAGGTAAGTCGTTGCTTCTACGCTTCACTTTTGCTCATCTTTTGATGAAGGTAGGAGTGGTAGTAGTGCGAGACGGCAACCCAGCGCACCTCGTACTGCAACTGACGAGCTTTCTTCTTCGCAGCCGCCAGCAAGACCACGTCAGCTCTGGCCTTGTGCTCGTTAAGAACTCTATAGAATTGCTGCAATCATGCATAAAACCAGAAGCAAACAAGGCATGAGTTGAGTGATTCGATGATAAACTATGAACGAAACTCAAGACAAGTGATTCTCAAGAGAACTTACCCAAAATTTGGTGATCACGGCCTTAGCGGCCGTCCCGCACTCCGCGAGGCTGGCAGCCTCATAGTGGGCCCAGCTCGTGGCCAAAACCCGCAGCTCTGGGTCCCTGTCTGGCCGCGGGCAGAATAGGCCCGGCCAGAACTCCTTCAACAGGACAGTGATAATGCCGTTCGGTTTACGGCCCTTTCTGTGAAGGATCCAGTTCCTGCAAAAGAATCAAAGAATTAGCATGTGTACAATAAAAATGTTGGCATGTGTTCAAAATATGATTGAGAGGCACTTACTCTGTCCCCGCGGGTTCAATGAGCCACTTGTTCGCCTCGACAGAAGGTGGTGTAGGTAGTTCTGCAATACCACGCAGCCACCCCTTCAGACCACCCGACGGCAAGTCACCCCACAACTCGACGTCACCCTCCCCTCCATCACCCTCCTCCTCGCCCTCCTCTCCCTCATGAACCTCCTCCTCACGAACCTCCACCTCCTCCTCAGACTCAGAAGGTGCCTCAGTATAGGAGTGCATCGAAGAAGACCCCCCTATGTCGGACACGGACCGGATTTTTTTGACCCGGTGGCCTCTCCCCCACCCCCTCCTCCTCTAGGGGCTCTCCCCCCACCCCCTCCTCCTCTAGGGGCTCCTTCCCCGACCCCTCGACCTCCCTGTGAGGTGTCATCCTCAAGTAGTCGGGGGGGAACCTTTTGTGACGACCCCGGCTTAATCGTGCACTAACCATACACGCAAATGCACACGATCAAGCCTAAGGACTCACTTGAAGATATCACAACACAACTCTAAAACATAAATAAAGTCATACAAGCTTAATATTACAAGCCAGGGCCTCGAGGGCTCGAATACATATCTCAATGGCATACAAGCGTCAGCGGAAGCATCAGATATCTGGGTACAGATATATTACAGAAAGAGAGATAAGCCTTCACAGAGGCGGGGCAAAATAAAACTCTACGATCGAAAGGCGTGGGCCTCCTGCCCTGGACCCTCCGAATCCTACTCCTGGTCGTCGGTCGGCTCCTCGTAGTAGTAGTACTCTCCGGGCTGGTAGTAGTAGTGGTCGTCGACGGGGACAACTGGCTCCGGGGCTCCGTCGTCTGGATGCGACAAAGGGATAAAGGGGGAAAAAGGAAAAATAAAGCAAACGTGAGTACTCATCCGAAGTACTCAGCAAGCAAGGATCTACACTACATATGCAACATTTTCAAAGGGAGCTGTATATGTGGACGGGGCTGTAGAAATGCCAGAATAGAGGGGGAAAAGCCTAGTGCTATCGAAGACTAGCATCTTCAACAGTCTTGCAGCATTAGAGGAGAGCAGAATAACATAATGTAAAGTATAGTAGTAATGTCATCAACCTCGGCCAGAGATTCTTCCTCGTCTCCCTGCGAGAAAACAATCCCAGAGCCGTACTATCCAGTTCTCATCTCAAGTCATGTTCTAGTTGTACCGATCGGGATACAACTCCGAGTGTCCGTTACCGTAGGACAGGCTATCGATAGAAGTTTCTTCCCTGCAGGGGTGCACCAACTTACCCACCACGCTCGCTTAACTCCGGCCGGACACACTTTTCTGGGTCATGCCCGGCCTCGGCTAAGCAACACGCCGCAACCCAACCAAATACTTAACAGAGAGGTCAGCACACCGATCTAACCTATGCCCCCAGGGGTCTTGGGCCTTCGCCCCGGGAACTCCTGCACGTTACGTGCACCGCCGGTGAGCAGACCTAGCAACCCCTTATACAAGCGCGGTTGCGTTCCCAGTCCAACCCAGCGTGTGCCGCATCAGTTGCTGACGTCCATTAAGCTTCGGCTGAAGTGTACGACGCAGAACGCCAATACTATGCCCACGTGATGGTTAGTGCTATCAGGCCAGAGGCCCCTCGGATCAAATATCCAAACCATTAGTGGATTAGGAGCGCGCGGAAACGAGCAGAGACTCACGATCGATGTGACCCCGTCGCCCCGTCTCGAGGACTTGCGGCAAGGGCTAAGAATGCCCGGCCACGCCTCGTAGTTATCTCGCGGGCACCTCTCAGGTCAACCCGACTCCACATCACTTCGCATTCATGCTCGCGCGGGTACCCCTCAGGGCCGACCCGTCTTTGGTGTCATGTTTCAGTATAAGTCACAGTAACAACAATAACCGTGTGTCTAACACCAAGGAAACCCTGAGGAATCACCCTCGATGGAGTCCCACCTGATGTTCTCGTCAAGGTGAACGAAGGAGGTATCACCCTCGAGGTCCACACTTGAACAGTTGCACGACGATGTCGTTATCGGGGGTGGTGTAGGAGGAATCACCCTCGCTTACCACGACCGAATAACTAACCTACAAGGTTATCATCAGAAGTGCTGACGAGGTATCACCCTCGGCACTCGATAGTAACCCAGTAGTGTCGCGCAATTTAAGGGGGAAGTGACGTGCGGTGCCAGGGTCTGATCTTCGATCCCGTTGCTCGTGTCTTCTGAGAGTCCAGCGGGGCAGTCGGGACAAGTGGGTCTCTGATAAGGCTCTACCCATCCTATACTAAACAGTTTAGGAGAACAGGTAGGTATCAAAAGTAGGCTACAATAAAACAGGCTATGCAGCAGATATAGGACAACAGTAGCAGCAGTACTTCTAATGCAAGCTTAAGAGAGAAGAGAGTGGGTGATATCGGAATGCTCAAAATGGGGGTGCTTGCCTGTCTGCTCGACGGCAAGGGCCCGATCGTCGGGAACGTAGTCGTATTCCGGAGCGGCGTCTGCCTCAGGAGCTACGGCAACGTCGGGGTCTACCGAAAGAGAAGAGGGGGAAGAAACAAGTAAATATAATGCAAACAAATGCAACACAGTGCGTGCGATGCTATGATGCAGTGCAGGGTTGCCTAAATATGCCTCTAAGTCATTTTAGTTATTTTTAGAATTAATCTGGGATTTATTAACCGGTGTGTGTGCACTATTCATCTATCGGAATCGAGCTCGAAGTTACGAGTTCTCCTACGTAGGAGGTTCCGACAAGGAAACAGACAGCATGATCAAACTCGTCTCGTCGTTCTGAGCAACTTTCATGTTTTAACTTTTTCGATCTGAGCTACGGTTTAAAAGTTATTAATTTTCGAAGTTTAAATGATTTTCTGGAATTTATTTATTAACAGAAATTGATATATGACGTCAGCATGAGGTAAAGGCGACGTCAGCAGTCAACTGTTGGTTGACCAGGGTCAGACCTGTCATGTGGGTCTAGTGGGACCCACATGTCAGCGACTGGACTAATTAAACAGGGTTTAAGCTATCTAATTAACCTAATTAACTAGTGGGCCCGCACTGTCAGTGACAGCTTAGTGTTTTAATTAACTAATTAGTTAACTAACCGATTTTCTTATTTATTTAAATTCGCTTAATTAGGCAGGACCCACATGTCAGTGACATGGGACCGGCCACGTCAGCATTGACCAGGGTCAAGGGGTCAACGGGACCCACCCGTCAGCGACCAGGGGATCCCTCCTGTCGGGCCAGGTCAGTGGTGGCCGGCGAATCGCCGGCGAGCGCGTTTCGCGGCGGTGCGGTCTCGGGTGTGGTCGGATTTCGCCCTCCGGCCACCATTTTCCGGGCGGTCTGGCTCATTGGATCGGCCGCAGCGCGGCGCGTCCATTGGAGGTGGTAACGCAGCCGGGGACGACGTGTAGCGATGGCGGCGAGCACAAAGGCGGACGGCCAGAGTCGGGTGTTGGTGGGGATCGTTTTGCGGGGCTCGGCGAGGGCAGCGGACGGTCGCTACGGGTTCAGACGGCGGCGCTGAATGCTAGTGCGAGCACGGACGCGGACTACAGCCACAGGGGCCACGTCGGCGAGCTTGACCGCGGTAGCGGAAGAGCTAGTGCGTCGGGGCAAACTACGGTCTACGAGGAGGGGCAGCAGGGTGAGGGGCCGGACGGGGTGCTCACCAAGGGAGCACACGGGGGCTCGTCGGAGGATTAGTAGCAGCAGGGGCGTGGATCGACGCAACGGAGCTCCGGTGGCCGCAGTTGGGGAAGACGGTGATGGCGGCTAACTTGGGGGCTCCCGGCTCCAGCTTGAGGTCGTAGAAGACGTGGAGGAACACGGCGGAGCTTCCTGGCGCAGGCAGGGGTCACGGGGAGCTAGGCGGGCGCGCGACAGAGCTAGGCCATGGCGATGGGAGGTTTGGGCGCCGCCGTTGTCTTATGAGGGGGAAGGCGAGGGAGAGACTGAGGGGCTAGGGTTTGCAGGGGAAAGAGGGAGATGCCCAGCGACGTTCTTATCCACGCTGAGCACCGGCGGATGAACGGCGTGTGGCCGTCGTCGGCGTGTCAACGGGCGCGGGCGACAGCGCACGAGGGAAGAGGACGAGCTGCGGTGGTGGGCTGGGCCTGCTCGGGTTGCAACAGGTAAGTGGCCTCTGGCCTCTTCTTTCCTATTTTGTTTTTTCGGTTTTCTCTTTTAGTTATTAACAGAGAAAGGAAATGATTTTTGTGGGCCACCTAATAACTTAGAAAAAATGTGGGACTAAGCCCCAATATTTCCTGGTAGTATTTGGCACTACCAGTTAAAGTTTGAAGGCCAAAGAAATAGGTTGAATATTTTTTTTAGGAATTAAAAAGGACAAGATTAATGCTGCTGGACTACTGTTTAAAGTCCAAGGGCATTTTTGTGAGTTCCAGAAATATTGGTTTCAATTTTATAATGACCTTAAAAATATTTGCTACCTGATGGACTATTTTGTTTTGTTGTTTGAAGAAATATTTATTTGACCTGCATTTTAAATTTGAATTGAGTTGGATTATTTCCTAGTTGCATTTTATTTAGGTTGATCATGATGACATGGCAAGTTAAGTAGCTTAACTAGGGTGAGGTAACCTGGGGATGTTACACCTTTTGGGTTCATCCACTCCGAGTACGACCTTTGAATTTGCTTAGGAAACCCGCGCCGCTGGACTTGCCCATGATTAGCAAACCTGCATTGAGAAGAGAATAAACAATTAGTAAGGATAACAAATAAACAAGCATACAGAAAAGAACATTAATAACAGAAAAGCACATTAAGCATACATAAAAGAACATTAATAATTGAAGAGCACATTAAGCATACTATTGTAATCTATTTGAATCATCATTAAAAGAACTTACATTTTCTAGAACCCATATGAATCATCACTATTGTAATCTATTTGTCGACCGGTCTCATCATCACTATCACGCATATCTTCTTCGTTGTCTGATAGAGGTGGAGGCTCTTCCTCATCGTCAGCTTCTTCATTTAACTTTTCAAGCATAATTATGTCTCTTTGATTCACAATTGCCTCACCATCATTCCGTGCATCGTCATCGTTTGGGTCCAGGTCAACATAACCCAAGTCATCATCGTCCTTGTTTCGGACCACGTCATGATGTTGCCCTTGAAAGAACACTCCCTCGTATGTCATGGGGTTTATGTTGTAGTAATCATCATCGTTCGGGTCTGGGAGCTTACCATGTGGTGACACCTTGAACACAACTTCCCAACCCTTTAGGTACTCTTTCTGGCATGGGTAAGGCAGATAATATACTTGTGTGGCCTGGGTAGCCGCGATAAAGAGATCAGCTCCGGCATAGACGGTTGATGGTTTAACTTCAACTAAACCAACAGAAGGCGTATGTCTCAGACCCTTTTTGGGGTCGAACCATCGGCATTTGAACACAGTGAGACTTAGGGGTTCGCGGCCACGTTTGAATGTAAGCTCGTATATTTTTCCTACCCTTCCGTAGTACTCTACTTTATTATCTCCTTCGGAGAAGACTCCGGTATTTATAGTTTTGGGATCAGGCCGACTGTTCTGGTGCTCCTCTATATGGAAGCGATACCCATTCACATCATACTTTTCGCATGTCATGACCCGACTGTTAAAACCCATGGAAACCCATCTCAATTCTTCATCCATTGATGTGTTCGGATCTTTTCCCTACAAGTTTAATTGAAATTATAGGGTGCATTAGTTTAATTGAAATTGTAGGGTGCACTAGGTAATAGGGAAGTGTGAAAATTTACTTTCTCCATGAACCACGCAACAAATTTTTTCCTTCCATTGGCACCCTTTCGGAGAAGAGCAAGTGCCTCCGCTTCAGTAGGAGGCAGCATTCCCGTCCACTCTTCATCAACGAATCGACTAAAATAAGAAAAGCGGTATTAGAACAAGGCAAAGTGAACATAACGAATTGACTAAAAGAATGGTACAAAGGTATTACCTCATCCACTCATCCTCAATGTAACATCCCTATGTAATGGCCACAGTGATTACCATTTTGATAATGCCAAATCACCTTACTCAACAGTGCATGATCATCATTTGCATCATATCTCATTTCAATTCCAAATTCAAATTTAATTTCAAATGCATGTGAAAATATTAAGTTGCACAAAACTACTATAAAAATGTTCATTAAGTAGAAAATAATACAGAGGCAATTATAAAATTATAATCAACATTTATCGAATTAGTTAAGTGACTCCAACAACCTCAAACAGTGGCAAAAAGCAATGTTTAATAACCTTTTAATTAATCTAAATTAAATATGAAATAGTATTTCACCCAAACTAGTTTTTGGTAATAGGTAATAATACACTGTAATATTTGGACCAGGTCTCATATTTTATAAAAATCCTTTAGGTGCCAGACAATTTAAAAACAGAAAAGAAAACAGAAACAGAAATAGGAAAATAGAAAAGGGCCTAGTGCTACTGTGCACTTAGGCCTGCTGCTACAGGATCCGGCCCAGCCCACCTAGCCTAATCTCCCTCCTGCCGCGCGCTGTCGCTCGCCCGCGTCGACACGCAGACAGCCGCCACGCGTCGGCCATCCGCCGGCTCCCCGACGCCTATATGGTCTTCCCCGAGCCCCCTCGCCGACCCCGCGAACCCTAGCGCCAGTTCCCCGTCTCGCCCCCCCCCCCCCCCCGCCTCTCTCTGCCTCGCCAGATCCCCCTCGCCCGAGCGCCATCGCCGCCGTCCAGCTCCCACCACCGCGGCCACCGACTGCCCCGTGCCTCACCGCCATGCCCTGAAGCATGACCGTCGTCCGCCTCGTCGTCCCCGACCGCGCATGCGAGCCGGGAACCATCGGAGCGCCCGCAGCGCCGTCGTCTTCCTCCTCCAGACGCCGGAGCTCCGCCACTGTCTCGCTTCACCGGACCTCCCCGAGCTCGTTGCCTAGACCCTACGCCCCGCGGTGAGCTCCTGCGCCGGCTGCGCCCATCCCCACCTGCTCTAGCCGGCCGTAGCTCGCCCCCGACGCACTCGCGCTCACGCCACCGCGGTCGAGCTCGCCGACGTGGCCTCTATGGCCGCAGTTCGCGCCCGTGCTCGCGTTCGCATTCAACGCCACCGTCCGAACCCGTAGCGCCTGTCCGCTGCCCTCCCCGTGGCCCCTGGCGCCGATCCCACGTTCGCCCGAACTCCGACGACCGCCACGGTGCTCGCCGCCGTCGTTGTAGAGCGTTTCTGGCCGGGCCACTACCACCACGTGACGCGCCGCTCTGCGCTCGCTTGATTCCGCCCATCCGCACTCGATTTGGTGGCCGGAGAACGAATCCCGACCACCTCCCGAGCCCCGCCGCTGCTGGAATGGTTGCCAGCGTCGCTCCGGCCGCCGTGCTAACCTGGCGTCGGTGAGCCCCACCTCAGAGTCACTGACCGCGGGCCCCATGGGCCCCAGTTGACCCAGTTGACTTGGTCAACTACTGACTCGGCGCCATGGCCCACTGACATGTGGGTCCCGCCTGATTAAACGAATTAAAATAAATAGTTAGTCAGTTAATTAGTTAGTTAAGACACTAATCACCCACTGACAGTAGGCCCCACCCACTAATTAACTTAATTAGGTTAGACTAACCCCTCTATTAGTGCCACAGTCACTGACATGTGGGTCCCAGTGACCCCACATGTCAGGTTTGACCTGGCCAGCCGGTCAGTTAACCTGCTGATGTCATCATGATGTTCTGCTGATGTCACAATGCACTGTTTCGGATAATGTTAATTTAAATAATAAAAATAATTCCAGAAAATGCTAAATCTTTAGAAATTCATAGAAATTAAACCGTAGCTCGGATCGAAAAACTTTTTACATGAAAGTTGATCAGAACGACGAGACGAAGCTGACCGTGCTATCTGTTTCCATGTCGGGATCATCTACGTAGGTGAACCCGTAACTTTTTGCCCATTTCCATTAGGTGAATAGTACACAACTACCGGTTAATAATTCCAACTTAAATCCTAAAATAACTAATATGACTTAGACCTGCTTTTAGGAAACCCTGCACTGCACGTTAGCATAGCATGCTCTATGTTGCACATGTTTGCTGTGTATTCATCTGTTTTCTCCCCCTCTTCTCCCTCGATAGAGCCCGGTACCGACGTAGTCCCCGAGACCGACGGAGCTCCGGAGATCGACGACCCCACTGACGACTCTGCCTTTGCCGCCGAGCAACCAGGCAAGCACCCCCCCCTTTGAGCATGCCTATATCGCCTATTCTCTTCTTTCTTGTGCTTGCATTAGAATTGCTGCTGCTACTGCTTTACCTATTCTGATGCATAGCCTAATTTTTGTAACTGCTGTTGATACCTTCCTGTTTATCCTAAACTGCTTAGTGTAGGCTGGATAGAGACCCACCAGAGACCCTCACTTAAACCCAGTTGCCCCCGCTGGATTATCAGACGACTCGATCAACGTGATCGACAACCAGGCCCCGGCACCGCACATCACCCCTTTAGTTGTACGACACTACAGCGTTACTATCGAGTGCCGAGGGTGATACCTCGTAAGCACTTCCGATGATAACTCTGTGGAGTAGTTACTCGGTCGTGGTCATCGAGGGTGATTCCTCCTTCACCACTTCCGATAACGACGCTGTCGTGCAACACCTCAAGTGTGAACCCATCGAGGGTGATTCCTCTGAGTTCACCTTGATGGATACATCGAGTAGGAATCCAACGAGGGTGATACCTCGGTCCCCTTGATGTTATGGACACATGGTTACTT
Source organism: Thinopyrum elongatum (assembly GCA_011799875.1). Classification (NCBI taxonomy): domain Eukaryota; kingdom Viridiplantae; phylum Streptophyta; class Magnoliopsida; order Poales; family Poaceae; genus Thinopyrum; species Thinopyrum elongatum. Next base: position 380,957,580 of record CM022301.1, read on the forward strand.
GGGCTTTACTACTGTTACTTGGAAAGGCCGGTCGACCCTGAGGGGTACCCGCGAGTGATGTGGAGACGGGCTGACCTGGAGGGTGCCCGAGAGATAAATACGAGGCATGGCCGGGCATTCTTAGCCCTTGCCGCCAGTCCTCAAGACGGGGCGACGGGGTCACATCGATCGTGAGTCTCTGCTCGTTACCGCACCCCCAATGTACTAACGATTTGGATATTTGATCCGAGTGGGTCTCTGGCCCGATAGCACTAACCATCACGTGGGATCAGTTATGGGCACTCTGCATCGTAGCATCAGCCGAAAGCTCTGTCAGACGTCCAGTTTAGCAGTGCGGCATGGAGTGATTGGCGCCATCCACGACAGAGGTGGTGCTTGGATCTGAGCCATGTGCGCAATGACCCGGAGGGCAAGGGGCGATGGCCCAAGACCCCCGAGCGCTTAGGATGTAGACCGACTAGGACCTCTCTGCTGAGCTCTAGGTAGGGTTGCGGTTTGTCGTTTGGCCGAGGCCGGGCATGGCCCAGAAAAGTGTGTCCGGTCGGAGTTAATTGAGTGTGGTGGGTAAGTTGGTGCACCCCTGCAGGGAAGAACTAATCTATGCATAGCCGGATCCTCGGTAACGAACGCTCAGAGTTGTATCCCGATCGATACAACTAGAACTGGATAGAAATGGATACTAGGGCTCTGGGATCGCTTTCTCGCAGGGAGTCGAGGGAGGATCTCTGGCCGAGGTTGATACTGATTATTGCTACTACTTTATGTTGTACTAATCTACACTCTTCTAATGCTGCAAGACCTCTGAAGATGCTAGTCTTCGATAGGACTAGGCCTTCTCTCTATTCTGGCATTTCCGCAGCCCAGTCCACATATACAGCCTCTCTTTGATAATGTTGCATATGTAGTGTAGATCCTTGCTTGCTGAGTACTTCGGATGAGTACTCACGGTTGCTTTGCTTCCTCTTTTTCCCCTTTTTCCTTTTTGATGTAATCAGATGGCGGAGCCCAGGAGACAGCTACCCCTCGACGACTGCTACTACCACCCCGAGGGTGGTTACTACTACGAGTTGGCTGACAACCAGGAGTAGGATCGGAGGGTCCTAGGCAGGAGGCCTGCGCCTTTCGATCGTAGCTTTTGTTTTGCCCCGCCTTTCTAAAGGTTTATTTTTTTCTGTTTTACATCTGTACTCAGATATCTGATGCTTCCGCTGACGCTTGTATGTGAGCTTTTGTTTTCGAGCCCTTGAGGCCCCTGGCTTGTAATATAAAGCTTGTAAGACTCTATTTATGTTTTAGAGTTGTGTTGTGATATCTTCAAGTGAGTTCTTAGGCTTGATCGTGTGCATTTGCGGGTATGGTTAGTGCACGATTAAGCCGGGGGCGTCACAGGTTGGTATCAGAGCCGACTGCCTCTAGGAATCCACATTTCCAACTCCTTGGCCGAAGTTGAGTCTAGTCCTTCAAAAACCATTTTACTAACATGGTTGTGTGGCTTACGGGCCCACGTCGCCATTGGGTGGTATTAGTATCTTTTATTCCTCGTCTATACTCTGGGACTCTGATCTCTCTTCCTTTCGGGTTAAAATTTTACTAACTCCAGCATCAGGTTCTCGTGATCACATCCACCCGGAGTTCTGAAATTACCCCCCTTGCTTCAAGATTGTGGGCCAGGTTCTGCTTACAGGATCCTTTTATCGAGGGCACCCTATGTTGTCACTTGCAGATTCCTCGCCCCAGCAGTTTTCTCCGATGTAATGTAGCCTTTGCTATGTCACGTTGTTGTATTCCTCACCGCGTGCCTGCGCGCCGCCTAGTTTGTCTAGCTGCTAGCATTTCCAAGCATGAACTATCCGTTTGAATCTAATTCTGTGCATGGATTGGTATGTCTTCAACGGCTACTATTACATATCTAATGCCCTTCTTGTTCATTCTCCATGTTACATCATGAATAACTCCATACACATGCAATTTTTCTTGCTAAACCGCCCTTGTTGATTTGGCAGGATGGCTGACGATCCTCCACCTCCACCCTATATTGCCGCCATGATGCAGTAGCTTGAACTGAACCGTCAGTAGTTTGAACTCAACCGTCAGTTTATGACCGGAGTATTGGCTCAGTTCCCAACGCAGAATGCTCAGCAATAGTCTGCTCCAATAACTCTGCCAGAATTCGTGCGTCTCAATCCATCCGTTTTCCGCAACTCCACCAATCCTATGGATGCTGATGATTGGCTTCGTGACATCCTGTTTGAGATGGAGTCAGCTAATGTTGCCCCTGACAATTACGTCACCTTTGCGACATGCCACTTAAAGGGTCCAGCTGCTCAATGGTGGGAAAGCCTCAAGGATATGTTGCCTGCAGAGACTGTAACCACTTGGCAGGAATATCAGTCAGCCTTTCGTGCAAGGTACATCCCTCCAGGTCTGATCGACCAGAAGAAGCAGGAGTTCTGCAAACTCTCACAGGGCACAATGACTGTGGATGAATATCAGAGGAAATTCCTTGAATTATCCCGCTATGCTGCGGATGACGTCGACACTGACGCTCGCAAGCAGGAGAAATTCCGTGAAGGACTGCGTACTGATATAAACCTCGCACTTGTTGCCCTTGATTGTGAGGACTTTGCGACGCTTGTCAGTCAAGCCTTTCGAGCTGAAACTGGTCTGACTAAGTACCAGGAGTCGCTCAAGCACACTCGTGATGTTGGCTCATCCTTGGGTCAGCCTGTTCAGAAACGTCGAGTGTGGATTCCGCACAATGTCCATCACCGACCTGCCCCTGTACCCAGGCCATCTTATGTTGCACCTCGTCTGCCTCCACCACCAAGACAACTGAACATTGCAAGTGGACAGCCCAATGCTGATGTTCCTTCCCATAATGATGGTTTGTGCCACCAGTGCGGATAGCCAGGGCACCGTGCTATCAACTGCCGTCAGAGTCAGCCTCAACACGCATCACGTCCTTCTGTTGGTTGCAGGAAGAGCCGTCGAAAACATCCTTCCAGGAACACTGATGCCAGACCACCTGCTAGTCAGCTTGTTCAAGTCAACCATGTCAAGATTGAAGAAGCTCGACAGGACACCAAAATTGTGATGGGCACCCATCTAGTGAATTCAATCCCAGCTTCAGTCCTCTTTGATTCTGGAGCATCACACTCCTTCATGTCCGAAAGTTTTGCGCGAAGCCATGATATACCTTTCGAGGAGATGTCCACCCCATTAGTAATCCAGTCACCCGGGGCTAATTGGCAAACTACCATGGTAAGCCACGGTAACCACATTGTGATAGGAGGATTGATGTTCCCCGTTTCTCTCATTGCTCTCAAGACCTCCAACATAGACATTATTCTGGGTATGGACTGGTTGAAGCATCATAAAGCTTTGATTGACTATGCCGCTGAAACAGTCCGCATCACACACCCTTCTGGCCAAACAGTCAGATACTCAGCTCGAGCAGTTCAGGATGCCGAGAATCAGATATATGCTCTGAATGCATTGAATGCTTCACCTCTTGAAGGCATCGAGAATGTTCCAGTTGTTCGTGATTTTCAAGATGTCTTTCCAGAAGAACTTCCAGGAATACCCCCTATTAGAGCTGTCGAGTTTGTCATCGACTTGAAACCAGGCACAACTCCTATTCCGAAGCGTACTTATAAGATGCCTCCGCACCACCTTCTCGAGCTTAAGGAAGAAATCGACAAGTCACTTAAGAAGGGTTTCATCCGCCCCAGTTCCTCTGCTTGGGGAGCACCTTCACTCTTTGTTAAGAAGAAGGATGGAACTAACTGATTGGTTCAGGATTATCGACCCATTAACCAAGCAACAATTCAGAACAAGTATCCACTTCCTCGGATCAATGATCTGTATGATCAACTTGCTGGATCATCGGTGTTCTCTAAACTTGAATTGAGGTTGGGTTATCATCAGATCCGTGTCCGCGAAGAGGATATTCCCAAGACTGCATTTGTTACTCGCTATGGCTCTTATGAATACACTGTCATGTCATTTGGCTTAACAAATGCTCCAGCCACATTCTCCCGTCTGATGAATTACATCTTCATGGATTACCTCGACAAGTTCGTCGTGGTTTATCTAGATGATATTCTTGTATATTCGAAGAATGAAGAAGAACATGCCAAACATCTTCGGCTGGTGCTGGAAAAGCTGCGTGAACATCAACTATATGCCAAGTATTCTAAATGTGAATTCTGGTTGTCTGAGGTGACATATCTCGGTCACGTGATCTCCAAAGATGGCATTGCTGTTAACCCAGAACGAGTTCAGGCAATTCTTGAATGGACTCCACCGAAGAATGTCAAGCAAGTCAGAAGTTTTCTCGGCCTTGCAAGCTATTGCCGTCGCTTTGTCGAGAATTTCTCAAAGATTGCTAAGCCTTTGACTGATCTGCTTCACAAAGGCGTTAAGTTTGAGTGGACAGAAAAATGTCAGGAAAGTTTTCAAACACTCAAAGACAAGCTAACATCTGCCCCAGTACTTGCTCCTCCAGATTCTCGCAAAGACTTCATAATTTATTGCGATGCATCCCGTGAAGGATTAGGCTGTGTCCAAATGCAAGAGCGTAAAGTGATTGCTTATGGCTCTCGACAGTTGCGCCCGCATGAAGAGAACTATCCAGTACATGATCTAGAACTAGCTGCTGTCATCTATGCATTAAAGTTGTGGCGACATTACCTCCTCGGTAATCGTTGTGAAATCTACATGGACCATAAAAGCCTGAAGTACTTGTTCACTCAGCCATCTCTGAACCTCCATCATCAAAGATGGATGGAGACCATTACAGACTATGATTTGGGTATTTCTTATACCCCTGGCAAGGCAAATGTAATGACTGATGCTTTGAGCCGTAAATCCTACTGCTGTGAACTTGAGGTTCAGCTACAGCAACCACCCCTGTATGAAGAGCTTCGAAAGCTAAATCTCGAGATAGTTCCTCAAGGATACCTAAATACCATGGTTTTTGAACTAGACCTTGAGAAGGCTATTAAGAGTGCGCAAGCTAAAGATGCTGAAGTTGATTTGATGAAGAAAGATCTTCACCTGGAAAAGTACAGGGATTTCTCGCTATCTAAAGATGGAACCTTGTATTTCAGAGACCGCATTGTGGTACCTCGCTTCGAGCATATGACTGACAAGGTCATGAAGGAGGCACATGACACACCATTGTCTATTCACCCGGGTAGCACCAAGATGTATCGTGATCTCCGACAAAGGTACTGGTGGTCTAGAATGAAGCAGGATATTGCTCGATATGTTGCTGAATGTGATGTGTGTCATCGCGTTAAAGCAGAACATCAGAAGCCTGCTGGAATTCTGCAACCCCTTCCTATTCCTCTATGGAAATGGGATAAGGTTCAGATGGATTTCATTACTGGCTTTCCCAAATCACAGAAGGGTCACGATGCTATTCTTGTCGTCGTCGACCAACTCTCTAAGGTTGCACACTTTCTGCCTGTCAAAGAGACGATCACTGCTAGTCAGTTAGCAGAATTATATATCTCCAGAATTGTGTCACTCCACGGTATTCCGAAGGAGATCAGTTTGGACCGTGGCGGTCTTTTCACCTCCAAGTTCTGGGAAAGTTTCCAAGAAGCTATGGGAACTCATATTACCTGGAGTTCAGCTTATCACCCCCAGTCCCAAGGCCAAGTCGAGCGAGTCAATCAAGTGCTTGAAGACATGCTTCGGGCTTGTGTTATATCTTTCGGCAAGAAGTGGGAAGAATCTCTCCCGTATGCCGAGTTCTCTTATAACAACAGCTATCAAGCCAGCTTGAAAATGGTCCCCTTCGAAGTACTCTATGGGTGTAAGTGTCGAACCCCTCTGAATTGGTCAGAAACTGGGGAACGACCGCTCGTGGGTCCGGATATTATTCAACACATCGAAGAGCAAGTCCGTATTGTCTGAGAAAATCTCAAGGCGGCTCAGGACCGCCAGAAGAGCAACTATGATCGCAAACGATGGGGTTTGATCTATCAACCTGGTGATCAAGCTTATTTGCGAGTCACTCCTATGAAGGGCACTCACCGTTTCGGAATCAAGGGCAAGTTAGCTCCCCGCTACATTGGTCCCTTTCGCATTGTTGCCAGACGTGGTCAGGTGGCATATAAACTGGAGTTACCGCCGCAATTCTCACATATCCACGACGTCTTCCACGTGTCGCAACTTCGTCGTTGCTTCAAGGAGTCTCCGCACAGGGCAGTGGATCACGAGATGCTCGAATTGCAGGATGACCTATCTTATAAGGAGCATCCGATCCGCATTCTCGATGAAGCTGAACATCAAACCCGTCAGAAGGTTACCAAGTTCCTGAAGGTACAGTGGTCAAATCATACTGAAGATGAAGCCACTTGGGAACGCGAGGATCATCTTCACAAGGAATACCCCGACCTCTTTTCTTCTACCTCCTGAATTCTCGGGACGAGAATTTCTTATAGTGGAGGAGAATTGTAACATCCCTATGTAATGGCCACAGTGATTACCATTTTGATAATGCCAAATCACCTTGCTCAATAGTGCATGATCATCATTTGCATCATATCTCATTTCAATTCCAAATTTAAATTTAATTTCAAATGCATGTGAAAATATTAAGTTGCACAAAAACTACTGGAAAAATGTTCATTAAGTAGAAAATAATCCAGAGGCAATTATAAAATTGTAATCAACGTTTATAGAAATAGTTAAGTGACTCCAACAACCTCAAACAGTGGCAAAAAGCAACGTTTAATAACCTTTTAATTAATCTAAATTAAATATGAAATAGTATTTTACCCAAACTAGTTTCTCGTAATAGGTAATAATACACTGTAATATTTGGACCAGGTCTCATATTTTATAAAAATCCTTTAAGGACCAGAAAATTTAAAAACAGAAACAGAAATAGGAAAATAGAAAAAGGCCTAGTGCTACTGTTCACTTAGGCCTGCTGCTACAGGATCCGGCCCAGCCCACCTAGCCTCATCTACCTCCTGCCACGCACTATCACTCGCCCGTGTTGACACGCAGACAGCCGCCGCGCGTCGCCCATCCGCCGGCTCCCCCGCGCCTATATGGTCTTCCGCGAGCCCCCTCGCCGTCCCCGCAAACCCTAGCCGCCAGTTCCCCCTCTCGCTCCCCCACCCCTCGCCGCTCTCTGCCTCGCCAGATCCCCCTCGCCCGAGCGCCATCGCCGCCGTCCAGCTCCCACCACCGCGGCCACCGACTGCCCCGTGCCTCGCCGCCATGCCCTGAAGAACGACCGTCGTCCGCCTCGTTGTCCCCGACTGCGCACGTGAGCCAGGAACCACCGGAGCGCCCGCAGCGCCGTCGTCTTCCTCCTCCAGACGCCGGAGCTCCGCCACCGTCTCGCTTCACCGGACCTCCCCGAGCTCGTTGCCTAGACCCTACGCCCCGTGGTGAGCTCCTGCGCCGGCTACGCCCATCCCTACCCCCTCTAGCCAGCCGTAGCTCGCCCCCGACGCACTCGCGCTCACGCCACCGCGGTCGAGCTCACCGACGTGGCCCCTGTGGCCGCAGTCCGCGCCCGTGCTCTCGTTCGCATTCAACGCCACCGTCCGAACCCGTAGCGCCTGTCCGCTGCCCTCCCCGTGGCCCCTGGCGCCGATCCCACGTTCGCCCGAACTTCGGCGACCGCCGTGGTGCTCGCCGCCATCGTTGTAGAGCGTTTCCGGCTGGGCCACTACCACCACGTGACGCGCCGCTCTGCGCTCGCTTGATTCCGCCCATCCGCGCTCGATTTGGTGGCCGGAGAACGAATCCCGACCACCTCCCGAGCCCTGCCACCGCTGGAATGGTCGCCGGCGTCGCTCTGGCCGCCGTGCTGACCCTGCGTCGGTGGGCCCCGCCTCAGAGTCACTGACCGTGGGCCCCACGGGCCCTAGTTGACTGGGTCAACTGCTGACTGGGCACCGTGGCCCACTGACATGTGGGTCCCGCCTGATTAAACAAATTAAAATAAATAGTTAGTCAGTTAATTAGTTAGTTAGGACACTAATCACGCACTGACAGTAGGCCCCACCCACTAATTAACTTAATTAGGTTAGACTAACCCCTCTGTTAGTGCCACAGTCACTGACATGTGGGTCCCAGTGACCCCACATGTCAGGTTTGACCTGGCCAGCAGGTCAGTTGACTTGCTGAAATCATCATGACGTTCTGCTGATGTCACAATGCACTGTTTCGGATAATGTTAATTTAAATAATAAAAATAATTCCAGAAAATGCTAAATCTTTAGAAATTCATAGAAATTAAACCGTAGCTCGGATCGAAAAACTTTTTACATGAAAGTTGATCAGAACGACGAGACGAAGCTGACTGTGCTATCTGTTTCCATGTCGGGATCCTCTACATAGGTGAACCCGTAACTTTTTGCCCGTTTCCGTTAGGTGAATAGTACACAACTACCGGTTAATAATTCCAACTTAAATCCTAAAATAACTAATATGACTTAGACCTGCTTTTAGGCAACCCTGCACTGCACGTTAGCATAGCATGCTCTGTGTTGCATATGTTTGCTGTGTATTCATCTATTTCCTCCCCCTCTTCTCTCTCGATAGAGCCCGGTACCGACGTAGTCCCCGAGACCGACGTAGCTCCGGAGATCGACGACCCCACTGACGACTCTGCCTTTGCCGCCGAGCAACCAGGCAAGCACCCCCCCTTTGAGCATGCCTATATCGCCTATTCTCTTCTCTCTTGTGCTTGCATTAGAATTGCTGCTGCTACTGCTTTACCTATTCTGATGCATAGCCTGATTTTTGTAACTGCTGTTGATACCTTCCTGTTTATCCTAAACTGCTTAGTGTAGGCTGGATAGAGACCCACCAGAGACCCTCACTTAGACCCAGTTGCCCCCGCTGGATTATTAGACGACTCGATCAACGTGATCGACAACCAGGCCCCGGCACCGCATATCAGCCCTTTAGTTGTACGACACTGCAGCGTTACTATCGAGTGCCGAGGGTGATACCTCGTAAGCACTTTCGATGATAACTCTATGGAGTAGTTACTCGGTCGTGGTCATCAACGGTGATTCCTCCTTCACCACTTTCGATAACGACGCTGTCGTGCAACACCTCAAGTGTGAACGCATCGAGGGTGATTCCTCCAAGTTCACCTTGACAGATACATCGAGTAGGAATCCAACGAGGGTGATACCTCAGATTCCCTTGATGTTATGGACACACGGTTACTTGGGCTTTACTACTATTACTTGGAAAGGCGGGTCGACCCTGAGGGGTACCCGCGAGTGATGTGGAGACGGGTTGACCTGGAGGGTGCCCGAGAGATAAATACGAGGTGTGGCCGGGCATTCTTAGCCCTTGCCGCCAGTCCTCGAGACGGGGCGACGGGGTCACATCGATTGTGAGTCTCTGCTCGTTACCGCATCCCCAATGTACTAACGATTTGGATATTTGATCCGAGTGGGCCTCTGGCCTGATAGCACTAACCATCGCGTGGGCACTCTGCATCGTAGCATCAGTCGAAAGCTCTGTCAGACCTCCAGTTCAGCAGTGTGGCATGGAGTGATTGGCACCATCCACGACAGAGGTGGTGCTTGGAGCTGAGCCATGTGCGCAACGACCCGGAGGGCAAGGGGCGATGGCCCAAGACCCCCGAGCGCTTAGGATGTAGACCGACGGGGACCTCTCTGCTGAGCTCTAGGTAGGGTTGCGGTGTGTCATTTGGCCGAGGTCGGGCATGACCCAGAAAAGTGTGTCCGGCCGGGGTTAATCAAGCGTGGTGGGTAAGTTGGTGCACCCCTGCAGGGAAGAACTAATCTATGCATAGCCGGACCCGCAGTAACGGACGCTCGGAGTTGTATCCCGATCGATACAACTAGAACTAGATAGAAATGGATACTAGGGCTCTGGGATCGCTTTCTCGCAGGGAGTCGAGGGAGGATCTCTAGCCGAGGTTGATACTGATTATTGCTACTACTTTATGTTGTATTAATCTACACTCTTCTATTGCTGCAAGACCTCTGAAGATGCTAGTCTTTGATAGGACTAGGCCTTCTCTCTATTCTGGCATTTCTGCAGCCCGGTCCACATATACAGCCTCTCTTTGATAATGTTGCATATGTAGTGTACATCCTTGCTTGCTGAGTACTTCGGATGAGTACTCACGGTTGCTTTGCTTTCTCTTTTTCCCCTTTTTCCTTTTTGATGCAACAGCTACCCCCCCCCCCCCCCCCCGACGACTACTACTACCACCCTGAGGGTGGTTACTACTACGAGTTGGCTGACGACCAGGAGTAGGATCGGAGGGTCCCAGGCAGGAGGCCTGCGCCTTTCGATCGTAGCTTTTGTTTTGCCCCGCCTTTCTAAAGGCTTATTTGTTTCTGTTTTATATCTATACTCAGATATCTGATGCTTCCGCTGATGCTTGTATGCGAGCTTTTGTATTCGAGCCCTCGAGGCCCCTGGCTTGTAATATAAAGCTTGTATGACTCTATTTATGTTTTAGAGTTATGTTGTGATATCTTCAAGTGAGTCCTTAGGCTTGATCGTGTGCATTTGCGGGTATGGTTAGTGCACGATTAAGCCGGGGGCGTCACACTCAACTTCCTTGATGTTGTGCAAGATATAGAACATGACATCCTCCCACTCATCTCGTGGCATGATATAAGGTGTCGGGCATCCAGCCCTGCCACCTTGCCCGCTGAATAGAGGCAACTTGGGTTCTTCTGTATTGTATCTAGACACCTTATTGTGCAGCGTGGGAACATGGTCCGGATAGTACGCTGTCCTGAGGTCTGCCACCTCCTCTAGGATAACTACCTCAGCCATGGAAGCTTCAATCTTAGCTTTGTTTCCACATTTCTGTCTCAGATGCTTGTTCTGTCTCTCAGGGCTGTACTGCCAACGATTCTGCACAGGGCCCCCCAACAATACCTCGTTCGCGAGGTGCAAAATGAGATGTGTCATCGGAGTAAAGAAGCCTGGCGGGAAGATCTTCTCTAGTTTGCATATCAACTCCGGCGCCTTCTTATTCATTTCTTTTATCATCTCGGGACATACTTCTTTAGCACAAAGCGTGCGGAAGAAATGGCTTAGCTCCGCAAGCACATGCCAGACACACTCGGGAACATAGCCTCGAACCATCACCGGTATAATCCGCTCAATCCATACATGATAGTCATGACTCTTGAGCCCGGTCACTTTGCCCGTTAAAAGATTGACCCCCTTACTTATATTCGATGCATAACCATCAGTGAACTTCACGACGTGTTTCAGCCACTTGAATGCCTCCATCTTATTACGCTTTTTAAGGACGAAGTCAGCATCTGGCTTGAACCAAGATTTTTGACCGCCTGTGGGAGGCTGCATGTTTAGACGTGGTCTATCACAAATATTCTATTGATCGACTCTAGCATTAACATTATCCTTTGTCTTATCAAGAATGTTGAAGATCGTGTGAAAAAGGGCCTCTTCGACATTCTTTTCGGTGTGCATCATGTCGATGTTATATGGAAGTTTGAGGTCCTTGAAATAGGGAAGCTGCGTGAAGGGGGTAATGTGAGTCCAGTTGTGCGTCTCACCATATCCTTCAAAACCTTTGGCTTTTCCTTTGCCCTCGCCCTCATCTTTGCCTGTGGCTTTGCCTTTGCCTTTTCTTTTGCCTTCAGCGGCACGCTTAAGAGCTTTCAGCGGAGCAAGCACATCCGCACCTGAAAACGTTGGAATCTCGTTTACTTCATGGACGACTAGGCCTTTTGTGAAGTTCTTCTTGTCTTCCCTGTCAGGATGGTCTGAAGGGAGGAACTGTCGATGCAGGTCAAAGGCAACATACTTGCCACCCTTCTTTAGCATAATGAAACGCAAGGCCTGCATGCACACTGGGCATGGCATCTTCCCACTTGTACACCATCCGTAGAATAGGGCATAGCCGGGAAAGTCATGCATGCAATACTGTAGCCAAAGTTTCATCAAGAAATTTTCTGCAGATGTCGGTCGTATGTCAACCTCGGGAAGTACCAAGAATGGTGCAAATCATCCACCAACGGCTGCATAAACACACTCAAATTCTTCCCCGAATATTCAGGCCCTAGAATTATAAGTGACAGGAACATGGTCTTGCGTTGCATTATGGCGCCCGGAGGGAGATTGAGCGGAATAACAAACACGGGCCAGCAGCTGTATGGATTAGACGACATACCATATGGATTGAACCCATCACCTGATATAGCAATTCTGACATTCCCAGCCTCGGCTGCTTCCTCAAGGTATTCTGTATCGAATGACTTCCATGCTTCACCTTCTGATGGATGCACGATTTTATTTGGATTGTACCTTTTCCCTTCCTTGTGCCACTTCTTCATTTTACCAGACTCCTCGGTGATGAAAAGGCGCTGCAATCTTTCTATGAAATGAAGATACCGAAGAACCTTCGCACGGATTTTTAGCTGCTTCTTCTGACCCTGCTCATCGACCACCTCAATATACCGAGAGGAACCGCACTTCCTACAGTAGTTGTCATTCGCATACTCATGCCTGGGAGCAACGTCCGGGCCAAACCCAGAGCAAGATCCCCTCCGTGTAGACCCGATGCGGTGTTTCCCCACTCCAGGTGCCGGTGGCGACGCCGTCTGTGAGGGGGGCCACACCCCGGAGCCGCGTGCTGCCTCTTCAGACATACCACCACACCTTAAGGCATGTATGAGGGCCCGGTGCGATGCTCCAGTGGCATTGCTACCCCCCCCCCAAGGCCCCCGTCCCGCCTAACCCTGGAGCGGTTGACCACGAGATCTAACCCTTTGACTTTCCTCGGACGGGCTTTGACCAGTGGACCTCTCCACCTGGTTATGGTAGGTTAGCCCATAGGAACACTTGGCAGCAATGTCCGGGCCAAACCCACAGCAAGATCCCCTCCGTATAGACCCGACGTGGCCATTTCCCCCTTCCAGGTGCCGGCGGAGGCGCCGTCCGTGAGGGGGGCCACACCCCGGAGACGCGTGCTGCCTCTTCAGACATGCCACCACACCTTAAGGCATGTATGAGGGCCCGGTGCGAAGCTCCGGTGGCATTGCTACCCCCCAGGGCCCCCGTCCCGCCTAACCCTGGAGCGGTTGACCACAAGATCTAACCCTTTGACTTTCCCCGAACGGGCTTTGACCAGTGGACCTCTCCACCCGGTTGTGGTAGGTTAGCCCATAGAAACACTTGGGAGCAACGTCCGGGACAACCCCATAGCAAGATCCCCTCTGTGTAGACACGACGTGGCCATTTCCCCCTCCAGGTGCCGGCGGCGACGCCGTCCGTGAGGGGGGCCACACCCCGGAGCCGCGTGCTGCCTCTTCAGACATGCCACCACACCTTAAGGCATGTATGAGGGCCCGGTGCAACGCTTCGGTGGCATTGCTACCCCCCAGGGCCCCCGTCCTGCATAACCCTGGAGCGGTTGACCACGAGATCTAACCCTTTGACTTTCCCCGGACGGGCTTTAACCAGTGGACCTCTCCACCAGGTTGTGGTAGGTCAGCCCATGGGAACACTTGGGAGCAACGTCCGGGCCAAACCACAAGCAAGATCCCCTCCGTATAGACCCAGCCGGCCGTTTCCCCCCCTCCAGGTGCCGGCGGCGCGCCGTCCGTGAGGGGGGCCACACCCCGGAGACGCGTGCTGCTCTTCAGACATGCCACCACACCTAAGCATGTATGAGGGCCCGGTGCGAGCTCCTGGCATTGCTACCCCCTGGCCCCCGCCCGCCTAACCCTGGAGCGGTTGACCACGAGATCTAACCCTTTGACTTTCCCCGAACGGGCTTTGACCAGTGGACCTCTCCACCCGGTTGTGGTAGGTCAGCCCATAGGAACACTTGGGAGCAATGTCCGGGCCAAACCCACAGCAAGATCCCCTCCGTGTAGACCCGACGCGGCCGTTTCCCCCCTCCAGGTGCCGGCGGCGGCGCCATCCGTGAGGGGGGCCACACCCCAGAGCCGCGTGCTGCCTCTTCAGACATGCCACCACACCTTAAGGCATGTATGAGGGCCCGGTGCGACGCTCCGGTGGCATTGCTACCCCCCAGGGCCCCCGTCCCGCCTAACCCTGGAGTGGTTGACCACGAGATCTAACCCTTTGACTTCCCCCGGATGGGCTTTGACCAATAGACCTCTCCACCCGGTTGTGGTAGGTCAGCCCATAGGAACACTTGGGAGCAACGTCCGGGCCAAACCCACAGCAAGATCCCCTCAGTATGGACCCGATGCGGCCGTTTCCCCCCTCCAGGTGCCGGCGGCGACGCCGTCCGTGAGGGGGGTGATAACCCACAAGTATAGGGGATCGCAACAGTTTTCAAGGGTAGAGTATTCAACCCAAATTTATTGATTCGACACAAGGGGAGCCAAAGAATATTTGCAAGTATTAGAAGCTGAGTTGTCAATTCAACCACACCTGGAGATTAATATCTGCAGCAAAGTGATCAGTAGCAAAGTAGTATGGTAGTTTTGATAGTAGTAGCAGCAGCAATAGTAACGGTAACAGTAATAGCAATGATTTTGTAGCAAGTGCAAGAGTAACAATACCAGTGGTAACTTAGCAAGAACAATATGAGAGAAATTCATAGGCATTGGATCGGTGAATTCGTTGGATGATATTCATCATATAACAGTCATAACCTAGGGCGATACAGCACTAGCTCCAGTTCATAAATATAATGTAGGCATGTATTCCGTAAATTGTCATACGTGCTTATGGAAAGAACTTGTATGACATCTTTTGTCCTACCCTCCCGTGGCGGCGGGGTCCTATTGGAAACTAAGGGATATGAAGGCCTCCTTTTAATAGAGAACCGGAACAAAGCATTAACACATAGTGAATACATGAACTCCTCAAACTACGGTCATCACCGGGAAGTGTCCCGACTATTGTCACTCCGGGGTTGCCGGATCATAACACATAGTAGGTGACTATAACTTGCAAGATCAGATCTAGAACATAGATATAATGGTGATAGCATAAACGGTTCAGATCTGAAATCATGGCACCCGGGCCCAAAGTGACAAGCATTAAGCATGGCAAAGTCATAGCAACATCAATCTCAGAACATAATGGATACTAGGGATCAAGCCCTAACAAAACTAACTCGATTACATGATGAATCTCATCCAACTCCTCACCGACCAGCGAGCCTACGAAGGAATTACTCACTCCCGATGGGGAGCATCATGGAATTGGCAATGGAGAAGGGTTGGTGATGACGAAGATCGAAGACCCCCCTCTCCGGAGCCCCAAACGGACTCCAGATCTAGCCTCCCAATGAAGAACAGGAGGTGGCGGTGGCTCCGTCTCGTGAAACGTGACAATTCTTTCTCTCTGATTTTTTTCTTCGAAAATATGACTTTATAGCATCAGGGCTGGAGTCTGCGGGGCCACCAGGTGGGGACAACCCACCTGGGCACGCCTGGAGGGGGGGCGCGCCCTGGTGAGTTGTGCCCACCCAGGTGCCCCCCTCCTGTGGTTCTTGGCTCCAGAAATTCTCTTTTATTATATAAAAAATCCTCGCGAAGTTTCGTTCCAATCCGAGAACTTTTATTTCTGCACAAAAACCATACCATGGTAGTTCTGCTGAAAACAGCGTCAGTCCGGGTTAGTTTCATTCAAATCATGCAAATTAGAGTCCAAAACAAGAGGAAAAGTAGATACGACGGAGACGTATCAACTCCCCCAAGCTTAAACCTTTGCTTGTCCTCAAGCAATTCAATTGATAAACTGAAAGTGAAAAAGAAAAACTTTTACGAACTCTTTTGCTCTTGTTTACATAAATAAGCTTAAGTAGCACCTAGGTTTTTAGCAAAGGTTATAACTAACCATGTCGACAATAACTCTTAAAAATTATATTAACTCATATCAATGGCATAATCAACTAGCGAGCAATAATAAGATATCTCAAACAACAACACTTTGTCAAAGCAACCATGATATAATATGACAATAGTGGTGTCTCGCTAGCCCTTTCTGAGACCGCAAAACATAAATGCAGAGCACCTCCAAAGTTCAAGCAGTGACTAAACATTGTAATTCATGGTAGAAAAGATCCAGCCATAATGCACCCAACATTAGCTATACACAATGCATGAGGATGACAATAGTGCTCTCAGGTTCTGGCGCTTATTTGAGAAGGTGATGACACAGCATAAAAGTAAATAGATAGTCCCTTCGCAGAGGGAAGCAATGATTTGCAGAGGTGCCAGAGCTCAAGTTTTAAAACAGAGGTAAATGAAATTTTGAGAAATGCACCCTTCTTATTTACTTCGTGACCATTAGTTATCGGTATCTTCCATGCTAAACACATTAGTGGCGGTTCCCAAGCGATAAAAGTAAAGGTTTACTCCCCTTCCACCAACAATCACACTCCATGGCTTGTCCGAAACAACGGGTGCCGTCCATACCAACAACAGTCCTGGGAGAGTTTTGTTTAATTATTTGCAATTTGAATTCGGGACTGGGAATCCCTATTACCGCCCCTCTCGTGCAAGGACGAGTGAATAAACACTCATCATGAGAATAACCCGCTTAGCATGGAAGATACTGACTACCTCCTGTCGCTCTATGAACAATCCAGGCACACAAAAAAGGATATTTATTTGAAGTTTTTAGAGGTGGCACATGCAAATTTACTTAGGATGGCAGGGTAATACCGCATATAGGTAGGTATGGTGGACTCATCTGGAATAACTTGGGTTTCAGGGTTTCGATGCACAAGCAGAATTCCCACTTAGTATAGGTGAAGGCTAGCAATTAGGTTGAGAAGTGGCCAGCTAGAGAGCGAAAACGGTCATGAACATGCATTATGCATAAGTAACATTGGATACTAGCATGAGTAGGATATGAACACCATGAACATAAATATCATAGAGGCTATGTTGGTTTTGATTCGACTACATGCATGAACATGTACCAAGTCAAGCCACTCGAACATTCAGAGGAGGATACCATATCATCATACTACATCACAATTATTTTAACGCAATGTTGACATCCAAGATAAATCATTATCCACTCCTAGCTACTTAAGCACGGCATGAGAAACTATAATCTCTAAGGGTCATTGCAAACATGTTTGATCATAATGAGCTGAATCATGGATACCAGGTTAAATATATTTACAAAAATAGAACAAGTTGAGTTCATACCCATTTCTCTCTGCCACAGCCAGTTCATCAAATATCGTCATTATTGCCTTTCACTTGCATGACCGAACGATATGAAAATAATAATAGTGCAAGAGTGCCGTGGACTAAGCTGGAATCTGCAAACATTTTATTCAAAAAGAAGAAAACAAGGTAATACGGGCTCTCTGTTAGATCAACAACAATGCATATGAGAGCCACTCAACATTTTCATCGTGGTCTTCTCCTCGGTATGACTCAATAAAAAGAAATTCAGAGAAACACACTGAAATATTTTTGGAGTTTTTGGTTTTCTGAAAGAAAGCAAATTTAAGAAAGAAAAACAAAAACGAGAAAAACTATTTACACGGGAGAGCTCCCAACAAGCAAAAGAAGAACAAGGAAATATTTTTGGGTTTTCTTTTTAAACACTACAGCTAGTTATACTAGAAAGAAGCAGGAAATATTTTTGTATTTTCTCAAAGTTTTTTAAACACACAAGAAGAAGGCGAGAAAATAAATCTAGCATGGATAATACAGTGAAAAAGTGTGGACACCGACAATTGCAATGAAAAGTGTGAACATGAAAGTAATGTGGGTGGAAATACGTACTCCCCCAAGCTTAGGCTTTTAGCCTAACTTGGTAATCACCACTCGAAGAAGCCATGGGGTCCTATGTTGAAGTGTTAGGGAGCGGGCACCTGAGGGTCCCATTGCTGAGGCTCCTCCTGTGCTGCAGCCAGGTTGTCCCGGTAGGCGACAATGTCCTCAGGCATAATCCTGTATCCGCCCCTGGCAATAGGATCAAACAAGGCAGGTGCAGGGAAAGGAATAACATCACGGGTAATCTCGCTGAAGACCAAATTATATGGAACATCCATAGTGGTGTTCTCGCCATCAATAAACTGGTGGTGTGCCATAGCCTGATGATCTAAATAAACCTTGGGCAAAGGATAATCATGCTGGCGTATCTGAATGTTAAAGTGACTCACCAAGCGAGTAGCATAAATACCACCATGTATCTTACCCTTGGATCTGTTAATGTGGAGGCGATGTGCCACAATAGCTCCCAAGCTATAAGTGTTGTCGCCGTAAAGTGCATGACATAAAACAGCAAAGTCAGGCGCACTGAGTGCACCTACCTTCTCTCTAGCAAGCAAACACTTCGCAATGAATAGAGCAAAATAATGCACAACAGGAAAGTGTAAGCTAGTGGCGGTGACACCTGACACCCCTCTCTCATCCCCCACTGTCAGAGTACGGTAAAAACCATCAAACTCCGAGGGCCTAGGCTCTACTAAACCACCATCAGAAGGGAGCAAGCATATGTTACAAAATTCAGTAAGCGGTATTTGATGGAGTTCGGCATATAAGTTAAACTGCACCTCAGGGGGATTATTCCTAACTAGGAAATGAAAACTTTGCACAAAGGAATTTGTGAGGAGATGATACTGTTCACATTCAGCTGCGATGAAGTCGGTGAGGCCGGCATTAGCAGCATATTGTGCAAACTCTTGAAGGATTCCGGCCCCTTCCATGAATGGGTTATGCGGCCATTCGCACGGCCGTACCTCCGCCATTCTCCGGGTGCGGAGATCACTGTCAGATGACTCCCTAATAACTCCCTTGGAGTTCTTCTTGGAAGCAAACTTCCTAAAGATACTCATCTTTTTCCTATGAACAAAATTCTGAAATTTTTAGTTCACAAAATTTTTCTCAACAAAACTTCACAAGATTGATAGCAACTACTCATAGGGATGCATAGAGGCCATATCAAGCATTCAAACTACTTAGAACTCTAAGAATTTAACATGCAAGCTCATCTACAACAGCACCAAGAGCAACTAATTATTCTAAATATAAACCACTAAAGCAAAAACTAATTGGACCAATGGAGGAGTCACATACCAAGCAACAATCCCCCAAAACAGTTTCGAAAACGAAGCTTCGAGCAAAGAGATCGAAATCCGTGGGTTTGAGAGCAAGAACACGAGAGAGAGAGCAATGGTGATTTTTTTCTGGAGGTAGGTGATGATGTGGAGTGAAAATATAAGTGAGGGGCCCACGTGGGGACCACAACCCACCAGGGCGTGCCTGGGGGTGCTGGCGCGCCCAGGTGGGTTGTGCCCACCTGGAGCACCTCCCTCTAATGTTATTTGCACCAAAAATTCTTAAATATTCAGAAAAAAATCGTATTAAATTTTCAGAGCATTCTGAGAACTTTTATTTTTGGGTCATTTTTTATTGCATGGAAAACTCAGAAAAACAGGCAAGGCATGGCATTTTATTTTATTTAACTAATAAAAACAGAAAACAAAGGGTAGGGACAGAAGGTAGTGCTCACTGAATTCATCAACTTCATACCTCTCAAAAATGATTTATTAATAAGGTTGATCAAGTCTTATTAACAACCACTTCCGATTAGCATGAAATCGAAGAACTTTCGTAAAACACTAAGTTACCTCAATGGGGATATGGATGTCCCCGACAATAAGCATTTCATATTTCTTTTTGGTAGTAGGTAGAGGTAGTTGAAAATTTCCAATAGTGATTGTCGGAGATTTTTCAATAACATTAATACCATTCACTTGGAATTGTTTCTTCGGAATGTGCATCGTATGTTCATTACCATTGATATGAAAAGTGACCTTGCTTTTATTGCAATCAATAACAGCCCCTGCAGTATTCAAGAAGGGTCTACCGAGGATAATCGACATGTTGTCGTCCTCGGGCATCTCAAGTATAACAAAGTCAGTTAAGATAGTAACATTAGCAACAACAACGGGCACATCCTCACAGATACCGATAGGTATGGCAGTTGATTAATCAGCCATTTGCAAAGATATTTCAGTAGGTGTGAGTTTATTCAAATCAAGTCTTTTATATAAAGAGAAAGGCATAACACTAACACCAGCTCCTAAATCACATAAAGCAGTTTTCACATAATTTCTTTTCATGGAGCAAGGTATAGTTGGTATTCCCGGATCTCCAAGTTTTTTAGGTACTCCATCCTTAAAAGTATAATTAGCAAGCATGGTAGAGATTTCAGCTTCCGGTATTTTTCTCTTATTGGTGATGATGTCTTTCATGTACTTTGCATAAGGAGGCATTTTTAAGATATCAGTCAAGCGAGTACGCAAAAAGACTGGCCTCGGCATTTCAGCAAAGCGTTCAAATTCTTCATCATCTTTCTTTTTGGTTGACTTAGGTGGAAAGGGTATAGGTTTTTGAACCCACGATTCTCTTTCCTTACCATGTTTTCTAGCAACAAAGTCTCTTTTATCATATCTTTTATTCTTGGGTTGTGGGTTATCAAGATCAACTGCTGGTTCTATCTCAACATCATTATCTGGTTCTTTATTATTTATTTGAGTGTCTTCATGAACCTCATCATTGTCTTTTTCATTATTAGAAGATGAGTGTTCATTACCAGATTGAGTTTCAGCATCAGAGATAGAGACTTCATTATCATTATCAGGAGGTTTTTCAACTTCAGGTTCACTAGAGGCATGCAAAGTCCTATCATTTTTCTTCTTCTTTTTCTTTTTAGAAGGACTAGGAACATCAATGTCAACTCTTTGAGAGTCTTGTTCAACTCTTTTTGGGTGTCCCTCAGGATAAAGTGGTTCCTGAGTCATTCTACCTCCTCTAGTCATTACTCTAACAGCATGATCATTGATATTATTATTCATTTCATCAAGCAACTCTCTTTGAGATTTAGCAACTTGTTCTAATTGAGTTTGAACCATAGAAGCATGCTTTCCTACACCTCTAACATCATTTGAGATTCTAAATAACAAGTCACTCAAGCGAGCAATCATATCAGAATTGTATTTCAATTGTTTCATAACATTTGCATTGAAGTGATCTTACTTTCTAATGTAATTATCAAACTCATAAAGGCATTGACTAGAATGTTTATTATAAAGAATATCACCATCATCGAACTTTAGTAAAGAATTTACCTCTACCACCTTAGGTGGTGGTGGTGTTTCAAGCCCATGTATTTCTTCGGTAGGTGGTAAATTTTTAACATCCTCTGCTTTAATACCTTTTTCCTTCATGGATTTCTTTGCCTCTTGCATATCTTCAGGACTGAGATATAAGATACCCCTCTTCTTTGGAGTAGGTTTAAATGGTGGTTCAGGAAGGATCCAATCATCATAATTTTTTAATATGTTATTCAATAATTCTTCAGCTTGTTCAACAGTTCGCTCCCTGAAAACACAACCAGCACAACTATCTAGGAAATCCCTAGAAGCATCGGTTAGTCCATTATAGAATATATCAAGTATTTCATTTTTCTTAAGAGGATGATCAGGAAAAGCATTAAGCAATTGGAGAAGCCTCCCCCAAGCTTGTGGGAGACTCTCTTCTTCAATTTGCGCCAAGTTAAATATTTCCTGTAAGGCAGCTTGTTTCTTATGAGCAGGAAAATATTTTTCAGAGAAGTAATAAATCATATCCTGGGGACTACGCACACAACCAGGAGCAAGTGTATTATACCAAATCTTAGCATCACCATTTAATGAGAACGGAAATAATTTGAGAATATAATAATAGCGAATCTTCTCATCATGAGCAAAAAGGGTGGCTATATCATTCAACTTAGTAAGATGTGCCACAGCAGTTTCAGTTTCATAACCATGGAAAGGATCAGATTCAACCAAAG
Organism: Thinopyrum elongatum; assembly: GCA_011799875.1. Taxonomy (NCBI): domain Eukaryota; kingdom Viridiplantae; phylum Streptophyta; class Magnoliopsida; order Poales; family Poaceae; genus Thinopyrum; species Thinopyrum elongatum. Next base: position 380,979,384 of record CM022301.1, read on the forward strand.
TAATTAACTCTGGGTTGACAGAGAATTCATAATCCTTATCATCAACAAAGATAGGTGAAGTAGCAAACTGAGGATCACATTTCATTTTAGCATTCAAAGTATGTTCTTTATACTTGCATAATAATTTTTCAAGATCATCCCTATCCTTACAAGCAAGAATGTCTCTAGTTGTCTCCTCATCCATAACATAACCTTCCGGTACCTTTGGCAATTCATATCTAGGAGAACTAGGTGTAATAGGTGTTTCAAGATTTTCAGTTTCAAGCTCTTCATCGGTTTCAACAATCTCATTTTGTCTTACTCTAGCAATTTGTTCATCAAGAAATTCACCTAGTGGCACATTATCATCAAGCAAGGTACTAGCATCATCATGAGTAGCATTCATAGCAGAAGTAGCATCATCAATAACTTGCGACATATTAGAATTGATAGCATGTGGTGGTGTTGCAAGTCTACTAATAACAGAAGGTGAATCTAAAGCGGAGCTGGATGGCAGTTCCTTACCTCCCCTCGTCTTAGAGGGAAAAATCTTAGTCTTAGCATCCTTCAGATTCTTCATAGTGATAATTTGATAATAATCCCAAGTGACTCAACAAATATAGCTATGCGGCGCCAGAAAAAGGTCTTGATAACCCACAAGTATAGGGGATCGCAACAGTTTTCGAGGGTAGAGTATTCAACCCAAATTTATTGATTCGACACAAGGGGAGCCAAAGAATATCTGCAAGTATTAGCAGCTGAGTTGTCAATTCAACCACACCTGGAGATTAATTATCTGCAGCAAAGTGATCAGTAGCAAAGTAATATGGTAGTTTTGATAGTAGTAGCAGCAGCAGTAGTAACGGTAACAGTAATAGCAATGATTTTGTAGCAAGTGCAAGAGTAATAATACCAGTGGTAACTTAGCAAGAACAATATGAAAGAAATTCGTAGGCATTGGATCGGTGAATTCGTTGGATGATATTCATCATATAACAGTCATAACCTAGGGCGATACAGCACTAGCTCCAGTTCATAAATATAATGTAGGCATGTATTCCGTAAATTGTCATACGTGCTTATGTAAAGAACTTGCATGACATCTTTTGTCCTACCCTCCCGTGGCAGCGGGGTCCTATTGGAAACTAAGGAATATGAAGGCCTCCTTTTAATAGAGAACCGGAACAAAGCATTAACACATAGTGAATACATGAACTCCTCAAACTACGGTCATCACCGGGAAGTGTCCCGACTATTGTCACTTCGGGGTTGCCGGATCATAACACGAAGTAGGTGACTATAACTTACAAGATCGGATCTAGAACATAGATATAATGGTGATAACATAAACGGTTCAGATATGAAATCATGGCACCCGGGCCCAAAGTGACAAGCATTAAGCATGGCAAAGTCATAGCAACATCAATCTCAGAACATAATGGATACTAGGGATCAAGCCCTAACAAAACTAACTCGATTACATGATGAATCTCATAAAACTCCTCACCGACCAGCGAGCCTACGAAGGAATTACTCACTCCCGGTGGGGAGCATCATGGAATTGGCGATGGAGAAGGGTTGGTGATGACGAAGATCGAAGACCCCCCTCTCCGGAGCCCCAAACGGACTCCAGATCTGGCCTCCCAATGAAGAACAGGAGGTGGCGGTGGCTCCGTCTCGTGAAACGCGACAATTCTTTCTCTCTGATTTTTTTCTTCGAAAATATGACTTTATAGCATCAGGGCTGGAGTCTGCGGGGCCACCAGGTGGGGAGAACCCACCTGGGCACGCCTGGAGGGGGGGCGCGCCCTGGTGAGTTGCGCCCACCCAGGTGCCCCCCTCCTGTGGTTCTTGGCTCCAGAAATTCTCTTTTATTATATAAAAAATCCTCGCGAAGTTTCGTTCCAATCCGAGAACTTTTATTTCTGCACAAAAACAACACCATGGTAGTTCTGCTGAAAACAGCGTCAGTCCGAGTTAGTTTCATTCAAATCATGCAAATTAGAGTCCAAAACAAGAGGAAAAGTGTTAGGAAAAGTAGATACGACGAAGACGTATCAGGGGGCCACACCCCGGAGACGCGTGCTGCCTCTTCAGACATGCCACCACACCTTAAGGCATGTATGAGGGTCCGGTGCGAAGCTCCGGTGGCATTGCTACCCCCCAGGGCCCCCGTCCCGCCTAACCCTGGAGCGGTTGACCACGAGATCTAACTCTTTGACTTTCCCCGGACGGGCTTTGACTAGTGGACCTCTCCACCCGGTTGTGGTAGCGGTTGACCACAAGATCTAACCCTTTGACTTTCTCCGGACGGGCTTTGACCAGTGGACCTCTCCACCCGGTTGTGGTAGGTCAGCCCGTAGGAACACTTGGGAGCAACGTCCGGGCCAAACCCAAAGCAAGATCCCCTCCGTGTAGACCCGACGCGACCGTTTCCCCCCTCCAGGTGCCGGCGGCAGCGCCGTCCGTGAGGGGGGCACACCCCGGACGTGAAGGGGGTCACACTCCGGAGACGCGTGCCGGGCGTTTGCAACCGCCACAACACTTCCGTCGGCATAGCTGTTTTTTATTTTAATAAAGTATAAGGACCTATATTCAAAAGAACATGAGGTCACATTATTAACATACTCGAAAAAAATACAAACTACATATATATTCATAATCTATGAAAAAAAAATCACCAAATCGATAAATAATGTATGTATGTTTATATTTACATATGCTACATTTAAGTTAATCAAGTAATAATACAAAAAAAAACTTTAAAAAATATATACAAAAACTTTTAAAAAATATACATATGTATGCCGTCAGCATAGCTGCGACCGGGGTAGCTGAGATCCGTGCCTCGGATCGATGACGTGGCAGGTGTGGCGGATCGATGACGTGGACGGGAGGTATGCCGACGGCCGTCGGCATAGAGCTGACAGCGTGAACCACCCGTCACATGCCGGGTCGCCGGGCCCACATATATGCCGACGGCCCAGGTATGCCGACGGTTTATCTATGCCGACGACGGCCGTCGGCATACCTGGAGATAGCCCGACAGCTTGTGTATGTCGACGGCCTAGTCTCGGCTGTCGGCATAGCTCGGAATAGACCGACGGGGGCCGTCGGCATTGTTTAGGCCGTCGGGCTAGAGCCCTGTTCCGGTAGTGTGTGTGTGGGGGGTCCCCCACCTGAATATATTGATCAAAGTGGGCTAGTTTCCCAGATAGTTACAGAGAAGAAAAGCGGAGGCAGCATAGACTAGCCAAATCATACAAACCATGCTAAAGCACACACTAGGGGGAGAGGCCATGCAGCCAGGAGTCGACATGAGGTCTACGATCTACTTGGAGCCGCCCACACCACAGCACGGCGTCCTCCCTACAGTACCCGAGCACCCGGACGAGAGATGGCTGTTGTCTCTGAAAAACGACAACATTTCAATGCTTCCAAAGCTGCCAACAGCACAGCATAGCAAATTCCACTCCAGAATCAACGACCGAGGCAACTGTTGTTGCAAGGGCGCCCAAGCAGCTCACCGTGATGCCGTCAGCACTGACACCCACCCCTGCAAACGGACAGGCAAAGAGCATGTGGTCAGCGGTCTCAAGAGTCACATAGCACAGTGGGCAACCGGCCTCCTCCGCGGATACGATGCACTTCCGCAGCAGGACGTCCCGCGTGTGGATGCGCCTCTGAACCAATAGCCAGCAGAAGAATTTGGCACGCGAGGGGGCTCTCGCCCCCCAGATCATGGCGGTGTAGTCGGTTTGCACACCCCCGAACCGCACGAGTCCGTATGCAGAGCTGGAGGACAGGACGCCGTTGGATGTTTTGGCGTGGCGTAGCCGTCGCACGTCAGGCCCGCCCCTGACAGGCGAATCATCCACAAGAGCTCTCACTTCCTGCAGCTCGCGCTCACCCACTCTCGTGAGCCTCGGGACCAGAAAGCTGGCAATGCCGCGCCTACGCACCTGCCAGACGGTGACTTCCACGTCGGTGGCGTGTGAGAGAAGGGTGGGGAAGGCCGCGGCGACAGCCCCACAGGGGAGCTAGCAGTCCCACCAGAAGGAGCTAGCAGTCGCACGTCAGGCCCGCCCCAGAGCACAAACCACAGACGGCGGAAGGAGCAACGCCGCCATGGCATAGGTGGGGAGGGCATCCAAGACAGCGTTGATGAGGACCAGGCGCCCGGCGGGGGAGAGAAGACGAGCGGCCCACCCTGCGAGATACCTGTCCACCTTCGCGATCATGGGCAAGAAGTCCGCGAAACGCAGCTTCTCCCACGACAGGGGGAGGCCGAGGTACGTTTGCGGGAACGCACCAGTGGCACACCCCAGGGCGCCCACCACCTGAGCCAGGACCCCGCTCTCCGTGTGCACCGGGACAAGGGTGCTTTTGGCGAAGTTGATCACCAGCCCGGTAGCGTCGGCGAACTGGTCGAGGATTTGCCTGAGACGGGCAGCGCCCCCTGCACACGCCCGCATGATGATCAACGTGTCGTCGGCGTATTGTAGCACCACCGCGGGCGCGCTAGGCGGGAGGGGGTGCCGAAGCACATCATCTTGGCGAATGAGCTGTTGAAGGACGTCGGCAATGATAAGGAAGAGGTAGGGGGAGATAGGGTCCCCCTACCAGAGGCCGCACTTGACCTGAAACCACCTCCCCGGCACACCGTTGAGAAGGATGGCCGAGCGCGAGGAGTGAAAGAGGGCGTCCATCCAATCACACCAGAGAGATGGGAACCCCCGCACCTCCATGATCGTGCGCAAGCTCGCCCAGTTGATGGAGTCAAACGCTTTGGCGAAGTCGAGTTTGAGCACCACCGTGGGGGCACGCCGCCTGTGGCAGCACTGCACAAGCTCCGTGGCGTAGACAAAGTTTTCCGAGATACTTCGCCCACGCACAAAGCCAGACTGATCCTCATCGATCAGGTGGACGATTTGCCGCTGGAGCCTCGTCGTGAGGCCCCTGCAAAGGATCTTGACGTCGCCGTTCTGAAGCGAGACCGGGCGGAAGGCAGCTGGAGTCGGCACGCCCGTTTTTTTTGGAAGGAGGGCAATGTAGGCGCGGTTGATCCCGTCCAGACGGGCGGCGCCGGCATGGAACTCGTCGAAGAGACGTTGGAAGTCCGGCGCCACCACCCCCACGCCGCCTGGTAGAACGCAGGGCCGAGCCCGTCAGGGCCCGGGGCGCTGGTGCGGTCGAGGGCGTCGACGGCCGCCTTGATCTCAGCACGCTCGAAGGGTGCCACCAGCGTCGCCCCATCGACAGCGGGGGCGCGGGCGTAGAGCGCCGCCAGGTTGAAGCGCCAGTCGGGGGACCTGGGCCAGCCTAGCAGAGAAGAGAAAAAGCCCAGCATGCAGACGGCGTTGCGACGACGGCGATGAGATGCCGAGGCGTGGAAGAACTGGGTGTTCTCGTCCCCCTCACGCACCGCCCGGTGCTTGCCGCGCTGCCACCAGTGCGCGCATTGCCGCCGGACAGAGGCAGCAAGGGCGAGCCGAGCATCGCAACGGAGGGCCGCTTCGTCTGCAGAGAGAGCACAGTTTTCTTCCCAAAAGTCAAACAGATCAATCAAGAATCTACAATCATTATCGAAGGTGGGAATGAACCGGTGTTGCTTTTTCCAAACCTTGGCAGCGGACCTGAAGGCCTTTTTCCGAGCAGCAAGAACCCCAGCAGCACCGAGCCACGAACCGAGCACGACCAGGAAGGGAGAGTGGTGGGAAGAAAATCCGGGTCGAGGAGAAGCATTCTCGAAGAAGAACTACGACGGGGTCAGGACTTTGGTGGAAGCAAAGATCAAAAGCAGGACGTGATCCGACGTGGTGCGGGGGAGCGATGCAAGGGAAGTGTCAGGGAAAGCCACGTCCCAAGACTTGTCGAAAAACGCGATCGAGCTTGGCAAGGATCGGCGGGGTCTGACGGTTCGACCAAGTGAAAAGACGGTCGGACAGGTGCAGCTCGTGGAGAGCGAGAGTGTTGATCAGCGATTTGAAACGAGCAGCGCGCCCGGCGTTGAAACGGCCGCCGCTCTTCTCACTAGGGTGACGGATGAGGTTAAAATCTCCCACGACGAGCCAAGCACCGGTGACGTGGGAGGGAACGGTGAGCATGTCCTCGATGAAAGCCTCGGTGAGCGCGTGGTCGGAGGGGGCATAAACATTGGTTAAGGAAAGACAGGCGCTCGAGGAGGTGCATGTGAGAGTGACAGTGAGGGAAAAGCTAGACTCTGAAGAAGAGACGAGAGCATAGGAGGAGGGGTCCCAAGCAGTTACAATGCCGCTGCGGCTGCCGTCGGCGCTCTTAACAATGAACTGCAAGAGCCGCCCAGGGAGGAAAGTGACAGCCTTACGCGGGTCGAGCTGAGAGAGTTTCGTCTCCTGGAAGCATATAAAGCTGGGATCCGATGCACACACCGAATTTTTTACAACATCACATTTATCGTTGTCGCCCAGACCTTGAACATTCCAGGAAAGCACACGGAGAGACCTAACAGCAGCACTACCCATTACAACAGCAGACACCCGGACACCCACGATGGAAAGGAAAGGCACCACTACTACAGATTACACCCGGACGCACACGAAGGAGAGGAGAGCTACCACGAGGAACAACGGAAACAAGGGATACAAGCCCTTCGACACGAGGGCGGAGAGAAAGACAGGGAGGGGGCGCACGCGCCACCACATGAGCTGCCAGACATAGACGAACTAATCAGCAGCAGCAGTAGGCGCCATGGCAGCGGGAATGGAGGCGGCAGCGCGCAGATCGGACACAGGCTTCATGCCCATGGGGGCAATCACCGCATCCAGGAGCTTGTCCTTCATCACCTTCGATTTGAGCCGGGGGTAGCAGCCAGAGAGCGCGTCCTTGAGAACGCTCATCTTGATGGCCTTGGCCTCCATGCTCACCCAGGCAGGGGCCTCCTTCTTTGCAAGACGAGCACTGCGCCTTTGCTCGTCAGCGTTGCCCGCACCGCCCGATGGCCACCTGGATGTCGACCTCCGGAGCGTCCGCCGCAATCTCAGTGATGGACACCCGAGAGTGGGGGCTCTCGGAGTCCGAGAAGAGGGGGGAGCCCGTGAACGGAGAGATAGCTCGAGGAGGCGAGCAGATCATGCGGCCAAAGCTGGGCTCCGCGACGGCGGGCGGACACAGAGGCGCCCCCAGGAGACGTAGCACGGAGGCGAGCCGGCGCCCGCCCCCACGCCCCCTCCGGCGAGCAGCGGCAGGAGCAGGGCCACCCCCACGCCCGGGCCGCAGCGGGTGCCCATGCAGGGCGGGGAGGTTGTGGGCGAAAGGCGGTGGAGGGGTGCGGAAGAAGGAGATGTAAGCGACATCCCGGGTGTAGGAGTCGGCAGCAGGCCAGGCCCGCACCGGCCAGACCATGACCACGCGCGCCCACCAAGTGGCCAGATGTCACAGGGGACGTCGCGCGTGTCCCGGAGGCGAACGACCACCCTGACGGTGGCCAGCTCCCGCCCCATGAGCGGGTCGATCTCCAGAACCTTCCCGAAGGAGGCAAACGCGGTGTTGATGCCGACAGGGTTGAGGAATTCGGCAACGAACCCAGTGGCCACCAGGAGAGCGCAGGTGTTGACGTGGACGTCGACCCGCCCGTAAGCTTCTTCCCGATGGAGATCAATGCGCGCCCCCTCGTGCCTGAAAGGCTGCCGGCCCATCGCCTCCTCGCGGTCGGCCTCAGAGGTGAACCGGAGGTACATAGCCCCGACCGACGACGGGATCGTCTCCGGGAGGAGATGCCCAATGTAGCAGGGATGGTACCCTGGACCGCCGTGGTGTCGTTGTGGAAGGCGGTGTAGGGTAACGCAGTAGAAAACAAAAATTTTCCGACCTACGCACCAGCCCAGGACCACTATGGAGACTGCATACAAGGTTTGATCATTTTCGTTACCGACTCGTAGCGCAGCGGAAGTAGAGTCGATGACGATCGTCGGTGCAGATCCCCGCAGCTAGGATTTACAACCTCCCAACCGCGAGGATGTACTCCCTCATCCGCCACTCGGACAGCCCTCCGGGAGGCGGTCGGACAGTCCCCCGGACGGTGTCGTGGACAGCCCTTCGGGAGGACTCACAGAACTCGGACCGTCACTCGGACAGCCCTTCGGGAGGACACTCGAACAGCCCCTCGGGCAAAAGGACGAAACTACGACCTCTCTACGGGGTTGCACACATACGGTGCCATCTATCCGGCAGGGCTTCGCCGTCCAGAACTAGTTCCCACCGGAACCCAGACAGCCTTTCGGCACTACGAAACTATTTCGTGGGAGGGAGAGAGAATGCCAGATCATGCATGGCTTGTGTGAGAGAGTTGGAGTGGAGTTGGAGAGCACCTCTCCTCCTCCTTATATAGTGGTGGAAGGGGTGGAGGGGGCTGAAAATTCAGCCCACTAAACATGGGGAAAACATGTTCCCACAAAACAAGTAGAACATGTTCCCACCAAACAAGGGAAAAACATGTTCCCTTGTCCATGGTGTTCCCCCATGGGGCCCCACCTTCCTCCCAACACTCTCCACCATTTGTGGGGGCTGCCCCCCACCATGGGGCCCCCCCCCCCAACATTTTGTCCAGCCACAAGGGGGCTGCTCCCAAAGGGGCCCCCCCCAAAAACAGCCCAAAAACAGCCCCCACGATCCGTGGGATCTTGTCCCCTCACGCTGGGACAAGATGTTTTCCGCGACTATTATTTCTGAAAAATTCCAGAAGGTCCCAGAACATTTCCGGCACCCTCTAAAATTATCTGGACGCGCTCTGGAACATTTCCAGTATGGTGGTTTAATTTAAAACCATCTTTGTTTACCCGGTAAACAACTCCGGCAGCTCCGAAACTTTTTTTTCGGTTTTTTCTCCAGAAAAATTCCAGAAATTACCAGACCAATCTGGCAACCTCCAAAACATTCCCAGTGCTTGCCGAAACCTTTTTGGATCAATGGTTTTATCCGAAACAACTTTTCGGTTTTACCGAAACTTTTTCAGTGTTCTCTCTCCGGAACTCTTCCGTTGTCTCCGAAACTTTTCGGTGATTTTCTCTCAGACTCCCTGTCTAGTATTCAGCAGATAGATGACCCTTAAGCGTGTGACCCTATAGGTTCGGTGAAGTATAGACATGACACGGAACACCTTCCGATCAATGATCAACATCGGAGCCGTGGACACCCATATTGACCCCTATACCCCCACGAATGAATATTCGAGTGAACCTCCAGTTGCCGTGTGCTATTCCTGTTGCTTCACGATATGTTACAAATACCCGAGGTTAGACATGTAGGCATTTCCGTGGATCAACAACTTGTCCACTATGCCAGTTACCTCGTTACCGGTATTGTTCTCTTTTCTCGTTACCGTGTTCCGGCATCCCTGTGATCAAATCACAAAGTGTCTGGCCAGACGATGATGGATACCGTAACACCGAGAGGGCCCAGAGATATCTCTCCATCGTCGGAGGAGCAAATCCCAATCTCGAGCTATCAAGTTACTTGACACACTTTTCCATGAACCCGTAAGCCGCTGTAATAGCCACCCATTTACGGATGACGTTTAACAAACCCCAAAGTTCATGAAGCAAGTATGAAGAAACTCGACACTCTCATGGTCTAAGGAATTTTGCAAACATTAACCATCTCTGTGTTATTAACCATTAATATGTGACGAATGTAACTCATAGCATAACATCAATTTGGGTCGATTCAACACAAATGTTCTTCTAACACTGTGCCCTCAAAATTGCTGGCATAGACATGCCCATGATCAGGAAAACAGAACCATCATGCAATACTTGAGCTAGTCTTAGAGGCCAGACTAGGAATACATATTACCGTTTATTATTCCACACGTGCATATGAGTCTTCCTCCGAGCCTCGTTTTATTTGCAGACTCGAGAACCATAGCAGTTATAGCATGGAACATAAACCTAATTATGAACAGGGAGATAATCAATATCATTTATTATTGCCTCTAGGGCATATCTCCTACAGACTCCCACTTGCACTAGAGTCAATAATCTAGTTAATGCTAATGCACTTTACACCTGTGGCACACCGGTGTAAATATGCTTCGCTTGTGGTATAGCCTGAATGTTCAACGGATCTGACGACTTCAGCTCCGTGTGTATCTTTGCATATCCTCGCGTTTTCACGCTTTCACAAAAGTCATATTTTGTGTGGACTTGGCTTGATATGTATGCGAATCACAGGTCGAACCTGGATTCCTCAGACTGAGTTATGGAGCAACTACTTGCAGTAGTGTCCCATTGACAAAAGCCATCTTGGAACCATACTAAGTTCATGAATGAACTATATGATTCAACATCTTCTTTGTCGCTTTAAAAGCGGCAACATACTTTGCCTCTGTTATAGAACTCGCCACAGTAACTTGTTTGAACAAATTCCAACTAACTGTGCCACCATATTGTGTGTTACACAAAACCGTCAATTTAAATCGAAAATCGCATGGAGAAATGATGAAGACTGTATCGATGTAACCTTTTACAACGAACTCTTCATGATCTCTACTTGCGAGAAAACTTGTCATCAGTGCTACTATAGTACTCAATGACCCTTTTTCACTGTTGTCCCTTGATCAATACTTTTGATCACTTTGGTATCTATACTCGCAACAACTTTGGGAGTATTGGACATATCTGGTTGTTATACATACCATGGAATACATGATTAATCCAAACACAAGAGTGTGTGGAATCCCCATCATGTATTTTGCTCATCAGTGTTTTTGGGACATCGAGTCTTGCAAAAACTCTTTCCATGTGACTTCGGCAAGAATCACTCCTTGGCGTTTTAAATGCTAAAAAGTTTTAGCATCTTGTCAATATGTATTTATTGCTTAGCCCCATTAGGTAAATCTATCTTCATAGATCATCATGCCTAATATTAAGGCTATTTAGCCCAAGCACTTCATCGAAAAACTATTTTCAAATGAAGTCCTAATTCGTGTCAAGAATTTTATTTCCAATTAACAATGTGTCAAGCACACAAGGTTTTTAGAAATGTTATTAGGCTCCCACTTACTTTCTTGAATTACAAGCATCTTCGTTATCCATTGATGAAGTCAAAACTCCTTTGACCATTTCATCAAAACACAAAGATTCCAACTCCACTTTGCTCTCTTCTGTCCATCGCTGGAACTCTGAAGTTTGCACCCTTTCTAGCATCCTCTGGATTGACAAAATACCCTGGACTGTAACACATGCAGGTCCTTGGTTTCATTTCCATCAGATGGAAATCCTTTTGTCATCCATTGTTTTATATCTCATGATATGAAATATGGATTAATTGCTAGTTCAACCCGAACCGAATTTAAGCATCGCTACGATGAAGCAACCTCATCGTAGTCAACTCCTTGAACTTGTATATTGCAACAAGTCGAGCTTTATGGATAAAACATTTTTATTCATATCAGTTATAGTTCCATAAATATTCGTCAGACTCTAAGTCTTCCGAAAGGTGTATCAAGGTTTTAATCTTGAATCACTTATATGGAAACTATCTCGGATTGTATTGGCATTTAGCCAATTCCGGAGTTAGGGCCCATCAACGCTTCCTTGTGTATCGTAGGTATACTGTTGTCTAACAACAATATCTCGTTTGCGCACCTGAGAGGTTTGCACGAGCCTTGCCTACGTGGTTCAGCTGCAAGTTCGACCGAAGTCCATACATTTTATTGTAGAGACTTCCGTATCAGTCGCAGTAGGAAACTCCGGAATTACTTCCAAGGTCTCTTTCCTTTGATCTGATGGCGAAGATACTGTTTATCTCGTCGAGTTGCACTATTCTCCCACTCACCTTTTTCAAAGAACCATTTTCTTCAAAAAGCATACCGTTTTGTGGCAAAAACTTTTGCCTCGGTATAGTGGTGGGGGAATACCCAATGACTTGGGTTAACCTACAAAGTAGCACTTGTCTGATTTGGAATAGGTTTGTAACCTTTTACACAAGCCCCATATTCCAAATGTTAAGAAAAGATATAACATGGTTGGGCGTACCATACCATGGTGTCATTTCAACAGACCTGATGGAGCTCTTTTCAGTGTAAAAGCCGCAGTCTCTAAAGCATCACCTTTTAAAAGGGATAATGGCAAATTTATTTATGTCATCTTTGATCTTACCATGTCATAAATGGTTCGATTACATCTTCACGGACTTTCCACTTGCAGTGGTGTTCCGGGAGGTGCAAGTTATGAAACCCCTTTCACAACGCATCAGACATTCGCTAAACTTGTAACTCAAATATTTCTTTCTGCAATCGAATTGTAGAAACATAATTTTCTTGTTACAATAACTTCTACTTCATTTTGAAAACCTTTCAAATGATTTCAAAAGATCCAGACTTACGTCTCATCAAGTAAATATCCATATATCTACTTGATTCATTTCTGAAGATAGATAAATCCACTACTTGCAACAACATTTATCGGACTACATACATCAAAATGTATGATCACCAATAAGTTCTTTGCTCGTTCCTTATGGCCTGTGAACGGTATTTCAGTCACTTCACTTTTCGGAGAAAAGTTGCAAGTGTCAGGTGATTCAAAATCAAACGACTTCAAAATCCATCATAATGGAATTTTCCATGCGGGTTTCTCCAATGTGACCAAATGCAGTGCCACACTTGTGTGGTATTCTTTTAGTCTTATGACATTTAGCGTCAGTGTTATGGATGTATCATATTACCATCAATATTCATAACATACGTCCCATCGATGATGGAAGTATGGCCCTCATGTTATTCATAATACTGAACAGCAATTGTTCTTCTATGAACAACCCTTTTGCAACAAACATTGTGCAATGGGCTAGAGTGTGTAAAACTCTAAAATGAATTATCAAAGTTAATACTAAGGTAATGTATTATTATCAATATTCATAACATACATCTCATTCATAATGAAAGTATGGCCCTTATGTTATTCATAACACCGAACATCAAAAGTTCTCTTATGAACAACCTTCTTGCAAGATAACTTATGCAATGGGCTAGAGTGTGTAAAACTCTAATTGAATTAGGAAAATAAACACAGACGGTAATACACCGATGGAAGGTACAGTAACATTTACTATGTTCCCTGTGTATACCTAAACCTCATTCCTGGCTAGTCTTTCAGGCCATAGTAGTTCTTACATCGAGTTGCAACAGAATGCAATCGAGCGGGTATCTTTGTGATTAACTCACAATACCCAAGAATCAGTGATTAACAATTTAATCATAATTCCCAAGAACTATATCTTTGACCAGCCTTCTATACATCAAAAACTTGTATGACATTCATACATGAGCTGGATATTCCAGTCTTCTTTCTCATTGCCTTTATACTTCTAACAGTTTAACTTTTAGTATTTCTCCTACTCTCAGAAGAAGCACACAACTTAAGAGTGGCATCAGCCCTGGACTTCCTAGGCATGAAAGTTTCACTGACACCCTTCGGACACTTCCTTTCTCTTTAAGTTGTTGTTTTATTCACCTTTCATCATATGACAGGCGTTCTTCTGGATCCCTCTCTTATCAGTCTAATGCATAGTAAACTCCTTAACTAATAGTTTGCAAACAAACATTTCTTTGGATATCTCATATCTTTTAGCCTTTGTCTGTCTCTGAAACTGATTTTCAGATTCCATGAATATCACATAACTATCCAAACTTTCGAAGTTCGGGTCTCATGGAAGCAAACATATTGCACTTGACTGAAATGGAATTCCAGCTTTTGGATCGAAGGACGAGAGTCACATGATCCATAGCATAAGCGAGAGAATACCGAAAGTATGCGATAGGACAAAGTCCTTCTCGGCACTCTTGAGGACAATCCTCACATTACGTTGCCAACCGTAAAGTTTTAACCAGATATTTAACAGCTATTCAATTTTAATAGGGAAGGTGGAAACGCGAGCCATTATTCTACAACTATTTTGCAAATCACACTTAGACAGTGTTCAAAATTAATTGCACTGAGAATTAAACAAGTTAATTCAAAGTGCGCTCCCACTCAAATCAATATCTCTCATAATTGATTGTGAGTGATACAAGACCCGCATTTCCATTCAACGCCATTGAACGAGATGAACACTGATGGCGCGAACTTCAATCGGTAGGCAAGCTTGCCAATCACATCTCTATGTGACTCTTGTTCATCTTTCGATGGGCGTGTTCCGAGCTCAGGGAGATCCTTCCAGAACGTCAAGACAACCAAGTGATCTCGCTGCGAGGTCTCAACTCACCCGCCTCACACATCCCTAATCGTTCGCACCCAGGGAGATCCTGTGATGCCCCGAAAAGTTAGGTGCCGTGACGGTGCTACACTTGGGAGAACACTAACTACTTGATATTTTTGTGAGAGATCACCCTAATAAAAGCGACTACCGCGCAATCAAGAAGGGTGCATCATAAGGGATAAACATCTCAGGCAATTCATAATAGCATGATATGGTATAGCCCTTTCTGACGGAGAAGTCTTGTATTTCTTCGTCTTTGGCATTCGCGTCGGTGTTCACCTTTGCGAAGATTGCCACCACCTTGTCGATGCACCAGATAATATTGCTATCTCTATAGCTAATAAAATAAGTGCATTACATAAGGTTGACACGCAGGTCATTAAAGTGCAATCATATGGCTCCAGCCATCATGCCGAATCATGACACGCAGGTCATGTTAATTAGTTTACATCATATAGACATCTCATACATAATCAAATTATTATGAGCACTACTATACCACATCATATGCACATGCAAACCCTCCTGCAAAACCAAGTTAGACGCCTCTAATCGGTTTAGCAAAAACTGGTTTTACGTGGCTTCTAAGGTTTCGAAACAAACCGAAGCTACCAACGTCCATCATCAAGCATGATTATCCAAGTCGCTAGATTAACAACGCGGGGTGTATGAAACACGAGATAATAAAATTTCGAGCCCCATACTGAACTTCGTCATACGCATGACCCCCGTGCAGATCATATCTGCATTGCCCTTTCATCTGTGAAACATCCATCTTTCATTGACTAAAGTGGAACCCAAAGAACTGTTAGCACTTCGTTGATCTGTCAATCAGCATACTCAGGAGCAGCATGAAAGGATCGCGGATTGCCAGAACTTTGTCAGATTCCGCAATGCTGTCAAGATCAGGACTACGCAAATTCGAGGGAAGCAACAAGAACATCGGGTAACAGATTTCATCTGCTACCCGCACAAATAATTTTCAGTAATAGAACTCATCTACTACCTAATTATAT
Source organism: Thinopyrum elongatum (assembly GCA_011799875.1). Lineage (NCBI taxonomy): Eukaryota > Viridiplantae > Streptophyta > Magnoliopsida > Poales > Poaceae > Thinopyrum > Thinopyrum elongatum. Next base: position 380,994,617 of record CM022301.1, read on the forward strand.
TGTGCAACACCCATACATCTCCATGTATTCTAGATCGCAACCTGCATCTACGCATAGCACGGCTCTGATACCACTGTAGGGTAACGCAGTAGAAAACAAAAAATTTCCGACCTACGCACCAGCCCAGGACCACTATGGAGACTGCATACAAGGTTTGATCATTTTCGTTACCGACTCGTAGCGCAGCGGAAGTAGAGTCGATGACGATCGTCGGTGCAGATCCCCGCAGCTAGGATTTACAACCTCCCAACCGCGAGGATGTACTCCCTCATCCGCCACTCGGACAGCCCTCCGGGAGGCGGTCGGACAGTCCCCCGGACGGTGTCGTGGACAGCCCTTCGGGAGGACTCACAGAACTTGGACCGTCACTCGGACAGCCCTTCGGGAGGACACTCGAACAGCCCCTCGGGCAAAAGGACGAAACTACGACCTCTCTACGGGGTTGCACACATACGGTGCCATCTATCCGGCAGGGCTTCGCCGTCCAGAACTAGTTCCCACCGGAACCCAGACAGCCTTTCGGCACTACGAAACTATTTCGTGGGAGGGAGAGAGAATGCCAGATCATGCATGGCTTGTGTGAGAGAGTTGGGGTGGAGTTGGAGAGCACCTCTCCTCCTCCTTATATAGTGGTGGAAGGGGTGGAGGGGGCTGAAAATTCAGCCCACTAAACATGGGGAAAACATGTTCCCACAAAACAAGGAGAACATGTTCCCACCAAACAAGGGAAAAACATGTTCCCTTGTCCATGGTGTTCCCCCATGGGGCCCCACCTTCCTCCCAACACTCTCCACCATTTGTGGGGGCTGCCCCCCACCATGGGCCCCCCCCAACATTTTGTCCAGCCACAAGGGGGCTGCTCCCAAAGGGGCCCCCCCCAAAACAGCCCAAAAACAGCCCCCACGATCCGTGGGATCTTGTCCCCTCACGCTGGGACAAGATGTTTTCCGCGACTATTATTTCTGAAAAATTCCAGAAGGTCCCAGAACATTTCCGGCACCCTCTAAAATTATCTGGACGCGCTCTGGAACATTTCCAGTATGGTGGTTTAATTTAAAACCATCTTTGTTTACCCGGTAAACAACTCCGGCAGCTCCGAAACATTTTTTTCGGTTTTTTCTCCAGAAAAATTCCAGAAATTACCAGACCAATCTGGCAACCTCCAAAACATTCCCGGTGCTTGCCGAAACCTTTTTGGATCAATGGTTTTATCCGAAACAACTTTTCGGTTTTACCGAAACTTTTTCAGTGTTCTCTCTCCGGAACTCTTCCGTTGTCTCCGAAACTTTTCGGTGATTTTCTCTCAGACTCCCTGTCTAGTATTCAGCAGATAGATGACCCTTAAGCGTGTGACCCTATAGGTTCGGTGAAGTATAGACATGACACGGAACACCTTCCGATCAATGATCAACATCGGAGCCGTGGACACCCATATTGACCCCTATACCCACACGAATGAATATTCGAGTGAACCTCCAGTTGCCGTGTGCTATTCCTGTTGCTTCACGATATGTTACAAATACCCGATGTTAGACATGTAGGCATTTCCGTGGATCAACAACTTGTCCACTATGCCAGTTACCTCGTTACCGGTATTGTTCTCTTTTCTCGTTACCGTGTTCCGGCATCCCTGTGATCAAATCACAAAGTGTCTGGCCAGACGATGATGGATACCGTAACACCGAGAGGGCCCAGAGATATCTCTCCATCGTCGGAGGAGCAAATCCCAATCTCGAGCTATCAAGTTACTTGACACACTTTTCCATGAACCCGTAAGCCGCCGTACTAGCCACCCATTTACGGATGACGTTTAACAAACCCCAAAGTTCATGAAGCAAGTATGAAGAAACTCGACACTCTCATGGTCTAAGGAATTTTGCAAACATTAACCATCTCTGTGTTATTAACCATTAATATGTGACGAATGTAACTCATAGCATAACATCAATTTGGGTCGATTCAACACAAATGTTCTTCTAACACTGTGCCCTCAAAATTGCTGGCATAGACATGCCCATGATCAGGAAAACAGAACCATCATGCAATACTTGAGCTAGTCTTAGAGGCCAGACTAGGAATACATATTACCGTTTATTATTCCACACGTGCATATGAGTCTTCCTCCGAGCCTCGTTTTATTTGCAGACTCGAGAACCATAGCAGTTATAGCATGGAACATAAACCTAATTATGAACAGGGAGATAATCAATATCATTTATTATTGCCTCTAGGGCATATCTCCTACAGGCGGTGGGGAGCTCGATGGTGACGACGGCCAGCCGCATGGCCGCCGCGTAGTCCCCCTCCGGCATGAAGACCTCGACGGAGTCCGGGCGCTGCGACTCCGCGCCAATGGAGTGGCCAGATGAGCTGGAGGAGATGGAGGAGCCGGACCGCACCGGGAGGGAGGCACCATCACTGCACGAATCATGATCGCTGGCAGGGGGCAGCACTGGTGGTGGGGTGGGGGCGACGGTGCCCGCACCGGCTCCGGGTGGTCATGCACCGGGGAGGAAGGCACGGGTGACGGAGGAGGAGAGGAGACCACCGCGGATAAGGAAACATCGCGGAAGCGGGGTGCGGCATCAGCCACCGCAGCTGGGCTGGTCTCGCCCACCCCTAGGTCGCTCATGGAAGCGGCAAGGCTGGCCAGGTGCATGGTGGTGCGAAGGCGCGCAGAGGGATACGGGGTGGAAGCCCGACGGGCCGGCGGAGGTGGTGGAGGAGTAGGGCGGACGGGGGAGGCGGCGGAAGCAGGTGGGGAAGGAAGCGGGCGGCGAGCAGCCATGGCGCAGCGGGGTGCCCGGACACCCTGCAGCGACGGCAGCGAATCGGATCCCGGCAGAGAGAGGTGGGATGGGGCGGGGGTTTGATTTTTGTTGGGGAGGCGGAGGGGAGAGGAGGGCGTCCTTATACAGGCTTTTAGGAGCGGCAGATGGAGAAGTAAACCCTGTGGGACCCGGCGCCGCGAGGTAGTCAACCTCAAGGGAGTCAATGCGGGGGAGACAGGCACTAGCGACGCCCACATTGTCGCTGGGAGGAGCGACCGCGCCCGTTGGCAGATCGGAGACAGGATCTCTAGCGGGCCCACCCGACGATCCCAGCGTATCAACGCGCGAAACGTCAACAGTTGGCAGGGGTAATAAACCCGCGCAGTGAGGATTGGATGGGATTGGGCACCAGATAGGCATTAGGCCACTCGGCCTGCCGCGCCGCCCGGGCCGTCTACGGGCATTAACGACAGGTGGGTGGGTTCTGAACGCAGTTCGAGCGGCCCGCGCCTTCGCCCTGGCCGCCGCCTCACGGGCCCCACGCAGAGACCCGTGCAGCGACAGGTTAATGGCGGTCATCAGCCCCGGCCCGACGGCGACGACGAATTGGGCAACGGCAGCGCTGGCGACTTGGACGGAGAAGACGAGGTCGTCCACCGAGACCGCAGCTAGGGTTTCACTGGGAGAACAGAAGAAGTAGGAAAGGAGATCGGCCACTCCGGCCGCAGAGAAACACGCCGCCGGGAAAGGGGCGGCGACCCAGAGCACACCAGGATCGACGAGAGCAGGGTAGGCAGCAGGATCGAAAGCGACACCGGAGAGAAAGGCCGAGAGGACACGGGCATGGAAGGAAATACCTGGGCGGGGAACGAGGGCTCGGGTACGGGCGCATGGGTCTCCGCTGACGGATGGCGGCACAGGCCCGCCGCCAAAGGCGGAGCCGGCATCAGCTACGGTTCCAGGCGAGGTGGGGGCTTCTATGGTGGGTGGATCGCCGGCGACAGGGCTCCCGGCGACGCGTACAGGGGGCACCCGCGGGTCGCCCCACGGGTCGCCTAACAGGTCGCGAGAGCCCATCTATCCGTCCCTCTGATGTTTTATTGCTTTGTGTGGAATTTGTGTTATTCTGCTAGCCTTGGGCCATGGGACAGCACCGTGCGTCAAGATACTCTCATGCAGCTAGCCAAGGATGCTCATGCTAATGTCATGGTGGAAGATTTTATGAAATGCTTCTTGGGACTGAATGGTACTATTACTAAGGATCATGGTCAGTTGCTCTAAAGGCAGGACAAGGACCACCACAGCAAAGCTTGTAGGAATCAGGTGCGATGCGCACCTCAATGTAGCAGTTCCACCAATTTAAACCACGACGTTCATGGAGGTTGAAGTGGAGCCTCAAAACAGCACCGTGTATGCGGATGGAGAGGAATAGATCCCCGTCTGCCGTGAGCTTCCAAACAAGGGAGTCCGAACGCAGCCCACTGTCTAACCATGCGGAGTGCCAAAATCGGTTTGCTTGCCATCTCCAATGGTGGCTGACATTGGCCTGAAAAAAATCGTGATCTGAGAAAATGATCATTGAGCTACTTGTGGGGGAGCGATTGAGGGAGAGTGAAGGTGCTGGTCGATCATTACCCTGAGGTCCAATCGGCTCTAAAATGGGGAAAAGCACTCGTGCGCCGTTAAGAAAATGCAAAAACTAACATGTTGGATGCCAAACCGAAAGATCATTGTTATGTGAAGGGTTAACATGATCGCCGTTTACAAATAATAACACCACCATCATCGTCTGACACATTTGTTAATCCTTTGTTCGACTACAAACTACTGGCTGGCTAAACGTGATACATCACTGCTGATAGCACAAATATGAGACTGATGCATTTAAAGTACAAAGTTATGGTAACCTAATGAAAAAAAAAAGATGCAAATGCCACTTTTTCCTGCCCATGCCGAATTACATAAAAAAAATGTGCAAGGAGAGAGAAATTACAAAGCCAAAAACGCTCAGCTAGCTTAAAGACACGAAAAATATTTAATTTAAACCGGATGATTTTCTGTCTTCGTAAGCCGTCTGCTACACGTGCCACGTGCCCCATCAGCCCACGCTTTTTCCTCCCCCACCTTATCCCTTCCTGGAGCCTTCTCATCCACTAATCACTCTCCTCATCTTCTTCCTTCGCTTTTTTCCCCTCCACCTGCTACTGAAAGGAAGAGGCGACGCCGGCCAAATCCACATCACCGCGTGCTGCATGGTGAAGCTCCCACCCGAGGGGACTGCAATGGCGGCCGCCGGTGCCGAAGACGACGAAGCATCCACCATCGCAGCCACATCATGCCGCGTCGCAGCAACCCCCGTCGTCATCGTGTTGCGTCGCAGCATCCAACCGTCGCCGTTACGTGCTTCGTCGTGGCAACCGCGTCATCGTGGCACTGCTATGGAGCACCAACAAGCGGTGGGCTGCTGCAGTGCAACTCCGCCGGCGGCGCCGTCGGGGTGCTGCGGTGGAGTCCGCCATGCCGGTGCGGGCTGCAGCGAAACATCGTCGGTGGCGTCGGGGCCTGCGATGGAGCATAAGTGGACCACCTCCGCGCCGGCATCAGCGTTGCAGTGAAGCATCGCCGGCGACGGCGGGTGCTGCGATGGAGCGCTGCAGGGGCCCGTTGAAACTTTGTCGGGGTTGCATTGAAGCACCGTCGGCTTGCAATGGAGCGCGTCCGGGGTGATTGGAGCTCCGCCGCGGCTATAATGGAGCTCTGCTGTTGCAATGGAGCATGGCCGAGGCTACAATGGAGCTTCATCTGGCCTGCAATGGAGCCCTGCCATGGCTGCAACGAAGGTTCGTCGGAGACGTCGTCGATGCAGTGTCGATGCTTTTTTGTGCAGTTGCCACGGCCATGGCTGCAATGGAGCGCTGCCAGCGATGCAGCGGTCGGTGGCGGCTCTTGGAGATGCGTTGCAGGCTTGCAGCGCGCGCAGATGGCTCCGGTGCCACGGCGGGTGCTGTGTTGCTCTAGTGGAAGGGGATCACAAGAGGAAGACGTGAGGTGGGGCTGTGTTGCCTGGATCGAACGGCCACCCAGCGCTAGATCGGATGGCTACCCAGGCGGATGATTTCTTAGAGAAATCATCCGGCTGATTCGTAGCAGCCACCTAAAGACACAGTACGATCATATTCTAGAGCTGACATGTGACCAACTATCACATGCCCCATGCATCCATTGAAAAACGAATCTAAATGCTTCGAAAAATTCCAAAAAACATGTGAATGTTCACAAGACACGTGTTTACCACCCCTACAAAATTCAGATCCAAATAGGAAATATACATTTGAGAAACTAAAAAGACAAATCCAAATGCGAATAGTGTCATTTATGCTTGTCTTTTTGTGACATTATTCATGCTGGATTTGCATCTCTTTTTTTTTTAGTTTCTCCATGTATATTTCGAATTTAGGTCTGAAATTTTTAGGGGATGTAACTGCATGTCTTGTGCACCCTCACAAAAAAAAATCGGAATGCTTTGAGACAATTGAACTGGTTTTCTGAAAGTTGTGATCATGGGAGCATTTAAGGGGTGGTATCACCTGATATTCCCAGCTGACACGGCCTTGCCCTGCTCCACGAGCATCCCTATCAAAGCTCAGAGCTGGAGAAAGGCCAAACATGCCCTAGATTTCAAGAGCATTGCAACGGCTGCAAGGCTCCTCAACTTTTAACTCGACGGTTGAGGGAACTTTCCCCAAAATATATCTTTCCACCGCCAAGAGAGCTTTATGGGCTTCCATCATCATACCCCTACTCATCGGGAGACATTTACCATTATTGTTGTAGGGACACAAAATCTCACCATTGTAACAGGTGCTCAGTTTAAGGCGCTTAAGCAGCTTTGAATTCTCAAGAATATGGCATGTCAGCTCAACCATGCTCTTCGCAGAACAAAAACCAATGATCTGCACATCCTTGATGTTCCTATGCATGTGTCCTGGCATCTGCCTTAGATCATGTGAAGAATCTCCTAAAACTGATTCTTGCTCCATGCAATCCGGCTCTGCCTGCATTGGATATAGATGTCAATGTCAATAATAACGGTGAAACGACAAAACATATACTTTGAACTAATGCATGGTCCCACCACAGAGATATAGTGCTATGCTGAGCTAGAGCGTAAAATAGTTATTCTACAACCTAGTGAAACTGTGCACAAATGTAGTAGAACAGTGTAGTACTACATTTTGTACTCCCTCGCTCCCTCCCTCTATAGACAATATGGCAAGATGAACATGACTTACAGACAATATGAAAGTCTCCAAGGAAGGACAAGCATCAAGAAAAGAAACCAGAGAGAGATAATCATAGTCTGGGGTAAATTCCCCAATACACAGTTGCTGGAGGTGGAGGAATTTGCCAGGTGCCACCAGTATATCCCCCTGCACAAAAATGCTTCAGTTTAAGATCCCAGGAAAAATGCAGGTTGCAACTGTTTGTTGCACGATGTTGGTATCTAATAATCCGAAGTACTATAAGAATATTACCAGATAAGATGAATATATGTTAAGAGCTTCAAGATTTGGCACCATGCATGGAAGATTGGCACAAGCATAATGAATAACGTCCCACCCTGAAGCATCAATGTCAAGGTTTTGCAATGAAACACCAAGTGATAGTCGTACCAGGGCACCCCTATATTCAAAACTGTAGAGATAAGGGGCCTTATTCTTTATCACTTCCAGATTTAAGCAGTCGTGGACAACCAGGTGGCTAAGCCGCTGCAGCAGGCTAGGTATCTCCAGGAAAATCAACTCATCGCAATACACTAGTGTCAATTTCTCCAAAGCAACTGAACTGGAAAGAAGGCACATTAACTCATCCCCTGTAATATGCACATCATACAGTTCCAGACTAGTCAGGCTTCTTAAGCAGCCAACTCCAGCTGTGGGACGGAAGGCACATTCACCGAGATGAAGCTGCCGAATCGACTTACCACCCCCATCAAGTAAAAGTGTGCATGGGAAGTTGTACACGTCCGCATGAGATGAATAAAGCTGCAGGTAAAGTTCTTCAATCCCTGGTCTAACGGCAATACCAAGCCAACGATTGAGATCATCACATGAGGTGCTGAAAAAGGGAAATTCATGTATTTCAAGTTTGAGTGCCTTCACGCCAACGCCTGAGTGGTTTTTCAGAATGTGGTCAGTTCTCTTTGCAAGATCAAGCGCTATTTTAGATGATATTCCGTCGACCCCGCCTTTCAAACCCAGTGTTTCCCTAGTTAAGCAGAGATTGGGAAAACATCTCCAAGAACGTCGAAACGAATGAGACACGCAGGCAACGCGTGCAGCATCTCGTAGAGGAAGCAGAGAATGTATATGATGCCATACGGCCTGCATGGACGAGCATTGGGGAAAAAAATTCAGCATAGGAACTGTAAAGGCAGACGATTGCTTTCAATTTGGGAAGGGAAAATAGAACCATATGAAGTAACACTGACAATATGGTAGTTATATCTGAACATTGAAATGTCCACACTCCACAAGATCATGTAAAAGAATCCAACAGCTTTAGCAGTTACAGTGAAAGTAACTAAAATGACAGGATAACAGATTGGACAGAGCAGATCATATGGCACTCTACACAACTACTATAAGAATATATGCATTTCAATTCTATAACTTCTTGCTGATCTAGGAAGCACTATAATGAAATGAATATTTGTTTCAAGCCTATAACTTTTTAACGGAACTCAGAAGCACTATAATGAAATAAAGGCATGTCAATCCTGTGACCTTTTTACTGGAATTAGGAAGCACTATAATGTAATCAAGGACCGTCTGAACTATGAAGACAAGAAAAGCATTCAGAGGTACTTGAGCAACTTACATATGATATATATATTTTTCTTGTGGAAACTAATAGCCTACTCGATGTTTCCATGTCAAATTTGGGGCAAGCCAAAAGAATTGTCCCACATGGGCTGACTTTGAAATTTGCCAAATGCCCATGCTTTTACACTCACACATGGCAGGCCGCAAATTTTGCCCCCATATGGCTTGCCAATTTTGGGCATTACAACACTAAGACAGACACTGGATATTGACCACAATCACAGGGGAAGAAGTAGAAGCAACTACTAAGGGGATAGCAATATGAATTTAGGAAGTCTACTCTTACTCAAGTGATATTTTTAGTTAGGCATTGATTCACAAATTTCTGCAGCTAGAACAGTGACAGCATACTTTGCAATATAAGTTACTAATTCTTGGCAATTAACGGCGAACCTCTGGAAGGCTTGGTCCTGAGTATCTCAATTTTTTATCACTCCGGGAATTGTCATCATGTGAGTCCTTCCTTTTAGCAACTGAAGTCACTGATCCATCTGCAGCACATGATGCATTGGTTAGAATAACAGAGATACTGATGGAAGAGAACAACAGGCACAGGGACAAGCCCTATTTCTCTCCATTATCCAACTTCTCCCCGAGACCACCAACTTAAGAAGAACCAAAATTGTTTCAGTATAAGAATAAGAATTCAGTTAACCATTAGTACATTCGCAAAAGGTTGCACTTGCAGTGCCCACCCTAAGTCTCTTGAATCTCCATTACCCCTACCCTTTCACGAAGCATGCCATGTTCAACTCTTGTTTTGGTCCCTTGACAGACCGAGACAGACACACATAATTCTTTTTTCTTCCGGAAAAATAAACTGTAAACAGCAGACACAATAAAAAGTACTACTCCTACTTCTTTTTTCCTTAAACCAAAAACATGTACAGACTGACCGCCCAGCTCTGAATCCTAAGCAGGTTACAGATTCGTCATCTCAGAAAAAGGCAGAAGGAACAGGTGGCTTACTGCGGCCTTGAGTTGGCCGGCGACGCCGACCCCGCTGCATAGACATGAGCCGATTGAATGCCAGCAGCCCCATGATGTGACGACGCCAGATCAGCCGGAGCGATTCTCTCTCTCTCTCTCTCTCCCGGTCGGCTGCTCTATTTATTTTCAGGCGGCAGGGCGAGCTTAATACGTACTCCAACTTGATCTGAATCCAAGAATCCGAGGCGGGAGGGGAATCGCGTCGGCGCCGCCGCGGAGGGGCAGCCTAACCAAACACGGCACGGGAGGAAGCGGGACTGACAAGACTCCCTTCTCTTTTTTTTTTTTTTTTGAGGGTAAGACTCTTACGGGGTAACATGCGGCCAGCCATCCAGCGTTCCTTCTCCATCCAACGGCCATCAGCGACAAAGTGAAAAGAAAAAAAAACAACACTTAGCAGTTTCTAGCCTGGACAGGCAACAACCGAGAACTGAAAACTGATTTATACTGTTGTTTTTTGCACAGGAACAGACTGAACGTGCAGGGACATCAAAGAACTGAAAATTGAACAATTTAGTAGTAACGCTAGACATTATAATTCACAAGTAATTAGCATAGAAATTCTGGAGCCAAATCAAGCACACATGTGTATATCAGCCCATACCTATGCATGCACGCGCATGCGTATATCAGCCACTGCCCATTAGAGAAGTGAAAAATGATCTTCAGGCCATCCATCACATGTGCATGCTCTGACCATGCCCCGCTACTCCTACAGGGATCGCCTCACGACAGAGTTAAGCCCTCCTTCAAGTTTGAGGAGTTTTGGTTGCACCTACCTGGTTTCAAGGAAACGGTGGCCTCGGCTTGGGACAAAAGCGTCCGTGCTACGGACGCCATCAGGCGCATCCTGGGAGGCGTCAATTCCAAGCTTTTCCATGCCAGAGTCAATGGCCGACGATGAAAGAATTTCATCCAGACACCGCAGACAGACAATGGCACCGCAAATCACTAGAGAGGACAAGGAGAGTGTCCTTTACACTCACTTTCAAGGCCTCCTTGGAACGCAGACGCCGAGGACCAAAGGCCTGATCTGTGACAACCTCAACTTTCAGGCCCACGACTTGTCCGACCTCGATGCCCCTTTTGATGAGCAGGAGATAAAAAACGGTTTTTTCCTTGCCTTCGGTCAAGGCTCCGGAGTCGGATGGATTCATTGGGGCTTTCTTTAAGTCATGTTGGGGGATCATCAAGTATGACGTGGTGGCGGCAATCTTGCAATTGGCGAGCCTTAGGGGCCCTTAAGTTCTTGGCCCCAGAGCTCTACAAGGTAGCTTCCAGGAATGGTGCACCATGAGCTTTCAGACGAAAACTGGATCAGAGCGGTGGCTAGATTGCAGGCTTTGCAACAATTGGGGGAGTACGTATCCCTATGGGAGTGGGTCAGTGTTGTAAATCAGAGAAATATTCAACAAATCTGAATTAGAAGATGGTAGAAGGAAGAACTGGAATGGGGAAAATTCTGGAGCGCCTTATCCAGCCTCCTCTCTCTCTCTGTATTCTATATGGATATGGTCTTTTACATCTTAGCCCCCCAATTGTTACATATTCATACATTTACACAACTCAACACTCCCCCTCAAGATGGGGTAAATGCATCATATAACCCCATCTTGCGACAAAGGATAGAAAACATTCTATCTGGTAAGCCCTTAGTCAAGATGTCTGCAAGCTGGTTTGAGGAGCTCGCATATGTCATACAAATAATTCCTTGATCCAACTTCTCTCTAATAAAATGTCGATCAATTTCAACATGCTTTGTTCGATCATGTTGCACAGGATTTTGTGCAATATTAAGGGCTGCCTTATTATCACAATATAGCATCAATGGTTTAGTCTGAAATAAACCCAGCTCCATCAAGAGGATTCGCACCCATAACACTTCACACACTCCATGTGCCATGGATCTAAATTCTGCTTCAGCCGTGGACCGCGCTACAACACTTTGCTTTTTGCTGCGCCATGTGACAAGATTACCTCCAACAAATGTACAGTAGCCTGATGTTGACCTTCTATCATCCAAGGAGCCTGCCCAATCTGCATATGTATAACATTCCACCTGCAGATTGCCATGTGATGTATATAGTAGACCTCGACCTGGACATCCCTTAAGATAGCGAATAATTCGGATCACAGCATCCATGTGGCGAGTCCGTGGATCATGCATAAACTGGCTAACAACACTTACAGCAAAAGCAATATCAGGACGAGTGTGTGAAAGATAAATCAATCGTCCAACAATCCTTTGATAGCGTTCTCGATCCACAGGAGATCCTGCTTCACTAACTAGGTGATGATTTTGCTCAATGGGAGTGGGAGCTAGACGACATTTGGACAGCCCAGTTTCTAGTAATAAATCTAAAACATACTTTCTTTGACAGAGATAAATACCTTTTTTGCTCCGAGAGACCTCAATTCCAAGGAAATATCGTAATTGTCCAAGATCTTTAACCTCAAACTCCTTCGCTAGCCGCATCTTCAAGTATTCTATTTCCTTAGTATCATCTCCTGTAATGATGATATCATCGACATAGACTATCAGTATAGCTAACTTGCTCATATTACGCTTATAAAACAAGGTATGATCAGCATTACTCTGATGATAGCCCATTTTAAGTAAAGATCTCCTAAAACGATCAAACCAAGCTCGAGGCGATTGCTTTAATCCATATAAGGATCGATGCAGCCGCAGCACTTTATCCTTAGTCTGAGCAGTGTCAAAACCCGGTGGTATATGCATATAAATTTCTTCTTGAAGGTCCCCATGGAGAAAGGCATTTTTCACATCTAGTTGATGAAGATCCCAACCAAGATTAGATGCACATGAGATTAAAGTTTGTACTGAACTCATCTTAGCAACAGGTGCAAAGGTTTCTTCGTAATCAATCCCATATGTTTGTGTGTATCCCTTTGCCACTAGACGTGCCTTATATCGCTCCACCTTGCCATCAGGGTTCTGCTTGATCGTATACACCCACTTGCAACCCACAGGCTCCTTGCCACGTGGCAGTTTTACGAGTTCCCATGTGTTATTTTTCTCCAAAGCCTTCATTTCCTCCAACATTGCTTCCTTCCACTTAGGATGTTTAATAGCATCTCTCCAATCTGTGGGTATAGAGGTAGAGTCCAAAGAAGCAATGAAAGTCTTAAATGAGGGGCTGCAATTTTCATAAGAGATAAATTTAGCAATATCATGTTTATAACCCACACAATCCTTAAGACGTGCTGGTACGTCTCGATGTCTCACAGGTTTCCGTAAGGCGATAGGGCAATCATCTAGTGGAGATTTAGGAGTTGCAATAGGAATTTCAGTACCTTCCTCAGTCGTGTCATCAGTACAACCATCAACTAATGGAGAATCAGTAGGATCCATAGCATGTCCGCTACCTTCCTCTGTTTCTTCACGAGGCACTGAATCAAGTGGCACTGGCCTGTAACTTGTAGACAGAGGGTTGTCATGTTGTATAACTTGTTGAGAAGTAGGAGTGTCACATACCTCATGAACAGTTGAGCTGCTCCTACCCTCATTAGTACTCGCATTTTCCTCCCCTTCTGTTCCTTGATCTGGTTGAGATATATCTAGCAAAGGAATCAAAACTGAACCAATACGAACATCCCCCTTATCAGAATTCTCCCCCTCACGACCAATACTATCAATAGTATTGATGGCTGACGTGTAATAAGGTTCTTTCTCCCGAAAAGTGACGTCCATACTCACAAAAAATCGTTTCTCAGTAGGGCACCAACAACGATAGCCTTTCTGAGTAGAAGAATACCCAACAAAAATGCATCGGACCGCACGGGGATCAATCTTACCCACCGAGTTCCTGTAATCATGAACAAAACAAACACAACCAAACACCTTTGGTGGTACAATAAACGAATTAGTACCACTCAAGCATTCAATTGGTGTTTTATAATTCAAAACCCGTGATGGCATGCGGTTTATTAAGTATGTTGCTGTTTTAATGGCCTCGCCCCAAAGAAATTTCGGTACATTCATTGTAAACATGAGGGACCGAGCAACCTCCAATAAATGTCTATTTTTACGTTCAGCAACTCCATTTTGAGCAGCAGTGTTCACACATGTAGTCTGGTGTATAATGCCATTTGAAACTAGAAAATAGTCAAACTCCCGATTAACATACTCGGTTCCATTGTCTGAGCGAAATATTTTCACTCTTGCATTATATTGATTGCAAATCAAGGCATAGAAGATAACACATCACACTTTTGTTTGAGCAAATAAAGCCATGTATATCGGCTAAAGCCATCGATAAAAGTCACAAACCAACGCTCTCCTAATAGAGAGGTTACAACTGAGGGACCCCAAACATCTGAGTGCACAATTTCAAAAGGGGTTTGACTTCTCTCACTACTACTAGGATAAGTAGCCCGTGTATGCTTAGCTAGTTCACATACATCACATAGAAGCTTATCCTTGTAGCAGGAAGCAAAAAGTGATGGAAACATACGACTAAGGACTTGGAAAGATAAATGCCCTAGTCTACAATGGAGCAGCAACAACTCATCTGTGGATGAGGTGGATGAGGTACATGCTGTAGCAAATGCAAGTGGAGCTGCAACATTGTCAAGATAGTACAGGCCATCACGCTCAGTTCCAGTCCCAAGTATTTTTCCTGACTTCAGGTCCTGAAATACACAGAACTGGGGCTCAAACAAAGCTCTGCAATTAAATGACTTTGTGATTGAACTGACAGATAGAAGGTTCATAGGAAAATCGGGAACATGTAAGACAAGACTTAAAGGTAAGGAAGGTGTACAACTAATGGTTCCACATCCCATTATGGAAGACAAAGATCCATCAGCTATACGGACCTTATCCTTTCCTAAACGAGGTATGTATGATGAAAAATATTTTTGTGAACCCGTCATATGATTTGTGGCACCCGAATCAATTATCCAGGGCACAAGTAAATGATTCTCACCTTCTGCACTCCGAGAGCTGGCAGCTTCATTAGATCCTTCAGCAGTAATAGCCATCAATTTTGCCTTGAACTCTTCTAGAGCCTGAGCAGCAATTGCAGGTAACTCTCCTGTGGATGATGCAAGATGAACTCAGTCTTGTTTCTTCTCGAAGCTATTACCGCTACCATTGAACCTATTTATTTTTCTCTGCTGCCATCCTAGAGGATAACCAACCAACTCAAAACAATCCTTCTTCATATGACCAGGTCTCTTACAATGATCACACACAACTTTGTTTCTCCATTTGTGGTCAAACTTAGTAGTATTTGCTTGACCACTTCTAAAACTAACAGGGGTTTGTGTATGAGTAAGTGCAGCACAATTATCACCATGCATCTGTGGCATTGCTTCCTGATTAGCCAAACGAGTCTCTTCTTCAAGAATACTGGCAATAGTTTCATCCAAGGTAGGCCAGTCAGGAGATGCTTGAATCATCTGAGAGCGAAGTTTGAACTCAGGATTCAAACCTTCCAGGAAAACCTGCACCAACAATGGTTCGAACCATTCTCTGAGGAGAGTCAAATCTCTAGGATCATGTGGCTTGAATGGTCTAAAAAACTCTAGATCCCTGTAAAGTTTCTTCAATTCCCCTGCATACTCTGTAACTGATCTCTGGTCTTGTTCAAAGTGCCACATCTCATGTAGTATTCTGCTAACCTGCATTTTGTTTGATTTACCAGAAAACTGTTTTCAATACTTGTCCAGACTTCAGCAGCAGTTTGAAAACTTTCAACTTGTTCCCGAACAGTTTTTTCCATTGAGCCCTGAAAGTGCGTTATATCTACTAGAGGGGGGTGAATAGGCGATTTTTACAAATTCGTCACTGAGGAATTTCAAGGTGAGGAAATTCCTAAGCAACGAACTACTTAGCAGCGGAATAAGTACTCAGATGCAAACATAACATGGCATAAGCACAGTCATCATGATGAAATGAAATAGGCACAGAGTACAGGTAGCATGAAACACAGGATAAGCAAGCTGAAGACTATGTGACTGAAGAAATAGGATTGAGGAAATTGAGAAAGTCTTCAGTCAAAGTCTTCACACAGTAACGATCAAGTAAATCAACACATGAATGAGGTAATGAAAGAGTTGAGAAAATAGAACCAGTAGCTCGGTGAAGACAATGATTTGGTATACCAGTTCCAGCTGCTGTGACAGTTGTACGTCTGGTTGGAGCGGCTAGGTATTTAAACCTGAGGACACACAGTCCTCACCGTATTCTCCTTGAGCTAAGGTCACACAGACCTCGGCCAATCACTCGTGGTAAGTCTTCAGGTGACTTCCAAACCTTCACAGACTCGGTCACTCGGCGATCCACAATTTCCTCTTGGATGCTCTAGACCATGACGCCTAACCGTCTGGAGGATGCACAGTCCTCAAAGGTAACAAGCGTTGGTTCCACACAGGAACAATTTCTTCAGTGATGCTCAATCACTTTGGGTTTGTAGGTGTTTGGGTTTTTGGGTTTTTCCTCACTTGATGATTTTCGCTCAAAGTCCTCGGAGGGATGCTCTAAATGACAAGTGTCAATCTATCTCTCAGAGCAGCCAACCAACTAGTGATTGTAGGGGGCGGCTATTTATAGTCATCAATTTTGCATAAGTGTTAGGATGTGTGTCCTTCTCAAAGAACATTCGAAGATTCTAAGATATTTAGCTCACACCGCAACTTGCTAAATCTCTTCTCATCCAAGGGCTTTGTGAAGATATCTGCAAGCTGTTCTTCAGTCTTCACATGATCAATAGAGATGTCGCCCTTCAACACATGATCTCGAAGAAAATGATGACGAATCTGGATGTGCTTTGTCTTTGAGTGCTGAACTGGGTTATGAGCAATTTTGATGGCACTCTCATTATCACAGAAGAGTGGCACATTCTTCACATTGATGCCGTAGTCCTTGAGGGTTTGCTTCATCCATAGCAACTGAGCACAGCAAGAACCAGCAGCAATGTACTCAGCTTCAGCAGTAGAGAGTGATACGCAATTCTGCTTCTTTGAGGACCAACATACTAAAGATCGTCCGAGGAAATGGCATGTGCCTGATGTTGACTTGCGATCCACACAATCACCAGCATAGTCAGAGTCAGAATATCCAATGAGATCAAAAGCCGAGCCCTTAGGATACCATAATCCAAGTGTTGGAGTGTGAGCTAGATATCGAAGAATATGCTTCACAGCCTTATGGTGTGATTCCTTTGGTGTAGCTTGAAAACGGGCACACATGCAAACACTAAGCATAATATCTGGCCTAGATGCACAATGGTACAGTAAAGAGCCAATCATGGAGCAGTATACCTTTTGATCGAAGTCTATACCATTTTCATCGGTGCATAGATGGCCATTTGTGGGCATAGGGATTTTGACGCCTTTGCATTCTTGCATACCGAATTTCCTCAGAACGTCCTTGAGGTATTTCTCTTTAGAAATGAAGATGCCATTGCGTTGTTGACGAATTTGAAGACCTAAGAAGAATTTCAATTCTCCCATCATGGACATTTGATATTCCTCACTCATCATATAAGCAAATTCATCACTGTAACGTTGGTTAGTACAGCCAAAGATAATATCATCAACATATATTTGGCACACGAATAATTTATCATCATATGTTTTGGTGAAAAGAGTTGGGTCGAGTGAACCGGGTTTGAAGCCTTTCTTCATGAGGAATTCCTTCAGAGTATCATGCCACGCCCGAGGGGCCTGCTTGAGGCCATAGAGGGCCTTATTGAGTCTGAAGACTTGATCAGGATGCTTAGGATCTTCAAAACCTGGGGGTTGAGCAACATATACTTCTTCCTCAAGCTTACCATTGAGGAATGCACTTTTCACATCCATTTGATATAAGATGATATTATGATGGTTAGCATAGGCAAGCAATATGCGAATAGCCTCAAGTCTAGCAACAGGTGCAAAAGTTTCATCGAAATCAATTCCTTCAACCTGTGTGTAGCCTTGAGCTACAAGACGAGCCTTGTTCCTCACCACTAGGCCATTTTCATCTTGTTTGTTGCGGTAGATCCATTTGGTGCCGATGATATTGTGCTTGCATGGGTCTGGTCGCTTGACAAGCTCCCACACATTGTTTAGCTCGAATTGATGTAATTCCTCTTGCATCGCTTGAATCCATTCAGGCTCCAGAAATGCCTCATCAACTTTGGTGGGCTCTGTGATAGAGACGAAAGCAAAGTGCCCACAAAAGTTAGACAAATGTGAAGCTTTTGAGCGAGTAAGAGGACCTGGTGCGTTGATGTCATTGATGATTCTCTCAATCTGTACTTCATTTGCAACGCGAGGATGAGCAGGTTGGCGACATTGATTTGGCTCAGCATTTTCTTCAGAGCCATTTTCTTCAGATGCACCAGCATGATTTTCTTCACGATCAGGAATGACTTCTTCAGCAGATTCTTCAGTAGGTATGACGTCCTCAGTAGCCTTTAGCTTGATGGATTCCTCAGGAGACATTTCATCTAGCACAGGAGGTAGGTGCTCTCTTTGCGAGCTATTAGTTTCATCGAACCGCACATCTACAGTTTCAACAACCTTGTTGTGATAGGTGTTGAAGACCCTGTAGGTGTGCGAGTCCTTTCCGTAACCAAGCATAAAACCTTCATGTGCTTTCGGTGCAAATTTAGAAATGTGATGGGGATCTCTAATCCAACATTTAGCACCGAAGACTTTGAAATAACTCACATTGGGTTTCTTGTCAGTGAGGAGTTCATATGAGGTCTTCTTGAAGAATTTGTGAAGATATACCTTGTTGATAATGTGGCATGCAGTATCAATTGCTTCAGGCTAGAAGCGATGAGGTGTCTTGTATTCATCAAGCATAGTGCGAGCCATCTCAACAAGAGTCCTGTTCTTGCGCTCCACAACGCCATTCTGCTGAGGAGTGTATGGGGCAGATAACTCATGAGTAATACCAAGTTCATCAAGATAGTCATCAAGACCAGCATTCTTGAACTCAGTTCCATTGTCACTACGTATATGCTTGATCTTCACACCGAAATTCGTCGAGGCCCTCGAAGAAAATTGTTTGAAGACTTCTTGCACTTCAGTTTTGTAAGTAATGACATGCACCCATGTGTAACGAGAATAATCATCAACAATGACAAAGCCATATAGAGATGCTGCATTTGTTAGTGTGGCATAATGAGTAGGACCAAAGAGATCCATATGAAGCAACTCAAAAGGACGAGAGGTAGTCATGATAGTCTTCGAGGGGTGCTTGGCTCTGGTCATCTTTCCAGCCTCACAAGCCCCACAAAGATGATCTTTGAGGAATTTGACACCCTCAATGCCAATGACGTGCTTCTTCTTCACGAGCGTGTGTAAGTTCCTCATGCCAGCATGACCCAATCATCGATGCCATAGCCAGCCTTCTGAAGCTTTTGCAAGTAGACAAGTGGCAGGCTGTGGTCCTACAGAGAAATCAACAATATACAAGTCTCCTCTCCTAAAGCCTTCGAAGACTTTGGAATTGTCAGATTCCATGAGCACTAAGTAGCGATATTTGCCAAAGACAACAACCATATCAAGATCACAAAGCATTGAGACTGACATGAGGTTGAATCTGAGGGACTCGACAAGCATGACTTTGTCCATGTGTCGATCCTTTGAGATTGCAACCCTACCCAGACCCAATACCTTGCTTTTGCCTTTGTCTGCGTAGGTGATATGCTTCAAATGTGATGGAGATAAAGGAGTGTTCATTAGTAAGCTCTTGTCACCAGTCATGTGATTAGTACATCCACTGTCGAGGACCCACTCAGTAGCTTTGGGTAAATCATCCTGCAGATGAATTAGTGCATCTTACGAACACATATCTTCAGAGTGAAGAATATGACATCAATTTCATCAGACAGAAATTCATTAGTTAATGCAACATATGTATATATATAGCAGTATAAGGACGTGAGAAATGAATGATTCATTTCTTCATGATTAGCTTGCGTCCTTTCAAGCATTTCAGGTCTCCAGAAAATTCTTCAGACGATTTAGTTCGTCCGGAGACCTGACCCTGCATAAGAGGTTAGTTCTTTTTCTTCACCACCCACATCTGGAGGGGTGGCAAAGAGTTCATCATTCTGCGAGCTCCATAAGAGAAAGGTGGCATTGAAGCCAAAGCGCTTCGTTTCACAGGAGAGGGATTAGTATAGGCATATGAGTAAGCAGAGAAATTCTTTGAGGACTTATGAACATAATGATTTGAAGAATAATGCACATAATCAGAACTCTTAGATTTTCCCTGCGAAACAGAAGCGTTAGCATGATGATGATCATATGAGGATTTGGATCCATGTGAGGAATTTGATCCATAGGAGGACTTGGATCCATATGAAGACTTTGGTCCATATGAAGGATTTGATCTGGGGTTCTTATTCTTCACAGGTGGAGTCATGAGGACATTCACCTGAAGACTTTCAAGGCACCTTTTGGGAACCCAGATTTTCTTCATAGGGGGACCATTCCTGCAGTTAGTTCCAACATATCTAGCAAATACTTCACCATTCTGATTTTTGAACAGTTTATAGTTTGAGTCAAATGACTCATCAGATGAATGTGAGGATTCACAAGTAAAGCCAGATAAAGTGGATGGATCCACGGGAGGTCCCTTCGCAGCAACCCATGAGGTTTTGGGATACTGCTCAGGTTTCCAGTAGGTTCCATCAGCATTGAGTTTCCTCTCAAAGGCAATACCCTCTTTCCTAGGGTTCCTGTTCAAGATCTGCTTTTTGAGCACATCACAAAGAGTCTGATGCCCTTTGAGGCTTTTGTACATGCCTGTCACATACAATTCCTTCAACCCTGCATTTTCGTCAGTTATACTAGTGGTATCCTCAGATGAGGAATTTGTGACCACAGAGATAGTTGAAGAATTTGCAGCAATAGAAGCATTTGAACATTCAGGTGAAGAATTGGCAGTTTCACGTTCAATGCATTTCAAGCATGGTGGAATAAATTCTTCCTGAGCGGAACTGGTCTGTTGAGCAAGCAATGTATCATTTTCCTTCTGAAGATCTTCATGACTCACCCTTAGCTTCTCAAGATCTTGCTTTCTTTGAAGAAATTCATAAGAAAGCTTCTCATGATCGGCTAAGAGAGTTTCATGACGACTTTGAAGGTTGTCAAACTTAGACTGTAGTTGCTGAAGATTATCAGTCAGTGTTTGAGTTCGATCCATTTCCTCACCTAACAGGTCATCGCTTTTGTCTAGCATATTTTGAACCTTTTCCAAAGCCTTTTGTTGTTTAACAACAATATTAGCAAGTTTGGAATAGCTGGGTTTAAGGTTATCATCAGATTCATCCTCACTTGATTCAGAGGAGGGATATTTGAATACCTTGGCACCTTTTGCCATGAAGCAATAGGTGGGAGCATAGTCATCGTTGCCGTCATCAGCAGTGTTGGGGAAGCCATTTTCCTCAGTGTTGAAGATGGACTTGCTGACGTAAGCAGTAGCGAGGGCTAGGCTCGCCACACCAGAGTCTGACTCCTCAGATGCCTCCTCTTCCTCATGTTCCTCAGATTCAGCTTCAGAGTCCATTTCCTTGCCAATGAATGCCCGAGCCTTCTTGGAACAACTCTTCTTGTGAGATGAAGACTTTGAAGATTTTGATGATGAGGACTTTGAAGATTTCTTCTTCTTCTTAGAGTCATCTGAACTATCATCCTTGTATTTCTTTTTCTTTGATTCCTTTGCCCACTGAGGATAATCAGTTATGTAGTGACCAGGTTTCTTGCATTTGTGGCAAGTCCTCTTTTTGTAATCACGGATGAGGAATCTGATCTTGTGTCATCACCTTTTGAAGATTTTACAAAGCGACCACGCCTTGAGAACTTCTGGAATTTCTTCACGAGCATTGCTAGCTCCTGGCTTAGTTCTTCAGGGTCACCAAGGCTGCTATCAGAATCTTCTCCTTCAGATGAGGAAACTGCCTTGGCCTTCAGTGCGCGTGATCTTCCATAGCTTGGCCCATAGAGATCTCTCTTTTCAGCTAGTTGGAATTCATGAGTGTTCAGCCTCTCAAGAATATCAGCAGGATCAAGTGACTTGTAGTCTCCACGTTCTTGAATCATCAGTGCCAGTGTATCGAATGAAGAATCGAGTGACCTCAGCAATTTATTCACCACCTCATGGTCGGTGATGTTAGTGGCACCCAGTGCTTGAAGCTCGTTTGAAATGTCAGTGAGGCGATCAAAGGTTTGCTGGACATTCTCATTGTCGAGTCTTTTGAACCGGTTGAAGAGATTGCAAAGAACGTCAACTCGAGAATCACGTTGAGTTGAGATTCCTTCGTTGACCTTGGACAGCCTGTCCCAGATAAGCTTTGCAGACTCCAAAGCACTCACTCTGTCGTACTGTCCTTTGCTCAGATGGCCACATATGATATTCTTCGCTTGAGAGTCGAGTTGCTTGAATCTCTTCACATCAGCAGCGTTCACGGAAGGAGTGACAGAGGGAACGCCATTTTCCACAACGTACCAGAGATCGCTGTCAATTGCCTCAAGATGCATGCACATCTTATTCTTCCAGTAGGGGTAGTTCGTCCCATCAAAGGTAGGACACCCAGCCGAGACCTTGATCATGCCTGCAGTCGACATAACTAAAACTCCAGGTGGTTAAACCAAAATCACACAGAACAAGGGAGTACCTTGCTCTGATAACAATTGAAAGTGCGTTATATTGACTAGAGGGGGGGTGAATAGGCGATTTTTACAAATTCATCACTGAGGAATTTCAAGGTGAGGAAATTCCTAAGCAACAAACTACTTAGCAGCGGAATAAGTACTCAGATGCAAACATAACATGGCATAAGCACAGTCATCATGATGAAATGAAATAGGCACAGAGTACAGGTAGCGTGAAACACAGGATAAGCAAGCTGAAGACTATGTGACTGAAGAAATAGGATTGAGAAAATTGAGAAAGTCTTTAGTCAAAGTCTTCACACAGTAACGATCAAGTAAATCAACACATGAATGAGGTAATGAAAGAGTTGAGGAAATAGAACCAGTAGCTCGGTGAAGACAATGATTTGGTAGACCAGTTCCAGCTGCTGTGACAGTTGTACGTCTGGTTGGAGCGGCTAGGTATTTAAACCTGAGGACACACAGTCCTCACTATATTCTCCTTGAGCTAAGGTCACACAGACCTCGGCCAATCACTCGTGGTAAGTCTTCAGGTGACTTCCAAACCTTCACAGACTCGGTCACTCGGCGATCCACAATTTCCTCTTGGATGCTCTAGACCATGACGCCTAACCGTCTGGAGGATGCACAATCCTCAAAGGTAACAAGCGTCGGTTCCCCACAGGAACAATTTCTTCAGTGATGCGCAATCACTTTGGGTTTGTAGGTGTTTGGGTTTTTGGGTTTTTCCTCACTTGATGATTTTCGCTCGAAGTCCTCGGAGGATGGGATGCTCTAAATGACAAGTGTCAATCTATCTCTCGGAGCAGCCAACCAACTAGTGGTTGTAGGGGGCGGCTATTTATAGCCTAGGGAGCAGCCCGACATGATAAGACATAAATGCCCTTCAATGATATGACCGTTAGGTGGGAAGGATATTTGGACAGCTGGCGCGTAGCACAGCAACGGTCGGAAATTTGGGTATCAAATTCCTCAGGGCTATCATGTTCCTCACTTGTAGGCAATCCGCACTGTCGAATTCCTAACTCCTTAGTCAGAAAAAATTCCTCAGAGAACAGAAGAACTTCGTCTCTGTCACTGAAGAAATTGACTGAACTGTATGAGATTTCCAATGGCTTCACTCGAAAGGATTGGGTAGGTGTAGGATTTTGAGATGAGCATCACTTGGAAACTTTTCCTTAGTATTACCTCGACCCCCTTTAACAGTACGGTGTTTCCTATGACTCAAGAAGAAGAAAATGAAACTACAAAAACAAAAGTCTTCATGCTTCATAATCCTCGCATGAATATCAAGTCTTCAAGGTCACACCAATTTCTTCACTTTCAAAGTCTTCAAGAAATCCAAAGTCTTCAGTTGAAGACATTCATTTTTAGGGGTCGACTTTCATCGTAAATATCAAACTCCTCATAGACTTATAGACCTGTGTACACTCACAAACACATTAGTCCCTTAACCTATAAGTCTTCAATACAGCAAAATCACTAAGGGGTACTAGATGCACTTACAAGCCCAATAGCCAAACCATGACTCGCTTCTGATTCTGCTCCCATTGTTCCTGCATTACATCTCCTGGCTTTTTCTCATCTTCATTTAGGTACTTATGCAGACCATGCGCTTCCAGAATTAATGACGCATTGCGAGCCCAACTAAAATAGTCACCCGGACCAGTCAATTTTACTGGATTTGGTTCGAGGATAGACTTCTGAATTTCAGTCGAGCTACTAGACTTAACCTGTGCTTGCTCCATCAGCTGAGCAAGCATTCGCTGCATACTTTCACATAATTTCTCAACACTCGAGTCCACACCCTTGTCTTTGTCTCCCATGGTCACTAGCTAGCAAGAGAACTCTACGGCAACAGACCACAAACAAGACTCACAGGTCACAAGTTTGTATTAGCCGAACTCACCACTACCAAATCAGCCCAGCAAAGGAAGTTGCCCCAGCCACAGAAAAGAGAACTGAATCAAAAAGGACTCAAACTGACCGGAGTCTCAGCAACTTAAAGTGAGACCAGCACCGCATCGTATTCGTTGTTCTTCTCTGCCGAACCCTCTATCTTGCTTGGCTCCACCAAATCGCAAAGGATCTGAGCGAAGACGAGCTCCAGCCACCACACAGCGGCAACACCTCAACGATGCGGCGTTACGGCAGAGCGGGAGCAGACAAATCCACTCAAAAACATGGGGGAGACGCAATAGGATTGCCTTGCCCTGATGCCATGTTGTAAATCAGAGAAATATTCAACAAATCTGAATTAGAAGATGGTAGACGGAAGAACTGGAATGGGGAAAATTCTGGAGCGCCTTATCCAGCCTCCTCTCTCTCTGTGTATTCTATATGGATATGGTCTTTTACATCTTAGCCCCCCAATTGTTACATATTCATACATTTACACAACTGTCAGTCAGCTTCAGCTCAGTCCCAACCAGGTGGATTCCATTTCTTGGAAGTTGACCACTGATGGCATTTACTCTACGGCATTCGCCTATGCGGTTCTGTTCTGTGGTTCATATCCCACATTTGACTCGACCAAGAATTGGCCAGCATACACGGAGCCTAAGTGTAAGTTCTTCGCCTGGCTCACCCTCTATGAGCGTATTCTCACTGCGGACATGCTTGCAATCCGGGGTTGGACACATGACCCGTGATGTCAGTTGTGCCTACAGGTGCCTGAGACTGAGACCCACTTGTGCAAAGACTGCACTTTCATGGTCACAGTATGGACCCAAGTGATCAACCGGACAAATGAAGATCTCCCTATGGCTAACTTTCTACGTGAGCCCGGTGACATCTCCAACTGGTGGGATGCGATATCAAGGAACGAGTCCAAGATGACGTGCAAATGCCGGAGTGGTGGACTAATCTATACCATCTGGAATATTTGGAAAGAGAGAAACAAACGAGTTTTTATGGGACGTCGCATGACTCACCGCGAAGTGGCAATGTTGGCATATGAGGCCATTCAGCAAAGCAACGGCAAGCCGCGTTTTCATGTGCCGTGCCAACTGTGGGCGTCGGCTAATTTTCCCACTATAGATGTGTAGTAGTGGTTTCGGCCACATTTTCCCACAAAACGTGCAGCTCTATGTACATCTGTTTCACCTTTTTTTTCTATCTTAATGAAAATACGTGGTGCTCCTGCCGGTTTCTCAAAAAAAAAGAATAATCTTCATTCAAAAATAGACTAGGCCATGCCAATGCATCAAGAATCAATCCATCATGCCATGTACTCCCTCCATCCCAGAATAAGTGTCTCAACTTTAATATAACTTTGTACTAATTAAAGTTAATTAGGATAAAGTTGAGACAGTTATTTTGGGACGGAGGGAGTACATACTTAGGGCATCTCTAGTCAATCTCCTAAAATTTAGAGGTGTAAACAGCTGAGTATCCCTTGGTGGAGTATTTCTACTCCTTCAAATTTTGGTCGTTTCTAGCCGATCAATTAAACTTAGCGAAGTAAAATTTTGTTTGGCTCATACATTTCATCGAACACTTACTATGCGGTGAGTAGCAACGATGTCACCACGCCGGCAACACTAGAGAGCACGTTAGAAGCGTGTGAGCCGGCTGCAGCACTTCCATGCTCTCAAATTAACAGATCCCTCTAAGTAAATGCAAATGATTAATTCCCTCACAAAAATACACAAGCACGAATCCATGTACCCGTGAAGAGCACCTCGTCAAAGCTGAGCAGGCCTTGGTATAGTAGCAGGTTCTTGTTGTTGGAAATATGCCCTAGAGGCAATAGTATTGTATTATTATATTTCCATATTCATAATTAAGTGTTTATATTTCATGCTATAACTGTTATGATCCTGGAATATGTGATTCAGTGGAAAACTCATATGCACATGCGAAATGATAAACAGATAAAATAAAGGTTCCTAGTCTCGCCTCTAAGACTAGCTCAAGTGTTGTTGGTGATCACGTTTTCTGGATCTTAGGATATCGTTAAGTGTAACGATAGTCCTAAAACAATATTGAGATTATGACATTGGAAGAACGATCATATTGAATCGACCCAAACTTGTTTGTTATGAATTGAGATAATATCGTATGTAATCAATTGTAATAACACAAAGTGTTAACATGTGATTTTGCTCCTTAAACCATGAGAGTATCATAGTCACTTCTTACCGTACAATGGACTTTAGGATTGCTCAAACACCACATATAACATGGTGATCATAACGACTGGTTCATCGGAAAGTTTGACAAGGGACTAGATAGCTCGAGAGTGGTATTTGCTCCTCCGAAGATGGAGAGATATTCTTAGGGCCCTCTCGGTGTGATGGCATCCATCATCATCTGGCCAAACACAGGTGACTACGTCACGGGGATGCCGAAACATGACAACAAGAAAGAAGAACAAAACCGGTAACGAGGATAACGGTATAATGAGCATGTGATGACTCAGGAGGATACTGATGCATCCCGGGTTTTGTGAAGAATCGCGAAGCAAAGGGAACATCACATGATAGACCAAAGGTTCACTCGAATTTTATTCATGTGCTCATAGGGATCGATATGGACGTCCATGGTTCCGCTATCGGTCATTGAACAAAGGGTTTCGCTCATGTCTATGAGTTACCGAACCTACGGAGTCACAAACTTAAGACAATCACAATCTGGTGAGTGTTAGTAGGACGGGAGTGATGAGAACATATTTGTGAAATTGTTTCATTAATATTCGAAATAGTTTTGAGAGGATTCGGAAGCATTTTGGGGTCACCGGAAGGGTTTCGGAGACTATCGGGTAATACCTGGTATTATCGATAAATAATATATAGGTGGAAAATGTTTTCGGAGCTGTTAAACTATACTCCCTCTGTTCCTTTATATAAGGTGTATTTGTTTTTTCAAAAGTCAAACAAGTGCATGTTTGATCAAGTTTTTAGAAAAATATGTCAATATTCGCAATATGAAATTTATATGATTTGATCCATCATGAAAATAAGTTTCATATTTTATCTATTAGGTATTGCAGATGTTTTTATTTTATTCTATAATCTTGATCAAACTTTCAAATAGTTGACTTGCACGGAAACCAATACACCTTATATTCTGGAATGGGGGAGTATATAAAAGGCCCTGGTAATTGTTAGAGGGCTTTTATATTTAACTAAATATCAACGGTTTTTAAAAGGCCCAGTGGTGGAAGGCAACTTGGGCCACCAAGGTCCAAGTGGAGGTGGCGCCCCCTTTTCCCACTTGGGAAGGGAAAGGAGGTCGAACTGGAGGGCGACTCCTCCCCCTCTTGGCCGGCCAAGGTGGAGGGACTTTCCCTCCCCTTGTGGTGCCCCTCCTCTCCCTTCCAACCGATAGATACTAGAGGATTTTCACCCTTTGGACACACAAGTTTGGAGCCTCCTCTAGTCCCTCTAGTTCTAGTTCTAGTTGATCCTAGTTGATCTAATTAGAGCTAGAAAAATCCTCTAATCCTCATAATTAGAAGCCCAACGTGGTTCTAATATCCTCCCTCTAATTCTTCGGCAACGATTAGCTCTGGACAGCGAAGCGCTGCCGGATCGTGAAGGTTGCATGCTTGCAACCAAGTAGAGAAGTCGTGCTTTTGGTCTTTTGTTCGAGGGGCTGTTCATCGATGGTTCGAGGGACTTCAAGTACGATCTACACCGACATGTTCTTCTTCCGCTTCAACTCGGTGGCAGTAACGATCGTGATCACAACCTGTTATGCATCTTCATATTATTCCTGGTTGTGCGTAGGTGCAATTTTTTCTGTTTCTACTACGTTTCCCAACAGTGGCATCATGAGTGGTTTTATGAGTAGGTGCAGGTTGCGATCTAGATCACATGTGGATGTGAGGGCTAATGTTCTTGCTATGCTTCCCTCGAGTGTTGCTTCGGTTCAGTTCATTGACGGCGTGGTGTCGCTTTTCACAAGGTTCTGACAATCGCTCGACTCTGGCTGTCGACGATCTGCTAACAGTTCCTTGGGTTTCACCATTGTCAAGAATAGTGAACCGTCACGTACACAAGAGGGTGATGAATATGAATGATATTCTAGGGGGTCACGCGTATTTGACAAAGTTTAGTGTGGGGGACGAGATTTTTAAGTCTCTTCTTTCACACACCCCGAAACTTAATCTAGCATCAAGAATTATCACCTATGTTATGGACGTAGGTAGCTAGTATTAGTTGTTAAATTTGGCCAACTGCGCATAAAATTTTGCTAAAACTGATTAGAGGACATCTAACTTGGTTTTGCAGAGTATGCATATGATGTGGTATAGCCTTCGTCATGATAATGAGGTTATGTATGAGATAGTTATATGTTGTAATGTTAAGTGGCCCGCGCATCATGGCATCATGGCTAGAGCCACAAGATTGCCATGTTAATGTAAATATCATAGAGATAGCCTACATGTTATAGATGACGATGGCAAACGTACACAAAGGACCCTGACGTGGAGAAGGTGTACTAGGCGCGGGACGAGGAGCATAATTTCATGTCAGGGCGGAATTTCTGAATTTGGGGCCATGACAACGTTTTCTAAAACACTCGCCACGACAACGTTTTCTGAAATTACCACCACGGCAACGTTTTGAAATGGTTGCCACGGCAACGAAATATTGGCCGTCACGATGCTTCAACAGAAGATTGAAGATGGTCACGAAGGATTCCTAGCGCCCAGGACTATACCATATCATGCTTTTATGAATTGTCTGAGATGTGTATCCCTTTGTCCTTTGCACCCTTTGATTGCGCAGTAGTCAATTATTAGGGTGTTCTCTCACAAGTTAAAATCAAGATTAAAAGGTGCTCTTCCCAGTGTTGCAACCGTCTATGACATTCCAGCATCTCGGAGTGTGTCATGTCCATGTGAGTACAAACGAGATGAGAGGTGTAAGACAGAGATGGTCAGACCATGTATGCAGATAGCACTCAGTTATCTTGAAGTTCTGGCAGAATTGTTCCGAGCTCGGAGCACGAAGTAGCGAAAGATGAACAAGAATCATATGGAGATATAATCGGCAAAAGTTTGGCTACCGATCAAAATTCTTGTCATTAGCGATGTCCACATCAATGGCTAAGAACTAGATCAGGGTGTTGAATCACTCATTATCAATTATGAGAGATGCCGATTTGAGTGGGAGCACAATTATGTATTAACTAAGTTTAATCACTAGTGCAAATTAATTATGAACTATGTCTATGTGTAGTTTGCATTATAGTTGTAGAATTATGGCTCACTGTTCCACCTTTACTGTTGAAATTGATTGACTATTATTTATCTGGCTGAATCTTTTACGACTGAGAGGATTGTCCTCTAAGAGTGACAAGAAGGATTTTTGTCCTACTGCATGCTTGCAATGCACTCCTGCTAATGCTATGGATGACGAGACTTACGTCTTTCGATCCAAAAGGCTAAGAATTACATTACGCTCTACTTGCTTCCGAGAAAACCGAGCTTCAAAATATTTGGGATAGTTATATGATATTCTTGGAACTAAAAATTGTTTCAGAAACAAACAAAGGTTAAAAGGTCAATAGGAGTATATGATATCTAAGGAAGTGTTTTGCTTGCAAGTTCTAGTGAAGCATTCAACTATGTTTGAGACTAAAATGTGTAAGATCCAGAAGAACACCAGTCATGAGTTGATGGTGAGAACTTAAAGAGAAAGAACAAAACCAAAGGATGTAATGAGACTTACATGCCTAGGGAAGTTTGGGGCTCACTCCACTCTTAACAGTTAGATAATTCTTCTGTTGAGTGGGAGAAATATTGAAAGTAAAACTATAAGAAGTTTAGAGGCAGAAAGAAAAGAAGACTGGAATGTCTAGCTCGGGTATGAATGTCATACAAGTTATAAGATGTAGAGAAAGTCGGTCAAGTAAAATGTGATTCTTGAGAATTGTGATTAATTTGTTAAACACTAAATTCTTTGGGAATTATGGTTAAAAGTTGATCACAAGGATACTGACTCGATTGCATGTTTTTGCGAATCGATGCAAGAATTACCACGACCTAATGACTAGCAAATTATTGAGGCTAACATAGTGTTGAAAATTTTGTAAAAGTTATTACTTTTTCATCAACATATTACCTCTAAATTTATTGTCATAATTCATTTTAGAGTTTTGTACACTCTAGCCCATTGCATAGAAGTTGCAAGGAGGTTATTCATAAGAGAACAATAGTTTTTTGGTGTAATGAACAAAAGAGCCATACTCCTATGATGAATAGAACTTAGGATCATATTTCATTCTTGCATTCATAGATTTTCTTTCAACTTTTATAGTAGTTTCTTAACACCATCTCTATCATTACAAGCAAGAAAGTCTCTAGCTATCTCCTCATCCATAACATAACCCTCGGGTATCTTAGGCAATTCAATTCTAGGATAGCTAGGTCTAATAAGTGAATCATAAATTTCATCAGTTTCAAGTTCTTTAGCTTTAGCAAGTTGTTCATCAAGAAATTCACCTAGTGGCACAGTTTCATTAAGCAGAGTACTAGCATCATCAATAGCATCATTCATAGCAAAAGTAGCATCATCAATAACTTATGACATATCAGAATTAATAGCAGGTGGTGGTGTCGCAAGCCTACTCAAAACAGAAGGTGAATCAAGTGCAGAGTGTGATGGCAGTTCCTTACCTCCCCTCGTCCTAGAGGGTACGATCTTGGTTCTAGTGTCTTTCAGATTCTTCATAGTGATCAACAAATATATTCCCAAATGACTCAGCAAATAGAGCTATGTTTCCCGGCAACGATGCCAGAAAAAGGTCTTGATAACCCACAAGTATAGGGGATCGCAATAGTTTTTGAGGGTAGAGTATTCAACCCAAATTTATTGATTTGACAAAAGGGGAGCCAAAGAATATTCACAAGTATTATAAGTTGAGTTGTCAATTCAATCACACCTGGAGAACTAAATATCTGTAGCAGAGTGATCAGTAGCACAGTAGTATGATAATTTGATAGCGGTAGTAGCAATAGTAACGATAACAGTAACAGTAGCAGTTTTGTAGCGATTGTAATAGCAGCAGCAGTAGTAGTAACTTAACAAAGATCAATATATGAAAAGCGTAGGCATTGGATCAGTTATGGATATTTGTGTTGGATGACATTCATCATGTAACAGTCACAACCTAGAGCGATGCACAATAGCTCCAATTCATCAATGTAATGTAGGCATGTATTCCGTATATAGTCATATGTGCTTATAATAAGAACTTGCATGACATCTTTTTTCCTACCCTCCCGTGGCAGCGAGGACCATAAGGAAACTAAGGGATATTAAGGCCTCCTTTTAATAGAGAACCAAAACAAAGCATTAACACATAGTGAATACATGAACTCCTCAAACTACGGTAATCACCGGAAAGGATTCCAACTATTGTCACTTTGGGGTATGCGGATCATAGCACGTAATAGGTGCGTATAACTTGCAAGATAGGATCAAGAACTCAAATATATTCATGAAAACATAAAGGTTTCAGATCTGAAATCATGGCACTCGGGCCCTAGTGACAAGCATTAAGCATAGCAAAGTCATAGCAACATCAATCTCAGAACATAGTGGATACTAGGGATCAAGCCCTAATAAATTGACTTGATTACATGACAAATCTCATCCAACCCCATCACCGTCTAGCAAGCCTATGAAGGTATTACTCACTCCCGGTGGTGAGCATCATGAAATTGGTGATGAAGAAGGGTTGGTGATGATGATGGCGATGAATCCCCCTCTCCGGAGCCCCGAACGGACTCCAGATCTGGCCTCCCAATGAAGAACAGGAGGTGGCGGCAGCTCTGTATCGTAAAAAATGTGATGAAACTTCCTCTCCTATTTTTTTCTCGGGGAAAAAGAATTTATAGGCTTGAAATTAGGGTCATCGGAGCCATGTGGGCCCCACAAGGTACCAGGGTGCGCCTGGGGGGGGGGGGGGTGGTCGCACCCTGGTGCCTTGTGTGGAATGGGTGGCCCGCCTCCAGTTGGTCTTTGCTCCTTTTTTATATATTCCATAAAAAATCTCCAAAAAGTTTCGTCCAATTCCTAGAACTTTTATTTCTGCACAAAAACAACACCATGGTAGTTCTGCTAAAAACAACGTTAGTCCGGGTTAGTTTCATTCAAATCATGCAAATTAGAGTCCAAAACAAGAGCAAAAGTGTTTAGAAAAGTAGATACGACGGAGGCATGTCAAGTTGTACAATAGAATATGCTCACCCACTTTGAATTCCCGTTTTTGTATTCTTTTATCATGCCATCTTTTAACCTTTTCTTTAAACAACTTGGCATTTTCATAAGCTTGGGTTCTCCACTCATCCAGAGAGCTAATATCAAATAACCTCTTTTCACTTGCAATTTGAAATCATAATTAAGTTCTTTAATTGCCCAATATGCTTTATGTTCTAATTCAAGAGGTAAATGACATGCTTTTCCATAGACCATTTTATACGGAGACATACCCATATGATTCTTATAAGTAGTTCTATAAGCCCATAGTGCATCATCAAGTTTCTTAGACTAATTCTTTCTAGATGTGTTAACGGTCTTTTGCAAAATTAATTTAATTTCTCTACTGCTCAATTCAACTTGACCACTAGACTGAAGATTATAAGGAGATGCAATTCTATGATTAACATCATATTTAGCAAGAAGTTTACGGAAAGCGCCATGAATAAAATGTGAACCACCATCAGTCATTAAATATCTAGGGACTCCAAACCTCGGGAAAATGACTTCTTTAAGCATTTTAATAGAAGTGTTGTGATCTGCACTACTAGTTGGAATAGCTTCTACCCACTTAGTAACATAATCAACAACAACTAGAATATGTGTATACCCATTAGAGGAAGGAAACGGTCCCATGTAATAAAATCCCCAAACATCAAATGGTTCAATAACAAGTGAATAATTCATAGGCATTTCCTGACGTCTACCCATATTACCAATTCTTTGACACTCATCACAAGAGACAACGAACTTACGTGCATCTTTAAAAAGAGTAGGCCAATAAAAACCAAACTGTAATACCTTATGTGCAGTTCCGTCTCCAGCATGGTGTCCTCTGTATGCCTCAGAGTGACACTTCCGTAGGATTTGTTCTTGTTCATGCTCAGGTATACAATGTCCGATAACACCATCTACTCCTTCTTTATATAGATGTGGGTCATCCGAAAAGTAATGTCTTAAATCAAAGAAGAACCTTTTCTTTTGTTGGTATGTGAAACTAGGTGGTATATATTTAGCAACAATGTAATTAGCATAGTCTGCATACCAAGGAGTATTACAAGAAGCATTTATAATAGCTAATTGTTCATCAGGAAAACTATCATCAATAGGCAGTGGGTCATCAAGAACATTTTCCATTCTAGACAAATTATCAGCTACAGGATTCTCAGCTCCCTTTCTATCAATAATATGCAAATAAAATTCTTGTAGCAAAAGAACCCACCTAATCAACCTAGGTTTAGCATCTTTCTTTTTCATAAGATATTTCATAGCAGCATGATCGGTGTGAACAGTTACTTTAGAATCAACAATATAAGATCTAAATTTATCACATGCAAAAAAAACTGCTAAAAATTCTTTTTTCAGTAGTGGCATAATTTCTTTGAGCACTGTCTAGAGTTTTACTAGAATAATGAATAACATTCAATTTCTTATCAACTCTTTGTTGTAGAACAGCATCAACGGCATAGTCACTAGCATCACACATAATTTTAAAAGGTAGATTCCAATCAGGTGGCTGAACAATAGGTGCAGAAATTAAGGCTTTCTTAATTATTTCAAAGGCTTCTACGCAATCTTCATCATAAACAAATGGAACATCTTTTTGCAAAAGATTAGTAAGAGGCCTAGAAATTTTAGAGAAGTCTATAATGAACCTCCAATAGAAACCAGCATGACCAAGGAAGCTTATTATACCTTTTATATCTTTAGGACATGGCATTTTCTCAATTGCAACAACTTTAGCTTTGTCTACCTCAATACCTATTTCAAAAAATTTATGACCAAGGACTATACCTTCATTCACCATAAAGTGGCACTTCTCCCCATTCAAAACAAGATTAGTTTCTTCACATCTCTGCAAAGCTCAATCAAGGTTACTTAAGCAATCATCAAAAGAAGTTCCGTAAATGGAAAAATCATCCATGAATACCTCAACAATCTTTTCACAAAAATCAGATAATATAGCAGTCATACATCTTTGAAAGGTAGCAGGTGCATTACATAAACCAAAAGGCAAATGTCTATAAGCATAAGTTCCAAAAGGACAAGTAAAATTAGTTTTCTCTTGGTCCTCTTTTGACACAAGTATTTGAGAGAAACCAGAATATCTATCTAGGAAATAGAAGTGTGTATTCTTAGACAATCTTTCTAACATTTGATCAATAAAAGGCAAAGGGTAATGATCTTTTATAGTAGCTTTATTTAGTTTTTTGAAATCGATTACCATCCTATAATCAGTTACAATTCTTTGTGGAATAAGTTCATTTTTATCATTAGGGACAACATTAATGCCTCCTTTCTTAGGAACACAATGAATAGGACTTACCCATCACTACTACAGGATGCTGCTAACGCGACACTACGATCAGTGACCCTTTGATGAAACTGTGTGCGATGCATTAATCACAAACAGTGATGTAAAAAAACCGTCAAAAAGATGCAAAATGTTTGCGATGAAGGATACATCAAACACGGTTCAGAGTTTAGTTGCATGTGCGATGCGGGGCGTACAGTTGATCCATATGAACTGTTTGCAATGAGACAGAACAACAGAAACGGGCAGCCAGATCAAGGTGTGTGTGATATACGGCATACAGTTCACCCAATGAACTGTTTGTGATGAGGCGGAACAATAGAAACGGGTAGCCAGATGAAGGTGTGTGCGATTGAGGGCATACACTTCAGACGGATGAACTGTTTGTGATTAGGCAACACAAAAGAAACGGTCAGCCAGATCAAGGTGTCTGCGATTGACGGCATACACTTCGCACGGATGAACTGTTTGCGATTAGCCACAACAAACATAAATAGTTAGACAGATCAACGTGTGTGCGCTAGACGGGCACACATTCTAATTAAAAGAAGCGTGCGCGATGGTAATAACGAGCGCGCACGGTTGATGGAACAAGACGTGTGCTGACATCGCCTATTGCGGTGCACCCTATGGTGCAAACGCCACGTACGTGGCCGAGAACGCGTGCCCACGTTAGGCCGTCCGGGAATAGTGCTGCACTTCGAAATTATAGAACCGTCAATAAATTTTGAGCCCGCGTCCCGTCACATTCCAAATTACTACCACGCTATATTTAACTGCAAACCTGTTCACACCGATCAAAACCTAAATGGTTTCCCACTTAGGAGCGTATTAGTACTTGGTTATAAATACTACCTACTCCAAGATGACAGCACATTATTCCTCCTCAACTCCTCATCCACAAAAACAAAGAAGTCATTCATCATTGTTCCCTTGCATCTGCCATGGCCAGCATGAGTTCTGGGTCGAGAGATTACTACCAGGGAGAGGCGAGCATGGAAGCGGAAGCACGAGAGATGTCCCGCCTCGCCGTGAAAGCAGCCGACATGTCCCGCCGCACCGCCGTAGTAGCACAGAGGTCCCGCCGCACCGCTGAAGCAGCATAGAGGTCCCGTCGTGCCGTCGATGCAGCAGACTAGTCCGGCCACACAGCGGAAGTAGCAGAGATGTCCCGCCACGCCGCGAATGCAGCAGAGATGTCCTCCCGCGCCGTGGCAGCCTGGGAAAATGTCTCGTCGGCAGGCGAGGACTCTCACAGGCGCATGCGCGCTATGCTCGATGACCTGATGGGTCGAATCTCAGACTGGATGAAGCTGCAGGACGAGATGAATGTCTCATTTGAAAATGCTACCAGCGTCATCCGGGGACTAGGGGAGGATAATGTAACGCCCGGATAATTAAGCTACAGTGAACCTCTGCTAATGATGCCACGTCACCACAGTTACTGTTGTTAATCTCCCGATGATTCAATCCCGTTCAAATTCAGATTTTAAAATAAAGTCAAACGGTAAAAGTTTTCAAATGTTAAAACTAAAATGTTCTGGAGGTGACAAATAATGCATAAGTAATAATGGTGGAGAAACCAACATCTTTAAAAGTGTTTGGATGTCCTAAAATTAAATAAAACCGTAGCAAAACAACTAATTAAAAGCCCATTACAATTAATAAAATGTTAAACTATTTTATTTAGTTGCCCAAACTTAGGTGGCAGTAGTATTTTTATTTAGACTAAATTAGGGACTACTTTTATAATTTATAGAACTAAAATAAAAGAGAAACTAAAAGAAAACAGAAAAGAAAAGAATGAATAAAAATAGAAAAAAAACCTAAATACCAAAAAACTTAAATAAAAGGAGGAAACCCCGGCCCAACTGGGCCTTGGCCCAGCCGGCTAGCCCAACCATCCCACCACTGCCTATATCCCCCACTACCCCGAAACCCTAGAGCCCACGCCCCCACTCCCCCCCACGATCCCCTCGCTCATCCCCCCCGCATGGATCTGGATCGGGGGCTACCGACGCCCCCGACCCCGCCGGACGCCGTGACGCCACCGCCCGTCCCCGACTCCTCCCCAACCCCGACGTCGCTGACACCGTCGACGCACGCCGCTACACCTCGCCGCCTCATCGCGTCGACCCCGACTCCTCCCCAAGCCCGCTGCCATTCCCCTACGGCCCCGCCGTGAGCACCTCCCTTTCTCTTCCTATCACCGTCGCCGCAGCCCCCTGCTGCACCCGCGCCTCCTGCTCGCCGTGCTCGCCCGCCATCCCGTCCGAGCCGTCCAGGTCACTGAGCACCGCCACAGCCACCGCACAGCACCGCCTCGCCCTCCACTCGCCCGCCTATGGCCGTGCTCCGGCACCTCTGCGCTCTGCTCCCGCGCTCCGCCGCCCACGTGCCGCGCCCGCGCACCGTCGCAGCGCCCCTGCCTGCCGCTGTGTCGCTGCTTCCCTGCTGCAGCTACCGACCCCGCTCTCCCTCGCCGCACCGGTCGCGCCCGGCCGCTTCTGCCCGCGCCCGCGACCTGCGCCTCACCTCCCGCGCTGCCATCCCGGCCAACCGCCGCCTGACTTGGCCTCGCCTTCGCCCGCACGCGCATCCGGCCTCAGCCGCTGCCGTACGCCGCCGCCGGCTGTTGCCCACGCCGGCCGCGACCACTCAGCCTCGCTTCGGCCACGGCCTTGCCTTGCCCCCCCGGTCGGGGTTGGCCTCAGCACGGGTGACGCCAGCGCCCGGGGCCAGTCGCCCGCACGCCCGACGCCTGCGCGCCCGTTAGTCCACCCCCTGTACAAAAGAAAAAAAAAGAGAAATAGATAAATAAATAAATTATTATTATTATTAAAATAATTAATAAATTATTTATTTAATTAACCTAATTAATCCTGTTAATTAACCTGTTAACTACCTAATTAGTCTAACTAATCATGTTAGTTAACTAGGCAGACAATGACAGGGGGCCCCACCCCCTGTTGACCAGTCAAACTTTGACTGGTCAACTGGGTCCCCCTGGTCCCACATGTCAGCCAGTGTACATTTTTGTGTACACTGTGCTGGGTACATCTAGCAATTTAACATTTTATTTTCGAATTAAAATAATTTAGAAAATAAATTAAAACTTTGAAAATTAATATAAAATAATCCGTAACTCAGATGAAAATACTTTGTACATGAAAGTTGCTCAGAACAGCGTGACGAATCCGAATACGCAGTCCGTTCGTTCACCACACGTCCCTAGCATAGCGAGCGTGCAACTGTTCCCCTCCGGTCATCTGTCTAACAAATGTCCAGAACCGGGAAAACTTTCCCGGATGGGATCCCCCTTTCTCGGTAACATGCAACCCCACATTAGAACACACCCGGCACTGCATATTGTCATGTCATACTTTGTGTAGCATTGTTTACTTTGTATTTACTTTTTCCTCCCCCCTCTTTCTCTCTCAATAGACGCTGAGACCGCTGACGACGCTGCCGTGAACGACTACAGTGTTGACGACCCGTCCTTCTCTGCCGAGCTTCCAGGCAAGCCCCTCCCTTGATCAACCCGATATCACCTATTCCTTCTCTCTACTGCTTGCATTAGAGTAGTGTAGCATGTTACTGCTTTCGATTAATCCTATTCTGCTGCATAGCCTGTCTTTGCTACTACTGTTGATACCTTACCTGCAATCCTAAATGCTTAGTATAGGTTGCTAGAATTACATCAGTGGCCCTACACTCTTGTCCGTCTGCCATGCTATACTACTGGGCCGTGATCACTTCGGGAGGTGATCACGGGTTTATATTATATACTATTACATACTTATGTTTCTGTTCGGAGATGGGGGCTGAAGGGGCAGGTGGTTCCATCCAGGTAGAGGTGGGCCTAGGTTCCCGACGGCCCCCGAGTGTTACTTTGTGGCGGAGCGACAGGGCAGGTTGTGACCACCTAGGAGATAGGTGGGCCTGGTCCTGGTCGGCATCCGCGGTTACTTCAAAATAACACGCTTAACGAGATTGGGTATTTGATCTGAGTCTGGCTACGAGCCTATACGCACTAACCACCACACGGGAACAGTTATGGGTACTCGACGTCGTGGTATCAGCCGAAGCCTCCTAGACGTCAGCGACTGAGCGGCGCGTGCCGGGTTGGACCGCGTAACACGACTTCCTTTGTAATGGAGGTTGCTAGGTCTGCTCACCGGCCGCCCACGCAACATGCAGGTGTGCAATGGGCGATGGGCCCAGACCCCTGCGCGCATAGGATTTAGACCGGCGTGCTGACCTCTCTGTTGTGCCTAGGTAGGGTTGCGACATGTTGATCTTCCGAGGCCGGGCATGACCCAGGAAAGTGTGCCCGGCCAGAGGGATCGAGCGTGTTGGGTAATGTGGTGCACCCCTGCAGGGAAGTTTATCTATTCGAATAGCCGTGTCCCTCGGTAAAAGGACGACCCGGAGTTGTACCTCGACCTTATGACAACTAGAACTGGATACTTAATAAAACACACCCTTTCAAGTGCCAGATACAACCCGGTGATCGCTCTCTCACAGGGCGACGAGGAGAGGATCGTCGGGTAGGTTTATGCTATGCGATGTTACTTGATGCTGCACTTGCTACTCTCTTCTACATGCTTCAAGATGGAGGCTGCCAGAAGCGTAGTCTTCGATAGGACTAGCTATCCCCCTCTTATTCTGGCATTCTGCAGTTCATTCCACATATACTACCCGTTTCATTGATACCATTGCATATGTAGTGTAGATCCTTGCTTGCGAGTACTTTGGATGAGTACTCACGGTTGCTTTGCTCCCTCTTTTCCCCCTTTTTCCATTATTCTCGGACGTCGCAACCAGATTCTTGAGCCCAGGAGCCAGACGCCACCTTCGACGACCCCTACTACACCAAGGGTGCCTACTACTACGTGCAGGCCGCCGCCGACGACCAGGAGTAGTTTAGGAGGATCCCAGGCAGGAGGCCTGCGCCTCTTCGATCTGCATCCTAGTTTGTGCTAGCCATCTTATGGCAACTTGTTTAACTTATGTCTGTACTCAGATATTGTTGTTTCCGCTGACTCGTCTATGATCGAGCACTTGTATTCGAGCCCTCGAGGCCCCTAGCTTGTATTATGATGCTTGTATGACATATTTATTTCTTAGAGTTGTGTTGTGATATCTTCCCGTGAGTCCCTGATCTTGATCGTACACGTTTGCGTGTATGATTAGTGTACGATTGAATCGGGGGCGTCACAAGTTGGTATCAGAGCCAACTGCCTGTAGGAAACCCCCTTTCCAACTCCTTGGCCGAAGTTGAGTCTAGACAAAGAAAACTGTTTTACTAACTTGGCTGTGTGGCTTACGGGCCCACGTCGCCATTGGGTGGTATTAGGATCTTTTACTCCTCGATCTTTACTCTGGGATTCTGATCTCTCTTCTATTCGGGTTAAATGATTTTACTAATTATAACTCTAGGTTCTCGATACCACTTCCTGCCGGAGAGCCCGTTTATTCCAGATGATCGACTGCTTCACCAGAAGATTCCGAAGATGCTATTCGATGTTTTCCCGGGACACCTGAGTCCACCGTCTTTGCAAATTCCATACCGCTGTTGTATCCTTATGGATAACTACATACCCTTGCCACTCTGACATTCAATCCCCTTTGGTCTTGTTATTACAAGATGCCCCGAACTGCTCTTCGTTGTTCCGACAATCCTTGAGGTTACTGCCTTGCAGTTCTTGCCTCATGAATACCCCCTACGGATAATTCCTCGCACTTACCGAGTATCCGTTCTTCCCCCTTTTGTTCATATGATTCACAAGATACATTGAAATACTATTTGATCACCCAAAAATCCGTAGCAGCTTATTGCTCTGCAAATACTTGTCTGCTTGCATTATGGATGCTTCCCATACATCTGGCAATATTCATTAGTATCCTTTGACACCGTCATTTTGATATTATTGATTCAACATGAGTGCGAATGCACGCGATCATTAGTTGATCCTTTTAAAATTATCTTTCTAACTCAGACGTCATTCTGAACATGAGCTGGTTCTCGAACAATCTATTTGCTGTCGATTGTACCCTTAGGTCTATTCTAGTTATCCATCCTTGATCAGAGCGTCTGCTTCTGATCCTTCGTATTGGAATTCATAATTCCTTTGTTATCTAAGCATCAAATTATTCAGATGTCCTACAATCCGATGCCTTTGCATTCTTTCTTCATCTGGTTGTGTGCCAATGCTCACATCAGCTCCGCTATGGACATCCGATCCTTCGTCGGATTATTAATCGACAGTGTCCTTCATATTTAACTGCCTTGTGAATTCTTCCATGATACATAATGC
Source organism: Thinopyrum elongatum (assembly GCA_011799875.1). Lineage (NCBI taxonomy): Eukaryota > Viridiplantae > Streptophyta > Magnoliopsida > Poales > Poaceae > Thinopyrum > Thinopyrum elongatum. The sequence continues at coordinate 381,035,753 of CM022301.1, forward strand.
ATTTGGTAAATTGTATCCTCTGCGTTCCCAACCATACTCTGCTTTCGAGCTTGTATAATTTACTCCTGAAGCATTATATGTTCCTAAGATGCCCTATGGGATGAACATATACCTTCCCTAAACCGTGTGAACCCGAAAGTTTACACAAGACATTCTCTTCTGGTGTTTTACCAGATACTTTTCAACTCTACAACTTCTTCGAAGACGAGAAGCGAATGAAATGTTATGCATTGAAGAAGTGGGAGTCGACCCCGAACCTTTGTGTTCTTGCCCATGGACTCGATGTGGAGCTTATCATGAAAGCTTCTTGCAAGAATATCTAATCATTTGAATAATTCTTTCGGTGTCATTGAATTGGATCCCTTGCAGCTATGGTTCCGACCATGCTAACTTTATTTAATATATTTCTGAAAGGAAACCATTCCAGTGCCTCGTCTATTTTTGACGAGGTTAAAGTATCTGCTATCGCAAGTCAACGATCTAGTTCAGTTTCTATCCTGATCTACCTTCGAGTATTACCCTCCGGTATCTCGAGAATATCAAAGAACTGTGTTGCTTCCTATGGGTCTTCATCTAGTATTGCTTCTCACCGATTTCAGATTTCCCCCCGGGTTCTGAGTTATTGGTCACTCGAGAACATTGATAAGTGAATCGATTCCGCACTCTGATTCAATAACTCTAAGAAATTTTCGTTGCTTATGAGTTTAATAATCCTTCAAGCCATTCCTAGCCTGATCAATTATATAATTATTGTGCTAAATTTTAACTGTGCTACCTGGTCCTTCGTCCTGGAGCACAACATTTTGACGATGAGCTAAGCCTACGTCGATCTTCCTCGTCATATCATCTCGCCTTGAACAGCAAGCTAGATTTCGAGTTTGTGTCATACCCTTGGTTCCAATAACCTTTCGCTTCATCATTCCTTGGCTTGATGTCATCGCCGACCGATTACATCTTCATGAAATCTCCCAACAAATGTGTCGTGATCATCATCGGCATTCTGAGCTCTTCCAGGATATCAATTGAGTTCATGATGAGAAATACCATCCTTGCCCTCGATGATTTGTGTTATCATTGACCACTTTATTGACTTCCCTCCAACACAGAACTTGTTCTTGTTTTGTGTTGTACCTTGAATTCCTTGACATCCAGCTTAAGCTATGTTCTACCTTGGAGTATTACCATCGGTTATGTCGAGAATGTCATGAGAATTTCACCACCTCTTAAGAATTCTTGATATAGTAATACTTCTCGCCATCTACATTCTTTTCTTGGTCCCCATGCTGTTTCTAACCGGAATACCGACAAATGGACTGTGATGTGTAAAATTCAAAACTTCTAGCAACCCTATTGCTTGTAAGTTAATGAACGATAGTTTCATACTTTGTGTATTGGTTATTAAATCACCATTCTAACATTGATCATGCTACATAAGCCCATATTTCGGGTGCACCTTTCAACCAATGTTTAATTGTGTATGTTTTCCTGAGCATACCTCATTATATCATTTGATCTGACAAATGTTATCTCCTTGTTCACATAATTGTGGAAATCCATCTTTTGGAAATCTCGTTGAATTGTCGCTGAGTTCATCAGCCACCTCCTCATTCTCTCCTTGGTTTAATGATGAACTCATGATTCGGAACTTGCTTCCATAGTTCATTTCCCGAGAATCTTACAATCTCATCTCGTCAATTTGTGTTGCACCTTTTCTCCTCAGGCATCCTGAGTCTAAGGTATCTTGACACCAATCGGATCTGAATCTCGGTCAGATATGATGGTTGGAACATATTTCCAAGAGTTATAACGCTGGTCTTATATGACCCGGTAAGGTGATGTCATGCCTAGCACACTTGGCTGGAGGACTATTGTTATAGTTTCCTTTTTAGCAAGTTTAGCCATTTTTCCATGAGGAAAATTATAAGACTTACTCTATGAGTTGTTCCTGATGGATCCATTGTGTATCCAAAGTCTGACCTTTGCTTGAAGACCGTGCCAATGCTATCTCTAAGCATGTCTGTGGTACTCCGATTATCAATAAAAAAACATTTGAAGCACAATGCTAAATTTTGTTTATCAATTATCCAACACCGTTGTATGGGTAATGTCATGAAATTTCTCTCCCCTTACCTAAATGGTTTTCTACTTTATATCCTGTCATGGATAACATACTCTGCTTGTCCTTGGGAAGGATATACCACTGAAATATGTGTTTAAACACATTTTTCTTTCCATTGTTCTGTTTAATTTGATAATCATATTTTCCTTTCCATTGTTTGGTTTAACCTATCTTGTTATCTATATGATCTAAGCAATAATATTCTCCCGCTTATGTAAACACCTCGGTGTACAACTCTATCAGTAAGACCCTGTTTCTACTATTGAAGAAATATGTGTCGATGTTTTCGGACGAGCCAAGATGCCCAGATGTTTGAATTCCATTCCCATTTCTTGCATGGGACCTAGAATCTTGCATGGGACCTAGAAATTCGCCCAAGTACACATAAATGATTTTTCAACTAACTTTGGCGCACTGGAGCATGTGCTTGTAGTTCAAATTTGAATTATGTACATTAAATGCCTGGAAATTCAATTAATGTATAAAAAAGGTCAAACGAACCCGGAATAATTCCAAAATTTAGCACGAAACTCCTATTGGTCTAAGCTGCCTGTGTAAAAAAATCAAGGCGGGAGAAGGCAGTGTATGTCGTTTCACACACGGAGATGACACGTTCCCTCTCGGAACCACGAGCCTTCTTGAGAGAAGCTCCAGTTTGCAAGAAGCTTATATGAAAGCTTGTCCCAATTCGGCCAAAAAATTTACCATAGCATGTTGGTGCCATGTCATGACACCATCCCAAGTTTCATGATTTTCATGCATGTTTTGCATTTACATGAATTAAAAAACCAAGTTTCTCAATATTTTCGGCCGAGCCACGATGCCAAAATGTTTGAATTTCATTCCCATTTCTTGCATGGGACCTAGGAATTCACCCAAGGACACACATGTGATTTTTCAACCAACTTGGGTGCACTGGAGCATGTGCTTCTAGTTCAAATTAGAAATATGCACATTAAATGCCCAAAAACTCAATTAATGTATAAAAAGGCCAAACGAACCCGGAATAATTCCAAATTTTAACATGACACTCATATAATTCTATGCTACCTCTGTAAAAATTCAGGGGGGGAGGCAGCGTATATCGTTTCGCACACAAAGGTGACACGTTCCCTCTCGGAACCACGAGTCTTCTTGAGAGAAGCTCCGGTTTGCAAGAAGCTTATACCAAAACTTGTCCCAATTCGGCCAATTTTTTTACCACAGCATGTTGGTGCCATGAAATGACACCATGCCAAGTTTCATGATTTTCAGCCGAGTTTTGAATTTGCAGGAATTAAAAAAACCAAGTTTCTCAATGTTACCGGCCGAGCCACGACGCCCAGATGTTTGAATTTCATTCCCATTTCTTGCATGGGACCTAGAAATTCACCCAAGGACACACATGTGATTTTTCAACCAACCTTGGTGCACTGGAGCATGTGCTTGTAGTTCAAATTTGAATTATTCACATTAAATGCCCAAAAACTCAATTAATGCATAAAAAGGGACAAACGAACCCGGAATAATTCCAAATTTTAACACGACACTCATGTAGTTCTATGTTTGCTCTGTAAAAAATCAAGAGGGGGCAGTGTATGTTGTTTCGCACACAAAGGTGACACGTTCCCTCTCAAAACCACACACCTTCTTAAGAGAAGCTCCAATTTGCAAGAGGCTTATACCAAAACTTGTCCTAATTCGGCCAATTTTTTTACCATAGTATGTTGGTGCCATGAAATGACACCATGCCAAGTTTCATGATTTTCAGGCAAGTTTGGGATTTACAGGAATTTAAAAACCAAGTTTCTCAATGTTTCCGGTCGAGCCACCACGCCCAGATGTTTGAATTTCATTCTCATTCTTGCATGGGACCTATAAATTAACCCAAAGACACACATGTGATTTTTCAACAAACTTTGGTGCACTGGAGCATGTGCTTGTAGTTCAAATTTGAATTATGTTCATTAAATGCCTAGAAACTCAATTAATGCATAAAAATGCTAAACGAACCCGAAATAATTCCAAATTTTAACACGACACTCATATAGTTGCATGTTCATCATAGATAAATGTTCTAGCAATTCAAACACCATCCTTTCCCTCTGTAACACCATTTTGTCTTTCAAAACAGAATGGAAAAATCAGGTATACCACAAACAGTTTAGTACCGAGAATCGTGTGGGATGTGATATAAAATATCTTGGCCCACCGTTTTTTCTGGCTTAAGCAAGAAGCTTCATCGTCTACAGTCCACCGCCCGTGCTTGAACCACACTTGCGTGCCAGTTTCTCGCGGCACCGAGCGAAATTTTTCTGCCACCGCGGAAATATCTGTCCCCCCCACCAAAAGCCACATTTCCACTGTTCCTCCTTGCTTTCCAAGTTCAAACCTTCACTGCTGCTTACTGGCAGCGCCGCCTCCTTGCCGGCGACCCTTCTTCTTGCAGTGTTGTCTCCTCGCCGGCAACCCTTCTTCTTGCTGCGCTGCCTCCTCACCGGCGACCCTTCTTCTTGCAGCGCCGCCTCCTCGCCGGCAACCCTTCTTCTTGCTGTGCGGCCTCGTCGATATGGTCAGGTAATCCACACCCCACCCACACCATCCTCCTTCTTCCCCGTCCCACATGCCCCGATCGACGGCGTGACACCTTTCGCCGAAATCACTGGCCCCGTCCTCCAATTAAGTGCCGCCCATAGCCATTTTACACGCAGTATAACATGGTGCTCAGTAGCATCTGGCAGCGGAGAAGCAAATCGCGGCCGCACGCGCGGACAAGGTCACTATGGCTGCCATGCGTGTCGACCACCAGATCTTGGAGGAGCACATCATTTTCGAGGCCACCGTCGACACCGCCACGCGGTTGTCTACTTTAAAATACAGTTCGTGCTGTTTTCTTGAGGCCACCGCTAGTGCCTTCTAGTGATTTGTCCTCTGTAATGTTAATATGAAATCTGATATTCTGAAATGTATTGTTCAGTTCACCGTTTGGTCCAACAATTGCTACATTTTGTAGTACTGTTCTCAAGCATTATTGGATTCGTTAACTGTCTTATCTTCTAGTATATGTTCTATTCTGCAATGTCGTGCTCAGTTAACTGGTTTGGTTCATTTGGTCTGTTGTCCAGTTAACTGTTTGGTTCAATTCTGCAATTTGATTTTCATTTGTTGTGGGTACAATTTTGTATTGTTATGCATGTGAGAAATAAATCGAATTTGGCTGTACTCAATACATATTCTACTGATAGTATGGCAACTCTCAGTTAACCTGATCAAGATCTTCCTTATATGTGTTGCAGGGAAACAATGGGAGACACTGCGTTTTACCATCGAGGTTTGCTCATGCATGGTCCTTTCGCTAATAGCACATTATTGTGCAGTTGCAGGAATCGTTCTAATATTTAGGTTTCTTACAATTTGGTCTTGCACATGTAGGTCCTGCTGTCAGAGGCTTAGACCCACTGTTCGACCCATTTTGCATATGGGGAAATGAGATGTCCATGAATATCAGTCAAGTCAAGAAACTCAGAAAGATTGTTAGGATAAAGAAACTTGCGACGAATAACAGCAAGATCTTTGTTTGCACAATGAAGAAGACATCAGTCAACTATAGGATTGTACTAACTCTTTTACCTTGTTTTTACCCCTTGCGCCATTTCAAAATTTATAACAGCGATTTATGCATATCTTTTTTTTTCAGTACTTTTCAAAGCAGTTCACCGATGATTACCTCTCAAACCACCTGCATGGTCAAGAGGTGAGGAAGGTATTCATTCAACACCCACGGTACAATATTGAAGTCTTCCTGAAGAGGACGAAGGTTGGGCGGGCAATTATCCATAGCCACTAGCCTAAACTTGCAAGGACATTCAACATCACTGAAGGCTCAATATTCGCTTTCCGCTTCTGCAGTTTCCCAGATGAGATTCATCTGTCTATTTACCATGTATGATGTTACTTTTCCAAAGGTTTTCGATGCTGCATGTGAAACTTGGTGATGTTGTGTAATGGCGTAGCTAGCTATATCCCTCTTTGGTGTAACTGAGTGCTAAAGCTATCTGATGTAATTCAATTATGAAATCCTGGTTGCCGTTATACAGATATGAAATATCTGGTGTGTTTTATAAGAAATGTCAATTTGATTACTACATGGATTATCAATAATAGGCTAATTACCCTGCTTATTGGGGTTTCTATTGCAGACGGTTACTCAGACAACACCGTGGGCGATGAACTCAAACAACCCACACAGTTTCTAGAAAGTAGGCATGTTGGATCAACTAACAATCACACACGGCTTCTGGCAGACAACTGTTTGTGTTAGGCCACCTTGCACAAATGTTTCCACACAAAAATCTGTGTGTGATATACATACGAACGGAAATGTTTTTCTGGGATTCACTGTGTGGGATGTACATACGAACGGAAACAATTGGGTTTCGATGCCTCGCCCGATCGCGCACGAGCTCATTTTGCCATCGCCTGTGTGGCCGGAGGGCCTATCCCCGACGGTTTCTGGCTCGTGTGGGAAGGACCCCCCTATCGCACACACTCACTTGGCAACGGTTCAAAACACCATTGCGAAAAGGGGTTAAAACAGTTTGTATGGCATGTCTATGTACCAGTGCATCTACTATCAGCTATGGGATAAATTATACCTGCTTCCGGAAGCTTTAATATTTTAGTTCTTACCACATCCTTCATTTTAGGATTCAATAGACGTTGATGATCAATAACTGGTTTAGCACCATGCTCCATATTAATCTTGTGCTGACATAAAGTGGGACTAATGCCCTTAAGATCATCAAATGTATATCCAACAGCAGCACGATGCTTTCTCAGAGTTTTAAGTAATCTCTTTTCTTCATGCTTTGAAAGGTTAGCATTGATAATAACTGGATATATCTTCTTTTCATCAAGATAGGAATATTCCAAGGTATTAGGTAATTTCTTTAGTTCAAACACAGGATCACCCTTAGGTGGAGGAGGATCTCCAAGAGTTTCCACATGCAAATTATGCTGAAGGATAGGTGCTTGATTAAAGAATATCTCATCTATTTCATTTCTTTCATTCATGTGCATATCATTTCGATGGTCTAACAGATATTGCTCTAATGGATCAGTAGGAGGTATGGCAATAGAAGCAAGACCAATAATTTCATCTTTACTAGGCAATTCTTTATCATGTGGTTGTCTACGAAACTTAGAGAAATTGAACTCATGAAATACATCACCAAAATTAACACTGACTATTTCCCTATTGCAATCAATCTTAGCATTAACTGTATCCAGGAAAGGTCTACCAAATATAATGGGACAAAAATCATCTTGGGGAGAACCAAGAACTAGAAAATCAGTAGGATACTTGATCTTACCACACGAGACTTCAACATCTCTAACAATCCCAAGCGGTGAAATAGTATCTCTATTTGCAAGTTTAGTAGTAACATCAATGTCTTCTATCTCAGCAGGTGCAATATCATTCATAATCTCTTGATATAAAGAAAGAGGAATAGCACTCACAGTAGCATCCAAATCACATAAACCATGATAACAATGATCTCCTATTTTAACAGAAACCACAGCCATGCCAACAACAGGCTTATTTTTACCTTTAGAATAAGTTTACCAATCCTAGTTGCTTCATTACAGAAATATATGACATGCCCATCAATATTATGAACCAGAAGATCTTTAACTATAGCAACATTAGGTTCAACATTTATTTGTTCAGAGGGTATAGATTTTTTAATATTGCTCTTATTGACCACAATTGAAGATTTAGCATGTTCGTTAATCCTAACGGGAAAAGGTGGTTTCTTAATATAAGCAGTAGGCACAACTGGATCAACATTAGAGATAATTGTTTCATCTTTAGCTATAACAGGTTCCTTAAACTTTCCTTCAATAGGTGGATGAAATTTAAACCACTTCTCCTTAGGGAGATCAACATGAGTAGCAAATGATTCACAAAAAGAGGCTACTATCTCAGAGTCAAGTCCATATTTAGTACATAACTTATGAAAAGCATCCGTTTCCATAAAAGATTTAACACAATCAAACTCAAGTTTTATACCTAACTCTTTACCTTTGTCAAGTTCCCAATCTTCAGAGTTGCGTTTAATTCTTTACAGAAGACCCCATTTGAATTCAATAGCTTTCTTCATAAGGAACATGTAGAAGAAGAATCGAGCATGGATTGATCATTATGAGAAAGCTGAGCATAAAAGTTTTGGATAATAATTTCTCTTGAGAGCTCATGATTGGGGCATGTGTACATCGTGTACTTAAGCCTCCGCCAAGCTTGAGCGATACTTTCTCCTTCATGTGGCCAAAAATTATATATATAATTCCGATCACGATGAACTAGATGCATAGGATAATTTTTTTGGTGAAATTCCAATTTCAATCGATTCCAATTCCAAGATCCAATATCATCGCATAGCCTATACCATATCACTTATAACAAGACTTCTCTCATGTCCTCAAGAACAAAAGTAACTACTCACAAATCATATTCATGTTCAAAATCAGAGGGGTATTGAATATCATCAAGGATCTGAACATATAATCTTCCACCAAATAAACCAACTAGCATCAACTACAAGATGTAATCAACACTACTAGCAACCCACAGGTACCAATCTATAGTTTGAATACAAGATTGAATACAAGAGATGAACTAGGGTCTGAGATGAGATGGTGCTGGTGAAGATTTTGATGAAGATTGGTCCTCCCATGATGGCAGGATCGTTGGTGATGTCGATGGCTTCGATTTTCCCCTCCCGGAGGGAAGTTTCCCCGGTGGAATCGCTCCGCCGGAGAGCAAAAGTGCTCCTACCCAGGTTTCACCTCGAGGCGCCGGCACTTCATCCCGGAAGTCCCCTCCTTATTTTTTTTCTAGTTCAAAACCCCTCATATAGTAGATGATGGGAGCCGGAGGCCAGCTATGGACCCCACAAGGCATCAGGGTGCGCCGAGGAGGGTGGCCGCGCCTTGTTGCCTTGTGGGCAACTGGTGGGGCCCCTCTAGTACTTTTTTGCTCCAGTATTTTTTATATATTCCATAAAAATTCTCCAAAATTTCAAGTCATTTGAAGTTCTCTATAATAGGTATCTCTGCTGTAGCTTTTTCAGGTCCAGAATTCCAGCTGCCGGCAATCTCCCTCTTCATGTAAATCTTGCAAATTAAGAGAGAAAAGGCATTAGAATTGCATCACAAAGTGTAATAATGATCAAAACATTATAAATATCAATAGGAAAATATGATTCAAAATGGACGTATCACATGAGATGTTTAGACCACACCTTATCCACCATAGGAAACCTCGCCATGTTTAGGCCAATTCAAAATCCAAACTCCTTCCTCACTCCACTGCTATTGTTAACAGTATTTAGCAATGTGGGATTATGGTCAGATATTTCCCTAACAAGCTGTAGGATCGAAAGTATATCTAGAGGCATTGGTACAACAAGCTACTATACAAACGGTTTTTAACCCCTTTCCGCGACGGCATTTTAAACCGTCGGCAGGCGAGTGTGGGCAATAAGGGGGTCCTTCCCACAAGACCCAGAAACCGTCGGGGATAGGGAGCCATGATGCATACGTTTTGTATAACTAAGCCTATGCGATGCCGACATCTATCACAAACGCGAGTCTTCAGACAACTGTTTCTGATATCTCGAATATCCCAAACGCTCCATCCTTGATACTCGTTTGTGCTCGCATTACCATCGCAGTCGGTATTCTGTGATGCTACATTTACGATGCGTGACCCATCACAAACAGTTCACGATTATAGAACGTGTATGATAAGAAGACAATCACACACATTTACTTTTCCTCGACTGTATGCGATTCGATGTAAGAGTGCATACAGTTGTCCCTATAAAACTGTATGCGAAGCTTGAATATATCCCACACGATTCATCCTTCGTACCTGCGTCAGATGAAGACCTATCGCACGCGTTCTTCTATGAGCAAACATTTGCGATGCGCATGACATCATAAACAGTCCATAATTGCCAAGCGTGTGTGATAAGGTGACTTTCGCAAACATTTAATAAGAAGGAATTGTGTGTGATGGTGTTGTTAATCTCACACTTTTTTCTTGGCTGATCGTGTGTGCAGTAGAGATTGATCGCACATGTAGTGGATCCGAGAAACGTGTCTGATCTCCACGTTTATCGCAGACATTTTGCTTTCGCAAACCATGTGCAGTGTAATCCCTAATTTAATCCCTGCATTTAAAAATCACAGATTTTGAATTTGAAAGTAGGCAATCACTTAATTCATACCGAACCATGTTTATTACAAATATAGGTTCAAGCACGAATGCATAATTCAATGCACAGGTACATATACTGAAGAACTACAGAAGGACCAAGTAAAGAATGATGAACCACAATTGTACTAAAGACTGTAAAGAGAGAGGCAAAAGACATTCTGGTTGCTGGAGAAGGTGAAGCGGAATGCCCATATTGTGCCCTCCTCCATGCGTAATGCACGCACGACTCTAGGCCAACCCCTTGTGATGGCTGCCCGCCCATCCTTCACTATCTTCATTAGGACTTCTCGATGCTCATTGTAGTCTCGATCAAATACTTTAACCTTCATTGTGTTTCCACCAATCATTTACTTTGAGAGGTAATCTTGAGTAAACTACTTTGGGAACCACTGCAAACGAAAAAGATTCAAACATTGTTGTCTAACAACTAATTATGGGCAGTAAAAAGAGAAGGCTGCAGAGTTTGTAGTTACCATCCTACAGCTCACTGTTGTGTTGGATAGAGCGTAAACAAATAATTTGATTGCCACCGTTCATATCTTTTTGCTAATAATCCTTATCAGTTTCCTCACTTGATGCCGGTTCATGAATATCTCATTGCCCCATACGCAAAAAGGGTCGATGCGTGGATCTTTGCCAAGGACATATGTACCTACAAGCAACAAGTCAATATTAGAAGCTAAAAAGTGTCCAGGCCTGGATCTATATGCACTACATTATGGAACGACGGGGGAGTACAAGCTGAGGGATGAAACTAACCTCGGCGGAAAATGCTGGCCACTCCCGTTGTTGTCCTGCATAAGTAGTGGAAAGGCATGATAAGTACATCAACCTTAACATCAAACAAATATAGCCAAGGTAAACAACATCATCTCCAAATGATAGGTTGAATGTGTTGGTTTCAGCATGCTGTTAAAACGGATATAAAATAGAAGTGAATGTTACCTACAACAGGCTTAACAGCCACCAAATATAGCAATTCAAACTGGTATTGTTGAAAATGAATAGAACATAGCTCATGCTTAAACATCACACTGGATAAATGTGTAAAACTGAAATAAAGGGCATGTGTTAACTACACCAGGCATAACTGGAACCAAATATAGCCGTTCAAACTGGTATTGATAAAATCGAGCTGCACAATTCTGACTTGCACATAGTGAACATCACATTGTGAATGACTGAAATAAACAAGGCATAAATGATTAGTATGTAACACCCCTGTGTAATAATCACTGTGATCTACTGCTAATCATGCCAAGTCATCACCTTATTTCATGTTTGATCACAGTGGATAAACACCTCATATCAAATTCCTCTCTGAAATAAATTCAAATTCAAATTCAAAATGCAAGTCAAATAGTTATTTCATCAAACAGCAAAACAAAATAGTTCATAATTCTGCAAATAATCATTAAGTAATTGTAAAATAGAAACCAACATTTGTTGGATTATTAAAGTGCCCCTAGAAATTAAAACAGTAACAAAACAATATTATTTAAACCCATTTCATTTAATAAAAATCCAAATGATATCCATTTACCTCTAAACCTTTTTCTAGCAGTGAGGTATATTGCCTAGAACTTTTGTGGACAAGGCTCATAATCTACAAAATTGAAATAGTGCTAAAGGAATTTCAAAACAGAAATAAAACATAGATAAAAACAGAAAACAGAAAAGGAAATGGAAAAGCGAAAAGCTACACTGTGCACTTGTAGCCCAATGCTACAGTGCAGGCCCAAGCCCACCATGACATTTTTCTTCCTCCTATGTACAAAGAGGAGGCAAAGCCTGTGCCTGTGCGTGGCGTGCATCCACGCTCGCCATGGCCTCCTCTGTCGCCGTGTCGATCATCCACAGGCACCCCGAGGTGTATAAAGCCCTCCCCGACGCATCGGACAAACCCAAGGCCACCCATTCTTCCCCCTCGGTCGCCCCTTTCTTTTTCTTCGTCGTCCGAGCGCGCGGTCACCGCCACCTCGTCGATCCCGCGGCCACTGGACTCCCCTCGTCGCTGCAACATGTCCAGGAGCTCCCTCGTCGTTGACTCCTTCGTCCACTCCAGCGAATCAAGCTGGGACGCCGCATAGGCTCGCCATCGGGTCGTCTTCCTCACCACATCTGCAGCCTCTTGTTGTCGAGTTCGTCGCGTCTGGCCATCCCCGTGCTCCGTGACCACGTCCACAGGCTCCGCGGTGAGCATCTCCGTCGATTCCCCTCATTCCCCCCTCGATCCGTCGCCATAGCCGTCGCCCGCGTCCTCCCGAGGCTGCGCCTGGAGCTCTGCTCATGCGCGCGCCCGCGCCACCCCCTGGCTGCGCGCCCGCGCCTGTCCGCCGCGCACTGCCCGAGCCCCGTATGCGCCCTAGCCGCACCCTCGCCCATCCATCATCGCGTGGCTACTTACTGTTGTGTACTGCCGATGCTTGTTGATGTTCTTGCCGCTGCTCTTGCTGCTGCTCTTGTACTGCTGTTGCCGCTGCTACTCAAGTACTGCTGCTGCCACTAGGTGCCGCTACTGCCCGTCGCTGCCTGCTGCTGGCCATGGCCATGGCCGTGTGCGCCAGTGTGTGTGTGCATGCTATGTGTGTAGTTGTGTGTGTGTGTGCGCGTATGTGTGTGGATGAGGCCGGTCCTGTTTAGGTAGGTTAGCTAATTAGTAGTTAGGCTAAGTAGTGGTTAGGTATAGTGAAAATGACATGTGGGACCACCCTGGTTAATTACCATTTTATTAAACTAAAGACAATGACACGCGGGACCCACTTACACTATTCATATGTTGACCAATCAACCTTTGACCGGGTCAACCCAACCCCACTGGCCCCACTGTCATACTCACATGCTAGGGTAGCACTAGGTGACAAAAGTATATTCTGTTTTTGATTCGAATTAATATAAAACCAGAAATTCCAGAAATTATTTTAAAACTTTGAAAAATCATATAAAATAAACCGTAGCTCGGATGGAAAAACTTTATATATGAAAGTTGCTCAGAACGACGAGACGAATCTGAATATGCCCTCCTCATACCTGCCACATGCCTCTAGAATGATGAACATGGAACTTTCCCCTCCGTGTCATCTGTCCGATAATCACCCGAAGCTGGGAGAACACTCCCGGATAACTTCCCGCTCCGTCTGTAGCACTTAACTTTGCGATGGATCACTCCGGCTTAGCTCATAGTCATGTCTTGTTTTGTGATTGCTTTTGTTGCCGTGTATTCATTTGTTTCTTCTCCCCCTTTCTTCCCGGTAGATCCCCGAGGCTGACGCAGCTCCGGAGATCGACTACGCCGCTGAGGACTAGACCCTTGCCGCAGAGCTTCCAGGCAAGCACCCCCCCCCCTTTGAGCATGCCTATATCGCCTATTCTCTTCTCTCTTGTGCTTGCATTAGAGTTGCTGCTGTTACTGCCTTACCTATTCTGATGCATGACCTGATTTTGTAACCTGCTTTTGATAATTACCTGCTTATCCTAAACTACTTAGAATAGGATGATTAGAGACCCCAGTGACCCCACTTGTCCCGATTGCCCCGCTGGATTATCAGAAGACTCGACAACCAGACCCCGGCACCAAACATCACCCCCTTAGTTGTACGACACTGCAGCGTTACTATCGAGTGCCGAGGGTGATACCTCGTATAGCACTTCTGATGTTAACTCTGTAGAGTAGCTATTTGGTCATGGTCATCGAGGGTGATTCCTCCTTCACCACTTCCGATAACGACGCCGTCGTGCAACACCTCAAGTGTGAACCTCGAGGGTGATTCCTCCTAAGTTCACCTTGATGGATACATCGAGTAGGAATCCAACGAGGGTGATACCTTGGGCTCCCTGATGTTATGGACACACGGTTACTTGGACTTTACCACTGTTACTTGGATAGGCGGGTCGACCCTGAGGGGTACCCGCGAGTGATGTGGAGATGGGTTGACCTGGACGATACCCGAGAGATAATTACGAGGCGTGGCCGGGCATTCTTAGCCCTTGCCGCAAGTCCTCGAGACGGGGCGATGGAGTCACATCGATCGTGAGTCTCTGCTCGTTACCGCACTACTAATACACTAACGATTTGGATATGTGATCTGAGTGGGCCTCTGGCCCGATAGCACTAACCATCACGCGAGAATAAGTTATGGGCACTCTGCATCATATGCATCAGCCGAAAGCTTTGTCAGATGTCCAGTTCAACACGGCGGCCGGGCTATGCTGGCACCATCCTGTAGTGGTGGAGCCTGGACCCGCCCTGCTCGCAATGACCCGGAGTGCACAGGGCGATGGCCCAAGACCCCTAAGCGCTTAGGATATAGACCGACAGGGACCTCTCTGCTGAGCTTTAGGTAGGGCTGCGGTGTGTCATTTGGTCGAGGCCGGGCATGACCCAGAAAAGTGTGTCCGGCCAGAGTTAATCGAGCATGGTGGGTAAGTTGGTGCACCCCTGCAGGGAAGAAAACATCTATAGATAGCCTGTCCTACGGTAACGGACACTCGGAGTTGTATCCCGATCGATACAACTAGAACTTGAGATGATACCTGGATATGTGGCTCCGGGATCGCTTTCTCGCAGGGAGTCGAGGAAGGATCTCTGGGTGAGGTTGATAACACTACTACTTATATATTGTACTGATCTACTCTCTTATATTGCTGGAAGACTGCTGAAGATGCTAGTCTTCGATAGGACTAGGCCTTCTCTCTACTCTGGCATTTCTGCAGCCCAGTCCACATATGCAGCCTTCCTTTGATAATGTTGCATATGTAGTGTAGATCCTTGCTTGCTGAGTACTTCGGATGAGTACTCACGGTTGCTTTGCTTTCTCTTTCCCCCATATCCATTTGATGCAACCAGATGATGGAGCCCCTGAGACAGCTGCCCCCGCCGGCGGCTACCACTACTACCCCGAGGGTGGTTACTTCTATGAGCTGGCCAACGACCAGGAGTAGGATCGGAGGGTCCCAGGCAGGAGGCCTATGCCTTTTCGATCGTAGGGTTTTCTTTTGCCCCGCCTTCTTAAGGCTTATCTGTGTTTCTTTTATATCTGTACTCAGATATCTGATGCTTCCGCTGACGCTTGTATGCGATCTTATGTATTCAAGCCCTCGAGGCCCCTGGCTTGTAATATAAAGCTTTTATGACTTTATTTATGTTTTAGAGTTGTGTTGTGATATCTTCAAGTGAGTCCTTAGGCTTGATCGTGTGCATTTGCGTGTATGATTAGTGCACGATTGAGCCGGGGGCGTCACATAGTATAACAACCAAATATAGCCAATGAAAACTGGACAGAGTCTCATTGCAACCAACCTAATAAGAAAATACAGATAAATGGGGCATATGCTTGAAAACTGGACAAATGCTCACTGCAACCAACCTAACAAGCAAATACAGATAAACAAGGCATCTGCTTGAAAACTGGACAAATGCTCACTGCAACCAACCTAACAACCCAATACAGATAAACAAGGCATCTGCTTGATAACTGGACAAATGCTCACTACAACATACCTAACAACCAAATACAGATAAATAAGGCATCAACTCACTATAAACAACCAAATATAGCCATTCCTGAAACTGAAGTGGACAATTCATACTTAAACATCACATAGCCCTATTGAACATTACATTTTTGCATAACTGAAATAATTAAACACGGCAGAGTTAAAACACCGCATGGCAAAAGCTACTACAACAAAGGGTACGGGTTGGCTAGCTAGAAAAGGTAAGATTTGCTGATAGGATGTTGCCTCACTTGTCATGGACGGGATCCTTCCAATTGGAAGAGCACAGACCCATGGTGCACTCTCTGATGTCGCAGATGGGCTGTTTCACCTTGGAAGAACCTTTGTGGGTGCCCTCCTCGTGGTTGTGGTCAATGAGATCTGACTTGGCAATTGAGGATCCCAAGCCACCGCCGTAGAACGTGTCCTTCAGAAATGACAAAATGGGCTCGATGGCATACAAGGATCGCAAAATCCTTGACCGCATGGCGGAGGAGATCAGCGGCAGGGCCTTTGAAGAGATCGACGGTAGTTGAACCAGAGGGGTTGGGGATGGAACACTTAACCTGTGACATGGCCCGCATGAAGCCGTCTCTGTCGACGAGCTTGATGTCGTAGCTAGCTTTCCCGAGATACAGTAATATGCTAGCCCGCTGACGTGAAGCCTTCGGCACGGCAACATAGTCAATGTCCTCGCCGGCTTCCATGGCAAAGTGTTGCTCCGGGATCAATAGGTCAGGACGAACGGCGGCCACCTCGCCAACGTCCGCCGGAGAGGCCATGATAAACCTCTTTTTGGCCGAATGCTAGTCGGGCTCCCCGGGATACGTGGTCGGGCTTAGGCTGCGACTCTCTGGAGCAGGGGATGTGGATCTGGCGGGGAGGGACACCGCAGGCCTCATCTAAAAACTCAGGGGGGGCGACAGTACGGGAATCACTGGGTAACCTGCACTTTATTATCTAAGCTAGGACGTACGGGTAGACCGAAAGGGGTTGGCGGCGCCGGCGCTGATACGTCTCCAACGTATCTATAATTTTTTATTGTTCCATGCTGTTATATTATCATTCTTGGATGTTTTACATTCATTTTATAGCAACTTTATATCATTTTTTGGGACAAACCTATTGACATAGTGCCCAATGGCAGTTGCTGTTTTTTGCTTGTTTTTTACTTCACAGAATATCCATATCAAACGGAGTCCAAACGCAGCAAAACTTTCTAGAGATTTTTTTCTGCCCAGAAGACAACTTCAGAGCCAACAAAGTGCACGAGGGAAGGCCCGTGCGGCCCACCACCCACCTAGGCGCGCCAGAGGCCCCTGGCGTGCCCTGATGAATGGTGGGGCCCACGAAGGTCCTTTCCATCGCCTCTCAGCTCTATAAATAACCAAATATTCTAGAAACCCTAGGGGAGTCAACAAAAAACAATTCCAGCCGCCGCAAGTTCCAGAACCACGAGATCCAATCTAAAGCCCTATTCCGGCACCTTGCCGGAGGGAAACACGATCACGGAGGGGTTCATCATCCTCATTGGTGCTCCTCCAATGATGCGTGAGTAGTTTACAACAGACCTACGGGTCCGTAGGCAGTAGCTAGATGGCTTCTTCTCTCTTTTTGGTTCTCAAATACAATGTTCTCCTCGATGTTCTTGGAGATCTATTTGATGTAATGACTTTTTGCGGTGTGTTTGTTGGGATCCGATGAATTGCGAGATTATGATCAGTTCTATCTATGAATATTATTTGAGTCTTCTTTGATCTCTTATATGCATGATTATTATAGCCTCGTATTTCTTCTCCGAAACTTTGGTTTGGTTTGGCCAACTAGATTGATTTTTCTTGCAATGGGAAGAGGTGCTTTGTGATGGGTTCGATCTTGCGGTGCCCTCACCCAGTGACAGAAGGGGTAGCGAGGCACGCATGTATCGTTGCTATTAAGGATAAAAAGATGGGGTCTAATTCCTACATGAATAGATCTTGTCAATATCATGTCATCGTTCTTATTGCATTACTCCGTTTCTCCATGAACTTAATACACTAGATGCATGCTGGATAGCGGTCAATGTGTGGAGTAATAGTAGTAGATGCAGAATCATTTCGGTCTACTAATCTTGGACGTGATGCCTATATACATGATCATTGCCTTGGATATCGCCATAATTATCTGCTCTTCTATCAAGTGCCCAACAGTAATTTGTTTACCCACCTTATGCTATTTTCTCGAGAGAAGCCACTAGTGAAATCTATGGCCCCCGGGTCTATTTTCTATCATATTGTTTTCAGATATATTATTCCAAAAACCCAAAAATACCTTGCTGCACTTTTTCTTTATTTATTTTATTTTGTGTTTTCGATCTATTTATCCAATCTCATACAATTTAATCTATCTCAATACCGAGGAGGGATTGACAACCCCTCTTACGCATTGGGTTGCAAGTATTTGTTATTCGTGTGTAGGTGTTGTTTACATAGTGTTGCTTGGTTCTCCTACTGGATTGATAACCATGGTTTCATAACTGGGCGAAATACTTACCGTTGCTGTGCTGCATCATCCTCTCCTCTTCGGGGAAATACCAATGCAGATACAAGCAATCAGGAAGAATTTCTGGCGCCGTTGCCTGGGAGACATCATCAACATCTATCAGGTACCCAATCACAAATCTCATCTCCTTGCAATTTACTTTATTTCCCAATTGCCTCTCGTTTTCATCTCCCCACTTCTAAAACGTTTTTGCAAAAATCCAAAAATATTTTCTGTTTACCTTTTTTCTTGTTTGCTATCTTTGCTTGTGTTGCCATGTGTCTTCTATTTGCTTGAATCTCCGCTTGCTAAAAATCTATTGATATCGATCCTCATCCACTTGTTAATCGTTTCAAAAGATCCAATTATGATGAACCGATTGTTAGTGAATTGAGTTCACTAGATTATCTTTATGAAGTTTTGCTTGAGATTCATGAATCTAAAAATTGTGTTGAAGTGTTAAAAGAAGAAATTTATAAAGTGATTCATGATAGCTCCTTGGATGAAAAGCATGATTGCAATGATGTTATTATAAATTCTTTTATTGTCAATTGTGCTAATAATATGCAAAACCCCAAGCTTGGGGATGCTAATATTACTATGTCCACTACTTATTGCAATGATCATGATTAGGGTGATAATGGTTCTTATGATCAAATTTATTTAAACCTCATGATGAATATGCTTGTGATACTATTAAAAGTGGGTTTGGAGAGGTCATGACTTTAGTTGATGTTAATCCCACTATTTTGGAAGAGTGTCAACTTTGCATGCATGTGGATCATGAAGAGAAAATTTTATATGATAGCTATATTGTTGAATTTGATTATGATCCTACATGTAATTATTATGAGAGAGGAAAATATTGTTGTATAAATTTTCATGTTACTAAATTACCTCTCATTATGTTGAGATTGTCAATGTTTTATTCTTCTTCCTTGCATATGCTAGTTTTTGCTTGTTTTGATAATCTGTTTGCTTATAAAATGCCTATGCATAGGAAGTATGTTAGAATTAAATGTGACTTTCACATGCTTTATGATGCTCTCTTTGTGCTTCAATTCTTGTCTTTCATGCGAGCATCATTAAAATTATCAATGCCTAGCTAAAAGGCTTTAAAGAAAAGCGCTTGTTGGGAGACAACCCAATATTTTTTTTCTGTTTTTATGTGTTCACACAATTATGCTACTGTTATGATTATGGTTTTTAAGTTTTAATTAGTGTTTGTGCCAAGTAAAGCCTTTAGGATCATGTTGGGTGATAGTTGATTTGATTTTGTTGGAAAACAAAAAATTTTGCACCCAGTAGCAGAATTGTTAAAAATCACAGGAGAGTGATAAAATTCTGAATTTTCTACACAAGATTTATATACAAATTGCCTACGTTTTCCTAATTTTTCAGAATTTTTGGATTTACAGATGTATGGTCAAAGTCCAGATTACTACAGACTGTTCTGTTTTTGACAGATTCTGTTTTTGTTGCATTATGTGCTTATTTTGATGAATCTATGGATTGTATCGGGGGGTATAAGCCATGGTAAAGTTATAATACAGTAGGTATAATGCAATAATAAAATATGAATGGGTTTGCGGCAGTACTTAAAGTGGTGATTTGCTTTATTATACTAACGGATCTCACGAAGGTTTTGTTGAGTTTTATGTGATTGAAGTTTTCAAGTTTTGGGTGAGATCATGATGGATGAAGGAATACGGAGTGAAAAGTGCCTAAGCTTGGGGATTCCCATGGCACCCCAAGGTAATATTCAAGGAGAACCAAGCAACTAAGCTTGGGGATGCCCCGGAAGGCATCCCCTCTTTCTTCTAACAACCATCGGTAATTTTACTTGGAGCTATATTTTTATTCATCACATATCATGAGTTTTGCTTGGAGTGTCTTCTATTATATGAGTCTTTGCTTGTTTTTATTTTTAGTTTGTCACAATCATCCTTGCTAGACACACCTATTTGAGAAAGCCATAATGATGCTATGATTTGTTAGAATTGCTCTATGTGCTTCACTTAATTTTTTTTGAGCTATGGAATTGCTCTAGTGCTTCACTTATATCTTTTTGAGCACGGTGGTGCTTTAATTTTTGAAGAAATACTCTCATGCTTCACTTATATTAATTTGAGAGTTAGTAAATTTTTTAAGAAATTCTCTCATGCTTCACTTATATTATTTTGAGATGAAAAAATTTATTTATGCTCATGTTCTTCACTTAAATTTGTTTGAGAGCTTGTTATAAGCAATGGTAATATATGAAATTAGTCCCAAAGTTATAAATATCCAAGAGAGATATAATAAAAACTTTCATGAATATCCAAGTAAATTTGTATGTGCCAACTCTAATTTTCAAAATGAATTTCCTTTTTGTGTGCCCGTACCGCTCATGAAGCGGCAGGGGGTGGCCAATATTTTTCCATGCTAGATGTGTTATTCTCAAGATGAGTGTTTATTCACTTGTCATTACACGAGAGTGTGGCGGTAATTGGGATGCCCAGTCCCGAAATGAAAAAGAAATTTACTTTATGTTGTTAAAAAATAAATTCCTTGGAAAGTGTTGGTATGGAAGGCACCCGTGGATACGGCTAGCCATGGATTGTGAAAGAATGGTGGAAAAAGGAATAAACTTTATTTTATGTTTGGGAACCGCATATGATGTGTCTAGCATGGAAAGTATTGGGAATTACTTGGTCGTTTTCGTTGACGGGAAAAGCATACCTCTCAAAATATTTTATCTCTCAATTTAAGCTTTGAGCTCTGGCACCTCTACAAATCTCTGCTTCCCTCTGCGAAGGGCCTATCTATTTACTTTTATGCAATTTTTACTTTTATTTGAGTCTCCATCTTCTCTTATAAAGCACCAACTACGGATCACTATGATCACACTTGTGCATTGGATGTAGCTAATATTCGAGTGTGTTTCATGAATGGATCAATGATTGAGCACGACGGGCTAGGGATAACTTTCTTTAGTGTTGATATTTTGAAAGACATGGTTGCTTATTGATATGCTTGAGTATTGAAGTCTTCATGTCAGCTATAGACTATTACTTTGAACCATCTAAAAGTCCAAATGTCCATGTTACAAAAGAAAAGAATATGTGATGAACATGTTAGGCAGCACTCCACATCAAAAATTCTGTTTTTATCATTTACCTACTCGAGGACGAACATGAATTAAGCTTGGGGATGCTGATATGTCTCCAACGTATCTATAATTTTTTATTGTTCCATGCTATTATATTATCATTCTTTAATGTTTTACATTCATTTTATAGCAACTTTATATCATTTTTGGGATTAACCTATTGACATAGTGCCCAGTGCTAGTTGCTGTTTTTGCTTGTTTTTTACTTCGTAGAATATCCATATCAAACGGAGTCCAAACACAGCGAAACTTTTTGGAGATTTTTTCTGCCCAGAAGACAACTTGAGAGCCAAGGAAGTGCACGAGGGAAGGCCTGTGGGGCCCACCACCAACCTGGGCGTGCCAAAGGCCCCTGACGCGCCCTGATGGGTGGTGAGGCCCATGGAGGTCCTTTCCACCGCCTCTTAGCTCTATAAATACCCAAATATTCCAGAAACCCTAGGGGAGTCGATGAAAAACAATTCCAGCTGCCGCAAGTTCTAGAACCACGAGATCCAATCTAGAGCCCTATTCTGGCACCTTGCCGGAGGGGAACACAATCACGAAGGGGTTCATCATCCTCATTGGTGCTCCTTCGATGATGCGTGAGTAGTTTACCACAGACCTACGGGTCCGTAGGCAGTAGCTAGATGGCTTCTTCTCTCTTTTTGATTCTCAATACAATGTTCTCCTCGATGTTCTTGGGGATCTATTTGATGTAATGACTTTTTGCGGTGTGTTTGTTAGGATCCGATGAATTGCGAGTTTATGAACAGTTCTATCTATGAATATTATTTGAGTCTTCTTTGATCTCTTATATGCATGATTATTATAGCCTCGTATTTCTTCTCCGAAACTTTGGTTTAGTTTGGCCAACTAAATTGATTTTTCTTGCAATGTGAAGAGGTGCTTTGTGATGGGTTCGATCTTGCGGTGTTCTCACCCAGTGACAGAAGGGGTAGCGAGGCACGCATGTATCATTGCTATTAAGGATAAAAAGATGGGGTCTAATTCCTACATGCATGAATAGATCTTGTAAACATCATGTCATCATTCTTATTGCATTACTCCGTTTCTCCATGAACTTAATACACTAGATGCATGCTGGATAGCGGTCGATGTGTGGAGTAATAGTAGTAGATGCAGAATCATTTCAGTCTACTAATCTTGGACGTGATGCCTATATACATGATCATTGCCTTGGATATCTTCATAATTATTTGCTCTTCTATCAATTGTCCAACAGTAGTTTGTTTACCCACCGTATGCTATTTTCTCGAGAGAAGCCACTAGTGAAATCTATGACCCCCAGGTCTATTTTCTATCATATTTTTTTCAGATCTATTATTCCAAAAACCCAAAAATACCTTGCTTCACTTTTTCTTTATTTATTTCATTTTCTGTTTTCGCTAGATATGATCTATTTATCCAATCTCATACAATTTAATCTATCTCAATACCGAGGAGGGATTGACAACCCCTCTTACGTGTTGGGTTGCAAGTATTTGTTATTTGTGTACAAGTGTTGTTTACATAGTGTTGCTTGGTTCTTCTACTGGATTGATAACCTTGGTTTCATAACTGAGGGAAATACTTACCATTGCTGTGTTGCATCATCCTCTCCTCTTCGGGGAAATACCAATGCAGATACAAGCAATCAGGCAGCGGCGGCGGTGAGCTAGGGTTCGAGGGGAGGGGGCGGGTGGGGGGACTATGGAGGGGGGCGGGTGGTGTTTGAGGATACGCCGCGGCTACTGAAAATTTTAGTAATGGTGGGTGGAGATGGTGGTGGACGAGGGAGGACGACGGTTCAAATGCCTCGGCTACTGGAATTTTACTATAAGGTTGGTGCTGGAGGAGTGGGGGCAATGGTTGAAATACTGCAGCTACTAAAATTTGGGTAAAGGAATTGATGCGGGGCGGGAGCACCCAAGATCGCACACGGTGCAATAATAATATGCGTGTATGATAATATGGAAAAGCAGCGGAACCGCCGATTTTTGCATCGCTCACGGCGGGTAGTTTGTTTTTAGATTTCTAGCTAGCTGGTCTATCACACATGGTTTGTCCTAATTTTCAGACGCAGACGTGGAATTCATCCTAAATAAATTACCCACCTTTAGCTTGCGTAGGTGGTGATTTTACAGCGCACTAGCATCGCACACGGTTAAGCCCGTACCTCCACCCTTGCTCGCGCTTGCGCAGTCGTGATGATTTCACAGCGCACTTGCATCGCACACGGTTAAGCCACTACCTCCACCTTTGCTCGCGCTTGCGCAATCGTGGTGATTCACAACGCACTTGCATCACACACGGTTAAGCCACTACCTCCACCCCTGCTCGCGCTTGCGCAGTCGTGGTGATTTCACAGCGCACTAGCATCACACACGGTTAATCCACTACCTACACCCTTGCTCGCGCTTGTGTAGTCGTGGTGATTTCACAGCACACTTGCATCGCACATGGTTAAGCCAGTACACCTGTGTCCGTTGAGCGTCATCCGAGTCTTTGCAGCAAAAAAACGTGAGAGAGGGTCAGAACACAGCCACACCAACATGTGGCCCAAATATATACGAACCAAAAGGGTGGTGTGTGATGTTCAAAATTCCAATGCACAACTTTGACCGCATGGGCCCATGGTTGGGCGTGTCGTCGAAGACCGATGAGAAGGGCCAGAAGTCAAGAACCACCTGGAAGTGGCCAAATATATGTAGGAATATAGGGTGTGATGTTTAAAACTTTAAATACAGAATGCACAACTTTGGTGGCACCTGCCTCGCAAACCGGAAAGCCCCCTTGGGTATATCTATAATGACATAATGTCGTAGCTACCTAGCTATGGTGCTTGACCCATCTCCCACTTCGTGTCAGCTGGACGGATGCACGTACTGATACTTTGGTCATACATGCATGTCGCCAAGACCTACCATAAGACGGACCAGTGAATCTATCGCTTGGTCAAACGACAATTGTTGTAGTCGATCAAAAATGGATCGAATATATATATATATATATATATAAACCGCTTGGGCCAATAGATTGGACCATCATCAAAAATCGCACGAGAGGGGCCACAAAACTAGCACAGCCTGCATGCGGCCCAAAATGATGTACGTTGGAAGGGGTGATGTGTGTTTTCAATATCGAATAATGTACAATTTAGATGTGGCGCCTGCCTCTCGATACAGACAACCACCATGAAAGCCAGGTAATTAAGGATGAGATACGCAGGGTACGGTGTCGGTCCAACCCACCAATCCGAGCATGTGGGAGGGAATCATGAGAATGCATTAGCTCGAACTTTGCTCGAACGACATGTGACGGTGACCGGCCCTAACACCAACTAGGAGGAATCCATTCATGGCCAACACGTACCCCTCGTTATCGGTCAAAGGGATGATATATATACACCCGGGGAGCCCACAGATATGTGTGTCGTAAACAAACCGCACAAGGGAGACATGGTCGATCAGAAGACACCCTATACACTACATGCGGCCCGAAAATATGTATGGGTGGTGTGTGATGTGTTCAAATCCCCAATGCACAACTTCGATGGGGCACCAACTACATTACAAACCGAACACCGTACCCGACGCCAAGCCAGATTCAATACATATGATGTCGGTTCCCCAACTTCGAGGAGGAGGGGTGTCATGGGTCGACACGATCACCTATGGGGCCATGAGCCCCTTGTGGTTCGGCAAGGGGGAGGTCACATTGCACAAAGAGCAGAAGCCATGAAACAACACGACAGTGATGACGCTGGTGGTTTTTACCCAGGTTCGGGCCGCTGTGAAGCGTAAAACCCTACTCCTGCTTTGGTGGATTGAGTGGAAGAACACAACGAATGAGCAGCGCTCTAGCCCGGCAAGGTGGCCTCGGGAGAGTAGCTACGTGCGTACAAGTGTGCCAGGGTCCGAATCCTTTGCTAGGTCGCCTTGGACCTCCTTTTATAGTTCAAGGGGTAACCACAATGGCAAAACAGTCTTTATCTACTGATTAGATAGCTAACAGTGCTATCATACCTAACTCTGGCAGTTAGGACAAAGTGCATTAAATGCACTGCTAGGTGTCACGCTGAGGGTGAGGCCCGGCAAACCTGCCGTGCCGCTTAATCACCTTTTGCTTATCATCTTGACACGCCTCTCGACGGGTGTCACTTGGAGATAATCCGTCTTCCAACAGGCCGCCACGTGCTTAGTGGATGCCACTTAATCACTTGAGGGCTCGACACCGCACTGATAAGTGACTAGCGTCGCTGCACGGCGGAGCGGTGGAGTGGTGGTGCCTTGGCGGGGATCCCGGTCTTGGCGAACCCGGCAAGCTTGCCGGGGAAGCCTTTGACTCGTCCTTGGGGCGGCCTCGACCTGGCTAGGCTCTCCTGCCCGGCAAGGGAGGCTTTCCTAAGGTGATGCTTTGTTGTCCTGCTTTACCTTGGTCTTCTTGATCCGCTCCTTGATCTCATGAAGAGCGGTTTCTTTGGCTTGGCCTTAGTTGATATGTCGGTGTAGTTGGTTTCTTGCTGAGCTCCGGCTGTCAGGGCAGAGGCCCACTGTCCGTGCACAAGTCAGGGGAAACATACACCCCTGTTTGTGTACCCCGACAGAAGCCCCCAGGCCTGAGCCATACGTGTCGCTGGGCATGTTGGGTTAGGCCCCAAACAGTGCACGGACCCGGGTCGATGAAGTGTTGCGCAGGCAGCGGTTGTTATGATGACCAGTCAATCAAACGTCCACTCTTCATAATTACTGTAGGTCGTGGGGTCGTCGGACTATAGCAGTTAATGGGTAGTGCACCTGTAAAACGGTAACTTCCTGAGAAAAAAGGTAGTGAAGAGCCAGCCCCCGCGCACGTTCCCAATAAAAGGGCAATGCGAAGGGGCACTGCTCATTCGCATATGTCTCCTCCTTCCATCATCTTCTTCCTCAAGCCAAGCAACTGCTCTTCCGCCACCATCCGCCTCCAATCATCCTGCTAGATCTTTCATTCTCCTTGTGATCCCAGAGGATGGGGAAGAAGGCCGTTGCTGCGAGGGGGAAGCAGGCGGCCACCACGCGGGATACCAGAGCGGAAGGGAAGAAGAAGAAAGCGGAGGAACTGGACAGGAAGCGGCGGGAAGATGTGGTTTTCTTCTCGTCGAGCTTGGATAGCAAAGCCCTGATCGCAAGTTACGCATACATGTGGGGGAGGGAAGTCCCGAAGGGGCATGGAGCGCCCGTGGTCTTGCCGGAGGGGAAGGAAGTGCCATCGAACTCGTACCGCTTTTTCTGCGCGTACTTTCTCTGCGGCCTCACCTCCCCCTTTTCGGATTTCTTTGAAGCCATGATGGTGGTGTACGGATTCCATCTCTTGGATTTCACGCCGAATGCCGTTGCATGCATGGCGATATTTGCTCATCTGTGCGAGAATTTCGTCGGAGTTGCCCTCAATGTGGATTTGTTCAAGCACTTCTTCCTCCCACGAGTGGAAGACAAGACTCACCGCTTGGGAAACATCAGTTAGATCCCCCGGGGCAGGAAGAATGAATCGACTTATCTTCCCGGCCAGCAGCACAGCAGATGGGAAGAATGGAGGGTAGACTGGTGCAGGATTCAGGATGTGGACGTCCCGGAGTACTGCAGGGCTCGGACAGAATGCGTCGTGCGCGGCAACAAGTGGAGCAAGGTAGGCCCCACCGACGATAGGCTTCGCCCTACGCTGAATCGAATCGTGCGCCTCAAAGCTGTCAGGCTAACCATCGAGCAGGTGGGGGCTGACTTCCTCCGGCGCCGTATTGCGCCGCTGCAGAAAAGGGACAGATTTGCTTGGGAATACGGCGACGCGGCCGACAGGATGTGCCTGTACCCGGTCCTTATCAACAACTTGTTGATATACGGCCATGGCTGGCTGTGCGAACAGCTGTTCAGCAGCCTCGGGCCATTCCACCTGCCGGCAAAGGTCGTCCCACTGCATATCAATTCTGCATGGAACCAGATTCTGAAGTGGATGCCCGATTGCAATGCATACGGAGTCGCGTCCGACTGGAAAATGCCTGATCTGGATGCAGAGATGCAGTGGGTCTCCAATTTGGAAGAAAGGGCCACTAGGGTGGAGAAGGATATGGTTAAGCGCACCTCCAAGGCGGAGGCGGAGTTCATTAAGAGGTGGATTGAGGAGGACAAAGCTCTCCGGGCTGCCGGGAAGGCAAGGCCTAGAGAAGAGGAGAAGGAGGAAGAGGAGGAGGAAGGCGGGGGTTCATCGGATGAGGGGAGCGAGGGGCATGCTGCGGAGGAGGCTGCCGTGCTCGACCCTGCCGGGGTTGGCATCCTCGCCACGGCAGCAGAAGCTCAAGGAGAAAGTGAAGCCGAAGAGGCAGAGCAGCCGGAAGAGGTATGGCTCATGGCGGGCCCCCAAGCCCCAGGGCCAGATCCAGAGTATCGCCCCCGTAAGCGGGCCAGCAGGAAGGCGATGACTTCGACCTCCTCGACGGTCGTGAAGAGGGTGAAGAAGACCACCTCCAAGGTTACCAACCCAGACGTGTCACGCTGCCAATCCTCTCGTCTGGCGGAGGCCAAGACTCCGCCCACCAAACGACGTGCCGTCACTGGGGTGGACCCCAGCCCCCAGTCAAGTCCGGCCTCCTCGTGCAGCTCGACTCCGTCGGAGCCCCCCGGCTCTACAAAAGAGCTCGGAGCTGCTGGGAAGTTTTGTTCCCCCGACCCTGAAGAGGGGAAGAGAGACCCCGCCACCTATGGGGTACACACTGGGCTCCATGCTCATCGACCCAGAGTAAGGAGAACACTGACTTTTCTTGCTGAGGGACCATGTATTTGATGTTTGCTTAACTCAATCTTACTTGTTGACTTGTCAGAGATGAATAACCCCTCATCCATTGATCCAAACGAACCAAACAGGTGGCGTCGTGGGACTCTTAGCGTGCATGGGTCTGGCGGGAGATAGTACAGATGATCCTGTGCCTAGCCCTTAGCCCAGTCCCCGGCACGAAGGCATGGGGCAGGTTTCGCCCGCTAGGAGAGATGCGGAAGAAAGTGCCCCATCCCCCGCCAAGGGAGGAGAGGAGATCCTCCAGGATGAGGCTAATGAAGAGAGGTCCACCCCATCCACCGTCCAAGCAGAGAAATCACCAGCAAGGGCCTCTACCGAAGGGTCAGCCCACACTGAGGTTACGGTCACCGAGGAAGGGGACATGGACCGTACCACGACAACCGATGTTGCTGGGGAGACTGAAGCACTCCGACAGCAAACACCACCGGGTAATCTACTTGCCCTTGTCTCTTCTTACTTGAATTACCTTGCTTTCTGGTCTCCGACTCAGCGATTCGTAGCAACTCTTCATCACTGCTTATTAACTTTGTCTGCAGTTTCGTTGGGCAAGGAACCAGAGCTGTTGGAAGAAGTGGCCAACATTGGCAAGGATGCTACCGAGGAGGCCGATAGGATTGCTGCCACGAAAGGCCATGAGCATGCTGCCAGGAACATCCAAGAAGTCCCAGAGGAAGCAGAGAAAACCCCAGGCAGCGCATCAGGTTCGGAGGCGGTAGTCGAGGAGAAGGCTCCTCTCCAGACCATGGGCCCTCTTCCCCTGTTTGGCACACCGGTCACAGCCCTAGAGCCACCCTCAAGCAAGATGGGCGCTGGCCCTTGCCCAACCTGGGCTTGCAGCCCCTGGTTCATCTGTTGTAGTGGGTGTGGACTTTGATGAAGAGGTTCGATGCATCCTGGCACCGCTATCTCAGAGAACCGAAGAGGCTGATGATTCCGTTGTCATTGCCATGGACCTGTCCTTCTTGGAGTCCGTGACGACAGGTATCAAAGATATGCAGAGCAGGTACAGCTTGAAGTGGCAAACAATCAAGGAACAATGTGACTCTGTCGGTCTCATGGATCAGAAGCTGAGGGACAAGGGCACCGATCTGCGTGAGTGGCACAACAAACAGTTCCAATCCCTTCTGCGCAACAGGAGGTGATATCCATGGCAAGGAGGATGTTGTTGCCCAGGAGGTCTGCCTGGCGGAGCGAGAAGCGCTTCTGAACGCCAAGGAGAAGGCCATCTCTTCCCGGGAAGGGACTCTTGAAGCTACCCTCCGCGGTAAGGATGAAAAACTGGAGGCCCTCATCCAGCAGCGCACCAAGGAACTGGAGGACAAGCACAGAGCGGCTCTTGACTCGCTCACCCTTGATTCTGCTGCTCAATTGAAGAAGATTGCCGACGAGCTTGCTGCTGTATCCGCCGCCAAGACTGACCTTGACTAACAAGTAGCCAAGGTGACAGAGGATCTTGCCGGGAGCGTGAAGGAAATCGTGACTCTCAAAGAGGAAGCACGGAAAGCAGAGGCCCCCCTGAAGGAGGTGCAATCGCAGCTTTCCTCCAAGAGCCAAGACCTCGATACTGCCAACGACACCATTACTGACATGAAGGCGCGGCTTGGCACCTTGGAAAGTGAGATCGAATCTACCGGTGTTCGTGGGAAGTTGCTGATGAAGGACTTAGATAATGCAATAACCCTCTGGAAGGACGCAGAGAACAAACTGGCGAACCAAGTTGAGCAGCGCGACCTCTGGATCAAGAATCTGGTTGACATCGCCGAGCGCCTCACTGCCCAGATCTCGAAGATGGACATGAAAAGTTGGGCCTTCTCTGTTGGCAGGCACGAGGTTCCAAGTGTCAAGCTAACACTCTTCTTTGAAGGCTTGATCGAAGGGTTGAAGACGTATGAGGATGAGAGGGACGTTTGCTTTGCAAACGAGTCTCGGAAACTTGCCCGCGATGCCCTCTTTCTAGTCTTGAGCAACGTTGCCTATCGCCATCTGGACCTCGACCTCTCCGACGGCTGCCACCGGGTGCCGACGTCTCCGCTGCTGAGGCGAAGGCCAGTCCCTTTGCCAAAAAAGTCCTCTATGTCCCAAGGGTTCTCGAAGATCAGCACACCCAGTCTTGAGCTATTCTTGTTGTCGTGGTGCCCTGTAACAAAACATAACGTGTGTCTTGTGTTTAGCCCTTTTACTATTTCTGGTTTTGCGCTTTGTTGAACTGATGTTTAATTACGTCAATGCATGCTATCCCTCTTGCGTTTACCCATTGATATTCGTATGGTTAGTTTCTTTTGCGTACTTTGGTTGCCTACCAGCAGCATGCTGCCGTGATTACTATGAGGAACGGGTCCTTAGCATTCAGCTGGGAGGATATGCCCCGGCAAGTTTTTCCTTAACGGTCTTTGACGCTGCCACCCACTTTGTTGAGCAGGCTCAAAACAAAGCGGGGGTGCAGACAAACACAGTAAGGTACCAGCATACGGAAGGCTTGCCATACGAAATCCTGGTTGTCCGAGGGATAAACAATGCAAGTTCTGAAGAAAAGCTAAGGAACATGTCAACTTAGCTTTCGTTTATGCCCCCTCCCTTGCCAAGCATGTATTCGGTCATATATAACATTTCCTTCCCCACCCGCAGTCGTTCCTTCCATTCGCGTATCCATCTTTGTTCTGAAAAGACAACCAACGAGAAGGCGCACAAGGGAAAGTCTTGGCGGCTTATTAGTTATGCATCCATCCCCGGCAAGAGTTGGAGGAGTTAATAAAGTGCTTGCGGTTGATGATATATGGTAAAAAAGGAACGGCCAGTTACTCTGCCCCTTCCTCACTTTGTCAGTGATCTAAAATCGGCAGGCACGAAGGTCGTACTGGAGCGAAAGGCCTTGCCGGAGCACACTTGCCGGGGCGCCAACCAATGAATTCGCACCGGCGCTCTACTCAGGATTTACCCTTGGCGGGATAAATGCTGGACCGAGTTCCACACGGGCTCATTGACACTGATGATGCTTCCACTGCATGACTCGATCAATGACAAGTGAGAAGGGAGGAGGATGGCGACCACTCACCATTTTTCTTGTTTACCCAAATGATTCTTTTCGGTATCAATTATGCTTGACAGGAGTTTGCGAGGAGGGCGACGTCGCCGTATGCCTCTCTTCTATCCTTGGTTGCGGGTAGCAAGGTAGCCATGCTACCCGCGCCACCTGCAGTCAGCACATCACCATTGCCTTCCACCTCCGCCGCCGTCACGGCTGCGGCGGAGATGAGCGGCGGAATCTGGGCAGGACAAGGCGAGGGAGCGCAGTTGTTCTTCCTCTCCGAAGCCATTGATGAGGAGAGCATTGATAAGGATGATGATGCAGATGGGTGCGCTGTTCACAGCCTCGGGTTTGCGCAAGAGCCTCACCCCCTACCTGGTGTGCCAAAGATGTCGTGGGTCAACACGATCACCTATGGGGCCATGAGCCCCTTGTGATTCAGCAAGGGGGAGGTCACATTGCACAAAGAGCAGAAGCCATGAAACAACACGACAGTGATGAGGCTGGTGGTTTTTACCCAGGTCCGGACCGCTGTGAAACGTAAAACCCTACTCCTGCTTTGGTGGACTGAGTGGAAGAACACAACGAACAAGCAGTGCTCTAGCCCGGCAAGGTGGCCTCGGGAGAGCAGCTACGCGTGTACAAGTGTGCCAGGGTCCATATCCTTTGCTAGGTCGCCTTGGACCTCCATTTATAGTTCAAGGGGTAACCACAATGGCAAAACAGTCTTTATCTACTGATTAGATAGCTAACAGTGCTATCATACCTAATTCTGGCAGTTAGGACAAAGTGCATTAAATGCACTGCTAGGTGTCATGCTAAGGGTGAGGCTCGGCAAGCCTGCCGTGCCGCTTAATCACCTTTTGCTTATCATCTTGACACGCCTATGGACGGGTGTCACTTGGAGATAATCCGTCTACCAACAAGCCGCCATGTGCTCAGTGGATGCCACTTAATCACTTGGGGGCTCGACACCGCACTGATAAGTGACTAGCGTCGCTGCGCGACAGAGCGGTGGAGCGGTGGTGCCTTGGCGGGGATCCCGGTCTTGGTGAACCCGACAAGCTTGCCAGGGAAGCCTTGGACTCGTCCTTGGGGCGGCCTCGACCTGGCCAGGCTCTCCTGCCTGGCAAGGGAGGCTTTCCCAAGGTGATGCTCTGTTGTCCTGCTTTACCTTGGTCTTCTTGATCCGCTCCTTGATCTCACGAAGAGCGGTTTCTCTGGCTTGGCCTTAGTTGATATGTGGGTGTAGTTATTTTCTTGCTGAGCTCCGGCTGTCAGGGCGGAGGCCCACTGTCCGTGCACAAGTCGGGGGAAACATACACCCTTGTTTGTGTACCCCGACAGGGGGGGAGGGGGTGTCGTCCAACGCATGTGCTCAAGCTTTATTTGGTTTAACATGGCACACATAGCAATAGGAAACCGTCATGGTCAAACCCTTCTCGTATGTTGGGTCAAAGGGGTAGATTGTGTGGGCCCCCTCGTTATCTGTCAAGGATGATATATATATATATAGACCTCGGGGAGCTCACAGATATGTGTGGCGTCTATAAACCACACAAGGGAGACGTGCTCGATCAGAACACCCCCTATACCATGCATGCGGCCCGAAAAAATGTATGGGTCTGGTGTGTGATTTCTTCAAATCCCGAATGCACAACTTTGATGGGGCACCAACTACATTAGTAACATTACAAACTAAACATCGTACCCCCTAGCCAGGTTAAAGATGTACGATGTCGGTTCTGCAACTTTGAGGTGGGTGGGGGGGTAGAGGGGTGTCGTCCAATGCATGTGCTGAAACTTGATTTGCTCTAACATAGCACACAGAGCAAGAGGAAACCGTCATGGTCAAAACCCTTCTCGTACGTTGGGTCAAAGGGATAGATTGTGTGGGCCTACAGATGTCGATCATTCTCCAATTTTTGAGAGAAAGAAATAATGAATAAAAAAACATATTCTACAAATTACCAAAACAAGGATCCCAAGGTTTATATAATTGTAATGACAGGTCACTACATATACATTTAGATGATAAATGTCTATAATGACCATATCATGGCGCTTTAATGAAGCTTGAGATATGCAACTTCCCGCCGGGTCACCCATCCTTAGACTACTCTAGCCCCAGCACACTTAACTTTTGCATTCTATTTGACTAGGTTAGCAGATGGGAAGCCACCTCTTGCTGATAAGAATTGCTTCCTTGCCTTTAAGGCGTTTCACGCTGGTCACCCTATGATACCTACTCCCTACTATCACACATGTTTGTGCTTTTAGAAACTATGTGTAATATTTACATGGCCGGTGTGTCGCCGCCTAGCCTTCTATGAGCACTGACACTGGCAGCGGGAAACCGATGGGAGAAGAGGCGGGAAACCGATGGGAGGAGCGGTGGGAAATGGTAGCGTGTTTGGATATATAACAACATTAATATGGAAAACTTAGTAAAGAAGGAAGCGTGAGCTAGCACGACGCATGCGCACAGTGCTTACCCACGGGTGACAGACGGTTGACCAGAACCACTTTAAATATTCAGGGTTCGTTTGGCCTTTTTTTATACATTATAATTAAGTTTTATAAGCATTAATTTAATATGCATAATTCAAATTAGTGCACCAAAATGGCTACAAAAATCATACATGTGTCCTTGGATGCATGTTTAGGTCCCATGCAAAGAATGGGAATGAATTACAACCGTCTCGGCGTCTGGCTCGGCCTCGGACATTGAGAATCTTGGTTTTTAAATCCTGGTAAATCCAAAACTCACCCAAAAATCATGAAACTTGGCATGGTGTCACAACATGGCACATATATGTCGTGGAAAAAAATTGTCCATTTTGGGGCAAGTTTTATTACAAGCCTCTTACAAACCGGAGCTTCTCTCAAGAAGCCTCGTGGTTCCGATAGGGAAACGTGTCCTCCTTGTGGGCGAAACGATAATCGCTGCCTCTTTTTGCCTTGTATTTTTTTTCTACACGCAACATGGAATGACAGGATATCCGCGCTGAAATTTAAAATTATTCAGGGTTCGTTTGGCCTTTTTATACATTAATTGAGTTTCCTAGGCATTTAATGTCCATAATTCAAATCTGAACTACAAATACATGCTCTAGTTCACCAAAATGGCTAGAAAAATCATACATGTGTCATTGGGTGCATGTTTAGGTCCCATGGAAGGAATGGGAATGAATTCAACCGTCTCGGCATCCTGGCTCGGCCTCAAACATTGCGAATCTCGGTTTTTAAATCTCCATAAATCCAAAACTCACCAGAAAATCATGAAACTTGGCATGGTGTCACGACAAGGCACATATATATCGTGGTAAAAAAATTGTCCAATTTGGGCCAACCTATATTACAAGCCTCTTACAAACCGGAGCTTCTCGCAACCCTCGTGGTTCCGGTAGGGAAACATGCCCCTCTTGTGGGTGAAACGATAATCGCTGCCTCTTCTCGCCTTGTATTTTGTTCTCTACAGGCAACATAGAATAACAGGAGTGTTGTGATCAAATTTGAAACTATTCAGGGTTCGTTTGGACATTTTATATATTAATTGAGTTTTCTAGGCATTTAATGTAGTCCATAATTCAAATTTGAACTACAAGCACATGCTCCAGTGAAGCAAAATGGGTGGAAAATCGTACATGTGTCATTGGGTGCATGTTTAGGTCTCGTTGAAGGAATGTGAATGAATTACAAACGTCTTGTCGTCCTGAAACATTGAGAATCTTGGTTTTCAAATCCCAGTAAATCGAAAACTCACCCAAAAATCATGAAACTTGCCATGGTTTCATGACATGGCACATATATGCCGTGGTAAAAAAATCGTCCAGTTTGAGACAAGGCGCACACATTAATAGCCAACGAAGTCCTTTTGAAACAAATAGCTGACATGTTAATATCGAAAACGATTGTATTATATGAACCGTGTGTGTTCCCGTAACCATTTAAGTGTGGCCACGCATCCCTCTTTTCTTATGGTCATCTTTGTATTTTGTGCCAAAATTTAACCATACTCGATGGTGTGCGTGCAGCTGTTTGATTAGACAGGACAAGTGCGAGAAGTCCACTGTGCAGGCTCAATGGGACGCGTGTGAGCAGTCCGCCGCGCAGGCTCCACGGGACGCGTGCGACCTGTCCACCGCGCAGGCTCGATGGGACACGTGCGAGCAGCCAAGGCCGCACATGCTCACTGGGAAGCAAGCTCTTTGACCTCCATCCACCAGCCGCCTGCCTCGCTCACAACTTCTCCATTAATGGCAGCCGAGCCGCTGTTTAACACGTGGTTAATTAAAGCACCTGGACGGAGGGTGTTTGCTTGTGATCCCATGGCCCCGCTCAACGTTAGCATTTGCTTTGTTCGTGTTTTCAACTCGTATTTCGGATAATTTAAAATTCCACATGGGGCAACGGATAATATGACAACAAATTTACAATGGCGCGGATAATAATTGTCTTACATATTCTAGATAATTTAAAATGCCACATGCGGCAAAGCCCGGAAGACACGGGGGCAAGAGAAGAAGGAAATCGCAGACAACAATCTGAGTCGCTACTGTCTCTACTCCTCGATGGATCACCGGGCAATGAGATCCTCCAGCTCCTTCTTCAATTCCTCATGACTTTGCTTGATAGCAGCCACGGATTCCTCCACCTCCTGCTCGCGCTCGATCCAGAGCTTCCTCAAGTCACCCATCAGTTCCTCGATGACCGCTTTCAGCGTCATCCCCGAGGCACTACTCTACTCATGCAGCTTCTTCTAGCCGGCGGCCTCCTCCTCTGTCTCGGCGAGCGCCTTGAGGAGATTTGCATTGTCACCCATGAGTTGCTCGATGAAGCCGGTCACCTTCTCAACCGAGGCATTGTTAATCTCGAGCAGCTTCATCAAGCCATCGACCAGCTCCTGCTGCTTAATTAGGCCAGCGAGAATGTCATCATCGCTGGCCAAGGACTTCAGCACCGCCAGCTCGTCACGATTGCCGATGCGGCGAGTGCGCTTGTGAAAGCCCTCGTGTGCCGGTGAGAGCTCGTTCGAGGGCTCCGCGGCACGCCAGGACATCTCTGCTGCGGCTGCCGCGTAGCAGCGGGACCTCTCTAGTGCTTCCGCGGCCTTGGTGTTTGCTCCGCGGTTATATGTCGACCCAAAACTCCTTCTACCGGTCATGGCGGAATGACTTGACAAGAAAGACCTGTTTTGTGGGTGATGAGTAGAGGAACTGTGAAGTAATTTTCGAATGGGTAGTTTTTATAGCCCGGTGCTAAGTGTGAACACGTTTAGGTTTAATCGGTGTGAACAGATTTGCAATTACTTATTGTGTGGTAATCTAGAATGTGACGAGAAATAAGCTCAAAATTTATTGATGGTTCTGGGCTCAAAGCCCGAAACACACCTTCATATGGCTGCCTGTTTCTGTTGTTCTAGCTCATCGCAAACAGTTCTTATGGATCAACCGTATGCCATGCATCGCAAACGCATCCAAAGCCCAAAACGGTTCCCGGATGGCGTACGTGGGCCTGCGTTCTCGGATGTGTACGTGTCTGCCCACTATCACACACGGTCCAGATATCACCATCGTGTCCGATGGATGCGCCGTCGCGCCTCCCACGGGGTGCCAGATGGTTGACCAGAATTGCAATATGCAGGTGTGGTTGCTCGCCGTTGAGGCGGCCGCAGCGCGCTATGCTCGCGTCCCTCCGTGCGCTCTGCTCGTCATTGAGGCGGCCGCGGCGCACTCCACTCTGGCGTCCCTGCGCGCGCTCTGCTCGTCGGTGAGGCAAATTTACAATGGCAATAGTTAATAATTGTCCTACATATTTAGGATAATTTAAAATGCCACATGCGGCAACGCCCAAAATACTCACGACCTACATATGCTTAGTGACTTAAAATGTCGATATGCGACATTTGCATACAATTATAATAAAATATAGGCTAAAAGGCTGAGCTGGCGGCCTTCCGCCGACAGTCTTCTCGGACTCCATGATCGGCATAGCACCCTTGCGGCCATTCATTCCAGGTGTCCCAACCCACAGCCACGGTACCCGTCTCCGCCTACGGAGCTGCTCGTGCTAGGAGGCTCTTGGGGCTGCTGGGCCTTAAATTCTACGAATATATTAATGCATGTCATCGAAAATAATATTGTTGGACGGCTATTCCCTGCTATGTTCAACTGCTATATGCAATAATTATGCATGTGCTTGCTCGTCGTTTAGGCGGCCGCGGCGCGCTCTGCTCGCGTTCCTCCGCGCGCTCTGCTTGCCGTTTAGGCGCCAAGGCACGCTCGGATCGCGTCCCTCCGCGCGTGCTCTGCTAGTGGTTGGGGCCGGGGCACGATCACGATGGGGAAGCTTTAGTTATTTGATCTCAAATTATGTTAATTAATTATACCTCCAAACCCGGAATCATCCAGCTCTGGAGGTATAATTAATTAACCTAAACTATGATCTCTAGCGCCCATTCCCGTCGCGCAACTCCATCCTGTCGTCGGTCGTTGGGAGTATGCCGGTATGCGTGGGTAACTAGCTAGCAAGTGGATTAGTAGCGAGTCGCCGCCACCGGCCATTGCTGTGGTTATTTATAGCTAGGAGCTGGCTAGGGGATTGGGGATTTTACAATTCACCCATGTGGAGCGCAGGAAGCCTTTGCTGGAGCGCAGAAGCCTTCCATAGAGTGCGGGAAGCCTTTGCCGGAGCGCAGAAGCCTTCCCTGGAGCACGGGAAGACTAAGTGGAGCACACAACCCGAAAACCGTATGCGGTGTCACGTGTTATCACACACGTGTTAACATAAGGAAATCTATGTCTAACTTACTAATCATCGCACACGAGTAATCGCATACGCATCATGTGCGATACTCCTAGCCACCGCAAGCAACTAGTTTGCAACTTTCAAAGTTTTTTATACACACAGAATCGCACACGAATTAACTGTAGTATCCGTCTGTGTTATATTTTCTCATCGCAAACAGTTCATCCGAGTGGGCTGTTTGCCGCATATCACACACATCATGTTTACACGAATCGTTTGTGTTCTTTTGGCTCATCACAAATAGTTCAACTATGTGAACTGTATGCCGCATATCACACACATCTTGTTAAGTTGAACCGTTTCTGTTGTGTTCCCTAATCGAAAATAGTTCGTTCGAGTGAACTGTATGCCATATATCACACACACCTTGATCGGGCTAACCGTTTCTGTTGCATTCCCTAATAGCAAACAGTTCATCCGAGCGAACTATATGTCGTATATCCCACACACCTTTATATAGCTACCCATTTCTGTTGTTCTGCCTCATCGCAAACAGTTCTTATGGATTAACCATATGTCACACATCGCACACGCAGCTGGAATATGAACCGTGTTTGATGTATCCGCCATCGCAAATGTTTTGCATCTTTTTTGATGGGTTTTTTACATCACCGTTTGCGATTAATGCATGATGACCCACAAGTATAGGGGATCAATCATAGTCCTTTCGATAAGTAAGAGTGTCGAACCCAACGAGGAGCAGAAGAAAATGACAAGTGGTTTTCAGCAAGGTATTTTCTGCAAGCACTAAAATTGTCGGTAACAGATAGTTTGATAGCAAGATAATTTGTAACGAGCAAGTAATAGTAAATAAAGTGTAGCAAGGTAGCCCAATCCTTTTGTGGCAAAGGACAGGCCAAAATGGTCTCTTATGATAAGCAAAGCATTCTTGAGGGTACACGGGAGTTTCATCTAGTCACTTTCATCATGTTGGTTTGATTCGTGTTCGCTACTTTGATAATTTGATATGTGGGTGGACCGGTGCTTAGGTGTTGTTCTTACTTGAACAAACCTCCTACTTATGATTAACCCCCTCGCAAGCATCCGCAACTACGAGAAAAGTATTAAGATAAAATCTAACCATAGCATTAAACTTTTGGATCCAAATCGGTCCCTTACGAAGTAGCGCATAAACTAGGGTTTAAGCTTCTGTCACTCTAGCAACCCATCATCTAATAACTACTCCACAATGCATTCCCTTAGGCCCAAATATGGTGAAGTGCCATGTAGTCGACGTTCACATGACACCACTAAGGGAATCACAACATACATATCATCAAAATATCGAACACATATCAAGTTCACATGATTACTTGCAACATGACTTCTCCCGTGACCTCAAGAACAAAAGTAACTACTCACAAATAATAATCATGCTCAAGATCAGAGGGGTATTAAATTGCATAATGGATCTGAACATATAATCTTCCACCAAATAAACCATATAGCAATCAACTACAAGATGTAATCAACACTACTAATCACCCACAAGTACCAATCTGAGGTTCTCGTACAAAGATTGAACACAAGAGATGAACTAGGGTTTGAGAGGAGATGGTGCTGTTGAAGATGTTGATGGATATGGCCCTCTCAAAGATGAGAGGGTTGTTGGTGATGACGATGACGATGATTTCCCCCTCCGGGAGGGAAGTTACCTCGGCGGAATCGCTCCGCCAGAGGGCAAAACTGCTCCTGCCCAAGTTCCACCTCGAGACGGTGGCGCTTCGTCCCGAAAGTCCCCCTCTGATTTTTTCTAGGTCAAAATGACCTATATACCAGAAGATGCACACCGAAGGTGGGCCAAGGAGAGCACAACCCACCAGGGCGCGCCTGGGGGGCCTGGCGAGCCCAGCTGGGTTGTGCCCACCTGGTGGGCCTCCTCCGGTAGTTATTTCCTCCAGTATTTTTTATATATTGCAAAATAATTCTCCGTAAATTTTCAACTCATTTGGAGATGTGCAGAATAGGTAACTCTGACGTATCTTTTTCAGGTCCAGAATTCCAGCTACCGGCATTCTCCCTCTTTGTGAAACCTTGCATATTATGAGAGAAAAGGCATTAGAATTACTCCATAAATCATTATTATGCATAAAAACATTATAGATAATAGTAGGAAAACATGATGCAAAATGGACGTATATCAATGCATCGCACACAGTTTCGTCAAAGGGTCTCTGATTGTAGTTTCGCATTAGCAGCATCCTGCAGTAGTGGGGTTATTAGACTACTTGACCAAATAAAAGCTAACCTTTTCCCAATTTTAGTTGTAGGTAGATTTTAGCAATTATGAGAAGTCATCAAGCAACACCCTACACATGCAATTCTAAGAGTATAGCAGTGAAAAGTAAGACATTGCACATGTAAGTAAAGGAGGGGTTTGGAGAAGGCAAACGCAATGGGGACACAAAGATTTTTGGCGTGGTTCCGATAGGTGGTGATATCGTACATCCACGTTGATGGAGACTTCAACCCATGAAGGGTAACGGCTACGGGAGTCCACGGAGGGCTCCACCCATGAAGGGTCCACAAAGAAGCAACCTTGTCTATCCCACCATGGCCATCACCCACGAAGGACTTGCCTCACTCGGGTAGATCTTCATGAAGTAGGCGATCTTCCTGCCCTTACAAACTTCTTGGTTCAACTCCACATCATGTCGGAGGCTCCCAAGCGACACCTAACCAATCTAGGAGACACCACTCTCCAAAAGGTAATAGATGGTGTGATGATGATGAACTCCTTGCTCTTGTGCATCA
Source organism: Thinopyrum elongatum (assembly GCA_011799875.1). Classification (NCBI taxonomy): domain Eukaryota; kingdom Viridiplantae; phylum Streptophyta; class Magnoliopsida; order Poales; family Poaceae; genus Thinopyrum; species Thinopyrum elongatum. The sequence goes on from CM022301.1 coordinate 381,076,698, forward strand.
AATGATAGTCTCCCCAACACTCAACTCTCTCTCTCACAGATTTGGCTATGGTGGAAGAAGGATTTGAGTGGAAAGCAACTTGGGGAAGGATAGAAATCAAGGTTCAAATGATAGGAATGGAATCTCTTGATCTCAACACATGAGTAGGTGGTTCTCTCCCAGAAAATGAGTAGTGGAGGCACGTTCTGATGGCTCTCTTACTAAGTAAGAGAGGGTGGAGGGGTATATATAGCCTCCACACAAAATCCAACTGTTACACACTTTTAACCCAACTCGGTGGTACCGATCAGAAATCTCGGTGGCACCGACCTTTGTAAAAGACATGAACATTAGGAATCTCGGTGGGACCGACGGAAACATCTCGAGGGGACCAATGTGCAATGGTAAAGGCAGGCCTTGTTTCGGTGGCACCGATTGCATCAACTCGATAGGACCGAAGTGAAGCAATAAGGCAACAGAAAGGTTGGCAAGCCATCTTGGTGTAACCGACAGCAAAACTCGGTGAGACTGATATAATTGCAACTGGTTACAAAAGGTTTGGCAGGCCATCTCCATGCGACCGATTGCAAAACTTGATGAGACCGAAATAATTGCAACAAATTAAAGAGAGTTGGGCAAGCCATCCCAGTGGGACCGAGAACCATAACGGTGACTCCGATTTGTTACAGTTTGGCTGTGGCAGTGTCCAGATGAACTCGGTGGGTCTGGATAGGGAAATTTTGGTGGGGCCAAGTTGGAATGTAGGGTTTTGGACAGATTTGGATAGGGAAAGTGGTTGAGGGTTTTGGAGCAATATCACCAAGCACTTGAGCAAATAGATCATGATCAAAACCTCATCCCCTTTTAATAGTATTGGCTTTCCTATGGACTCACTGTGATCTTGGATCACTTAACCAAAAATGTAGAGTCTTGAGCTTTTGCCAATCCATGTCCTTAGCATTTTGAGGGGTCCACAATCACTAGTCCTTCCCATGCCAATCATTGAACTTCCTGAAATCTTTAACTTGAATGGATATTAGTTCAATGAGATATATGTTGTTATGAATTACCAAAACCACCCGGGGATTAGTTGCACTGTCAATCTGCCCCTTTTTGGTAATTGATGACAACATATATATCAAAGCTTCGACAAATGATTAAATGAATGAAATACATCGTTGCTTAAGAAGTATGTGATAAGCAAGAGCTCCCTCTAAATTTGTGCATTATTAAAAATTTGCGTTTCAATGCAAATGCATAATCGATTAGGATCATGGGTCACTCTTCCATGTCACATACGACTTGGTGGAGCGCACAAAATGGTATGATTGGAATAGTAAGCACTCATCACCAACACAAGTGAATGATCATACAAGGATAATGATGATGATAGACATTAAGCATAGTGTGATCAAGCACAAACAACCAACATAGTATCTCACAAGCATAACGAACAAAGTAGCACGGATCAAGTAAACCAAGTAGCAACAAAAACTCGAGAAAACAAATGAGAAAAAGCAAGACACTCTCTCTCGAAGCCTAATGATATATACATATTCTCCCCCTTTGGCAACAAGTACCAAAAGCTCGAATAGGTATAGAGCTATGCGTCTCTCTAGGCACGATCCTCGGCAGCTCCTGGTGGCGATCTCTAGCTGGCAACTCCGGTGTGCGTAGATGACATTGACAGAAGTGCGTCTGCAAAATCTTCGGTTGATGTCTGTTGAGCTGGTGGTTTAGAGACTGGTGATGGCACTATAGAAGTAGCAGAAGGGGCAGAATGTGTAGCTCTCATATCTGCAACAGGTACAATAGCAGACCTGGATGCCCTAGGCACTGTCTGGAATCTGTCAGTCGTTGGTATGTCATCTCCATTGTCCTCTGCAGCAACTCTAGCTGCATTAATGCCATCCCTCAGCTTCTCGACGATAGTCTGAACATCTGTGATCTTTACATCAAGATCATGAATCTTTGTCTCGACTATCCTCTCTAAGATCTCCTGGTTCTTGGTGCGGTTAGCCAGACTCCGCTCAATCCTCAGGGTTGCTTCTAGCAGATAAGTCATTTGATCATTCTTCATCTTGAGGTTAGCAATGGGAGCATTGGGAGCAGATGCTTCTTTGGCTGCAGCAGCTGCCTGTATCTTCTCCTGTGCCTCAGCAGAAGTAGGGTGAGATGGATCCATCACCACTACATTATCCTCGAATTCTGCCAACAATGGGAGATTCTCGCGATCAAGAAGATGTGTGCTCGTTCCAACCTTGGAATTCATGAGCAACTGAATGGGCGGAGCAAATCCTCATAATCTCTTTTGGTCGGCTGCGGTTCTCTTGATAGTTTCAACAATTAAGCTCATCACCTTGAACTTCTGAGGTGTATCAAAGAGATGTAGAAGGTTGATGGAGTGGCCACGAATCATCTTGTCATCTCCAGACTTGGGCAGTAGAGTGTGCCTCAAGATAATCACTGGTACAACGAGGTGCTATACAAACGATTTTTAACCCTTTCCGCTATGACATGTTGAACCGTCGCCTATTGAGTATGGGCGATAGGGGGGTCCTTCCCACATGACCCAAAAACCATCGGGGATTGGCCCTCCAGTCACAGACGCTCGGCAAAATGAGCTCGTGTGCGATGGGTGAGCGATCAAATACGATTATACGTACAGGTGTGTTAAAAAAATACAATTATACAGGCCCAATCGTTTCCATTCATAAGTACATCCCACACAGTCAGTCCCAGACAAACGTTTCCATTCGTCTGTACATTCCACATAGTCAATCCAAGGAATACGTTTCCGTTAGTATGTACATCCCACACAGTCAATCCAAGAAGTACGTTTCCGTTCGTATATACATCCCACACAGTCACTCCAAGGAAAATGTTTCCGTTCGCACGTACATCACACAAAATTTTCCCCATTAAATCATTTGTGATAGCGTTGCCATTGCAGACGATATTAACAATTTTATCGTTTGCATTATTGAATGCATAACACACTGTGTGGCATAGGCTGTCCATCACACACACTTTTTATGTGGTAAACATTTGCGGAAGGTGGCCTAACGCAAACATTTTTCAAGACGAAGTCGTGTGTGATTGTTCATTGATCCAACATGTTTTATTCCTAGAAACTATGTGCGTTGTCTGAGATCATCGCCCACGGTGTTTTCTTAATAACCGTTTGCAATAGAAAAACCTAATTAGCAGGCTAATTGGCCATTATCATGCTAATTGGACTATTATTAATGTAATTGACATTTCATATTAAGCACACAATATATTTCATTTTTGTATTAAGGAAGCAAGATTTCATAATTAGCTTCAGCACTCAGCTACACCATTACACAACTGCACCAGCACCAAGTTTCACATGCAAAATCTATAACCTTTCGAAATTAGCATCATAGACGGTACATAGACAGATGAATCTCATCTGGAAAACTGCTGAAGCGGAAGGCGAATATTGAGCCTTCATTGATGTTGAAGGTCTTTGCAACTTTAGGCCAGTGCCTGTGGATGATTGACCGTCCATCCTTCGTCCTCTTCGGGAAGACTTCAATAGTGAACCGTGGGTGTTGTATGAATACCTTCCTTGCCTCCTAACCATACAGGTGGTTTGAGAGGTAATCATCAGTTAACTGCTTTGAAAAGGCCTGAAAACAAGGATGTGCATAAATATCTTCTCTAGATTGGAAATGGCACAAAGGAATAAAAAAGACAAGGTATAATAGTTAGTACCATCCTGTAGTGAACTGATGTCTTCTTCATTGTGTAGACAAAGATCTTGTTGTTTTTTGTCGCTAATTTCTTTATCCTAACAATCTTTCTGAGTTTCTTGACTTGACAGATATTCATGGACAACTCATTTCCCCATATGCAAAAAGGGTCAAACAGTGGGTCAAAACCTTTAACAGTAGGACCTACATGTGCAAGATCAAATTGTTAAAAACCTAAATATTAGAATGGTTCCTGCAATTGCACAATAATGTGCTATTAGACAAAGGACCATGCATGTGCAAACCTCGATTGTAAACCTCAGTGCTTCCCATTGTTTCCCTGCAACACATATAAGGTAGTTAGTGATCAGGTTAAGTGAGGATTGGCATGCTATCAATAAAATATGTTGATGAAAAATAAACACATTGCAGATTCATCAGATTAATTCGAGCCACATGGAAAACCCATTTATCCAAGCCAAGCATGATTAAGAACTAGGAAATATAGCAATTGTATATGTTTCTCATGTATTAAGTGCAGCCAAATTCGATTTATTCCTCACATGCACAACAATACAAAATTCTACCCACAACAATTGGACATCGCATTGCAGAATTGAACCAAGTAGTTAACTAAACACCACAACAAATGAACCAAATATTAACTGAGCACCACATTGCACAATATAACATACTCCTAATAGAAGATCAGACAGTTAACCAAACCAAGCATGCTTAACAACTTGGAAATATAGCAATTGTATTTATTTCTCATGTATTTAGTACAACCAAATTCGATTTATTTCTCACATGGTATACAATAACAAAATGCACCCACAACAATTGAACATCACATTGCAGAATTGAACCAAACAGTTAACTAAACACCACAACAAATGAACCAAACGTTAGCTGAGCACCACATTGCACAATATATAACATACTAGAAGATCAGACAGTTAACCAAACCAAGCATGCTTGACAACTTGGAAATATAGCAATTGTATTTGTTTCACATGTATTTTGTACATATAAATTTGATTTATTTCTCCCATGGAAGACAATACAAAATTGCACCCTGAAGAATTGAACATCACATTGCAGAATTGAACCAAACAGTTAACTGAACACGACAACTAATTAATCAAACAGTTAATAAGTGAGCACCACATTGCACGACATATAGAACATATACACTAGAGCAACAGATTGCATGGTAAAAGTAGATAGGACAATTCACTAGAATTTGTTAAGAAAAGGTAGGAGCAGCACATGCAATGAGTAAACCGAGCATGCTTAACCAGCGTAGCTAGCTAACTGAACATAGGTCCTTATAGTGAGCTAATAAGACAAGCTACTCCTCATCGTCGAAGATATCGATGATGATTGTCTCCTTGGACATGGAAGAGGGCGAGGCCTCCACATCATGGGTGCCCTCCTCGTAGTGGTGAGTTGCCTGAGCCGCTCCAGGCACCAACCTGCTGGCTCTCGAGTTGAGGTAAGCACGGGCACGCTGAGAAAACACCTCATAGTCTTCGTCGATGGCACCGACGGTGGCCTCGAGGAAATGCCACGAACTATCGTCTAAAGCAGCCAACCGCGTCACGGCGTCGGCGCGCGAGGTGTCAACGATGGCCTCGACGGCGAGGTGCTCCTCCAAGATCTGGGGGTCGGCACGAAAGGCAGCCATTGCGACCTCATTCGTGTGTGCGACCGCGATTTGCTTCTTCATTGCCAAATGCTCCTTGAGCTCTTGGCTATACTACGTGCACCATGGCTTAGGCCAGCGCTTATTTGGGGGAGGGGTCGGTGATTTGGGTGGAAGGTGTCGTGCCGGCAGCCGGGGCATGTGGGATGTGGAAGGAGGAGGAGGATGGGGGTCGGGTGTGGATTACCTACCTGGATCGACGAGGCCGAGCAGCGTGAAGGAGGGTCGCCATCGAGGAGGCGGCGCTGCAAGCAAGGAATGAAGGTTTGAACTTGGAAAGGAAGGCGGAAACAGGGGAAATGTGGCTTTTGGTAAGGGGGAGGGGGCGGGGAGGTAGATATTTTCACGGAAGCCGAGAATTTTGGATCGGTGCAGCGAAAAAACTGGCACGCAATGTGTCATCAGACACGGTCCCTTATTCAGCACTATGTACGATATGTGAACATCACAAACGATTCATATAGCTTACCCCGTGTGTGATGAGTTTGAACGTGCAAATTTTGGTCCGAATATCCCTGGTTACAGTGGTCATCCACGTCATTGCATAATTTGGGTACACAAAGGAGCCTACAACACACCCACACTTCTTAATCGAGCAAGTTCAGCAATTAAAAAGAGCTAGCTGACCTAAACATTAACCTAACAAATTAAAGACCGGCGCTCTAAATTAAACAAAGAGTACTGATGTCGCTTGAACTACGTCGGTATTTCCCCAAAGAAGAAGGGATGATGCAGCACATCTACGGTAGGTATTTCCCTCAGTTATGAAACCAAGGTTATCAATCTAGTAGGAGAACCAAGCAACACTATGTAAACGGTACCTGCACACAAAGAACAAATACTTGCAACCCGACGCTTATGAGGGGTTGTCAATCCCTCTTACGGGTAACGGCGTAGGAAATTGTCAAGTTGACGGGATTAAATTGTAATAAATCGAATAAATAGATCTCGATACAACGCAAAATAAAACAAGTAATAAAAAAGTGCAGCAAGGTATTTTTGGGTTTTTAGAATAATAGATCTGAAAATAAAAGCGAATAAAAATAGATCTCAAAGAAAATATGATGGGGAATAGACCCGGGGGCCATAGATTTCACTAGTGGCTTCTCTCGAGAAAAATAGCATACGATGGGTAAACAAATTACTGTTGGGCAATTGATAGAACCTCAAATAATTATGACGATATCCAGGCAATGATCATTATATAGGCATCACGTCCAAGATTAGTAGACCGACTCCTGCCTGTATCTACTACTATTACTCCACACATCGACCGCTATCCAGCATGCATCTAGTGTATTAAGTTCATGGAGAAACGGGGTAATGCAATAAGAATGATGACATGATGTAGATGAGATCTATTCATGTAGGAATAGCCCCCATCTTGTTATCCTTAATAGCAATGATACATGCGTGTCTTGCTGCCCCTTCTGTCACTGGGAAAGAACACCGCACGATCGAACCCATCACAAAGCACCTCTTCCCATGGCAAGAAAAATCGATCTAGTTAGCCTAACTAAACCAAAGATTCGATGAAGAAATACGAGGCTATAAGTAATCATGCATATAAGAGATCAAAGAAGACTCAAATAATATTCATGGATATAGATCTGACCATAAACTCAAAGTTCATCGAATCCCAACAAACACACCGCAAAAAAGAGTTACATCAAATAGATCTCCAAGAGATCATTGTATTGAGAATCAAAAGAGAGAGAGGAAGCCATCTAGCTACTGCCTACGGACTCGTAGGTCTATGATGAACTACTCACGCATCATCGGAGAGGCACCAATGAGGATGATGAACCCCTCCGTGATGGTGTCTAGATTGGATCTGGTGGTTCTGGAACTTGCGGCGGCTGGAATTGTTTTTCGTCGACTCCCCTAGGGTTTCTAGAGTATTTGGGTATTTATAGAGCGAAGAGGCAGTGCGGGAGGCCACCGAGGTGGGCACAACCCACCAGGGCACGCCTGGGCCCCCAGGCGCGCCCAGGTGGGTTGTGCCCCCCTCGGGGCGCCCCTCTGGTATTTCTTTGGCCCATGTTGTTCCTTCTGGTCCATAAAAATTCTCCAAAAAGTTTCGCTGCGTTTGGACTCCGTTTGGTACTGATATTCTGCGAAGTAAAAAACAAGCAAAAAATAGCAACTGGCACTGGGCGCTATGTCAATAGGTTAGTCCCAAAAATGATATAAAGTTTCTATAAAATAATTGTAAAACATCCAAGAATGATAATATAACAGCATGGAACAAGCAAAAATGATAGATACGTTGTTGATGTATCATGTACTACTCCGGCTGGCGCTCGTCGATCTCCGCCGCCTCCTCCATGTCCAGCTCACGCCCAACGATCTCCTGGGGAAGGGGCTCCATCGCATCAATCACACCATACTCGGCAAGCATCTCGCCATCCACGTCCGCCATCTCTTTGGAAAAGGCCGCCATGAGCTGGGCGTGGGCGGCCATGATCTAGGCTTGGACGGGCTCTGTCGTGGCAAGGTAGGCCGTGAAGGAACGGATGGCTGCTCGAACGCTCTTGGCGATTGCCAACTCTTCAGCCGTGGGTTGCCGACCGTTGTCGGAGAAGCTTCGTTCGATTTGTGCGGTGACCGCCATGAGCTGGGCGTCGGCGGCCTCGACATGGTCATGGGCGACCTCCATCAGGACTAAGGCCACCGCTGTGGAATGGACAGCTATTGTGCCGCTGTCACCAGTTGCTATCCCCGAGGCAGATGTTGCTGCCGCCACCTGAGAAGCAACAGTGGCCGTTTGGGCTGCCTTGGCCACCCGGTCATAGATTGCGGCCACGCTCACATAGCTTGTTAGTACGCACATGGCGACTGCGACCGCGCTCTCGCCGGAGTGGGCCGCCGAAGTTGCCCTCACGACGCGGGTCCACGTCCCCATCTTTCACCGGCGATGATTGAACAGTGATATGATATTTGGGGAGCGAGCTAGTGTGCTTGACACACCGGCTGTGGACTGTAGCCCATGCACCTTCTTGCATAAGCCATATGCGTACTATACTCCGACGGTGCTCCAAGATATTTTGTACTGCATCTCACACAGTTGGTGATAATAAACTGTGTGCGATCTACTTGAGTTTTCCTCTTGATTTGAAATACAAAATGGGGTCACAGCGGCAAAGGAGGGTGTTTGAATTGCTAGAACTTTTATCTGTAGTGAACATACAACTATAGGTGTGTCATAAAAAAATGGAATAATTCAGGGTTCGTTTGGATATTTTATACATTAACTTTGTTTTCTAGGCATTTCAGGTGCACAATTAAAAATTAAACTACATGCACATGCTCCGATGCACCAAAATGGGTTGTAAAATCATATATGTGTCCATGGGTTGATGCTTATGTCCCATGCAAGAAATGGGGATGAATTTCAAACACCACAGCACCGTGGCTCGCCGGCAAACGTTGATATACTTGCTTTTGTAATTCTAGTAAATCCAAAACTCGTCTGAAATTCATGAACCTTGGCATGCTATCATGGAATGGCATCAACATGCTGGGGTAAAAAAATTTGTCCCATTTGGGGCAGGTTTTGGTATAAGTTTCTCACAAACCAGAGCTTCTCACAAGAAGCCTCATGGTTCCGATAGGGAAACGTGTCACCTTTGTGGACAAAACGATATTCGTCGCCTCTTCTTGCTTTCATATTTTTTTATGGTGTCAACATAGAACAACAGGAGTGTCGTGTTAAATTTTAGAATTTTTCGGGGTTTGTTTGGACATTTTTATACATTAACTGAGTTTTCTAGGCATTTATGTGCATAATTCAAATTTGAACTACACGCACATGCTCCAGTGCATAAAAATGGTTTGAAAAATCAAATGTGTGTACTTGGTTGCATGCTTGGGTCACATGCAAGAAATGAGAATGAATGTCAGACACCTTGACACCATCGCTCGGCCGCTAACATTGAGATACATGGTTTTAAAATTCTAGTCAATCGAAAACTCGTCTGAAATTCATGAAACTTGACATGATATCATGGAACGGCATCAACATGCCGTGGTAAAAATATTGTCCCATTTGGGGCAGGTTAGGGTATAAGCTTTTCACAAACCAGAGCTTCTCACAACAAGCCTCATGGTTTCGGTAGGGAACGTGCAACCTTTGTGGACGAAACGATTTCCGTTGCCTCTTCTTGCTTTCAAAATTTTTCTAGTGTCAACATAGAACAACAGGAGTGTTGTGTCAAATTTTGGGATTTTTCGGGGTTCATTTGGACATTTTTATACATTAACTGAGTTTTCTATGCATTTATGTGCATAATTCAAATTTGAACTACAGGCACATGCTCCAGTGCATATAAATGGGTTCAAAATTGAAATGTGTGTCCTTGGTTGCATGCTTAGGTCCGATGCAAGAAATGAGAATGAATGTTGAACACCTTGCCACCGTTGCTCGGCCGCTAACATTGAGATATATGGTTTTTAAATTCTAGTAAATCGAAAACTCGTCTAAAATTTATGAAACTTGGCATGCTATCATGGAATGGCATGAATATGTCATGGCAAAAAATATTGTCCCATTTGGGGCAGGTTGGGGTATAAGCTTCTCACAAACCAGAGCTTCTGACCACAAGCCTCATGGTTATGGTAGGGAACGTTTCACCTTTGTGGACAAAACAATATCCGTTGCCTCTTCTTGCTTTCAATTTTTTTTTCTAGTGTCAACATAGAACAACAGGAGTGTTGGGTTAAATTTTGGAATTTTTTGGGGTTCGTTTGGACATTTTTATACATTAACTGAGTTTTCTATGCATTTATATGCATAATTCAAATTTGAACTACAGGCACATGCTCCAGTGCATATAAATTGGTTGAAAAATCAAATGTGTGTCCTTGGTTGCATGCTTAGGTCCCATGCAAGAAATGGGAATGAATGTCAAACACCTTGCCACTGTCGCTTGGCTGCAAACATTGAGATACATGGTTTTTAAATTCTAGTAAATCCAAAACTCGTCTGAAATTCATGAAACTTGGCATGCTATCATGGAACGGCATCAACATGTTGTGGTAAAAAATTTGTCCCTTTTGGGGCAGGTTTGGGTATAAGCTTCTCACATACCAGAGCTTCTGACAACAAGCCTAATGGTTCCAGTAGGGAATGTAACTCCTTGATGGATGAAACGATATTCGTTGCCTCTTTTTGTTTTCAAATTTTTTTCCTAGTGGCAACATAGAGCAACAGGAGTGTCGTGTTAAAATTTGCAATTTCGGGGTTCGTTTGGACATTTTTATACATTAACTGAGTTTTCTAGGCATTTTATGTGCATAATTCAAATTTGAACTACATGCACATGCTCCAGTGTAGAAAAATGGGTTGAAAAATCAAATGTGTGTCCTTGGGTGCATGCTTAGGTCACATGCAAGAAATGAGAATGAATGCCAAACACCTTGACACCGTCGCTCGGCCGCTAACATTGAGATACTTTGTTTTTAAATTCTAGTAAATCCAAAACTCATCTGAAATTCATGAAACTTGGCATGCTATCATGGAATGGCACCCGACATGCTGTGGTATTTTTCGTGCCCATTTTGAGAGAAGGCACACTCGAATAACAGCCAACAAAGGCATTTTGAAACAAATAGCTGCCACTTTAACATCTCAAACATTTGTATAATTTAAATCATGTGCGTTCTGTTAACCATTCACGTGACGCCATGCGTCACACTATTAATGGCTAGGAGGTGCCGTGCGGATAACTTCTTGAGTAGACAAGAGGCATGCGAGCGCAGTCCACTGCGCAGGCTGACTGGGAGGCATGCAAGCTGTCCTCCAATGCGCAGGCTCACCGGGAAGCGTGTGAGATGTACGCTGCGCAGGCTCACTGGGAAGCGAGCCCTTTGACTTCCATGGCCGCCTGCCTTGCTCGCATCCTCTCCATTAATGGCGCCCGAGCCGCGGTTTAATATGGGCGGCCTTACTGTTCGCCTCCCATTCCCCTCCCGCAGACCTCCGCCAACGCCATGGCGCAGAAGGATCATCTGCCACTAGTCTTCTAGTTTGGTGAAGTCGACTCCGAGCTGGACAAGATAGAAAATAAGGAGGACTGGGGCCTCATGGACATGGCCCTGAACGAGCTGGCCATGGCGGTTGCTGCCCTTGCGCCCATCCCAGCTCCCATCCCCGCGCCCGTGGTAGCGACCATCCCCGTAGCATTGACGGGCTGGTCGCCGAGCACTATCACAGAGCTGGAAGCCGCGGGCGTCAGCGAGGTCTCCGCGGACCCACGCGAGCTCATGTACATGCCAGCGCCAGCGCCCGTGCCCGTGCCTGTGTGCGCCCCTGAACCCACCGCAGCGCCGGTCCCCGTGCGTTTGCCTGCACCCGCCGCGCCCATGCCCGTGCGCGCGCCCCCCTCGGCGGCATGGGACGCCGCCGTCGACCGCTACCTCGCAGCGCCGGGAGTTGCCGTCCTCCCGCGCCCTGCCCATCGATCGCGCGACGACGAGATGTTTGATTTCCAAGTGAAGAACATTTTGTGCTGCGTTGAAGACTTTAACAACGGCGTCCCGGAGGACGACAACGCCGGCACGGCACGCCTCCTTCGTCGCCGGAATTAGTTTTTTTGGGTTTAATATTGTATCACGATCGTATGAATATACATTCGCAGTGTGACTGAATGAAAGATATGGTTTGAACGAACTTGCGTTTTTCTCTCTGAATGTACAGACTTATCAAACGATTTTCTTTAAAAAAACGTGAATGGTTTTTAAATATAAAACACTCATCGCAAACGTTTTAGATAGAACACCCGTATGCAAACCGATAGCTTCCCCAGGAAGCCAAGGGAAAATGTGCCGAGCAGGATTTGTGCAACTCTTGATCGCAAACGTTTTAGATAGAACATCAGTATGCAAACCGACAGCTTCCCTAGTAAACCAAGGGAAAATGTGCCGAGCAAGATTTGTGCAGCTCTTCATCGCAAACGTTTTAGATAGAACACCCGTATGCAAAGTGAGAAATATGGTCTTCCCCAGTAAGCCAAGGGAAAATTCGCCGCGCGGGATTTGTGCATCTCTTCAACCCAAACGGTTCAGATTGAATACGGTATGCAAAGCGAGACTTCACCGCTAAGCCAAGAGAAAATCTGGCACACATGATTTGTACATCCCTTCAACGCAAACGGTTTTTTCAGATGATCCGTGTGCAACCACATACAGACAATTTGACAGATTTGCATATGTCATATTGGGTATATTGCCATTTGTCAAACTGGAAAGATTGACATTTGTTGATCTAGTAACATTACCCTTTGTCAACTTTGTAACCCTGCCATTTGTCAAAATTTGCAGCTAAAAATCACTAGCACTATCTAATTTTGTAACTGAAATTCAGTAAGCATAGATTTCATTCATAGATTAAGCAGTCGTTCTTTATACAAACAGTTCAACTTGACAGCTGAACCGACCAAACCTTTCCCCAATTGTTGCCAACCACGTACTAAAATAGCTAGTTCAACTATATATACTAGCTAATTTTAAGTACATAGTACAGTTCAACAACTTCTATAGTCAGATGAACTGAACAAAATAGCCCCTAAATACTACTACGGAGGGGCTTTGTACTACTTCTAGTAGCCTCTCCTCTACCGAGCGCGCTCAGTAAGAGGTAGAGGAGGAGGAGCCTACTGACGAGCTGGACAACTGGAATACGTGCCTACCGCTGCTGCACCTTTAGCGACGCTCACCTCGAACCCCCTCTGCCACTCCAGACGACCCCTCTTGAAGCGACGGGACTCCTCGTAGATCTCCTCATTCTGCGCCTCTGCGACGGCATGTGCTGCGACCACGGTGGCGGTAAGACTCTTAGCGTGCTTGATCAGGCGCTCCTCCTCCTCCCGTAGGAACTCTATGTAGCGCGCAAGGTCGCTGACACACATGCGGGGCTCAACCTCCACCTCCCGCCTACGGGCGGCAGTGGCGGAGCAGGTGATGACCCCGGTGGTCGACGGTGGGCTGGCGGCCACGGCGGCCGACGGTGGGGTGACGGCCACAACGGCCACCTCCCGCCTTCGAGCCGCGGTAGCGGAGCAGGCGATGGCCCTGGCTTTTGACAGTGGTGTGGCGGCAGACGGTGGGGTGGCGGCAATGACGGCCGGCAACAGCTGACGACGGGCAGCGACGGCAGAGCGTGTGGTGGGTGTTGCGCTCACACCCAACAGGGATGCCACGCGCACTACACTGCACCAGGGACTGCGCCGCCGCGGTGTAGCCTCCCAGCTTGAGCTGTCCTCTGAGGATGGCGGAGTGGCTGAGCGACGACGACGCACCGGTGCCATTGGCGATTGTGGGAGAAGCAAACGAGATAAGCTATAGGGAGGGAGGGGAAAATGTGACGCAGGACTCGCCGGCCATGAGGGTTTATATAGCAGGCCGGTAAGCATTGGGATTTCGGGGGATTTCGCCGAGTCGGGTGGGAAGCTTGCGTGGCTATGCGTGGGAACCTGCACGGTTGCGCGGGAACGGGCTCACCGACGATTCATTGGCGCCACTTCGAGCCACAGTTTGGCCAAAAGAACGCCCCTACGCGCTGCTCAAGCTTGCGCTCCAAGCCGTCTGCGGCAGCGGTGTGAAAAGACGTGCGAGAGAAGGATGAAACGACATGTACACATATGTTTAATAAAAATACATTTGAGATTTAATTACCTACTACCCCCGTCCTGGTTTATAAGTCCTCTTTATATTTTTGTGCCAAATTTTGACTAGAGATTTAACCAATAAAATATGAATACGACATAAAGATTATATTGTTGGATTCGTATTTGAACATAGTTTCCAATTATATTATTTTTATAACATGTATTAACATTTTGTTAGTTAAATTTAAGGTCAAAATATGGCACATAATATAAAGGGGACTAATAGACCAAGACGGAGGTAGTAGCACACGGTCGCTCTCTACGCAGCGTCGCGAACGATTGTTCAACCACACTGTGATGTGGAATGCGACATAGTTTCACATCATGTCGCCGGCTCGCAACTGCCGGCCGGCTTGTAGACGACCATTCCCTGTGTGTTCAACTGCTCTATGTGTGTGGTTGCTCGCGGTTGAGGCTGCCGTGGCCCGCTCTGCTCGCGTCCCGCCGCGCGCGCTCTGCTCTCGCGTCCCTCCGGGCGCTCTGCCCGCGTCCCTCCATGCGCGCTGCTAGTGTTTGGGGCCAGCGCATGATCACGTACGTCCGTGCTACCATTATGCATGCGGTTGCGCCGGGCACGGCGCCACGATGCAGTTACCCGCTGCAAAAACTGCCATGCGGACGTGCCAAAAATCCAGGCTGGCCGGCCCCCATTTATTCCCGCGGCCATTTACCTTTCATCTCACGCGCCACACGACACAATAAGCACACCCACGACGACACATACAGAGAGGACATCCAGCGGTTCCAATGGCGCTCCCAGTGGCCGACGACGACAATGGGGGGTAGTTCACCACGCAACACGTAGTGGACACCCACGTGAGGGGGAAGGACCTCTAGGTGGTGTACACGAACGAGCCGTTCTCGGTGGAGAGCTCCATCCAAACTATGGAGCAGTTGCTTGCTGAGGACAAGTACCAAGTGATCAGCTTCGACCTCGAGTTCACCAGCGGTCGTGCCGGACAAGATCAGAAGGTTTTCGTCGCCCAGTTGTGCGTGTGACATGACGTCCTCGTCTACCACTACCACCTGGCCACAAGGCCTTGCGAGCGTTTCTGCAGGTTTATTGACAGCTCCGACTACAGTTTCGCTACAGTGGACACCACCAACGATCTAAAAGCGCTCAAGGTTTTGGGCTTGACCTGCCAGAATCTTGTCAACATCCGTGACCACTACAAGGTCTGGGGCAGCGACAACAACAAACAGAACTCCCTGGTTGACCTCGCCTCGGCCATCATCTAACTCCTACTACATGAAGATGAAGGATGGGAGCAAGAAGGACGAGAACGCCTGGCACAGTGCCTGGCATCAGACACTGGATGAAGAACACATCAAGTACGCGACCAAGGACGTGTACACAAGCTACGAGATGTACAGGCGGATCGTTGACATGAGGAAGTGTCTTTGTCCTGCCCCAGACGAGGGATCGAGCCACAGAGCAGTGGCGGGAGCGTCACAAGAAGTAGATGACTAGACGATCATTTCTCCTAGTTTAGAATGCATGCAATTGTTTATTGAGGTGTGTGCGAATGATCTGTATAGTCACTTATGTAATTGGATGTTTATTTTAGTTATATATATGTTGTTCTTCTATAGACAGAGCAAATCACACGGCTTATTAGCAGCAATCGTCTGTGTTATTATTGGTCTTCACACACATTTTGGATTACGGTCCTGTTTGCCGCGTATCACACACATCTTGTTCAGTTGAACTGTTTCTGTTGTCTTGGCTGATCACAAATAGTTCATCCGAGTGAACTGTATGCCCTCCATCGCAAACACCTTGATCTGGCTGACCGTTTCTATTGTGTTTCCTAATCGCACACAGTTCATCCTAGTGAACTGTATGCCGTATATCACACACGCCCTCATCTGGCTGACCATTTCGGTTGTTCTGGATCATCGCAAACAGTTTGTATGGATTAACCGTATGCCACACATCGCACACGCAGCTCTGATGTGAATCGTGTTTGATGTATGCGCCATCGCAAATAGTTTGTCTCTTTTTGACGGTTTTCTTATACCAGCGTTTGCGATTAATGCATCGCACATAGTTTCATCGAAGGGTCTCTGATTGGACTGTCGCGTTTGGACCATCCTGCAGTAGTGAGTATTAATGGTGGCCAAACCAGACAGTAGGTGCTTCACTGATCCTAGCTTGTGTGTCTCAAGGTCTTTCTGAGGAATAGGCTTGTACATGTTCTTCATGGAATTGTGGTCCATCTTGGGCTTTGCATACACATCAATATCGTTCTCTTCTTCTGGAGCACCAAGAAGAGCAACCCACTCAGAGAGGGTTGACTGGTATCTACTTCCCTCAGTCATCCACACCATCCTTCTGTGTGGATAGAAATGAGCGGTAGAATAGAATTGCATGGTCATCTCACCATTCCACTTGGTGAGCTTTTTCCCAACAAAATCATCAACACCAGCAATCCTGAAGCTCTCATGAACATGAGGGAAGTTGTCTTCATTCTCATTGATGTACTCCCAATCCACCCATTTCATGTCACTGACAATAGGCTTCTTATCTAGCAGCACTATTTCATAGAAATCTTCTTGCTCTCTTGTGTGAAAATAGTAGTCACAAGCATTCCTCCTTCTGACAGCATAGAGATCAGACAATCTCCATTGACGCAACCTTTATCCTTCCTCAACATCATGTTCTCTGCAATGGGATGAGCATTATCATGTTCTGGAATCTTGGGTCTCAACTTTCTGAGCACTAGTGGCTCATCATCAACAACAGCTTCAGGCATTGGGGCCTTGTTCTTTCTCACTTGTAGAAATATTTCTTGTAGACCTCTTGGGTGCTGGAGCTTTGGGTTTAGACTTGGAAGGGGCAGCAGTCTTCATTGCATCTGCCATGAGTTTCTGAGACTTGGCAGGAGGTGGATTAGCTGGCTCTTCCTCATCACTTTCTGGCATATCACCTCTCCTCATAGAGGTAGGTCTAAACACCACATTCACTGACTCTTTTTTCACTCTCTTTTTCTTTGGTGGCTCCTCCTCAGTGATCTTGTTCTTCTTGGACAAAGGAACCTTCCTTGCTGCAGTTCTTTCCATGGAGCTGGCAGATGGTTTAGCACTAGCAGTTGTGCCATACTCCTTTACAAGCACTATATTCTTCTTCTTTGATGTAGCTTCACTTGCAACAAAGTCCTCATCATCTGAGGTTCTCTTCTTTCTTGCCCTTGTAGCAGCTTTAGGCGGTTCTTGAGAACTCCTTTCTCCCTCATAATAGCTGCCCTTAGGACTAGAGCCTTCACTGAGATCAACATTAGCTTCTAAGGCATTCTGACTGTCACTAGCATCTGACGTCTTACAAGCTGACCCTGTGAATAGTTGGGTATGGGCAGAGTAGATGAGTCATCACAAAAAGTAGATAGTTTTGAAGAAAATTGAGTTCAAATCTTAGTTTCAAGGTTTCACAGAAGGCATTTCGGATCCACCGAGTTTATCATTTCGGTGATACCGAAGCACTTAATAGAAACATGAATCACAGTTTCGGTCAGACAGATATGTGGCTTGGTGTCTCCGATATGCTAGGGTTTCACTGAAACTTTACTTTTGGTCTCACCGATTAGTATAACTCAGTGGCACCGAGACATACTAGTGCAATGGCCTGGGCCAAATTGGTGACTCCAAAAATCTCAAATCGGTCGGTCCGAGATGCATTCGGTGGAAACTTAAACCTAAATTTTTTCCTTGAAACTAATCTATGGATTTTGCAGTGTATGAGAAGATTTCAATCCGTGGCAAGAATAATGGCAATCCATCCGTGCATTGAATCAGGAAGTAGAGCACGGAGGGGGTCGAATCTCACTCTAACTTGGTGGAGATCCTCTACGGCAGCAATGGCGGGAATGATTCCCATTGACGGCGACAGAATCCGGTGGCGAGGGCGCGCAGGAGATGAGGGCGACGATCCGGAGACCAGGGAGACGACAGCAACAGGGTGCGGGAACCGGACATTTGAAGAAATTTTCAATTGTACGGGCCGTGGAGTATATATACCCGTTTGCTGTTGGTGGCTTCGAGTGGAACAACTCGGTGGCACCAATATGTGTAAATGCAAGCAGTATAGCACATCGATGGCTCCGAAATGGTTCAACTCGGTGACACCGAGAAGGAAACTAGTGTGACGCCCTGGCTTAATCGTGCACTAATCATACACGCAAATGCACATGATCAAGCCTAAGGACTCACTTGAAGATATCACAACACAACTCTAAAACATAAATAAAGGCATACAAGCATTATATTACAAGCCAGGGCCTCGAGGGCTCGAATACATAATCTTGATGCCAAACAAGCATCAGTGAAAGCGTTAGATATCTGAGTACAGACATAAGACAGAGAGATAAGCCTTTAACAAGGCGGGACAAAACAAAAGCTACGATCGAAAGGCGCAGGCCTCCTGCCTGGGACCCTCCGATCCTACTCCTGGTCGTCAGCCAGCTCGTAGTAGTAACTACCCTCGGGGTAGTAGTAGTAGTCATCGGCATGAGGAACTGTCTCAGGGACTCCGTCATCTGATCGCATCAAATGGATATGGGGAGAAAACGAAAGCAAAGCAACCGTGAGTACTCATCCGAAGTACTCAGCAAGCAAGGATCTACACTACATATGCAACATTATCAAAGGGAGGTTGAATATGTGGACTGGGCTACAGAAATGCCAGAATAGAGAGGAAGGCCTAGTCCTATTGAAGACTAGCATCTTCAGCATCTTCATCGGTCTTGCAGCATTAGAAGAGTGCAGATTAGCATAATGTAAAGTAGTAGTAGTATCAAGTAACAGTCACGCCCAGAGATCCTTTCTCGACTCCCTGCGAGAAAGCGATCCCAGAGCCACATATCCAGGTACCATCCCAAGTTCTAGTTGTACCGATCGGGATACAACTCCGAGTGTCCTTTACCGTAGGACCGGCTATCGATAGATGTTTTCTTCCCTGCACGGGTGCACCAACTTACCCACCACGCTCGCTTAACTCCGGCTGGACACGCTTTTCTGGGTCATGCCCGGCCTCGGCCAAACGACACACCGCAGCCCTACCTAGAGCTCAGCAGAGAGGTCCCCACCGATCTACCTCCTAAGCGCTCAGGGGTCTTGGGCCATCGCCCTGTGCACTCCGGGTCATTGCGAGCAGGGTGGATACCAGCACCGCCTCGAATGGCCGGCACGATCCGACCTTGCCGCACTGCTTAACTAGACGTCTGATAGAGCTTTCGGCTGATGCTACGATGCAGAGTGCCCATAACTATTCCCACGTGATGGTTAGTGCTATTAGGCCGTAAGCCTGCTCGGATCAAATATCCAAATCGTTAGAGGACTAGGGACTTGCGGTAACGAGTAGAGACTCACGATCAATGTGACCCCGTCGCCCCGTCTTGAGGACTTGCTGCAAGGGCTAAGAATGCCCGGCCGCGCCTCATATTTATCTCACGGGTAACCTCCCATCATTCGCGGGTACCCCTCAGGGTCGACCCGCCTTTCCAAGTATCAGTTGTAAAGTCCAAGTATCCGTGTGTCCATATCATCAACGGAATCCGAGGTATCACCCTCATTGGATTCCTACTCGATGTATCTATCAAGGTGAACTCGGAGGAATCGCCCTCGATGGGTTCACACTCGAGATGTTGCACGATAGCGTCGTTAACGGGAATGGTGAAGGAGGAATGACCCTCGAGGACCACAACCGATGAACTAACCTACAAGGTTAACATCAGAAGTGCTAACGAGGTATCACCCTCGGCACTCGATAGTAACCTAGTAGTGTCGTACAACTAAGAGGGTGAAGTGCGGTGCCGGGGCCTGGTCTTCGATTCCGTTGATCGGGTCTTCTGATAATCCAGCGGGGCAGTTGGGACAAGGTGGGTATCTAACGGGTCACCAACCAGCCTATACTAAGCAGTTTGAAATAGGCAGGTAAGGTAACAATAAGCAAGTTACAAAAGCAGGCTATGCATCAGAGTAGGAGCAAACAGTAACAGTAGCAAAATCTAATGCAAGCAGGAGAGAATAGAATGGTTGATATTGGGATGCTCAAGGGGGGGCTTGCCTGGTTGCTCGGCGGCAAAGGAAGGGTCGTTAGTGGGGTCGTCGATCTCTGGAGCTCCGTCGGTACCGGGCTCTATCGAGAGAGAAGAGGGGGAGGAAACAGTATAAATACATGGCAACAAAAGCAATCACATAGCTAGGCACGGTAATACACAATGCCGGGGTGTTCTAACGCAGCTCTACGCAAGTTAGTCGGAGCAGGAAATTATCCGGAAGTGTTCTCCCAGCTCCGGGTGATTATCAAATAGAAGAAACGGAGGGGAAAGTTCCATGTTCATCATGCTAGAGGCATGTGACAGGTATGAGGAAGGCATATTCGGATTTGTCTCGTCGTTCTGAGCAACTTTCATGTAGAAAACTTTTTCATCCGAGTTACAGTTATTTTTCTATGAATTATTAAAGATTTAAACAATTCCTGAAATTATTATTAAATCTAAAATAGAGTTATTGCATTAGCATGACGTCATCATGACATCAGCAATCAACTAAGTTGACCAGGGTCAACCCTGACATGTGGGGCCGATCTGTCATAGACTTAGTTAATTAAACAGATTTTAATTTAAACTAATCTAGTACATTAGGCTAATTAAGCAAGGTTATTTTAAAAAAGTTAATTAATTAATTAACTACCTATTTTATTATTATTATTATATTATTATTATTATTTTTAAGTGGGCTGGGCCCAGTTGTCAGTGTCTAATTAGACTAGCTAATTTGATTACCAACTAACCTAATCCAATTAAGCACTAAAAGGGCCGGCCTCTTGGACAGAGTCTGTAGTAGCAGCGATGCATCAGGCAAAGCAAGCAACAGCGGGTTCAGGTAGAGCAAGCAGCAGCAAGTAACGCAGCAGCAAGCAAGGCAGTAGCAGTTAGCAGCAGTAGCAAGCAAAGCAGCGGCAGCGGCACAAGCAGCAGCAACAGCAGCGGCGGCAACAGGCAGCTGAGACGCGCGCGAGAGGCAGCGGCGAGAGGGCGCGGGTGCTGGCCGCGGCCAGGCAGGAGCAGGCGAGCAGGAAGCGCGGTGGTGCAGGCGAGCGGGGCAAGGCGCGGGGCGGCTGGGAGTAGTGGCGGGGTGAGGCTGGCCGGGGCGGCCGGGATCGAGGGAGGAAGCGGATGCGCCTGGGCCTACGCGGCGCGCACGCGGAGGTGAGAGCTCCCGCTGGGAGCAGCTGCATTAGCGAGCAGGGAACGGGCGCCGCGGCCACGCGCGGGCGTACACGCGTGAGGGTGCGAGCAGGGGTGCGCAGAGAGCGCCCGGGGCAAGCCGCAGTAGCGGGCGCGTGCGGGACGGCTGCGGTGTGCGCCCAAGGCGAGGGCGGCCATGGATGGGGACCAACAAGCTCGGGAACGACGGCAAACGGTGACGAATCGACATGCAGAAGAGGTGGAATCGAATGGGTTGCTCACAGCGGGGTCGAGAAGGGACTCAGGGGAGCTTGGCGTGGTCGTAGTGCGACAAATCGACGGAGACGATGGTGGCGACCGGCGGGGAGAAGACGGAGCGCTGGCGTCGATGCAGCATCGATCCGGACCGATCCAGCCTCATAGTCGTGCTTGAAGTGGACGACCTTCCTCCTGGGCACGGCTTCATGGCGTAGGAAGGGCGAAGAGCACGCAGACAAGGTCGTTCATGGAGGCGGCGGTTGGGGTGTGTTCAGATCGAGACTAGGGAGCGAGAGAAGATGGATCTGGGAGGGGGGAGAGAGGCCAGAGGGAGGAGGGAGGAGGAGAGGGGAGGTGATTGGGGAAGTGAGTGGGGGAGGGACTGGAGGCGCCACGGGGAGGCTTATCCCCACGGCGAGGCCGGCGAGGTGGTCGGGGTCGACCTCGCCCCTGTAGCGACTGGTCGGGGGAACAGGATGAGCGACCGTGGAGGGGGTTGGGCTGGCTGGGCCACCCAGGGGGCTTCTCTCTCTTTTGTTTATATTTTTGTTTTAGTTTTACTTAATTTTTAGTTTTAAAAAATATAATGTTAGCACCTAAATTAGTATTTATTATTAGGCTACTGCCATAATTAAGTTGGTACATTAATTAAATAGTTTGCATTTATTTATTATTATTGAAACATTTAATAATTGTTTTAGCCACTGCATAAATTGTTCTAGGGCATTAAACCACTATGTAAAAAAATGTTGGTTCACCAACAAAATTACTTAGGGATTATGTGCCACATGGGTTGAACATTTTAGTTTTGACATTTGAAAACTTTTAAAGTTTGACTTGATTTTAAATTTGAATTTGAACGGGGTTTGAATCAATGCGAGTTTATCAACAGTAAACATGGTGACGTGGCACCATTAACAGGGGTTTACTGTAGCTTAATTATCCAGGCGTCACAATTCTCCTCCACTACAAGAAATCTCGTCCCGAGATTTAAGTGGGGAAGTAAAAGGTAACTTCGGGAGAACTGACCCTTATAGGGTTAATTATCTGGTGAACAATGGAGGGAGTGTGGCAGAAGTATCTCTCGAGTTGAAACTTCAGAAAACATTGGGAGCAAAGTATGAATGCACAATAGGAAGTTTCAAGCGAATGGACAAACGATCGATACATGAACAAAGTGTGAGAAGGGGGTTCAGAGTATCAGGAATAGATCACCTCTCGGAGGGTGACTCGTGATAACACACAAAGTCAGGTGCATAGGATACTTCGGAATTAAGAATGTACAGGAGAGTCAGGTTCCGATCCTGTGGAACTGTGGGGGGGGGGGGGGTTCGATCAAAAGTAGGGAGAATGGTGACATCTTACCGGTCACGACAACAAGGTATGTCAGAGGATAGTCTGTCAGTTATGTCGGTAACAACGTCGGTACTAGGAGCGAAGAGAACCATTTTCCTGCTCGTAAGAATGAAGCGGACCAATAAGGCAAAGTTCTCGTCCATCGGTGGTTACCAGAATGTCATCAACAATAGTAACAGGGTCTCACTGACCGAATTGTACTTCGAGGTGTTTTCATAAGCAGGGAATTATTTCTGCTTATATGATGTAGATCACAAGAAAAGGTTAAACAAACCAATGGAAAGGAGCAATGATTAATTGATTATTCAAATTAGCCAATGGGAAGGAAAATGTGTTTGCACACAAGAACTAGGGGTATATCATTTCCCAAGGATAAATGGAGCATGACACACCTGATAGATTAGCAAGTCCAAAAGCATTTAGATAAAGGGGCGAGGAAAGAATCATGTTATTATCCATGCAACGGTGTTTGGATAATTGATCGAGAAACATTGGACAATGTGCTTCCAATGTTCCTGTTGGTATTCAGAATACCACAGTCATGCTTCGAGGTAGCAATAACATGGTGTTTCAAGTAAGGGTTGGAGTTGAAGATCACAAGAGTTACTCAAGAAACAATTGCGAAAACAGCAAGGAGCTCAAAGTATAACCAAGACATGATCAAACATGTGTTGGAAAGAATACAAGAGTGTTGTCGGTGATACCACAAATCATCGAGGGACAAGAATGGTATTTCTAGCCATGAATTCAGTTGACATCTCTGAAGAAACCAAAGTGTTGACGGTGATCATGACAATTTTGTCAAGAGACTCCATGAAGATTCCATCGAGCAGCGATGACATCAAGCAAAAGGAATGATGCAACGAAAGGTTATTGGAACCACGGTTAAGTCACAAGCTCGAAATCAAGCTTATTGTTTGAGGTGAAATGACAAGATGAGGAAGATCGACGTAAGCTTCGCTCATCGTCGGAATTTGTGCTCCGGGAATAAGGACCAGGTGGCACAGTTAAAGGTTGGCACGATAAGATATAGCCGATCAGGCTAGGAATGATGCGATGGGGTATTAAACTTCCCAGTAACAAAGTACTAGGAGTGCTGAATCACCGAGCGGAATCGTTTCATTGTTCGGTGGTCTCGGTTGAAGACAACCCATAACCCATGGAGTGACTATGACAGGGAATGGTATCATTCCATCGGAAAAATTCATAGGACATAGTACAATAGGATGATATCCTCGAGATAGTAGGGGGTAAAGCTCGAGGTAGTTCAATATAGAGGTTGGACAGGTATATCGATTCGCAGAAGACAAGTGCTTTATCTTGTCCACGAAATGGGATCAAAGAAGATCAATCATGGTCGGAGCCACGATTGCAAAGGATCAAAGCAAAATACAAGATGAATTTATAACAAGGGATTATCATTTTTTTACGAGCAGCTTCCATGATAAGTTCTACATCGGGTCCATGGGCATGAACACAAAGGTTCAAGGTCGACTCCCACTTCTTCAATGCAAATCCTTTCATTCACTTCTCGCTTTTAATGAAGTTGAAATGTTGAAAATTTATCTGGCGTAACACCAGTAGTGAGTGACCCGTAGAAGTTTCTGGGTTCTCGCAGATGGCAGAAGCATAGATACAACCCGTCGGGACAATTTTACGAATCCATACAACCATCAACCAAAGCAAGGGATGCGAGTTCGAAAGCAGAGTATCGAAGTCAAAGCAGATGATACCATTTACTGGAGGTACTAAATACCAAGGAAAGAGCTCATAAAATGTTTGAATACGAAGGATACTATCGGATATTAATCCAACAAAAGATCAGGTAGACGACAAAGGATCTGACGGTGGTAGCGGTACCCAAACAGAAGAAGAAGGGATGCAAAGGAATCGGTATATGGGAACATCTGAATAAGCCGAAGCTTGAATACGAAGGGTTTATGATTCCAAAATTGGGGGATCAGAGGCAGACGCTCTGATAAAAAGAAGAGTATGTTGAATAGAATTAGATGGCCAATCCATCAAGGATTGATTTACCGAGAACCAATTCATGTCCAGAATGTCGTCAGAGCCGGAAGGATGAATTAGTAGGAAACAATTGATGATTGCTACTATTCACAACCATTTCGAATCGAGGGACTCTAGATGATAATGACAATGGACGTCAATGAATACTGCTAGTCGTATGGAATTAACCATAATGCAAGCAGGCAAGGAAATTCAAGAGCAGTAGGGTGCAGAGAATTTTCGGAAGATCGATTAACAATGGGAAGGATGTTGCGAAGCACATGATCAACTAGGGATGGACGAATCCCTGATAAGTGTGAGGAATTATCCGCAGTGAAAAAGAAGCTGCACGACAGTAGGCTCAAAGGATTCCCAGATTAATGAGGGATAATTCAGGGTAACTCGTACATAAAGGAGTAACTGGGAATGAAGATACAAATGGCAAAGATGTGTAGCTGTTCACGGTGATCATCGGTAGTAGGGAACTTGCAAGAGCAGTGGGCATAAGGGTCTCGGGAACTTCGAGGAGTATCTTCGGAGTCTTCTGATGAACTAAGCGATCATCTGGCATGCGGGGCTCTCCGGGAGGAAGCGGTTACAAGAACCTAGTGTTAGAGTTAGCAAAATCTTTAACCTGAAAGGAAATGAGATCAGATTCCCAGAGTATAGACAAGAAATAAAAGATCCTAATACCACCCAGTTGGCGACGTGGGCCCGTGAGCCACACAGCCATGTTAGTAAAATAGTTTTGGACCACTAGACTCAACATCGGCCAAGAAGTTGGAAAGGGGGTTTCCTACAGGCAGTCGGCTCTGATACCAACCTGTGATGCCCCGGCTTAATCGTGCACTAATCATACACGCAAATGCACACGATCAAGCCTAGGGACTCACTTGAAGATATCACAACACAACTTTAAAACATAAATAAAGGCATACAAGCATTATATTACAAGCCAGGGCCTCGAGGGCTCAAATACATAATCTTGATGCCAAACAAGCATCAACGAAAGCGTTAGATATCTGAGTACAGACATAAGATATAGAGATAAGCCTTTAACAAGGCGGGACAAAACAAAAGCTACGATCGAAAGGCGCAGGCCTCCTGCCTGGGACCCTCCGATCCTACTCCTGGTCGTCGGCCAGCTCGTAGTAGCAACCACCCTCGGGGTAGTAGTAGTAGTCGTCGGCATGAGCAACTATCTCAGGGACTTCGTCATCTGGTCGCATCAAATGGATATGGGGAGAAAAAGAAAGCAAAGCAACCGTGAGTACTCATCCGAAGTACTCAGCAAGCAAGGATCTACACTACATATGCAACATTATCAAAGGGAGGCTGTATATGTGGACTGGGCTGCGGAAATGCCAGAATAGAGAGGAAGGCCTAGTCCTATCGAAGACTAGCATCTTCAGCATCTTCATCGGTCTTGCAGCATTAGAAGAGTGCAGATTAGCATAATGTAAAGTAGTAGTAGTATCAAGTAACAGTCACGCCCAGAGATCCTTTCTCGACTCCCTGCGAGAAAGCGATCCCGGAGCCACATATCCAGGTACCATCCCAAGTTCTAGTTGTACCGATCGGGATACAACTCCGAGTGTCCTTTACCGTAGGACCGGCTATCGATAGATGTTTTCTTCCCTGCACGGGTGCACCAACTTACCCACCACGCTCGCTTACCTCCGGCCGGACACACTTTTCTGGGTCATGCCCGGCCTCGGCCAAATGACACACCGCAGCCCTACCTAGAGCTCAGCAAAGAGGTCCCCGTGGGTCTACCTCCTCAGCGCTCAGGGGTCTTGGGCCATCGCCCTATGCACTCCGGGTCGTTGCGAGCAGGGTGGATACCAGCACCGCCTCGAATGGCCGGCACGATCCGACCGTGCCGCACTACTGAACTGGACGTCTGACAGAGCTTTCGGCTGATGCTACGATGCAAAGTGCCCATAACTATTCCCACATGATGGTTAGTGCTATCAGGCCGTAAGCCTGCTCGGATCAGATATCCAAATCGTTAGAGGAGTAGGGGCTTGCGGTAATGAGCAGAGACTCACGATCGATGTGACCCCGTCGCCCCGTCTCGAGGACTTGCTGCAAGGGCTAAGAATGCCCGGCCGCGCCTCGTATTTATCTCACAGGTAACCTCCCATCATTCGCGGGTACCCCTCAGGGTCGACCCGCCTTTCCAAGTATCAGTTGTAAAGTCCAAGTATCCGTGTGTCCATATCATCAACGGAATCCGAGGTATCACCCTCGTTGGATTCCTACTCGATGTATCTGTCAAGGTGAACTCGGAGGAATCACCCTCGATGGGTTCACACTCGAGATGTTGCACGACAGCATCGTTAATGGAAGTGGTGAAGGAGGAATCACCCTCGAGGATCAGAACCGATGAACTAACCTACAAGGTTAACATCAGAAGTGCTGACGAGGTATCACCCTCGGCACTCGATAGTAACCCAGTAGTGTCGTACAACTAAGGGGGTGAAGTGCGGTGCCGGGGCCTGGTCTTCGATCCCGTTGATCGGGTCTTCTGATAATCCAGCGGGGCAGTTGGGACAAGGAGGGTCTCTGACGGGTCACCAACCAACCTATACTAAGCAGTTTGAAATAGGCAGGTAAGGTAACAATAAGGAGGTTACAAAAGCAGGCTATGCATCAGAGTAGGAGCAAACAGTAACAGTAGCAAAATCTAATGCAAGAAGGAGAGAATAGAATGGGCGATATCGGGATGCTCAAGGGGGGGGGGCTTGCCTGGTTGCTCGGCGGCAAAGGCAGGGTCGTTAGTGGGGTCATCGATCTCTGGAGCTGCGTTGATACCGGGCTCTATCAAGAGAGAAGAGGGGTAGGAAACAGTATAAATACATGGCAACAAAAGCAATCACATAGCTAGGCACGGTAATACACAGTGCCGAGGTGTTCTAACGTAGCTCTACGCAAGTTAGTCGGAGCAGGAAATTATCCGGAAGTGTTCTCCCAGCTCCGGGTGATTATCGGACAAAAGAAATGGAGGGGAAAGTTCCATGTTCATCATGCTAGAGGCATGTGATAGGTATGAGGAAGGCATATTCGGATTCGTCTCGTCGTTCTGAGCAACTTTCATGTAGAAAACTTTTTCATCCGAGTTACGGTTATTTTTCTATGAATTATTAAAGATTTAAACAATTCTTGAAATTATTATTAAATCTAAAATAGAGTTATTGCATCAGCATGACATCATCATGACATCAGCAGTCAACTAAGTTGACCAGGGTCAACCCTGACATGTGGGGCCGATCTGTCATAGACTTAGTTAATTAAACAGATTTTAATTTAAACTAATCTAGTACATTAGGCTAATTAAGCAAGGTTATTTAAACAAAGTTAATTAATTAATTAACTACCTATTTAATTAATTATTATTTTATTATTATTTTTTAAGTGGGCTAGGCCCACTTGTCAGTGTCTAATTAGACTAGCTAATTAGATTACCAACTAACCTATTCCAATTAAGCACTAAAAGGGCCGGCCTCTTGGACATAGTCTGTAGTAGCAGTGATGCATCAGACAAAGCAAGCAACAGCGGGTTCAAGTAGAGCAAGCAGCAGCAAGTAACGTAGCAGCAAGCAAGGCAATAGTAGTTAGCGGCAGTAGCAAGCAAAGCAGCGGCAGCGGCACAAGCAGCAGCAACAGCGGCGGCGACAACAGGCAGCTGAGACGCGCGCGAGAGGCAGCGGCGGAAGGGCGCGGGCACTGGCCGCGGCCAGGCAGGAGCAGGTGAGCAGGAAGCGCGGCGGCGCAGGCGAGCGGGGCAAGCGCGGGGCGGCTGGGAGTAGTGGCGGGGTGAGGCTGGCCGGGGCGGCCGGGATCGAGGGAGGAAGCGGACGCGCCTGGGCCTACGCGACGCGCGCGCGGAGGTGAGAGCTACCACTGGGAGCAGCGGCGTTGGCGAGCATGGGAACGGGCGCCGTGGCCACGCGTGGGCGTAAGGGTGTGAGGGCGCGAGCAGGGGTGCGCAGAGCGCGCCCGGGGCAAGCCGCAGCAGCGGGCGCGTGCGGGACGGCTGCGGTGTGCGCCTAAGGCGAGGGCGGCCACGGATGGGGACCAACAAGCTAGGGAACGATGGCGAACGGTGACGAATCGACGTGCAGGAGAGGGGGAATCGAATGGGTTGCTCACAGCTGGGTCGAGAAGGGACTCAGGGGAGCTTGGCGTGCTTGTAGTGCGACGAATTGACGGAGACGGTGGTGGCGACCGGCGGGGAGAAGACAAAGCGCTGGCGTCGATGCAACATCGATCCAGACCGATCCGGCCTCGTAGTCGTGATAGAAGTGGACGACATTCCTCCTGGGCACGGCTTCATGGCGTAGGAAGGGCGAAGAGCACGCAGACGAGGTCGTTCATGGAGGCGGCGGTTGGGGTGTGTTCAGATCGAGACTAGGGAGCGAGAGAAGATGGATCTGGGAGGGGGAGAGAGGCCAGAGGGAGGAGGAGAGGGCAGGAGAGAATAGAATGGTTGATATTGGGATGCTCAAGGGGGGGCTTGCCTGGTTGCTCGGCGGCAAAGGAAGGGTCGTTAGTGGGGTCGTCGATCTCTGGAGCTCCGTCGGTACCGGGCTCTATCGAGAGAGAAGAGGGGGAGGAAACAGTATAAATACATGGCAACAAAAGCAATCACATAGCTAGGCACGGTAATACACAATGCCGGGGTGTTCTAACGCAGCTCTACGCAAGTTAGTCGGAGCAGGAAATTATCCGGAAGTGTTCTCCCAGCTCCGGGTGATTATCAAATAGAAGAAACGGAGGGGAAAGTTCCATGTTCATCATGCTAGAGGCATGTGACAGGTATGAGGAAGGCATATTCGGATTTGTCTCGTCGTTCTGAGCAACTTTCATGTAGAAAACTTTTTCATCCGAGTTACAGTTATTTTTCTATGAATTATTAAAGATTTAAACAATTCCTGAAATTATTATTAAATCTAAAATAGAGTTATTGCATTAGCATGACGTCATCATGACATCAGCAATCAACTAAGTTGACCAGGGTCAACCCTGACATGTGGGGCCGATCTGTCATAGACTTAGTTAATTAAACAGATTTTAATTTAAACTAATCTAGTACATTAGGCTAATTAAGCAAGGTTATTTTAAAAAAGTTAATTAATTAATTAACTACCTATTTTATTATTATTATTATATTATTATTATTATTTTTAAGTGGGCTGGGCCCAGTTGTCAGTGTCTAATTAGACTAGCTAATTTGATTACCAACTAACCTAATCCAATTAAGCACTAAAAGGGCCGGCCTCTTGGACAGAGTCTGTAGTAGCAGCGATGCATCAGGCAAAGCAAGCAACAGCGGGTTCAGGTAGAGCAAGCAGCAGCAAGTAACGCAGCAGCAAGCAAGGCAGTAGCAGTTAGCAGCAGTAGCAAGCAAAGCAGCGGCAGCGGCACAAGCAGCAGCAACAGCAGCGGCGGCAACAGGCAGCTGAGACGCGCGCGAGAGGCAGCGGCGAGAGGGCGCGGGTGCTGGCCGCGGCCAGGCAGGAGCAGGCGAGCAGGAAGCGCGGTGGTGCAGGCGAGCGGGGCAAGCGCGGGGGCGGCTGGGAGTAGTGGCGGGGTGAGGCTGGCCGGGGCGGCCGGGATCGAGGGAGGAAGCGGATGCGCCTGGGCCTACGCGGCGCGCACGCGGAGGTGAGAGCTCCCGCTGGGAGCAGCGGCATTAGCGAGCACGGGAACGGGCGCCGCGGCCACGCGCGGGCGTACACGCGTGAGGGTGCGAGCAGGGGTGCGCAGAGAGCGCCCGGGGCAAGCCGCAGTAGCGGGCGCGTGCGGGACGGCTGCGGTGTGCGCCCAAGGCGAGGGCGGCCATGGATGGGGACCAACAAGCTCGGGAACGACGGCAAACGGTGACGAATCGACATGCAGAAGAGGTGGAATCGAATGGGTTGCTCACAGCGGGGTCGAGAAGGGACTCAGGGGAGCTTGGCGTGGTCGTAGTGCGACAAATCGACGGAGACGATGGTGGCGACCGGCGGGGAGAAGACGGAGCGCTGGCGTCGATGCAGCATCGATCCGGACCGATCCAGCCTCATAGTCGTGCTTGAAGTGGACGACCTTCCTCCTGGGCACGGCTTCATGGCGTAGGAAGGGCGAAGAGCACGCAGACAAGGTCGTTCATGGAGGCGGCGGTTGGGGTGTGTTCAGATCGAGACTAGGGAGCGAGAGAAGATGGATCTGGGAGGGGGGAGAGAGGCCAGAGGGAGGAGGGAGGAGGAGAGGGGAGGTGATTGGGGAAGTGAGTGGGGGAGGGACTGGAGGCGCCACGGGGAGGCTTATCCCCACGGCGAGGCCGGCGAGGTGGTCGGGGTCGACCTCGCCCCTGTAGCGACTGGTCGGGGGAACAGGACAAGCGACCGTGGTGGGGGTTGGGCTGGCTGGGCCACCCAGGTGGGCTAGGCCCAGGGGGCTTCTCTCTCTTTTGTTTATATTTTTGTTTTAGTTTTACTTAATTTTTAGTTTAAAAAAATATAATGTTAGCACCTAAATTGGTATTTATTATTGGGCTACTGCCATAATTAAGTTGGTACATTAATTAAATAGTTTGCATTTATTTATTATTATTAAAACATTTAATAATTGTTTTAGCCACTGCATAAATTGATCTAGGGCATTAAACCACTATGTAAAAAAATGTTGGTTCACCACCAAAATTACTTAGGGATTATTTGCCACATGGGTTGAACATTTTAGTTTTGACATTTGAAAACTTTTAAAGTTTGACTTGATTTTAAATTTGAATTTGAACGGGGTTTGAATCAACGCGAGTTTATCAACAGTAAACGTGGTGATGTGGCACCATTAACAGGGGTTTCCTGTAGCTTAATTATCCGGGCGTCACAACTAGATCAATCTAAATGATTTCGGTTTGACCGAGTTTGAGTGAGTTGGTCCAACCGAAAACAAGTTGAAGGTTTTGAGTTCAGTCCTTCTCACTACAAAAAAAATACACTTTCGTGATGATACGTGTTTGTCACAGTAGGTCACGTTTTATGTCATGCATATACATCCATGACGATTTTATGACAGAATCAAGATAGTCATACCTATGCTGTCGTAGAAGTGTTCCATGACAATACCAAAATTATCATCATGGAAGTGTCCACTTCCATGAAGATAAATGGCACGTCATGGAAGTGCTTTCGTCAAGGGTAACCGACACGTGGCATCCACCGTAACGGGTCTCCGTTAAGCTATCGGGTCCGGTTTTGGATCCAATAACCCATTAACAGCAACGACCAATGGCGATTTTCCACGTGTAAAATTCTCATTGGCCGAAAGAACCATGTGTGAACTCCGCGTTGGGGCAGATGTCATCCAACGATTGGACGGGACGTGCCTATGATACGTTGACACGTGGATCAGCCCAACAGTGGCTCATTTAGGTCAAAAGGCCGGCCCATTTGACTTGTTCAAAAGGTGGCGGGCCGGCCCATGGAAAGCCTATTAACGGCTTGTTCGCATATAGCCCATTTACAGCCCACTAACTCATGCCCATTATGGCCTATCCGAATTTGGCCCAGTAGCCTCATCTGGGTCGTCCAATATGATTCCAGCCCATTGTAACTTCTAGCCCATGTATGGCCCATGATTTCCTTCGGCCCATATGAGGCCCTTTGAACTCTAGGCCCATTAAAGGCCCATGGTGAAACTGGCCCATAATGAACAGTGTATAGCTTTACACCCATTAACGGCCCGTTATTCCATTGGGCCGTTTCCAGCCCATATGATCTTTCGGCCTTCTAAGGGCCCATTTGTTCTTGGGCTCATTTCCAGCCTTCGATTACTTACGGTCTGTTACTGGCCTGTTCCGCTTGAGGGCCAAATCCAGCCCGTGGTTACAGTCGGCCCATTTGTGGCCCGTTAATCCGTTGGGCTGTTTCCATAGCGTCATCAAATACGGCCCATTAACGACCCGTTCTGCCTATCGATAGAATTAAGCCCGTTATACATATCGGCCTATTAAGGACCCGTTATGCTCGGGCCATAAACTGACGATTCTAGCCCGTTTACGGCCCATATTGCGATCAGTTAATGGTCCACAAATAAGTACGGCCCATGTTTGGCCAATCGATCGGCCCGTAGAAGGCCCATTGATTCTACGGCCCGTAGAAGGCCCATTGTTTCTATGGCTTGTAGAAGGTCCATGGATCCTACGGCCCGTAGAAGGTCCATGGATCCTACGGCCCATAGAAGGCCCATGGTCACCACAGCAGGTAGCGGGACCATGGTTACAATGGTCCGTATGTTGCCCATGGTTATTGTGGCCTAGTTTTAAAAAATATTTTATTGTGGCCACTAGCAAACCGCGGAAAAATAACTGCAGTGACTACAACCAAACAAATAAACAAGACAATAAGGAAAAAATAAGCAAGCAACTTACGCTAGGCTATTACGGCTATTACACATATTACATCCACTGGGCATCAAAGTTCGCCACCAGTGCGAATATGGGGAACAAAGCAGCATATTACATACACTGGGTGTCTAAATTGGCCACCAGTGCAAATAAACGTGGCAGCAAAACAAGTCCAGAACTGAAACCACTTCAGAAGAGCTCAAGAAACAATATCCTGGAAACCCACCATGCTGACAAGATGCTTGGCAAGTTTATTAGCTTTCTCTTGTTTGGCGCTTAAATCCTCCAGTGCTTGCTGTTGCACCAGAAAGTATGCATCTGAATTCTGCAGGGACTACCTCGGTCCTTCGGCTTCCTGTCGCAGCACATCTAATCGATGTCTTTCAACTTGAAGTTGAGACTCAAGAAGCCGAACTGATTCAAGCAGCGAGTTTGAAGAGCTTGTGCCAGCAGTAGTGGCCAGTAACTCAAACACTACATCAAGACAGGACTTTGGGGTTGTCTCACTATCTTCAAGATAGTTTTTATCAGCTTTCTTGGAGACCAACAGGGATGTCTCACTATCTTGAACCTTATCTGCATTACTTCCTTTACCATTGCATAACGGGGTACTCTTCTCCAATATTTTGTCCGCATTCTAAAAGAGAAACAAGCAGACACATCACAGGTTTACCATGTTGTATATGAAACTCATTTTGGTAAACCAGTTCAGTAGTAAGGTGGACAGGATAACAGCATGAAACAAACATATGTCTATGTAGTATGGTCACCGTATGGTCTATATCATTCTAGTTTATGTTGCCAAATCAAGATAGAGATAGTTCAAATCATATCTGTTTAAGACAAAGCACCATAGACAGAATATAAGTGTGGGAAACTACACAACACTAACAACACTTGTAATGTGCATGGCATGAGAACATAACTGTTTATTCAATTGAAACTGAAATCAACATAGAGCAAGTTACAACAACAAACTAGTTAAAGAAACAGGTTTAAAACATACCTGTTGCGCCATTGGAGTTTCAATTCCATCCTTCAAATTTGAAATTAGTTGGTATGAGTAAATACAGTGATGCAAGAGCAAAGGAGTATGAACCATAGCTACAGAACCTGACCTGAGAACAATTCTTCTTCTACTTTAAGCTTTGAGTTGGGGTTCGGAGTGGTGGTCCTCGTGCTTTGGGCACTACAGTTGCCTTACTAACTGCTCGTGTTTGCGTGTTGTGTGGTGGAGATGGTGCTGTGTCAACTGGAACTGGGTTACTATCTGCTGGGGTTGGGGTTAGAAGGGGTGTAGCTGGTTCTCTGTCCAACTGGGTAGGGGTACAATCTGCGAGAGTCTGGGTTATGTGTGGTGGGGCTGGTTCTTGGCCAAGTACAACCGTGGTTCTATCTGCATCGACTGGTAGCACTATCTTTTCTGAAGACCGTGTTGTTACTCCCTTAGATACTGCCATCACCCCCTCCAATTCAAATGGCTGATAAAAAATAAAAGTAATTGAATGTACAGACATTGTATGATAGACAGGTGCAATGGATAGTGGGGAATAAAAGAGGGCGTGAAATAATTCACATTTATGTTGTCTAACCAAACAGGATAGCATGACACAATTTCACATATATGATGGCTAACTAAACAGGATAGCATGACACAATTTCACATATATGATGGCTAACTAAACAGGATAGAAAGTCATAATTCAAAATATGATGACTATGTAAACAGGATGACATGATATAACTATATGATGTGTTTATTAAATAGGTTGGCATGCCATAATTCACATACAATGCGCCTATGGAAACATGATGGCATGATATAATTCATGGATAGAATGACATAATTCAAAATATGATGACTATGTAAACATGATGAGATGATATAACAATATTATGTCTTTAGAAAATGGTTTGGCATGCCATAATTCAGATACATGCTGTCTATGTAAACATCATGGCATGATATAATTCAAATATATGATTTATATAATAAGCAAGTGAGCAGAGGGCAATCGCATATATGATGTGTCAACTAAGCAGATGGCATTTAATATTGTGTATATGATGTAAAAACTAAGCATTACAAGACAACATATGCATGATATGAGTAATATAACCCTGCAAAGTTTGAGCATACACCTTAGGGGGGAAATAGGACTGGTCATCTGTCTCTGAATCCTCCTCTGAGGAGCTATCTATAACCAGCAAGATATCTGCTTCAGCAGGTAGCATTGTCTGCTCTGAAGACCTTGTTTTCACTCCAGATTTTTCCATCACCAATTCCAATGGCTGATGCACAGGAAGAGTAGTTGAATATACAAACATTGTCGACAAATGGAATACGTAATACAAAAAAGGATGGCATGATAGAATTCACATATATGATGCTTGGCTAAACAACATGGCATTGCATAATTCACATATATAATGCCTTGCAACAAGATAGCATTGCATAATTCACATATATAATGTCTTGCAACAAGATGGTATTACATAATTCACATATATGGTAATTAGACACTATACAGGTGGCATTCACACAAAGCACATGTCTAAACTAAGAAAATAACATGGCAATTGAAGACACCATATGCACGATATGAGCAATATAACCCTGCCAAGTTAGAGCATGCACCTCGGGGGGGGGGGGAATAGGACTGGTCATCTGTCTCTGAATCCTCCTCTGAGGAGCTATCCGTAACCAGCAAGACATGCGCTTCATCAGATAGCATTGTCAGCTCTGAAGACCTTGTTTTCACTCCAGATTTTTCCATGACTGTGTCGAATGGCTGATGCACATGAAGAGTAATTGAATGTACTAACATTGTTGACAAATTTAATATGTAATAAAAAAGGATGGCATGATATAATTCACATATAAGATGACTGGCTAACCAGGATGGCATTGCAAAATTCACATATATGATGCCTGGCTAAACAAGATGGCATTGCATGATTCACATATATGATATAGAAACTAAATAGATGGCATTCACACAATGCATGCCTAAACTAAGCAGATGACATATTTTATGTATAAAGTAAGCAATGCAAGGCACCATATGCATGATATGACCAACATCAGCATGCCAAGTTAGAGCAAAAGACCTCAGGGGGTAAATAGGAGTGGTCTGCTCCCTCTGAATCCACCTCTGAATAGTTATCTTCCTCTTGATTACAGTCTGGAATGGGGGGAGGGGGGTTGCTTTTGCGCCCACCATGGAGCGACAAATGCATGAAATTTTATTACCACGCAAGGCTCGTCTCTTTTGCTCTACATGTTCAGTACCATTGTGTACAATAACTGACATGAATAGGAATAAAACATAGTGAGATTATGTAAGGAGTGCTTACTGTGGATAGACCCAAAACCAATGATAGCAGGCAGATAATAGCTTCAGTTAAAAAATATAGATAATGGCTCCTTTAATGTTTGTTTCCCCCCAACATGAAACTCATAGTAGACACCCGAGATTACCCAGATAGTAGATAGATAGTATTGATTGCTGACCCAATATGTACCCCACAACCATTTAAAAACTCTAAGTTTGAGCATTAGTTTGGACCTGACTCGGAGTCTAATCGGTGAACAGGACGATAAAGTAGCATGTCATCATATTAAGCATTGCATAACATAAGCAGACATGAAAGAGTGTGACCTCTCTTGCGGACCCGTGTAGTCCTCAAGGTTATCTGCTCAGTTGATGATGGTAATGTAGTTGACATGGCTGCCGGTGGTGGGGAAGAAGATCTGAGGCGGTGAAAGACAGTCTGGAGGGTGGATCCCTGTTGTGGTGAACCCTTCCGTCGTTGGAGCAGCTGAGCTGGGGTGGACCACAGCACTGCAGGAGCAGGACAAACCACACAAGGTTTCCTTTGACACATATCTGTAACAGAAGTAATTCTGTAAGGGCTTGTTTGAATTGGAGGATTCTAACAATGTAGGGATAGGAAATACACAGGAATAGGATAGGAATGCACATGCAAAACAGAGAATTTTAAAACACATGATTTCTGTCAATTTGGGTGTTTGGTTCACAAGAATTGGAAGATCACAGGAATGCAAAGAAGCATGGTGAAATTAAGTCAAACCACAAGAAAATGTACAGTTATAATGCTATTATGCTACTATCTCTTAGTCTTGTGCTTCATGAATAGGAATTTGAAAAGGAGGCCAAGTGGATATTAAAATTCCTATGGTTTTTCTTTCAAGGAGACACTAAAGGAACAAATCCTACAGTTTTCCTTTGCTCCATTCCTTTGAACCAAATGCATGAATAGTAGTACCATAGGAAACTTTCCAATTCCTATGTTTTTCCTTCACTTTTCCTTTCAAGCACTGGTGATTC
Organism: Thinopyrum elongatum; assembly: GCA_011799875.1. Classification (NCBI taxonomy): domain Eukaryota; kingdom Viridiplantae; phylum Streptophyta; class Magnoliopsida; order Poales; family Poaceae; genus Thinopyrum; species Thinopyrum elongatum. Next base: position 381,114,325 of record CM022301.1, read on the forward strand.
TTGTAGGCAAGCTTGAACAGGGAAAAGCCTACACTACAAAAATGTTTTTTGCGCTACTTCTACTACTTTGGACCCAGGCCACTACCCTACTAGCTCAACTCCCAGGCCCATCTAGAAATGCACAGCTCAACGCGCAGAAATAAATAATGATGGCTTTTGAGGGAGTCCATCACGGATAGCTAAGTTGCCTGGTACCTCACTGCTTGTCATATAGTAGGAGAAACTAATCATATTTCACGTTACTACGCGTGCTCAGTGGACGGTATATATTATAACATGTAGAGTAAAAAAGCGATGCAACAAGTGTACAACCTCTTTGGCGAAGCCATGTCGATCTCAACATCATTGGGTTCATCGGTGAGGATGCTTCGGATGATGTGGCTGTCGGAGGAGGGGAAGAAGATCTTAGGCGTCTGGAGATGGAGCCGAGGGTACTGCTCCATTGTGATGGAGGGTTTCGTCGTTGGAGCAGCTCCGGTGAGTTGTACGACAGCAAGGCTAAAGCAGGACAAGAGAGACAACATTAGTTGAGTGGAATTCTAATAGCATCTCCAATAGATGATGTAAAATACAAAACCACAAAGTGCTAGATGTAAAATTCGTCAGCCGCTCATCTCTGAACTTAATAGTCAAAACTGAATTTAACTGTCGAAACTGAATTTTACTGTCGAAACTGAATTTTGTTGTCGAAACTGAATTTTACTATCGAAACTGAACGCACTAGTAGCAGAAAAGTAGTGCACTAATAGTTTTGGGCGCTCGAGCACTAGTGGCAGAGTAGCAGTGATCTAAATCGGTAGACGCTCCAACAGAGAACGTACTACCAGAGAGCAGCCGAGGCAGAGCAGCAGCGTGTGCGAGAGCCGGGGCAGCTGGTCGTGTAGCAGCACCTCGGGTAGCAGCAACAGGAGCTCGAGCGAGAGCTGGAGCTACTACTCATGCAGCAACAGTGCGAGCAAGAGTAGACCAGCAGCGCAAGCAAGAGCAAGAGCAAGAGCAGCAGCACGAGCAAGAGCCAGAGCAGACCAGGCAGAGGACCGAGAGCACGAGCAGAGCAGCAGCGCGAGCGAGAGCCGAAGCAGCAGTAGCAGGGCCAGGGAGAGTTGGAGCAGCAGCAGCTCCTACTGATGTGGACTTCACCACCGAGGAAGCGACGCCGTGAGGAAGTGGCCGGCGACATCACCGTAGATGGAGCCGCGCGATGGCGGCTCGGGACCGAGCTCCGACAGCACCGTGAGATCGAATCAAGAAGAAAATGCAGTGATTACTATAGAACCTCCTTGGTGGCGCCGATTAGGCCTCAGCTTCATCCGAGGAATCAGTGATGGTGCTGCTCTTCCGGTGGTGTAGGTGAAGATGGCGGTGTGGGAATGGAGGTGGTGCGAAAGACGAGGCGAACGTCGGGGCAGCTCCTTGGAGGTGGAGGACGGGGTGGCTGAACCGGCGGGAGGACGAGATTGATGACGGATCCTCATCCGGTGTGGTGGATGAGGGACGTTGAGCTATTGCGGTGGACGATGTCGTCGGGGAAGAGGCTCCGGCTTGGTGGCGGACGGAGGAGGGTGTGGGGCTTCGCGGGTTTTCGCGGCCTCGGTGTATGAATGGGGGCGGAGGGGATGGGAGGGGGGAACCATGGCTTCGGGATGCGCTTGTCCGAAATGTGGGGTAAATTACGAAAGTAGCCCCACCGATTTGAACTAGGTGGTTCTTTCGGTTCAGGGGTATCACGGGAATTTCGCGTGTCGGGATTTCACAGGAGGTGGGAGTTTTCGCGCATGTTGTAATTTTGGGATAGCAAGGCGCGGGTTGACATGGAGGGAATTTTAGGAGCACAACAAGACAAAGAGATATCTTAAAATTTTGGGATAACAAGGCGCGGGTTGAAATTTATGGACAAACCTATCGTGTACTGTACCAAATCAATTCGCACTTTCCTCGATGAAAAAACCTAAAAGAAATCAATTCGCACCACACAAGGGAGTCTAGTCCCGTTTTACTGTATGAGTTACTACAAATGCCATTCAAAACTTTGATTCCATGTTATGTTCGATTAAAATATTTCGCTACGTGTATAATGCATGTAACCTGCTACTCAAATGAACATTTTAGTGCATTCCAAACATATATACTACCGCTTCAATATGAACTAAATTTGAATTTGTTTCTCTATTTGAATAAGATCTACAATCATTATTGTTGTCAAGTTAAACCATTTGAATTCGTTTCTCTAATTTAATAAGACCTGCAATCACATTGTTGTCAAGTTAAACCATCGTTTGTATATTATCTTCACAACACACCACATGATTACTGTCGAGTTAGATATGAACTATGTGTACTATATGAACTCGAACTCGAAATTTTCAATCCACTTTATGTTGATTTCAAATCATAGTACATTTAGCTAGGTCCTCATAATCTAAACCATGTCTCATATGTATAATGTGTTTATCACATAATGCATGGTGCCCCGCCCCCTACGCCTACAAGTATTTAGTTGTGAGTTACAAAGGCCACAGATTATCACAAATTCAAATAAAATGTGATATTGTTCGATATATAGTATGGTTTAGATTGTTCGATATTTAGTTGTGAGCTGCAAATGCCACACATTATCATAAATTCAAATAAAATGTGAGATTATTCGATATATAGTACAGTTTAGATTGTTCGATATTTAGCTGTGAGTTGCGAACGCCACGCATGATCACATTATAGTATAACATATCCAAAACCACACCACGCGTATCACTATGATCTCTTATTCAAATATATGAATCCACTTTCATAACGAATTATGATCTTTGTTGGTCTCTTACACCCAAACAATCCTCTAACCTTTGTAGCTAGCACTAACTTTCTCTCGTGCATGCACATGCCCTCCCCCTCCCTCAGCATTCTATCCATCGCGCACATTCATTTATTTTCTTTAGGTCATTCTCCCACGGTCTCCACAACTCCTTCTTTCCGACACACACCGATCGATAAACCTCTCTAGTGATGTCTGCCTACCACATACACACACACTTTTCATCTCCTCCTTTCTCTGTCCATGCCTCATGTCTCTCATACGGTCCCACACACGCATAAACCTCACCCCTCTTTTCATCGATCTCACAAATCGCACACTCCTCCCCCTATCTAGTATGCCTCTCGCACCACCTCCTAGCTCCATCCCTCTCTCTCTCTCTATCTGTCTCTCTGGGCCTTATTTGCCTCTAACAAATGGATGTACACCAACCGATCTCCCACTATACATATAGCTAGCTAGGTCGTTTATAACTCATTTTCCCCACGCGCCGATCGATCTACCTCATTAGTTATGTCTCTCCCTTCCTCCGACACACAACAATTGATCTACCGATCTAGTTAGGTCTGCTTACCAATCACATATGGTCCCTCTTCATCATCCATGCATGCCTGCCGTGTGGCGCCCCGCCTGATTACCACTGTAGCCAGACGGTCGCCACCAGCCCAGGAAATCACTCTGGCATGCGCTTTTACAAAAAGTATCATGAACACAGGCATTTCTATTAATGGATATATAAGTCTTACATGAGATATTACAAGAGGTGATGGCAGCGGAAAAGCTCTATCTAAGGCAGCATGGTCCTGGTGCGGCTCCAATCCACAGGGATCTGACTAGGTTACTCTTCTAGCCCGCGAACGCTCCGGCTCCTCGATGACGGACGACAGATCCTTATGTGAACCTGGCCACATTGAAGGCCGCTGAGTACTTTTGAATGTACTCGCAAGCAAACCAAACTAACATATACACCAAGCAATGCAATCCATGGCATTCAAGCATGTATTAGTTATTAGAGTAACATTAATTATCATGACATGGCATAGTATACCTATCTAGCAAGATTAACTATCAGTCATAACAGGTTTATCCAGCAAGATAACTACTAAGGCAAAATGCAGTAAAGTAAAGCATATCAAGTAAATAATCCATACTCCAAATAATCTCATAATCCAATCTAAATCCGATCCAAATTCCAATCCAAGTCTTTCGGTCATCTGACCATCTCTTCCATAGCCATCCCATGGCTAACATACCATATCTCTAACAACATCTGATGTCTATGTAGGACAGGTTCTTCTACAATTATTTTCATCATTACGGTTGACCACCTAGCGAGGTCTGGACGGGCTGTCCAATACCGTGGACGCGGCTATTCGAAAAGATTTTACACTCTGCAGAGGTTGCGCACTTTACCCACACTATGGAGCATTGACCTCGTGATCCCATTCGGGTGGACCAGCGTTGCTCCAACGAAACCTTCCTGACCCATGACTCCTCTACCGTACCACCGGCAATCATACCCTCCTAGGGTCATGTCCTGGGTCGCCCCTGTGTCACCTCGTGACGCCTGCCACCGTCGTGGCCAAACTAAACTGTCCCAAACGGGGACGCTGGCAAATAACTCAACTGGGTTCACAAGGTTGTTGTCGCCTACCAGGCCAGGGCAGCGCGCACGCATAACCTTCCCTAGTTTGTGGTACCGATAAAAGAGCACGCGATCAGACCAAGTCAAGGCCGTCCCATACCGGCAAATGTGGTTGCACGAATAAGCCCGGACAGGTGACTCTAGATCAACCGACTAAGTTCATTTAGCAAGCTTAGTGATCATCACAATAACTTAACCTGGTGGTAATTATGTATGAGGTAATAGTTGCATAAACACAACCACTATCTCTGTATGATATCATGACAGGTCCTTAGTGAAACAAGATTTAAATGGCAAGTTATCACTTTACAAGTTCGAGCTATAAGTTATGACCATCGGAACCCTTGCATAAAACCGATAAAGAAACCCGTAGCCACCAGAACGGTCTTTACAACTCAGATCTGGGACATTATCGGAATAACTCAACCCCGGCTCAAGATGGCTGGAAAGCAGCTCAGAGCATGAGACGGTGTTGATAAGAAGAATGTAGCAGTTCCTAAGACGGCCGAGAAACAGCTTAGAACACGGACAGTTGCTGACAAGAGAAATAAAAGTCGGCATCCACCCCGGACGGCCGGAAACAGCTCAGAACACAGGCGCGGTGCCGTCATCGAAGAAAGTGCAAGCAAGGGTTCGTCAGAGTCACATACAACTCACTACTACACAGACAAGCACAAGCATATTAATTTAAACATGCAAGAAATATCACAGAGCAATGCTTTAGGGCATATATCAGATGGTCGACTTGCCTGGGGTCGAAGAATTATTCCGGGAAGAAGTGCGGTGAAGCCGCGGAAAGAATCACCGGAAAGGATTCTCTCTCAGAGGGGCTGTTTAGAGCAAGGGCAAAATGGTCATTTTTAGAATGTGTAAACATTATGGAACTAATTCCATCTGAACGGGCTCGACGAGACGAAGACATGGGCATTGGATTCATCTGAATCGGAGTTGCGGTTGAGAAGATATAGTGGTTTGAAGTCCAGGGACCAATCTATAAATAAAATATTCACAGACAGGCCCTTGGGGGCTGAACCGAAAGCGTACTCGGGCAGATTACGTTTTCTGAAAGGGAAAACGCTCCTTCAGCAGCAGTTAAGTGGAAATACGCTTTCCAACTTTGAAAACGTATTCATTGAAAGGCGCCTCCACTTAAACTGACCGTGGGCCCGGTCGTCAGCCACTGTACCCCCTCATCGGGTCGCTTACAGGCGGGACCCACACGGCCTTCTCTCTCCTCCCTCCATCTCCTTCTTCTTTCTCCTGCCGGCGGGCACAGAGGGCTCGGGCCACCATGGTTGCTGCCTCTCCGGTGGTCAAGGGCTCCGGCCGAGGGCGGGGATGGGGGCGGCGCATCGAGGCCAGTCCTCAGGTACCTGTGGCGAAGGCGGGGGTGGCCGGTGGTGGCTGGACGGTGCTTGGCGATGGAGCCCAGCTACCGGGGAGCTCGGGGTCATGGCCACTGCCCGCTCCGGCGCAAAAGGAGGGTGGGGAGGGTGCCGTGGTGATGGTGGTGGTTAGCTGCGGTGGCGGAGCGGAGCTACGAGAGGGAGGAGTGCTCGAATTTGAGCAGGGCCGTGGGTGGAGCTCGCCGGAAATTCAAGAGCTCCGACGGTCATTCGGCCGGGCGAGGTTGCGGGGAAGGACTAGAGGGAGTGTAGAGCAGGATGGGAGTGTGGTGATGCTCGGGTAGAGCTCGGGGCTACGGCTATTTATAGCCGAGCGACGGAGGAGGATAGGTTCGGCCGCCGTGCCGGCCTTAGCCATACACTGGAGCTCGCCGTGAGCTGGCCTTGGACGTGCACGGCACCGACCTGACGAGGGACAGCTCGACGTGACACTACGGCGAAGAAACGGCCAAGATAGGAAGAAGACGACGGAGTTCACGGGTGTGCAGTACCGTGGCGGCGATCGCCGTGGCGCGAGGAGGACGATAGGGGAGGGGAGAAGGGTCTGGAGAGGAGCAGGTGGACACCGCGGAGCCGCTAGACATGCTCAAACAAGCGAGGGCCAGCCGGAGGTGACGGCACGGAGACGACAGAGGCGCAGAGTGCCATTTCTGCATGGACATTGCGTGGTCACCACGGGTGCCATGTGCTCTGGAGCGCGTCTGCTCGTCACACCTTGTCAAACAGGTAGATCACTGCTCAAATGGACAAGATTGGTCATTGGAGAAGCTAGGAAGGGTCTGGGTTAGTCGAGGGGATCCAGAACAGTTTCTAGACAGAAACTTGGGCAGGAAGTTGTGGAGAATTTAATGAGAGTGGGGAGCCAAATCCTTGTCACACTGAAATGTGGTAAGAAAGAATAGATTCTGGTAAATTTTGAAGGCATTTGGACAAGATTTGCACACACTTCCTTCACCAAGTGCCCTACTGGACAGAAATGAGAAAGTTGGAGCTGTGCTCAAATGGTTTGATGAAATGAGTTGAAGTTTGGTGGAGATGAATCATTTGTTCATATGAAAGCACTGTAAAAATTTCATACCAATTGGGTACACCAAACTGGTACTTCCTTCACAGAGCTTTCAAATGGACAAAAACTTGAGAAAATTTATGTGGATGAATGGATGGATGAATTGAGCTGATTCTTGGTTTCCATGAGTGATTTATCAATGTTAACCACCATGAAAAATTTCAGCTCAAATACATTAAGGGTTGAAGCACTTCCTTTGCAATTTGCCCAACTGGACAGAATTTGCAAATTGGTGTTGTGCTCAAAATTTAATGGGTGAAACTTGGGTTCTTGATGGAAATGGTGAATATATGGATATAATAAGCTCCATAATTTATTTGGGATTTTTCCTAGCTACCAAAATGGTAGTTCCTTTAGAAAGGGCCCAAAATGCAATATTAGCATTAAATAAGAAAATGCAATTTCCCTTATTTAATTATGGCCAATATTTTTATGGGAGCTCAATATGATCAAAAATAATATCTCCACAAGTTTTCATGAACTTTGGATATGGATAGATATTTTCCTGGATTTAATTCCTTTATATGGCAAAAAAAGGAATTAATTATAAATGAAAAATATTGCAAATGACTTGGCAATATTTTTGCATATCCAGGGTTTATAGATAAAGGATGATCACTGGGAAAAGTTTGGGAGTCAATAGATCAAAGGAAATTGGGGTTCCTTTGTAACAGAAGAAATCAGAGTTTCCCTTCCGGCAACTCGGAAGGTAGGGTTTCGACGGCAAAACCCTGAGAATAAATCTTAGGTGGCAAGGTTGGACTGGAGAGAACATCTAGTTGGATAGGAGAGGCAAGGCTAGATGACCATCTACATATACCCAAGAGCTAGAGAAAACCGATAACACCGAGAAAAAAAAACGGGAGTCAAATCCCGCAAAGGAAAAAAAAACAGGATCGAAAACCAGGGTGTCACAAACCTACCCCCCTTAAGAAAATCTCATCCTCGAGATTTCCGGGCTTACCTCCCGGTGAAGGGGGACTCACCTGTGTGCGACTTGGATCCATCAGCGGTCTTGCCTTCGTTGGTTCACCGGCCTTTTAACTGCCTCTTCTGACGGACCTTGTGTTGTCTCTGCACACAGTTTCCTAGAATCCTTCTCTTTCCTGTCAGGTAAACCTTTTGTCCTGGTAGTGGTGTTTCTGAGTGGGGTAGCGGGTAATACCAACAAACAGCTTGATTTACATGGCCTGGAAGCAACTGCTTCGGATTTTATTGCTATGCTCCGTGCCCTGACTGTTACGGGCAAGACATCCTTTCCTGGTACCAGGCTCACGTGCTCGTATGGCCTTGAGGGAGTGGAAGTGGCTTTCTTTTTGCTGGGTCAGAATGCTCAGTCTGGCTGTGGGTTCCGTACTGACATTTCTTTTTGCTTTCGGCATTCTGACTTCGTCCTTAGGTGATCCACAATTCAGGGAACAACATGACCGAGCTATTGCTGCTATATCCCTAACTGAAATGTCAGGCATGATCACAGAATAATTATAGACAGTAATCTCTTATTCTAATGATGTCATGATGTCTATGAGCTGTTGAGGCTGACGTGCTTTGAGCCATTCTATCTGAATGTCTTGTTTCAGACTCTGCCGCTTGTGGCGATGGCTCTGTCATATATATAGCCTCTTGCTATGACCACGGAGTTGAGTATAGGACTACAGAGGCTAACCATAGTATCACTATCATCTGGTGTATTTTTTCAGAGCATAGCCTTTTATCTTGGTTGATGGCCCGCATTTAGGATGAGTATGACATGTTGGATGCATTGTTGTGGCCGGATATGCAAGAGTCTGACGAGGATTGGTAATACCTCTCTGTTCGTGGAGATGTATCTTATTGACCGACACGGAGGTTGTTTGTCCACCACTTCTTTGTTCTTGAGGATTCCTTTGATGGACTTGTCATGTCCTGCCCACACGGCTTACTGATTGTTTTCCCGGCTTGTCGGGCTTGTTCTCACAACTTACTCTTGCATATCTCATAGGGGTTGTTGTGCTCATATTCTTCCTCGAGTTATGGGGCCAATGTTTCTCTGAACACAATCATTTCCGTGTACGAGTGGCTCGCATGAACTGATCCACTGGACTGCCTGCTCACAACATATGCAGGTGTAGGATAAATCCTTTCATAACCACTGAGTTCTGAGGCAGACAGGTGTCTGGGCTAGTTCGTGCTCCTGACAGGATTGTCGTGGGCACGGGGTGTGTTGAAGAAGGCTGAGTTCCTTATGCTCAAAGCTTCTGCCAAGGTAGCGTGCCGAAGAAGGCTGGATATCGTACCTCAGAAATTTACCTTCATGTGGCTTGCGGCGGAAGGTCAGGTGCCTTATGCCGGAAGTTTCCCGCGGTAGCACGCTGAAAAAGATTGGAGTGTTGTACCCCAGAAGATTTTTCTCACCAAGTGGCATACCGAGGAAGATTGGCAGTTTGGTGTCATAAGCTCTTCTCGTTAGCTTGCGGAGAAAGGCTGGGTTCCTTCTACCAGAAGCCTTTCAGTATGTACGCAGTCGGATTTATGGCCGATTCTGCCTTCCTTCCGAAGTATCCGGAATTTACCCATAGCAGAGCCAAAACTTGGTATAGGCCATACCTTGTCTGAAGATATTCCATTTGTCGCACACATCACTTGTCCTTCTGCTGGTCTGCTCATTACCACTATAAAGGTTGCAGAACTGATGCAGACTTCATGTTGATAATTAATTCGGAACACCCTTTTGCATTCAAACCAAGTGTTGCCGATAATTCCATTTGGTTTAGCTGAGTTTCCAATCATGTTAAGTGCTCCTTGATTCTGGATGCTTGGAAGCTCAGTGATTCTGGGCAACCGTGAACTCATCCATATTCCTTGCAAACCTTGTCACAATGCCCAGAAAATTTTGTATTTGCACCGGTGAGCTTTAAGATTTGCTTTGAAATTTATACCAACATACCGGAGTTTTGGTGTTGCTCGTGGCATATTCAAATTCTTGAAATATGTCTTCGGTGGGTACTAAATGGTTCTTGAGTCCATTGAGAAAAGACTCAAAGTTCACCCCACTGATTGAAATAGTCCTTGTATCACGAACAAAATAATTTTGTCCGTACTGGTGTTCATTCTTGGTAGCTTATCTGACTGTTCCTCAGGTGTGATCCATTCCGAGGCCAACTTTCTCAGGTATATTCTATCCTTGTCAGTTGCACATAGATTATGCTTCTGACCTATTCTTCATTCTTGACAGATCCGGTGATGGTGTTCTGAATATCATGCAGTTGGCTTGACTTGACTCTTGCTGAATTGGGATTATTGGGTATTATCCAAGTTGCATGCTAGTCTTATTGATGGCACTTGCGGATGGATCCAGTCGGAGCGAAGAAACGGAACCAACAAAAGAAACAAAAACCGCGAAAACCAAAAAGCAAATAAAGCTCAAATATTTGCGGACCTTACACATGTGGCCGAGGATCCACTAGTATAACTAGTATAGTGCACTCAATGCACCTCTAAGGATTTAGAAGCGAAACCACACAATGCTCCTAGTAGCACTGGCGTCGAGCTCCTGCTACTTCCTTAGGGAACATCACACTCGATGCATGACCATAGCCAAAATGGCTTAGTCAACGATCCTACGGTTGTCGGGGAAAGGATGGAATTTATAAGCGTTTCCCAAAGGAAACTAGAGTTAAGAAGAGAAATGCCATGGCTAGCAAGCAGGGTAAGGATATCTGGTTTACCTAGGGGGTTCAAGGCTCACGGGTCGTTGCCAGGTGCGAGTATTTCACACCGGAGGCAAAGGCCACGAGAGTTGGGGTCTGATGGAGCCAAAACCTAGGGGGTTGCCTTATGATCAATAGTAGCCGTGCATGTTTAGCATAGATGGCTGAAATCCATCTGGGCTTTCTACTAATCAAGAGGCAATAAAGTCTGGCTAGGGGTAACCTATAGTCAGCCTGGCTGCTTTGATACCATCCGTTGTGGTGCCTCGCCTGATTACCACTGTAGCCAGACGGTCGCCACGCATACCAGCCCAGGAAATCACTCTGGCATGCGCTTTTACAACAAGTATCATGAACACAGGCATTTCTATTAATGGATATATAAGTCTTACATGAGATATTACAAGAGGTGATGGCAGCGGAAAAGCTCTATCTAAGGCAGCATGGTCCTGGTGCGGCTCCAATCCACAGGGATCTGACTAGGTTACTCTTCTAGCCCGCGAATGCTCCGGCTCCTCGATGACGGATGACGGATCCTTATGTGAACCTGGCCACATTGAAGGCCGCTAAGTACTTTTGAATGTACTCACAAGCAAACCAAACTAACATATACACCAAGCAATGCAATCCATGGCATTCAAGCATGTATTAGTTATTAGAGTAACATTAATTATCATGACATGGCATAGTATACCTATCTAGCAAGATTAACTATCAGTCATAACAGGTTTATCCAGCAAGATAACTACTAAGGAAAAATGTAGTAAAGTAAAGCATATCAAGTAAATAATCCATACTCCGAATAATCTCATAATCCAATCTGAATCCGATCCAAATTCCAATCCAAGTCTTTCGGTCATCTGACCATCTCTTCCATAGCCATCCCATGGCTAACATACCATATCTCTGACAACATCTGATGTCTATGTAGGACAGGTTCTTCTACCATTATTTTCATCATTACGGTTGACCACCTAGCGAGGTCTGGACGGGCTGTCCAATATCGTGGACGCGGCTATTCGAATAGATTTTACACTCCGCAGAGGTTGCGCACTTTACCCACACTATAGAGCACTGACCTCGTGATCCCATTCGGGTGGACCAGCGTTGCTCCAATGAAACCTACCTGACCCGTGACTCCTCTATCGTACCACCGACAATCATACCCTCCCAGGGTCATGTCCTGGGTGGCCCTTGTGTCACCTCGTGACGCCTACCACCGTCATGGCCAAACTAAACTGTCCCAAACGGGGACGCCGGCAAATAACTCAACTGGGCTCACAAGGTTATCGTCGCCTACCGGGCCAGGGCAGCGGGCACGCATAACCTTCCCTAGTTGGTGGTACCGATAAAAGAGCATGTGATCAGACCAAGTCAAGGCCGTCCCATACCGGCAAATGTGGTTGCACGAATAAGCCCGGATAGGTGACTTTGGATCAACCGACTAAGTTCATTTAGCAAGCTTAGTGATTCATCACAATAACTTAACCTGGTGGTAATTATGTATGAGGTAATAGTTGCATAAACACAACCACTATCTCTGTATGATATCACGACAGGTCCTTAGTGAAACAAGATTTAAATGGCAAGTTATCACTTTACAAGTTCGAGCTGTAAGTTACGACCATCGGAACCCTTGCATAAAACCGGCAAAGAAACCAGTAGCCACCAGAACGGTCTTTACAACTCAGATCTGGGACATTACCGGAATAACTCAACCCTGGCTCAAGATGGCTCGAAAGCAGCTCAGAGCATGAGACGGTGTTGATAAGAAGAATGTAGCAGTTCCCTAAGACGGCCGAGAAACAGCTCAGAGCATAGGGTCACTGCTACGGAAAGAAATTCAACAGCTGCCCGAGACGGCCGAAAAGCAGCTCAGAACACGGACAGTTCCTGACAAGAGAAATAAAAGTCGGCATCCACCCCGGACGGCCGGAAACAGCTCAGAACATAGGCGTGGTGCCGTCACCGAAGAAAGTGCAAGCAAGGGTTTGTCAGAGTCACATACAACTCACTACTACACAGACAAGCACAAGCAATTTTTTTAAACATGCAAGAAAAGTCACAGAGCAATGCTTTAGGGCATATATCAGATGGTCGGCTTGCCTGGGGTCGAAGAATTACTCCGGGAAGAAGTGCGGTGAAGCCGCGGAAAGAATCGCCGGAAAGGATTCTCTCTTGGAGAGGGCTGTTTAGAGCAAGGGCAAAATGGTCATTTTTAGAATGTGTAAACATTATGGAAATGATTCCATCAGAATGGGCTCGACGAGACGAAGACGTGGGCATTGGATTCATCTGAATCGGAGTTGCGGTTGAGAAGATATAGTGGTTTGAAGTCCAGGGACCAATCTATAAATAAAATGTTCATAGACAGGCCCTTGGGGGCTGAACCGAAAGCATACTCGGGCAGATTACGTTTTCTGAAAGGGAAAACGCTCTTTCAGCAGTAGTTAAGTGGAAATACGCTTTCCAACTTTGAAAACGTATTCATTGAAAGGCGCCTCCACTTAAACTGACCGCTGGCCCGGTCGTCAGCCACTGTACCCCCTCGTCGGGTCGCTTACAGGCGGGACCCACGCGGCCTTCTCTCTCCTCCCTCCATCTCCTTCTTCTTTCTCCTGCCGGCGGGCACAGAGGGCTCTGGCCGCCGTGGTTGCTGCCTCTCCGGTGGTCAAGGGCACCGGCCGAGGGCGGGGATGGAGGCGGCGCATCGAGGCCAGTCCTCAGGAACCCGTGGCGAAGGCAGGGGTGGCCGGTGGTGGCTGGACGGTGCTTGGCGACGGAACCTAGCTACCGGGGAGCTCGGGGTCATGGCCACTGCCCGCTCCGGCGCAAAAGGAGGGTGGGGAGGGTGCCGTGGTGATGGTGGTGGTTAGCTGCGGTGGCGGGGCGAAGCTACGAGAGGGAGGAGTGCTCGAATTTGAGCAGGGCTGCGGGTGGAGCTCGTCGGAAATTCAAGAGCTCCGGCGGTCATTCGGCCGGGCGAGGTTGCGGGGAAGGACTAGAGGAAGTGTAGAGCAGGATGGGAGTGTGGTGATGCTTGGGTAGAGCTCGGGGCTACGGCTATTTATAGCCGAGCGACGAAGGAGGATAGGTTCGGCCGCCGTGGCGGCCTTAGCCATACACTGGAGCTCGCCGTGAGCTGGCCTTGGACGTGCACGACACCGACCTGACGAGGGACAGCTCGACATGACACTACAGCGAAGAAATGGCCAGGACAGGAAGAAGACGACGGAGTTCATGGGTGTGCAGTACCGCGGCGGCGATCGCCGTGGCGCGAGGAGGACAATAGGGGAGGGGAGAAGGGTCTGGAGAGGAGCAGGTGGACGCCGCGGAGCCGCTAGACATGCTCAAACAAGCGAGGGCCGGCCGGAGGTGACGGCACGGAGATGACAGAGGCGCAGAGCGCCGTTTCTGCATGGACATTGCGTGGTCACCACGGGTGCCACGTGCTCTGGAGCGCGTCTGCTCGTCACACCTTGTCAAACAGGTAGATCACTGCTCAAATGGACAAGATTGGTCATTGGAGAAGCTAGGAAGGGTCTGGGTTAGTCGAGGGGATCCAGAACAGTTTCTGGACAGAAACTTGGGCAGGAAGTTGTGGAGAATTTAATGAGAGTGGGGAGCCAAATCCTTGTCACACTGAAATGTGGTAAGAAGGAATAGATTCTGGTAAATTTTGAAGGCATTTGGACAAGATTTGCACACACTTTCTTCACCAAGTGCCCTACTGGACAGAAATGAGAAAGTTGGAGCTGTGCTCAAATGGTTTGATGAAATGAGTTGAAGTTTGGTGGAGATGAATCATTTGTTCATATGAAAGCACTATAAAAATTTCATGCCAATTGGGTACACCAAACTGGTACTTCCGTCACAGAGCTTTCAAATGGACAAAAACTTGAGAAAATTTCTGTGGATGAATGGATGGATGAATTGAGCTAATTCTTGGTTTCCATGAGTGATTTATCAATGTTAACCACCATGAAAAATTTCAGCACAAATAGACTAAGGGTTGAAGCACTTCCTTTGCAATTTGCCCAACTGGATAGAATTTACAAATTGGTGTTGTGCCCAAAATTTAATGGGTGGAACTTGGGTTCTTGATGGAAATGGTGAATATATGGATATAATAAGCTTCATAATTTATTTGGGATTTTTCCTGGCTACCAAAATGGTAGTTCCTTTAGAAAGGGCCCAAAATGCAATATTGGCATTAAATAAGAAAATGCAATTTCCCTTATTTAATTATGGCCAATATTTTTATGGGAGCTCAATATGATCACAAATAATATCTCCACAAGTTTTCATGAACTTTGGATATGGATAGATATTTTCCTGGATTTAATTCCTTTATCTGGCAGAAAAAGGAATTAATTATAAATGAAAAATATTGCAAATGACTTGGCAATATTTTTGCATATCCAGGGTTTATAGATAAAGGATGATCACTGGGAAAAGTTTGGGAGTCAATAGATCAAAGGAAATTGGGGTTCCTTTGTAACAGAAGAAATCAGAGTTTCCCTTCCGGCAACTCGGAAGGTAGGGTTTCGATGGCAAAACCCTGAGAATAAATCTTAGGTGGCAAGGTTGGACTGGAGAGAACGTCTAGTTGGATAGGAGAGGCAAGGCTAGATTACCATCTTCATATACCCAAGAGCTAGAGAAAACCGATAACACTGAGAAAAAAACGGGAGTCAAATCCCGCGAAGGAAAAAAAACAGGAGCGAAAACCAGGGTGTCACATGCCGACACATCTATCACGCACACGCACACGCACACACAGAAACACATCCCCTCTCTTATTGACATTGCAGTTGTACCCTCAGTTTGTCTAGTAGGCCTCTCCCACCATCTCCGAGAAACAACTCCACCACCCCTCCGACACTCTACCTCTCTCTCTCTCTCTCTCTCCCTCTCTCTCTCTCTCTCTCTCCCGCAACCTATTTCCCGTCCTTCACTTATGTATGGATGTCGACCGATCTCCCTCAAGACATAGTTAGGTCTCTCTTTCTCAACACATAGAGGAGTTGATCTACCTCTCTAGTTAGGTCTCTGCCTCCCCCTCCCCCCACACACACACACCGATACATCGAGCGCTCTAGTCATGTCTCCCTGCCACACACAAACTTGCCCTCTCCCCTCCGATGTTCCGGTAGGTCAGTCGCCCTATATCTTTGTCGTGCACACACACAATTTTGATGGCTCTCTTCATCGATCTCGCACCCACACACTTGATCCTCTCTTCGACTCTATCGATATCTACGACCCCTCCCTCCCTCTCGTGGATCAGCCCCTCTATATATGATATAGATAGGCCTCTATTTCACACACATTGCATGTGTCATATTTTTGTTTGAGATATCATCAACACATATTCCCACAAATACACTCACGAAATCACCCCCCTCTCTTCTTGACATTGCAGTTGTACCCTCAGTTTGTCTAGTAGGCCTCTCCCACCATCTCCGAGAAGCAACTCCACCACCCCTCCGACACTCTACCTCTCTCTCTCTCTCACTCTCTCTCCGGCAACCTATTTCCCGTCCTTCACTTATGTATGGATGTCGACCGTCTCCCTCAAGACATAGCTAGGTCTCTCTTTCTCAACACATAGACGAGTCGATCTACCTCTCTAGTTAGGTCTCTGCCTCCCCCCGCCCCCTCCCCCCCCCCCACACCACACACACCGATACATCGAGCGCTCTAGTCATGTCTCCCTGCCACACACAAACTTGCCCTCTCCCCTCTGACGTTCTGGTAGGTTAGTCGCCCTATATCTTTGACGTGCACACACACAATTTTGATGGCTCTCTTCATCGATCTCGCACCCACACACTTGATCCTCTCTTCGACTCTATCGATATCTATGACCCCTCACTCTATTCTCGTGGATCGCCCCCTCTATATATGATATATATAGGCCTCTATTTCACACACATTGCATGTGCCACATTTTTGTTTGAGATATCATCGACACATATTCCCACAAATACACTCACGAAATCACCCCCCCGCACTGAAAAAACACCCACGAACGCACACGCCATCTCTCTAGGTTTGTATCTCTCTCTCACACACACACGTAGGTGGGGGACGTGCACAAAGAGAAGAGGTGCACGCACAGCCCACGTACTCCCATCTCTTTCCCAACCACACCCACGTGGGTACACGATGGAGATCATTTCTGTACGAAAAGGCAGCCCATGTGGTAATTTGACACGTGTACTGGTTGTCCACTTGATGGAGGATCGTGTACCACGGGTGAACAAACAAATTGCGACTTGACGCATTATTTTAAAAAAGATTTTATTCCTTGAAGGCGCACGTACAGAATATAAACCAATTGTTATGGAGAGAAAAAAGAAAATCGCTCCACTATACTATACTACTCCTATATAATATAGGCAGGAAAAGGATGATGCTCAATGCTTGCTTTCTGGGGTCGATCTCTTCTACTCTCTCTCACACAAGATGGCGGTGGCCACTCTCTCTCTCTCACCGCTGGTCCCTGATCCGGCCGGATCCAGTCCGCCGGCGGAAAGGGACGATGTGCAACGTTGCTTCGGTCACTGGCGTCGACACGGGAAACCCACTGCCGGCGCGTCCCGATCTGCGGTACATGTCGTTCTCTCTAAGCAAGCTTCGGCGCCTTTGCCCCTTGCTCGCTGCCGCAGTATGGGCAGATCCCACCCGCCACCGCCCTCCTAGTTACATCCCAACGACCCTCAGGTACAGCTTCCTCTGGAACTGACCTTGCTTCACCACCCATCTTCCCATGTTGCTGCATGTGGATCTTCTCTAGTTATTTGCCTAAAATGTACTGTAGCTCGGCCGGCGTACTTTCCATGTTTCATCAATAGTCCCACTATTATTGCAATCACACTTATTCAATATCCTTGTCAATAGGGATGCTCAGCTCCATTTTAGTGCAACTGCACAAAATGATGGGATGGTGCATGCATCCACCTGCTACATGTCTTGGTGGGCATCAACGAGCCGCGTGAAAATGGCTACCAACATGTCCACTGTGCACTACTGGAATCAGCCCCCTCGACGACCCTCGACCCTCGACCCCTCGGAGATTCTTTTCCTTATTTTCTCTCCTCGACGACCCATGAACGACTGCACCGCACTGAACTCCAGCCATCGACACAACGACCGGAACAGAGCAAATAGGGGAAGGTCAGGGAGGAGATGACAGTCGAGCTCACCCTTAGACCGTAGAGGCGGTAGTCGAACGACGATGACAACGGCAACGGGACCGACAGTGCTCCTGGAGGTGAAGAGAAGATCCCTGCACATGAAAAACAATCCAACATAAGCACCGCAGAACAATATAATCAACAACATCTAACCTAACGGAATAAAAAGACACTATTTTTTTAAATGAAAATCCATACATAAATCCACCCATACATCTATATAGCATTCATCCATCTTTCCATCCATACATCTACACAGCATACATCCATCTAGCAATCATTATAACAACTACAAATTGTTCAAAATCACATATACATACATCCATCCACAGATTGCTGGCACCGCCCCTGTATACATACATATCTATCCATCCATCTTACATCAATCTATCCATCCATCCCCAGATCCATCAACTCCTAATCATACATGCAAAAAAAAAATAAGAACAAAGGGGACCGATGCTCACCGTGGGCTGGGCAAGGGGGCAGAGGGCAAGGAGGAGACTGGTGCGGCTGGTTGGGCGGTGGTGGAGGAGGGGGGGGAGTGGGGAGGAGGGGGGAGGAGGAGGGATGGGGAGAGGCAGGGAAGCGGAAGGGGAGGAGGGCGGTGACGTGCAGGAGCGGATTGAACGGTCCTCCTCGTAGCGATATCAGGAAAGTGGAGGAGGGAGGGGACTCTAGGGGAAGAAACGGACGGGATTTACCCAGGGGGAGTGGAGAAGAAGGTTTCCCTACCCTCCAGGGGAAGAGGAAGTGGAGGAGGCGGGAGGACGGAGGGGCTTGTGCCGGACCCGGTGGAGACGGACGATGGGGGGGGCAGGGAGGGGGGGAGGGGGAGACGGAGGTGGAGAGGGAGGGGAAGGGGGGTGCGAGGGGGGGGGGAGGGAAGGAGGAGGGGTGGAGGGGAGGGAGGGACGTTGGAGCGCCGGGAGGGGGTGGAGGGAGGGAGGGAGGCGGGGACGGCTGGTGGAGAGAGCGGGAGGGAGGGGGGAGAGAGCGGTGGATGGGGGAGGGGGGAACGGAGGTGGGGGTGGAGGGGAAGGGTGGGAGGCGGCGGGGGTGGAGGAGGGGGGGGGGCGGCGGCGGCGGTGGAGGGGGCGGCGGCGGCCTGCGTGGGAGGGGGCGGCGGCGGCGGCCTGCGCGGGAGGCAGAGGGTGGGGAGGCGGGAGAAAGAGATGTGGAGGAGGGCGCGCGCGCGGGGGGCCAAATTAACCCCCCGCATTGCCGTCTGTTTTTTTTTGTTTTTTTCTCTTTGCCGTCTGCTGGCAGACGGCAAAGAATTCTTTGTCGTCCGCCAGCAGACGGCAAAGAGGATGACCGTTAGACCGCCACCGCCGTGAAATTGTGGGCCCCTCTTACCTCTTTGCCGTCTGCCAGCAGACGGCAGCAGACGGCAAAGAAGTGGCCCGTGTGACCTACCCAGTGCAGTACCCCCGTGGGGTCCACTTTGGACTTTGCCGTCTTCTGGCAGATGGCAAAGAACTCTTTGCCGTCTGCTGGCAGACGACAAAGAGCTGGCAGATGGCAAAGACCCTGTTTGCCATCAGCTGGTTCTTTGCCGTCTGCTTTGAGAAGACAGACGGCAAAGAGCCTCTTTGCCATCAGCTGGCAGACGGCAAAGAGCTGGCAGATGGCAAAGACCCAGATTCCAGTAGTGGTGGCCAGGAAATGAAAGCATGCTTAGGGACCTGATCGATCATTTTTTTATTTATTTGTACACCTTCGCACAACTTTGTCTTAAGTTGTGAAGTAAATATTGGGTCTGATATGTGAATCATTGATATGCATTAGCATGCATGTTAGATTCCTTTGTTGGAATGTTGTAACAAGAAAACCTTCAAGGCAAGACACATGAAAGAAAAGCTGAAAGCTTCATAGCATTGTAGTAGTATAATTTTATCTCGCTGAGAAATTACATTTACTAGCACAGTATATATAAACAAATGCTGAAAGGTTGATAGCATTGCGAGAAACCATTCTAGGAGCACATAACTTCCTTTCCTCGACATGTGAGACATCCAGCATCCGGGTCCACGTGCCATGCACCAAATTATGAGTGCACAACCGCATGGAATACTACTAATGAGTAGTCACATCTCAAAGCCACACCTTTCCAATAGTAGCAAGCTGGACGCACGAACAACACATCATTTCACACATCGTAGAATCCTCTCGTAATAATTTTCTAAGAAAAACACCACACGTGAAGATTGGACGGTACTGTTGCAGCAAGGCATATAACCCTTCTCCAAAACATCAAGTAAATAATATTCCCTCCCTTCCGGTTTATGGGCCTCAATTCCAAATCTAAACCAATGAATGAACTAGACTACTAGATAGTGAGTGTTTACTACTGTATCATGTACATACTAATTGCAACGCATGCATGTGTTAGCAGTTAGCAGTACAATGACCACATATGAATTTGATGGTAAGATTTGTGTAAGTTGCATGTCATATTATTGCTCTAACATGTGGTCAAAGTTAGCCTCCAAAACGCATTTTAGACCCTATATGGATTGAGGGAGTACATGCATTGCTGAGGTTTCTCTTTAATCCTTGCATGCAACATTTTCATTAAAGCTTGAAATGTGAACATGTGAATGGGAGGGACTACTACAACCCTTCCAAAAGAACTGTAGTACTAATGGTATCGTACTCCCTCCATTCTCCATCTCACATGCTCAGTACTTTTGCGAACTATGGAAGTAACAATTTATTCCACCACTCAGCATATATTATGGTTAGGGAGATTTCAAATTGAGTCATATAGACCGGAAAGTAGGCACTTAGGGCATCCACAATGTATGCTTTTTGTTGCCTCTAAGCTCTATCTCTCCTCTTAGAGGCAGGCCTCTATACATTGCATGAACTGCCTCTAACAAAAAGTTGGCTAGCATCGCGTCTAACCTTAGAGGCTGCCTCTAACAATTTAACAATCCATCTGGTCCCACTTGTCAGCCTTAGGAAGCATAAGAAAGTACAAGAGTAATATTACTGATTGGACAAATGTGGTGCTAATCAATACTTCTTAAATTTCTCCTAGGGCCCACCTTAGAGGCTGGTTAGAGTCTCTAAGAGGCAAACCATCTGGTTAGAGTCTCTAAGAGCATGGTTAATAGTACAGCCAGCTGTTGGCTATATGATCATGCCATGTCATCTATAGCCAACCTTATAGACGACAAGTATAATAGTTACATATAAATATGTACTACTCCCTCCATCCCTAAATATAAGTCTTTATAGAGATTCCACTATGGACTACATACGGAGCAAAAAATGAGTGAATCTACACTCTAAAATGCATCTACATACATCTGTATGTGGTCCATAGTGAAATCTCTACAAAGACTTATATTTAGGAACGGAGGGAGTACTTTGTTGATACATGGCCCACCTCTCTCTCACACACAGTGTCTAGGAGCATGTGCTATAGCCGGCTGTTAATTAGTAGCCCGCTTCTCTTCTTTCTCCTCTTCTCTCTCCGCCAACTCATAAAAAATATAATATTTCAAGCCTTACAGCCCGTCTACGTCATCCTATTATACTTGCTCTTAGAGGCAAGACTCTATACACTGGAAATGCTCTATACTACTTTTGATGTGTCCCGTCAACTCGCAGAACGAGGAGAAGCTTGCTTAGTATGCCCTCTCCCCCGCCCACGGGTGTGGTGGCTCGCGGAGTCGCAGGACGAGGAGAAGCTTGCTTACTACACCTACGCCCGCTCCCTCGCCCACGCGCGCGGTGGCTCGCAGGACGAGGAGAAAATTTTACTACTCCCTCCGTTAGACATATACTCCTCGTCCCTACCTTAGTTAGAGAGATTATCATATTGTTTGAAATATATGTCTTTTCGCAGATTTCAATATGAACTACTAGTACATACTCCAAATAATGATGTATATAGACGTATTTTAGAGTGTAGATTCACTCATTTTGCTCCGTATGTAGTCCATATTGAAACGGACATAGTAGTAGTAGTACGCACTCTCCCTCGCCCCTCGCCCCTTGCCCACGTTGTGGACGTGCAGCAATTCATTCAGTGTCAGATAGCCAGAGCCATATACTGTACTACCATCATTGCTCGACTTCCCAAAGAGGCGAAGAGGCAAGCGCAAGGTTAATATTTTTTAGATGCCAAGTGCAAGGTTTATAGGAGAACGAGTAGTAGTACTAGTACGTACTGTATGGGGAAGAAGGCAACAAGAATGTATGTTTTGCGTGACAGTCTCTTCTTACAGGACGTGCTAGACCTAGTGGACCTCATTGTTGCAATGGGAGTATCATAGATGGCACGATTCAGAGTGGTGGGCAGCGGGAATAATATTCAGAGCTGCTTAGTCTTAAACCCCATGAAGAAGTCCCATCGAAAGGAATAGCCATCCTCTACACGTGCTCCTATGTAAAATGAGTAAATGAGACAAAAAGAGAAAGAGACAAAGTAAAAAAAATCACCAGCCTTAGAGCCAGCCCTATTGTATCAGTGAATGTTATTTCTACGTCGTGATTGACATGGCTATATTAACCATGATGCAGAGGTAACAGCGGATTTTTATTTATTTGCGGAGGTAGCAGCGGATGGATATTCAACGAGGAGTGAAATGATGGCTGCTTCCTCGGTCAAACATAGAGAAAGGTGGGCCTCGTGATTTGACGGCTCATTAGTCATTATTACTACCTATACTCTTTGCCCATATAATAACCGCGTGGTAGAGTAGTTGGCCTACTAGACATGCTCGAAATGACAGTGTGGTAGAGTAGTTGCCCATATAATAACTGCGTGGTAAAGAAAGGAGTATACTTTTAATAACCATGCTTGAAGAGAAGAGGTGCACGCACCCACGCACGTAGCACTCTTTGCGTCTTCCCCAACCACACACATGACATGGTGGAGCTCATTTCTGTATGATGATACAACCCACGTGATAATTTGACGCGTCTAGTAGTAGTTACTCACTTAATGGAGGGTCGGGAACCACGCACGAATGGTGCCGCGTTATTTATAAATAAAGTTTTTTTTCTTCGGTGGCACGTAAGCAATATAAATAGGTTCATATCTCTACTCTTATAAAAAACCGAGTTGGTGATGATGGTGTGCCTGCCATCTTGCAATATAGACCGCCCAATCTATATCTGATGGATAGAAAGCAAACTATGGCAATTTTGCAAAAGGATACACGTAGCTCTCTCTCGTTCATCCTTATCTCCCACAACTTCATTGTTGAGTAATTAAAAAAGGAAGCCTCTGGACCAATCTGGCATGGTGGCCGCTGCCAGCGTCGTCCATCCCCATACCTTCGCTAAGACTAGCCACAGTGGGAGTAACTTCAGCAGTAACATCGAGTCCAACTCGGCAAATTTGCTTATGTGCCAATGAGTTAATAAGGAGAGAAGTAGTTTGAGTAACTTAGCTAGTTACTGTAACATCACATGTCCCAATGCAATATGAGTCTATAACCTAATAAATGAAGCTTTGCATGACACCACACTTATGTTACTACCCACTATGAAGGTAGTAACATAGTCTAGGAATAGGTGTATGTTACTAGTGTATGTTACTCTCCATTGTGGCTAGTCTAAGTCCGACCACCAATCACCATCGCGCCCCACTCCTCCTCACCTTATCTCTCTGTCGGGGAACACAGACAGGGGTATATGTTTTCCCTCGACTGTGCATGGACAGCAAGCCAACAGGCTCGAAGACAAGATTACAAGACCAAGATCAGACCAAACAAGGAGGATCAATTCCTTCGAAGGATCCAAGTGCAAGTCAAGAAGGCCAAGGTGAGCCAGAGGAACGAGGCATCGCCAAGGGAAGGACCTACCTTGCCGGGCAGGCGAGCCTGGCAGGGTTGGGTTTTGCCCCGGAAGCAAGCTCCCAGATCGTCCCGGCAAGCCTGCCAGGGCTGGCGGAGGCAAGCCACTCCACCGCTCCACCTCACAAGCAACACAAGTCAGTAATCAAAGCGGTGTCGAGCTCCAAGGTGACTAAGTGGCTGCTTTCTGCCACATGGCAGCCACTTCCTACAGCAAACACCTCCATATGACACCCGTCCTGAGACGTGTCAAGCGAGCAGGCGCAAAGCTGGCAAAACAGCTCGGCAGGGCCTGCCGGGCGAGCTGTGATGTGACACTGAGCGACGCATTTAATGCGCTCTGTCAGCCTGCAGAGTTAGATATGATAGCACTGTTATCTATCTAATCAGTACGCAAAGACTGATTTGCCACTGTGGTGACCCCTTAATCTATAAAAGGAGGCCCATGGCGACCGTAGAAAGGGTTGGACCCTCACATATCCATACGCGTGTAGCCACTCTCGCCCCCAGAGCGATCTTGCCGGGCGAGTGTGCTACGTTCACCACCATTATCCACCATCAATCCACCAAAGCAGGAGTAGGGTTTTACGCCTCACGGTGGCCCGAACCTGGGTAAACACTGCCCGTGTGATCTTTGTCGTGCTGCGCGACGCTTCTTCGCTCTTTGTGCAACGTGCCCATCCCCCCGCCGAACCAAAAGGGGCTCATGGCCCCATAGGTGGCCGTGGTTTCCCACGACACCTTTGGCGCGGCAAGTAGGGGGATCACTTGCGCAAACCTGAGGGCGTTGGCAGCGTGTCATCTCCATGGCAGCCCAGCCGAAGCTTTTGGGCGTCGGTGGTGCTCATGAAGATATGAAGACAAAGTGGGAGAGCGGGGGCATTCCCGCACCTGCTTTGTTCGTCATCTCATCCCGCCGCAGTCGCGGCCGCGGTGAAGATCGGCGCTGATGGTGGTATGCTTCCCCCCCCCCCCAGGCGGCCTAGGCAACGCGACCACCGCACGTGCTCCATCCGGGGAGAAGGGGCAAGGCGCATGGGAACGAGGCTCCTCTTTCCATCTCTCTCGCTCTTCGGCAATCGAGCTGCTCTGACCCTGGCATCGTCAATGTCGATGAGTACCGCGCGATACTCGGTTTAGCGTTTACCCTGCTTAGGGAAATCCTAAGTAAAACACCGGTACGAATCCATTGATCGATGCCCCGGCAAGTATGCTCCGGCAAGGCCGACCGCACTGGAAGGAGAGAGAGAGGGGCCGGGAAAGCCCGGCACCATATCCTGTCGCCCGCCAGACACGCCTGACGCATGTTGGTCCCTGCCGGGAACCAGAGAGTTATTCGCTGGCCTCCGTCTTTCCGGGTATTGCGAGCACACTAAACGCACGCAACTGGAAAGGATGGGAAGGAGCAAGAACAAAACCTAAGCCCAAGCAAACATTTCTTTTTGATGAATCCTAGATTTTTGCATCCGTTTATCCCTCGATTTTAGTAAGTGTTCGTACTATGAACTCCTTCGTGTGATGGAACCTTGGCTAGTTCTTTGTCTGCACCCTCATTCTATCCCGAGCCTTGCTCACAGAATGAGCGGCTGCATCAAGAGCTTCCAAGGAAAAACTTGCCGGGACGCATCCACGCCAAGATGAATGTTAAGGGCCGGACCCTTACGACAATCACGGCAATATGATACCGGCAAGCAACCAGAACATGCATAGGGACTAATCGTACGAACACAAGTGTATAAGCTCAGAGGGATAAACATGCGTTTAAGATTAAGCAGGGGACATCAGTTCAACGCAAATATAAACAGTACGACATCTAAACACAAAGCATACATCAAGTTTTGTTACAGGATAGCACGATGACAAGAATAGCTCGGAGTCAAGCCCGGCGACTGCCTGAAGCCGTTGGGACGTGAAGGGCCCTCGCGGCCAGAGGGGCAGCTTTCTCTTTGGCAGCTGGAACATCAGCACCCACCGGCGGCTCCTTAAATCCGTCGGCAAGGTCGAGGTCCAGATGATGGCAGGAGATGTTGCTCAGGACCATGAGGAGGGCGTCGTGTGCAAGCTTCCAGGACTCGGTCGCGAAGCGCTTGGCCCTCCCCTCTTCATGCACCTTCAGCTTTTCGATCAGCTCGTTGAAGAAAACTCCCAGCTTGACACTAGGGACCTCCTGCTTGTTGATCGAGAAAGCTGGCCCGTCCATGCCCATTGCTACGGTCTAGGCAGCAAGGCGCATAGCAATGTCAATCATGCTCCTAATCCAGAGGTTCACCTGCTCGGATTGGTTCATCAGCTTGTCCTCTGCATCCTTCCGGAGGCGCTGGGCGGTGTCTAGATCTTTGGACAACTGTTGCTGGCGGGCTCCGTTGGACTCTGCTGCACTTTCCAAGGTGCCGATCCTGGCCTTCAGATCCGTGATGGCGCCGTTGGCGGTTTCAAGGCCTTGGGTCCTGGAGGAAAGCTGCGACTGCACATCGCTCAGAAGGACCTCCGCCTTTCGCGCTTCCTCCTTGAGAGCCTCTATCTCCTTGGTGCTCCCGGCAAGCTCCTCAGTCAGCTTAGTCACCTGTCGATCAAGGTCAGTTCTGGCAGCGGATACGGCAGCAAGATCATCAGTGAGTTTCTTTAGTTGAACAGCAGAGTCAGTTGTGAGGACGTCCAGGGCAGCTTTGTGATTGTCCTCCAACTCCTTGGTGCGTTGCTGCACGAGGGCTTCCAGGTCATCATCTTTGGCGCGAAGGGTGGCTCCAAGCTTCTCCTCCCGGAGATAAATCTCTTGCTCTCTGGTGTCCAGACGTGCCTTGCGATCCGCCAGGCACGCTTCACGGGCTATGACGTCTTCCCTTGTCATCAGGATCGCCTCCTGCTGCCTCATAAGTGCCTGGAACTGCTTGCTGTGCCATTCGCGCAGCTCCAGGCACTTGTCCTTCAGCTTCTGGTCCACTTTGTTGGCGGACTCGCGCTGCTCTTTGAGCGCCTGCCACTTCTGGTCGTGTCAGGCCTGCATTTCTTTGATGCCCGCCGCCAAGGACTCCAGGAAGGACAAATCCATTGCAACGGCAGCAGAATCGCCCGATTCTTCAACCACTTGGTGCAGCGACGCCAGGATTCACTGGAGCTCTTCATCAAGCTCTGCGCTCATCGACGCCGATGGGCCGGGGGCTCCAATCCCGGGCTGCACCAACGCCAGTGCCAACTAGCTTGAGGGGGATGGGAGGTCCCCACCATGGGCCCAAAAGAGGGAAGGGGATCCATGGTTCGCAGGGGAATCTTCCCCTCGATCACCACTCCCACCTCTGGGGCACTTTCAGAAGTATGTTCCACCACCGCCAAATGATCTTGAACACGCCCGGCAATAGAGCCCTGTCCCTCCGATCTCGGCGGCCTTGTCCGCGGCAGCTCTCCCTATGCTGGCCACCTCTTCCAGCAGTTCTGGCTCTTCGGCCTGGAGGACTGCGGATGAAAGGACAAGCAAATGGCAAAAAAAAGGGCAGAAGTTTAGATTACCGGGATATAGGGAGAGGGGATACATAAGGGAAAGAAGAAGAAGAGCAGAAGTTAAGTACCCGTAGAAGCCTGCCGGGCAGGGGCCTCAGTTTCACCGGCAGCATCAGTTGCCGGGCCATGAACTCCACCCCCTGCCACAGCAGCCACGACGACGCTCTGTGCGGGCTCATCCACGGAAGGTCTCGCCAGGGGTCCTTTGGCTGGGTCAGCAGGAGGAACATACCCTTCCAGGAAGGGCTCATCCCGTGTCGCCTCGCTGCCTCCTCCAGCTAGAGAGGCTGAAAGTTCGTCTCCGTTGCCCCCAGCAGAAGGAACCAGCCCTCCACTTTTAGGCCGGGGGCTGGGCTGGGGGCTCGGTGCGGGATCCTCCGTATTGCTCCCCACCAAACCCAAGCTCTCCACAGTCTTCGGCGACCCAGCACGCCGGAGCCTCTTTGACCGATGGATGAGGGTCTCCGTTTCCTCCTCCTCCTCCCTGCCAACGACAGCAAAACAAAAGGTAAGCCATCAAAGACAATCAAGTATACTAAAGATATCACGGAAAGGGAAATCTTCCATACCCCTCATCAATGAGCATGGAGCTCAAATCGAATTCAATGGGCGGCGGGGATGCTCTGCCTCTTTTCTGGGATGGAGGGGCGGAGCTTTCTGGCAGCCCCAAACCCTGCTGGAGTGCTGGGGGCTCAGATGAAGACGAGCTCTGCGAAGAGCTCGAGCCAGAATGAGAGCTGGAATCGCCCTCCACATCCACCGATTGCTTGGTGGGAGAAGCTTTGATCCCGGCAAGGCGAGGAGACTGGCGGCACACCATGTCTGGCTTGGTATTTCTGGTGGTGGTCTTCTTCACCTTCTTGGCGGCAGGCGCTGGATTTGGGACCGCTGTTCCCTGGTTAGCAGCACGCCTGCAGGGATGCTGATCCAAAATTGGCTCAGGGGCTTGAGGACCAGCCACGAGCCACTCCGCTTCGAGCTCCACTGCCTCATCAGCCTCCTCCTCCTTTTGGAGCTCTGTTACCGCAGTAGCTAGAGCCTCAAGCCCGAAAAACTCGACCCCGGCAAGATCTTCCCCGGCAACCTCTTCCGTGGCCTGCACCTCGCTACCACCATGAGTGGAACTCGCATCCTCAGCTTTTCCCTTCCCGACCTTTGCAGCCCTTGCCATTGCAGCAATTCGGGCAGCTTTGTCCTCCTCAATCCTCCTCTTGATAAACACTGCCTCCACGGTGGAGGTGTGTTTGTACATGTTGGTCTCCACTCTGACAGCCCTCTCTGCCAGGGCGTTGGACCATTCAAGTTCTTCGTCAAGAGTGGGCAGATGCCAATCACTTGCCACCCCATGAGCGTTGCAATCCGGCATCCACTTCAAGATCTGGTCCCGGGCCGAATTAACATTCAGAGGGGCAATGGTATCCCGGAGCTTGAACAGCTCGGAGCGGCCAAACAGCTGGTCACACAACCAGGAATGGCCATAAACAGACAAGTTATTGGCTAAACCTGGAAGCAATCTCATCCAGTCTCCAGCATCACCATACAACCAGGCGGGTCTGTCCCTCTTCTGCAGTGGCGAGATGCGACGAAGGAGAAAATCTGCCCCCACGTGCTCAATGGTTAGTCCGACAGCCTTCAGGCGGGTGATCCTGTTTATTGCTGGGCGAAGCCTATCATTGGTGAGGCCGAATGCGCTCCATTCCTTGCTGCGCTCGACACACACTGTCCGTGCTTCACAGAACTCTGGGGCTTCCACATCCTGAATCCAGCACCAGTCTCCTCTCCACTCATCCCACCTCTCACGCTGCAGACCAGGGATATAATCCCAGGACTTCCTTGCCCCCCGTGGCATCCAGCTGATGTTCCCAGAGCGGTGAGTTTTGTTCTCCACCCGCGGAACAAAGTAATGCCTGAACAGATCAACATTGGGGGCGACTCCAACAAAATTCTCACACGAATGAGCAAAGATGGCCATGGTCGCCATTGCATTTGGCGTGAAGTCCAGGAGGTGGAATCCATAAATCGTCATCATCGCCTCAAAGAAATCAGAAAAAGGGGGGCAGAGGCCGCAGATGAAATATGCGCAGAAGAATCGGTATGAATTTGGCAGATCTTCTTCCCCCTCCGCCAAAACATTGGGCGCACCGTGCCCTTTCGGGACTTCCCTCCCCCATAGGTACCCATACCTTGCCTGCAGAACCGGGCCGTCCAGGTTCAACGGAAAGAAGACAACGTCTCCCCTCCGCTTCCTGTCCAGCTCCGCCGCCCTCTTGCTTCCCTCAACGACCACCTCCTTCGCCGCGACTGTCTGCTTCCCTTTTGCTACAGTTTTCTTCCCCATTCCCGTGGACGCCGGTGCGAACGGGGGAAGGAATCAGGTGGGGGAATGGCGGCGGACGAGGGAGAGAAAGGAGGGACGGTTGTTTGGCTTGCAGAGGAAGATGGTGGGAGGGCTGGACAGGCGACAAGTGAACAGTGCCGTTCCGTGTTTTCCTATCTTAATTGGAAAAGGCATGGAGCGGGGACGCGACACTCCAGAAGTTACCATTTTACATTAACTGCAATAGTCCCACGACCCCACGACTCGC
Source organism: Thinopyrum elongatum (assembly GCA_011799875.1). Classification (NCBI taxonomy): domain Eukaryota; kingdom Viridiplantae; phylum Streptophyta; class Magnoliopsida; order Poales; family Poaceae; genus Thinopyrum; species Thinopyrum elongatum. The sequence goes on from CM022301.1 coordinate 381,144,038, forward strand.
AGTAATTGCGCGAAGTGGACGTTGGATTGACTGGTCATCATGACGAACCATGATGCGAGCAGCCCTTTTTAGCCACGACACCGTGCACTGGTTTGGGGCCTAACCCAACGTGCCCAGCGACACGTATGGCTTAGGCCCGGGGGCTTATGTTGGGGAACACAGACAGGGGTATTTGTTTTCCCCTGACTGTGCACAGGGCAAGCCAACAGGCTCGAAGACAAGATTACAAGACCAAGATCAGACCAAACAAGGAGGATCAATTCCTTCGAAGGATCCAAGTGCAAGTTGAGAAGGCCAAGGTGAGCCAGAGGAACGAGGCATCGCCAAAGGAAGGACCTACCTTGCCGGGTAGGCGAGCCTGGCAGGGTTAGGTTTTGCCCCGGAAGCAAGCTCCCAGATCGTCCCGGCAAGCCTGTCGGGGCTGGCGGAGGCAAGCCACTCCACCGCTCCACCTCACAAGCAACACAAGTCAGTAATCAAAGCGGTGTCGAGCTCCAAGGTGACTAAGTGGCTACTTTCTGCCACATGGCAGCCACTTCCTACAGCAAACACCTCCATATGACACCCGTCCTGAGACGTGTCAAGTGAGCAGGCGCAAAGCTGGCAAAACAGCTCGGCAGGGCCTGCCGGGTGAGCTGTGATGTGACACTGAGCGGCGCATTTAATGTGCTCTGTCAGCCTGCAGAGTTAGATATGATAGCACTGTTAGCTATCTAATTAGTACGCAAAGACTGATTTGCCACTGTGGTGACCCCTTAATCTATAAAAGGAGGCCCATGGTGACCGTAGAAAGGGTTGGACCCAAGCATATCCATACGCGCGTAGCCACTCTCGCCCCCAGAGCGACCTTGTCGGGCGAGTGTGCTACGTTCACCACCATTATCCACCATCAATCCACCAAAGCAGGAGTAGGGTTTTACGCCTCACGGTGGCCTGAACCTGGGTAAAGACTGCCCGTGTGATCTCTGTCGTGCTGCGCCACGCTTCTCCGCTCTTTGTGCAACATGCCCATCCCCCCGCCGAACCAAAAGGGGCTCATGGCCCCATATGTGGCGTGGTTTCCCACGACACTCATCTTTCTCAAGATATCATATTTTCGATGAAATTCTCGAGATATCATTAGTTTTTACACATGGGATTACTCCTGCATGGGTCAATCACAACAGGTCTTTTGTAAAAAAAATGCATCTTGATGTTCCGTGCAATACACGGGCATCTTGCTAGTGGAGAGAAAAAGAAACGGCTCCACTATATACATAGACAGAAGCCTACATGGTTGCTTGCTGGGGTTGCTCTCTTCACACTCTCTCGCACAAAATGACTGTGGCCACATCTCTAGTCACACATCCCGGAGGATCACGTCCGCCGGGGGAAGGGATGGATGCTTTGTATAGATGTGGTCGCCGTCGCCGACGGCGAAAACCCACTGTCGACGCGTCCCGATCAGGGGTCCCCGCCATTCTCTCTCACAAAGCCGGTGTGGTTGCCTTCGTCCCTTGCTCACTGCCGCGACGTGGGCGGTTGCCCCCTCCTGCTGCCCTCCTCTAGCTACATCCTGACATCCCTCAGGTACAACTTCCTTTACAGCCGGCTTGCACCACTGCCCCAGCTACCCACAGCGCTCCATGTGGATATTTCTCTACTTCTTTGCCCCGCACGTACCTCTACTGGCTTCTACTATATTTGTGATGAGTTTATGTCTCATAAAAACTAGTCCCACTAGTCTTATTCTAATCACACTTCAACTTCTTTGCCACAGGGATGCTCAGTTCGATTTTAGTGAAACTGCACAAAATGATCCGATGGTCAAAGGGTTGCACACTTCATTCCTTCAGAAGGTTCAACCTCGCCAGCAAATTAAAGCCTGATTAGGGTTTAGGGTTCAAGGCCTAGGGTCTGCATGGATCATTTTTTTTCTTTAGTTGTCTCTATTCCAAAATAAGTGTCAACTTTGTACTAAAGTTGGCATAAAGTTGAGACACTTATTTTGGAACGGAGGGCGTATTGGCTATGATCTGTGAATCATTGAGATGCAATAGCATGCATGTTAGTCTACTTTGTGTTTGATGGAATGTTGCAACGGGGCAACCTTGGACGCAAGATATATGAAACAGAAGCTGAAAGCTTTCATAGCATTGTACATTTTTCGCTGCTTTCATGTTTTCGCTGAGCTGCCGTGTTTTCGTTGATTTCGCACTCCTCCGCTATAAGAGTGGAGAAAATTGTAAAGAGTGGAGACGCTCTACCTCCTTTCGCCGAAACTTGGGACATCCAGCATCCGGTGCACGTGTCATGTACCAAAGTAAAGTGTACAGTACAACTGAGACTCAGCACCGTCGTACCACCTCAATAATAATGACCAATGGGTCGTCAAATCACATATAGACCCGGCAGTAAGTTGGACGGACGAAGCAACCATCACTCTTCGTTGAATCCGGTTCTCCCTTCAACGCATGCACTAGTGAGAGGTCGTGTCTGCTCTACCCGGGCATGAATGAGGCACCGATTCTCTGGAGCGGCGCTGACCGTTTCGGGCAGGAAGCGCGCGCGGGCGATGGCCAGTTTCAAAAATATTTTTAGATTAGGGCCATTTTGTGTTGAAGTTTTGAAAAAGGGCCAGTTTCGTCCATTTTCACCCTTGGGTGGTCAGGATCGAGCGTGGCAGCTGTCCCGACTGGATGCCCGGAAACTAGAGTATGCACTGACTCTCGCGGCTTCATAGTACTACACACCATCTCTCTGTAAGGTCGATGTGTCGCTCTCTCTAACACACACACGCTGTTAAAACACACACACACACATGCACACACAGGTTCATAGAATAGAAATATCGTGGGAGTGGGAAGCCACAGGAAGTGAGATAAATGGAGTACGTACAAGAAGAGAAGAGGTACACGCACGTCCGTCGGAGACACAGTCGCTGCCTCGCACTATAGCCCAGCCAACCACATCGCGACGGTCGGATCTGTGCCTCTCTCGTCCCGGCGCCAGCGGTCAACCGCTATATCTGCGGCCGCGGGATTTGACACACGCGGCTGCCAGATTTGGAGCATTCCGGTCGCCTATGACTGCGCCTTGCCATGCATTGTCTGGGTACCGGGTCGCACAACAATGGCAATGCCTCCACGTCGCGTGCAGGTACTGAATCTGCCTCTAGCCGCTCGGATCTATCCCGTCGGCGGATCGCCAGCAAAGACACGGCCGGCCACCGTCTGGGCTCGGCCCTGGCCCAACGGCTAGTCGGTTCACATGTTCACATTCCAAGGTGCATTAAATTGATGCATGCAAGGATTAAAAGAAACCAACCAGTGCATGTAACCATTCCTACTCATTTAGTGGCCGTCCAAGAATATATTGTAATTAATGCAGATTAAAGTTTGAGTAATTTTGTAAGCTACGAGACGGAGTACATTTCTCCACTCATCATCTGCCTTGGTTGATGAGATTTCAAATTTAAGCCCTATAAATCGGATAGGAGGGAGTAGTTAAAACTTTGACAAAAAATATATGACGTGGCGTAAAAACCTGGACAGAGGTAGTAGTACGAGATAGGGAGGGAATCCACTACTAGCGCCGCTGTTCTCTTTCACCCAGCGGTGGCGCGGGAGGGCCTCCTACCCCTTCTTCCTCGTTGTCGTACATAGTGTGGGCAGATCGGCCTCCGGCCGCCCACTGAGCCACACCGCCAGAACCTTAAGGTATAATTTACTTAATCCACATTCATTGCTCTAGCTGCATGTGGATTTTTTTCGCGTCTGCACTCGAATCTAGGTGTTGGATCAAACAGGAAAGTAGTGGGGAAAGTTGTATAGCATAAATCGAGGACGTGGTTCAAAGAGGAAAGGAAGGGGAAAGTAGTACAGACTGGCTATCCAACACCTACGTTGGTCGAAAAGGGAAAACAATGACAAACACAGTACACACATCTGTCACGAACTGATCTTTCTGTGGGTGGGGAACAAGGCTGTAAAGTTTGAGCAGGACTAGATTTGCTGCCCTCACATAAGGAAAGGTGTCCAAAGATAACAAAACTGGGACCAACACAAATATGCTACTTGGTTGTTTGTTCTTTGGTGCAACAGACTGTGTGCGTCCACTGTCCCGTACAACTCTTTAGCTGTTGTTAATCTAATAATGCCACTGGAAAATTGATGCAATGCCACAGTTAAAAGCAAATTACATGTTTAACAAATTGTATTGTTAATATAATCTCTCTGTTAATATGAATCAATGCCACTGTTTGAGAAATGCTACTGTCTTGCTTTCTTTCCCATTTAGATAAGTTTGATGCTTCTTTTTGTGGGCTTCTGTGTCATCCACCGTTATTGACCAGTAATTGTTTCCTTTGCACCTCTGTGTAAACAGGGTTATCTACTTCACCTCGTTGCTATTGCGACCTTTTGTTGCACTACACAAAACACTTTTGTTTTAAGAGTGTTTTGTGCAGTTCAATCAAAATGTCACACCGACAACGTTGCTTGATTGCTTGATCTTAGTGGAACTGCACAAGAGGAGATCTGACTTCCTATCCGTGTTGGCAAATTTGTTTCAGATCTTGTTCTTGTGAGTTGTTTGAATTCCGCATCATGAGAGGTCAGTACTGGCCTTCTTCCACATGATTGTGTAGTGTGCTTTCATATGTTGTGCTACTTATACGGTAATGTTGCTTGATTTTAGTGAACTGCACAAAAGGAGACCAGACTTCCAATCTGTATGTGCACCGTAATATCCCATTGAGGTAAGATAATGATATTTCGCAACTGTTGGCCTATATATTGCTACTGTCATTAGAAAAGTAATGTTGTTGTTTAGTGCTATACTTGTGCTCCCTAATTGACATGCCAAATCTTACATTGAAGGCGAAGCTTGTATGACATTGAACCAAGTGATGAAGGGGAAGAACAAGCGGAAGAAGAACAAAAATCAACTCCCGGTGTTGTAATGAAGCACTGGAGCTGTGATGACACAAGTAATGATATAGTTTTGCATCTTAATTTATTGCTATGGCTGGAACGAGCAATTGTTTTGCCACTGTGATTTGATGCCACCCTTAATGTAATATGTAATTATTTCTACTTGTGCAAACAGGGATCTTGTTTGAAGATAACATATATTTTAGTGGAACTGCACAAGAAGATGTTGGAAACATTAAACTAATCGAGGAGTATATAGTAAGCATGGCAACCACAGTAGATAATAACGGATGTTTCCCGAGAAGTGCTTCATCTGCATGCTCTACACAATAAGCCTCCTGACAAAGGTTGGTACCGGCCCACGGATTTCATCCATATGATTGAGCTTTGTCATCTCTATTCGTGTTGTGCTACTGTTTAGCTACTGTCATGAGAAAGTGGTATTGTCCTCGAGAAGTGCTTCATCTGTGTTGTTTTAAATATTTCCTTTCCTTTTTTTTGAGCAAACAGGGATGCTAGCATCTAGTTGTTCTCTTGTGTTTGCACAAAAGGATCATCCTCCTCTGAAGAAGAATATGGAGTACATGAAGTGCCTAGTTCCGATTATGCTAGGATGAAGAAGCCAAGCCCCTCTTCTTATCAGAATAGAGCAGTTGAAGGATGGTTACATTACTGCCCACAAGAACAAACTAACTTCAGATCAGAAGGACTCACAGATCTCCATCTTTGTTGTTGTGATGGCCAATACAATGTTGTTTTAGGATTCTTTCTGGTGAGTTCCATTTTTTTATATGTGTGCTCTACATGTATCATGTAGGTTGCCTGTTTAAATTGTAAATTCATAAAACAGTTTGCTTTGTACTAATCACTTTTTTTTATTTATGCAAACAGGGATGCTCAGCTTGCTTTCAACGGGAACTGCACAAAATGTTCTGATGGTTCGTGCCCTCCATTATACTTCATCATGCACAATACATTGAATGTTCTCGAATCATTCATTTCCACCCCCATCCACAAAATTAGGTACAAGAAAGGAGGTGCTGATATGTTCAAGGCGTTGCAACATATAAAGGCGAAATCAGCTACGTGCGAAGTTGGTTGATTTTAGTGGAACTGCACAAAAAGAACAGCTGGTTTATTTAGCACGAGGTGACATGTCAATGTCCGAACTGATGGCAAACCCCGCCCATTCCACAATCATAGGCATTTGATATTTTGGAATGGGAAAACCTTGTCAAAGTTTGCTCATTGATGTACGCAAAAATACACGCATTTGATATTTTGGAATGGGACAACCTTGTCAAATTTTGCTCATTGATGTTAGCAAGAAGACATGCGTTTGATATTTCGGAATGGGACGCCCTTTGCCACAGCAGCACAGATCAATTTTTCTTTATTCTTTAGTTGTGAAGTAAATATTGGCTCTGATGTGTGAATCATTGAGATGCATAATCATCGATTGTTTTGAATGTTCTCTATGACTTGCCAGGCCTGTGAGTTTGATTGCAATGTGCATGCTAAAAAATTGCTCAAACTTTTTGTACGTGTGAAACTACTGCAAACGAGGTGATCACCGTGCGTCCTTAGAGTAATTATTGTTTTGCATGTTCATGCCAGTGATACAAGAATTCGAACTAATTGGACTAAATTCGTTCATACACGGCCGGATTTCATATAAACACGCCGGATTTCATTACATTTCATACATTCTTCAACTAAAAAGGGGTGCGCTGGAGGTATAATTAATTAACCTAATCTATGATCTCCGGCGCCCATTTCCCGTGTCCGGCTGAGCTGAACAGAAGCTTCTTCTCCAGCTCAGCTCTCCGACTCCACGTCGCCGCCAAGTAGCTAATCGGCCATCAAGCTTGGCTTCAACCAGAGGGTAGCAGCGGTGGCCTTACTTGGACCCGTGCGGCGGTGACCTACCGTGTTCTACTCTTCCTCGTTTTCTGTGTGGCACGGCCTCGTTGGCAATGGGGCGGGGCCTCGACGGAGCCGGCAATGTCATCTGTATCATTGCCGGCGGGGCGGCGCCTCGGCAGAGCGGGGGAAATCCTCCCCCTCATTGCCGGAAGGGCGGGGCCTCGGCGGAGCCGGCGATGTCCTCTGCCTCATTGTTGGCGGGGCGGGGCCTCGCCCAAGCCGGCAAAGTCCTCTGCCTCGGTGCCGGCGGGGCGGGGCCTCGGCGGAGCCGGCGATGTCCTCTGCCTCGTTGTTGGCAAGGCGGGGCCTTGGCGGAGCAGGGCCTCGCCGAAGCCGGCGAAATCCTCCGCCTCGGTGTCGGCGGAGCCGGCATTGTCCTCCGCCTTGTCGTCGGTGTCGCCAAACAGTGCCCCGCCCGCTTCATCGCCCTCTTTGTAGGCAGCTGCAACATCCGCCACCCGCATGCGGTACCGCCAACGCGCGAGGCGGCTCTCGCGGGCTGAGCGGTACAACTCGAGCAGCGCCTCCTGCTCCGCCCGCTCCGCGGCGATCTGCTCCTCCGCTTGCAGGTGCTTCTGGAGGACATGGTGGTTGTAGGCGACGTCGGCCTGTGCCTCCCGGAACTGCTCCTCACGCTTCTGCCTCACCATGTCCATGTATTGGGCACGGGCCTCGCCGATGGTCATGGTGCAATGTGCTACTTCTTGAGCTTGCGTTGGTTTTTCCCTTGAAGAGGAAAGGGTGATGCAGCAAAGTAGAGAGAAGTATTTTCCTCAGTTAGAGAACCGAGGTATCAATCTAGTAGGAGGTACAAGCAAGTCTCCAATCTATGCACCTGCACAAACAATCAAACACTTGCACCCAACACGATAAAGGGGTTGTCAATCCCTTCACGGTCAATTGCAAGGATGAGATCTGATAGAGATACATATAAAAGATTACTAAAACATAAAACAAAGTAAAAACAAATAAATTGCAGCAAGGTATTTTTGGGTTTTTTGGTTTATAGATCTGAAAATATATGATGGAAAATAGACCCGGGGACCATAGGTTTCACTAGAGGCTTCTCTCTTGAAAGAAAGCATATGGTGGGTGAACAAATTACTGTCGAGCAATGGATAGAAAAGCGCAAAGTTATGACGATATCCAAGGCAATGATTATGAATATAGGCATCACGTCCGTGTCAAGTAGACCGACTCCTGCCTGCATCTACTACTATTACTCCACACATCAACCGCTATCCAGCATGCATCTAGAGTATTAAGTTCATAAGAACGGAGTAACGCCTTAAGTAAGATGACATGATGTAGAGGGATAAACTCAAGCAATATGATGAAAACCCCATCTTTTTACCCTTGATGGCAACAATACAATACGTGCCTTGCTACCCCTACTTTGTCACTAGGTGAGGACACCGCAAGATTGAACCCAAAACTAAGCACCTCTCCCATTGCAAGAAATACCAATCTAGTTGGCCAAACCAAATAGATAATTCGAAGAGAAATACAAAGATATTTAATCATGCATAAAAGATTTTAGAGAAGACTCAAATAATATTCATAGATAAGCTGATCATAAATCCATAATTCATCGGATCTCGACAAACACACCGCAAAAGATTATTACATCGGATAGAACTCCAAGAACATCGAGGAGAACATTGTATTGAAGATCAAAGAGAGAGAAGAAGCCATCTAGCTACTAGCTATGGACCCATAGGTCTGTTGTAAACTACTCACGCTTCATCAGAAGGGCAATAGAGTTGATATAGATGCACTTCGTGATCGAATCCCCCTCCGCCAGATCGCTGGAAAAGGCCCCAAGATGGGATCTCACGGGAACAGAAGGTTACGGCGGCGGAAAAGTATTTTTGTGGATGCTTCTGTTGGTTCAGGATAATTGGGAATTTATAGGCCAAAGAATAGGGTTAGAGGAGCCTCGATGGGCCCACAAGCTAGGGGGCGCCCCCCCCCCCCTAGGGCGCGCCCCTGAGGCTTGCCGCCGCCTTAGGACTCTTCTGACTTGATCCCCAAGTCCTACGTGTGTCTTCTGGTCCAAGAAAAATCATCGCGAAAGTTTTATTCCATTTGGACTCCGTTTGATATTCCTTTTCTGTAAAACTCAAAAACAAGAAAAAAACAGAAACTGGCACTGGGCTCTAGGTTAATAGGTTAGTCCCAAAAATAATATAAAATAGCATATTAATGCATATAAAACATCCAAACAGATAATATAATAGCATGGAACAATCAAAAATTATAGATACGTTGGAGACGTATCAAGCATCCCCAAGCTTAATTCCTGCTCGTCCTCGAGTAGGTAAATGATAAAATTAGAATTTTTGATGTGGAATGCTACCTAACATATTTATCGATGTAATCTTCTTTATTGTGGCATGAATATCAGATCCATAAGATTCAAAACAAAAGTTTAATATTGACATAAAAACAATAATACTTCAAGCATACTAATAAAGCAATCATGTCTTCTCAAAATAACATGGCCAAAGAAAGTTATCCCTACAAAATCATATGGTCTGGCTATGCTCCATCTTCATCACACAAAGTATTAAATCATGCACAACCCCAATGACAAGCCAAGCAATTGTTTCATACTTTTGATGTTCTCAAACTTTTTCAACTTTCACGCAATACATGAGCGTGAGCCATGGATATAGCACTATAGGTGGAATAGAATATGGTGGTTGTGGAGAAGACAAAAAGAAGGAGAAAGTCTCATATCAACTAGGCGTATTAACGGGCTATGGAGATGCCCATCAATAGATATCAATGTGAGTGAGTAGGGATTGCCATGCAACGGATGCACTTAGAGCTATAAGTGTATGAAAGCTCAAAAAGAAACTAAGTGGGTGTGCATCCAACTTGCTTGCTCACAAAGACCTAGGGCAATTTGAGGAAGCCCATCATTGGAATATACAAGCCAAGTTCTATAATGAAAAATTCCCACTAGTATATGAAAGTGACAAAATAGGAGACTCTCTATCATGAAGATCATGCTGGTACTTTGAAGCACAAGTGTGGAAAAAGGATAGTAGCATTGCCCCTTCGCTCTTTTCTCTCATTTTTTTTATTTTGGGCTCTTTGGCCCCTCTTTTTTCCTCTTTTTTTATTTTTTGTCCGAAGTCTCGTCCCGACTTATGGGGGAATCATAGTCTCCATCATCCTTTCCTCACTTGGGACAATGCTCTAATAATCATGATCATCACACTTTTATTTACTTTACAACTCAAGAATTACAACTCGATACTAGAACAAATATATGACTCTATATGAATGCCTCCGGTGGTGTACTGGGATGTGCAATGACTCAAGAGTGACATGTATGAAAAATATGAATGGTGGCTTTGCCACAAATACGATGTCAACTACATGATCATGCAAAGCAATATGACAATGATGGTGCGTGTCATAATAAATGGAACGGTGGAAGTTGCATGGAAATATATCTCGGAATGGCTATGGAAATGCCATAATAGGTAGGTATGGTGGCCGTTTTGAGGAAGGTATATGGTGGGTTTAATGCACCGGCGAGAATTGCGCAATACTAGAGAGGCTAGCAATGGTGGAAGGGTGAGAGTGCGTATAATCCATGGACTCAACCTTAGTCATAAAGAACTCACATACTTATTGCAAAAGTCTATTAGTTATCAAAACAAAGTACTACACGCATGCTCCTAGGGGGATAGATTGGTAGGAAAAGACCATCGCTCGTCCCCGACCGCCACTCATAAGGAAGACAATCAATAAATAAATCATGCTCCGACTTCATCACATAATGGTTCACCATACGTGCATGCTACGGGAATCACGAACTTTAACACAAGTATTTCTACCCATCCATAATTACTCACTAGCATTTCTCTAATATCACCATCTTTATATCTCAAAACAATATGCAAGGAATCAAACTTCTCATAGTATTCAATGCACTTTATATGAAAGTTTTTATTATATCCCTCTTGGATGCCCATCATATTAGGACTAAATTCATAACCTAAGCAAATTACCATGCTTTTTAGAGACTCTCAAAATAATATAAGTGAAGCAAGAGAGTTCAAAAATTTCTATAAAATAAAGCCACCGCCGTGCTCTAAAAATATATAAGTGAAGCACTAGAGCATATTGCCTAGCTCAAAAGATATAAGTGAAGCACAAAGAGTATTCTAATAAATTCACGATTCATGCGTGTCCCTCTCAAAAGGTGTGCACAACAAGGATGATTGTGGCAAACTAAAAAGCAAAGACTCATATCATACAAGACACTCCAAGCAAAACACATATCATGTGGTGAATAAAAATATAGCCTCAAGTAAATTTACCGATGGATTGAAGACGAAAGAGGGGATGCCTTCCGGGGCATCCCCAAGCTTAGGCTCTTGGTTGTCCTTGAATATTTCCTTGGGGTGCCTTGGGCATCCCCAAGCTTAGGCTCTTGCCACTCCTTATTCCATAATCCATCAAATCTTTACCCAAAACTTGAAAACCTCACAACACAAAACTCAACAGAAAACTCATGAGATCCGTTAGTATAAGAAAATAAATCACCACTGTTGTTACTGTTGTGAACTCATTCTTTATTTATATTGGTGTAATATCTACTGTATTTCAACTTCTCCATGGTTCATACCCCCCGATATTACCCATAGATTCATCAAAATAAGCAAATAACACATAGAAAATAGAATCTGTCAAAAACAGAACAGTCTGTAGTAATCTGTAAACTTCGAATACTTCTGTAACTCTAAAAATTAGGAAAACAGAGGCAATTCATATATCAATCTTGTGTAAAAAATTCATAATTTTATCATGCTTCTGTGATTTTAAACAATTCTGTTACTGGGCGCAAAAGTTTCTGTTTTTCAGCAAGATCAATTCAACGATACACCAAAGTATCCCAAAGGCTTTACTTGGCTCAAACACTAACTAAAAACACCAAAACACAATTACTACAGAGGTAATAATGTGTAATTATTCAAGAACAGAAGCAAAATCAAAAAAATATAAAAATAAAATTGGGTTTCCTCCCAAAAAGCGCTATTGTTTAACACCCCTAGCTACACATAATGCAATAGATCTAGGTATTGTCATCTTTGGTATGCAATCCATAGGTAGCTCTCATAATAGATTCATATGGCAACTTAATTTTCTTTCTAGGAAAGTGTTCCATGTCCATCCTTAACAGAAATTGAAATCTAATGTTTCCTTCTTTCATATCAATAATTGCACCAATCGTTCTAAGGAAAGGTCTACCAAGAATAATAGGACATGTAGCATTGCAATCTATATCAAGAACAATGAAATCTACGGGCACATAATTCCTATTTGCAACAATAAGAACATCATTGATCCTTCCCATAGGTTTCTGAATAGTGGAATCCACTAGATGTAAATTCAAAGAACAATCATCAAATTCAAGGAAACCTAACACATCACATAAAGTTTTTGCAATAGTGGAAACGCTAGCACCCAAGTCACACAAAGCATGGCACTCATAATCTTTAATTTTAATCTTAATAGTGGTTTACCACTCATCATAAAGCTTTCTATGGATAGAAACTTGCAACTCAAGTTCTTCTTCAAAAGATTTCATCATAGCATCAACGATATGTTTAGTAAAAGCTTTATTTTGATTATAAGCATGAGGAGAATTCAACATGGATTGCAACAAGGAAATACAATCTATTAAAGAATAATTATCATAATTAAAGTCCTTGAAATCCAAAAGAGTGGGTTCATCGCTACTTAAAGTTTTGACCTCTCCAATCCCACTTTTATCAATTTTTTCATTAAGATCTTTAAACTCCGAATCATTGGGACGCCTTCTAACTAAAGTTGACTCATATCCAGTCCCATCTTTATCAAGATTTATATTAGAAAACAAAGATTTTGTGGCCATCTTATTTACCAACGTAGTTTGTTTATCGGAAATTTGGCCCACTAAGTTTTCAAGATGAGCAAATTGAGATTTAAGACCATAAAATTCCTTAGTAACATCATCAAGCTCTTTATTAATATATTCCATCATAGTGTTTTGTGCTTTAAGCTCGTTCCTAAAGAAACTATTATGCTCAAATTGTAAGGACATGAAGCTTTTAGCATTATTTTCAATCTCTTCCAACTTCCTATAATAAGGATCAAAGCTTTTGGGTTGAGCCATAAGGGCAAACAAGCGATCTAGCACATGAGCAAACGAAAGGCAAACGAAAAGATGAACGGAAGAAGGGCAAATAAAAGGCAAATATTTTTGTGTTTTTTTGAAAATCGTTTTAGAGGTGGGGGAGAGGAAAACGAGAGGCAAATGGCGAATAATGTAATGCAAGAGATGAGAGTTTATGATGGGTACTTGGTAGGCTTGATGTAGAACCTCCCCGGCAACGGCGCCAGAAATTCTTCCTGCTACTTCTTGAGCTTGTGTTGATTTTTCCCTTGAAGAGGAAAGGGTGATGCAGCAAACTAGAGATAAGTATTTCCCTCAGTTAGAGAACCAAGGTACCAATCCAGTAGGAGGTACAAGCAAGTCTCCAATCTATGCACCTGCACAAACAATCAAACACTTGCACCCAACCTGATAAAGGGGTTGTCAATCCCTTCATGGTCAATTGCAAGGATGAGATCTGATAGAGATAGATATAAAATATTACTAAAACGTAAAACAAAGTAAAAATAAATAAATTGCAGCAAGGTATTTTTGGGTTTTTTGGTTTATAGATCTGAAAATATATGATGGAAAATAGACCCGGGGGCTATAGGTTTCACTAGAGACTTCTCTCTTGAAAGAAAGCATACGGTGGGTGAACAAATTACTGTCGAGTAATTGATAGAAAAGCGCAAAGTTATGATGATATCCAAGGCAATGATTATGAATATAGGCATCATGTCCGTGTCAAGTAGACCGACTCCTGCCTGCATCTACTACTATTACTCCACACATCGACCGCTATCCAGCATGCATCTAGAGTATTAAGTTCATAAGAATGGAGTAACGCCTTAAGTAAGATGACATGATGTAGAGGGATAAACTCAAGCAATATGATGAAAACCCCATCTTTTTACCCTTGATGGCAACAATACAATACGTGCCTTGCTACCCCTACTTTGTCACTGGGTGAGGACACCGCAAGATTGAACCCAAAACTAAGCACCTCTCCCATTGCAAGAAATACCAATCTAGTTGGCCAAACTAAACCGATAATTCGAAGAGAAATACAAAGATATTTAATCATGCATAAAAGAGTTCAGAGAAGACTCAAATAATATTCATAGATAAGCTGATCATAAATCCACAATTCATCGGATCTCGACAAACACACCGCAAAAGATTATTACATCGGATAGAACTCCAAGAACATCAAGGAGAACATTGTATTGAAGATCCAAGAGAGGGAAGAAGCCATCTAGCTACTAGCTATGGACCCGTAGGTCTGTGGTAAACTACTCACGCTTCATTGGAAGGGCAATAGAGTTGATGTAGATGCCCTCCATGATCGAATCCCCCTCCGGCAGATCGCCGAAAAAGGCCCCAAGATGGGATCTCACGGGAACAGAAGGTTACGGTGGCAGAAAAGTATTTTTGTGGACGCTTCTGTTGGTTCAGGAATATTTGCGAATTTATGGGCCAAAGAATAGGGTTAGAGGAGCCTCGGTGGGCCCACAAGCCAGGGGGTGCCCCCCCCCTAGGGCGTGCCCTTGAGGCTTGCTGTCGCCTCCGGACTCTTTTGACTTGATCCCCAAGTCCTACGTGTGTCTTCTGGTCCAAGAAAAATCATCGCGAAAGTTTTATTCCGTTTGGACTCCGTTTGATATTCCTTTTCTATAAACTCAAAAACAAGAAAAAAATAGAAACTGGCACTGGGCTCTAGGTTAATAGGTTAGTCCCAAAAATAATATAAAATAGCATATTAATGCATATAAAACATCCAAAACAGATAATATAATAGCATGGAACAATCAAAAATTATAGATACGTTGGAGACGTATCACAATGCACCGGCGAGGATGGCGCGCAGGAGGGGGTTGGCGCTGGATCGTCAACTACCACGTTCTCCATTGGGACGTCGTCGTCCTCTGGCTGCCTGCCGGCCAGCCAGTCGGCAGCAATGGCTGCCATCTCCTTCTGGTCCGTCGTTCGCCCGTCCCGAAGAGCGCTGGAGTGCGAGGAAGCCATGGTGGGAGTGGTGTGGACAGGAGAAAGGGAACGGAGGTGGATGACTGCGGTTATGGCCGGTGCAGCAGTTTATATAGCAATGGTGGGCGGCAGAGGGACGGACGGGTGGCGCCGGAGTAGCCGCCTCGGCAACCGCGCATCATAAATGTGGGCAGCAGATGGACGAACGGACGGCACTTGTGTCGTTTGAACATGGAGTAATCGCCTGCATCGGGAAGCGGTGCGGGCGGCGCTGACCGTTTCTGGCGGAAAGTGCGTGCGGGCGAGGGAGGGGGTCTGGGTGGGCCAGGGCGGTCAGACTCGTGCTTGTCAGTGGTCCGGTCCAGCAGTCGGACATGCTGGCTCGCCAGCAAGCTCGCTGAGCAAAGTGACGACAATCAGACGATGGACGTAGCTTCCGACCAGGAGCCGGCACCACCGCCCAAGCCTGTTCATGACGTGTTCACCATAGAGCAAGTGCGGCCACACTTTGACACCCTAATGGCGGAAGAGCTACCAGCGCAGGAGGACCTGTGCTGCAACCTCCGTCTCCTCAACGAGCACCGACTCATGGAGGAACGAATCGTCGGCGAACAAGCGAACGACAATGCCATCGCGGACATGTTGCCCTATGATCCTAGCTTCCTGAATGAGTAGCGAGCATGGTATCAAACCATCCGTAGGGCCCGCGAGGCCCTCTCCGTCGTTCTTCGAGTTGTTGCGCTCGCTGTGGTGCCGCCGTCTCGCGTTGTCAACATGGTCAACGGACATGAGGAATCAGGAGATGACTTTACTTGGAGAGGATGATAGTGGGGAGCCACCAGGGCCATAGCCGCACGTACGCAAGTGCCTCCTTATTATATACAACTATAATTTTTTTTGCTTCCTCCTGGTTTCCTGACATCACGGTCCCACACCATTGTCAACCTATATAGTCAATAAACGAGAGAATTGCACAAGGAGCGGCCGACAGCTGGGACCCAGCAGCTAGAGCAGTATTTGTGTTTTTAAGGTGTGAGCAGAGTTTTTCTTGAGCGATGTTTTTGTTGTTGTTCAGAGGAGCAGGGTATCAACTAAGTGGGCTGTGGCCCGTCTAGCCCAGGCTATTATTTTATGTCAACCAAATATCAAGCCCAGATATTAATTTTTCAAGGTGAAAATGGCTAGCCCAGCTATACTTTTTTTTGAGGAATACCCAGCCCAGGTCAACTTGTTATTCTCCGCCCTGCTGGGCTGCAAATCTTTCCTAGGAGGGATGCATTAGGCTTAACAAGAAAATGGGCTTTAAGAAATAATAAATGCGATGTAATTATCAAAACTGGGTTGTAACTATAAAAAACGCATCAAGCAGGTAATTAGTTAAAAAAATATTATTATTGGATTTGAACATTTTAATTTCATTACTTGTTGCGGGCGCAATATTTCGTTGGATATTTACCTAATGCAAATTTATTGTGAAATTATATTTAATCTGACTCGAAATTAGGGATAAAAATATTTCTGATCCCATCAATAGCAGGTTGGTTACATCTACAACCCAAATGGAAACCAAGCCTTTCGTGGTTCAAAAACGCGGAATCTCGTCTCAATCATCATTTGTCAGGACTTTTCGGGGTAAGTTCTTTGGCTTGGACAGGACATTTAGTTCATGTTGCTATTCCCGCATCCAGGGGGAGTACGTTCGATGGAATAATTTCTTAGATGTATTACCCTATCCCCAGGGGTTGGGACCCCTTTTGACGGGTCAATGGAATCTTCATGCCCAAAACCCTGATTCGAGTAATCATTTATTTGGTACCGCTCAAGGAGCGGGAACTGCCATTCTAACTCTTCTTGGGGGATTCCATCCACAAACACAAAGTTTGTGGCTGACCGATATGGCTCGCCATCATTTAGCTATTGCCTTTATTTTTCTCATTGCCGGTCACATGTATCGAACTAACTTCGGAATTGGGCACAGTATTAAAGATCTAAATGTGGGAAATTTTGTCGAATTCTGTTTCGAGCGGTACATTGAAATTATTAATTGTTGTCCTGGCTAGAAAATGGGTTGTAATTTTAACAAACTGTAAATGGGCTGTAGTAAATTCCATTAGAAGTCAAAAATGGGTTGTACATTATTACAAATCACAAATGGGCTATATGTTCTCTGCCATGCACTTGTGGGCCTACACACGATTCTAGCAACAGTGGTCGTTGGATGTCCATCCAACGGATGTCATGCTTCTTCAATCTCGGATATTCTTGCTTCAGTCGCCCAAACCACCACCGACGGTAACGCCTGCTACTGCCTCCCATGGCCGGCTGTGCTGCCGTGTAGGACTCACCGGCCCACCCTACTCCCATCGCCGTCCAGGCCATTCCTCTACTCACCAACACCTCCTGTTATTCTCCGGCGACGACAGCCTCACACCGCAGCCGAACCAGTGAACCCTCGTACTCCCCTCCGTGTGGGCATCCACTGCTGTGTCTTCACCGGCTCTGGGTCATTCCCTTCCTAGGACTCGCCATCGTTCACCCCGTTGGTTCTCTCGGCGCGGCGTGGTCAACTTTGTCAACAAACGATAACCATCGAAAGAGGCATGTACGTGGAGTGGCTGACAGTAGGGACCCACATGGCCCATGGCCGCACGCAGCAAGTGCCCCCTTATTGTGCGAAAACAAATGATTTCTCCCCCTGATAGGTTTGACCCACCAGCTACATCTTCGTACGCAAGGAAGTGCTTCCTTTATTACGCGAAAATAAAAAGTTTCCTCTCCCTGACAGCTAGGACCCACCAGCTTTATTATGATTCATTTCGTGAAAATATAGATTGTACCAAAGATGCTAAATTGTTTTCTTTTTATTCTAACTCGAAAAGGAAGAAATTAAAAAAACCAGAAAACATCTTCGCACGCAAGGAAGTGCCACCTTATTACGTGCAAAAAAATGATTCCCCCTGCTAGCTGGGACCCACCAGATTTGGAGGCTGATTTGTGGGCCTACTAAGTTGACGTGTACGCAGGGCTTTGTCAACTTAGTCAATAAATGATTCTAGTTGCAGTGACCGTTGGATGTTAATCCAACGACCGAGCTGCGTCTTCAACCTCTGGTCTTCTTGCCCCAGCCGCCCAAACCTGCGCCCGCCGTACCGCCCGCTCCAGCCTCCCATGGCCAGCTATGCTACCACGCAGGCCTTACCGCCCGACCATACTACCACTGGCCAGGCCTTCCCTCTACTCACCCACACCCCCTGTTATTCTCCGGCGACGGCAGCCTTACACCGCAGCCGAACCAGTGAACCCTCGTACTCCCCTCCGCGTGGGCATCCACCTGCCTCGTCTTCCCTGGCTCAACATCGTTCCCTTCCTAGGCCTCGCCGTCGTCCACCGCTAGGGTGCTGTCCGCGCGGCGTGGTCAAGGTGGTCAACGAACGACAGCCATCGTAAGAGTATTGTACACGGTGAGGCTGACAGATGGACCCACCAGCTACATCTTCGCACGCAAGGAAGTGCATCCATATTACGGGCAAAAATAAATGATTCTTCCCCCTGACAGCTGGGACCCACCAGTTATATCTTCGCACGCAAGGAAGTGCCTCCTTATCCTCCCTGACAGCTGGGACTCATCCGGTCGAAGCATGCGTAGCGTTGTCTGTCTGGTCACGAACGTGTACGTACGTACTGGTCGATTGGTCTCTCTGCAAGTATGAACCATGGCCGAGTAAGTAGCGGCACATGTCGTAGTAGAGCACCCGTCATAGTAGTTCAGGCAGTCCCGTCTAAATCATGTACACGTACGTACAGCCACGGGGCAAAAAATACGGCCACGTACGTACATACGGGCGGGGTCTCGAACGCGTACTCACGCATACGGACGGCCAAGGCTCGTGTACATGGAGAGGCAACGGACGGCAGCAACGGCATCCTGGTCATCGGACAGTCAACCGGCTGGGTCGGAACGGAGAAACAACGTCCTGTTCATCAGGAGACAACAGACTGGGTCAGAATGCGTCGTGTTCAACGGGAGCCAACTGGCTTGGACGGAACAGCTGAAACGGGGTCTGGCGTACCACAAAACAAAGGAAACAGCCTTCTGTTCGAGCTCCTACGGTCGAAACAGGGTGTTGTTGATCGGGAGGGGTGTGGCGTACCGCAAAACGGAGGAAACGGACTTGTGTTGGAGCGTCTACGGTCGAAACGGGGTCCTGTTCATCGGGAGGGGTGTGGTGTACCGCAAAACAGGACTCCACGGGCTACTGTTCATCCACCGTCTAGTGCCTTGCTCCAGCCTCCACGGGCTATTGTTCATCCACCGTCGAGTTCCTCCAGCCTCCACCTGCTACTGTTCATCCACGGGCGACTGTTCATCCAGCCTCCACCGGCGACTGTTCATAGAGCCTCCACGGGGTCCTGTTCATCCACCCCCAACCGGCTAGGGTGCGGTGGCCTCCTCGGGATCCTGTTCATCCGAGCGGCAACGGCCTACTACCACGGGGTCCTGTTCATCCAACCCCCACCGGGAACTGTTCATCGACAGCCAACCAACTGACTCGACTCACCACATCTCGACTCGTTCTACGTACTGCGCGCACCTAGCTACGTCTCACACGGGGGCTCGATCGGCTTCAGTAAGCAGCAGCAGTGATCGATCGCTCGGGTTCAGTTAGCAGCAGCAGCAAAGGAATCGCTCGGGTTCAGTCAGCAGTGCATGAATCACTCGGGTTCAATTAACAGCCAAGGGATCGATCGCTCGGGTTCAGTAACGTGCGATTGCTCGGGTTCAGTTAGCCAACGCCTCGCACACACGTGCGTACACGATTGAAACGCGCAAACCACAGTGCATCGCTCGGCCCCGATCACCCACCGTAACCGGGAACTCCCCAATATTTTCCTCGCCCTCGCTTCTACCACGATTTTTTCCGTCATGGACGGCCCAAAGAATGTCATGCAGCTGCGTCTCCGGCCCGCCCAGGACGAAAAGCCCATTTTCTGTCATGGTTTCTTGTCATAGAAGTAGGAGCCCACCACATCTATGATGATACGTGGTTTTGTCACAATTATCGTCATAGAAGTGTCATAAGCATGACAGAAAAAAAATTGTTCGGCCCAAAATGTCACGGATGTGTCTTTTTTTTATAGTGTCTTAGATAGGTGACTCCGAGTGCGCCTCACCCAGAGGGTCCGAAAATGACTTGTTCAATTTTTGTGATGCATCAAGAATAGAGTTTGAGACAAGAAAATATAGATAGCTAGAGGAGGTGCTTAGGCATTCTTGTACATCCACTTGGCCAGAAAAACCAAGACAATCAAAACAACAAACGGATGTCCTCGAATGAAGAAAACATGCATATGAAAATCCTCACACAATAAGATAGCAAATAGAATATGTGTCAAACATGCACAACCAATTCTAGCATCTATCAAGCAATTGGCAATGACTAGGTCATCTATATATGAGTATATTGACTTAGGAGTCAAATGAGAACATTTGATCATAGGTCATACTCATCGTTTAAGCACAAGTGGGGTTACCACTTTTACATAAAGCATTAATGTGTTCACACCATTAGAGTTGCTTTAGCTCAAGTCTTAGAGCAAAGCTCCCCCTAGATGTGATATCCCCCATAAGAGGGATGAACTAACCTTGGGTTTTGTCAATGATGACTTCATGTAGATAGTGAAGATGTGGATGCTCAAATTTTGATGTAGTCCATCAAGAGTTGGGAGCAATCCTTTGGAATCTTGCACTTTCAATACCTACATGGGTTAGTCCCACAAGGAACATACAAGGATATCCATAGACATAGAGTGAAATGCACATTGTCCATGAGTGCATTGAATACCTTGTCCTTTGTCTTACCAACAAGAGGGTTTGTGACTCCATGAACTAGTGCAAGATGTTGAAGTTGGTTGCACAAGTTCTTGCCAAAAATGAATATGAGTAAAGTTTGTTGGCGGAGTCACCCTCAAGAACACTCTAGTTCTTCTTCTTTGGGACCCACATCAACTTGATGGGAATCCTTGGAGTTGTAGTCAAACTTGATGAAGTCTTGGGAACCCATTTGACCAAGGCTTGAGGTGCTTCTTCAAATGATTCAATCTCTTCTTGAATCCTGTCCTTGCCTTTTAGCTTGTGGTCTTGTGGTGGAAGATCATCTTGAGCTTGTGTCCCCTTAAAAGAAGTGGGGTCATAGTTCTCTTGTTGAGGAACAAACTTTGTCTTGGGGTATTGATCTTCTTCCCATTCAACTCCATTGGCATTGAACTTTCATTCAAAACCAACACCTTGATTCTTCCGGTGTCTTCCTTGCTTGCGTACAATTTCCTCAAATTGCTTACTCCTGGCAAGACTCTTGTAAACACCTTTCTCTATAATTCCCTTTAATAAACTATTTTCTTGCTCAAGTGTAACTTGGCTAAGAGAATCATCAGTGGAATCAAGATAATTACTAGAAGCAACAATATTAGATTTAGCATTGTTATTGTTACTACTAGAAGAAGAATCTTTCTTGCTCTTGTTACTAGGTTTAACTTGTGGAATGTAAGTAGACAAGAGGAGACGTTTCACAATGTAGGAAGAACTCTTCTTTTGAAGATCTTCATTGATTGCTTTTAGGAACTTATGCTCTTGCTCTAAATTTAGCTTCTCAAAGCGTAGCTTCTCATGAGTTCTTAGGAGCTCTCTATGATCTTCTCGAGTTGTTTCATGAGCTAACTTAAGAGTATTTAGTTCTTTAGTTAGACGCTCAATCTCCTTCTTATCATTGTCATTCGTTTCATCTTTATTAGCATGATTACTAGCAAGTTCATTATAGCTCACATCACTAGTTTTATCAACAAGTAAATCATCATCACCTAGAAAATCATCTTCATCACTATTGAAATCAAGATACTCGGGGTGTGATACCTTGGGGCCTTTAGCCATGAAGCATCTTCCAATTCCTTCATTTGGTGAATCAAATATGTCATGGGAGTTGAATGATACTAGAGCAAGACCGGCAACACCTTCATCTTGAGTATAGTCGAAGTCGGAGTGATAACTTCTCTCGGAGTGGTTGTCGCAGTCGGAGCCGGAAACCCATTCACCAACATGAGCTTGATGTCTTCGTCTTATTTAGCTCTTTGATGACTTGTCTTTCCTTTTCGAGTCCTTGCTTCTTCAAGAGGGTCTTCATTCATAACGATCATCTCTACTCCTTCTCTCTCTTTGAGGTGATCTACTTCTCCTTTTTGGTGAGTCTTCTCTTTTCTTGTAGGGTGCCGTGCACTCATTGGAATAGTGTCCGGGTCTTCCACAATTGTAGCAATTACGGTCACGACTGGAAGATCTTTTCTCATTGTAGGATCTTGACTTGGAGCTTCTATCTTTGCTTTGACTCTTGTAGAATTTGTTGAAGGTCTTCACCATTAGGCTTATTTCCTCATTGGAGACTAGCTTGTCGCTTGATGTTGTAGGAGCATCACTTGAAGCTTTGTATGCACCACTTGACTTGTTGTGGAGCTCTTCCTTACCCTTGAGTGACATCTCATGAGCAACAATTCTTCCAATGACTTCTGTGGGCTTGAGATCTTTGTAGTTGGGCATCATTTGGATCAATGTGCACACGGTATCATATTTTCCATCCAAGGCTCTAAGGATCTTCTTGATGATGAACTTGTCGGTCATCTCTTCACTTCCTAAGCCACAATCTCATTGGTGATGAGATCAAGCCTAGAGTACATTTCAGCGACTCCTTCACCATCCTTCATCTTGAATTTGTCAAGTTGACTTTGAAGCACATCCAACTTGGATTCCTTGACGGACTCGGTACCTTCGTGCATATCAACCAAAGTATCCCAAAATTCCTTTGCATTCTCAAGGTAGCTGATTTTGTTGAATTCCTCGGGGCACAAACCATTGAAGAGAATATCACAAGCTTGAGGATTGTATTGCAACATCTTCAATTTTTCCGCGATCGCTTCACGATTCGGTTCTCTACCATCCTCAAAGAATTCACCTTGTAAGCCAATAGGCACAATAGCCCAAACACTGGGGTTATGACCAAGAATATGCATTTTCATCTTATGCTTCCAACTAGCAAAATTTGTACCATCAAAATATGGACCTCTATGGTGATAATTTCCCTCACTAGACGCCAAACTCTCCTAGGTTGTGAAACTAAGGCTATGGTGACCAAAGCAATGGAAACCAATGCTACGGAGACCAAAGCTCTGATACCACTTGTAGGATCGAAAGTATGTCTAGAGGGGGTGATTAGACTACTTGACCAAATAAAAGCTAACATTTTTCCAATTTTAGTTATAGGTAGATTTTAGCAATTATGACAAGTCAAGCAACACCCTACACATGCAATTCTAAGAGTATAGCAGCGGAAAGTAAGACATTGCACATGTAAGTAAAGGAAGGGTTTGGAGAAGGCAAACGCAATGGGGACACGAAGATTTTTGGCGTGGTTCCGATAGGTGGTGCTATCGTACATCCACGTTGATGGAGACTTCAACCCACGAAGGGTAATGGCTACGCGAGTCCGCGGAGGGCTCCACCCACGAAGGGTCCACGAAGAAGCAACCTTGTCTATCCCACCATGACCATCGCCCATGAAGGACTTGCCTCACTCGGGTAGATCTTCACGAAGTAGGTGATCTCCTTGCCCTTACAAACTTCTTGGTTTAACTCCACATCATGTCGGAGGCTCCCAAGCGACATCTAACCAATCTAGGAGACACCACTCTCCAAAAGGTAATAGACGGTGTGATGATGATGAACTCCTTGCTCTTGTGCTTCAAATGATAGTCTCCCCAACACTCAACTCTCCCTCACAGATTTGGCTATGGTGGAAGAAGGAATTGAGTGGAAAGCAACTTGGGGAAGGATAGAAATCAAGGTTCAAACGGTAGGAATGGAGTCTCTTGATCTCAACACATGAGTAGGTGGTTCTCTCTCAAAAAATGAGTAGTGGAGGCATGTTTTGATGGCTCTCTTACTGAGTAAGAGGGGGTGGAGGGGTATATATAGCCTCCACACAAAATCCAACCATTACACACTTTTGACCCAACTGGGTGGCACCGATCGGAAATCTCGGTGGCACCGACCTTTGTAAAAGATATGAACATTAGGAATCTCGATGGGACCGATGGAAACATCTCGGAGGGAGAAATGTGCAATGGTAAAGGCAGGCCTTATTTCGGTGGCACCGATTGCATCAAATCGATAGGACCGAAGTGAAGCAATAAGGCAACAGAAAGGTTGGCAAGCCATCTCGGTGTGACCGACTACAAAACTCTGTGAGACCATTATAATTGCAACTGGTTACAAAAGGTTTGGCAGGCCATCTCGGTGGGACAGATTGCAAAACTTGGTGTGACCGAAATAATTGCAACAAGTTACAGAGAGTTGGGCAAGCCATCCTGGTGGGACTGAGAACCATATCGGTGACTCCAATTTGTTACGGTTTGGCTGTGGCAGTGTCCATATGAATTAGGTGGGTCCGGATAGGGAAATTTCGGTGGGGCCGAGTTGGAATGTAGGGTTTTGGACAGATTTGGATAGGGAAAGTGGTTGAGGGTTTTGCAGCAATATCACCAAGCACTTGAGCAAATAGATCATGATCAAAACCTCATCCCCTTTTAATAGTATTGGCTTTCCTATGGACTCAATGTGATCTTGGATCACTTAACCAAAAATGTAGAGTCTTGATCTTTTGCCAATCCATGTCCTTAGCATTTTGAGGGGTCCACATGTTGGGAAACGTTGCATGGAAAAACAAAAAAAAATCTACGCACACGCAAGATCTATCAAGGAGATGCATAGCAACGAGAGGGGAGAGTGTGTCTACGTACCCTCATAGACCGTAAGCGGAAGCGTTTAGTAACGTGGTTGATGTAGTCAAACTCTTTGTAATCCAACCGATCGAGTACCGAACGTACGGCACCTCCGCGTTCAGCACACGTTCAGCTCGATGACGTCCTCGCCTTCTTGATCCAGCAATACGGCAAAGTAGTGGATGAGTTCTGGCAGCACGATGGCATGGTGATGGTGATGGTGAAGCTATCTCCGCAAGGCTTCGCCTAAGCACTACGAAAATATGACCGAGGGACAAAACTGTGGAGGGGGCACCGCACATGGATAAGAGATTGTCGTGGTTATGTGTGGCGCCCTCCTCCCACATATATATAGGTGGGGGAGAGGGGAGGCTTCCAGGAGGTGCCCCAAGTAGGGCCGAATCCTACTTGGGCTCCTGCCCTTGGCCGCGCCCCCCCCCCTCCATATTTGCTTCCGGGAGAAAGGAAAGGGGGGAGAGAAAGGAAGGGGGAGGCCGAATCCCCCCTTCCTTTCCTCCCCTAGGCCGGCTGCCATAGGAGGGGCGTGCCAGCCCCTTGTGGGCTGGTGTGCTCCCCTCTTTTGGCCCATATACTTCCCGGGGTGCCCGGAACCCCTTCCGGTGATCCGATGACTACCCGGTGCACTCCGAAACTCTTCCGGTGTCCGAATATCATCGTCCTATATATCAATCTTTACCTTTGGACCATTCTGGAGCTCCTCGTCATGTCCGTGATCTCATCTGGGACTCCGAACAACATTCGGTCACCAAATCATATAACTCATATAACACTATATCGTCAACGAACGTTAAGCGTGCGGACCCTACGGGTTCGAGAACTATGTAGACATGACCGAGACACCTCTCCGGTCAATAACCAATAGCGGAACCTAGATGCCCATATTGGTTCTTACATATTCTATGAAGATCTTTATCGGTCGAACCGTTATGACAACATACGTAATTCCCTTTGTCTGTCGGTATGTTACTTGCCCGAGATTGGATCGTCGGTATCTTCATACCTAGTTCAATCTCATTACCGGCAAGTCTCTTTACTCGTTCTGTAATACATCATCTCGTAACTAACTCCTTAGTCATTTGCTTGCAAGCTTGTTATGATGTGTATTACCGAGAGGGCCCAAAGATAGCTCTCTGATACTCGGAGTGACAAATCCTAATCTCGATCTATGCCAACTCAACAAACACCTTCGGAGATACATGTAGAGCATCTTTATGATCAACCAATTATGTTGTGACGTTCGATAGCACACAAGGTATTCCTCCGGTATCCGGAAGTTGCATCATCTCATAGTTGAAGGAATATGTATTTGACATGAAGAAAACAATAGCAATAAACTGAACGATCATATGCTAAGCTAACGAATGGGTCTTGTCCATCACATCATTCTCCTAATGATGTGATCCCATTATCAAATGACAACACCTGTCCATGGTTAGGAAACCTTAAGCATCTTTGATCAACAAGCTAGTCTAGTAGAGGCTCACTAGGGACACGGTATTTTATGTATTCACACATGTATTTAAGTTTCCGATCAATACAATTCTAGCGTGAATAATAAACCTTTATCATGAATAAGGAAATATAAAATAACAACTTTATTATTGCCTCTAGGGCATATTTCCTTCAGTCTCCCACTTGCACTAGAGGCAATAATCTAGTTCACATCGTCATGTGATTAACATCCGTAGTTCACATCACCATGTGACTAACACCCAAAGAGTTTACTAGAGTCAATAATCTAGTTCACAATGGCATGTGATTATCACCCAAAGAGTACTAAGGTGTGATCATGTTTTGCTTGTGAGAGAGGTTTAGTCAACGGGTCTGCGATATTCAGATCCGTATGTATTTTGCAATTTTCTATGTCTACAATGCTCTGCATGGAGCTACTCTAGCTAATTGCTCCCACTTTCAATACGTATCCAGATTGAGACTCAGAGTCATCTGGATCAGTGTTAAAGCTTGCATCGACGTAACCCTTTACGATGAACCCTTTATCACCTCCATAACCGAGAAACATTTCCTTAGTCTTCTTTAGGTACCTAAGAATAATTTTGACCGTTGTCCAATGATCCAATCCTGGATCACTATTGTACCCCCTTGCCAAACTCATGGCAAGGCACACAACTGGTCTGGTACACAGCAAGGCATACTTTATAGAACCTATGGCTGAGGCATAGGGAATGACTTTCATTCTCTCTCTATCTTCTACCGTGGTCGGGCTTTGAGTCTTTACTCAATTTCACACCTTGTAACGCAGGCAAGAACCCTTTCTTTGACTGTTCCATTTTGAACTTCTTCAAAACTTTACCAAGGTATGTGCTTTGTGAAAGTCCTATTAAGTGTCTCGATCTATCCCTATAGATCTTGATGCCCAATATATATGCAGCTTCACCGAGGTCTTTCATTGAAAAATTCTTATTCAGGTATCCTTTTATGCTATCCAGAAATTCTATATCATTTCAGATCAACAATATGTCATCCACATATAATATCAGAAATGCTACAGAGTTCCCACTCACTTTCTTGTAAATACAAGCTTTACCGTAAGTCTGTATAAAACCATATGCTTTGATCACCTCATCAAAGCGTATATTCCAACTCCAAGATGCTTGCACCAGTCCATAGATGGATCGCTGGAGCTTGCACACTTTGTTAGCACCTTTAGGATCAACAAAAACTTCTGGTTGCATCATATACAACTCTTCTTTAAGAAATCCATTAAGGAATGCAGTTTTGACATCCATTTGCCAGATTTCATAATCATAAAATGTGGCAATTGCTAACATGATTCGGACAGACTTAAGCATCGCTAGGGGTGAGAAAGTCTCATCGTAGTCAACCCCTTGAACTTTGTCGAAAACCTTTTGCGACGAGTCGAGCTTTGTAGACAATAACATTACCATCAGCGTCAGTCTTCTTCGAGAAGATCCATTTATTCTCTATGGCTTGCCGATCATCGGGCAAGTCCACCAAAGTCCACACTTTGTTCTCATACATGGATCCTATCTCAGATTTCATGGCCTCAAGCCATCTGTCGGAATCTGGGCTCATCATAGCTTCTTCATAGTTCGTAGGTTCGCCTTGATCTAATAACATGACTTCCAGAACAAGATTACCATACCACTCTGGTGCGAAACATGTTCTGGTTGACCTACGAAGTTCAGTAGTAACTTGATCTGAAGTTTCGTGATCATCATCATTAGCTTCCTCTCTAGTTGGTGTAGGCATCACGGGAACATTTTTCTCTGATGTGCTACTTTCCAATTCGAGAGAAGGTACAATTACCTCATCAAGTTCTACTTTCCTCCCACTCACTTCTTTCGAGAGAAACTCCTTCTCTAGAAATGACCCATTCTTAGCAACAAAGATCTTGCCTTCGGATCTGTGGTAGAAGGTGTACCCAATAGTTTCTTTAGGGTATCCTATGAAGACGCACTTCTCCGATTTGGGTTCGAGCTTATTAGGCTGAAGCCTTTTGACATAAGTGTCGCATCCCCAAACTTTAAGAAATGACAGCTTAGGTTTCTTGCCAAACCATAGTTCATACGGTGTCGTCTCAACGGATTTGGACGGTGCCCTATTTAACGTGAATGCGGCTGTCTCTAATGCATAACCCCGAAATGATAAAGGCAAATCGGTAAGAGACAGCATAGAACGCACCATATCTAATAAAGTACGGTTACGGCGTTCGGACACACCATTACGCTGTGGTGTTCCAGGTGGTGTGAGTTGTGAAACAATTCCACATTGTTTTAAATGAAGGCCAAACTCGTAACTCAAATATTCACCTCCACGATCAGATCGTAGAAACTTTATTTTCTTGTTGCAATGATTCTCTACTTCACTCTGAAATTCTTTGAACTTTTCAAATGTTTCATATTTGTGTTTCATTAAGTACATATACCCATATCTACTCAAATCATCTGTAAAGGTCAGAAAATAACAATACCCGCCGCGTGCTTCAACACTCATTGGACCGTATACATCGGTATGTATTATTTCCAATAAGTCATTAGCTCGCTCCATTGTTCCGGAGAATGAAGTTTTAGTCATCTTGCCCATGAGGCATGGTTCGCAAGTATCAAATGATTCATATCAAGTGATTCCAAAAGTCTATCCACATGGAGTTTCTTCATGCGCTTTACACCAATATGACCTAAACGGCAGTGCCACAAGTATGTTGCACTATCATTATCAACTTTGCATCTTTTGGCATCAATATTATGAATATGTGTATCACTACAATCGAGATTCAATAAACCATTCACATTGGGTGTATGACCATAGAAGGTTTTATTCATGTAAACAGAACAACAATTATTCTCTGAATTAAATGAATAACCGTATTGCAATAAACATGATCTAATCATGTTCATGCTTAACGCAAACACAAAATAACATTTATTTAGGCATAACACTAATCCCAAAGGTAGAGGGAGTGTGCGATGGTGATCATATCAATCTTGGAAACACTTCCAACACACATCGTCACCTTGCTCTTTACTAGTCTCCGTTTATTCTGCAACTCCTGTTTCGAGTTACTAATCTTAGCAACTGAACCGGTATCAAATACCCAGGGGCTACTACGAATACTAGTAAGGCACACATCAATAACATGTATATCAAATATACCTTTGTTCACATTGCCATCCTTCTTATCCGCCAAGTATTTAGGGTCGTTCCGCTTCTAGTGACCATTCCCTTTGTAGTATAAGCACTTAGTTTCAGGCTTAGGTCCAGCTTTGGGCTTCTTCACGGGAGTGGCAACTTGCTTGCCATTCTTCTTGAAGTTCCCTTTCTTTCCCTTGTCCTTTTTCTTGAAACTAGTGGTCTTGTTTAACCATCAACACTTGATGCTCTTTCTTGATTTCTACCTTCGCTGATTTCAGCATCGCGAAGAGCTCGGGAATCGTTTTCATCATCCCTTGCATATTATAGTTCATCACGAAGTTCTAGTAGCTTGGTGATAGTGACTAGAGAACTCTGTCAATCACTATCTTATCTGGAAGTTTAGCTCCCACTTGATTCAAGCGATTGTAGTACCCAGACATTCTGAGCACATGCTCACTGGCTGAGCTATTCTCCTCCATCTTGTAGGCAAAGTAGAGGTCTCATACCTCTCGACATGGGCATGAGTTTGAAATACCAATTTCAGCTCTTGGAACATCTCATATGCTCCGTGGCGTTCAAAACGTTTTTGAAGTCCCGGTTCTAAGCCGTAAAGCATGGCGCACTAAACTATTAAGTAGTCATCATATCGAGCTTGCCAAACATTCATAACATCTGCATCTGCTCCTGCAATAGGTCTGTCACCTAGCGGTGCATCAAGGACATAATTCTTCTATGCAGCAATGAGGATAATCCTCAGATCACAGACCCAGTCTGCATCATTGCTACTATCATCTTTCAACTTAGTTTTCTCTAGGAACATATCAAAAATAGGGGAGCTATATTGCGAGCTATTGATCTAAAACATAGATATGCAAAAACTATTAAGACTAACTTCATGATAAATTTAAGTTCAATTAATCAAATTACTAATGAACTCCCACTTAAATTAACATCCCTCAAGTTGTGTAAGTGATACATGATCCAAATCAACTAACCCATGTCCGATCATCACGTGAGATGGGGTAGTCATCAATGGTGAACATCTCTATGTTGATCATATCTACTATATGACTCACGTTCGACCTTTCGGTCTCCAGTGTTCCGAGACCATGTCTGTACATGCTAGGCTCGTCAAGTTTAACCCAAGTATTCTGCATGTGCAAAACTGTCTTACACCCGTTGTATGTGAACGTAGAGTCTATCACACCCGATCATCACGAGGTGCTTCGAAACAACAAACTTTGGCAATGGTGCATACTCGGGGAGAACACTTTTATCTTGAAATTTAGTGAAGGGATCATCTTATAATGCTACCGCCGTTCTAAGCAAAATAAGATGCATAAAGGATAAACATCACATGCAATAAAAATATGTGACATGATATGGCCATCATCATCTTGTGCTTTTGATCTCCATCTCCAAAGCATCGTCATGATCTCCATCGTCACCGGCTCGACACCTTGATCTCCATCATTGCGTCGGGGTCGTCTCGCCAACTATTGCTTCTACAACTATTGCTAACGCATATCGATAAAGTAAAGCAATTACATGGCGCTTGCATTTCATACAATAAAGAGACAACCCTAAGGCTCCTGCTGGTTGTCGATATTACAAAACATGATCATATCATACATCAACATATATCACATCATATCTTGACCATATCACATCACAACATGCCCTGCAAAAACAAGTTAGACGTCCTCTACTTTGTTGTTGCAAGTTTTACGTGGCTGCTACGGGCTTCTTAGCAAGAATCGTTCTTAACTAAGCAAAAACCACAACGGTGATTCATCAAGTTTGCTGTTTTAACCATCTTCAAGGACCGTCCATAGTCAAATTCGATTCAACTAAAGTAGGAGAAACAGACACCCGCCAGCCACCTTTATGGAAAACTAGTTGCATGTCAGTCGGTGGAACCGGTCTCATGTGCGTGGACATGTAAGGTTGGTCCGGGCCGCTTCATCCCACAATGCTGCCGAATCAAAATAAGACATTGGTGTTAAGCAGTATGACCATCACCGCCCACAACTCCTTTGTGTTCTACTCGTGCATATCATCTACGCATAGACCTGGCTCGGATGCCACTGTTGGGAAACGTTGCATGGAAAACAAAAACAATTCTACGCACACGCAAGATCTATCAAGGAGATGCATAGCAACGAGAGGGGAGAGTGTGTCTACGTACCCTCGTAGACCGTAAGTGGAAGCGTTTAGTAACATGGTTGATGTAGTCGAACTTCTTCGCGATCCAACCGATCGAGTACCGAACGTACGACACCTCTGCGTTCAGCACAAGTTCAGCTCGGTGACGTCCTCGCCTTCTTGATCCAGCAAGACGGCGAAGTAGTGGATGAGTTCCGGCAGCACGACGGCGTGGTG
Source organism: Thinopyrum elongatum (assembly GCA_011799875.1). Lineage (NCBI taxonomy): Eukaryota > Viridiplantae > Streptophyta > Magnoliopsida > Poales > Poaceae > Thinopyrum > Thinopyrum elongatum. The sequence continues at coordinate 381,175,862 of CM022301.1, forward strand.
ACGGTGATGGTGAAGCTATCTCCGCAAGGCTTCGCCTAAGCACTACGAAAATATGACCGAGGGACAAAATTGTGGAGGGGGGCGCCGCACACGGCTAAGAGATTGTCGTGGTTATGTGTGGCGCCCCCCTCCCACATATATATAGGTGGGGGGAGAGGGAAGGCTGCCAGGAGGCGCCCCAAGTAGGGCCGAATCCTACTTGGGCTCCTACCCTTGGCCGCCCCCCCCCCCCTCCATATTTGCTTCTGGGAGAAAGGAAAGGGGGGAGAGAAAGGAAGGGGGAGGCCGAATCCCCCCTTTCCTTTCCTCCCCTAGGCCGGCTACCATAGGAGGGGTGCGCCAGCCCCTTGTGGGCTGGTGTGCTCCCCTCTTTTGGCCCATATGGCCCATATACTTCCCGGGGTGCCCGGAACCCCTTCCGGTGATCCGATGACTACCCGGTGCACTCCGAAACTCTTCCGGTGTCCGAATATCATCGTCCTATATATCAATCTTTACCTCCGGACCATTCAGGAGCTCCTTGTCATGTCCGTGATCTCATCTGGGACTCCGAACAACATTCGGTCACCAAATCATATAACTCATATAACACTATATCGTCAACGAACGTTAAGTGTGCGGACCCTACGGGTTCGAGAACTATGTAGTCATGACCGAGACACCTCTCCGGTCAATAACCAATAGTGGAACCTGGATGCCCATATTGGTTCCTACATATTCTATGAAGATCTTTATCGGTCGAACCGTTATGACAACATACGTAATTCCCTTTGTTTGTCGGTATGTTACTTGCCCGAGATTCGATCGTCGGTATCTTCATACCTAGTTCAATCTCATTATCGGCAAGTCTCTTTACTCGTTCTGTAATACATCATCTCATAACTAACTCCTTAGTCATTTGCTTGCAAGCTTGTTATGATGTGTATTACTGAGAGGGCCCAGAGATACCTCTCCGATACTCGAAGTGACAAATCCTAATCTCGATCTATGCCAACTCAACAAACACCTTCAGAGATACCTATAGAGCATCTTTATGATCACTCAGTTATGTTGTGAGGTTTGATGGCACACAAGGTATTCCTCTGGTATCCGGGAGTTGCATAATCTCATAGTTGAAGGAATATGTATTTGACATGAAGAAAGCAATAGCAATAAACTGAACGATCATATGCTAAGCTAACGGATGGGTCTTGTCCATCACATCATTCTCCTAATGATGTGATCCCATTATCAAATGACAACACATGTCCATGGTTAGGAAACCTTAACCATCTTTGATCAACGAGCTAGTCTAGTAGAGGCTCACTAGGGACACGGTATTTTATGTATTCACACATGTATTTAAGTTTCCTATCAATACAATTCTAGCGTGAATAATAAACCTTTATCATGAATAAGGAAATATAAAATAACAACTTTATTATTGCCTCTAGGGCATATTTCCTTCACCACAATCACTAGTCCTTGCCATGCCAATCATTGAACTTCCTGAAATCTTTAACCTGAATAGATATTAGTTCAATGAGATATATGTTGTTCTGAATTACCAAAACCACCCGGGGATTAGTTGCACTTTCACAAGCTTTCTCACAGAAACCAAAGGAAATAGCTCTTCCCAATCATAATACAATAAAACACCCTCCACAAATATGAATCTCCCTCAGATGCATGATTAATGATATCATTAAAAAATATCAGAGTTATGTGACAGTCTAGTTCTTTTAATTTTTTCCACCCCCTGCCTTAAAACATTACTCTCCTCCGCAAATGTAAGGAATTTGCATCACACTGCAAAATGTAGCAAATAAATTCAAATTTATTCTTCATGGGTTGCCCCATAAACAACCAGGAGGCCCCACTCCACTTTATTCTATTTGTCCCATAAATTCAACTAAAGCACATAAGATCTTGTTTTGCAGGTTTTAATTTGCAAGTTAGCAGATCTCACACCAGACAAAATGTCACCAGATTTATCCACACTAGGCGTCCATTTCCATCAAGTACTTCACCATGATCAAGTTTCATAAAAAACTACTAGGAAAATCCCTCTTCATTGTTCGAAGACAAATAAAATCCAAGGAATGGTTCACAAATACAGGTGGCCATACCTCTCTTCCCACACCTCTACAATTCCAAATGAGACTTAACACTTTAATCTATGTGGCGTATGGGTTTTTCTAGTAGGTCTGTTAGGAGGCAGAGCAGTACCTACCAGTCCACCCATTTTCTTAATCTGACTTCTAGTGAGGGGTTTAGACACAACTACATTCACCTTATTTTTGTTGGGAAACGTTGCATGGAAAACAAAAAAAATTCTACGCACACGCAAGATCTATCAAGGAGATGCATAGCAACGAGAGGGGAGAGTGTGTCTACGTACCCTCGTAGACCGTAAGCGGAAGCGTTTCATAACGCGGTTGATGTAGTCAAACTTTCTTCGCGATCCAACCGATCTAGTATCGAACGTACGGCACCTCCGCGTTCAGCACACGTTCAGCTCGGTGACGTCCTCCGCCTTCTTGATCCAGCAAGACAGCAAGGTAGTAGATGAGTTCCGTTAGCACGACGGTGTGGTGACGGTGATGGTGAAGTGATCTCCGCAGGGCTTCGCCTAAGCACTACGAAAATATGACCGGGGGTGTAAACGGTGGAGGGGGCGCCGCACACGGCTAACAATTGATCTGGGGTGTGCTAGGCGCCCCCCCTCACACATATATATAGGTGGGAGGGGGAGGGGAGGCAGCCTGGTGCACCACATAGGTGGCCGGCCAGCCCTAGGGCTCCTGCCCTGGCCGCGCCCCCCTGCCATATATTCCCAAGGGGGAAGGAAAGAGGGGGGAGAGGGAAGGAAGTGGGAATCCTAATCCACACTTTCCTTTCCCTTCCCTCTTTCCTTCTCCTCCTTAGGCCGGCCTGCTATGGGGGGCGCACCAGTCCCTTGTGGCTGGTGCGTTTCCTCTCTCGGCCCATAAGGCCCATAACTTTTGCCGGTGGTGCCCGGAACCCCTTCCGGTGACCCGATAAGTACCCGGTACCCCCCGAAACACTTCCAGTGTCCGAATACTATCGTCCTATATATGAATCTTTACCTCTCGACCATTTCGAGACTCCTCGTCATGTCCGTGATCTCATCCGGGACTCCGAACAATATTCGGTCACCAAATCACATAACTCATATAATACAATATCGTCATCTAACGTTAAGCGTGCGGACCCTACAGGTTCGAGAACTATGTAGACATGACCGAGACACCTCTCCGGTCAATAACCAATAGCGAAACCTGGATGCCCATATTGGCTCCTACATATTCTACGAAGATCTTTATCGGTCGAACCGTTATGACAACATACGTAATTCCCTTTGTCTATCAGTATGTTACTTGCCCGAGATTCGATCGTTGGTATCTTCATACCTAGTTCAATCTCGTTACCGGCAAGTCTCTTTACTCGTTCTGTAATACATCACCTCGTGACTAACTCCTTAGTTATTTGCTTGCAAGCTTATGATGTGTATTACCGAGAGGGCCCAGAGATACCTCTCCGATACTCAGGGTGACAAATCCTAATCTCGATCTATGCCAACTCAACAAACACCTTCGGAGATACCTGTAGAGCATCTTTATAATCACCCAATTACGTTGTGACGTTTGATAGCACACAATGCATTCCTCCGGTATCCGGGAGTTGCATAATCTCATACTCGAAGGAATATGTATTTGACATGAAGAAAGCAAAAGCAATAAAACTGAACGATCATCATGCTAAGCTAACGGATGGGTCTTGTCCATCACATCATTCTCCTAATGACGTGATCCCGTTATCAAATGACAACACATGTCTATGGTTAGGAAATCTTAACCATCTTTGATCAACGAACTAGTCTAGTAGAGGCTTACTAGGGACATGGTATTTATTTATGTATTCACACATGTATTTAAGTTTCCGATCAATACAATTCTAGCATGAATAATAAACCTTTATCATGAATAAGGAAATATAAAATAACAACTTTATTATTGCCTCTAGGGCATATTTCCTTCAATTTTTCCTTTTATTTTTATATTAAACCATGGGAAATAATTCTTCATCCACATTACATCCATCAATTCAATGAGCATGTAAAGAAGTAGATTCACCAGCTTCATTATTATTACACAACAAACTTTCATATTGTTTGTTCAATTTCAGCACACTTATCATTTAAATGGTTTCTAGAAATTTCCAATTCTTTAATAACATCAATAACTGTAAAATCACACTCAGGAATATGTATCCCCATCATAGCAGCATGTTGTAACATAACATTATCAAATAGAGAAGCACAAGAATTAGAGGATATGTTATTCTCCATATCTTCCAAGTTCTTTTTCCTTGTAAGATTAGTAGCCCTACCCATCACATTGCCCATATTCACATGAACATTCCTCTGGCTGATCTTGACTCCATTGGTTGATTTGTAATAGCAACCGGATATGAGGGATATTGCAACCCCACTGACACACATGGGATAATTTGACAGGTGCTAGTCGTAATGTCACCAGTCCCAGGAGTAGAAATTGCTTTCTTTTGCATGACAATGTCCTAATAGTTTCACTATTCACATCACCTAACCCCTGGACTGTCTCCATCTAAAGCCCTTGTGTTCTATAATGTCCATACGTACGCATTCTTGATTTTAAGGTTCAATTCATGGTAAAAATAAGTTAATCACTTCCAAAAAAATAAGTTTGACCAATGTAGAGAAAAGGAGCTACAATACAACATGTTGGCTTTGCTCATGAATGATGGCACTGGCACACCCCTCACATTTTCTTTGTCAACCCTCTTAATGGTAGTTTCACAAAATTAAAGCCACGGTCTTTTTTCCTTCCTCTTGGGGATTTTTTTTAAGCAACGGGTTTTTCTCCTTCTTTAGTGCGTTTAAATCTACAAGGTTCGAAAAAAGGTTAAAGACGTGAGTTTTTTCTCATTGCTTAATGCATTAGTACTATAAGCCTTGGGATTTTTTTTCTTCTGAAACCATGAGCTAAAGAAGCCAAATAAAATGTTCGCCACGGTGTATGACACTCTGAGGGACACTATCAATAGGCAAAAAAAATGCCCAAGGAACGAAACATGTATTGAATGAGAGGATCGTGAGAAACCAATTTTGGATGTGCACAGAGTTATTGTTATAGACATGCTCCTCATCCCTACCACGTACAACTGTAGCGATAGAGTTAGTGACGAATGCTCACGCATCTCAACAAAACAAACATAAACAAGTGCGACTTTAGCAATTTCGTAATGGAACTATAGAAGTATCCCATAAATAAGAGTCGACGAGGCGTAATTTATCCTCACATCTCACCGTTCCTCGACTCGCCGACGAAAAAGCTGTAGCGAAAAATAGCAAATAAACCAACCGAAACAGAATTGAGCTCACACGCAAACTATACATCACAATTATTTTCACAAATGATCCTACTGACAAAATTAGAAAATGGACCCTCAAAGAAAATTAGAAAATGGAGCACGATGGGAAGCACAATTGGCAGGTTCTATGGAGCTTACTAAAACAGCCGAGCCCACTAGGCCACTAATCTCCATTGTCAAGCGTACTAAAACTAAACCCACTTTCTCCGGATCGGGGCTTAACAGGACAGATAAATTATGCAAGTGCCGGGCGACCCGGCCCGTGTCAGGATCGCAATCTCCGCAGTTAAAGCTCCAGCCAGTGCCACTCCTCCAGTCCAGTCCAGTCCACACACCCCCATTGCCCGGCTGTACGCACTGCACACGCGCAGCCCGGCGCTCCCCGCGTGCTGCTGTCGCCTCGCCTGTCGGTGCTCCTCCTCTTCCTCTCCGCTCGCCGCCGGCCGGCCGCCGCAATGGTGGACCCGCGGCAGGTGCTGGCGGGGTTCCTCACCCTCTCCATGTTCGTCATGCTCGGCAACATGATCAAGCACGACCACTTCACCTCCGTCTCCGAGGTAGCCGAGATCTCCCGCCTCCCCCTCCCCCCTCCCTAGCTCTCGTTTCCCCGCCCGCTTCCGGTCTGCATTACAGGGGTGTTCTTTTCTGGAAGGAAATTTGCAGCGGATGTTTGGGGGCGCTGCTGTTGTTCTGCTCTGCTGGTTCCTGATTTTGGTTGCCATTCACTTGATTCTGCATCGTTTGGTTGGTCTAGGGAGCGCTAGATGCGACGGATGATTTCGCCTCTGTGGGTTTGACCCATCTGCGCAGTATTGTGCTTAGGATTGGGATTTTTCATTTTCTCGTACCAGTTCTTGCCAAAAATCTCAACGGATTTGGTGTCGCGGTCACCTGAAAAACTCAAATAAAAGTTCAGTTCATGTTTTTCAGTTCACTGTGCAATGGATGGCTCCAAATCTGAAGTGATTTGTGGATCTAGGCTAGGAAAGGCATCTCGACTCTCAAGAGTTGTGTGTCAGACTGTCACGTGACCTTGACTTTTGAGGGCTTAGCTAGGGTTTAATAATCCAATCCTAGTTTTTCAGCACGTTGCACCAAGCTTTGGGGTCAAAAGAAAAAATAATCAGAAGCTTGGTTTCTCTGGTAATGAATAGATTATTACTCCTACGACTACGAGCTTTCCCTAGAAAAAGCACAGTTTGTGGGGACATATATCGGTCAAAAGAAACCATCAATTGCAAAGATAAAAATGCAGAAGGGGAAGCAAAGCAAAAACTTTAATTTCTTTATACAGAAATAATCTCATGTTAGAGTATGAGCTAGACAGTGAGGGTTGTCCATGTCATGAATCACTATCACTCCTCCAGCTTATGCTCTCCCTGTCTCCCAGTCCTTGGCTTGTTCAGATGCTCTGCCGACAAACATTTCAACTGCTATTTTTAACTGATGGGGAAAAAAATGCTGCTTTTAACTGATGTGGCCATGCTATAACTGCTCTCAAACTGAACATCCAACAGCTGGCCGTGGAGGCAACAGGCGTGGAGCTCAATGCAATGAAGATCGCAGACAATACTGAAATAACCAAGGCTGGAGTTGAGCTCGAGGCTACTGAGGAGATTAAGCCCTGCTGGACCAAACCAAGCCCAAGTAACAATATTATGTGTTCAAGAAATTTTCTGTCACATCCATAACTATCACCGATTAATCTGGTTACTCATACTTGTGATTTTCTGCAGAGGATGATCAGTCTAACGGTTTTGTTACCTTGTCATTGACTATTGGCCCCGAATACCATGCATCACAGGTACGCCCATAACTTGGAACTTGCCCTCATGAATGTAGTTGAGTAAACAGAAAATCAGCTTATGTTTGTGTGTTGGCCCTTTGGTTGCAGATTGCTGATGCCGTAGTGATTGCAAGGTATCTGGGAGCTACACTTGTACTTCCAGAAATCAGAGGAAATGAATTAGGAAAGAGTCGGTATGTTTCTAGAGAAACGATACAATTTTAATCTGTTCCATAAGATATGGCTTCCTGCAGACACCTACTGGTGAAAACATGTGTTTCACCACATGAGCATCTAGAGAATTTTCTTGTTCACTACATGAGCACCTTGATTTATTTCCCACAAATGAACATCAACGCTGTCTTAAGACAACTCTGGTGACTCTATTTGTCAATGAGTGGTTAGTTCTATTTAAATACTGAACTGTGTACTTAGTATGGATAAACAATGAAAAGAAGTTTCTTGTCATATCTCTACTGTTCTGCCCAAATAAATTTACATTTGGTTCTGCAACTCATAATAATGAATAGTAATTCTCTAAGATAGACAATAATGAATACTCTGAATTCCACAAAATCACTGTGCTTTCATTTCATAGACGCCGATGATTGTTTCTTTGAAGAACAATTATTGATGATTGATACTTTGGGGTGGCATCTCAATTCTGAACTAATGATATAAATTTCATGAACAGAAAATTCCAAGACATGTACGATGTGGAAAAATTCAAGAAGAACTTGGATGGTGTTGTCAAAGTAGTAGATAAACTTCCTGCTGAATGGACCACTAAGAAGCCAGCCGTTATTAGAGTACCAAACCGGGTGACAGAGGACTTCATCCTGGACACCATTCAGCCCGCCTTCCAAAAGAATAGTTACCTGCGACTTGCAATTATTTTCTCTTCAGTAAGCTTGAAACCGAAAGGGACGAATAACAAAGACTTGGATTCAACTGCTTGCCATGCAATGTTCACTGGGCTCAAACTGAAGCTGGAATATTCAGAAGTGGCCGAACAGATGCTGGGCAAGCTTAAAGAGCTAAGCCAGAAATTGGATGGCAGGCTGTTGGCGGTCGATATGCGGACCGACTTGCTAGAGAAGAAGACCTGTAAAACAAGCGCGGGTGCAAGAAGGAAAGGCTGTTACAATCCTCAGGAGGTTCTGAATTTCCTGAAGAAGGTCGGCTTCTCTGCTAACACAACCATCTACTTGACAGAGACATGGTGGCACAAAGGCCTGAATAATCTGAAGAAGGCATTCCCAAACACTTATACCAAGGCAAGTAACTCATCCAGCACCATTTAATTAGTGCGCATCATATTCTGTTTTCTCTTGACCAGATTTTTTAACTTACAATCTGTCTTTGTGCAGGACGACATAATGCCGGCTGAGAAGAAAGGAGAATTCCTGAATTCTGGCGATTCAGACCTAGCAAGGGCCCTGGACCTCGAGATCTGCTCGCAGAGCGATGTTTACGTCCCCGCCATCCCCGGCATGTTCTACGGAAATGTGGCCGGTAAGAGGATCGCGTCAGGCCTGACCCAGATCCTTGTCCCAGCTCAGGTGGTCGGCGGTTCGGCGCAGGCTTCAGACTTCGTCTCCACATACATCACCAAGAAGAGCCACTTCGCCTACTCATGCTACTGCTAGTGCCGCTTAGAGTGTTTGCTGTCATCATTAATAAGATGAACTGGAGTGAGCTGCTTGGCCATGCTTTGGGTAGATATGCAAGTGCTGTTGTTGTATTACTAATTTAGGTTTTGTTGTGAGAAGCACAATATTAGAATGTTGTCTGGGAACAAACACCACAGACAGAGGATTGCAGTGTGCTACAGAGTGGACCATGAGTCTCTAGGCATGCGAAAAGAGTTGTATGATTAATAAGATGTACCAAGTTGTATGCTTAATCATCCTATATCAGCTCACCAGTTCTGGCAGAGATGGCTCTAAAGTATTTGTTCTCAATGGAAGATGTGATTTCTGTCTAATAGCTGTGCAAGTTTCTCTACTTAATGACACTGGTCATCATCACTCTTTTGCATGCAGTTTCTCTACTTAAATCAAGAAGCAACAGATCACAAGAAAAACTAACCCAATTCAATGCCTTGCCGCCTTCATCTCTGCCTCCGTCTCATTTTCTCCTCGCCTGCCGGAACAGCTCCGGCGGCCCCTGACGCCACTCATCAGCGGCGAAGGTTCCTGGCGTGCACGGGCACTTGGCTACATTGGACCTTGCAGTAGCTTAATGACAATAGTTGCTGGCAGTTGGAGTTGTTAAATCCAACAGGATGTGGAAAAGGGACCCGGCTTTATGCTTACACATGGCGGCAGCAATCAGTGTAAACAACTGCAACTTGCAACAAAAGAAAGCACTCTTCTGACTAGCAGCACAATTTGTTCCAACTTCACAGCCGTTTGGATGAGAGTTTAACCCTAACCCCATTCAGTGCTATTTTGCAAACTACAACTGAGTGATATCTATCAGCGCACAAGCTTCCTGCTATTCCTTCCCCGAAAAAAATGCTACCCTCTTATTCTGAACCCAATTTTACAGTGACTGCCCTTTGCCCCTCTCTGAAGCTCCAGTTGAGATGAAGCCTCTCCAAAAGTTGCTCCTTGGGCTAAGTCTCAGCTCTTGCCGCCCTGCTCTTCATCTGCAGCACACAATGCAATGCATGCAGGGGCTAGTTACGATAAGCTCGTTTGGTGAAAACAAAAGGAAACACAAGGATCAGCAGCTGTGTATGCAGGGAAATTACCGCGGCGGCGTGGCCTTCTCCAGGCACAACAATGCTTCAAGTAATCCTGGAAAGGTCTGGCCGGAACAGGAATGGACTTGCCAACATACGCGAGAGGCCAGCTGGATTGGAAAAGCAGACAGGGAGATGGTAATGTGGCCATTGGAAGGAAGAAATAAATCACTCTAACAGTTCTCAGAGAGTAATTCAACGTGTTGGAAAATTAACACCCAGATTAAACTGACAAAAGTTCTTTACCACTGGCACATAAACAAAGGGGTATTTGGACATATGAAATAACTATACACAATATGCGTTCATGGTAGAAAAGAGTCTTATCTGTAAGATGGAGTTCTCCTATATATTACCTGACTGCACCAATGGCAACTGATAGCAGCCATAACTTCCAACCGAGCCTAACAGTTCCAAAGAACTTTCCGAGAAATTCAATTATCAAGATCTGCAAGATGGGATGATGCTCAGAAGCTCAGTGTTTAAGATCTGCCAGATGAAATGATGATCCTACTTGTGCCTTGTGAAAACATGTATGCATTCAGAGAGCATGTTACGGCATTGTTACCTGAAGTACGGTTGTTATACCCACTATACCAATGAAAAGGCGGTTGCTCGTGAATCCTCTGAAGACATTCTTCTCCTCAGGCTTGCGAGCATTGAACTCATTGAATATCTGGCATGAATGGCACATGAGGCATAAGAAAAGAAGAATTCTATGATTCCCTACATGTATCAGAAATGTGTACAGTTATATATGTGATAATATCTGACAGAGAAATGAGTATTCAGCGAGAATTTGAGGACACCAAATTATAGTGTCAAAAAAATTAAATCGATGAGAAGTTGGAAGAAAAATCCTCCAGTGATCTTACTTGGCAAAAGACAAATGCATTGAAGACAAAGGTGTTCTTAATTTTGTCAGCGTGCTCTCGACTTGCATTATGCAATTTGAAAATCCTTTTGCCATCAAAATTAAAGACGAGAAGAACTGCTATCTGGTAAAGAGCCTGCAACAAATCCATATAGATATGAAGAAAATCTGATTCAACAGGTTCCTAATTGCATGTGTGCATGCATACAAGTGAGTTAGACAACTAGAGACCTGGATAAACAGGTTTCTCCACATGATATTCGTAACAAGAGGTTCCCTGCAGAAGTGAAATAAGAAAGTATATGATAATGTTTTTTCCACAACACTAAAGTAGATAACAGGATATAGCATATAAAGAAAAACTGTCAACAATTTGTAGTACGATGCATCGTACCTTCTGCCAACAGGATGTCTCTTCATTAGGTTGTCTGTTGGTGGTTCAGTTGCTAATGCAAGGGCTCCCAGTGTGTCCATGATAAGATTCACCCAAAGAAGCTGTCAAGAGAAAAAAAACAAAACCTGATGTGGTTGAAAGCAAATAAAAAGGGCATTACTTTCTTCAAAGTGTCTCAGATAAGATTTCTGCAAGATGATCTATATATCTTTGTAGTTCGAATATTCATTCATAAATTCAGCAGTTTACCACAAGGATATTTCACGTTTATGATTGGTTGTTTCAATATTTTTATGCACATGTCAGCTAAACAACTGAAGTAAATGAGAATGCAAATAAGCAGACAACTATAAATTAGACCATAACTATGGGATATGTAGCTATTAGAAGAAGATAACAAAAATCAAGAAAAGAGTCCAACCTCAACTGCATTCAGAGGAACAGCACCAGAGGACACAGCAGCAACCACATTTATTACCAGGGCAGCGACATTAACAGTCAGCTGGAACTGGATAAATTTCTGAATATTTGCATAGACAGACCGTCCCCAACGCACAACCTAACACAAGGAAGGAATGTTAAGAGTTGTGCTCTCCATAGAAGTTTGAAATAAGTGGTCGCTAGAACACAGCTATGGTGCACGAAGCACACAAGGTACTGCGCATGCACGTCTGTCACAAAATATCTCTGGAAATAGATATTTGCACATGGACAAACCATGCTGGTATGTGCATGGGATAACTGAAAGCACAATGACAGGCTAACATGCTGATGTTAGCTTCTTTATAAAAATCAACATCATGCTTTGATGTTGAAGAAGATAACCTTGACAACAGATGTGAAGTCATCATCCAAGATTATAATGTCCGAGCTTTCTTTAGCAACTTCTGTTCCCGAGATGCCCATTGAAAGACCGATATCAGCCTATATGACAAAAAAAAAACATAGGATTTTTTATAATCACAAAAAGAACATAGGATCACAAGATGATTTTAGTTTGACAGTTCAATACATAATGACATAGTTGCAGACAGACCTCATGTAATGCTGGGGCATCATTGGTGCCATCACCGGTTACAGCTACAACATGGCCTTTTCTTTTCAAAGCTTGTACAAGCAGAAGTTTGTCGTTTGGAGAAGACCGTCCCATTACCTGAAATAAAAGTAGATAGATTAACTGAGACCACTTAGCAAACAAAATCATAAAGTTGGAAGATATTTTATATCAGGAAATTACAAAGTGCTTTGTATCATAGAAAAAACTTGTTCTTATTTATAGTAAGTGCTATGCTGCTTGTGGTTTTGAAAGCTCCAAACATGAGATAGATGATGAAGGGATAGAGAGAGGTGGGTTACTGTAATCTTGTCAGCAACTTCTTCTCGTGCAGTTTCAGACATTTCACGGAACACCTTCCCCTCTATTATTATTGTCTCTGAAGCAACATCTTTTGCATTTAGTATTCCACATTCGAAAGCAATGGCCTTAGCTGTTTCAACATTATCTCCTGTGACCATCCGTACCTAAAACAAATATACTTTCTGAGAACAACGATGCTTTAATCAAATGCGAGAAGCCAATGTGTTACCTTAAAATACAAAAGCAAATTCAAGCTTAATATTACAAGTTCTACCCATCTGATCACTGCAATACATAGCTGAGACAAGTGAACAACAATGATCCAAGGATATCTGCTTTTTTACCATCTTATTGTCTTAGATGAATCGAACAACAAAACCGGCATTAAGTTGGATTTGCTCAGCACTAATATCCACACTTCCATCACATTATTCGATCAACTAACAGACATCAGGAATGACAAAATACTGGCCTACCATGGTATGGAAGCAGTACCAAGGATTTTGAATCAAATGGAGAAGGTACAGGCAAATATTTGGGAAATGGCCACATGAAGGAACTATTGGAAATTGAGAAGTGTAGTGCTTCCATTGGTACCTAAGGTGGCCTGTTTTGTCAAATTCACATCATGAAGCATTTTGACCTTGCCTCATATGATATATTCTTGACAACATGCAAAAAATGGAACTGAAGCATCATAAACATTTCAAAAGCAAACCGCCTTGATCCTAATCTCCTATTATAAACTCAATCAGTTCAAAATCCCAGGGAAAGAATTTGAAATAGAAATAGAAGGAAAGAAAATAAGAGCAAAGAATAATAAAACATAGATGATAATAACCTTCACACCAGCAGCACTGCATAATTGTACAGCATCCCTTACTCCTGGGCGACAAGGATCCTATACATCGAAAAAGAATGTATAGGGTGAATAGCTGCATGCAATCATCAGGAGATAACAGTTATATGGCAAAACTGAAGAGAATAAAATCATGCCTAAACAGATTCGAACATAAAGAATTCTGAAAGAGACCAGGCATTTTAACAATGATGGGAAACATGAGGAACAAGTGATGCGAATAAAACTGATGAACTAGCATGGCCAAGTATCATCCGAAAACTATAGTTGGTGAAGGAACGCTTCACGTGCTTGCCAATCATAGTGGGCTCCACTCATCTAATCCCTTCTTTGTTCCATGATTCTCCATTATCCCAGTTGCTACTCTCCCAGTATCATCATGACTAACTATTTTACAGAAACCTCCAAACAAGACACATTTGGTTCAGTTTTTCCATCTCTTAATAATCTTTAGTATCCCATTTACATAAAACTTATCATTGTGGTTTTGAAAAATCGAACTACTAGCAAGACGAAGATGGGCTATTCTGTCCTTGTATTATTTTCCGCTGATATGGTATCATGGCATGGACTGCTAAAATTAGCCATAAATGACGACCGAAAGAGTAGAGGCCATGCACAGCTATTCAAATGCTAGTAGAAGCATAAAGTCAACACCATCTCACAAGACACACCTTTATCCCGACCATTCCAAGAAGAGTCAGATTATCGTCAGGCAACTGCCACTTATCGAGATCCTCCCTAGGAACCATTGTGAGCTCGCAGGTGCAATATGCAAAAGCAATACAGCGCAGTGAACTCATTGCCATATCGTCAATGGATCTCTTCAATTCGTTATACTGTAGAAGTACTAACAACTTAGTAAAACTTCAGAAGTGAAGCCCGAATTAATTTGGGTTGGTATTTACCTTGTCAGAACTCATTGGATGAACTGAACCATCAATAGAAAACCAGCTTTTGCAAGATGCTAATACTAGCTCAGCAGCACCTTTCCAGTGGATGTGTACATAAGTATCTGACTGCACTTACAAAACCAAATAGCACTGAGGTAACACATACTAAAATGAACTAGGAAATATTTTATTACAACATAAATAGTATGATCAAGATTCAAGTCAAAGCACTCATTTGCAACATGTATTCATGTACAATATAAATGAAATAAACAAGGCAAAGAGAAAGTGCAAAGCAACACAAATGTTATGTTGACAGGATCAGACAAAACATATATGCAGCAAGTGTGTGAGAACTATTTTTCAGAAAGATAGTAAAGCGCACAAAGAAACTACAAGATGCAAAAGCAATGAAAAAGTCAGGTATGTAGCAAGCCACATACTTAGCACCAAAACATAGAAGGAAAGTCAATAATGAAGATTAAAAAGGACTATTTCTTATTTAACATTACATGATTTCCTTCAGAATATCAAAGACATGAAAATGTGCTTACCACCTGCACTGCAACGCCACCACGTTTCTTCACTGAGTTAAATGGGAGTACACGAAGAACTGAAGATTTTGACCTCACATCGTTGAAATTCATCCCAATCTATGCAATTAAATTGTCAATTTAATAGAAGAAAATTGGAAGAAATAATGATGGATAAAACAGATTGTCAATTTAATGGAACAAACTTGAAAGAAGTAATGGTGAACAAAAGAGCATATATGAAGCACCTTAAGACCCCAAGAAAGAATTGCTTTTTCAGTTGGTGAGCCAGCAACTTCAGCAGCTCCTTTTTCAGTTGGTGAGCCAGCAACTTCAGCAGCTCCTCCATTCTATAGACAGGAAAACATATTAAAATGGATGACATCCTCTGGTATGACATGTGAATTTTAACGCATGTACTTGCCATATTATGCAAAAAGTACAAGGAAAAACCTACGGAAAGAGAAATGTACCATACTGTACCTCTGGTGAAAACACAGCACCTGCTGTGTTTTGTGCAATTCCTTCAACAAGTAGAGATGCCACACTGCTAGGCATCATCCCAGTATTATCACAAGGATTCAACTTCGTCCCACTCAAATATGCTTCCACAACTGTCATCTAGACGATCAATTAGAAACAATAATAAGATACAGAAGCACTACACAAACTGAAGACATTACTGATTCTATGCAGCGCAGCAGTGGAGCACATATAGCATTTTTTGTGAGGAGTGCCTATTGACTTTACAAACCTTATTCAAGGTAAGAGTTCCAGTCTTGTCACTGCAAATCGTGGTTGCCGACCCCATTGTTTCACAAGATGAAAGTCGTCTCACCTGTATGCCAAACCAAAACACAGATTATATACTGGAGTCATGGTTTTTCTCTGTAAATCTCTTTGTATGTATTACCAGAGCCTTGTCTCGCATCATCTTTCGCATTGAATATGCAAGGCTGAAAGCAAATTAGCACCATGTTAATGCACCTATCATCTCTAAGGAATTAGTATAAAAGGGTAAAAGATTCGTACGTCAATGTTACTGCTAAAGGGAGTCCTTCAGGCACAGCAACAACCACAATAGTTACCTATAGTGACAAATGAGGTAGAATCAGCTCACTTGGAAAGAACTGATGCTCTTGATCATCATAGTAATTAAGCAACAAAACTTGGTTAGGATTACATACGGCGACTGTAAAAATACTGATTGCCCCCATAAATCCCTGTTTTGCACCAGTAGTCCCAGCCACAAATGCAGTAGTTCCATCTGGATTATTGCTATGCCCGGTAAAATATCTGCATTTTAGATGGAAGGTGACCATGAGAAGCATTTCCACGAAATGTAGAATAATTACTTAAAGTGCACCATAACAATGGATGAATGTACCAGAAAACCACCTTATCCAAAGTACGACGAGGACAACACCAGCAACCGATAAACCCACGATACCAATTAAAGTAGCGACACCATTCAAGCGCACCTACTCCACAGTTTGAACAAGTGGGAACACAGCCATAAAATATAAACAAAAAGGTCAATAAGTTGACACTATTCTCTGTGTGGTACATACCATGAGAAATTAATTAACTTGTACTCCCTCTGTCCCAAAGTAAGTGTCTCAACCTTAGTGCAACTTTGTACTAAAGTTAGTACAAAGTTAAGACACTTATTTTGGGATGGAGGAAGTACTAAACAACGAACATAAGAAATTAACCTGCAACGGGGTTTCTTCACCAATATCTTCTGAAAGATTGGCCATCAACATACCCCATTCAGTATTAGTACCCACACCTGTTACCTATATGTTTATGCAATGAATGAGATGCTAACAAATTATAGACAATACACCAGTAGCCACACAATTGTGTAATATGAAAGCACAAGCTGAACACTTCATGTACTTGGAAGACTGAACCAAGTGATACTCACCAACATAGAGCCATAGCCATCTGCGACCTTGCAACCGGACATCAACATAGGTGCCTTCTGGTCCTTATGAACCTGACAGTAATATAACATACTTGAACATTTAAGAAGGCAGATTCAGAAAACAACAACTATTGCCCTTTTCCTTTTATCAACACTTACAATTTTGGACTCTCCTGTCATACTTGATTCGTCTATTGCAAAAGAATGACCAGCTATCAGGACACCATCTGCAGGGACCTGAAGGCCAAATAATGCATGTAATTGCATCAATCTGAGAAAAAATAGCTCAAATGTAGACAAAAGGTGGAATATGTGATGAATGCATTACTTGGTCACCAATTTTGAGGGGAACAACATCGCCAACCACAAGGTCAAATATTGAAGCTCCTACTCTCTTACCACCTCTGATAACCTAATGATTGGTCATAATAAATCATACACTGCCAATGAGTCACAGTCCCAAACAAAAAAAAGTACGCTCCAAAATTATCAGGATGAACATACTCACCTCAACTTGTATGTTTTGTTTCTCCTCGTTCAGATGTTGAAACTGAAGAGATTGTCTATAATCACTGGTTGCTAAAATGGTTGTGAAGAAATAAATATCAGAGCACGATTACTTCCAGTACAGCAACATGTATGCAAATCACTGATGCCATATATATTATCATGCATAAGTACAATGGCTGATATTCGAGTAGAACACATGTTTTTCCCTAATATCTTAAGGTTTTCCATGAACTGGTTACTGCATTACAATCATTACCATGTCAGAGCAGAAGGTTCTGAGTTTGAGAGCCAGCAGGTCATTTTACTTCATTCTTAAAAGAAAGGTACTGCTGTGTGAAAATACTGGGGATGACTCACAACCCTGACATTTGAGCAGATGCATTGTTCGAGAAAATTTGCATGATGCCCCCTGCCTACATGTGCAGCTCAATAGCGCTACAACACATCCAGTCTATAATGTAGGCCTGAATAATCCCCGATGTGAGGGAGAGTGTCGAAATATCAGTATAACTGTCACTTCCCTTAACAACTTAAGGTTTTGTATGAGCTGATTAGTGCACAAAACTCAATAACAATAGGAGAGAAGAGAATAAAAATAAAACATACTGTTATTACCTGTAACAAGTATCACAAGAAAAACAGCAAAGAATATGCTTCCACCATCATACCATCCATATTTTACACCCTAAATAAAGCGTCAATGGTGAAACCAAAATAGGATTAAGTATTATGAAATTGAACCATTCTTACAGTGTAAAGACAAGACAAAATGAATACATGAACAAAGGAGCCAAGGTAAATCATAATGTCATCAAGTACCTCTGTTGCCATGCCCAATGATAATGATATAGCAGCAGCTACCATCAGAATCACAAGAGTTAAATCCTGACAAGCTTCAAATACAAAGCGCTGCAAATAATAATTTGCTAGATATTAAACTTGATGATATATGGATTTAAGACTCAGGAGTTCCATAAGGAAGAGTAAACTTCACATGGTGCGCATGTATGCTCTAAGTTCTGATGCTGCAAAAGTATATTTGTTTCCGCAATCACTACATATACATTCAGCTTTAATAAATTTATACTTGTCATAGAAAAATAGTTTCACATCATGAAATACTTTTCGTTTACCCCTACAGCCCACGAGAGAACAAGAACAATGAACAATAAGACAAGGCACACCGGACAAAGTTACTGCCATAGCATAAGGAAAACTGCGTACCCATATGCTTTTTCTTTTCTTGCGCGGATAGGTGTTTGCCCCGAAAATGTCTCTTCTCTGCAACAGCTCGTCCTCATTTGAGCTAACTCCTCTGTCTAAATTACTCTTTAGTAAATCTGAAAGCCCACTGACCTGCGAGGACATGCCATTAGAGATATATCAGTAAAAAAATAAAAAAGGGTGTCAATCCAGGTGAAATTCATTTGAACCTACCCCTCCAACCTCCTGAAGCATAATTGCATCATGGTCTTTGTTCAACATTACAAGCTTTTCCAGATCAATTGGAAATCTCTGAGGGAGTGACTCAAATTTTGTACCATTGTAAGATTCTGTTTGATCAAACAGAACTATGTCAACTATAACTTAGACAATATCAAACTAAAAAAAGATAAAGATGCATCTAACAGGAATAACTGGATTAAAATTTAATGAAATGAAATATTATAAGGTATCACGTGTCTTGACGAAGCACACACAGTTCACAAAAACAAATACTATATAGGTGGCCAAATAATCAGAAATAGGCGGAAGAAGAAGCAAGCTAATGGTTGCTAAGATGGGTGTCCATGGCATATTTTCAGTTCAAATGTGAAAAATTATCATCACATAACAATGGATATTAAATGGATCAAAGAATTGTGTGGATGTGTCCAATATTGCCACAGTGTTTACATGTAAACATGGTCCTTCAGGGTGATGCATCACCATTTTGTTTAGGAAATGTGTGCAATTATCCAACTATCTAGCGACTAGCAGGAAACTGGAGATTGTACCTTGTAGCGCCTTTTGACCAGCCTTTTTGAAAAGGAATACTGCCTGAAGAATCCAAATATAGAGTGAGCAAACGTTATACGTCAATGAGAAGCATCATTTGTCAACTGGCAGAAGCCACATTACTTACCCGTACAACTTGTGCATGAGCTCGTATAATTCTTCTCAAGTTTTCTCTCTCTTCATCCCTCTCGAGATCTAGAGTATATCTAAAACGACGTGAAGCGTTGAGCACAAGAGCAATTTGCTGAAATGAAGGGAGAAAAGGTATGCTGTAAGTAATAATATAAGATGAAACATGAAGTAAAAAAATACCACATTCCTATACATCACACTTTACGTTTTTCTTGAGAATTTCCATCGGTGATATGGAACATCAAAACCCCAACAGTTTAAAATTTATTCCAGTGCTATCTAAAGAAAAATATAGCCTAACAAACTTTCCAGATTCTGATGAAACATGAAGTAAAAAAAATACCACATTCCTATACATCACACTTTACATTTTTCTTGAGAATTTCCATCGGTGATATGGAACATCAAAACCCCTACAGTTTAAAATTTATTCCAGTACCATCTAAAGAAAAATATAGCCTAACAAACTTTCCAGATTCTGATGTATCTAGACCACGGTTTTGGGTACCGCCCGATAAAAACGGTTACCGGGCGGATACCGTGTTTCTCGCTGCCCCACGAGAAAGATGGATCCCGAGCAAAAAATTCCGAATTTTTGAATTTTTACGTCCAATATATACTAATATATAGTAGCATCTCAATAATTTGACAAGCTTAGCTGTGGCGTGGTGGTAACGTTGTACTTCCCTCAACGAGGCGACGCAGGTTCGATTCCCCTTATCTGCAAAACCATTTTTTGTTTATTTTTCAAAATATTTACGTGAAAAAAGAAGTACCTGCCAAGAGTCGAACTCGAGACCTCTTTGTCTATCGGGTGTTAACGTTCCACTGAGATAAGATCACCTCTTGGTTCAATACAAGTTTAAGTATTATCTATATCTAGTCTAAAAGAATTTGAATTCAAAATTCAAAAATAAATTTCGTCCGAAATATATTCGGTATTTCTTGGTAACCGTGGTAACCGAGAATCTCACCCCCCCACGAGAAAATTCATCCATTCGGAATCCAAAACCTTGATCTAGACTGGGGGTAGCATCCTCCTACTTTATACAAGTCTACTAGTAAGCTTCACAATGATCAATGGTGTGGTTTAACATCATTATAACCCTGAGGCAGTCATTATAAGATCCCGAAACTGAACTGCAACGGTTATCATCTCAAAAAACTGCAACAATTACACAAGGCACTCCAATTTAGAAATATATGGGCAGAATATACAGGCACAACAGATATATGAAGTAGCTGATGCAACATCCTGGTGCGCATGAATCAACAAACATTTACCCACAGAGTTTCTCAGCAAATTAAGTCGTTGCATGTAAATTCAACTACTCCGTGTTTAAAAAAAAATCGATTAATCCAACCCTCCACCATTATCTGTCATTCGTGATTCATCCAGCAGAAGCTCAGAGCTGCTTGATGCAGTGATGAACGACATTAATGGCAGATCAAGCAAATGCCCGTTCAAGGGAAACCAAAAACCCCAATGTAAGAAGCGACGTTGTGGAGGCCAAACCGCAAAACGGATAGGTATATCGTAGTGTGCACATGGATTTTTCCGCTCCGGTGTACGGCAATTTCGTCCCCAACCTCCAGCCCAAAAAGAAAACCCCCCTACTACGTACTAAAATTTGAATCGAAAGGAGAGCAGCGAGGAACTGATGAAGTTGGCATACGTACCCTCCACCGCCGCAGGCGATCGCGCGGGGCGTTCTTGCCGGGTATGTCGAACGCGTCCTCTTGCTCCGCCTCCCGGTCCTCCTCCCCCACCGGCACGGCGACCTCCGGCGGCGGCGACGCCATTCCGTGCCGCGGTCAGTCGCAGGAGAGACGACACCGAGCCGCCGGCCCAGCAGAAGATCGTGCGCTCCGCGCGCGGGGCCGGCGCGATCGCCTCAGCCTCACCTCGGTTTTCGCGGGGCGCCCCAACTGTATGTACTGTCCACGTCCAGTGACAGCAGCGGAGTCCCCTGTCCTGAAGGATTGTATTTATCGGGGGACTCGATCGTAGCCGCTTTAGCTGCGGGAGCGAAGCTTCGCGGAAGGCGCCGCGCTCGAGTCCGATTGGCTTGTGGATGGCACTTGTCCTCGGGTGCTCGGGTGGGGGTGGGTGGCAAATATCGCAGCTGTCGCGGTGGCTGACAGGTCAGGGCCAAGACGGGGTGACCCCACTTGTCGGCCGCGAGCCGTTGGGTAGTTTGAAACGGGAAGGAGGGCGTGCCGGCTGTTGGATCGGATCGATTTGAAGCGTCGAAACGTCTTATATTTAGAAAGAAACGGAAGGAGTATGTGAGATTAATTGCCATCTATATGTGCGAAAAAAATCACGGTTGCAGTCACTTTAGAGAGGAGGAAGGATTGTATCCCCTCATCAAAAAAGAAAAGGAGGAATGGCTGTAATTTGAGAGTCTACATTTCCACGCGATCATTCGAAACCGTGATATGCATGCATCACTCCTTGGCCTAATACTTCCTCTCTTTTTTTTTACTTCCTCTTATTTTATTTTTCTTCATGGAAAAACACAAGCTGTTTGTTAGTTAAGTCATTATGGTCCCTAGGTTCAAAATGTCAAGATTGTGAGTTGCACATTAATTTATTCGGTCCTTTGGTGTCCCACACGCTCAAGAGCAGCATGACTGCAAAAATTCATGTTACACTTACACCTACTAAGGACTAAAGAGCATAAATTCAAGGTGTAACCATGCATAATTCATGACTGCCAGGTGGAGATTTGGCATTTTCATAAATTAAAATAACTCAAGTGCCAACATAAATCATTTTGTAGTAGCTCCGTCCAAAGGGAGAAATGAAATACAACACAGAGTTTTAAAAATAACAAGTAGCAGCGTTTATAAATTTGTAGGAAAAACGGTAGCAAACTAATATCATTGGATACACAATAATTATATTCTTATATTATATCTATTCAGTATCGTAACTGCTGATGATTTTCCTACAAATTTGGTCGAATGATGCACCGTTCGACTTGAGGCAAAACTTACGAGACTTCTTTTCAGAGACGGAGGGAGCGCTCTTCACTCTCTCTTCCTTGCCTGGCTACAAAACCATAATGACACGTACCCAACTCCTTTTTTTTTCTGCCTCCTTAAGGGGATACAAGTAGTAGCATCTGTTCAGACTCACAGACAACACACACCACACGCACGCACACCACACTCACGCACCCTGCTGGGAGCCTAAACTAGACGTACACCTATATCCAGAGCGCCCGGTACAGGATTTATATATCATCATGGGGCTCACAGGCGCGGGGAGAGGCATTTTATTAGCGGAATACTGTTCATATGAACAGTACCACTGAACACTGTTCTAGAGAACAGTGCCCGGTGAGACACCCAGAATTCGTCCCCGCTGGGGATCGAACTCGGGCGGGTGGAGTGCCCACCGGCTACTCCTACCACTGCGCCACGCACAGTCCTCGACACGTACCCAACTCCTATGCATGCTCCGCTGCATGAAAAAAAGAGTTGTAGGCATGGATGCTTGACGGCACAAGGCATGGGGATAGATAATTGATTAACGGGGGTACATCCGAAAGCATACCAACAAGATGCTAGAAATGTTAAGTTCGCAATTGCCTAGAAGTTCCTTTGGGAAGACCCACCAAGCTTTGGCTGTGCATTTCTTTTATCGTAACCATATACTCCCTTTGTAAAGAAATATAAGAGCGTTTAGATCACTATTTTAGTGATCTAAACACTCTTATATTTGTTTACGGAGGGAGTACGCCCTGGCTGTGCATTTCTCCTTGTGGGACAAAAATGCCCTTCTTCGTGTCTAGTTGGTGGCTTGGAATGGTCCGTACCACCATGCATATTCCAAGATGCCGTGGCTCTCTAGTGTTTCCGTAAATAAAAAAACTGCCTCCTGCAATAGTATTCCCTTGTCCAAAAAGGAATTCAGGCCCCGCTGAAATTCCTGCCAAGTTATTTGCGCGTAGTAGTTGTCATGAAATTCCTGAGTTCCAAACGAAGAAGGCCTTGCACATGGATGGTTCCTGAATTATTTCGACTTGCTCTGAACTCAGGTCTCCCTCTCAGTCTCAGGGTGGGTGAGAGCTATTGCAACAATGCGAATCTCGAGGTGCGGTTGACTCGGGTCGTCTCTCATCCTGCAGGTCAAGTCATGCCAGCCATCATCCGCTGTAAACTTGTCCTTGCCTGACCATAGCGTTTCCTGGAAACTGCCTACCATGAATGGTCATGCAGAAAACAGGCAGAAGCTGCAGGGCCCAACTCCCCAGAGGCGAGCTCAAAGAGAATGGGATGGCAGGAAAAAGGCATAACAAGAGAGCTGGGCACGCCTTCCATGGTAATTCCCTCAACCAAACACAACAACTTACATTGGTGCCGACTGTGTCCAGCCATCAAATTCAACAACTTACAATGGCGCCATGCGTCCAGCTATCGACTCAAGAAACTTACAACGGAGCTGTCTGTGTGTCCAGCCACCGATTCAATCCTATCTACATACAACCCAATCACTATTGTACATGTACACACAACCTCTCAGGGAAAGGAAACAAAAAAGAAAAACTCTCCACGTGGAAAACCTCCGAGGAGGATCCACAGGTCTACTATGATGGCGAATATCACCATTGTTGCGGGTCACTTTTGGTACAGACCACAAAAGATGAAAGCATGAATCAGGCTCTGCGCCTTCTTCGTTTGTTCAGGGTCTCCACATATAATAACTGTTGAATTTGTATCTCCGGGCTTTGGATCGTGTACAGTAATTTCAGCGCCGGATATCTGAAAGGTAGGCAACACTGTCAGCCCTGTGACCGGATGCTCCTTAAACGGGTTACATAGAGTTCACGGCTAGAGAGCCAGAGGCAGCCAAGACTTAAGGACTGTTTCAAGTGCGTTTGCAAGAGTGATAAAAAGCTGAAATATATGCAAGTGATATGCACGGACTGTATTGTGGCATTAAGAGTTTAAGGCAAAACGACGAGCCAACATTTATACGATGAGCACAAGGCAACATGGGACAAGTATCGTTGAATCTGATGTAGGTAAACAATAAAGAAGAGAGTGTAAGTACCTTCTTAATCTCAGCGAGGTCACTGTCATTGGTTCCACAAACAAAACCTATGTACTTGCAAGGAATAACAACTTCAGTTGTTGTAGTTGCTGGTGTAGCCACTTGGTTTTCACTGCTGATGATGTCAGAAAAATGGTGTTAATTTCTTTAAGAAAAGGAATTTTCTGAGTTTAAGGATGGCACTCCTACAGATTCAGTTATCAATGGACTAGAACTTTCACATAGATTGTATTAATGGTATTTTGGACAAAAAGATATCATCTGATGGTAAATTCTAGTTTCACAGCCAGACTGTAATGATTAAAAAAGAATGGGAAAAGCTGAATCAAACAGTTAGCATTGAACTTACCTTGCCACTGGTCCCTTTCTGAAATCTACAGCTGGTACTATATCAGGCATGCTTCTTGGAGCGTCAGTTGCTGGTGCCTGCACATGATAAGGGACCTGATTCTTAGACATTCAACCACAGTGCCTAAATCAGCAATCTGATGTGCATACAAATGATATTGTTTTGAACAAAATCCAATGGCAGATCATCCTAAACTGCAACCTTTACTGGGAGTTACTTGACAGTGGAAGTTCTTAATAGAAACCTTCGTGCACAATATGCTACCAACAACATGCTAAATTATTTATGCGTATGTCAAACAGCATTCTCCATGTACTAACCTCAGGAGCCCAGGTTCTTGGTGATGGCTGCTCAACAAAAGGACGAGGACCTCCTTGTTCACAACCATACGGGTACGGCATCCTATCAGCACCCATGTGTTCCATTGGATGTGAAGGAGGTGGGCCAGGTGGTCGATGATCTGCCACATCAAAAGGACCTATAGGAGGATTAGGTCTGAAAGGATGAATAGGATAGGGAGGCATGCCTCCACTGTGATGTGGTGGAGCTTCTTGTCTTGATTGGTGATGAGAAGGGTTCCCAAGAGGTGGATACGGAGGCATGCCTCCACTAGGATGTGGCTTCAGGGGAATGATGAGATCTCTAATCCTTCCAGTGATATGAAGCAATGCATCTTTGATGGACTGAAAGCTACCGGTGACCTGCAACAAGGGCTCGAGAAAGTTTAGTCTGAACTGCATCTACTCAACACTCCTTAAGTGATCTTCTATTTTTCTCTCTTCTGGGTGATCATATATTTGTTAAGTATGATATCAAAATAGATGACTGAGCACATATGCATCGCAAGTGTATTTTCTTAGAAGGAAGGTTCAAGGGAAACAATTTGAAGGAACCAACTAACTCAGATCATGTTCCAAATGGAGGACTTGGAGCACAAAATAGGTAGCAGTTAAGAAATTACCATGAAAGAGTTGCAGCATAGCTACAGTACATGAACGGGAAATATTAGTTCTAAACCACTTCACAGTACAAAGGTATACTGTAGTTCACTTTGTATCCTGGTGTACGTTAAAAAAGGTAGAAAAAAATATTAAATATTCAACACAAGACCTTTTGCTAATACAACTTCAAGTTGACGCGTACTATTATTTTCATGGTAGTTAAGAAATTACCATGAAAGAGTTGCAGCATAACTACAGTACATGAACGAAGAAAATATTAGTTCTCTTATACTACTTCACAGGACAAAGGCATCCTGCAGTTCCCTTTTTTTGAGAGAAAATGCACTCTGTAGTTCTCTTTGAATCCTGATGTACGTTAAAAAAGGTAGAAATGACTTTTAAATATTCAACGCGAGACCTTTTGCTAATACAACTTGAAGCTGATGCATGCTGTTATTTCCATTCATACTAAATGAACATTCTTAACACATTGCATTATTTGCTGTGGAGTAAACTAAGTTTACACTCAATGATGAACCTTCAGTGCTTTTAAGGAAAATACACCAATAGACAATCCATCTAACACAGTTTCATTCAGTTAAGACTTAAGAGTCTGAGACTTCAGATCAACCATCTTTAGTACCCAGCATTTTTTTTCTCTACAACACTATATGCATGCAACCCCGAGCCCACCCGCGCGTGTTCCCGGCATATTAGCGAACTATAAAAAGGGCATATAACCTAGAGATAACTGTGATGTCCACAAGATCGAAACATACAAAGGCACAAAAAGTCAAAAGCTGGAGTGGTTGATTAGTGGAGCTGGAACATACCTGAACCAGCTCTTCATTTCGTTGTGCACATCTTGGAATTTGTTCATTCCCAAAAATTCGGATGCTGGCTCCTGTTACCTTCCTCATCTCTGCAATTATGGATCCACCTTTGCCAAGTAGGCAACCAATATGCTGCGCTGGAACAAGAAGCCTGGCAGGTACAGAAGAACTTTTATCCATAGAAGCCTCCGAGATTTTAGAATATACCCGAATCAATGCGTCCTGAGATGGAGAATGCATCATCTCAGAATTCTGCACAAACAAAAATTGCATCCATCAAAAACATTTCGGACAACAGACAATGCATGGACAAAGTTATCCCCATATCCTTGTCAATACTGGCAGGATAGAGCCAGCATCCAACTTGCTGTGCATTGTCATGATATGCAAGTATTCACCAAGACGCAGATCCATACAAAAAATGTTTCCCACAGGAAATATAAGAATTTCATTACTTAAAAAACTTTATAAGAGGAAAATGAGTGATTCTTTCTAAGTTGTGAGGAGAAAGTTAGAGCCACACCTCACGCGCAGATATCACAATTATACGTTCATCCGAATCAGCAACAGGGTCTATAACCTTGACTGAAGCACCAGTTTCACTCTGTAATGCACGGATAGTGGAACCGCCTTTTCCAATTACGCCGCCCACCATGTCATTTAAACATATCATTCTGAACATTATCTCTTGTTCAACAAAGAATCTAGGACCAGGGGCAGCACCGTTGCTTGAAAAATTCCTTGCATGATAGTCAGGAACATGTGGTGGTGGTAAATAGCTTCTTTGAGAATGAGGATCCACACCAGGTGGACAACCAACTCCACTGCCTGGAGGCCCGAATGGTCTTCCAGATGGAAAATTGCTTGTGTCTGGCCTAGGATTATCTTGGAGGCAGGTTGAAACTAATAAAAGTGCTTTCCTTGCTGCAGAAAAGCTCCCACTTATCTAACAGGAAAACATCATCATGTTAGAATAAGGTGAAATCAAAAGATTAAATATCCAAGTTAAAGCTTAACATGCAAATATAACAGCAAATCTTGATTCCCGAGCACCACAAAACTTAAAAAAAGCCATTACCAGTTAAATATAACAACAGGTAGAACTGGTTAACATCCAAGCAATCCACACAAGTATTTTAGAAATTGCAACTTTGCAAGGCTCTGCTTGCCTAATGGTTTGGTGAGGAAAAAAAAGACTGCTTGTGTAAAAGGTTCACAAGTAGAGGGGTGGGACTCGATCATAATGAACTCGACATCTCCGCAACAAGAACAACCAACCTTTAATATTGTTTCTGTGTCTTAACAACGTATCTTCGATAATACGGTTTTGTTCAGAAATCACAAGAATGAGCTCACCTTATGTGCCCAACTATGAATTAAATTAGAGCCAAGTACAAAGCAGGCAAGATTAGTTCGTTCAGAGCTCATTTTCTAATACGGGCACATGTATTTGAGGTACAAGAAGACCATGACCTTTAACATAAGCCAACCATAGACTATGAAGATGACTACCAAAATCATCATGCTAGAACGGTGTCTTCTTTCCAGCATTCTATGATATTCCAATTCGCAGCATATGGTCAAGTTCATTCACAAGCACGCATATTAGTATTTTGAGCAATACCATGCCAACTAAGGCACACGAGCACATTCTAATACTATGTCTCATTCTATGCTTTCAGCTCACCACCCAGAGAAAATCTCTCATTCTAAAATTAACTCCTAGTGCAGAATCATCATTGTTCCACATCATATCCAGAATTACAACCATTACATCAATATAAATCAAACGGTCAACATATTTGGAAAATGAGCGCCTTGCATGATGGGGTGTGAACAGTGAAACACATACAGTTGAGCACGCCCTCCTGCTGAAATTCCTCAAAAGTGTCATCCTTTCATGCCATATGCATAGCCGTGTCCTCGTCAAAAGACATGTGATATTGTGATGCACCCCAGGGAACTAACCTACACCACATCTGCAAGTTGCACCGTCCTACGTGTCCCCCATGAAGTGCGCAATCCACGCCCTGGGGCCGAACAACACAGTGGCATGATGGAATAATCATCCTTGGAGTGATGGTGGAGGGAGGCATGGGATTGTGACTGGGCGCAGTTGAAGAGCACGTTGGAGGAGAAGGAGACAACAGGCTTTCGAGCCCCGGGACAAAGAGGTTGAGGGTCAGGAGGGAGTCATTGCTGACAAGGGCAAAGTGCAGTGAGGAAGCGGCCTCCGTGGAGCAGGCTAAAGCTAATGGTGAAGCCTGGCGCCAAGGCCTTGAACGACAAGATAACAACGACGGTGTGGATTCAATGGGTTCACACAGCCACACAGGGCAAGACCATGATATGCATGAAAGTTCATGGAGAAGAGGATGACGTTTTTGATCTGGATCTCCTAAAGGCTGTCAGGGTTAGCAACAAATCCACAAAAGGGCATGTACATTTGGGCCTGAGAAATGCAGGTAATCAGCAGTGGGCCTTCCATCGATAAGACAGTGTTCAAACGAACGGCATCAGTTCATGGCTTCATGCTCGACGGTCTGCTTGGGTATGGGAAGGCAGCCATTTCAGGCAGGTGGTTGTCTACAGATGTAGAGGGGGCCATCGAAATGTTCATTGAATGTTCAGGATATCGGTAATTCATAGCACATCGGTCTGGTGCTGAGTAGGGATTAATCAGCTTATCGGTCTATTAACTGTATTTATTGGTAACCCATTATTGGTAGCTTAACTAGGGCCATATCTATATATCATAGGCTGCATCTGAAAAAAAAAAATCAATGTTGGAGAACTTGCTGCAGTAGAAGCAGCTGTAGATTGCTACAAATGCCAAATCCACCACATCAGTACATACTAGATACTGCATAGGATAGCAGCACAGCAGCAGAACAGCAGGAGGAGAGGAGTTTACCTCGCTGCCTGTCGACGCCATGGACAGAGGACAGGAGGAGCAGGCGACGAAGCAGCTGGAGGAGTGGGGGTCTGTCTGCTGGGGGCCATGCTGGCAGCTGCTAGAGAGGGGATCTTGCTGCTCGGGGAAGGGACAGTGCCGCCGGGTGCTCGGGGAGGGGACGGCGCTGGCGGCTGCTAGGGTTAGGGGCGGCGGCTGCTCCTCCATGAGCGGGGGGAAAAGGAGAATTAGTGGGAGAAGGGAGGGAATGGGCTAACCTAATGTGTAGGCGGCTGTGGGAGAAGGGAGGAACGGGCTAACCTAATGCGCAGGCGGCTGCGGAAGAAGGGAGGGAATGGGCTAAATTTGGGCCAAAATGCCCAGGCCGTCGATTGGCCCAGCTGATAATTCGGTCTGACAGACGATTAATCGGCTTCACAGACCGATAAATCGGCCCACCCAGTTAATTGCGCGAATAGGTGCTTTTCGTATCGGCAGGTGGCCGAGATACAATTAACTGTCCAATATGCCAGGTAACTCGCCGATATTTTGAACACTGATCATTGCGTGATGACACAGAGTCTCCGGGCATTATTTTTACATTTGATGGTTAATGCTGCAGATAAGGACATTTCCTTTCAGTATTTAGAAAATCAGGAATCATCACACGCGAACATGCATAGCGTAGTCTCATAGCGCGACTGGCTCCCCTCCACATAATCAGCCAAGTGCTTGTGGCAGCGCCATGTGATTGCCGTGGATGCCAACGTCACAGGGAAGTGGCAGCGGCTGCGCGAACATCGCACGGTGTGTGGACGCGCTGTAGTGAATTTCTTGGTAAATTGCTTCACATCTTTATACATACCTAATTGAGTGACTCAAATTGCTCAACGCATTCTTTGTAACACATAACTAATGTTGATAATTACCTACGAAATGCACTCCAGAGTGGTAAATGACAATCCTAATCTCATTATTTCCTTACAAAATTTAATTGCACAGTTCAAGCAAGCATTTAAATGGCAATCCTAAACCACACTAATTTCTTACTGAATTTAAGTGTACAATTTAAACATTGCCGGCGCGGGCACAGCACTGGTTTCATGGACTAGACGCCACCAAGCAACATCCAGCCGGCGCAACACTTGTTTGATGCATTATACAGTACGAAGCAACACCCAGATTCATTCATTACAAAAAAGCCTAGGGAGTTGAGATGCGTACATGGATGAGCTCGTCCCCCTGCAAGGCGCAGGGAGGCACCTGCTCCTTGTTCCGGAAGACCCTGATCTGGGCGCCGCTCTCCAGCCGCATCCGCTCCACCGTCTTCCCGCCCTTCCCCAGCACGCAGCCCACCTGCCCCCCGGCCGCCAGCATCCGGCAGCCCACGACGCCGGCCACCTCCTTCTCCTCCCCCTCCTCCCCCGCCTCGTCGCCTCCGATCCTGTGGCCCACCACCCGCTCCCACACCCTCACGGCCGCGGCCGGCGCGTCAGGCCCGGATACGACGAGCACGGCCTCGTCCCCCACGGGGGGGTGCTCCACGTGGAGGTCGCGCGCGGGGAGGAGGGCGCCGGCGCGGGTGGCCGGGCAGAGGAGGCGGAGCGTGATGCTGGGGCGCTTGGGCGGCGGGGATGGGTTCAAGGAGGAGGTGGGGGTTGCGGGTGCGGCCGCGCCGCCGGCACCGGCCGGGGCGGAGGTGGGGGGGATTTCCATGGGGCTGGACGGTTGAGCTAAAACCCTACTGATCCTCACAAAGAAAACCCGCTGACCGCGTCAGTTGGGCTGCTCCGTTGACTGCACGGTATCCACCGTGCGATTGAACTTCCAAGGATCAGATCAGGCGCTCACATCACCTATCACATTCGGCCAAGAAACTACTCTAGTTTTCTTTTGTTAGTGATGAATCCTAAGACGTGTATTGCAGTTAAGCATTGCTAAATCGCACCACGTGACACATGTGGTAAGCAATCCAAACAATTTTAAAAAAATATGGCTAAATCGCACTGGCTGCAGATGCAATTACGACGGAGGTGATGGCCATGAGGAATGGGTTAACTTTTCCCAATTCTCTTGGGCTAAACCAGATTAAAGCAGAATAAGATTCTCTTCAAGTAATTAACTTCTGCAATGGTCAGGAAAGATGGTGGAATGAAGCTACAGCTCTATTTGTAGAGTGTGTGGATATTAGTACTTAGATCGGGAAGGTCATTTATAAGCATTGTTTTCGTTCATGTAATCACGCAGCTCATGTGCTAGCTAACTACAGTTTTTGTAATAAGTCTACTCTAAATTGGTTAAACGAGCCACCTGACGTTATTGTCAGTAAGTTCGTAGACAATGTAAATGTCTTTTGAATCAATGAAGCTAGCCATGATGGTCTTCCCTAAAAAAAGCCAAACCCTGGGTGTATGAAGTTGAATGTCGACACATCAATTTATGTGGATTCATGTGCGGGAGCGACAGTTGATGTTTCGAGAGATGCAAATGACTATTTTGTTGTTGTCAAGTGCGTTTTCTACTCATATGCAGTTGACGCAGCGACTATGAAGGTGCTTGACATGAAGGATGGACTTCGCCATGCAAATTCCCTCGGCTTTAACATATTACAAGTGGAGTCTAACTCTGTAGAGGTTATTAATTTCTGTAATGGGTAATTGAATGGTGGGACTCTGCAACGGCTATTTTATGCAGATTGTGTGGACACACCATTGCTGATTGGGATTGTGGAATTCAAACATTGCCTCCGGGAAGTTAATGGTGTGGCTTATGAGCTAGCTAGCTTTAGTTTTCATAATAATCTTTCTTATTTGTGGGACAATGATCCCCATAGTTGCGTATTAGGCAATCTTGTGAATGGTGTAAGTGTTGCATGAGTTAATAAAGCTAACCATGATGACCTTTTATAGAAGAAAAATAACATGGTAAAGCCTCATTGTATTTTGGAAACTTTTTTTTAGAATGTGGTGTCATGACCATGGGGATCAAATGAATGGTCCAAGAAAGTCTAGTGAAGCGGCACAATCAAATCATATAGATGACCATAGTGGTATGGGAATGAAAATGGAAAACATTAGATATTTTTTCTAGAAATATGGACTAACGGAAGTTTAACAACGAAGATCTTTATATTGGAGCTCTTTTTCTATTATTTCTTTCTACGTTGTCTTAAATAGCAGGTTGGTTACATAGGTTTTATTAGTTTATTACTCGAAACAAAATCAAGGACTTTCTGGATACTTCCTTTGTGGACAAAGATATTGGATCCTAAGAAGGGGTGCCCCTCACAAAAGGGGGTCGCACCTATCAAAAGAAATCTTAGCTAAATCGTTGGCTATGTCATCATGGTGGACCAGAAGCATGTGAACTGTTTTTACTCGAGCACTCATCTAAATATCTATCATTTTGTGCCTGAGAAAACATAAAGTACAAAACATAAAGCACAAGCCCAAAAGAAAGAAAAAAAACTCAACCTTGCGAAAAACAAACACAACAAAAATCGAGCAGCAAAGAAGTCACGGAAAAATGCATTAAGAGTCATAATCCCAAGAGAGTGATTCCTTTATGGTCTTGTACTTAAAACTCTTCTTTTTATTCAATGAAATATGGTAAATATTTTGCCATTTGTTTTAAAAAAAGTTCCAGAAAAAATTGTGGCTGCACCGCAGCAGCGGTTGCTGACACAGTTGTGAGGTCTAAAGGGCGAGTGTTCTGTGTGGCAACCGTCATGATCGTGATTTCTTCTCCTCAGCTAGCTTCTAGTTACCTACAGTGTGATGACCCCGGCTTAATCGTGCACTAACCATACACGCAAATGCACACGATCAAGCCAAATGACTCACTTGAAGATATCACAACACAACTCTAAAATATAAATAAAGTCATACAAGCTTTATATTACAAGCCAGGGCCTCGAGGGCTCGAATACATAGCTCGATGGCATACAAGTGTCAGCGGAAGCATCAGATATCTGGGTACAGATATATTACAGAAATAGAGATAAGCCTTTAGAAAGGCGGGGCAAAATAAAATGCTACGATCGAAAGGCGTAGGCCTCCTGCCTAGGACCCTCCGAATCCTACTCCTGGTCGTCGGTCGGCTCCTCGTAGTAGTACTCGCCGGGAGGGTAGTAGTAGTAGCCGTAGTCGTCGACAGGGGGCAGCTACCTCAAGGGCTCCGTCATCTGGCGGCGACATATGGATATGGGGGAAAAAGAAAGTAAAGCAAACGTGAGTACTCATCCGAAGTACTCAGCAAGCAAGGATCTACACTACGTATGCAACATTTTCAAAGGAGGTTGTATATGTGGACTGGGCTGCAGAAATGCCAGAATAGAGAGGAGAGCCTAGTCCTATCAAAGACTAGCATCTTCCATCATCTTTATCGGTCTTGCAGCATTAGAAGAGTGCAGATTAACATAATATAAAGTAGTAGTAGTATCATCAACCTCGCCCAGAGATTCTTCCTCGACTCCCTGCGAGAAAGCAATCCCAGAGCCATACTATCCAGTTATCATCTCAAGTTCTAGTTGTACCGATCGGGATACAACTCCGAGTGTCCGTTACCGTAGGACAGGCTATCGATAGATTAGTTCTTCCCTGCAGGGGTGCACCAACTTACCCACCACGCTCGCTTAACTTCGGCCGGACACACTTTTCTGGGTCATGCCCGGCCTCGGCTAAGCAACACGCCGCAACCCGACCAAATACTTAACAGAGAGGTCAGCACGCCGGACTAACCTATGCCCCCAAGGGTCTTGGGCCATCGCCCCGGGAACTCCTGCACATTGCGTCAGGCGGCCGAGAGCAGACCTAGCAACCCCTTAATACAAGCGCAGTTGTTTAACCAGTCCAACTCGGCGCGCGCCGCTCAGTCGCTGACATCCATTAAGCTTCGGCTGAAGTATACGATGCAGAACGCCCATACTATGCCCACGTGATGGTTAGTGCTATCAGGCCAGAGGCCCCTCGGATCAAATATCCAAACCGTTAGTGGATTAGGAGCGCGCGGTAACGAGCAGAGACTCACGATCGATGTGACCCCGTAGCCCCGTCTCGAGGACTTGCGGCAAGGGCGAGGAATGCCCGGCCACGCCTCGTGTTCAACCCTCGGGCACCATCCAGGTCCACCCGACTCCACATCATTTCGCATTATGCTCGCGCGGGTACCCCTCAGGGCCGACCCGTTTTTAGTAACATGGTTCAGTGTAAGTCATAGTAACAATGGTAACCGTGTGTCTAACACCAAGGGGGAACCCTGAGGAATCACCCTCGATGGAACTCCAACTGATGATATCGTCAAGGTGAACGAAGGAGGAATCACCCTCGAGGTCCACACTTGAGGTGTTGCACGACAGCGTCGGTATCGGGGGTGGTGTAGGAGGAATCACCCTCGCTTACCACGACCGAATAACTAACCTACAAGGTTACCATCAAAAGTGCTGACGAGGTATCACCCTCGGCACTCGATAGCAACCCAGTAGTGTCGAGCAATCTAAGGGGGGAAGTGACGTGCGGTGCCAGGGTCTGATCTTCGATCCCGTTGCTCGGGTCTTCTGAGAGTCCAGCGGGGCAGTCGGGTTAAGTGGGGTCTCAGATGGTCTCTACCCAATCTATTCTAAACAGTTTAGGATAACAGATAAGTATCAACAACAGGTTACAAGTAAACAGGCTATGCAGCAGATATAGGACAACAGTAGCAGCAGTAACTTCTAATGCAAGCATAAGAGAGAAGAGAGTGGGCGATATCGGAATGCTCAAAATGGGGGTGCTTGCCTGTCTGCTCGACGGCAAGGGCAAGGTCGTCAACTGCGTCGTCGGGCTCCTGAGCAGTGTCGGCCTCGGGAGCTACGTTGACGTCGGGATCTACCGATAGAGAAGAGGGGAAGAAACATATAAATACACAGCTAACGATGCAACACAGAACATGTCATGACTAGGATGCAGTGCAGGGTTGCCTAAAGTTTGTCTAAGTCATTTTAGTTATTATAGGATTAAGGTGGGATTTATTTACCGGTGATTATGCACTATTCATATACCGGAATCGGGCTCAAAGTTACGGGTTCTCCTACGTAGGGGGTTCCGACATGGAAACAGTCGACACGATCAGATTCGTCTCGTCGTTCTGAGCAACTTTCATGTAGAAAGTTTTTTCATCCGAGCTACGGATTATTTTCTATGATTTATTAAAGTTTTATGCATTTTCTGGAATTTCTGGATTATTTTAAATTCGGATTATCCATAACAGTGCCAAAAAGACTAGGTGCACCCGGTGCAGTGCACCAGAGGTGCTCTGTGAGGCTGCCAGGTGGGACCAGTCAACTACTGACTCAGCAGTTGACTAGGTCCACATTGACCAGTCAAAGGGTCAGTGGGACCCACGTGTCATAGACTCCGGTTTAACTAACAGTTTTTAGTTAAAACTAACTAATCTAATTAGTGGCCTGGGCCCAGTTGTCAGCGAGTGGTTAGTGAGGAGGGTTAGTGGCTAATGGTGACACGTCATCGTCATCACCGGAGTTAACTCCGGCGCTAACCCGACGGCTCCGGCGATCGCCGGCCGGCTGTTTCCGACCACGGGAGCATGCGTGGGTGGTGGGGTTCGAACGGGCGCAAGCAGGCGAGTCGGATGGTGGCCGCAGTTCGACCCGAGGAGGCCGGTAGGGGCGCCGGCGACGAGCAATGGCGGTGGCGGCGTTCGGGCTCTAGCGAACTTGCCGCTACGGGGCTCGGGGAAACGAGCGGAGGGCACAGGCGGCTCCAGAGAGGCGCACTGGGCTCGTTGATGAGCTCAGCGGGCAGCGACGAGCACTAACGCGACGGCAACAGCATCGGTGGCGGAGCTCTGTTCGGCAGCCACGGCGCGGCGGCTGGGCTGCGAGCTACGGGGCAGCAGCGAGCAACTAAGGGATGGGGAGAGATGTGGGAGCTTACGGAGCGGCACACGGAGGCCGTCGACTGCTTAGTAGCGCTGAACCGGAGCGGATCGGTCGGCGATGGTGCACTAGGTTCGACGAGGGGAACCGGTCGATGCCGACGAAGCAAAGCTCCTCGACTCCGGCTGGTGTGCGTAGGCGACGTAGTCAGGCAAGGCGCTTCCCCCTGATGCGATGGTGGCCCGCGGGGACGACGGAGACCGCGAGGGCAAGGCGAGCGCGGCGAAGGTGGCGCTTGGGCGCGCTTGACAGAGAAGGAGGGGCGGCATGGGAGCGAGGGAGAGGAGGGAAGAATGGAGGGAGTGACCAGAGGGGAAGAACGAGGGGGGGTCCTTATCCCCTCGCTGGCCGCGGCGTCGCGGTGTCGAGCGGCGGACGGCAGAGGCGCGTGCGGCCATGGCGGCAGTGACACGGCGGCAGAAGTAGGTGGGAAGATGAGAGATGGGCTGGGCCGACGCCAGGTAAGTGGTTCTGTCTTTTCCTTTTTCTGTTTTCTCTTTTTAGTTAGTAGCAGAGAGTGAAAAGGAATTCTTTGAGCAACTAATTCACTTAGGAAAAATATGGGGGGGGGGGTATCCCAATAAATCCCTGGTGATCTTAGACAGTGTCACAAAAAGTTTGAGGATTTTTGGAACTGTTTTGAATTTATTCAAAATTGAATAGGGCATTTAAGAGGGCTGTTTGTTACTGTTTGAATTTCCAGGGGCAAAACAGGAATCCAAATGATGTCAGCTTTATTTTTATAAAAGCTCTGGAATTATTTGCAACATGGTGAACTATTTTGATTGCATGACAGAGAAAGTAAGTTTTTGCCATACAATTTAAATTGGGAATTGACTTTGATTTTAGACAAGTGGCTGTCTGGCATGATGATCAAGATGACATGGCCATCATTAGGTGGGGATCACTGTAGTGTGATGCTGGGGATGTTACAAATCTCCTCCACTACAAGAAATCTCGTCCCGAGTTTTAAGTGGGGAAGTAAAGGGTAATTTTCGGGGGAACTGACCTTTGCGGGGTCGATTATCTGGTGGACATCCAGGGAATGTGGCAGAAGTATCTCTCGAGTTGAAACTTAGGAAAACATCGAGAGCAAAGTATGAATGTACGATAAGAAGTATCAAGCGAATGGACATTCGATCGATACCTGAACGAAGTGTGAACAGTGGTTCAGAGTACCGGGAGTAGATCATCTCTCAAGGGGTGGCTCGTGATAACACATAAAGTCATTATCATAGGAAACTTCGGAATCAACGTTATATGGAAGAGTCAGGTTCCGATCCTGTGGAACTGTGGAGGGGTGTCGATCAAAAGTAGGAAGAACGGTGAGATTTTACCGGTCACATCAACAAGGTATGTCAGAAGGTAGCTTGTCAGCTATGTCATTAACATCGTCGGTACCAAGAGCGAGGGACGAAGAGAACCATTCTCCTGCTCGTTAAAACGAGGTGGACCAATAGGCAAAGTTCTCGTCCATCGGTGGTTACCGAAATGTCATCAACAATAGTAACAGGGTCTTACTGGCTGAGTTGTAGACCGGCGTGTTTTATAAGCAGGGAATTATTTCTGCTTACATCATATAGATCACAAGAAAGGTTAAACAAAACAATGGAAAGGAAAATGTGATTATCAGATTAAACAGAACAATGGAAAGGGAAATGTGTTTGCACACCAGGATTGGGAGTATATCCTTCCCAAGGAAAGGCGGAGCATGATATACATGATGAGACAGCAAGTTCAAAAGCATTTAGATAGAGGGGCGAAGGAAGAATCATGATATTACCCATACAACGGTGTTTGGATAATTGATCGAGAAGCATTTGGCAATGTGCTTCCAATGTTCATGCTGGTGTTCGGAATAACACAGTCATGCTTCGAGGCAGCAATGATATGGTGTCAAGTAAAGATTGGGTTCGAAGATCTCAAGAGATACCGAGAAACAATTCCAAGGTTCTCTCAGAGCGTAAGGAATAACCAAGCACAACCAGGTCTGTGTTGGCAGAAAGTCAAGATGTCATCGATGATATCACAAATCATCGAGGAGCAGGGATGGTATTTCTCAACATGAATTCGATCGATATCCTGAAAGAGCTCGGAATGTTGATGATGATCACGACACATTTGTTGAGAGGTTTCAAGAAGATGTAATCGGTCAGCGATGACATCAAGAAAAAGGAATGCCGAGGCGAATGATTATTGGAACCACGGATACGACATAAGCTCGAAATCAAGCTTGTTGTTTGAGGTGATATGACAAGATGAGGAAGATCGACGTAAGCTTAACTCATCATCGAAAATTGTGCTCCGGGAAGAAGGGCCAGGTGGCGCAGTTAAAAGTTAGCACGATAGGGATATAGCCGATCAGGCTAGGAATGATGTGATGGAGTATCCAACTCCCCAGCAACAAAATACTAGGAGTGCTGAATCACCGAGAGGAATCGATTCACTTCCGGTGTTCTCGAGTGACCAACAACTCAGAACCCGGGGACATTGGAATTGGTGATCATTTGTAGTTTGATGAAGAACTCATAAGAAGTTATGTAGTTCCTGTGATATTCTCGAGATACCAGGGGTAATACTCGAAGGGAGATTCAAGATAGAGGTTAGGTGAGCATACTGGTTTGCAAAAGACAAGTGCCTTAACTTGTCCGGGAAATGGAATCAAGGAGAAAATATATGGTTGGAACCACGACTGCAAAGGATCAATTCATAGATACAAGATGAACTTGTACCAAGGAAATAATTATTTTTACGAGCAGCTTACATGATAATTTCTACATCGTTTCCATGGGCATGAACACAAAGGTTCAAGGTCGACTCCCACTTCTGCAATGCATAACCTTTCATTCACTTCTCGTTTTCGAAGAAATTGTAGTGCTGAGAATTTATCTGGTGAAGCACCAGAAGAGTATGACTCGCATAACTTTTGAGTTCACACGAATTAGGGAAAGCATAGGTTCAACCCATCGGGACATTTTTACGAAGCTATACAACCATCAACCAATGCAAGGGGTGCGAGTTCGAAAGCAGAGCATCGAAGTCAAAACAGATGGTACAATTTACCGAAGGTATTAAGTACCAAGGGAAGTGCTCACAAGATGTTTGAATATGAAGGATACGGTCGGATATTAATCTAACAAAAGATCAGGTAATCGACAAAGGATCTGAGGTGAGTAGCGGCACTCAGCCAGAAGAAGAAAGAATGTAACGGCATCAGATTATAGAAACATTGGAATATTCCGACGTTTAAGTTCAAAGGAGTTATGGTTCAAAAATGAAGGATCAGAAGCAAAAGCTCTGATCAAAAGATGAGTAGGTTGAATAGAACTAGATGGACAACTTTAGTGTTCCGTCTTGCAGAGATCTCCAACCATGGTTACGTGACATGTCCTGGTCAGTAGTCAGTCCCAGGTCAATATGGAGAAGGAATGCACTGCCTCTCCGTGCCTTGCAAGCAGGGCGGATATACAGACGGCAAGAAGTAGAGAATGCTTCAGTGCCAAAGGCAATGGCATCGGGGAAGGACCAGCTCATGTCCGGAACGATGTCTGAGCTGGAAAGAAAATTTCCAAGGATTAATTGATGATTGTGAGTATTCGCACACACGTTGAATCCATAGGAACAGAATGACAATCACAAAGAATTTTAAAGAATATTACTAGACATATGGAGTTAATCCTGATGCAAGCAGGCAAGGAGAATCAAGAGGAATAGGCTGCAGGGGATTCTCAGGAGATCAAATAGCAATTCAATGTGTTTCGGAAAGCACTTGAATAACTGGGGATGATCGGATCCCCGGTAAATGTAAGGAATAATCCGCAGTGTGAAAGAAGCTGCACGGCAGTAGGCTCAAAGGATTCCCGGATTATCGAGAAGTATTACGGGGTATCTCGTACAAAAAGGAGTATCTGGGAATGAAGATACAAACGGCAAAGATGGTTAGTTATCCACAAGGTTTTGTCGGTGGTCAAGAATTGCAAAACAGTGGCACAGGGTCTCGGTTAACGTCGAGGAGTATCTTCAGATTCTTCTGATGAAGCAGACGATCATCTGTAGTGAAAGGGCTCTCCGGGAGGACGGAATTTACGAGATCCTAAGTGTCAGCGTTAGTAGATTTATTAAACCCGAATAGAAGAGAGATCAGAGTCCCAGAGTAAAGACGAGGAATAAAAGATCCTAATACCACCCAGTTGGCGACGTGGGCCCGTAAGCCACACAACCAAGTTAGTACAAATCGGTTTTGGACCACTAGACTCAACTTCGGCCAAGGAGTTAGAAAGGGGGGTTCCTAGAGGCAGTCGGCTCTGATACCAACCTGTGATGACCCCGGCTTAATCGTGCACTAACCATACATGCAAATGCACACGATCAAGCCAAAGGACTCACTTGAAGATATCACAACACAACTCTAAAATATAAATAAAGTTATACAAGCTTTATATTACAAGCCAGGGCCTCGAGGGCTCGAATACATACCTCGATGGCATACAAGTGTCAACAGAAGCATCAGATATCTGGGTACAAATATATTACAGAAATAGAGATAAGCCTTTAGAAAGGCGGGGCAAAATAAAATGCTACGATCAAAAGACGTAGGCCTCCTACCTAGGACCCTCTGAATCCTACTCCTAGTCGTCGGTCGGCTCCTCGTAGTAGTACTCGTCGGGAGGGTAGTAGTAGTAGCCGTAGTCGTCGACAGGGGCAGCTACCTCAAGGGCTCCGTCATCTGGCGGCGACATCTGGATATGGGGGAAAAAGAAAGTAAAGCAAACGTGAGTACTCATCCGAAGTACTCAGCAAACAAGGATCTACACTACATATGCAACATTTTCAAATGAGGCTGTATATGTGGACTGGGCTGCAGAAATGCCAAAATAGAGAGGAGAGCCTAGTCCTATCGAAGACTAGCATCTTCCATCATCTTTATCGGTCTTGCAGCATTAGAAGAGTGCAGATTAACATAATGTAAAGTAGTAGTAGTATCATCAACCTCGCCCAGAGATTCTTCCTCGACTCCCTGCGAGATAGCAATCCCAGAGCCATACTATCCAGTTATCATCTCAAGTTCTAGTTGTACCGATCGGGATACAACTCCGAGTGTCCGTTACCGTAGGACAGGCTATCGATAGATTAGTTCTTCCCTGCAGGGGTGCACCAACTTACCCACCACGCTCGCTTAACTTCGGCCGGACACACTTTTCTGGGTCATGCCCGGCCTCGGCTAAGCAACACGCCGCAACCCGACCAAATACTTAATAGAGAGGTCAGCACGTCGGACTAACCTATGCCCCCAGGGGTCTTGGGCCATCGCCCCGGGAACTCCTGCACGTTGCGTCAGGCGGCCAAGAGCAGACCTAGCAACCCCTTAATACAAGCGCAGTTGCTTAACCAGTCCAACTCGGCGCGCGCCGCTCAGTCGCTGACGTCCATTAAGCTTCGGCTGAAGTATACGACGCAGAACGCCCATACTGTGCCCACGTGATGGTTAGTGCTATCAGGCCAGAGGCCCCTCGGATCAAATATCCAAACCGTTAGTGGATTAGGAGCGCGCGGTAATGAGCAGAGACTCACGATCGATGTGACCCCGTCGCCCTGTCTCGAGGACTTGCGGCAAGGGCGAGGAATGCCCGGCCACGCCTCGTGTTCAACCCTCGGGCACCATCCAGGTCCACCCGACTCCACATCATTTCGCATTATGCTCGCGCGGGTACCCCTCAGGGCCGACCCGTCTTTAGTAACATGGTTCAGTGTAAGTCATAGTAACAATGGTAACCGTGTGTCTAACACCAAGGGGGAACCCTGAGGAATCACCCTTGATGGAATTCCAACTGATGATATCGTCAAGGTGAACGAAGGAGGAATCACCCTCGAGGTCCACACTTGAGGTGTTGCACGACAGTGTCGGTATCGGGGGTGGTGTAGGAGGAATCACCCTCGCTTACCACGACCGAATAACTAACCTACAAGGTTACCATCAAAAGTGCTGACGAGGTATCACCCTCGGCACTCGATAGCAACCCAGTAGTGTCGAGCAATCTAAGGGGGGAAGTGACGTGCGGTGCCAGGGTCTGATCTTCGATCCCGTTGCTCGGGTCTTCTGAGAGTCCAGCGGGGCAGTCGGGTTAAGTGGGGTCTCAGATGGTCTCTACCCAACCTATTCTAAACAGTTTAGGATAACAGATAAGTATCAACAGCAGGTTACAAGTAAACAGGCTATGCAGCAGATATAGGACAACAATAGCAGTAGTAACTTCTAATGCAAGCATAAGAGAGAAGAGAGTGGGCGATATCGGAATGCTCAAAATGGGGGTGCTTGCCTGTCTGCTCGACGGCAAGGGCAAGGTCGTCAACTGCGTCGTCGGGCTCCTGAGCAGTGTCGGCCTCGGGAGCTACGTCGACGTCGGGATCTACCGATAGAGAAGAGGGGAAGAAACATATAAATACACAGCTAACGATGCAACACAGAACATGTCATGACTAGGATGCAGTGCAGGGTTGCCTGAAGTTTGTCTAAGTCATTTTAGTTATTATAGGATTAAGGTGGGATTTATTTACCGGTGATTATGCACTATTCATATACCGGAATCGGGCTCAAAGTTACGGGTTCTCCTACATAGGGGGTTCCGACATGGAAACAGTCGACACGATCAGATTCGTCTCGTCGTTCTGAGCAACTTTCATGTAGAAAGTTTTTCCATCCGAGCTACGGATTATTTTCTATGATTTATTAAAGTTTTATGCATTTTCTGGAATTTCTGGATTATTTTAAATTCGGATTATCCATAACAGTGCCAAAAAGACTAGGTGCACCCGGTGCAGTGCACCAGAGGTGCTCTGTGAGGCTGCCAGGTGGGACCAGTCAACTACTGACTCAACAGTTGACTAGGTCCACGTTGACCAGTCAAAGGGTCAGCGGGACCCACGTGTCATAGACTCCGGTTTAACTAACAGTTTTTAGTTAAAACTAACTAATCTAATTAGTGGCCTGGGCCCAGTTGTCAGCGAGTGGTTAGTGGGGAGGGTTAGTGGCTAATGGTGACACGTCATCGTCATCACCGGAGTTAACTCCGGCGCTAACCCGACGGCTTCGGCGATCGCCGGCCGGCTGTTTCCGACCACGGGAGCGTTTGTGGGTGGTGGGGTTCGAACGGGCGCAAGCAGGCGAGTCGGATGGTGGCCGCAGTTCGACCCGAGGAGGCCGGTAGGGGCGCCGGCGACGAGCAATGGCGGTGGCGGCGTTCGGGCTCTAGCGAACTTGCCGCTACGGGGCTCGGGGAAACGAGCGGAGGGCACAGGCGGCTCCAGAGAGGCGCACTGGGCTCGTTGATGAGCTCAGCGGGCAGCGACGAGCACTAACGCGACGGCAACAGCATCGGCGGCAGAGCTCTGTTTGGCAGCCACGGTGCGGCGGCTGGGCTGCGAGCTATGGGGCAGCAGCGAGCAACTAAGGGATGGGAAGAGGTGTGGGAGCTTACGGAGCGGCGCACGGAGGCCGTCGACTGCTTAGTAGCGCTGAACCGGAGCGGATCGGCCGGCGATGGTGCACGAGGTTCGACTAGGGGAACCGGTCGATGCCGACGAAGCAGAGCTCCCCGACTCCGGCTGGTGTGCGTAGGCGACGTAGTCAGGCAAGGCGCTTCCCCCTGATGCGATGGTGGCCCGCGGGGACGACGGAGACCGCGAGGGCGAGGCAAGCACGGCGAAGGTGGCGCTTGGGCACGCTTGACAGAGAAGGAGGGGCGGCATGGGAGCGAGGGAGAGGAGGGAAGAATGGAGGGAGTGACCAGAGGGGAAGAACGAGGGGGAGGGGTCCTTATCCCCTCGCTGGCCGCGGCGTCGCGGTGTCGAGTGGCAGACGGCAGAGGCGCGAGCGGCCA
This sequence comes from Thinopyrum elongatum, assembly GCA_011799875.1. Lineage (NCBI taxonomy): Eukaryota > Viridiplantae > Streptophyta > Magnoliopsida > Poales > Poaceae > Thinopyrum > Thinopyrum elongatum. The sequence continues at coordinate 381,220,184 of CM022301.1, forward strand.
TGGCGGCAGAAGTAGGTGGGAAGATGAGAGATGGGCTGGGCCGACGCCAGGTAAGTGGTTCTGTCTTTTCCTTTTTCTGTTTTCTCTTTTTAGTTAGTAGCAGAGAGTGAAAAGGAATTCTTTGAGCAACTAATTCACTTAGGAAAAATATGGGGGGGGGGGTATCCCAATAAATCCCTGGTGATCTTTGACAGTGTCACAAAAAGTTTGTGGATTTTTGGAACTGTTTTGAATTTATTCAAAATTGAATAGGGCATTTAAGAGGGTTGTTTGTTACTGTTTGAATTTCCACGGGCAAAACAGGAATCCAAATGATGTCAGGTTTATTTTTATAAAAGCTCTGGAATTATTTGCAACATGGTGAACTATTTTGATTGCATGACAGAGAAAGTAAGTTTTTTCCATACAATTTAAATTGGGAATTGACTTTGATTTTAGACAAGTGGCTGTCTGGCATGATGATCAAGATGACATGGCCATCATTAGGTGGGGATCACTGTAGTGTGATGGTGGGGATGTTACATACAGTATCCTGGTACCCCGAGCACACATCAGATTGGTCCAATATGAATTCTCCCGGTTATAGCATCCCCAACCACATGTTGAAAATGTGCCCTAGAGGCAATCATGTATGATAATATTTCATATATGTTTATGAATCTATCAATATAGTCATTGGACGATATCAGTGATGCATGTCAGCAAGTACGTGACTAATCTGTGAGATGCTAGTCAGTAGCAATTGATGCTAACCGGATAGTATGGGCTTGATCGAATTTGAACCCATGAAAATCAACTCATCGCAACGCACAACTCTTAGTTTCTCCAAAGCAACTACGATTTAATTAAGACACATCAACTGATCCCCCGCAATACACATATCATAACATTCCAGACTAGTCAGCCTTCTTAACCAGCCAAGTCCAGCCATGGGACTGAAGGCATATTCATCGAGATGAAGTTACTGAATAGGCTTGCCACTCCCATCAAGTAAAAGTGAGCATGGAAAGTTGTGCATTTCCGCATGAGATGAATAAAGTTGCAAGCCGAGTTCTTCAATCCATGGTCTAATAGCAATACGAAGCCAATGAACCGAAATCATCACAAGATGTGCTAAGAAGGGAAAATCCACGTATTTCAAGCTTGAGTGCCTTGACGTCAATACTTGCGTGTTTTTTCAAAATGTGGTTGATTCTCCTGCAAGTTCCATCACTATTTTAGATGACATCTCATCCAGTGGGCCTTTCAAACACAATGTTGCCCTACCTTTTTTTCTTCAGATTAAGGCGACTTTTATTCAATAACAATCATGTCCTTTACAATAGTAGGGATAAAAAATGATGGAGCTACGTCCCGCCATTCCTCCACCAATTTAGACCTAGAACAAAAGCGAGCAAGCTCATGTGCGGCAACATTAGCTTCTCGATTACAATGAGAAATTGTAGCCATGCGAAAAGAACTTAACAATTCCCTGCATTCATCGGTAATCACCGCCCCCGAGGCTCTGTATTCTGCCGGGTAAAGAATGGCATTCACTATTTCCATGGAATCACTCTCCACCTTTAGGTCATGAATACCCAGATTTTGTGCTAGTCTCAAACCAAGCAACATAGCTGAAGCCTCCATACTCGGCACATCAAGTGCATGTTGCTTATAACTCACTACAGCCGCTATGAAGATCCCTCCAGCATCTCTGACGATTGCTCCCAAGGCCCCTGAACCTGAATCATCATCAAAGGATGCATCTACGTTCAGTTTAAGAGATCCCATAGCTGGTCTTGTCCAACCCTTTACATTTCTTCTCTGCTTCATTTTCTGGGCATTACAGTTTGCAACAATGCCTCGAATACTTAGCCCTGTACGAACTGCAGTACCAACCTTTCCACCATTGACTAACTTCCTTCGTTCCCACCAAAGGAACCAGCAGGTCACCATAACAATTTCCGTGTTGTGTATAATCTGGCTGTTATCTTCATTCAGAAATTGCACAAACATAAGATCTTCAAGGATCTCTGAACCTGATCTATCTCGTCTCGCTGCTGTAATCACACTGTTTTCCATTCCCAGACAGGACCAAACCTCCCTTGCTCTTGGGCATGTGAACATCATATGCCTCAAATCTTCTGGTTCCACTTTACACCCCGGACAGACAATGGGTGATTTCATATGGCGATCACTCAAAGTACAGTAACATGGTATGATCCCATGCAGGGCTCTCCAGGTGAAGACTTGCACTTTTGGTGGAACACAACTAACCCACACCTTCTTCCAAACCGGGTGTGGCTCAACACCCTCCACAACATGGTGTAGCCGGGCTCTAGTGTGGTATGTAGCACGCCATTCAGCATGATAAGCAGATTTAATTGTGAAGCATCCTGAATTCGTAAACTGCCAGGCAATAAAATCTGGTTGTCCGTGAGACGGAAGAGGAACTTGCAGGATCTTCTCAACGTCCACAAGCCAAAAATTATCCCTAAGTAACTCCTCGTCCCAGTCTCCCGTGACTGGGTTAATGATTTCTTTCACCGAGGTCAGCAAACATTGTCCTCTTGGTGTCATTATTTTCCTGTCATGACTCGAAGGAATCCACTGGTCCGACCAGATATTAATTGATTCGCCATTCCCTGGTCTCCAAATAGACCCCCTCTTGAAAGTTTTCAATCCTGACATGATACTCTGCCAGGTAAAAGATGCCCCTTTCCTCAAGGTTGTGTTTAATAAATCCCCATTGGGATAGTACTTCGCTCTTAATACCTGGCACAAAGAGAATCCAGGTCACTCAATAACCTCCAACACTGTTTAGCTAGCAAAGCTTGATTAAAGCAGTGTAGATCTCTGAAGCCCATCCCACCTTCTTTTTTTGGGATACACATTTTCCACCAAGCCTTCCAGTGCAGTTTCTTCTTTTCTTGAGTGCCTCCCCACCAGAATCTAGCAATTGCATTACAAATTTCCTTGCAAATATTTTTGGATATCTTCAATACTGACATAGCATAGGATGGAATAGCCTGCGCAATTGCTTTCAGTAAAACCTCTTTGCCACTTATGGACAAAGTCTTCTCATTCCAGCCCATAATTCTTGCCACAACTCTCTCAATTAAATGAATAAAACTGTCGCTGCGGTCAACACCCACTTGGGAAGGTAACCCTAGTTAAGCTGAGATAGGGAAGACGTATCCAAGAACAACGAAATGAATAAGACACTCAGACAACACGTGTAAGAGCATCTACAACCGGACTTGGCAAATCCGGCCCTCTATATGTCTGCGGACGTGCCGGGCACGCCCGCGGGCGCATTCGGACGGGTCTTCATATCTCGCTTCCGGCATTCACATATCTCAAATCCATGCAAATCCATGCACGTCGATCATACACGCCAATGTAGCACGTAAATAACAAATGTTGGTACCAAAAATAAATAGTATTTACATAAAATTTATTTTAAGTGCACAACTAAAACATCAGCTCTTTGGTTTCCATTGCGAGTCCACATATGCTCCACAAGATCACTGAGTAGTTGTGCGTGCACATGATGATCTCGAAGATTTTGATGCATCTGTAGAAAGTTCATAAGCTGAGTTGCATCTTGATCTTTCGGGATTTGAACTTGTTCTCCAGGCGCTTCAAAATCATTGGTTTGGGTAACACCATCACCCTCATCCTCGACAATCATATTGTGAAAAATAATACAACATGTCATGAGCTGCCACAAAGTTTATGATTCCCACATCATTGCAGCCCCACGAACAATTCCCCAACGAGCTTGAAGCACTCCGAATGCCCTCTCCACATCCTTCATAGCTTTCTTCCGGCATTTGTTACAAAGTGGTTTTGTTTCCTGCCCCGTGGTTCGCATATAGTCTTCACAAATGCTGCCCACTGAGGATAGATGCCATCGGGAAGATAGTATCCCATGTTGTAGTCACGACAGTTGACGGTGTAGTTGCACGGCGGTGATTCCCCATTACAAAGCCTTCTGAACACCGAAGATCGTTGAAGCATGTTGATGTCGTTGTGAGAACCCGACATTCCAAAGAAAGCATGCCAAATCCATAAGTCATGTGATGCCACCGCTTCTAGTATGATGGTGGCCTCTTTGGTGTGACCTTAATACAATCCCCGCAAACCTTTGGGCAGTTCTTCCATTGCCAATGCATGTAATCAATTGATCCGAGCATTCTTGGAAACCCTCTGGCCTCTCCAATAGCCAACAACTTCTCCATGTCATGCACATTTGGTTCTCTCAGATACTCTGCTCCAAACACTTGCACCACGGCACGGGCAAACTTGACAGTAGTCTTCAGGCATGTGCTCTCCCTCATCTTGACCATCTCACGAACGACATCTGCGGCAGTACCAAGTGCAAGCATACTCAGAGCTGCTGTGCACTTCTGCTTAGCACAGAAAGAAAGTTGATTGCAGCAATCTTTGTGAGCTTAAATAGTCATCGTGTGCCTTCACTCCCTCCACAATACGCAAAAACAATGGTTTTCTCATGCGAAAACGACGACGAAACAATGGATCATCCAGGAAAGTTGGGTTCGGAGCAAAGTAGTCCTTCTACAGTAGCCATGCTCCGGACACCCTATCCCGATTGATCGCTCTTCTCCCTTTGATTGAACTCTTGAAATTGAGAATATGCTCCACTTGCCGATCCATTTCCTCTTGCATGCTCATGAGCATGATCATATCCACTTCTTCGTCCGAATCCGAGGAATCAAAGAACTCATCTTGAATCATTTGATCAAGCTCTGTCGGTCCATACTCCTCGTCCGACGAAGCATCGGAATTCATCGTTTGAGGCGCCCAGACATTTCGCCGCAATTCTTGGTTTGACAACATTGACTTAAGTAGGGGTATGTCGGACGGAAAGTGCATGAATGAACCCACTTCGAAAAACTTATTTCTAAATGCCCAAAAAGTTTGACGCATAAAACTTCACATTCTATGTGCGTGCAAGAAGTTTCGTGGAAAAATAACTTTTTGTTTGGCCTGTGCAAAAAAGACAAAAAAATGTGTCGTGAAACGCTATTTAGGAGCACCGAAATTTATCTTTTTCACGGAGGCAAAACAAAAGGAGATTTTTTTTCACAAAACTTTATGCCGCGCACACATGTTGCGAAGATGCACGTGTGAAATTTTATTCAATTTTTTTGACATTTTAAAACTTGTTTGGAATGCATTTTAAAAAAGGAGTTCATATGTCCATGGGTTCAGGACGTCCACACTCTACGTCGGACAAGCACATTACTGAATTCTGTGTTCTATGAGAGCTGCTCCTCCTTGAGCTTCACGTCTATTCTTTTTTTTTTGGAAGCTCATAAAAAAATATTGCATAATTCATTGGGATGATAGACACGTCTTTTCAAATCCACCATTTGGAAGCAACATGCGCCTTCTAAATGCAAGCCTTTTGCATGCTCGTAGATCAAAACCAGGTTTGGACTCCGGTCCCTTGGCTAAGAGCGGTTGGCGAAATTGTAGTATTTGACAACCATGCTATGACGCCCGTGATGGCATCTCACCTCTTGTTCCAATGCCGCTACACTGCTAGAATTTGGAAAATGATCAAGGACTAACTTGGACAACACGTAATAAGATGGTGATCGAGCGGAACTTTCTTCGATAGGCCTCTGACTCCTTCAAATTTCCCGCGTTCTTGCAACACTGGCACCCGTTAGCTAGGCAGCGAGACCGCTGACGGTTGGGGCAGATGTTGGACACGCTACATGTTGTGGTCACTTGGTGGGGTTTTTTTTCGCTTTTATTTTATGTTTTTTTGTGCGTGATTGTGTTGTTGCCCCAGTAGACTTTTTATCCCGGTATCTTGCTACTCGTTGTATGGATTGGTTTCTTGCTTTATTCACAAAGCGGGATGAAAAGCTTAGTTCGAGACTGGCTCAGACGACAAGACTTGAAACCCGCTTGTTGGCAACGGTGGCCTGGGCATCTCAGACTTGCATCGCTTCAGCCGTGCACTCAGACTCCGATGGCTGTGGTTCTCCTGGATCACCCCCAATAGGCCATGGGTGGGCATGCAGCTGCCATGCGACCAAGGAGACAAAGCTCTTTTCAACGCCTCAACAACTGTAACCCTCGGCGATGGGAAAACGGCCAGCTTCTGGGACTGCTCCTGGACAGGTGCAGGAACGCTGAAAATGGAGTTTCCGGAGCTCCACAATCACACAAGAAGAAAGAACAGGACGGTCCAAGCAGCACTTCTGAATGACACTTGGATTGCGGATCTTGCGCACGGGAACACCCAGCATCTCTGGCCCGAGGTGATCCGCCTGAATAGATGGCTCATCTCGAAGAACATAAACCTCAACGACCAGCTCCGAGATACAATTCAGTGGAAGCACGAGGCCTCGGGATCCTTCTCCACCAGCTCGGCATACAACTGCCAGTTCCAAGGGATGATCAAGACCAACTTCAGAAAGATGCCATGGCAAGCGTGGGCACCGGCTCGGCTAAAGTTTATGGTATGGCTGCTGCTAAAGAACAGGCTCTGGTGTAACGAGCGGCTACAGAGAAGAGGATGGCCAAATGAATATTTTTGTCAGTTTTGCTTCAGAAACTTGGAAACCTCTGAACATCTTTTCTGGAAGTGCCCCTTTTCATCTTCAGTCTGGACAAGAACTGCTGAAGGCAACGGATGTAGCTCCTTGCACCCTGCAAAATGGCAGGACAAGACAAAAGCTGTGGAGATCATAGCAGAAATGATAAACGGAGCAAGGCCAGAGCACAAAAAGGCAATCAAAACAATGATCATCATGGTTTTAGGAGACATCTTGCATCAGCGCAACGAGTGCACCTTCAGAGGCAAGATAACCAACCTGGCCGAAACAATGGCAAGCATCAGAAGAACTTTCGAATTATGGCGCCAAGCAGGAGCAACCCACTTAGAGCACCCGTTTTGGGATCCACCATGAGTAGTTAACTCAGCGTTCTAGCCCTTCGGCTCTTGTTGTTTTTATCTCTTCCTTTTACTTCCTTGATCGCAAGATCGAACACCACCTTTTGTATTCCCGCCTGCTTCCTGCTATTAATCAATATATGCCAGCCCTCAGCTGGACCTTGAAAAAAAAGCAACATTTCACCTCAGTTAATGTGTGGTGGTATGAGGTTATCAATTGTGTCAGAACCTAAATCAGGCTATGACTTATCTTGTTTTGTTTCATCTCTTGCGAAAATTGGAATGAGCACAATGCACGTGTGCATCAGAGCACATCTATCATGTCGACAATCCTCTTATCCAACATCAGAAGAGAGGCCACCCTTTGGGTCACCGAGCATCTCACCTTGGGGTTATAATTCTGCGAGTGCAAATGTGTGTTTGGGCTACAACCTTGTATGTACATATAACTTTGATCCCCCCCCCTAATCAATGCAATATGGCGGCACTTTTGCCTTTGTTGTAAAAAAGTTAACTTTCAAATAACTGGAAATATTGGGACAGAATAGTCCAACATATCCCCACAACTCTTGTAACTCCTAAAACAAGTTAGAGCCGCCTAATAACCACCTCTCTATATCGTTTCAAGAAAAAAGTGGGCAACTTTACCTCTTCTTAGTTTTATTTTTCACGAAAGGTTATCTTCTTCCCAAACTGCCATCTCCGTCGCCATCGACGACCTCCCCCTCCCGGCCGTGCACATCCTTGTCCTTTCTCGGCCAAGTTTTGCCACTTATCTATGTTCCCCAAGCCTCCTGCCATGGCCGCCACCAGTATATGGAGCTCGTGGCCGCTGCCTCCCATTCCTCCTACCACACCCTAGTACTTGTCGCACACCGCATACCATGCCCACACCGCCAAAGTCGCTGCCTCAGCCTCTCAAGCCGAGCCACGATGAGTTCCCATAACTCAACTTCGAGCATCAGTGAGGCCCAACGACACCTCTCCTTGCATCCCCTCTGGCCACCATGACGTATATTGTCCACAACCCCTTCGGCCAACACTGCATGCAAGTGTTCAACGAAAGGGTTAAAAGGCTTTTTTTTCGTTGTGTTTATGCAATAACGTGGAAATATAGTTGGGATAAGATTTTTATGCAAAAGAAGAATTAGCAAAGAAAAAAATAGGACTAAGAACAACCTTTCATTTGATCACGAATGAGGATTGGATCGAGGTACAATGTGGCCAAAATCAATCCCAAATATCAATAAACAAAAAAATAGACACAAATAATCCTCGGGGGGAGTTGGTGATTTACATCGTTTTCTGCTCACCTTTTGCAGAGCTAAATCCTGCAGATCTCGGGTAGGGGGGGGGGGTCTTGAACTAGGTGTCCAGATACGAAAGTAACAAGGACATGAGGTTTACCCGGGTCCAAGCTCTCCGAAGAGATAAAACCCTACGTCATGCTTGTGTTTATTGCTTTGGATTGGAGTACAAAGTACAGATGATCTGCCTTGAGATTGTTGTGTTAGATGTAAGGTCTGATGTGTCATCTCTAAGATGTGTTCTATTGACTAGCCTAGCCTCGGTTTATATAAGATACCAGAGGCCTAGGAATACAAGAGTCCTAGTCGACTACGTCGGTGGAGAGGAGTCCTCCACGGATACGGGTTCCTTGTCCTGGACGATAAGTCTTTCAGAGTCTTTTCTGTAGATCGTCATGGGCCACCCAGAGTGGCCCAGGACAGAACCAACAAAGTGCTCCTTAGCCTTGCCTACCAGGCCAGGAGTTCGCATGGTGAGAGCCCCCTAGTCAGGACACCATCACCTTTCCTCACGAAGACATGCATTGACACATGGGCCCTCTACCTTGTTGACATTTATTTTTGCAACTTCTGGCTAGTAGCTATCATCGGCCTCTGAAACCATCCTCCCACTTCGACCACAAAATCAGCTAGACTCCTCTACGACCATGTGTGTGCCACTACCTATCATCGGCTTCCGAAACCCTCCTCCCACTTCGACCACAAAATCCGCTAGACTCCTCTACGACCATGCGCGTGCCGCTGCCTATCATCGGCCTCCGAAATCCTCCTCCCACTTCGACCAAAAAATCCACTAGACTCCTCTACGACCATGCGCGTGCGCTACCACTTTGATTGTTACCTTTTTGATCTCACTTTGATGTCACACACCCTCTCCCGCTATTCTCTTTATTCCCCCATCAACTATGTCGAGGTCAGACCGACTAAGTCCATCGCAACTACCATGTGCACGGAGAGTTGTGTCCGCTGCCATGCATCTTCTCCGAGTTAACCTCTGACTCAGTCCTATCACCCAGTGGCGAATCTTGGAATTTTTTTTTGAAGGGGAACTCAAAGTTAACTGCATGAAGAAAAAACCACTAACTCTCATTTTTAGTTCAATAAGGTTAAAAAAATTATATGAGTGGCCTTATATGACAGCTTGTGCAATTTTTTTTGGGGGGGGGGGGGGGGGGGGCGCAGTTTCGTAGCTGCTATCACCAAACTACTCCCGATGAACTCTTTCCGCGACTCACTCCCGAACCACGAGTAGGCCACTGCAGAGGCGAGTAGGCAAAAAAACCACGAGTAGGCCACTGCAGAGCCGGAGTAGGTTGCCGTCCAAGTCGTCACTTGCCTGATACCCCCCTATAGATTTTTTTTGCTGCCTTATTTGAGCAATAATGTATGCATATTTTTTTTCGCTTTTGTGGCAATGTATGGATGTTCAACTAGTTTTCTTCCCTGAGAAAAGAAGAAAACTAGTTTTCTTTCTCGAAAAGTGCACACACCATGCATATGTGCGTGAAATAGGAGAAATGCTCATGATGAGGTAATTTGTTGTAGGAAACCGCACATGTAAGGGGAGAGACTATTAATTGATTAATCACATGATGAAAGAATTGGGGGCATTCAGTCGATTCCTCCCTCCCTCGAAGTGGTCTACCCCCTCCCCCTAGGACCTACTCCTTCCATATTGTCAACCCACCTAGGACCACCGTTGCCTGCTACGCATAGCATGGGGCACAACCGCGTAGCCTGGCCGCCCCGCCTTGCTCAATCCCCTTCCGTGACAATGTGACCATCAAAACGAACACACAGTTTTGTTCTATGATGAGAAGTGGAGTTGACCCAACAACCTGCCGAAGCAACACAAGGTTGACACACTCGGATGATTGGGCAGTCACAAATGTTTTTTTGGGAGAGTACGCCAATGGCATACCATATCTTTATAGAAGAGAGAAATATGTTTACAAGAGTCCTTCGATCGATGCGTACAACAATCGTTGGAGCACCCACTCCTACGAGTACAAATTACACTTGACCTCTCACAAAACGGTCTAAGCCACCTACACACACCTGCACTATGCCAGTCATAGATGTCATCTAGAATAGTCCGGGCTAGCTCTCGAGGTCCTTTGAATTGCTCCGATCGGTTGAACACTTTGGCGTTCCTTTGCTTCCACAAAGCCCAAGCCGCATCAATGACCAAAGAGTCGAAACGCGGTTGCCTTTCCCTTGGAAACCTCTTCGGGCGTTGAGCCACCACTCGACGAATGTGTCCATGCTATTGGGAGCAAGGACATTGATTTGTAGCATGTCGAAGCACGTGTGCCAATCCTGTCTTGCATAAACGCATTGCACGAGGATGTGCTCGACCATATCTTCTTCCTGCAAATAGATGTAGCACGACGACGAGCCCTCCTGCAGGCCGTGTTGCGCCCATCGATCCGATGTCCAAAGTCTATGTTGGACTGCGAGCCAAGCGAAGATCTTGCATTTCAGCGGCACCCAACTTCGCCAAATACCGGTGGCAGTAGGAAACCGGATCCCTCCATGGTTGAGCTGGGTGTATGTGGATTTCGCGGTGTAACCCGCGCGATGGGTCATGTGGCCAGTTCAAAACTGCCCTCAAGACTGCTCATCCCTCTGCACCATGGCAATCGCATGTCTCAAATGCACCATTTGTAGCAGCGCCCCAAGGGAGGTTTGTGGCTGAATATCTAGCACCCACCCCTCTTCCGTCAATACCCGAGCCACCGTTCTAGAGTTCCTTGTCCTGGTGTCCACTCCGATCGCCAACATAGGAGCAATGTCATTTACTAAGAATCTGTGGATCCATCTATCTCTCTAGAAGAGGATCTTGTCGCCTTTCCCCATTGTAATGTTCACCATTGCTATCAAAAACCTGCCTTGCGTCGTCATCCACCATTAGCTCGAGTCCATGCCAAGGCCTATGTGGATCCGTTCGCCGAAGCCATTCCCAGCGTACCCTGAGTGCAAGAGCTTGCAAACTCAGATTCTTCACCCCGAGTCCTCCATAGCAGGTAGGCTTGCAAATCGAGCTCCACGCCACTAGGCATTGCCCTCCATCCCGCCCAAAAGAAAGCACGTACGCATCCATCCGTCGATGTCTTCGAACAACCATGCATCCCAGTGCCTTCATCACCAACAGGTGGTGCACCGGCCTTGCGGCAATCACCGCCTTCACGAGCACCAGCCGGCTCGATCTCTGCAGCATGCCTCTCTGCCAAGCAGGAAGGCAATGCACCTCACCTGATCAAGGAGAGGCTGCCATTGCGCCTTGGTGAGCTGCTTGATTACCAACTGCAAACCGAGGTATCTACCAGGGAATTCCCCGACGGTACATTGTAGGCGGTCCTCAATTCTATCTCTGTCTTGATGGTTTTCGGTGATCAAAATCGCGGAGGATTTTCTGTAATTTACCCCCAGTCGAAAACGCCGCCTGATACAACTTCGGCATGCGCATTTACAAGCAAGTCGAGCCGAAAGCCAACCGCCGGATCTTTGCCGGATCCTCTCGCGCCGGGAAGAGAAACCCACCGCCTTACTCGCTTCGGCGCCCCGCTCCCGCCCTATATAACCGCCGGCGTAACGGCCCAACCTCGCCCGCCCCGTCCTCCCGCTCGAGCCTGCCATCCACGCCTCTCGCCCTCCCACACCAGCTCCCACCGCGAGCTCGCTCCTGCCCTCCCACGCCGCCCTTCCACCGCAAGCTCACCCCCGCCCCCCGCCATGGCGAGACGTCCGCGCGGTCGCGCTCCTCCCCGCCACGCCCACGGCTCCGCGGCCGGCCACCCACTGCCGTCCCTGCGGGCGACGGACGCCGTCGTCTACGCGCACCCACACCGGCGCCACTTCAGGGTCCGCGTGGTGGCGGCGGACTCTGTCCACGCCGCCTGGGAGATGCGGCCCCCAGCAGAGCAACTACGGCTGGTACGTCACCAACTTCGCCCCGCTCCAGGCTGCCGCCGACCTTCGGTTTCCCATCGACGACGCGAGGGCGGCCTTCTCGTCGCTCCTGCAGCGGATTTCAGGGGTCGACACGACCATTGAGATCACCCACGCGCACGGTCTCGGAGGCGAGCGCGGGCATGGAGTCCCGCACGCGCACGCGCCCGGTCTCGGAGGCGGGAGCGGAGGCCGCGTCGACGGAGGCGAGCGCGGGCGTGGAGTCGCGCACGCGCCCGGTCTCGGAGGCGGGCGCGGGGGCCGCGTCGACGGAGGCGAGCGCGGGCGTGGAGTCGCGCACGCGCCCGGTCTCGGAGGCGGGCGCGGGGGCCGCGTCGACGGAGGCGAGCGCGGGCGTGGAGTCGCGCACGCGCCCGGTCTCGGAGGCGGGCGCGGAGGCCGCGTCGTCGGAGGCGGGCGCGGGCGCGGGCACGGTCTCGGAGCGCTGGTCCGTGGTGGTCACGCCGTCCAGGGAGGCCCGGAGCGAGATGGGTACCGTCTCGCTTACAGCTTCATGCTCTACCCCGGCGACACCGGTACGGTCGATCCCCATGGAGTCCTCGTCACCATTGAGGAAACGGAGCAGGCGCTCGAGCACACCACCTGCACGGCGCTTCGGGGGCGCGCCGCCGGCCTCGCAGGGCATATGAGGGGCGCCCGCCGCACCATCGAGAGGTTCGACGAGGAGAGGCGGGACGCGCGGGTGTCCTCGCACAGCCGCCGACGCACGCTCCAGGACATGCAGGCTTGGGTCGCTTCGGTCCGGGCGCACCAGAAGATAGCGGTCAGGAGTCTTCGCAACATTCTCCGGCAGATTGACGGATTTGCTCAGAGGAGGATTTTGTTTTAGGTGAGTTCAATCATGTTCATCTTTTGCGCTGTTTTCCAATTCATCCATCATGCTTTAACCCGCAATGCTCAATCATGCTCGTAGGCTTGTTCCTAGGCTTCTCGTTATACATTTTGGATAGGCAGCGGTCGGTTTGGCATTGAAATACTAGTTACAAAATAGTATATGTGTATTTTTCTGAAACTGCCAAAGAGTTGTATACTACTCTGCTCTCTGAAACTATCCAAGAGTTTTATACTGCTCTGCTATACAGCTCCTCCTCCTGTTATGTCCCAGGCATTGAAATAGTTTTATGTTCTCTGAAACCATCAAAAGATGTGTGTATTCAGTCTGCGATATATACAGTTGTATACTGCACTGCTCTGCGCTCTTTTCTACGTACCTGTTTTTCTTCCTGAGGGGTTTCTAACTGTATTTTGTTTTTCATCAGTGGCTGCGGGGCAACAGACAGCGGAGAAGACCATCCTGAAGACCCTTCATAATCTTCCCGTGCAATATGATCCGACGACAGTCACAAAATCGTCTACATCATGTTTCCTCGCCATCGGTTACAGATGCTTCTGAGCGAGACTGAGGCTACAGGGTCTTGACTGAATTTGCGAAACTACTTGTTACTGTACATGTTGCTACAGCTTCTTCTTCTTTTTTTCACCCGCAAAGTTTACAGAAAACATAAGTGGTATGAACTTGCATTTCCTTGCCATCGGATACAGATGCGGCTCTTGCCTGAATTTGCGAAAGTACTTGTTACTGTACATGAGTTGCTACTGCTTTTTTTTTTGTTTACAGAAAACATAAGGTGGTACTGTATGAACTTGCATTCGCCACACGGTGTCTTCTTGTTTCTTTCTTAGCCTTTTTTGATGATATAAGAGCTGAAGAGAGTAAAGGTTCAACGTCTCCCTTGCCACAGTTTGATCCTTTTGACTAGTTACAGCTTGGGGGAGCTCCTATGTGCCGCATTTTACGGCAAATAGAGTCGACACAGTTAGAAATCGAGCCTGTGGACTGAGCCTGTGACCTCGCTCTGCTCCACGAGCGCTGCTAACCACCAGAGCTAATGGCTACATGTGAACAAACTCGCATCACAAACTTATTTAAGAACTGACTGTTGCGGGATATTCCCTGTTGCATGTTATTATCTGTACGTGTACGGTAGCATATATATTTTTGAAAATTTGAACACATTTTGGAAGACATGAAAGAATTTTTGAAGAAATGTGATTTTTTTAATTCCAAAATAGTTTTTGTAAAAAGGAACAAAAATTGGAATTTCAAACAGATTTTGAGAAAAATGTGAGCACTTTCGAAAAACAAGAACAAAATTTGTGAAGGTGATTTTTTTTACCTTGGAACAATTTAAAAAAATTCGAGCACATTTTTTAATCTTGATTTTTTTATAATAAACTTTGAAATCCCGAACATTTTTGAAAAGAATGAACAAAATGTGAAGTTCCAACCATTTTTAGTCATTTGCAAACAAAATTTGAAGATTTCAACATATTTTTATAAAAGTGAATAATTGTTTGAAACGCGAACATTTACAAATTGGTGAACAAAATTTTAAAAACTCAGACATTTTGTGAAAACGTGAACAGTTTTGGGAATCTCAAAACATTATTTTGATAAAATAGGAACCAAATTGAAAATCAGAACATTTATCAAAATTACGAACGTTTTTCTGAAAACATGAACAAAAAATGAAAATGCGAACATTTTTCGAAATTACAAAGATATTTTTCAAACAAGAACATTTTTTCAATTTGTGAACAAAATTTAATAATGAGAACATGTTCTGAAATATGATTTTTTTTTCAAAGTTTTCTTAAACAAAGCGAACAATTTTTGAAATTCTATTTTTTCGCATTTCTAAACAAAATATGAAAACTGGAACTTTTTATATAAAAAACAAATTTTGAAATATGTGCACATTTTTAAAATTCATTAATTTCTTTTATTTTTTAACAAAATTTAAATATTTGTTCAATTCTGGATTTTCAAACATTTTTAAAAGAAGCAAACATAATTTGAAAATCTAATTTGAAATTTCAGGAAATAATTTGAAAATAGGAACATTTTTGAATGAACAAATTTGTAAATGCAAACTTTTTTAAAACTTTTGAAAACAGGAAGAATGAACAAAATTTGAAAAATGCAAAAAAAAAATATTTCTGAACATCTATTTAAAAGGGAATATAAACTTGAAAAATAAAAATAAAAAATTAAATAAAATTTAAAAGGAAAGAAATGAAAAATAGAAAAAAATAAAAAATGAAAACTGAAAGGAAAAAAAGAAAGGGGAAAAGTAAGAGAAAAAAACTGGTTCAGGAACCTTTTAGAAGGATCCCGAAACCAGAATAAAGCAGCTGAAAACCAAAACCGGTAAAAGACCCGCCTGAAATAGCCACGCTGAACTTCTGTAATGGGCCTTGCCCACCGAGCACTTCTTCTTGCTCGCCTCTAGGAAGCTCCGCCAAATTGACGCAGAATGCGTCAAATTGGGAATTCCACAGCTTGGCCACGGTTCATAGACTATACACATAGGTCTAGAAGATCGGATCCATTACATGTAGTGTAGTCAAGAAAAGTCCATGTTACAACCTCTGAACTTTTGTTTTAGGGTGAAATTTTTGGAAGGATTTTGGTGCCATTTGGACATCATATGAACAAATAAATAAATAAATAGGTCTTAAAGAGATCTCACAGTCATATACAAGGTCTCATACACACAAATCTCACATACATAAGTAGGTCTAATACACACAAATGTCACATACATTAAGAGGTGTCAATGCCATTTCTTGCTGTGCATGATTTCTTGTTGTGCCCAGTTTGCACAGGCTACATCTAATCTTTGTCCCTCTCTTGGAAACCTTAGTGGCACACCTTGGCTTCTCTTGTTGCTCTCTAGTCCTTTGCTTTTTCTTCCTACCAGGCATCTTCATCTCCCCTGGTGGATCAGGTCTTGGCTATCAGGTACATGCCATGCAGGTCTGCTTTCCACAGGTCGAAGGCAAAAGGCATAAGTTTTCTTGAATGTTTCTATGCAATAGCACTTGTCAATGTAAAAGTAGAACCACATCTCCTCATAGGCTAGGACAGACTTAACAAAAGGCAGTGAAGGCAGGAAACACGGTAGCTGAATTCTATATGTAGGTGAGAGTGCCAGCCGATGACGATATGTTTAGAGGCGGTGGACAGTAAGAGAGAGGCTCTTTTGTCTTGCCTTGCGTCTGAAGGTGAAGGCGTATATGTCTCCTTCAGGCATGTTAAGAACTCCAACCAGTTAGTTGTAATGGTCGCCCTCTTGTCAGATTGAGAGACAGCGGTAGCATCCCCTCCGCAAGGTTGATCGAAATCTAAGTAGATGCACTCCTGGAGGTATCGTTTTGTGTAGTTAACCGAGAAGTACTGGAAATGAAAGGACATGTGATGAGGATTAAATATAGGAGCATGTCATCTTATAACATATAAAGAAAAACAACATGGAAAAACCCATTGGTAAACATAAAAACAATAACAAGATATTCACCAAAAGATCAATATGACACATGAACTCCAAAGTCATTTTGCTGTTGCTACATAGTCTAAATTCAGTAGTACGTGCAGGAAGCCATGGCATTCAGAAATGCAGCATGGATGCAAAGAAGAAAATGAATGCGTCAACCATGTCAATTATGGAGTTATCCCCATACAAAAACAACTACAAGGAGATGTGTAAACCCAAATATAGATTGTTGGTTTCACAAGTCTGATCTTATGGCGAACCACTTAGCCAACATCTGATGAGAGGACGATAGAGGATAAGGTGGCTCATGATCGAGCTTTCTACAAAACTTAGATGTTCGATAGATTAAGGAGGCTACAATTTGTTTAAAAGTTTCACACGGTTTAAAGATTAACATGCCTTGATGAATTCACATGTACTCGTAGCATTTATGCCTAGAAAGCTAGATTTTTGTCCAAAAGGACCACCTGCCGAGCGGAATTGACAAAAAGACCACTGCGTGTAAAATTGACAGAAGAGATCAACCGGGCCGTGGCGGCAGGCGTGCCAGCCAACACTTGGCACCTGCCGCCACGGTGGGAGTCGGTAGGCCCTACCGCCACGAGGCTAGGTGTCGGTGCTAAATCCGGCATATCTCGAGGTAAGGGTCCTAACTCCTATGCTAGGCATCTTGGAGCGATGGTAACATGGAAACGTGATTTTACCCAGGTTCGGGCTCTCTCGAGGAGATAATGCCCTGCGTCCTGCTTTTGATTGTATTGATATGGAGTATAGTACATAGTACATGTATCTACCATGAGATTCTTGTAATGAATATGAGATGCTCTTTATATTGACTAGCCTAGCCTCGATTTATATAATGCACCGAAGGCCTAGGGGTTAGAAGAGTCCTCTTCTTGTGTGTTAAGTCTTGTGGAATCTTCCTTGTATACGTCATGGGCTACCCGAAGTGGCCCATTAGTGAACCGTCATGGGGGTCCTCGGCCTGACCCACCTGGCTGGGAGACGATGTGGTGAGTATCCCCTAGTCCATGACTCCAACAGTATCCCCTTGAACCGATCTTCAAGTTGGGGACGCTCCTCGGTTTTTTTCGCTCAGTCCTGGACTTATATGTTTGACTTTCATGCAATTTTGAGCTCGAAGCAAATGTTGCCTGATAGATTCAGTCACAACTGCACGCTCATCGAGCCATTATTGAATACCACTAGTGGCAACTGTGTCTGATGCTGAGATACCAAAGTAACAAGGGTTGTGACCATATAAAACCTCGAAAGGAGATTTGCTAAGAGAGGAGTGACAGTTGGTATTATACCATAATTCATAGAAGGACAACCACCGGGCCCATTTCTTTTGGTGTGCACTAATAAAACACCACAAATAACATTCAATTTGCTGATTTACTCGTTCAGTCTGACCATAACTTAGAGGATGATATGCATCGCTCATCTTCAACTAAGAACCTGTTAGGAATGTTTGCCAGAATGAACTAGTAAAGATAGGATCCTTGTCAGAAACAACAAACATGTGCATACTATGGAGTTTATAAATGTTGTCCAGGAAAACATTTGCCACCTTAGTTGCTATAAATGGGTGCTTTAAAGGAAGAAAATGCCCATACTTGGTAAACTTATCAATGACCACCAAAATGCAATCATAATGACCAGAAGTTCGTAGACCATAGATAAAATCAATGGTAACTATATGCCAAGCTCTAGGAGGATCAGGGAGAGGAGCAAGTAACCTAGGATAGGACACTCTTTCAGGTTTAGCCTGCTGACATATCAAACAGGAAGCCACTCTGTCTCTGATAAATTGTTTCATACCATGCCATCTAAAGAGAGAATGAATTCTCTTGTAAGTGACAGGAAATCCAGAGTGTCCACCAACAGGACTATCATGGAAGGCAACAAAAAAATTCTGCCGTAACACTGCATAATTGCCAATCTAGAGACACCATTTATATTTAAAGACACCATTGCAAAGATGATAATGAAGCTGAGCATCTGGTTTGACAGATAATTGCTGCAAAAGTTCCTAACATTTTTTATCTGAATTATACCCCTCAACTATCTCTGACAACCAATCTGACTGAATATGAACCAAACCTAGTACTTCAGTATCAGAATGAGGTCTTCTAGAAAGAAAGTCTGCTGCAGAATTATCTACTCCTTTCTTGTACACCATTTGGTAGGATAATCCCATAAGCTTTGTTAAGGCCTTCTGTTGCCACTCAGTGTGTAATCTCTCGTTATCCAGGTGAATCAAACTCTTCTGGTCTGTTCTGATGATAAACTCTTTGACTAGCAGATATAGTCTCCACTATTCTACATCAAGCAAAATTACTAAGTATTCTTTCTCATAAACTGAGAAAGTTCTGGTCCTAGGACCCAATGCCTTGCTGATAAAAGCCAGGGGATGATTTTCTTGCATAAGGACTGCTCCAATACCAATATCACATGCATCAGTTTCAATAACAAAGGGCTTGGAGAAGTCAGGAAGAGCAAAAACTGGGGCTTGAACCAGAGCCTGCTTTAAAACCTAAAAAGCTTCTTCAGTAGCAAGAGTCCAGATGAAAAGGGCTCCTTTCTTAAGCAAATCAGCCAAGGCTCTACTAATGATAGCATAGTGTCTGATGAATTTCCTATAATATCCAGTAATACCCAAGAAACCCCTTACTTCCTTCACACAAGTAGGGACAAGCCATTGTTTAATAGTGTCAATCTTACCGTCATCTGTAGCAACACCATCTTCACTGATAACATGACCTAGATAAGACATTTTTCTCTGTGCAAAAGCAGATTTACTCATTTTGACCTTCCATTCACTAGCTGCCAGCAACTTCAACACTTGCTTAAGATGTTTTAAATGATCCAGGAATGTTTTACTGTAAACTAGGATATCATCAAAGAAAACTAGTGCACAAACTCTCAACACAGGAGATAAGGTATAATTCATTGCTCCTTGAAAAGTATTAGGGCCCCCAGTTAAACCCATGGACATAACAAGGAACTCATAATGACCATTGTGTGTGGAAAAGACAGTTTTAAACTCTTCCCCAGGAGATAACCTTATTTGATGATAGCCTGCTTTGAGATCCAATTTGGAAAACCAAGAAGCACCTGCCAACTCATCCAATTGCTTATCAATGACAGGAATAGGAAATTTGCCCTTCACAGTGATACTATTCAGATGTCTGTCATCAATGACCAGTCTCCAAGTGCCATCCTTTTTCCTGACTAGCAATACTGGAGAAGAGAAGCACTAGTACTGACCCTGATGAGACCTTGCTCCGATAGCTCAGCAACCTGATTTTCCAGCTCAGTTTGAAGATGTGGAGCTACTCTGTAAGGTCTAACAGTGACTGGTCTGGCACCAGGAATTAATGGAATCTGGTGATCACAATATCTTCTAGGAGGTAATCCATCAGGAACAGAAAAAACCACTTCAAATTAGTCAAGAGCTTCCTGTACTTCTGGGGGAATAGGTTCATTGTCTTATGCAATAAGAGCAGACAAAGAAATGAGAGCAAAAGTTGTATCATGAGGTAGCAATCCTTGCAATATTACCAACTCCCCTTTATGCATGAAAGACATCCATTTCTATGACCAATCAACCTACATAGGACCATGCATACTTAACCAATCAACTCCTAAGATGCCATCATAAACTCCCAAGGGCAAGAACTTGAAATCAGTCTGAAACTCAGTGTTAGCAGAAACCCATGCACAATGATGCAACTGTGCTTGACAAGTCAACTGAGTTCCACCAGCCACTATAACTAAATAAGGAGGAACAAGAACCACACCTTGTAATTCAGACTGCAGAGATGTATCTAAGAAAGAAATTGTACTGCCAAAATCTACCAGAAACAGTAATTGCTTGCCATGCAGCTGCACAGTTAACTTAATAGTATGAAGAGAAGTAGTAGTGCCCAGAGCAGCCTCAGAAATTGACATAACATGCTCATAAGAAACATAGCTATCTGCAACACTGGAGTCAGTGGAACTAGAGTTCAAATGATCTATGAGTTCCTGCACAAAATGCAACTAGACAGAACTTTTGCACTGATGGTCTCGAGACCATTTCCCCCCACAAATGAAACATAATCCTTTGGATTTACGAAATGCTGTAAGTGTTGCCCATTTATCATCAGGAGGAGCATGTTTTGTAGGAACATGAACAGTGGAATTGTCGGCAACAGATGATTTAGCAACAGTAGCTGGAGTGCCAGAGAAACTCTTCTTAGGAAATGATTGCACAGGAGAAGGAGGACAGAGCTCACTCAGTTCCTCATGGAGCAGGGCCAACTCGTAAGCAGCGTCCAAATCCTGAGGTTTCTGCATCGCCACGGAATGAGGAACATCAAGTTTCAGACCTTCCTGGAAACGAGTGACATAGTGCAATGGATATAGAGAAGACTCATAAGCAGTCAATTGATCATACAATTCAGAAAAGTGCTCCACATAATCAATAATCGAATTAAGTTGAGTAATATGGAAGAATGTATGGATCAAAGTCTGATGCTCATTGCGGCCAAAGCGTGTCTGCAATAATTGGCAAAAATCACTCCAGGTTGCACGGGGAGCACGATGTTGAACAGATTCGAGCCAACGAGCGGCTACCCCCTCAAACTGAGAGGAAGCATTCTGAATCCAAAGATGAGCCTGGGTACCCCACAGAGCAAAATAATCCTCACACTATGATTGCCACAAACGAGGATGACTACCATCGAATCGGGGCAATTCAACACGAGGTGCAGATAACAACGGCTCCGGTTCAGACTGGGAATGAACAACAGGAGTAATAGGCAGCGATAATCGGTCATGCGCACATCGAACAGGCGGAGGCACGTACAAATTGGACGGCCTCGGGTGCTGATCCTTGTCACCGCGACCATCAGCTTGCAATTGGCCGGCCGTACCTGACGACGACGCATCCGCGTGGGAGGAGAAGGCGCCAGGGGAACGCTGCGGCTCCGTGCGAGCACCCTTGTCCTCGGCGAGACGCAGTTGTGCGATGTCAACACCGAGGTCCTCACGCACCGCATCAATCTTCGACGTCAAGGACCCATCAATCCGCACCACCTTGAGCAAGGAACTACTCAGATTCGCACCCTGACATGTGTTGTCGAGAATCTTCTACACGGACTTGAGGACGCAGTCCTGGCTCGCGTAGACGCGGGAGTCGATGTCGGTGGTGATGTCGGCGCGAAATAGATCGTACAACGCCTTGGACTTTGACGACAGTGCCTCCATGGTCGCTTCTCACCGGCGAGCTCGAAAGCACGTGCGGTGGTGGTGCGAGGGAAGATCGAGGATATCGAACCGTATCTGATACCAGGTGTTAGGGACGAGCTACTCTTCCTCTACCCGAACTGTAGCCAAGCTTGAAAACGGAGATTCATGGACGAAATCGAAAAGCTTGGAGACGGAGATTCATGGACGAATTTGAAAGGAAGCTTGCTGTTCCACCCAACCTCCCACACAGTGAGTTCAAATTACAACACAGCTTAGTCGTTTGTTCCTTCCTACCCTATCCTCACACGAGTCGCGTATATATATATATATATATATATATATATATATATATATATATAGACACACACACACACACACACACACACACACACACACACCCCGACACAGCTGAGCCTTCCCGCTGACGATCTCCTCCCATTACTGACGGCTGCCGCCCATGTCGTTCCACCAACACAAGGTTGAACCGCCACCACTGGCAAGGCATGAGGGAGGATAATCGGCGAGATATAGTGGGGCGTTGTGTTGACATAGAGGACATGACCAGTGTGTGCGGGGGTGGAGGGAAAAGGCTAAGATATTTTTTTTCTCCCGTTGCAACGCACGGACATATTTCCTACTCTATATATATATATATATATATATATATATATATATATATATATATATATATATAAGAATTGAGCGATGATTTTAAAATAGTCAAATACATACTTTCTGGAAGCTTGTTTGTTAAGGAGTTTTTTTTTTAAAAGGAGGAATATCCCCAGCCTCTGCATCTCTTGATGCACACAGCCATATTATTAAAAATCCAAAATCCCAACAGGGTCTGATAAGGTCTTACAAATCTCAAACAAACAAGAAAGATATGCCACAACCGGTGAAAATAGGTTAAGATGACTAAACACTTGCCGAAAAATAAACCCTTCTAAAAGAAAGCTTAAACTTTATCAAGGAGCCCAAAAAAATCCTTATAAAATATATTAAGTCATATTTTTTGTCATAAGATCAATCATACATTCGATGTGCATTTAATTTCTGTAAGAATAGCCCACATGAAAAGAAAATGCAACTTGAACTGTACTGTTAAATAATTAGACGTGTGAATGTATATATAACTAACTTATTTCCAAAGAGTATACACTTGAGTATTCCTAAAAAAAAACACACTTGAGGCATGAGACATGTACATTAATTACCCAAGATACTCCAAAGCCATTGTCATTTTAGCTTATTCGCGAGTATGGATGCCAGGATTTATTTTCAGGGAAAGTATACATGCAAAATATCTCTTCAAAACCTACACAAACTTCGACGTACAAAAAAAGTTTCACAGGGAGAATTGCAGCAAACTAAAGGACTGTACCAAATTATTCAGTGTATTGTTGTGAACAGTAAGAAAAGTTATCAATACAAATTATGATCAAATTTACTCCTTCCGTCCCAAAATTCTTGTCTTAAATTTGTCTAGATGCGGATGTATCTAATACTAAAATATGACTTGATACATCCGTATTTAGACAAATCTAAGATAAGAATTTTGGGACGGAGGGAGTATTTTGTTAAGAGCATACCTTTGTCTTGAGAGCAGTGAGCCGATCAAGAATATCCTATGTCTGCACGATTGAAATTGATCATCATTTTTTTTGTGTTGCAACATATGCTAGCTAGCATAAACTGAAGAACAATATCCAGAGGCTGAAGGTGGCAATACCAAACTCTACATCTAGTAGCCTAATATATAATATCGTTTATGATCATCTACCAAAGTAGAAACACACAATAGAAATTAACAGGAAACAGCCAAAGCTACACGACGATATAAAATGAGAAGGAACAACCTGTACTATTTTTGTGGTAATGAAAGAATAGTGCTCCAAAATTAACAGGAAACACCCAAAGCTGCACAGCGACATAGAAGGATAAGGAACAACCTGTACTATTTTTGTGATAATGAAAGAGATCATATGAAAACTAATCAATCTCCCGTGCCACTGCTTCATTTTCCATCTATCCAGCTTGTTGTTGCAGGTTATCACGACAAGAAGGATCAATCAAGTAGCCAGCTTTGTGCATGTACCAGGGAGCAGATCGATCTTTTTCTCACATATGTCGCTCCCCGTACAAGGTTTCAACACCTCACATAGGCAGGCAGTAGCACAAAAGGCAGTCTCTCACTTTCTCTCTTCAGCAGAAGCAAACATAGGCAGGCAGTAGCACAGAGAAGGCAGTCGTGATCTCGAGCGACCTAGCCGACGACACGTACAACACCAATGCCTCCGCCGTCAACTGTTGTCTGTGACTTTGCCGGGAGCCGGGAGCCTGGAACCTAGGAACACGCACGCCGCCTCCCACACAGGCCGTGCACGCCGCCCACATCACATCTGAGCCGGTGTCGGCCAGGTCGATCTTCTTGTCAAGTGTGTTGTGCCTGGCGGATGAGAGGGAGAGTCGAAGAGAGCAGAGAGTCGAGTTCCGATCTGTCCGGCTAGCCCGGTCGGACCTTTCGGTCTCCATTGACGGCGTCAGGGAGGTGCGCGCTCATGGAGATCGCGTCGGCGGCCGCGGGGGAGGCTAAGCTCCTTTAAGACGGCACATCGGCGAGACAACTGCTAGGCGAAGCGGGTTTTCCTTGGGAGTTAGAGCAGGCCTGGCCGCGGTTTATCTCATCATGATCGGCGTCTAGCGGAACTAAAATAAAATTCCTGGTGCCGTTTGATCATTGCTGCGTCCGTCCTATTCTTCTTTTTTTATAGGGAATCCTATTCTCCTTTTATTACGTACGATCATGGCTGTTTGCAGTTTCCCAGACGGACACGGTTTAGGTTCGATGGCTTTGTTGGCCTTCTGGAGTGCAGGTGCAAAGCCCAGGCAAAGGCCCAGCCGAGCAATGGACACAGAGAGGAAAGCTCGTGGAAAGATTAGACGTACGGCGACTGGGCCTCTTTTCTGTACCATGACGTGATGAGGTGGGACTGCTTATTAATATGAGAACCCTCAATTATAACCAACACCAACGCTAGCTCTTCTTATTGCACCCGTAACTTACGTACAGGGCAGTTGCGGGTTCGATACTTGATAGTAGCAATAATTTTTATATGCCAAAACGTTTTTTATATAAAAAAGTAAATAGATCTCAGCCATCAATCTTTACGATTAACACAAAATCTAATGGATATAAATATGTGACGGATGGAGAACTATAAAAGTCTCCGTCCTTTATTATTAGGTATAGACACCGACGACCACCGGGGTCGGAGAGGGGGAGAGCACAGGGAAGAGGGGAGGGGAAAAGAGAGCCATCTTCATCGGTGGGGACAATTTAGCCATTTCAAGAGAGGGATAAGGAAGAGGAGCACACGGAGTTGGAGTTTGACCAAGCTGAGGATGTCGGTTGCCTGCGGAGTTCACCCTGGGACGTACCCGCTACCCGCTGAACAACGCAAATAACTAATCGTCCGCGGGCTTGTTGGCTGAACCGAGCGGCCGCCCTCACAGCGCATGTACGTGTAAAAGTTTTGTCCTTTAGCGTATGTATGCTGTGGCATTAAATGCGTCCACACTAGTCACTTTGATTTACATAAAACAGATGTACATGCATTTATTTCGGGTTTTTAAATTTTTAAAAAGCCATATCTTTTGAAGCATGTGTCCGAATTCAGATTCGTTTTCATCGTTGGAATACTTACGGCAATATCTTTCAAACTAGATCCCGTATGGGTATATTTTGATGAAATATTTTTAATGCCAACTTTGATGCTATATGGTGCAACTTTGTTACTACATGGTGCAACTTTAGTACTGCATGGTGCAATTTTTTTAAATTATTTTTTAGAGCTGGATGATCCAACTTCCTATGAGGTTGCAACCTAACAACCATGACAACCAACTTTTTATGATGTGCAAGTAGTCTACTGCCCCAACCAACTACCTAGTAGTCGATGTGCACCCCCCCTCCCCTAATACTCGTGGATGTGTAATTTTTCATGCACAACCTGTCCCTCCCACCCTGCCAGCAATATGTGCAACTTAGTCTGTTATTCCACCCAACTACCTAGTAGTCGATGTGCAACTCCTTCCTCTCTCCACTTGTGAATGTGTAGTTTTAGTTGGCGGGAGAAACATATGGAATTGCACATAGTCTGCTAGGCAGTTGGCTGGGGCAACAGGCGAAGTTGCACATCTCACTGGCAGGGAGAGTTGGATGGTGAAAACTACACATCCATGGGGGCACTAAAAAGATGCATATAGATGGGGCGCTAAAGTTGCACATCTCACTAGTAGGGGTGGTTCGGACGGGGTGCTAGCAGTAAAAAACTACACATCCATGGGGTACAGGGAAA
Source organism: Thinopyrum elongatum (assembly GCA_011799875.1). Taxonomy (NCBI): domain Eukaryota; kingdom Viridiplantae; phylum Streptophyta; class Magnoliopsida; order Poales; family Poaceae; genus Thinopyrum; species Thinopyrum elongatum. Next base: position 381,246,315 of record CM022301.1, read on the forward strand.
GTTGCACATCACTGTTAGGCAGTTGATCGGGGAAGAATTCAAAGTTGCACATCCACTGTTAGATAGTTGGCCGAGGCAGCAAATAGTGAAATCCACACATCCACGGGCAAAGGAAAGTTGCACATCAACTACTAGGCAGTTGACCTGCGCAACAGACGAAGTTGCACATCTCATTGTTAGGGGGTAGGCTAGGGTAGAGGTGCCATCACTGGCAACTGCACGTCCATGAGTAGGGGCAAAGTTGCACATTGACTCTTAGATAGTTGCATATCGACTACTAGGCAGTTGCCCCTAACAGAGACTGAATTGCACACAATATTTTTTTGAAACATACTCATGCGGGATCTAGTTTCGAAGAGCACGTCGTGCGGGTTCCAATGGTGAAAGCGGATCTTAATTCTGATGTTCGACTCAAGAGTTATGAGTTCTGTTAGAAAAACCAAAACCCCGATTAAAATGCGTTCATAGCTGTGTTCGCACGTGTGAAAACTGCACATTCGCAAGTAAGAGAAAGTTGCACATCGATTGTCATGTAGTTGCATATTGACTATTAGATAGTTGCATCAAACGGGGAGTAAGTTGTACACACAAATTTTGTATCGAAATATAGCCATACGGGATCTAGTTTTAAAGAACACGTCACGAGGATTCCAACGGTGAAAACGGGTCTTAATTCTGATGCGAGGATTGAAAATTATGCCTTTTTGAATTTTCAAAACCACGAATTAAATGCACAAAAGAATAAAACGCATGCATTCTAAGAGATAGCTGTTCCGGCATTTGGTACACCGTGAAGAAAAGGATTAGGTGAATTTTTTTCATTAAAAGAACAGTAAAAATAAAACATTTCTGTTTATAGATTAAAAACCAAAATTTTCCTTTTTTGGCCGGCTGCTCCAGAACGCTAGGAAGCAGCCGGCCGCTGTGTAGACGTGTCGCTGAACAATGGGTCCACCTCGCAAAAGAATATATGGTGTGTGCGGTGGTGGAGTCCCGTCAGTCGGGCTTCCCCCGGTGTCGTGTTTCGTTAGGAAAGGCTGCCCCTCCGCGACGGTGCCGACGTCATCGATCCCCCTTCCGCCTCGCCTTTTTTCTTGGATCCGAATTCAGATATAGCTCGCCCTGCTGCCTCAAAACTGAAAATAATAAATAGAGCAGCCGACCGGGAGAGAGAAAGAAGAGAATCGCTCCGCCTGATCTGTGCTCTCGAGCCTGTCGTCATCGCAACATGGGGCTGCTGGCACTCAATCGGCTCATATCTATGCAGCGGGATTCGCGTCGCCGGCCAACTCAAGGCCGTAGTAAGCCGCCCGACTCTCACCTCCCTAGCTCGGCCGCTCTGTTTATTCATCTCTGCCATGTGTTGTGTCTTCATGTCCTGATGACATCTAGTTCAGCACGTTTCTTTTAGCATCAACAGCCTATAACCAAGCTCTAATTTTCTTTTTTTGTGATGAATCTGTAATCTGTTCAATGTCTTACCACGAGAGCTGGGCGGTCGATCTGTACAAATTTTATTGTGTCTGCCGTTTACAGAAAGAGCAGTATACCTGTAGTTTTCTTCCATTGGCATCTCTTTAATTCTAACCAATGCATCGTGTATCGCAGATGGACTGGTGACTTCATCCCTGGCTAAAAGGAAGGACTCGCCCTGCATACATGATGAAAATTCTCGAGTTGATAAAAAATCGAGATATTCAGGACCACCCCTTCTAGAGGTTCGCCGTAAAAATGCTGATAATTAGCAACTTACTTTATATTGCAAGTAAAATATCACTGTGACGGTTCTAGCTGCGCAAATTGGTGGATCAATACTAGCTAAATAAAATTATCTCTTGATAAAGACTAGACTTCCTACTTTCCTACCTATAGCTATCCCCGTAGTAGTTGCTTCAACTTCTTCCCATGTGATTGTGCTGCCTCTGTGCTTTTGTTGGCTTCGTAGTCCACTGCGGTGCATACTCATTTCATGATAGTTCAGACATATGTTTGTGTTTTTCACCGTAGCTGCTAAAGCTGTTGGATTCGTTTACATGGTCTTGTGCACATTTGAATGTTCAGATATAACTACCTTATTGTTAGTGTTATTACATATGATCCTATTTTTCCTTTCCAAAATTGAAGCAACTGTTCGCCTTTACAATCCCTAAGTTGATATTTTCACCAATGCTTGTTCATGCAGGACATTTGGCATCATATACATTCTCTGCTTCCTCTGCGAGATGCTGCGCGTGTTGCCTGCGTGTCTCATTCATTTAGAAGTTCTTGGAGTTGTTTTCCCAATCTCAGCTTAACTAGGGAAACACTGGGTTTGGATGACGGGGTGGATGGATTGTCATGTCCATGTGAAATAGCGATGGATCTTGCAAGGAAAACCGACCACATTCTAAAAAAACACTCAGGCATTGGCGTTAAGGCACTCAAGCTTGAAATATGTGATTTCCCCTTTTTCAACACCTCCTGTGATCTCGATCGTTGGCTTCATATTGCTGTCAACCCAGGGATTGAGGAACTTGACCTCCAGCTTATTGAATCTCGTGCAGCTCTTTGTCGAGAAAAATCTCATGCAGCTCTTTGTCGAAAGATATCTCAAAAATCACATGCAACTGTGTACAACTTTCCATGCTCACTTTTAGATGGGAGTGGCAAGTCGATCCAGCAGCTTTATCTCAACAATTGTGCCCTCCGTCCCACGGCTGCACTTGGCCGCTTAAGAAGCCTGACTAGTCTAAATTTTTTTTATGTGCGTATTACAGAAAATGAGTTAAGGTGCCTTTTTTCCAGTTCAATTGCTTTGGAGAAACTGACACTCAGGTCCTGCGATGAATTATTTTTCCTGGAGATACCTAGCCTGTTGCAGCGGCTTAGCCACCTGGTTGTCGAGGATTGTAGAAATCTGGAAGTGATAAAGAGCAAAGCCCCTCATCTGTACAGTTTTGGATATCGTGGTACCCTAGTACGACTATCACTTGGTGATTCATTGCAAAACCTATACATTGATGCTTCAGATCAGGACGTTGTTCATCATGCTTGTGCCGATCTTCTGCACATGGTGCCAAATCTTGAAGCTCTTGAAATATCTTCGTATTATCCGGTATATTCTTATAGTTTGGATTATTAGACACCAGAACTACGCAACAAGCAGTAACCTGTATTTTAGTGGGATAATTAATCTAAATCATTTTTTATGCAGATGGATACACTGGTGGTACCTGGCAGATTTCTCCACCTCCAACGACTATGTATTGGTTTTTTTACCCCAGACTATGATTATTTGTCTCTGGTTTCTTTACTCGATGCGTGTCCTTCCTTGGAGACTTTTGTATTGTCCGTAAGTCTACAGAATGTAGTAGAAGTTGTACATACACCCCTAGCAAAACTATGTGCAGTTTTACTAAGTTATATAGCATTAGTTTAAGTATATGTTTTGTCTTTTCACTGTTGTTATTGACATTGACATCTATCCAATGTAGGTAGAGCCAGATCGCGCGAGGCAAGAACCAGTTTTAGGAAATTCTTCTCATAATCTAATCCAGATGCCAGGACACATGCATAGGAACATAAAGGATGTGCATATCATTGGCTTCTGTTCCGCAAACAGCATGGTTGAGCTAACATGCCATATACTTGAGAATGTGAAGTCGCTTGAGTACCTTACACTGAGCACCTCTTGGGATGATGAAATTTTGTGTTCTAACAGTGAAAATGGTATATGCCTTCGAATGAACAAGTATATGAGGATGGAAGCCCGCAAAGCACTCTTGGCCGTGGAAAGACACATTTTGGGGAAAGTTCCATCTACCGTAGAGTTAGAAGTTGTGAAGCCTTGCAGCCGGTGCAATACTATTTAAAGTTTAGGCCAGGAATAAGTGATCTTTTAACCCAGGTGCATGTTCTTGCCATTGTAATTTCTCTTTCTTGCACCTCGTGTGTGCGTGCACGCGTGATTCTACACGGCAAGAATAAGTGGTATTTTCATTTTTTTTTGACACGTCAATGGCGGGCTTACGCCTGCCTGAACCATATATTACCAAAACATTGTAACCATTACAAATAAGAGATCATAGGGGGGGAGGCCTCAACAACAACATGAAGCCTATAATCTCGCAGCAAGGTGGAACAACATGGAGGCCCAGTCCCGAAGCAGGGACCGTTTTTGCTCATTTTTGCAACGGTTTGACCAGAGCACAAGATCATCAGCAGCAGATCGAGCGATGATGTGGATTCCTTGGGTTTCATTCTGAAAAACCTTGGCGTTTCTTCGTTTCCAAATATTCCAAAGGATGCCCAAAATAACTGAGGACCTGATTTTATTTGTCAGAGCTCCTTCCCAGATCTGGGTAATGGAGGCAGGGGGGCCATCATGAAGACTATCCAGCTCGTCCCAGAGGGGTTTGAGTGATTGGCAATGGAATAGTAGACGACCAATATTTTCCTGCTCGCTGCAGAAGGGGCAGGTGTCGGAGGAAGCAATATTCCTTCGAAAGCGTCTGTCGTTTGTGAACAAACGATCTTTGTTGGCAAGCCAAAGAAACAATCTGCACTTGTTGGGAGCATAATTCTTCCAAATCGCGTAGCTAGTTGATCAGTCGGTCTTGACTTCCAAATTGCCTTGTATGCCCGGCTTGTGGTTAGAGGCTTGTCGTCGAGCCTGCATATTCTTAAGTCGGGTACCTGCAGGTTCAAGTTTACAGAAACCAAACTAGCTCGCATAGTCGTCAGCTCGCTTTGGGCAACATTGGAAATACGGTTGGTAAGATCTAGGTTCAGTTCAGGCGAGGCGAGGACCCATGCAACAGATGTCTAGTGGAATGAGTGGTATTTTCATCATTTCTTTTGTTCTTGTTCTGATCGATTAGGCTTGTATTTCAAGTGCACAAGTCTTGTACTTGGCTGTACCTATTGCACTAGTTGACTAGTGATTATAGTTGGGTACAAAAGCTGTGATGCGGTATCATGGTCAAACAAAAAGGAAAATATTTTTTTTGTTCAAAGTAGGAATCTCATCACATGATGCACACATTTATTTTATTAAACAAAATTTAGAATAATGGTCATGTAGCATGTAAGAACTAGGTTTAGACAAGAATTGGGTCAACCGCACAGCCTCTCGGGGTGGCGTTGGTGTTTATATATTTATAAAGAGATTACATGTACAACTACAAGTCATATACGAAGCTACGTACAAGTCTAATACCCTCCCTCAATTTCAACCGTCTTCCGCAAGTTGAGATTGCGCCGACAATTCTTAAACAAGGGTAATGGCAACGGCTTGGTGAAGATGTCCTCAAGCTGATCTTTAGAGAAGATAAACTTGATCTGAAATACTGGATTGGATGAAAGGTATGTAGCACCAATGTTATCACATCAAAGAACCGGTGGTTGTCGTTGAGGTACTCGTAACTCACGAAGCAAAGACTATACCCAAATAAGTTCTGCAGTTGCATTTGCTACTTGCTTGAGAGCACTCCAGGCGATTAGGTTGGGGCCGAAAAAGACCGCATACCCCCTCCCCCCTTTGGATCGCGGATCATCGGGATTGCCTGCCTAGTCTGCATCTGAAAAAGGCTGAAAGAACAGCAGAGGGAGCAGGCCGAAGATGTAATCCATAAGAGGCTGTCAGGCGAAAATAACGAAGAATTCGCTTCACGGCTGACCGGTGTGAATCCCGAGGTGCATGTAGGTACTGGCAAACACATTTTTGGGCAAAAATCATTGTTTTGACTTGTGGTTTTTGCACACATTTTTGGGCTACACTGCCTAGCTCTCAGGCGTTGCACGCTGACTTAGCAATTTTCAGCCAGTCTGGGGTGCGACGCTGGCCAGATGTGTAGCACCTGTCAGTCAGGTGCTGCACAGTGTAGTGTGGCGCCTGGCTGTCGAGCGTTACACGAAAGGGTCAGCAGAGCGAAATTTTTCCACCAACAGTTCAGTTTGTGAATTGATTTCGACCGTAGGTCATAGTTGTCGTTTTTGCCCATTTTTCGTGTGCTGGGTGGTGGGCCCATCATGTCCGGACTGCTGAGTGCTGACACATTTTTTGTCATTAGAAACCAAATTGTTTCTACAGGAGAGTTGATCTTATCCCTACACGCAGATCCAATCGCACCATGAGAGCAACTCTAGCAGATCCCGTAAAACGCCGACCCGCATAAGGCTTTTGCAGTTCGCGGAAAAGGGTATATGCGGGCCGGCGTGGGCGCGGTCAGACTCAGACCCTGCAAAACGGACCCGTAAAAAAGGATATTCGGTGAATATGCTCTTTTACGGGTCGGCTATGCGGGGTCTGCTTGGGCATCGCCGCGTCGACCCGCAAACCGAAGACGCCCAATTATCGAATTTGACATCGATTCCGACAAATGAGTTCAAATTCAAGCAATAGAACACAGTTCACACGCAAATAAAAGCTTGCTCATACGCCCCCTCATCTATCTTCTCCAATTCTTCTTCACCACCGTGATCATCCACGCCGCCCTCCGTTTCATTGTAATCGAATGCAGCGAACGGGGCTTGATCGATGTCAACGGCGTTGGTGTCCAACAAATTCACGAACTCGGCAGTGGCATTGTTCGAACCACCGCTATAATGAGCGACAAACAAGTCACGAGCTACCGCAAATGGCGAAAAGCAAAGAAAATTGACGGGACCGAAGAGGCATACCTTTCGGCCATTTCATCAGACACCTCGCTTGCGGTGGAAGCAGCACCGTTGAGCAGCATCGCCGGGGAACCTCTTGCCAGGGCGGAGGGAGTGGATGAAGGAGCCAGCCTCTTTGTAGCCGGAATCTTCTTCCGCTTTACGCCCGAGACCTTGCTGACCTTCTCCGCCGCCGGCCGGGATCTCGCAACGGCGTTGGCGCCCGGAGCGCGGACCTTCCCGGCGGCGGCAACCGGATTCCCACCCTGCACGACCACGTTGCTCTGCCGCTTGCGGGCCGGCGCAGTGGTGTAACACCCCTGTGTAATAAGCACTGTGATCATCTGCTAATAATGCCATGTCATCCTCATTTGCAATGCTTAATCACAGTGGTTAACTCTTGCAATTCAAAATTCTCTTTGAAACTCAATTCAAATTCAACTGCAAAATAAAGTTGTTCAAAAGTTGCTGCAAAAATGTTCATCTGCTAGCAAATATTCCATGACATTTATTTGTTAAGGAATACAACATCACTCTTATGCAAAATATGAACAGTAGCAATTAAAACAGAACATGTTGGGGAACGTGCAATTTCAAAAATTTCCTACGTTCACGCAAGATCTATCTAGGAGATGCATAGCAACGAGAGGGGAGAGTATGTCCACGTACCCTCGTAGACCGAAAGCGGAAGCGTTAGCTTAACGTGGTTGATGTAGTCGAACGTCTTCACGATCCAACCGATCAAGCACCAAACGTACGGCACCTCCGAGTTCAGCACACGTTCAGCTCGATGACGTCCCTCGAGCTCTTGATCCAGTTGAGGATGAGGGAGAGTTCCGTCAGCACGATGGCGTGGCGACGGTGATGATGAAGTTACCGGCGCAGGGCTTCACCTAAGCACTACGGCGATATGACCGAGGTGTGTAACTGTGGAGGGGGGCACCGCACATGGCTAAGACAAATCTTGGTGTGCCTTTGGGGTGCCCCCCACCCCCGTATATAAAGGAGGGAGGGAGAGAGGCCGGCCCTTCTAGGGGCGCGCCAAGTGTATGGAGTCCTACTAGGACTTCCAAGTCCTAGTAGGAATCCTTTTACTTTTTTGGAGTAGGAGAGAAGGAAAGAGGGAAAGCGAGAGGGAGTAGGAAAGGGCAAGGGGGGCGCCGCCCCCTTCCCCTAGTCCAATTCGGACCCATGGGGGGGGGGGGGCGCCACCTCCCCTTTGGCCTGCCTCCTCTTTTCCCGTATGGCCCAATAAGGCCCATTACTTCTCCCGGTGAATTCCCGTAACTCCCCGGTACTCCGAAAAATACCCGAATCACTCGGAACCTTTCCGATGTCCGAATATAGCCTTCCAATATATGAATCTTTACCTCTCAACCATTTCGAGACTCCTCGTCATGTCCGTGATCTCATCCGGGACTCCGAACAAACTTCGGTCATCAAATCACATAACTCATAATACAAATCGTCATCGAACGTTAAGCGTGCGAACCCTACGGGTTCGAGAACTATGTAGACATGACCGAGACACATCTTCGGTCAATAACCAATAGCGGAACCTGGATGCTCATATTGGCTCCTACATATTCTACGAAGATCTTTATCGGTCAAACCGCATAACAACATACGTTATTCCCTTTGTCATCGGTATGTTACTTGCCCGAGATTCGATCGTCGGTATCATCATACCTAGTTCAATCTCGTTACCGGCAAGTCTCTTTACTCGTTCCGTAATGCATCATCCCATAACTAACTCATTAGTCACATTGCTTGCAAGGCTTATAGTGATGTGCATTACCGAGAGGACCCAGAGATACCTCTCCGATACACGGAGTGACAAATCCTAATCTTGATCTATGCCAACCCAACAAACACCTTCGGAGACACCTGTAGAGCATCTTTATAATCACCCAGTTACGTTGTGACGTTTGATAGCACACAAAGTGTTCCTCCGGTATTCGGAAGTTGCATAATCTCATAGTCAGAGGAATATGTATAAGTCATGAAGAAAGCAATAGCAATAAAACTTAACGATCATAATGCTAAGCTAACGGATGGGTCTTGTCCATCACATCATTCTCTAATAATGTGATCCTGTTCATCAAATGACAACACATGTCTATGGTCAGGAAACATAACAATCTTTGATAAACAAGCTAGTCAAGTAGAGGCATACTAGGGACACTCTGTTTGTCTATGTATTCAGACATGTACTAAGTTTCCGGTTAATACAATTCTAGCATGAATAATAAACATTTATCATGACATAAGGAAATATCAATAACAACTTTATTATTGCCTCTAGGGCATATTTCCTTCAGAACAATTCCTGCATATTTAAATGCCAAATCATTTTTGAAAAATCCAAATGAAATCATATTTTACCCAAACAAATTTCTGGTGTTAGCTAACAATATTCTGCAATTATTGGGCTAAGTCTCATATTTTGTAAAAGTCAACAAGTGGCCAAACATTTGTCAAAGCAGAAAGATTAAAAGAAATAAAAAGGAAAGGCCTAGCTACACTGTGCACTTACTGGCCCAGTGCTACAGTGGCTTTTCTCAACCAGCCCAGCCTGTCCCCATCGTCTTCCTCCCCATGTCGCCACAGGACGCCATCGCCGCTGCCGCGGCCGCGCGATGCTCGACACCGCGACGAACCCTGCGTCTCTGGAGGGGATAAGGAAGCCCCAGGAGCCCCCAAGCTAACCCTAGCCCCATTTTCCCCTCTCCCTGCCTCGCCCGCCTTCCCCTCCTCGCCCGAACGCCGCTGTGGCCTCGCCACCGTAAAGCTCGCGGCCACCGAGCTCCGTTCGCCTCCTCGACGTGCCCACCGGCCTCCCCGTCGCCGGCTACGCCTCCTACACCTCCGCATTCGAGCCGGGAGCCCCTGCTTCTTCGCCCACGACCCCGCCTCCCCCTCTCGGGTGCCGAAGATCGCCGCCGCCGATCTGCCACCACCGGACCTCCCCGAGCCCGCTGCCTCTCCCTACAGCACCGTCGTGAGCACCACCTCGAATCCCCCCCTCTTTCTCTGCTCCTGGGAGCCCCCTAGCTAGCTGCCCCGCCACCGTACTCCGGCCATCGCCATGGTCGAAGGCCTCCACGCCCTGGAGCCCTTCCGTCCACGCACGCCGCACCGTAGTGCTCCTGGAGGTCCCCGCGAACGAGTGTGTTGCTCCGTTTGGTTTGAATCGGGCTGAAGCCCCGTGCCCGCCCGAGCACCACTGTCGCCCAGCTTGCTGCTGCTGCCGCTACGGCCCGTCCCCGGCCACCTCAATTCCATCCCTGGATGCGCAGCGCCGAGCCCGAACCACCGGTGCCACCAGCGCAGCCCCTCGTCGCCGGAGTCGGCCGAACGGCCACCGCCGGCGTGCCCTGCCCTGCCGTCGTTAGCGCGCCGGCGTGCCGCTGACGTGGCTATCATTAGCCACTAAGTAGATCTCCCTAATTAGCCCCCGTAGTGTATGACAGTTGGGCCCCATGCGGCTTAATTAACTCCTAATAAAACTGTTAAATCAAATAAATAAAACTAACATGTGGGGCCCTGCTACTGTTCAAATGGATAAGGTCCAGCACAATCAGCTGCTGACTGGGCCCCCTGGCCCCACCAGTCAGTGACTGTGGCTGGCTGGGGCTGAGTATAAAAAGTAATTCGCTACTGTTCTGGATAATTCGAATTTAATTGATTTAAATAATTCCAGAAAAATGTTTCAATCTTTAGAAAATCATATAAAATAAACCGTAGCTCGGATGAAAATAGTTTGTACATGAAAGTTGCTCAGAACGACGAGACGAAGCTGACCGTGCTATCTTTTTTCATGCCGGGACCCTCTACGGAGGTGAACCCGCAACTTTTAGCCCGTTTCCGTTAGGTGAATAGTGCATATACACCGGTTAATAAATCCAACTTAAATCCTAAAATAACTAATATGCCTTAGACATGCTTTTAGGCAACCCTGCACTGCACGTTAGCATAGCAAACTCTGTGTTACCTTGTCTGCCTTGTATTTATTTGTTTCCTCCACCTCTTCTCTCTCGATAGAGCCCGGTACCGACGCAGCTCCGGAGGTCGACGACCCCTGACGACCTTGCCTTTGCCGCCGAGCAACCAGGCAAGCCCCCCCTTGAGCATCCCGATATCGCCCATTCTATTCTCTCCTGCTTGCATTAGATTTTGCTACTGTTACTGTTTGCTCCTACTCTGATGCATAGCCTGATTTTGTAACCTGTTTATTGTTACCTTACCTGCCTATTTCAAACTGCTTAGTATAGGCTGGTTGGTGACCCATCAGAGACCCACCTTGTCCCAACTGCCCCGCTGGATTATCAGAAGACCCGATCAACGGGATCGAAGACCAGGCCCCGGCACCGCACTTCACCCCCTTAGTTGTACGACACTACTGGGTTACTATCGAGTGCCGAGGGTGATACCTCATCAGCACTTCTGATGTTAACCTTGTAGGTTAGTTCATCGGTTGTAGTCCTCGAGGGTGATTCCTCCTTCACCACTCCCGTTAACGACGCTGTCGTGCAACATCTCGAGTGTGAACCATCGAGGGTGATTCCTCCGAGTTCACCTTGACAGATACATCGAGTAGGAATTCAACGAGGATGATACCTCGGATTCCCTTGATGATATGGACACACGGATACTTGGACTTTACAACTGATACTTGGAAAGGCGGGTCGACCCTGAGGGGTACCCGCGAATGATGGGAGGTTACCCGTGAGATAAATACGAGGCGCGGCCGGGCATTCTTAGCCCTTGCAGCAAGTCCTCGAGACGGGACGACGGGGTCACATCGATCGTGAGTCTCTGCTCGTTACCGCAAGCCCCTAGTCCTCTAACGATTTGGATATCTGATCCGAGCAGGCCTACGGCCTGATAGCACTAACCATCACGTGGGAATAGTTATGGGCACTCTGCATCGTAGCATCAACCGAAAGCTCTGTCAGACGTCCAGTTCAGCAGTGCGGCACGGTCGGATCATGCCGGCCATTCGAGGCGGTGCTGGTATCCACCATGCTCGCAATGACCCGGAGTGCACAGGGCGATGGCCCAAGACCCCTGAGCGCTTAGGAGGTAGACCGGCGGGGACCTCTCTGCTGAGCTCTAGGTAGGGCTGCGGTGTGTCGTTTGGCCGAGGCCGGGCATGACCCAGAAAAGTGTGTCCGGCCGGAGTTAAGCGAGCGTGGTGGGTAAGTTGGTGCGCCCCTGCAGGGAAGAAAACATCTATCGATAGCCGGTCCTACGGTAAAGGACACTCGGAGTTGTATCCCGATCGATACAACTAGAACTGGATACCTGTGATGATAACTGGATATGATGGCTCCGGGATCGCTTTCTCGCAGGGAGTCGAGAAAGGATCTCTGGGCGAGACTGTTACTTGACACAACCACTACTATATTATACTGTGCTGATCTACTCTCTTCTATTGCTGCAAGACCGCTGAAGATGCTAGTCTTCGATAGGACTAGGCCTTCTCTCTATTCTGGCATTTCTGCAGCCCAGTCCACATATACAGCCTCCCTTTGATAATGTTACATATGTAGTGTAGATCATTGCTTGCTGAGTACTTCGGATGGGTACTCACGGTTGCTTTGCTTTCTTTTTCTCCCCATATCCATTTAATGCGACCAGATGACGGAGTCCCTGAGACAGTTGCTCACGCCGACGACTACTACTACCACCTCGAGGGTGGTTATTTCTACAAGCTGGCCGACGTCCAGGAGTAGGATATGAGAGTCCCAGGCAGGAGGCCCCCGCCTTTCGATCGTAGCGTTTTATTTTTGCCCCGCCTTTTTAAAGGCCTTTCTGTTTCTCTTTTATATCTGTACTTAGATATCTGATGCTTCCGCTGACGCTTGTATGCCATCGAGCTATGTATTCGAGCCCTCGAGGTCCTGGCTTGTAATATAAAACTTGTATGACTTTATTTATGTTTTAGAGTTGTGTTGTGATATCTTCAAGTGAGTTCTTAGACTTGATCGTGTGCATTTGCGTGTATGGTTAGTGCACGATTAAGCCGGGGTCGTCACAAGTGGTGCCTTGGGCGATGGCGGGGCCAACATGGCCGGCGACGAGATTCGCCGGAGGGGATTGAGCGTGCGCGACCTCGACGGTGACGGGGGACGGCAGGGAGTCATCCATGGTGGCGAAGGACTGCCGGGGAAGAAGCACCGGAGCGGGCGGTGGCAGGGGCAATGGTGGCGGAGGGGTGGGGAGCGGGAACGGCCGCGCTGAAATGTCCCTCCCGCCAAATCTCGCTGCGGATAGGGACTGAGCTCGGGTCGGCCTTCCACCCCGTAAATCTAAAGGTTGGGGGAGATCTTTTGCCGCGTCCCGCAAAAAATTTTGCAGGCCGGCCGCGTTTGCGGTGTCTGGTCTGGCAGGATTTTTCACGTCGACCTGTATTTTGACGGTTATTATGCGGGTCGCGGCTATATGCGGGGTCTGCTAGAGATGCTACGAGGTATCACGGGAGGCACCTAGCACTGCATATTTTCCCGGCCGTCTCCTAAGTTGAAGTTGTGAACAGGGGCATCGCGTAGAATATTTTCGCTACCGCGCACGGTAGAGGAGTCCTGTCAGAGTCCGGCTTCCTCCCGTGTCTTGTTTCGGCTGCCCCTCCGCGGCCGGTGCCGACGCGGTCGATCCCCCTTCCGCCTTGCCTTCTTGAATCCGAATTCAGATCAAGCTCGCCCTGCCGCCTGAAAATAAATAGAGCAGCCGAGAGAGAGAGAGAGAGAGAGAGAGAGAGAGAGAGAGAGAGAGAGAGAAGAGAATGGGTACCCAGAAGAGAATCGGTCCGCCTGTTTCGTCGTCGCACCATGGGGTTGCTGGCACTCAATCGGCTCATGTCTATGCAGCCGGATTGGCGTCGCCGGCCAAGTCAAGGTCGTAGTAAGCCGCCCGCTCTCAGCTCCCTAGCTCGCCCAATTCATCTCTGCCAAGTTGTGTGTGCATGTCCTGATGGCATCTATATACAACCAAGTTCTTTTCTTCTTCTTTTTTGCGATAATCTGTAATCTGTTCAATCTCTTACCAAGAGAGCATGTTTGCGGTCGATCTGTGTATGTTTTTCTTTTGTTTTTGCGCGGGAGCACTCTATTGTGTCTCCCAAGATAAAAAGAGCAGTATACTTGTTGTTCTCTTCCATCGGCATCTCTTTTATTCTAGAAATGCATCGTGTATTGCAGATGGATTGGTGACTTCATCCGTAGCCAAAAGAAAGGGCTCACCCTGCCTACATGATGACAATTCTGGGAGTGTTAAAAAAAGAGATATTCAGGACCACCCCTTCCAGAGGTTCGTCATTAAATGCTGATAATTTGCAACATATTGCAAGTAAAATATCACTGTGTCTGTTCTAGCTGCGCATCTAGCTGGGCAAACTGTGTTCGTGTCATGTACTTCTACTGTAGCTGCTAAAGTTGTTGGATACTTTTACATGGTTCTTGTGCTACTTCATCTGGTCCTTTTTTTTCCTATTCAAAACTGAAGCAACTATTCGCCTATACAATTCTTAAGCTGAATTTTTCTACAATGCATGTGCATGCAGGATATATGGCATCATATATATTCTCTGCTTCCTCTGCGAGACGCTGCACGTGTTGCCTGCGTGTCTCATGCATTTAAAAGTTACTGGAGACATTTTCCTAATATCAGCTTAACTAGGGAAACACTGGGTTTGGATGACGGGGTGGATGGATTGTCATGTCCATGTGAAATAGCGATGGATCATGCAAGGAAAACCGACCACATTCTCAAAAACCACTCAGGAATTAGCGTTAAGGCACTCAAGCTTGAAATATGTGTAGGGGTGAAACCGGATCGGATTCGGACGGATAATCCTTATACCATATCCTATTCCATATTTATTTTCGGATTCGGAAGCGGAACGGATGCGGATTCGAATACCGGATTATGCGGATTCGAATAGCGGATTATGCGGATTCGGACACGGTATGGTAACGGAACTGCGTCGGATCGGAAACGGTCATTTACCATATTCATATACGAGGAAGATATAAATGCTTCAAACTAAAAGTAAACATAAACAATGAGCAAATTTTAATACTTATACATGTTAAAAACACATAAAGCACTAGATGGTATTAAAATAAGCCAAATAAATCACTAATAAACATATGTCTCGTCTCATAAGTAAAGATAACATTCATGTATTGCTATTTAATACTTACAAATTCACCCATAAATCGGATTCGGAAATTAAAATGTCGGATTATCCGGCAAGAAAAAACGGATTATCCTAATGCATAGTATATTAGCAATACCATATCCTATACCGTATCCTATCAATCGGACTCGGATTCGGATCGGATTGTTGTCGGATGTGAAAAATCTCTTACTGTATCCTATAAAATCGGATTCGGAAACGGTTTCGGACGGAAATTATCCTTACCACTTTCACCCTAAAATATGTGGTTTCCCCTTTTTCAACAACTCCTGCGATCTCGATCGTTGGCTTCATATTGCTGTCAAACCAGGGATTGAAGAACTTGACCTGAAGTTTTTATCAACTCATGCAGCTCTTTGTCGAAAAAAAAATCTCATGCAACTATTTGTCGAAAGATATCTGAGGCGGCTCTTTGTTGAAAAAAATCCCATACAAATTTGTACAACTTTCCATGCTCACTTTTAGATGGGAGTGGCAAGTCGATCCAGCAGCTTCATCTCAACAATTGTGCCCTCCGCCCCGCGACAGGACTTGGCCGCTTAAGAAGCCTGACTAGTCTCGATTTTTTTCATGTGCGTATTACAGAAGATGAGTTAAGGTGCCTTTTTTCCAGTTCAATTGCTTTGGAGAAACTGGTACTCAGGTCCTGCAATGAATTATCTTTCTTGGAGATACCTAGCCTGTTGCAGCAGCTTAACCACCTGGTTGTCATGGATTGTGGAAATCTGGAAGTGATAAAGAGCAAAGCCCCTAATCTATACATTTTTCATTATGGTGGTACCCTAATACCGCTATCACTTGGTGATTCATCGCAGAACCTATACATTGATGCTTTATTAGGTCGTCAAGACGTTGTTCATTATCCTTGGGCCGATCTTCTGCACATGGTGCCACATCTTGAAGATCTCGAAATATCTTCGTATTGTGTGGTATATTCTTATAGTTTGCATTTTTAGACACTAGAATTACACAACAATCAGTAGCAACTTGCATTTTCGTATTATAATTAATTTGAAGCATTTTATTATTATATTTTTGAGGGCTATTTGAAGCATTTTATTATGCAGAGGGATACACTCGTGGTACCTGGCAAATTCCTCCACCTCCAACGCCTATGTATTGGGGCTTTTAACCCATACTATGATTATTTGTCTCTGGTTTCTTTTCTCGATGCGTGTCCTTCCTTGGAGACTTTCATATTATCCGTAAGTCTACAAATTGTAGTAAAACTGTACATACACCCCTAGTAAAACTATGTACTGTTTTACTAACATCTATTTTTAATAAATATTCTACACTCAACCTTAGAATAGCACTATACATTTATTTTTATATGCCTGGTGGAGTCATGCATTAGTTTGAGTATATGTTTCGTCTTTTAACTGTTATGGTTGACATTAACATCTATGCAATGCAGGTAGATGCAGATCGCGTGCGGCAAGAATCGGTTTTAGGAGAATCTTCGCATGATCTAAGGCAGATGCCAGGACACGTGCATAGGAACATAAAGGATGTGGTTATCGTTCGCTTTTGTTCTACAAAGAGCATGGTTGAGCTAACATGCCATATGCTTGAGAATGCGAAGTCGCGTGAGTACCTTACACTGAACACCTCTTCGAACCCTGAAATTTTGTGCTCTGATAGTGAAAATGGTAGATGCCTCCCGATGAGCAAGCATATGAGGATGGAAGCCCGCAAAGCGCTCTTGGCCGTGGAAAGATACATTTTGGGGAAAGTTCCCTGTAGTGTGGAGTTAGAAGTTGTGAAGCCTTGCAGGCGGTGCAATACTCTTGAAATTTAGGTCAGGAATATGTGATCTTTTAAGCCAGGTGCATGTTCTTGGCATTGTAATTTCTTTTCCTCGCACCATTTTCATGTGTAATTCTACACTCGCAAGTATAAGTGGTATTTGCATCTTTTTTTTTTCTGTTCCATTGAGTTACTAACTGCCGGCTGATTAGACTTTGTACTTTAAATGCACCAGTCTTTATTTGGCTGTATCTGTATTGTTGTAGTTGACTAATGATTATAGTCGGGTATAAAAGCTGTGATGCGGCATTATGGAGTTAAACAAAAATAATGGTTACACAGCATTTAAATGATGCGCGCACCATACAGTATTTTTTTAGAAATAATGCACGCTCCCTCCGTCGAAGAGTTAATAGTGGAAATAGAGACCAACCAAGCAATCCTGAGACAATCCCTCCCTTATACAAAATATAAGCCGTTTTTCTTAATGAAACTTTTCTATGATTGATCAGTATTGTAGAAAAATGTATCAACATCTACAATACAACATAAGTAAAATATATGTCGTGATGAATCTAACTATATTGGCCTAGTACTATATTTACTCCCTTTGGATGGAAATATAATTTGGATCGTCAATTAACACTAGTAGAAAACGGGACATTAGTCCCGGTTGTGCAACCGGGACTAACCGGGACTAAAGGCCCCCCTTTTTAGTTTCGGTTGTGTTACAAACCGGGACTAAAGGGGCTCCACGTGCCCGCTTTGGAGCGCTCAGGCAGGAGGACCTTTAGTCCCGGTTGGTATCAGCCCCTGCCGAGTGCTGGGGTTTAGGATTTTTTTAAAGGAGGGGTTTAGGGGTTTCATTTTGTGTTTCCCTTTTCTTTTTACTAGTCAATGTGTACGTGCAATGCATGTTAATTTGGAAGTATATTAAGTGCATGCGGATATTAAGTAGGATATTATTTGCGTGTTATTATGTGATTAGCACTATTTTTGGCATGAAATTAACTGCACGCTAAACGTGTTGAGCGCTCGACATTGAAGCAGTCTAGGTCGTTGGATTGACATGATTTGATGGCTGAGATTAATTGGATCTGCCCCTTTGGGTCTTTTTATATTGGTATAGATGTTTACCATTCAATTCTTTTTCATTTAGGGTTTTCAATTTTATTTTATGTTTTTCATTCAACTCGACGCTACTACATTTAGCAATGAAGGAACCATTACACAACATCGTCATGAATATAGAGAAGTGACCTCTTTCTCCGTGCTTGGTCGAACAAGTTTTCGTATATATATTCGACGCTACTACATATAGTACCCGTTTATGCATATATACAATATAACACCTCTTACGATCCCTAATATCTAATCACCAAAATCGGATTCCAATTCCTGATGGTATTCTCCGGTTTTAGCTATGACCTCTTCAAGTAAGAATCCCGCCAATTCCTCTTGAATTGCTCGTATGCGATCCTTTGGTAGGAGTTCGTCCCGCATCCGCTGGATCTAATTTAAAGAAGGGGGTCAATATACATATGAATGAAACTCAAGACAATTGATGGTAATAAAATAAAATTGTGAATATTGTTTACGTACTTCAAATTGTTCTAAAATTTTGCCCTTCTCACAGATCGTCTGGCGAATGAACTCGCAAACATAGTATCCACATAAATTATTGCCGTCTCCCTGCCTCGAGCACTTTACGAGAATATAGTTCAATCAAAATAATAATCAAGCATGATAATGGTATTGAAACTAGAATCAAAGAGACGCGCCGATCTGGCTATTACTATTTACATTGAGTTGTCGAAATTGCAGCTCCTCTTTCCATTCACCCTTGGCCTCCTTGGGAACTCTTTCCAAACCCTGCCCGACAAAAAAATGAATAAATGAGCTATTAATTACTTGATATCAGGAAATGAACGAAAGTTGCCGATATAGTGCGATAATGATTGAAATTACCTCTGGAGCATTTCACTCAGGTCCGCCCACATCTTAGGGTCTTTACATTTCGAGTCCATGACAAGTACTTTTCCTGCGTCAAATTGAATGACTAGCAGAATAAAGTGGAACCTGCGCACGCATAACTCATCAATTACACTTAACATCGAGTAAGCGAAACAGAATGTGAACAAGACAGTAACACTCATTTGAAGTTGTAAGGAAATAGTATTTCCCTTTTGGTTTGTTGTTCAATTAATGCCCTTAGCAAGTTCTTCTCTCTATCCTTGGCATTGTATTGTACCGTAAATTCATGAATGTTATTTGGGTTAATGAACCCAATGTCATAAATTTGTCCTCTTCTGCATTCGAGGATCTTCTTTGTGCATAATATAGTGAGGATAATTATACATGCAATGAACGAGCTGAGCTACATACTTAATTACAAAAATAACACTTACAGACAATAGCAACTGACGATAGATTTGTTGATGGCGTCTTGATTGTATAACTGAAATAATTCATCAAATTCAATGTACATCTCCTCGTCTTCATTGAAGTAATGCTCATCTTTAATTCCCACAATGAGAAAGTTGCTCCCTTCCTTTGAGTCTTGCATGTACCACTCATGCAATCTTCGCATTTGTGTTGGTAGAAGCCGGACCTCCTCAGATCTGATGAGAGGCTTCCCGTGCTGGTATCTGTATGCTAACTCAGCCATGGGGAACTCTACCTCGCCTAAGTATTGACCAAGAGTGAAACCAAGATCATCGGCCGGTACCTCCGGATCATAATCGATATCGGTAAACTCCTTGAGCGGGGGGAATGATTGGTTTTTCTGTTCGTCGAGCTGGGGAATTGTTTTCTCACTTGCACTACTACTTCCCGACCGCTTCACATGTTCTTTATGTGACTTGATAATAGAGCGGTCATAGTTTGATCGCAGCGGAGGGGCGGTGGTCGCGTAAGGTTTTCCAGACAGTGCTTCGCTTTTGTTGGATCTATTTTCTCCTTTGGCTCGGGCCGTTTCGGTGCAAGCTGGCATTTCACATCGTCATCCACGGCCTTCTTGAGTTCCTCATCAGTAAGTTCGTATGGTAACTTGGCAGGAGCCTCCTTGACGCTGTTCATTGTACCTGCTCTGGATTTCTTCCCAGTTGTACTACTAGCCGCCGGAGCGGCGGTTCTCTTCCGCTGGGGCTGAGGCAGTGGAGGAGGCGGAGTTTGCTGACGCGGCGGAGGCGGCGGAGTCTGCTGAGGCGACGGAGGTGGCGGAGTCTGCTGACGCGCCAGAGACAGCTGAGGCGGCGGAGTCTGCTGGCGTGGCAGAGACGGCTGAGGCAGCAGAGATAGAGCTGGATTGCTACTGTGAGGAGTTGATGGCCTTGCCGTCCAATGTGGAAGCACGATGTGTTCCTTTTTCCATAGAATGGTAGTTTTTCTGGCATCTCCTAGTTCAGTATCCCCTACACTTGTAGGGAAGTCAAGCTTCAACTGCTCAAATCCGTTGATAACTTCATCCACCCTGACAACAGCATAGCCATCTGGAATCAGAGAGCAATGGTAAGTTCCATTAGGTCCAGGAGGTAAGGCAAAGCCGACCGCCACCTTCACGGATATGTTCATGTATTTCACATGTAGCTCACAATTTTCCCTCTGCGTGATATCATCCACGGGGTAGCAAGGAGCCGTGATATCATCTGTGGGCTGAACGAGCTCTGTGGAAGCCACACTGTTTTTCCGCTGAGATGGTGGGCCGGTAGTATCGAATGCAGGATCTTCGTGCCGCTGAGATGGGCCGGTAGCGTGCTGGCCGGTAAGTGCCTCTATTTGCTTCTGCTGCAACGCTAATTTTTCTTCTACCCGCTGCAGCCGGTCTGCATCCTGTTTCTTTTTTCTCCCTCGGCTTCTATAAGTCTCACTGCAGTCGGGAAACCCAACCTTCCATGGAACGGAGCCTGATGTGCCTCGTGTTCATCCATTGTGTTCAACATTCCTGAGGGCACGTGTCAGCTCTTCGTTCTCTCTGTCGAGAATGAACTTCCCGTCCTGCATGTCCTTAATTGCAGCTTGAAGGGCTTTGATGGGTGTTGCAAGTTGATCTTTTGTATAAATACACTTCTTTATTTCTGGGTCCAACGTTCCCCCATGCCCGTAGAACCAAGTCTTTTCCCGTTCGGTCCACTCCAATGGCTCTGGAATGATCCCTTTATCAATCAGGTCGTTCTCAGCTTTCTCCCACTTAGGCCCGGCAACCTTGTAGCCACCTGACCCCGTAACATGGTGATATTCCTTCTTTGCAGCATTTTGCTTATTTATTTTTGACCTTTTCTTAACTTCATCCGATGTCTTGTACTTCACAAATGCTGGCCAGTGATCTTTTATATTCTCATATGCTCCGGTGAATGTTGGAGTCTTGTCTTTCAGGACATATTCTTGGTGCAATCTTTTCTTCCAGTTGCAGAATTGTGTGGCCTGATAACCCACAAGTATAGGGGATCGCAACAGTTTTCGAGGGTAGAGTATTCAACCCAAATTTATAGATTCAACACAAGGGGAGCCAAAGAATATTCAGAGACGGCTCCCACCCCCTCCACTCCCAAAACCGCCGCTTCTTTCAAGCCTGATGACAAGAACAACGATGATCCGAAAGGAGACTAGTCCAAGAACAACGACGGCAATTCCAGCGCCTCCCCCTTCTCTGAATCAACGTGGAACAATATGGGCTTAGTTGCCAGAGGGCTCTACCCCAATCGCAAGCCGGCCCCCAAGGGGGGTGAGGCAATGATTCCTTGGAGGGTGGTAAGGAGCAGCTGGGTGCCTCTGTGGACGGGTACGTCTCGGTGTGCTCCAATATGCCGGCTCGGATGACCTCCGCCTCCCTCTCCAGCATTGTTGATTCACTAGAGCGCGAGCTTGAGGGCTCCCCTGTCCAGGCGTCTGTCGACCCCTTCAAGGCCCAAAACCTGTCCCCGCGTTCCAAGGCTGAGGTTGGTTGGGTGAGCCCCCCTCGCTGGGAGTTCTTTGCGGACAAGCTCAAGGAGAAGCTTGATCAACTGGATGAGTCCATTGAAGATGCTGATGATGTTCCTGTCTCTCAGTCGCCCAGCCAGAAGATCACGACCCCCACCTCCACCGCCCGTAAGAGTTCACGTATCCAGCGCTCGGGTGAGACGGCGATGCAGCGGGAGGAGCGGGTGGTGGCTGCTAAAAACCTCGATCCTCCAGGTACTGCCATCTCCCCCGCCTTTACTGTTCTTGATAAACTTCCTGATGAACACCTGCTGCGCGTAGCCCAGGACTCATGTATCTGTTTTAATCCAGCGAACCCTGCACCAATCTCCCCCTCCAATTTCTTGTCTGTTATTCGCGCCAATGAGCTGGCCCAGGCGTCGTTGGCAGCAGCCAGGGCTGCCGTTTCCTCCGCCCCCCCCGGCGACCCCTGGCACAGACCAAGGTGTGGTGGCACCCTTTGACCAGGTGCTGGACGGTTGTGGCTGTCCGGCCATCGTGTGTCGCAAAAATCACCGTTTGGCGTATGGACTTCTACCTTGCAGATCTAGTCTGCACATCAAGAACCTTTCTTGTAGATGAGAGTTCTTTTCTGGAACATTCGCGGTTTTGGCGCTCGGGGGCGTCGGGATCAACTTAGAGATCTTATTCGTGTCATTAAACCTGATATTATTTGTCTTCAAGAGACCATTAAAACTAGCTTTCGACCCCAGGAACTGGATTCGCTCTCTTCTGATCTCTTCTCCTGGGTTTGGCCCCCCCCTCTGGGTCTGTCTGGGGGCTTGTTTCTTGGGACTTGCAATGATACGTACAAACTTCTTTCCTCCTCCCTTGATCGGTTCTTTATTAGTGCGACGATCCAAAACAAGCTCGATAACTTTTCCTGGGAGTTGTTGAATGTCTACGGTGTGGCTGACCACTCCCTCTCTCTAGTGTTCCTTGATGAGCTTTATTCCAAGATTGCGGGCTCTAGCTCGCCTGTGCTGATTGGTGGTAATTTTAACCTGCTTCTTGACCCGGCGGACAAGAACAATTCTCATTTCAACTGGAATCTTGCCCATCGTTTCAATGATTGCATCAACCTTGCCGCTCTTCGGGAGATACCTAGAGATGGGGCTCGATTCACTTGGTCCAACAGACAACTTAACCCTGTGCATTGTGTCCTCGATGGAGTCTTTATGTCGACGGATTGGGAAAACCACTTCCCCTTAGTCTCTCTCTCTCTTCGCGCCCTAGCATTGGATCGGATAACACGCCACTGGTGGTTGATGGGGGTGTTAGGGCCAGAGGCCTGATATGTCTCCAATGTATCTATAATTTTTGATTGTTCCATGCTGTTATATTATCATTCTTGAATGTTTTACAATCATTTTATAGCAACTTTATATCATTTTTTGGGACTAACCTATTGACATAGTGCCCAGTGTCAGTTGCTGTTTTTTTGCTTGTTTTTTACTTCCCAGGAAATCAATACCAAACGGAGTCCAAACGCAGTGAAACTTTTTGGTGATTTTTCTGGACCAGAAGACACATGTTGGGCCAAGAAAGTACCTGAGGGGGGCTCCGAGGGGAGCACAACCCACCAGGGCACGCCTGGGGGCCCAGGCGCGCCCAGGTGGGTTGTGCTCACCTCAGCCACCTCCCGCACCGCCACTTTGCTCTATAAATACCCCAATATTCCAGAAACCATAGGGGAGTCGATGAAAATCAATTCCAGCCGCCGCAAGTTCCAGAAACCACAGATCCAATCTAGACACCATCACGGAGGGATTCATCATCCTCATTGGTGCCTCTCCGATGATGCGTGAGTAGTTCATTGTAGACCTACGGGAACGTAGGCAGTAGCTAGATGGCTTCCTCTCTCTCTTTTGATTTTCAATACAATGGTCTCTTGGAGATCTATTTGACGTAACTCTTTTTTGCGGTGTGTTTGTTGGGATCCGATGAACTTTGAGTTTATGATCAGATCTATGTTTTTATCCATGAAAGTTATTTGAGTCTTTTGATCTCCTATATGCATGATTGCTTATAGCCTCGTATTTCTTCTTCGAATCTTTGGTTTAGTTAGGTCAACTAGATCGATTTTTCTTGCTATGGGAAGAGGTGCTTTGTGATGGGTTCGATCTTACGGTGCTTGATCCCAGTGACAGAAGGGGAACCGACACGTATGTATCGTTGCTATTAAGGATAACAAGATGGGGTCTATTTCTACATAAATAGATCTTGTCTACATCATGTCATCGTTCTTATTGCATTACTCCGTTTCTCTATGAACTCACTAGATGCATGCTGGATAGCGGTCGATGTGTGGAGTAATAGTAGTAGATGCAGGCAGGAGTCGGTCTACTAATCTTGGACGTGATGCCTATATAATGATCATTGCCTGGATATCGTCATAATTATTTGAAGTTCTATCAATTGCCCAACAGTAATTTGTTTACCCACCGTATGCTATTTTTCTCGAGAGAAGCCACTAGTGAAATCTACGGCCCCCGGGTCTATTTTCCCATCATATATTTTCAGATCTATTTTGCTATTTGCCTTTTTATTTATTTGCCACTTTTATTTATTTGCCACTTTTATTTTCAGATCTATATTTCCAAAAACCCAAAAATATTTTGCTTCGCTTTATTTTATTCATGATCTATTTATCCAATCTATTACAACTATCTCATGTCCGTTTGCCAATTTCTGGCGCCGTTACCCAAAAGGGATTGACAACCCCTTTAACACGTCGGGTTGCAAGTATTTGTTCTTTCTGTGAAGGTGCTGTTTACGTAGTGTTGCTTGGTTCTCCTACTGGTTCGATAACCTTGGACTCATCACTGAGGGAAATACCTACCGTTGCTGTGCAGCATCATCCCTTCCTCTTTGGGGAAATACCGACGTAGTTCAAGCCAACATCAAAAGGAATTTCTGGCGCCGTTGCCGGGGAGACATCATCAACATCTGCTAGGTTCCTAATCACAAATCTCATCTCCTTGCAATTTACATTATTTGCCATTTGCCTCTTCTTTTCCTCTCCCCCACTTCACAAAAATTTGCCGTTTTATTCGCCCTCTTTCTCGTTCACCGTTTTCTCGTCAGATATGTTTTGTGTGCAATCTTGTTGATCACTTTTTGTCGTTATGGATAGTTCTTCCTCTATCGCGTGCACCCCCGAGAACGAGGTTCTTAACTTTAAACAAATGGGAGGGGATAATTTAAAAGATGCTTGGTATAGGATTTGCAATCCTCATAATAGATCTATCCGTAAGCAATCTATCGTTGTTCTTCTTCGCTGTTTTTATGTGGGCATCACCACTTGGTATAGATTCGTCCTTGATACAATTACCGGTGGAAATTTCTTAATGTGTCCCTCTCTTGATGCTTTTAATGCTATGGGAAATTTAGTGGGATCACCACCTCTTATTGTTAATGAAACAACTTTAACTCTCGAGCATGTTATGGAAAGGCTAGATGCTATTGAAAAGAAAATGCTTACCGAAGGGCACATTGAAAACTTGGATAAAAAGATGCATAATTTTGCTACTAAATTCGGGTAAAAAACGGAAGACGTTTTTAAGCTATTAAAAGAAAAGGGTAGCGTAATTCATGAAAGAATTGAAGAAAGCCCTTCTCGGATCGATAAGTTGGAAGAAATTTTTAGTAATTTAAGCACGGTTTTTGCTTCTGCAAAAACTATTGAAAAAACCCCCGTTAAAATTAGTAAGAGTACTCAAACCACTAAGAACAAGGGTGCTATTTCTAGTAGTAAAGAAGATCTTAAAATGATTAGTATTCACCCGGATTTTGTCGAAGTTATAAGAGACCCTACTAATAAGAACGATTTCCTCAATTTTATGCCTAGAAAATTTGCTATTTTACTTGCTAAATCTTCAAAGAAATCTGATTGTGTGATTAAAGAGTTGGAAGTTAAAGATGACAACACTTAGATCTATGCATTATGCCTAGCTAAGGGCGTAAAACGATAGCGCTTGTTGGGAGGCAACCCAATGAATAAAATTTATTTTTGTCTTTTCTTTCTGTTTTTGAGTGTTTGCACAATTATGCTACTGTTATGGTTCTGTTTTTTGTGTTTTAATTAGTGTTTGTGCCAAGTAAAGCCTTTGGGATAGCTTTGGTGATAGTTGATTTGATCTTGTTGGAAAACAGAAACTTTTGCGTCTAGTAAAACAATTTTGAATCACAGAAGCGACGAATTTTTTTGAAGTTTTTACACAAGATTTATATACAAATTTCCTCTGTTGTCCTAATTTTTCAGAATTTTTGGAGTTACATAAGTATGAGAACAATTCATATCTTTGCAGACTGTTCTGTTTTTGACAGATTCTGTTTTCTTTGCATTGTGTGCGTATTTTGATGAATCTATGGTTTGTATTGGAGGTTATAAGCCATGGTAAAGTTAGAATACAATAGATATAATGCAAGAACAAAATTTGAATGGGTTTTCTACAATACTTAAAGTAAAGATTGGTTTTCTTATACTAACGGATCTCACGAAGGTTTTGTTAAGTTTTGTCTGATTGAAGTTTTCAAGTTTTGGGTGAGATTACGATGGATGAAGAAATAAGGAGTAAGAAGAGCCTAGCTTGGGGATGCCCCATGGCACCCCAAGCCATTATCCAAAGAGAAGCAAGCAACTAAGCTTGGGGATGCCCGAGTGGCATCCCCTCTTTCTTCTAACAACCATCGGTATTTTACTTGGAGCTATATTTTTATTCGTCACATATCATGAGTTTTGCTTGGAGCATCTTGTATGATATGAGACTTTGCTTGTTTTGCTTTTTATTTTTAGTCATGAATCCTTGCTGGACACACCTATTTGGGAGAGCCAAAATTATGTTATGACTTGTTAGAATTGCTCTTTATGCTTCACTTAAATCTTTATGAGCTATGGAATTGCTCTAGTGCTTCACTTATATCTTTTTGAGCACGGTGTGCTTTAGTATTTTTGAAGAAATGCTCTCATGCTTCACTTAGATTTATTTGAGTGTTAGTAATTTTTTTAGAAATTCTCTCTTGCTTCACTGAAATTATTTTGAGAGAAGAAAATTTTTATGCTCATGTTCTTCACTTAGATTTGTTTGAGCTGTCAAAAGCAACACATTAAACTAGTCCCAAAGTGATAGATATTCAAGAGGGATATAATAAAAACTTTCATGAAGATCATTGGACAAAATAAACTTGATTCCTTGTAATGGTTTTGCGATATGTTGATATAATATGTGAGTCATGTTAATGAGTAATTATGGTTTAGTAAGAATATTGGTGTTAAGGTTTGTGATTCCCTATGCAAGCACGAAAGTCAATAATTATGCAATAAAATTACATCCTACTTGTGGTGCATTATTCAGTGTTAGTTATGCTTAACGCTTGCTTATGAGATTTTTCGTTTCTTGGTTGGATGCTTCTCAATCTTTTGCTAGCCTTCATTTGCACTAAGTATGATCACTACTTGTGCATCCAAAATCCTTAAACCAGTTTTGCCATATGAGTCCACTATACCTACCTATATGCGGTATTTCCGTGCCATTCTAAGCAAATTTGTATGTGCCATCTCTAATTTCAAAATAAATTTCTCTTTTGTGTGCTTGTACCGCTCATGAAACGGTAGGTGGTGGCTGATATATTTCCATGCTAGATGTGTTATTCTCAAGATGAGTATTTATTCACTTGTCATTGCACGAGAGTACGACAAAGGTATTAGGAATGCCCAGTCTTGAAATGAAAAATGAATTTACATTATGTTGTCAAATAATAAATTCCTTGGAAAGTGTTGGTATGGAGGGCACCCGTGGATACGGCTAGCCATGGAAAGTGAAAGTATGGTGGAAAAAGGAATAAACTTTATTTTCTGTTTGGGAACCGCCTATGATATATCTAGCATGGAAAGTATTGGGAACTACTCGATCATTTTCGTTGACAGGAAAAGCATGCCACCCAAAATGTTTTATCTCTACTTTTTTCTCTTTGAGCTCTGGCACCTCTACAAATCCCTACTTCCCTCTGCGAAGGGCCTTTCTTTTACTTTATGCAATTTTTATTTTATTTTGAGTCTCCATCTTCTCTTATAAAGCACCAACTAAGGGGCACTATGATCGTACTTGAGCATTGGGTGTAGCTAATATGCGATTGTGTTTCATGAATGGATCAATGATTGAGCATAATGGGCTAGGGATAACTTGCTTTAGTGTTGATATTTTGAAAGACATGGTTGCTTGTTGATATGCTTGAGTATTGAAATCTTCATGTCAAAACTAGACTATTGCTTTGAATCATATAACAGTCCAAATGTCCATGCTACAAAAGAAAAGAATATGTGATGAACATGTTAGGCAGCATTCCACATCAAATTTTTTGTTTTTATCATTTACCTACTCGAGGACGAGCAGGAATGAAGCTTGGGGATGCTGATACATCTCCAACGTATCTATAATTTTTGATTGTTCCATGCTGTTATATTATCATTGTTGGATGTTTTACAATCATTTTATAGCAACTTTATATCATTTTTTGGGACTAACCTATTGACATAGTGCCCAGTGCCAGTTGCTGTTTTTTGCTTGTTTTTTACTTCGCAGGAAATCAATACCAAATGGAGTCCAAACGCAGCAAAACTTTTTGGTGATTTTTTCTAGACCAGAAGACACATGTTGGGCCAAGAAAGTACCTGAGGGGGGCTCCGAGGAGAGCACAACCCACGAGGGCGCGCTTGGGGGCCCAGGCATGCCCAGGTGGGTTGTGCCCACCTCGGCCACCTCCTGCACTGCCTCTTTGCTCTATAAATAGCCCAATATTCCAGAAACCCTAGGGGAGTCAACGAAAATCAATTCCAGCCGCCGCAAGTTCCAGAAAACCACAGATCCAATCTAGACACCATCACGGAGGGGCTTAGCATCCTCATTGGTGCCTCTCCGATGATGCGTGAGTAGTCCATTGTAGACCTACGGGTCCGTAGACAGTAGCTAGATGGCTTCCTCTCTCTCTTTTGATTCTCAATACAATGGTCTCTTGGAGATCTATTTGATGTAACTCTTTTTTGCGGTGTGTTTGTTGGGATCCGATGAACTTTGAGTTTATGATCAGATCTATGTTTTTATCCATGAAAGTTATTTGAGTCTTTTGATCTCTTATACGCATGATTGCTTATAGCCTCGTATTTCTTCTTCGAATCTTTGGTTTAGTTAGGCCAACTAGATCGATTTTTCTTGCCATGGGAAGAGGTGCTTTATGATGGGTTCGATCTTACAGTGCTTGATCCCAGTGACAGAAGGGGAACCGATACGTATGTATCGTTGCTATTAAGGATAACAAGATGGGGTCTATTTCTATATAAATAGATCTTGTCTACATCATGTCATCGTTCTTATTGCATTACTCCGTTTCTCCATGAACTTAATACACTAGATGCATGCTGGATAGCGGTCGATGTGTGGAGTAATAGTAGTAGATGCAGGTAGGAGTTGGTCTACTAATCTTGGATGTGATGCCTATATAATGATCATTGCCTGGATATTGTCATAATTATTTGAAGTTCTATCAATTGCCCAACAGTAATTTGTTTACCCACCGTATGCTATTTTTCTCGAGAGAAGCCACTAGTGAAATCTACGGCCCCCGGGTCTATTTTCCCATCATATATTTTCAGATCTATTTTGCTATTTTCCTTTTTATTTATGTGCCACTTTTATTTTCAGATCTATATTTCCAAAAACCCAAAAATATTTTGCTTCGCTTTATTTTATTCGCGATCTATTTATCCAATCTATTACAACTATCTCATGTCCGTTTGCCAATTTCTGGCGCCGTTACCCGAAAGGGATTGACAACCCCTTTAACACATCAGGTTGCATGTATTTGTTCTTTGTGTGCAGGTGCTATTTACGTAGTGTTGCTTGGTTCTCCTACTGGTTTGATAACCTTGGTCTCATCACTGAGGGAAATACCCACCGTTGTTGTGCTGCATCATCCCTTCCTCTTTGGGGAAATACCGACGT
Source organism: Thinopyrum elongatum (assembly GCA_011799875.1). Classification (NCBI taxonomy): domain Eukaryota; kingdom Viridiplantae; phylum Streptophyta; class Magnoliopsida; order Poales; family Poaceae; genus Thinopyrum; species Thinopyrum elongatum. Next base: position 381,275,862 of record CM022301.1, read on the forward strand.
AGTTCAAGCCAACATCAAGGCCTCACTTCCCGGTTTCGTTTTGAGGCTAGCTGGCTTCTTAATGAGGATTTCAAACCCCTTTTAGCTAGTAGATGGGCTGCGCTTGAGCGTAACTGTGTCAGATCCTTTGGCCCTCTCGATGACTGGAGGTATTGTTCTCAAAGGCTGCGGCAACCTCCTTGTGGGGGCCCTTCGTTCTAAGGCTTCTTTAACCTCCCAAATTAAGCTTCTCGAATCCTTGGCTGATTCCACAGGCCTGAATTCCACCGGCTGGGAGAGTCGGTACGCCCATGCGGATGAGGTGTATTGGAAACGTAGATGCAACATCTCGTGGATTCTGAAAGGGGACGCGAACACTGCATATTTTTAGGCTCTTGCCAATGGCCGGCGCCGCCGTGGCAACATCTCTAATTTGATTATTGATGGCCCGCCCTGCTCTGATATTCAGGCTATATCCAGCCACATCTATGACGTCTACTCCACTCTGCTTAGTGGCCGCCCGGATCTTGGTATAAGCTTTGCCTCGAATGCATGGTCAGGGGACCAGTGCATCTCTTCGGCTGACAATTGCTTTCTCTTGTCTTCCTTGTCGTGTGAGGAGATCGACGCTGCAGTTGCATCTTCGAAATCCTCCTCCACCCCTGGCCCGGATGGCTTCTTGATTCCCTTTTTCAAAGCCTTCTGGCCCTCCATCAAAACCCTCATGTCCCGCATCTTCCAGGGTTTCTCCCTTGGCACGGTTGACATCTCGCGGTTTAACTATGCTTTCCTCACTCTTCTTCCCAAGGTCAAAGGGGCTGACAACATTAAGCTTTTCTGGCCCATTGCTCTTATTAACAATATCGCCAAGTTCCCCTCTAAGGCATATGCTTCTAGACTATCCCCTATTGCCCACAAGATTATTAGTCCCACCCAAACTGCTTTTATCAAGGGCTGTTTTATTATTGATGGGATTGTGGTCCTACACGAGCTCCTGCATGACATTTATAAGGTGGGCAAACAGGTCGTGCTTCTCAAGCTCGACTTCGAGAAGGCCTACGACTGTGTTCGTTGGTCTTTTCTCCAAGAGGTCCTTCTTGACAGGGGTTTTGATAGCTCCTTCGTCATGCGGGTCATGCAGCTAGTTTCTGGTGGCCATACGTCCATCACGATCAACGGGGTTGTTGGCCCGTTGTTTAAGAATGGTTGGGGCCTTCAGCAAGGAGACCCCAGCTCCCCGCTCCTGTTCAACTTTGTCGCTGATGCCCTAGCCAAAATGCTGGATTCCGCGGTGGCTTGTGGCCACATCAAGAGTGTGGCCACCAATATCTATCCGAATGGCATTTCCCACCTACAGTACGCGGATGACACGATCATCTTGATCGAGAAAGATGATCTTCTGCTGGCCAACCTTAAGTTCATCCTCCTGTGCTTCGAATCCTTGACTGGGCTCAAGATTAATCTTAGCAAAAGTGAGGCCTTCGCCCTTGGCTGCGATGCCCCTGAACAACAACGAGTTGCTAACCTCCTTAACTGCTCTTTGGGCACCTTTTCAATGACATACCTAGGTGTCCCAATATCTCCCCGTCGGCTCAAGGCTGAAGCCTTTTAGCCATTAGAAAAGAAAGTTGGAGGACGAGTAGCGCCCTGGAGGGGCCGTTATCAGTCTACTGCTGGGAAAGTGGTCCTTACAAACTCGAGCCTTTCCTCTCTGCCAACATTCATCATGGGTTTTTACCGTCTCTTCGCGAGCAACCATGCCTCCATTGATAAAGATCGCAATGCCTTTTTCTGGAACACTGCTGAGAACAAGAAGAAATACAGAATGGTGAAATGGAAACTAATGTGCAGACCTAAACAGCTTGGCAGGCTCGGCATTACTAACACCTCTGTTATGAACCAATGCCTCATGCTGAAATGGTGGTGGCGTCTCTACTCTGATCCCCCCAATTCTGTCTGGATCAAGATTTTGAAAGCCAAGTACTTCCCCAACTGCCCCGCCCTCATGTTGCCTGTCAGGATGGGCTCTCAATTTTGGATGTCACTGCTCAAACTCTAGGACGTCTTTAGGAGCCTGGTCCATTTCAAGGTAGGGGATGGCGCCTCTACCCGCTTTTGGCTTGATTGGTGGACCGGTAACAACCCCCTTGCAGCTTCTTTTCCCACGCTGTTTGCTTATGTTTCTGATCCTAATGCCTCTATGGCCTCGCTTGCGGCTACGGATTGGGACTTTGCCTTCTGCCAGACCTTGTCTCCTGCAGAGTTGGTCTCCTAGCAAGATCTTATTTCCCTGTTACCCGCGCTCTCGGAGTCCCCCGACATGTTGGTCTGGCCTCATTCGGCTTCTTGCCGATTCTCGGTCAAATCTCTTTACGAGAAACTTATTCCCGGTAGGCCTGATGATCGCTTTAAAAGGCTATGGCAGGTTCACATTCCTCTTAAGATCAGTATCTTTCTTTGGCAAGCTATTAGACGCAAACTCCCTGCTAGCGACCAGATTGTTAAACGGCGTGGTAACGCAAATCCGGCTTGCACCCTTTGTGGAGTGGTGGAAGATACTGAACATATTATTTTCAAATGCTCCCTGGCCCAGTTTGGGTGGAGCTGCGCCCGCTCTTGGCTTAATTGCACTTGGAACCCGCTGGGATTCACTGACATGTTCGACATTACGCACAACTTGTCGGGGCAATTGCGTCGCGTCTTTTGGGTCTTTTTGCGGCCTTCTGTTGGTGCCTCTGAACGACTAGGAATAATTTTACTATTGAACATTCTTTTCCTAACAAACCTTCTGATTGCCTGTTTAAAATGGTTGTCTTCTTACAGCTGTGGGCGCCTCTGTTTAAAGCGTGCGACTTGGATGCCTTCAACTCCCTTACCTCCAAGATCCGTGCGACTGCCATTAGCCTTGGTCATCATGCCATGCCTCCCCAAGATACCCAAGTGCCTTAGGGGTCTTCTTTCTTCCGCTAGTCTTTGGCATGCGTGCTGTTTGCCCTAGTTGCTGTATCATACTTTGCAACCTTGGTTGGTTGCCCATGCTTTGCTTTTCTTATGGAACCTCTATGTTTGTGGTACAGGTTGTGATGGGTTTTATTTATAAAGTCGGGTGATAAGCCTTTTCTCCAAAAAAAAAGAATATTTGTAACTATTAGCAGTTGAGTTGTCAATTCAACCACACCTGGAGATTAAATATCCGCAGCAAAGTGATCAGTAGCACAGCAATATGATAGTTTTGATAGCAGTGGTAGCAGTAGCAATAGTAACAGTTACAGTATTAACGGTATTGTAGCAGTTGTAACAGTAGCAATAGCAATAGTAACTTAGCAAGAGCATATGTGGAAAACTCGTAGGCATTGGATTGGTGCATTCGTTGGATGATATTGATCGTATAATAGTCATAACCTAGGGCGATACAGAACTAGCTCCAGTTCATAAATATAATGTAGGCATGTATTCGGTAAATAGTCATACGTGCTTATGGAAAAGAACTTGCATGACATCTTTTGTCATACCCTCCCGTGGCAGCGGGGTCCATAAGGAAACTAAGGGATATTAAGGCCTCCTTTTAATAGAGAATTGGAACAAAGCATTAACACATAGTGAATACATGAACTCCTCAAACTACGGTCATCACCGGAAAGTATCCCAATTACTGTCACACTGGGGTTTACGGACCATAACACGTAATAGGTGAATATGACTTGCAAGATCGGATCTAGAACATAGATATAATGGTGAAAACATAAACGGTTCAGATCTGAAATCATGGCACTCGGGCCCTAGTGACAAGCATTAAGCATAGCAAAGCCATAACAACATCAATCTCAGAACATAGTGGATACTAGGGATCAAGCCCTAACAAAACTAACTCAATTACATGATGAATCTCATCCAACTCCTCACCGACCAGCGAGCCTATGAAGGAATTACTCACTCCCGGTGGGGAGCATCATGGAATTAGTGATGAAGGAGGGTTGGTGATGATGAAGACCGAAGATTCCCCTCTCTGGAGCCCGAACGGGCTCCAGATCTGGCCTCCCGACGAAGAACAAGAGGTGGCGGCAGCTCCGTATCATGAAACATGATGAAACTTCCTCCCTTATTTTTCTCCAAAAATAGGAATTTATAGTGCTGAGATTAGGGTCAGCGGAGCCCCGAGGGCCCCACAATCCACCAGGGCGCGCCTGGAGGGGGTGGCGCACCCTGATGTCTTGTGGTCAGCCAGGGGACCCCCTCTGGTGGTTCTTGGTTCCAGTATTTTTTATTTATTCTGAAATAAATCTCCAAAAAGTTTTGTCCAAATCCAAGAACTTTTATTTCTGCACAAAAACAACACCATGTTAGTTATGCTGAAAACAACGTCAGTCCGGGTTAGTTTCATTCAAATCATGCAAATTAGAGTCCAAAACAAGAGCAAAAGCGTTAGGAAAAGTAGATACGCCGAAGACGTATCAACTCCCCCAAGCTTAAACCTTTGCTTGTCCTCAAGCAATTTAGTTGATAAACTGAAAGTGATAAAGAAGAACTTTTACGAACTCTTTTGTTCTTGTTTACATAAATTAGCTTAAGTAGCACCCAAGTTTTCAGCAAAGATCATGACTAACCATGTTAACAATAACTCTTAGAAATTTATATTAACTCATAACAATGGCATAATCAACTAGAGAGTAACAATAAGATATATCAAATGCCAACACTTTGTGAAAACAATCATGATATAATATGACAACAGTGGTATCTCGCTAGCCCTTTCTGGGACCGCAAAACATAAATGCAGAGCACCTCCAAAGTTCAAGCAGTGACTAAACATTGTAATTCATGGTAGAAAAGATCTAGTCATGATGCATCCAACATTAACTAAACACAATGCATGAGGATGACAATAGTGCTCTCAGGTCTGGCGCTTGTTTGAGAAGGTGATGACTGATAACCCACAAGTATAGGGGATCAAAACAGTTTTCGAGTGTAGAGTATTCAACCCAAATTTATTGATTCGACACAAGGGGAGCCAAAGAATATTTGTAAGTATTAGCAGCTGAGTTGTAAATTCAACCACACCTGGAGATTAATTATCTGCAGCAAAGTGATCAGTAGCAAAGTAGTATGATAGTTTTGATAGTAGTAGCAACATCAATAGTAACGGTAACAGTGATAGCAATAATTTTGTAGCAAGTGTAACAGTAACAATAGCAGTAGTAACTTAGCAAAAGCAATATGTAGGAAATTTGTAGGCATTGGATCGATGAATTCGTTGGATGATATTCATCATATAACAATCATAACATAGGACGATACAACACTAGCTCCAGTTCATAAATATAATGTAGGCATGTATTCCGTAAATAGTCATACGTGCTTATGGAAAGAACTTGCATGACATCTTTTGTCCTACCCTCCCATGGCAGCGGGGTCCATATGGAAACTAAGGGATATTAAGGCCTCCTTTTAATAGAGAACTGGAACAAACCATTAACACATAGTGAATACATGAACTCCTCAAACTACAGTCATCACCGGAAAGTATCCCGACTACTATCACTCTAGGGTTTACGGATGATAACACGTAATAGGTGAATATAACTTGCAAGATCGGATCTAGAACATAGATATAATGGTGATAACATAAATGGTTCAGATCTGAAATCATGGCACCCGGGCCGAAAGTGACAAGCATTAAGCATGGCAAAGTCATATCAACATCAATCTCAGAACATAGTGGATACTAGGGATCAAGCCCTAACAAAACTAACTCGATTACATGATGAATCTCATCCAACTCCTCACTGACCAGCGAGCCAACAAAGGAATTACTCACTCCCGGTGTGGAGCATCATGGAATTGGCGATGAAGGAGGGTTGGTGATGATGAAGATCGAAGATCCCCCTCTCCGGAGCCCAAGACGGACTCCAGATCTGGCCTCCCGATGAAGAACAGGAGGTGGCGGCGGCTCTGTATCATGAAACAAGATAATTCTTCCTCCTTGATTTTTTCTGGAAAAATATGATTTTATAGCGTTGGATCAAGGTCTGCGGGGCCACCAGGTGGGCACAACCCACCTGGGCGCGCCTGAGGGGGGGGGGGGGGGGGGCGCCCTGGTGGGTTGTGCTCACCTAGGGGCCCCTCTCCGGTGGTTCTTGGCTGCAGTAATTTTCTTTTATTATATAAAAATTCCCTGCAAAGTTTTGTTCCAATCTGAGAACTTTTATTTCTGCACAAAAAACAACACCATGGCAGTTCTGCTGAAAACAACGTCAGTCCGGGTTAGTTTCATTCAAATCATGCAAATTAGAGTCGAAAACAAGAGAAAAAGCATTAGGTAAAGTAGATACGACGGAGACATATCAACTCCCCCAAGCTTAAACCTTTGCTTCTCCTCAAGCAATTCAGTTGGTAAACTGAAAGTGAAAAAGAAAAACGTTTACAGACTCTTTTGCTCTTGTTTACATAAATTAGCTTAAGTAGCACCCAGGTTTTCAGCAAAGATTATAACTAACCATGTGAACAATAACTCTTAAAAACTATATTAACTCATATCAATGACATAATCAACTAGCGAGCAATAATAAAATATCTCAAATGACAACACCTTGTCAAAACAATCATGATATATTATGATAATAGTGGTATCTCGCTAGCCCTTTCTGAGACCGCAAAACATAAATGCAGAGCACCTCCAAAGTTGAAGCGGTGACTAAACATTGTAATTCATGGTAGAAAGGATCCAGTCATGATGCATCCAACATTAACTATACACAACGCATGAGGATGACAAGAGTGCTCTCAGGATCTGGCGCTTATTTGAGAAGGTGATGACTCAACATAAAATTAAATAGATAGTCCCTTCGCAGAGGGAAGCATGGATTTGCAGCGGTGCCAGAGCTCAGTTTTTAAAACAGAGGTAAAGGAAATTTTGAGAAATGCACCCTTCTTGTTTACTTCACGACCATTAGTTATCGATATCTTACATGCTAAACACATTAGTGGCAGTTCCCAACCGATTAAAGTAAAGGTTTACTCCCCCTCCACCAGCAATCACACTCCACGGCTAGCCGAATCCACGGGTACTGTTGGGGATATTACTACTGGGTATAAACCGGCCAGGAGAGGCCGGGTTATTCCCATAATGAGTTATTATACTTGAAGCCCACGAAGACAAAGATGGAGGCGCTTTATGAAGGCCCAGGGCCCAACGGCGGATTAAGGCCTGTAGACATAAACCGACATTGATATGTAAACTTGTGCTATAAGATAGAAAGAGTAGAGACCGAGCCGGACATGTTCATGAGCCGGCCTCGGGATCCTGTAAACCGACGGGCGTCAACCCATGTATATAAGGGGACGACCCGGCGGCGGTTTGGGGACGACGGACAACAACTCGAGAGCCAGGCATAGCTGATTCGCTCCCTGGTCATCGAAACCCTAGCAATTCCACAACAACTGGATTAGGCCTTTACCTTCACCGCAAGGGGCCGAACCAGTATAAACTCTCTGCGTCCCTTGTCCGCTTTAACCCCTTTAAGCTAACCCATCGCGATGGCTCCGCGACTAAGTCCTTTCTCTAGGACATCTGCCGTGACAAGACCACGACAGTTGGCACCCACCGTGGGGCTATCGCACGATGGTTTTGAGTTCTTAGAGGGCAGCTTTGAAGGACTCAAGGGATACGCTGTGGGCCGGATGACTAAAAGTCGTCGCGGCAAGCTCTACATCGACGACGCAGGCTGGGGCCCTGAGGCCGGTTCAATTGAGTACGGGTACCGGGTCCCCTTCGGCGGCATTCACGTGTTCATTGGCAAGATTGGCGAACCGGGCCCTGAGCCGGACATCTGCACCGACATCGTCGAAACGGCTCAGCGTGCGAGATCTGCCCGGATTAAGCCTGTCATGAAGCGTGCCTTCGTGGGAGTCATCCATGGAGTGGAATCTGAAGGTAGATCGGAATATGATGGCGAAACCGTTGTTTATTCCGGTGACGAGTCATCTACTGGAGAGACCGAGTCATTGTACCAGCTGCAGGATGGCAGGTTTGGTGGTTGTTCCGATGGTGACAGTATTCTGGACTCTCTTGACCCGCCAAGCCGGGTTGCGATCTTCATGGCCGGTACGCGGTCAGCGCCACAATCTTCGATCGTTGCGGCGATGATCTCCGGTTCAGCAGCGGCGACGGCAGCTGGGGCAGGAGGCCCTACGCCACCACCGGCTCAGGCTCTGTCCAATTTATTCGACACCTTGGCAGCACTGTTAGCGGCCGAAGTCAGCCCGGTGAATCAGGAGCGGCACAACGCAGAAGTGGCGAAGGTGAAGGATCAGATAGCCCAAGCCAAGGTGGATTTGGCAGCTGAAAACACCAGGATGGCGGCAGAGCGGGCCGAGTTAGATGCACAGGCCTATCGGCTTACGTTGGATCAGAACGCGTCAAATGATGTAATGAGGAGAAGGTACCGATCTCACTTGCCTCCGGTTTATGAAGCCAGGAATCTCTTCAATACGCCAGGGTCCGGAACCAGCAACCAGCCAGTGGTAAACCGGGTAGAAGCGCCTGGAACGGGGACGCCGGTTCAACCACGCGCAATGGATTCGCCTCTTCAGAATATCCCATCCCAGCATGTGCCCACGCCTCCGGGTCATTATTCCAACCCCTTGGATAACATAGTCGTGGCCGCTTCACGATTGGCAGCCCTTCCAGTCGATGGTGAGTCCCTTGTAGCGGTGGAGATGCGACGGGCTAGGGAGCTCCTTCAGACAGCTTTGACTCAGCATCAGGCTTATTCGTACAGTCGCGAGAGGATTCATTCCACCCCCCACCCAAGCCGGAGTTACAGCAGGCATGTTGATGAACCGGCTGTGTCTAGTAGTGCCCACAATCGTAATCCGCTACGAGGCCATAACCCAGCGGGTGGCGGTGTTGATGCTCAAGATGTGGTGGACCGTGCTAGGGCACGTCGAGAGGCTGAGTTAGCAGCACAGAACGCGGCCCATCAGCTTACTCCGGTTCGTCCAACAACTTCGGTGGAACCAGGGGTTACCTCTAGTTCTTTGGGGGTGCCGTGTCTCGTCCCAGCATTACGCAATGTACGGCTGCCCAAGGACTTCAAGAGCCCACGTAAAGTGCCGAATTACACTGCCGATTTATCCCCCGAGTCGTGGGTGGAGAGTTATGAGATGGCGATGGAGATGCTGGACGTAGATGATGCGGCATGTGCTAAGTACTTCACCATGATGTTGGAAGGGATAGCTCGCACTTGGTTTAAAAACCTACCAGCTAACTCCATTGGGTCATGGGCCGAGCTAAGAGCCCGGTTTATTCAGAATTTCAAAGACACGTGCAAACAGCCCATGTCAATTGTGGATTTAGCTGCCTGTGTCCAGGAGGAAGGAGAATGAACAACCCATTGGGTGCGCCGGGTTTCAGAGATTTTGCATTCATCGGACCGCATCAACGCTGATACGGCCGTTTTGACGTTGGAAGGCAATTGCCGGTTTACGCCTCTTAAGTTGAAGCTGGGACGGCTCAAACGCCATTGCAATGACATGGGGACCCTTATGGCAGCTCTGGTGAAATATGCCGACTCTGATAGTACCAAGGACCCTGAATCTGATGATGACAAGACAGGAAAGGGAAAGAAGGGTGGCAGCACCAAAGGGCAGCAGCATAACTCGGCGGGGCATGGAAACAGCGGTAAGCGTAAAGCGGATAATAGTTCAGGTTTTGTAGCTAATACCAATGCGCAGGGTAATGGTCAGCGTCGGAAGGGTAAACCGCCCCCGCGTGGAAGAGAACCAAGTCCCAATCCGGAGCGCCTGAATTACCTGTTGAACCAGCCCTGCCCAAAGCACGGATCGCGGGACAAGCCGTCCACGCACCTCTGGAAGGATTGTTATATTATGCGAGAGTTCAAAGATTCAGATTTTTTCCCGAATGATATGGACCGGCTGGCGGTTCAGGCCCCGGGTCTCATGGGCTGGGTTATGGTGGAGGCAGTTCCGGTTCAGGATTCCATGGTAATCAAAGCGGACATGGCAATCAAGGCAATCAAGGCAACCAAGGTGGTTATAATCATCAGGGGAACCAACAGCAGCAGCAGTAGTCGGGTTACCAGAGCAACCCGAAGCAGTTAAACAGTGGACATTACCAGGTCTTCACCACCAGCCTGTGCAAGCGCAATCAGAAGCTTCATAAAAGGGCAGTGAACTCCGTTGAACCGGCGGTGCCCCGTTACTTACGCTGGTCTGAACAGCCCATTGTGTGGAGTCGAGAGGATCATCCACCTCGGGTTGATAATCTGGGTCATCTGGCGTTGGTGGTGGCACCTCAGGTGGGAGGTTACAAGTTCACTAAAGTACTCATGGATGGGGGGAGTAGTATCAATATCCTTTATTATGAAACCTTCCGTCGCATGGGGTTAACAGATAAAAATCTTAAACCGTCCAGCACGGTCTTCCATGGTGTGGTGCCTGGTAAATCGGCGTATCCGATCGGTAAGATAGCTCTGGAGGTTGCTTTTGGTGATGAGCATGATTCAAGATCAGAAACATTAACCTTTGAAGTGGTGAAAATCAAGAGCCCGTATCATGCCCTGTTTGGGCGGCCGGCTTATGCTAAATTCATGGCGAGGCCCTGTTATATCTATCTGCAGCTCAAGATGCCGGGTCATAAGGGGACCATCACGGTACATGGGAGCCGTAAGATCGCTTTGGAATGTGAAGAAGGTGACGCGGCTTATGCTGAGTCGGTTTGTGCAACAGAGGAGTTGAAGTTTTACAAAGACATTGTTGATTCGGCAGATATGACTTCCTTGAAAAAGCCAACTACAGAGCATGATTCGGCCTTGAAGTTTAAGTCGGCTGATGAGACTAAGCTGGTTGATTTCGTTCCTGGCGATTCATCCCAGCAGTTCAGCATCAGCGCTACCTTGGATCCAAAATAGGAAAGCGCGCTCATCGAGTTCATCCGTGAGAACCGAGACATCTTTGCGTGGAAGCCTTCTGACATGCCAGGTGTACCGTGGGAACTTGCTGAGCACACTCTTAACATTGATCCCAAGTTTAAACCGGTCAAGCAGTTTCTCCGCCGGTTCAATGAAGAAAGACACAAGGCTATTGGTGAGGAAGTGGCCAGGCTCTTGGTAGCTGGCTTTATTGTTGAGGTATTTCATCCTGAGTGGTTGGCTAACCCGGTGCTAGTACTTAAGAAGAACGGCACTTGGCGTATGTGTGTGGACTACACAGATTTGAACAAGGCTTGTCCAGCGGATCCTTTTGCCCTCCCTCGTATTGATCAAATCATTGATGCTACGGTGGGTTGCGAGCGTTTGAGTTTTCTGGATGCTTATTCTGGCTACCATCAGATCAAAATGGCGGTTAAGGACCAGGAGAAGACAGCTTTCATAACTCCCTTTGGAGCCTTCTGCTATGTGTCTATGCCCTTTGGGCTAAAGAGTGCCCAGGCGACTTATCAGCGCTGTGTGCAGAACTGTCTTCATGATCAGATCGGCCGCAATGTTCATGCTTATGTGGATGATATTGTGGTGAAATCCAGAGAGAAGGAGACATTGATAGATGACTTGAAGGAGACCTTTGATAACCTCCGGGTTTATAAGATGATGCTTAATCCGGCCAAATGTGTCTTTGGTGTACCGACAGGCAAGCTCTTGGGCTTTCTGGTGTCTAACAGGGACATTGAAGCTAATCCGGAGAAAATCAAGGCCATAACTTCTTTGGCTAAACCGAAGTGCATCAATGATGTTCAACGCTTGGCAGGCCGGATTGCAGCCTTGAGCTAGTTTATCAGTCGCCTCAGGGAGAAGGCTATCCCTTTATATCAGATGCTGAAGAAGACGGACAATTTCGTCTGGAGCGACGCCGCCAATGAAGCGTTTGAGGATTTAAAGCGGCAGCTAGCCGAGCTGCCTGTCCTTGCTGCTCCTATTGATAAAGAGCCTTTGCTGTTATATGTGGCTGCCAATGCCCGGGCAATTAGCGTGGCTATTGTGGTGGAGCGCAAGGAGACCGGAAAGGAGTATCCGGTTCAACGGCCGGTTTATTACATCAGTGCGGTACTTATTGAGTCTAAGCAAAGGTACCCACATTGGCAGAAGCTGGTGTATGGAGTTTTTATGGCAAGCCGGAAGCTTAAGCAATATTTCCAGGGTCATCACATCATTGTGGTCAGCTCTGCTCCTTTGGGGGAAATAATCCAGAACAGGGAAGCGACTGGCCGGATTGCCAAGTGGGCCATTGAGCTTGGACCTCACAGGTTAAATTATGTGCCTCGGACGGCAATCAAATCACAAGCATTGGTGGATTTCATCAATGATTGGACAGAGTTACAGGCGCCAGAAGAGAAGCCGGATCATACTTATTGGACTATTCATTTTGATGGGTCCAGGCAATTGGAGGGCTCGGGGGCTGGAGTCGTATTAACTTCCCCACGAGGTGATAAGTTTTGTTATGTTCTCCGTTTAATGTTCCCTTGCACTAACAATGCAGCTGAATATGAGGCCTTACTCCATGGTCTTCGGATGGCTAAGGAGATGAATTTGAGCTGGGTTAAGTGCTTCGGTGACTCGGACCTGGTGGCTCAACAAGTGTCTGGTACTTGGGATTCTAAGGATCCGCTCATGGCTGCATATTGTCGAGAGGTGGATATTGTTGCAGGTCACTTCAAAGGCTATCAGGTTGATCATGTGGACCGGCAGAAGAATGAAGCGGCGGACGCTTTAAGCCGTTTGGGTTCCCAGTGTAAGCCGGTTCCACCCAACGTCTTTTTGGATGTGCTGCATAATCCGTCGGTTAAACTTCCCACAGAGGAGGATCTGGCTGTTCCAAATCCGGAGGCTCAATTGGTGGCAGCACTTCATGTTATTCCGGATTGGACCGTCCCATATCTGGCGTACATGAACCGGGGCGAGTTACCAGAGGATGAGACTTTGGCTAGACAGATAATCCGGCGATCCAAGTCAATGACTATTGTCAATGGCGAATTACATCACTGCAGTGTAACAGGGGCGTTTCAACGTTGTGTATCTCCTGAAGAGGGCCGTGAGATCCTGTGTGAGATCCACGAAGGGGATTGTGGTCACCATGCTGGTTCAAAGTCCCTAGTAGCTAAAGCTTTTCGTCATGGTTTTTATTTGCTAACGGCTCATGCTGATGCGGAAGACTTGGTGAAAAAGTGCGATGGTTGTCAGAAGTTTTCACGCCGAGCTCATGTTCTGTCCCAGGAATTGAGGATGATTTCAATCACTTGGCCGTTTGCAACTTGGGGGCTGGATATGGTTGGGCCCTTTAAGAGATCCAAGGACAAGAAGACCCACCTTTTGGTGGCGGTTGATAAGTTTACTAAGTGGGTGGAGGCAGAGCCAGTCAGTAAGTGTGATGCAGCTACGGCGGTTCAATTCATCAAGAAGGTGATTTTCCGGTTTGGCTTTCCGCACAGCATTATAACTGATAATGGTACTAATCTGTCCAAAGGTGCTATGAAAGAGTTCTGTCAGCGTGAGCACATCCGACTTGACGTATCTTCAGTGGCTCACCCCCAATCTAATGGTCAAGCGGAGAGAGCCAATCAGGAGATCTTGAGAGGCATCAAGCCCCGGCTTATGGTTCCTTTGCAACGGACGCCGGGTTGTTGGGTGGAGGAGTTACCTTCTATGTTATGGAGCATCAATACCACGCCCAACAGGTCTACGGGTTACACACCTTTCTTCATGGTCTACGGAGCAGAGGCGGTTCTCCCGAGTGACATCCGTCATGACTCGCCTCGTGTGGCGGCTTATGTTGAAGCTGATAATGAGAAGGCATGGCAGGAAGCACTTGACCTGTTAGATGAGGAGCGTGACATAGCAGCAGCCCGTTCGGCGATTTATCAGCAAGATCTACGTCGTTATCACAGCCGCCGGGTTAGAACTAGAACTTTTCAAGAAGGCGATCTGGTGCTCCGACTCATCCAGGATCAGACTGATATGCACAAGTTATCCCCGCCTTGGGAAGGACCCTTCATGGTCAGCAAGAACCTGCACAACGGGTCATACTACCTAATCGATGTTCGAGAGCACAAAGACTCACATAAATCGGAGGAGGAGACCAACTGGCCGTGGAATATCGCTCATCTACGGCCTTACTATACCTGAGCCCTAGGCTCTGCTTATGTACATAGTTATGACAATGTATATATTATGATCAATATAATAAACCGGAGCCTCAGCTAAAGCGGGGTATCTGTTGTTTTTTCTTACATCATGTGTGGTTACATGGAGGTTTCTGTTTATAAAGCGGCGTCCGGTTTACCCCTTGATTCGGCTTATCAAGCCATATATATAAATCACTTGGGGGCTTGGTCGTATTTGAACCTTAGCTACACCTATTGATGGGCGCAAGGCCACCAGAAAAATCACTTGGGGGCTTGGTCATATTCGAACCATAGCTACACCTCTTGATTGGCTCAGAGCCAAAAAGAAAAATTACTTAGGGGCCAAAGAGAGTGTTCCAAAAGAACAGCTCAAACATAGGCACCCACTGAGCACAGCTCAAAATATTGCTTGGGGATTCTTTGCTATCGCAATGAACAAAGAATCTACACTTGTAATAGGCTATCAAGCCACGGCTTGGAAGCCTGGTGTATACACCTAAAACCCCAGGTTAGCCTGCCTTTTTTAAGTAAGTCACTCCGTCTGGGTAAACCTAGTATGACCCGTCGAACTTTGACAAGTCAATCTCATAAGACCCTGAACTTGTCAAAGTTAAAACGACGATTGGTTAAAGATTGAGGTCCATCTTAAAAGGCTTTGTAAAATGGTTTAACTCAGCGGCCTGGCAGCCCATGAAAAGCCTCGAATTTGGGGCCTGGCAGCCCATGAAAAGCCTTGACTACAAGTTTTCGTATGCTTTTATTTGCCATGTTTTTTCTCCTTTGATGAGATTTATGATGATTTTGGTAAACCGGCGTTAATCAACCCGGCTCGGCATTCAACTACAAGTTGTCAGTACATGATTAGTCATAATCCGGTGCTTATTAACCCGGTCTGGTTTTGACTATAAGTCGCCAGTATTATATATGAGTAATCCGGTGTTTTTTCACAACCCGGTACGGGTTTATCATAAACCGGCACAATATGGAAGGAGTTATCAATACTCATGATTAGGGGTATCACCCTTACTACAAAGTTGGTCAACCTACGATGTGATTCAATGTCACAGGTATCATTTATTTTCATATTTGATTATTTTTAACAGCCTTGTTTATAAACCCAGGCTATATGTTTGGGCATCATGACCCGTCCGGTGGTAAACCGCCAGGACAAGTTCAACTTTTTGTATGCAGGAACAGCCTGAATAAATCGCTCTGGATTATGAACATCATATATCTTAAGCATGGTGAATTAACGGTATCAAGCAAAGTAAATATGCACGATGGCATAGCAGACCAAGTGTTTAAACTAGCCTATTACAAGGCGTTTCAGTGCCCAAAAGAGTAATTGTTTTTTGGCAAGTATTGCAGCACGCGGAAGGCTAAATCGGCCTCCGAATCATGACCCGTCACCGGGCTGCCCTGACGGTTGTGGATCGCCTTGCGCCGGTTCATCCTCTTCTTCTCTACCCAGCGGCTGGAAGTCAATGGTGGCCCAATCGATCCCAGTTAAGGCTTGGAACACAGCTTCATCGCTTATAAGTGTGGACGGTTCAACGTCAGGGGCATAGGTGTGCTTACGGATTGGCGGGATAAGATTTTGAGCCTCAGGGGTTGGTGCAGCAACCCGTTTGTTGTTGACATCATAACTCGCCTGGTAATATGAAAGATCAGTTTCTTCAACCAGTTGGCAAGCCAGTGGACGTACTTCCCGGTTTATTGCTCGGAGGTCCTCATTGCCAAATTCTGATCCGTCTTCTTTTAAGCTTGGATAGCCTTTAGCCATATCCACCGGATCAAGATCAGGCACCCATGCTTTTGCCCGGGTTAGTGCGGTCAGAGCACCAGCCCTGGCAGCAGATCTCTTTAGCTCTTTTACCCGGACAGGCAGCATTGACAACCTTTCTAAGGTCTCCTTGATTAAAGTTGCTGACGGCTTGTTGTGAGAAGCAGTGCAGATCATCCGTTGTGCGCTGGTATATAACTACTCTATAAGAGTATGGGCAGCCTTTAGCTTCTTCTGTACGTTAGAGCCCAGATGACTAATGCGAGTTCCTGCGCCATTACAAACATCAGTAAACCGGCAATGTATGGGATGATATGTTGAAAATATAAAGCCAGGATATTTACCAAACACAGCAGCAGTCATGGCATGTATTTGCCGCTTTACACCAGTTAGCTCGTCTACCACCGGTTTAAGAGCTGCTTCTGCGTCCTTGGCTCTTTTTTGCAATGCAGATTTTTCTGTGTCCCAATCCGCCCGCTCCTTGTTGAAACTCTCCTTCAGCTTTTCCATAGCGGCTAAGGCACTGGTCAGCTCATCTTTGGTTTTGGAGGTTTCTGCCTGCTGGGACTTGATGTTTTCTTGCAGATCAGCGGTTTGAGTTTCCTTTTTGCTCAGCTCAGCCTATAAGAGACAAACATATAATGAGTTGGCAGTGCATATTTGAAGTACCAAGCACATAACAAGTTATGCACCTGATACTTGGGGGCTAATGCATATTTGCTCGTAATCAGAAATTTCTACAAGTCCCAAGTGCAATACAAGTATTACTTTTGGCACTTGGGGGCTAATGTATGCTTGCTCAAAGTGACATTATGAGTATTCTTCTAAAAGTCCCGGTGCATCTTCATCAGTTAAACCGGCCCTTGGGGACTACTAGAGTTAATATTTGGAATTGAACACAAGAGAGAAGCAGTTATGCAGTTACCTCATATCGCTCCTTCATTAGATTCACTAAACTGGCTTCAAAGTCGCGGCTTGTGTACAGGCGGTTTAAAAACCCAGAATGGATGTCTTGGGCGTTGAGGTGAGCATAGGTTGACAAATCTGTGTTCCATTTGCCTTTGCCCATAGCAGAAACCTCGTCCTTGGCACTATGCTTCGATAAAGCAACAGGATTGCCAGGAGCGGTGTGGCCGACGCCAGTAATCATAATATCATCTTCTTTATCATCAGCAGCCTTCACGGGAGTTGACGGTTTATCAGCAGCCTTAGCTGGGCTGGCCGACTTATCATCCGCGCGAGCCGGGCTAGTCGGTTTATCAGTGTGGCCTGTGGTGTCAACTTCTGTTTGTTCAACTATGAAGTTATAATCTTGAGGCGGTGGATCATCATGTGTAACATCAGTATTTGTTCTTTCCAGATCTGGAGTCTTCTCCGGTTCAATATCCACACTGTCATCAGACGGTTTATTTAACCGGGCCTTCTTACTGGGTCTAGGCTTGGCACTGAGAAGAACAAACATAAAGATCAGTACAGTATGCAAACATAACACATTAGGGATAAGATTAAAGCATAACCTACCCAGGGACCGTCTTGAGGGTTGGAAGTTGTGTGGCCGTTGACTCGCCAGAGGACGAATTAGGTGTTCCCTGATAATTTGAATCAGACAGATTAAGAGGCTGTCGAAAACAACCCGCCTTGGGGCAAGAAGTATCAGGAGTATTAAGAGACCTCTGACCGACGTTTCCGGACCGGAGTGTTCGGTAAACTGGCAGAGGTAACTACCTGACCACTGTGCCGGGTTGTGCGGCGGGCTTCGTGTTGCTGCGTCTTCAAAAGAAAGTTTGGGTCCAAGTGAACTAAGGGGTGAGAAAATTTTATTTTCCGGTTTGCTTGACGGATTTTCTGTGTTGGTAGAGGGTCTGAACCGGAAGAAATTATAATTACCTCTGCATCATCAGCCTGGCTGCCTTCAGCGTCATCCTGATAACAGTCGTTGTCAATAAGGTATATGAAAAAAAGAACCAAGAGAGTCAAGTTCTACCTCTGAGTCCGGATTAGCCAGATCCGCATCAACACTTGGTTCAGAAGATCCAGTGGTCCTCTTCTTGGCAGGTTTCTTGGTGACCTTGGTCTTCGGGCGAAGTGGTTTGGCCGGTTTATCCTGTGGTTTTTTCTTCCAGAATGGGTCATCGCCCTGTGAAAGATGGATAAAATGTTGAGACTATCTGAAAAGGGGTAAACTAAAACAAGAAAGTTGTGATTCTTACAGTTGGCGGTTTATTGGAGACGCAAAAAGGGCTTTACCCGGTCTGGCTACAGATAGCTTCCGGTTCATTCAGTATTTTCTTGATAGCCTCCGTAACTTCGGCTTCTGTTAGCTGAATGTCGATGTGTCGTTGAGGGTCTTTCAAATCCCCTGTGTACTCACACATTAAACCGGGGCGCCGGCTTAAGGGCAGAACGCTCCAAGATATCCAACAGCGAACAAAATCGACACCTGTCAAACCGTTTGCCATAAAGGCTCTGACCTTTGACAGTTGTGGTGCATAGTTGGACCATTCCTTGGCAGTCAGCCTTTGAGGGAAGGGATGAGTGTTGCTAAGCCAGTGGGGACGGTAACCCGGCAGAGGATTTTCATCAGTTGGAGATGTGTCTTTGCAGTAAAACCAAGTCTGATTCCAGTCCTTGGGGTGACTATGAAGCTTGGCATGAGGGAAGCTGACATCCTTCCTCTTTTGAATTGCCATTCCACCAAGCTCAGTGTTGGGTCCGTCTGTGAACTCTGTGCGACGGTTTAAATAAAAGAAATCCCTGAACAGTTCAACTGTGGGCTCCTCTTGAAGATAGGCCTCACAAAATACTTGGAAATTGCAAATATTGGACACAGAGTTTGGTCCAATATCTTGAGGGTTGAGTTGAAAGCTGGCCAGCACATCCCGGAAATTTTTTGAACCGGGAGGGCCAAAGCCTCGACCCAGATGGTCAGTAAATACAACTACTTCTCCATCCTTGGGTTCAGGAGGATTTTCCGGACCAGGGGCCCTCCAGTGGATGACTTCTTTCTTGGCTAAAGCTCCAGTTGTGACACATCTGTTTAATTGCTCTTCAGTAACCCGGGAAGGAACCTAGTTACACTCGTAAACTTGTTTGGCCATTTCAATGGGAAGCTGAAACATATTTATTGCCGGTTTAAGATTTATGATGGGCGAGCATAAAGCAATGCAAGATAAGCAGAAGCAGAGGTATATGCATATTGTTAAACCGGAGTTTGATATTACTAAACCGGAGTCTGACAGTGCAGAAGGTGCAAAGATCAATGAATCGGCGGTTTAAGAGGGGACTAATGATGCCTACCGGGTTATTGTTCTTTGACAAAGCTAAACCGCCTATATTGGTATGAAAGATACAGATCTAAAATACCTAAGTGAGGGAAAAACAAGTTTCACAAAGTGATATGATAATTTTAGATCTGCAGTGCGACAGAAAACTAGAATATACTCAGACCTAAACTTCAGGTACTTAAACGGTTCATCAGGTTCAGATGAGTTTTTCTGTATGAAAGGGATGCTCTAGTGGGGAAAAAGGGAGCTTTAACTACAAAGGCACCGGAAAATATCAGATCTAACTTGCCATTTGCGCTACTGAGAAGAACAGGGAAGAACAGTTCTAGAACTTTGAAGAACTCCGATGAGTACAAACCCTAATGATAAGATCTAGGGTGGAAGGAGAGAAGGCTTACCAGTATCAAAGGAACATCGGAGAGGTGTCGCGGCTTTCTGGTACGATCAGGGTGATGCAGCGGCCTTTGTCGGGGTAGATGCGAAGGTCGACGGCGGCGGCGGAGCTCCAACGTTCGGGCGACGCGAGGAAGAGGACGATGTGAAGGGGCACGAAGGAAAAAAATGAAAAGGACCCTTCGGCGTTATTTATAAGGTGAATGGATAAGTGACAGGCGCGAGAATCGAGGAGCCCAAAGCTGGATATGTGGCAGAGCTGTCGCCTCGATTGTCGGAGGCTCATTAATGAAGGTGAGAGATATACCATTTTTAATAACAGGTGACGTCATGGCGGTTTATCAAGATGCTGGAAGATGACGTCGTGGCGGTTTACAAGATTTATGTGAAGATGCTGAAAGAAGAATTTTTCTCAAGTTGAAGATTGACATGAACCAGTTCAAATCAATCTGGGGCCTAATGTTGGGGATATTACTACTGGGTATAAACCGGCCAGGAGAGGCCGGGTTATTCCCATAATGAGTTATTATACTTGAAGCCCACGAAGACAAAGATGGAGGCGCTTTATGAAGGCCCAGGGCCCAACGGCGGATTAAGGCCTGTAGACATAAACCGACATTGATATGTAAACTTGTGCTATAAGATAGAAAGAGTAGAGACCGAGCCGGACATGTTCATGAGCCGGCCTCGGGATCCTGTAAACCGACGGGCGTCAACCCATGTATATAAGGGGACGACCCGGCGGCGGTTTGGGGACGACGGACAACAACTCGAGAGCCAGGCATAGCGGATTCGCTCCCTGGTCATCGAAACCCTAGCAATTCCACAACAACTGGATTAGGCCTTTACCTTCACCGCAAGGGGCCGAACCAGTATAAACTCTCTGCGTCCCTTGTCCGCTTTAACCCCTTTAAGCTAACCCATCGCGATGGCTCCGCGACTAAGTCCTTTCTCTAGGACATCTGCCGTGACAAGACCATGATAGGTACCGTCCATACCAACATCAGTCCTGGGGGAGTTTTGTTTAATTATTTGCAATTTTTGATTTCAGGACTGGGAATCCCTATTACTGCCCCTCTCGTGCAAGGACGAGTGAATAAACACTCATCATGAGAATAACCCGCTTAGCATGGAAGATACCGACTACCTCCTGTCGCTCTATGAACAATCCAGGCACACAAAAAAGGATATTTATTTGAAGTTTTTAGAGGTGGCACATGCAAATTTACTTAGAACGGCAGGGTAATACCGCATATAGGTAGGTGTGGTGGACTCATCTGGACTAACTGGGGTTTAGGATTTTGATGCATAAGCAGTAATTCCACTTAGTACAGGCGAAGGCTAGCAAATAGGTTGGGAAGCGGCCAGCTAGAGAGCGAAAACGGTCATGAACATGCATTATGCATAATGAACATTGGATACTAGCATGAGTAGGATATGATCACCATGAACATAAACATCATAGAGGCTATGTTGTTTTGATTCAACTACATGCATGAACATGTGCCAAGTTAAGCCACTCGAACATTCGGAGGAGGATACCATATCATCATACTACATCACAATCATTTTAACGCAATGTTGACATCCAAGATAAATTATTATCCACTCCTAGCTACTTAAGCATGGCATGAGAAACTATAATCTCTAATTGTCATTGCAAACTTGTTTGATCATAATATGCTGAATCATGGATACTAGGTTAAACATATTTACAAAAATAGAACAAGTTGAGTTCATACTCGTTTCTCTCTGCCACAGCCAGTTCACCAAATATCGTCATTATTGCCTTTCACTTGCACGACCGAACGATTTGAAAATAATAATAGTGCAAGAGTGCCGTGGACTAAGCTGGAATCTGCAAACATTTTATTCAAAGGAGAAGACAAGGTAATTTGGGCTCTTTGTTAGATCAAAGATAATGCATAAGAGAGCCACTCAACATTTTCATCGTTGTCTTCTCCTTGGTATGACTCAATAATCAGAAAAGAAATTCAGAGAAACGCACTGAAATATTTTTGGAGTTTTTAGTTTTTCTGGAAGAAAGCAAATTAAAGAAGGAAAAACGAAAACGAGAAAAAACTATTTACTCGGGAGAGCTCCCAACAAGCAGAAGAAGAACAAGGAAATCTCTTTGGGTTTTCTTTTAATACTGCAACTAACTAAACTAGAAAGAAAAACCAAAAAGAAGCAAGCAACTTTTTTTGTGATTTTCTCAAAGTTTTTCAAACACACAAGAAGAAAGCGAGAAAATAAATCTAGCATGGATAATACAATGAAAAAGTGTGAACACCGACAAATGGAATGAAATGTGTGAACATGAAGGAAATGTCGGTGGGCATACATACTCCCCCAAGCTTAGGCTTTTGGCCTAACTTGGTAATCACCATCAGTAGCCTGCGTAGTAGTCGGAGTGATAGCTCACAGAAGCTCTAGGTGCAGCCTCCTCAGCCCGCCGAGAAGCTACAACCTCAGCGTTGTGCGCGCGGGCCTCGCTCTCAAGAACATAATATCTTCCCTTGCTATGATAATCAAAGAGAGCAGGAGCAGGCAAAAAGGTGTGCACCACAGAATGTTTGTTAAACAATAGGTTATAAATATAATTAGTAGCCTCGCCCTTGAGGAACTTATGGTGCTTCATGGCCTCAAAGTCTAAGTACTAGGTGGGTAGGATAGGGTCATTAGGCCAAGGTGATACGCCCAGCCCCCTCGCCAGACGTGAGGCATAAATTCCACCATAAAAGTCTCCACTACCGGTGTTGTGTTGAAGCCTACATGCAACAATTGTCCCAAGATTATAACATTTATTACCGGTGAGAGTTGTGTGTAAAAGACTCAAGTCAGGAGCACAAAGTGTGCTGCAGTCCTGCTTGCCGACGAAGCATTTGCCATTAAAGAGTGCAAAGTATTGGATTGATGGGAAATGAATGCTCTTTATTCTACCTTGTGTCACTCCTCTAGTCTCACCATAACAGAGGCTAGTCAAGAATGTTTCGTACTCATATCTAGGTGGTTCGTCCAGCGAGCCCCAAAATGGAATTTTGCAGTGGTAAGCAAATCTCTCTAGAGGTAAGGTAAATGGATTGTCATACAGTTTAAACGACACCCTAGACCCATGAGGATGAAATCTAAATTCCTTAGTAAATGATTCTGTGAGGCTGAGATGTTGGTTGCACTTATCTTCCATGTAGGGACTGAGTTCGGTGTTGTGAACATATTGCTCAAATTCTTCTTTAATACCTGCTCTCACCATAAAATTGTTGCATGGCCATAGGCAGGATTTGGTAGTTGCTTCCCGTATAGAACTTGCGCTTGGTTCAACATAAGATCGACGCACTTAGCCGCTACTAGATGATGCCTCCGAAGACCTCCTCCTCGAAGAAATTCTAAAGAAACTCATCTTATTCCTGTGAACAAAATTCTGAAATTTTTAGTCCACAAATTTTTTTCTCAACAAAACTTCACAAGATTGATAGCAACCACTTATAAGCATGTAGAGAGGATATATTGAGCATTCAAACTACTTAGAACTCTAAGAATTCAACATGCAAGCTCATCTACAACAGCACCAAGAGTAGCTAATTATTCAAAATATAAACCACTAAAGCAAAAACTAATTGGACCAATGGAGGAGTCACATACCAAGTAGCAATCCCCCAAAACAGTTTCGAAAATGGAGCTTCGAGCAAAGAGATAGAAATCCACGGGTTTGAGAGCAAGAACACGAGGGAGAGAGCAATGGTGAATTTTTTCTGGAGGTAGGTGATGACATGGGCTAAAGAGATAAGTGAGAGGGCCCACGTGGGGGCCACAACCCACCAGGGTGCGCCCAGGTGGGTTGTGCCCACCCAGTGCACCCCCCTCTGATGTTATTTGCACCAAAAATTCTTAAATATTCAGAAAAAAATCGTATTAAATTTTCAGGGCATTCTGAGAACTTTTATTTTTGGGTCATTTTTTTATTGCATGGAAAATCTAGAAAACAGGATAAACATGGCATTTTATTTTATTTAACTAAGAAAAACAGAAAATAAAAGGTAGGGACAGAAGGTGGTGCTTACTAAATTCATCAACTTCATACCTCCCAAAAGTGATCAATTAATAAGGTTGATCAAGTCTTATTAATAACCACCTTCGATTAGCATGAAACCGAAGAACTTTCGTAAAACACTAAGTTACCTCAACGGGGATATGCATATCCCCAACAATAAGCATTTCATATTTCTTTTTGGCAGTAGGTAGAGGTAGTTGAAAACTTCCAATAGTGAGTGTCAGAGATTTTTCAATAACATTTATACCATTCACTTGGAATTGTTTCTTCGGAAAGTGCACCGTATGCTCATTACCATTGATATGAAAGTGACCTTGATTTTATTGCAATCTATAACAGCCCCTGCAGTATTAAAAAAGGGTATACCAAGGATACTCGACATGTTGTCGTCCTCGGGCATCTCAAGTATAAGAAAGTCAGTTAAGATAGTAACATTTGCAACAACAACGGGCACATCCTCACAAATACCGATAGGTATGGCAGTTGATTTATCAGCCATTTGCAAAGATATTTCAGTAGGTGTGAGTTTATTCAAATCAAGTCTTTTATATAAGGAGAAAGGCATAACACTAACTCCAGCTCCTAAATCACACAAAGCAGTTTTGACATAGTTTCTTTTGATGGAGCAGGGAATAGTTGGTATTCCCGGATCTCCAAGTTTTTTAGATACTCCATCTTTAAAAGAATAATTAGAAAGCATGGTGGAGATTTCAGCTTCCGGTATTTTTCTCTTATTGGTGATGATGTCTTTCATATATTTTGCATAAGGGGCCATCTTTAATATATCAGTCAAGCGAGTGTGCAAAAAGACTGGCCTAAGCATCTCAGCAAAATGTTCAAATTCTTCATCATCTTTCTTCTTAGTTGGTTTAGGTGGAAAGGGCATAGGTTTTTGAACCCATGGTTCTCTTTCCCTTCCATGTTTTCTAGCAACAAAGTCTCTTTTATCATATCTTTTATTCTTGGGTTGTGGGTTATCAAGATCAACAGCTGGTTCTATTTCAACATCATTATCTGGTTCTTTATTGTTTGGTTGAGTGTCTTCATGAACATGATCATTATCTTTTTCATTATCACTAGGTGAATGTTCATTACGAGATTGAGTTTCAGCATCAGAAATAGAAACATCATTATCATTATCAGGAGGTTTTTCTACTTCAGGTTCACTAGAAGCATGCAAAGTCCTATCATTTTTCTTCACTACAAAAAAAAGACACATCCGTGACATTTTGGGCCAAACGAATTTTTTTTGTCATGCTTATGACACTTCTACGATGATAATTGTGGCAAAACCCGGTATCATCATAGACGTGGTGGGCTCCTACTTCTATGACAAAAAATCATGACAGAAAATGGGCTTTTCGTCCTGGGCGGGCCGGGGACGCACCTGCATGACATTCTTTGGGCCGTCCATGATGAAAAAAATCATGGTAGAACCGAGGGCGAGGAAAATTTCGGGGAGTTCCCGGTTACGGTGGGTGGTCGGGGCCGAGCGATGCACGGAGGGATTGCGCGTTTCTCTCGTACACGTACGCGTGTGTGTGTGCGGGGCATTGGGCTCTAACTGAACCCGAGCGAGGCATTCGCTTACTGAACCCGAGCGATTGCACTAGCTACGTTACTGAACCCGAGCGATCGATCCCTTGGTTGTTAACTGAACCCGAGCGATTCCTTCGCTACTGCTGCTAACTGAACCCGAGCGATCGATCGCTGCTGCTGCTGCTTACTGAAGCCGATCGAACCTGCTGCCTCTTGATGAACAGTGAATGTGGGGGTTGGTTGCACGAGTCGAGACGTACGTGGTTGGGGTTGGATGAACAGTTCCCGGTGGGGGTTGGCTGAACAGGACCCCGTGGTAGTAGAGGCCGTTGCCGCTGGATGAACAGGACCCCGATCGAGGAGCTAGTGGGGGTGGATGAACAGTAGCCAGTGGAGGGACCCCATGGAGGGCTGGTTGAACAGGACCCCGTGGAGGGCTGGTTGAACAGTAGCCGGTGGAGGCTGGATGAACAGGACTCCGTGGAGGGCTGGTTGAACAGTAGCCAGTGGAGGCTGGATGAACAGGACCCCGTGGATGAACAATAGCTGGTGGAGCCAGGAGGAAGTCGACGATGGATGAACAGTAGCAGGTGGAGGCTAGAGGAAGTCGACGGTGGATGAACAGTAGCCCCGTGGCGTCCCATTTTGGGGTACGCCACACCCCTCCCGATGAACAGGACCCCCGTTTCGACCGTAGCGCTCCAACACAAGTCTGTTTCCTCCGTTTTGCGGTATGCCACACCCCTCCTGATCAACAGGACCCTGTTTCGACCATAGGCACTCGAACAGAAGTTCGTTTCCTCCGTTTTGCGGTACGCCAGATCCTTCCCGATGAACAAGACCCCGTTTCGATCATACGTGGTCGAACAGAAAGGCCGTTTCCTCCGTTCTGCGGTAAGCCAGACCTTGTTTCGGCTATTCCGTCCAAGCCGGTTGGCTCCCGATCAACAGGACACTGTTGCTGCCGTCCGCTGTCTCTCCATGTACATGAGCCCTGGCCGTACGTATGCGCGAGTATGCGGTCGAGACCCCGCCCGTATGTACGTACGTGGCCATATTTTTTGCGATCGGGCTGTACGTACGTGTACACAGTTTAGAAGGGACTGCCTGAACTGCTACGTTGGGGGCTCTACTACTACACGTGCCACTACTTGCTCGGCCACGGTTCATCGTTGCAGAGAGACTGATCGACTAGATAGACAACGCTACGTACGCTTCGATCGGGTGGGTCCCAACTGTCAGGGAGGATAAGGACAAACTTTCATGCATGCAAAGATATAGCTGATGGGTCCCGGCTGTCAGGGGAGGAATCATTTTTATTTTGCGAGTAATAAGGAGGCACTTCCTTGTGTTCGAAGATGTAGTTGGTGGGTCCAGCTGTCAGCCTCACAGCCTAAAGTCCTCTTCCGATGGCTGTCATTCGTTGACCACGTTGACCACGCCGCGTCGAGAGTTCCAAGGCGGTGGATGACGGCGAGGCCTAGGAAGGGAACGACGCGGAGCCGAGGAAGACGCGGCAGTGGATGCCCAAACAGAGGGGAGAACGAGGGTTGACTGCTTCGGCTGCGGTGTGAGGATGCCGTCGCCGGAGAATAACAGGAGTTGTGGGTGAGTAGAGGGATGGCATGGCCAGCGGTGGTAGCACAGCCGGCCACGGGAGGCAGTAGAAGGCGGTCCAGCCAGCGCTGGTTTCGGCGGCTGGAGCAAGAAGATCAGAGATTGAAGAAGCAGTGCGGGCGTTGGATGTTAATCCAACGGTCGCTGCTGCTAGAATCGTTTGTTGACTAGGTTAACAAAGCCCTGCGTATGTGTCAACTTAGTAGGCCCACAAGTCAGCCTCCGAATCAGGCGGGTCCGAGCTAGCAGGGGGAGGAATCATTTTTCTTGCGCATAATAAGGAGTCACTTCCTTCAGTGCAAAGATGTAGCTCGTGGGTCCCAGCTGTCATGGGGGGACTTTTTTTCGCGTAATAAGAATGAACATCCTGGCGTGCGAAAATTGTAGCTGGTGGGTCCAACCTGTCAGGGGGAGGAATCGTTTATTCCCTCATAATAAGGAGGCACTAGCTTGCGTGCGAAGATGTAGCTGGTGGTTCCCAGCTGTCAGACTGTCAACGTACTCCATGTTGGCTCTCGTTGTTGATCACGCATCGTCGAGCGGTCCATGGCGGTGGACGACGGCGAGGCCTAAGATGGGAACGATCTGGAGTCGTGGAACAAGGGGCACTGGAGTCCCTGGCGGATGGGAGTACGAGGGACTGGTTCGGCTGCCAGGTGAGGCTGCCTTCGCCGGAGAATAACAGAAGGTGTGGAAGAGTACAGGTATGACCTGGCCACCGTTGGGAGTAGGGTGGGGGGGGTGTGGCCTGCGCGACAGCACAGTCGGTCACGGGAGGCACACGCAGGCGCTCCAGCCGGTGATGGTTTTGACGGCTGGAGCAAGAGCAACTAGACCAGAGCTTGAAGAAGCAGGATCGCCATTGGATATCAATCCAACGACTACAGATGTCAGAATAATTTGTTGAATTTTTGTTTTAGACCATAAAATCATTTTGTTCACTAAATGGACAACACCTTTCGCAGGCTTCGTCTAGTGGGCAAGCAAAGTCAGCTTCGAAAGCTGTGGCGGAATGCAGCCCATTTATTTATGTTTTACAGCCCATTTCATTTTGTTTGCCAATACATCTATTTCCTAGGCTTTGACTCAAAAAATAATCTATTTCCTGGGCTGGGTAAAAATAATAATGCCAATTTACTATTTATGATAATTTACAGCGCATTTGATTATTTATTCGAATACACCTATTTACTGGGCTGGGTGAAAAATAATATTGTGTACATGAAGCCCATTTATCATTTCTGATAATTTACAAGCCATTTGATTTTAGTAGAAATGGACCCATTTTCTGGGATGGGTGAAAAAACAATGATGGTCCGGACTAAGCATTTCGTATAAAAAATAATATTGAGATAGGAATATTATAAAAAAATTAAGTTGGGCTTGGTAATCTTATTATATAAAGAATGAACTGAGCTGTGCATTTTATTAAAAGAAACATAGGCTAAGCTGTGCTTATTTTAGGATCTTATGTACAACTATCGGCCCAGTTGCATTGCTGATGTTCAACAAAAAAGCCCTGTGTAGTACAGTACAACTTTACATGGCTACTCAGACCACATTCAATGACGCCTGAAAAGGCCCAAACAAGGCTTCTGTACAACTTTTTGAAGTCGCTGACCTCAATTAATAACTTAAGAAAAAAGTTAGAGTATAGTGAAACCTAATTAAAAGCTGTCACGAGCGAAGAAATAATTCAACGGTCCCACTTGTGTGTGTGTGTGAGAGAGAGAGAGAGAGAGACCCATTGATCGATGCTCGTAAATACATCTTTCAGCCATATGCATTGCTGATGCTCAGTAAAAACTTACATAGTTGACACAATCATATAGAACAACATAGCACACTGAACTTGCATACAAAAATTTCACACAGGCAGCACAATTAGGGTGGAAGCAGTGGATCCCTACGGGTAGGGCTATGTTGAAACCAACGAACTCATACATAACCGTTCATCGTCTTTATCAATGACAGGGAAATATCTTGAATGTTGTGCAAATAAAAAAGACAGACAACACAATAAATTCTGCTAGCACATTAAGTTAACGTACACCCCTTTCTAAAAAATGTTCAGGTACAAAAATAGAACAGGTCACAATCAAATGTACTGGCACATCAGTGCTTCACACTGATAGCTTGGATTTAACTAGTATCTGAGAAGATTCAGTTGTTACCTCAAATTAGAGCACATCCAGGCAGCCAACCCTGCCTCTTCTCCCAAAGAAGCAGTGGCCTCCGCCGCGCGATGGAGTTGGCCCTGTGCCATCCATCGTTCTGAGCAACACGGGGAAAGTCTGACATTGACTCCTATAATGGACGTCGTCGACGGACCCTGGCACCAGCGGCGGCGACAGGACTTCGATTGATGGATTGACCACTTCTTTGACATGCACGAACACTCGATACAGGTGCATCCCTAACGTGGTCCCGGCGGCCTTGGTGGTGACGAATAGTACAACCCCGGTTCCTGCACCGGTATCTCAACACTAATCACCTTCGGTATGGTGGATGACTTCTTCATCCATGCCATAACCGTCAGAGCCTAGCTGTCTGGAGAAACCAACATACTTACGAGCTCACCTCCTAGGTCGTTGATAAGCTCATTCATGGACTCGCTGTTCCAAGAACGTCGAGGCATGCCGTGGAAGGTAAGCTTTGTTAAAAACTCAAGCTCAGAGGGCACCGAGCCCCATCCTGGGTGCCACCGATCAAAGCTCACCAGCGCGCCATCGCAGAACAAACGCCGAGAAGATTAGAACACACGACTGCAGTCGAAAGTTGTCCGGAACCTGACGAAGAAATCAGCCGGTGGCGGACAGACTTCGACGAGCAAGTCACTTATTTGGATGCCGTGCACAATGCCAAGAGCTTTGACAAGGTCGTTCGGTGAGACGGGAGACCGGTCGCCGTTGATGGTTACCATCAACACTTTGCCAGCAAACTGGTCGTCAAGCACCGCCATGCCACTGTTGAGCGACAGCACGCAGCGCCCGAAGGCAGGACGGACCTCAGGATTTCCCGCTCGAAGATCTGCGTTGACTGACGACATGATAGCTAGTGCGCTTGAGTACAGGGAGTAGAGGAGGGGGATTTGGGGGAACTGGAGTAAGAATCGAGATTCCAGAGGTGGGGGAGGGGCGGGAGATCGGGGATGAAAACGTAGCATGAATTTCGAACACGCGCCAATATGCTCTCGGCGCGCAAGCACACGAAAACACCGGTGGCGCCCACATGTCGGCCTAAGAGTCCTTTTTCTTTCTTTTTTTTGAGCGCCCGGCCTGAGAGTCATAATTGACCTGTTTGGCATTGCGTTACTAGTTAGCCCATATTCAACGACACCTCACTGGCCCAAACAAGTGTACATCATCGAAAAGACACTGAGCTCAAATTATATAACTTGCAAAAAGGAGATATACTCTGAACACTAGAGAATGGTGATGCCCTCATTTAGCCCACCAGCAGTTCGAGACAATAAACAGTTCGAAACAATGATATATACAACATTCAAACACTGACTAGTGACTACTACTGACATAAACAGCAAGACATGATAGTTCATAAGAAGTCTTGCTACACCACAAAAACGCACCCATATACAGTGCTCAGACTCTCATGATCCAGGCGAGAATGACATTCTAAATAGAGGCAACTATTACATAGTAAGAGTGACATAGACGAGGATGACCAAATGACAAGGAGTATGCATACAAAAGAGAGAACTACCCATCCAGAACAGGCATCAAAGACAACAAGTCATTCGAAGAGGGATGATCCAACACCATCATAATTTGCAGCCCCGCTTCAGCCACCAGTGATTCGGAGACACCAGAACTCCACCCTTTCGACGCAACAGCCCAATTACCTATCAACCTAAAGGCTTGAACCACATCACTGCCTGTCGGACTTGAGACATCCAAGGATCAAAGTTAATCCAGATGACTTTGTCATTCTCACCTTCTTTTGGCTGCAGGCTGTATCGTTGACAATTAGGGGAGTCTACTCCCGAAGTCCTAGGGCTCGCCGTGTAGGCACAGTTTTCCCTAGCAAACAAAGCCTCTCTGCCATCAAGGTCCTTGCCAACGGTGATCTCCTGGTTAATCGGATAATTGAGTGCGAGAAACAGAGAGTGTGAACCAAGGCTGTTTACCTGCCTCCAACTCAAAAATCCTGAAGGCTCCAACAAGCTGGTATCCTGCTCATAGACGTAACAGCCACTGTCCGGATACTCACGTATTTCACGGTGCTTGTACACAGTGGGGTTTTTGCAATATAACTCTTCCGTCTCATGTGTGCGAATGATCATCAGTCTTTTGCTGTCGTCTGATCGAGCGAGGAACCAGTTGTGCTTCCCTGTTTTTGGCAAAGGTGGTGTGATTACAAAGGGCAGTAACTGTAGGGACACTGCATCATATCAAAAAGGACATGCATTGTTAATGTAAGATCAGCATTGTTCAGAGTATGAGTAGGATAATGCAAGAAACAACATTGATCTCTCCCTGTTGGAACTGAGAGTAAAATACAGGGAAATGTATACTGGGTTCGAAAATATACAAGTGCCATGCATGGTTATACTCATGTTATCTCACAATCAATTCTTCACAGGAAACTACCATGTCATGCATGTTATGTAATCATGTTCTGCCCTCACAAACAAATTCTTCAAGGAAACTAACAGACCATGCATTGTTATATACTCATGTTTTGTGGGCAAAATTCTTGTGAGGATATTATTCTAGCCATTGATTGCTGAAGGGCGAATATAGGTATGTACACATGGGAAGCATTACAGGATTTCCCTACTTCCAAATATAGAGTTCTCCGTATGCACATTTACTTCCCTAATGTATGGTTAGATGAAACCAACAGTGTGATGTATGTTTCTACATCATGAAAATGAGGAAACTAACATGGCTATTGATACACACTCATATTTAGTAGTATATAGATTACAATAAAGTAAGGAGAATATCCATATCTTCCTAACCGTTTGATTATTCAAGGGTACAAATTGGCTGAAATGACATGGTCACAATCGCATGAATTAACTCATTCCAAATAAAGCTGATTTATGGCGTCTCTAATACATTGCCATAGTTCTACTCAAATTGTGCTCAAACAGGGATATGCCAATCATCACAAAAAGTTCAAACAGTGTCATGCCGTTATCATTAACATCAGACGAAAACAACTTACACGCGCCATCCTAGCAATACATGGTGCCATCTGCTTTGTCGATCGTGTAGATGATGCCATTGTGTTCAATAGCATCACAGAAGCGTGTATCAGCTTTGATGATCCACTGCGAGCTGGGTCGTCTCCAGCTAAAGAAGGCATCGGCGTAAAGATAGGCGACTCCGCGGTCGAACAAGGCAATTAGCTTGAAGTCTACGTAATCCGCATGTCGTGTGGGCACTTGGCAGATTACAATCTTCTGCAAAACAAGGTTCGTCCAACTGACGTGGTAATCTAGATGACTTGGACCGCGACGGTAAAACCCTATATAATCCAACGGAGGAAGGATAATCTCATGGGAGGTCTGGAAGTTCACGAGCACCAACTTTCTCCCGTCTTCTCTGATGGCAGCCATCCAGTGGGAGTTCATGCTGACCCAGTACATACCTGCCAAGAAGTTTCGGGTGATGGTGATCAGATCGAAGTCGAGGGAAATGATGTACGGCGACCCACTACATACCTGCAAAGAAATTTCGGCTAATGGAGGTCGGATTGAAGTCGAGGGGCATCATATACGCCTCCGTATCATGGTGGGAAAATCTCGCAATACCAGATAGCAACAAGCAGGGTGTCTTGAAAAGCTTAGGCCTCGCTTCGACGATGGTCGTGTGCATGTCCCTCGAGCATGCAGCCAGCCGCACGGCGCTCAACATATCCATACACGAACAACAGAGGTCAAGGATGTCACTGGGGAGATTTCTCCAATCGTGGCTCATATGGATGCTGCGCGGTTCGCGTTCGGCCATTGTGGAGTTAGGAAGGTGGGGTATTTGGGGGCTTGATTTATGGGGTAGAAGGCTCTCGGTGCTGGAGCGGCTAGCGAGGGAATAGTGGTACTGGGGGAGGCGAGCGAGGCGAGGGTACGCGGGGGCAAAGTGAGATGATGAAGAATGACCTCAGGATCTCCAGCGAGACAGAGATGGAGATGGATTGGTGCTAGGCGGGGAGAGGGAGACGAGGCGAGGCATGCTATACAGCGGCCGTGACAGTGACTGCACAGTGCACAAGGTGAGGCTTACTTTGGTAACCCGAACACGCCGCCTGGACTCGTGTCACCTCGGGCGCAGGGTCTTGTCACTTCACTATGAGGACCGGATGAATAATATTTTGACCATCAAGTGTACCATAGTTGTACTACTACTAGTAGTAACATACAGAGTAGTACTATATAGCGGAAATAGGTCTCCCGTGCTAGCATGCCTCTGGGTTCATTTCATCCTCCAGGTAGCATCCATATTGCGAGCAGAACCAAATTCTCGTGCATGCGGAAGCGCGAAGAAGGGCTTTTTCTTTTTTTTAGGATAACCGCATATATTCCTTAACCAGAAAAGGTTGTGTCTCGCAGGCACGCGCCAATATCAATCCGAACCAGCTACAACATATTTTTTTGTGTGCAAAGAGATGGATATGTTTGTATATCTGTTTGTCCACCCAAGTGGGTTTTGCGTAGATCCCACCTGTCAGGAGGGGTGCAGAAATAAAAAGTAATCATTAAATGTTTCGCCACGGTGATTCGAAAGAGTGACCTCAACTAACCAGTGGCACATGTAGCGATGGAAGGATGGGCACGTACACGGACATGAAGCACTCCTCAGTACGCTACCCGCATAGCCTTTTCGTTTTGCAGGTTGGTCTACCTAGCCGTCTAATCAACTGCCTGCATGCCACTTCTCCCATTTACTTCTCCATCGGGAACCAATTTTCCTCGGCTTCTTCACCTCTCCTTCATTTGCATTCAAACCCCACTGGACTGGATCACATCCTCCTTGAGTAATTCCCAAGCCCCTTTAAATAATCATCTTCTTCAGTTAGACTAGCCATCTTAATCCTAATTCTCCAAACCATTGCCTTCCGGTCCAGCGGTTCCAAATGGCGAAAGAGATCCCTATGCAGGTTTTTATCGTCAAACATGTCCTCGTCGAAGGCTCGTTGAGCATAGTTGCCACCATCACCGACCACCCAAGGGTTGTTCGGGAGTGGATCAACAATGTATCCAACTCCCTCCAAAAGGTGGAGATGAAGGTCATCGGTCTCGACGTAGAGTACACGGAGCGTGCCATTGGGAAGATCCAACGCGCCGCCGTCCTTCAGCTGTGCCTCGAAGATGAAGTTTTGGTGTATCACATCATACACATGCCCTCCATACCAAGTGAGCTCCACGATTTCATGTCTCGGGAGGACATATCACTAGTAGAAAACAGGGCTTTGGTCTAGGCCAGCCCAGCCCATTAGTCCCAGTTCAGTTAGGAACCGGGAAACATGGGGGCATACGTCCCGGTTCGTGCGCCCAGGGGGCCGGCCGGGGCTCGTGGGGCATTGGTCCCGGTTCCAGACACGAACCGGGACCAATGGGCCTCGCTCCTGGCCCGCATCCATTGGTCCCGGTTCGTGGCTGGAACCGGGACCAAAGGGTGGCCTTTAGTCCCGGTTCCAACCACGAACTGGGACCAATGTTGTGCCTATATATATACCCCTCACCCGCGAGCAGAGCACTCCACTGCTCTGTTTTTTTTGGCCGGCGAGGGGAGGGGTTTGTGGTGCTCTAGCTCACCTCCTATGCACATGAGGTGTTTGATGAAATGCCCGAGCCACACTTAACCTTTCTCCTCTCGAAGCTCCTTGTCCAAACTCCATTTTCCTCAAGATTTGTGTAGGTTTAGCGGTCCCTCACGTACCGTCCCCGTCTTCACCGCCGTCGATCGCCCGCGCCGATCTCGTCGCCGGCATAACCGTGGTGAGCCTCTTGTTCTTATCTTCTTTCTAAAAGAAAAAAATTCTTACTTGTATGATTTAGATAGATACTTGTCTAATTTTCTTACTTTTATTATTGTTTGTTATTATATAGTGCGATGGTTTTGGTATCCGCCCCCGTCGGCCCTCGTCCTGTCTATGATTCGGATGTGGTATATATTATATTTTATAACTATTTGGTTCATTTATTGTTTATGACAATTATGCCGACCAACGTGACATAGATTTTTTATCTAGGAGGTATGTGAACCGGAAATTCCAACCGACCCTATTGTCGAGAGGTTAAATTTAGTTGAAGAAGAAAACAATTACTTGAAGGAAAAATTGAAAAAAAATTGAGGAGGAGAAGATGATATTGGAGTTGCATGTTGTGGATGTCGTCGATGATCACAAGATCAAGATGGATGCAATGCGCTTCAAGATTAGAAAGTATAGAAAATATGTCATTCATACCGAGGCTTGGTATCATTATGCCGTTGGATCAATTGTTACCTCCGCCTCCTCCTCCGGCGAGTCAGGGCACTCCGCCTCCTCCTCCGCCGCCTCCTCTGGCGAGTGATCAGGGCACTCCGCCTCCTTCTCCGGCTGCTCCGGCGTGTGGCGGCACTCCGCCTCCTTCTCCAGCTGCTCCGGCGCGTGGCGGCACTCCGCCTCCTTCTCCGCCTGCGCCGGCACGTCCGAGCAGCCCGCCTCCTTCTCCGCCTCGTCAACAACAGCGGAAGACAGCCACCGCCGCTCCGGCTGCTCTGGCGCGTCGTAGCACTCCGCCTCCTTCTCCGCCTCGTAAGCAACGAAGGAAGACAGCCGCAGCCGCTCCGGCTGCTCCGGCGTCTAGCAGTATAGCCAGAGGCGGGAGGCAATACAAATTCGGTCCATCTCTCAAGCCTCTAGAGAAGTTACCATACGAGATGACCGAGGGGGAAAACGCGGAGATCTGTCAAGCCCAAGTGAAGGACTTTTTTGCAAAGAAAAATCCACCTCCGGAGGAGAAGATGGATCCGGTGAAATTGAAGCGCACTTTGAAGAACCTGAAGCGACCACCACCGCCTCCGCCGGATGACAACCATGTCCGCGCTCTGAAAAAGGCAGTGGAAGGAGCGCGCCGGTCGGGAACTACTTCAAGTGACAAAAGGTTACAAGAACGAAGAAGAGGGAACAAAATTCCCCAGCTCGGCGAACAGGCAAACCAATCGTGCCCCCCGCTCAAGGTGTCTAGCGATATCGTCGCAATTCCGCCGGGGATGGTGCCCGGCCTGGTGATTACCTACCCGACGATGCACATTTTGATATAATGGAGGTGGACGAACACAAATACCAGTACGGGAAGCCTCTCGTCAGACCTGGTGATCCTCCTCTAACAACGATGATGCGAAGATTCCATAAGTGGTACATGGACACCTGCAAGTCTGGGAAGGATATTTTGACGCTGAGAGTTAAAGAGGAGCATGACCTCGTTGGAATTGATCTGTTGTCTGTTCCATTTGAGGAGTTCTTCCAGTTTTTCAATCAAAAGGACCTCGATAAAATAATCATCACTTGCTACTGTCTGTAAGTCTCTATATATAGCTCAGCTCTTTCATTGCATGTATATATAATTATCCTCACTATATTATGCAGATTGAAGATCGTCGAATGCAGAAATGCACAAATCTATGATATTGGGTTCATTAACACAAATCTCATAGATGAATGGACGGTTACATATAATGCGAAAGAAACCGAGGCCAACTTGCTACAATCGTTGCTTAAAAATGAAAACAAAGATAAAATACTCTTTCCTTACAACTTCAAGTGAGTGTTACTGTCTTCTGCATATTCGGTTTCCCTTATTACTCGAGGTTATAGTAATGTAATTGATGAGTTATGCATGCATGCGCAGCTTCCACTTTATTCTCCTAGAGATTAAGCTTGAGCAGGGACTAGTAACCGTCTTAGACTCAAGACGAAAAGATCCCAAGGAGTATGCGGCCATGACTGAAATGCTCCAGAAGTAAGTTCAATCGATCATTATCGCACCATACTGGCAACTTTGGTCATTTCCTGATATCAAGTAATTATTTTCTTTGCCTCACAGGGTTTGGAAAGTGTTCACCACAGAAGCTCCAGGACCGCCGGGGGAGCTGCGATTTACACACCCAAAAGTAAGTACTACTAGCTAGTTCCGCGCATCTCCCATTGATTCTAGCTAGTTTCATCAATACCATTTATAATGCTTGATTATCAGTTTGATTGACCTTTATTTCTCGTAAAGTGGTTGTGGCAGGAAGGCGGGAATAATTTTTGTGGATACTACGTTTGTGAGTACATCTACAACGCGACGACCTCTAAGCGGGGCTACTCTGAAAAACAATATGAAGTGCGTAAGCAATAATATTCACAATTTTATTTTATTACCATCATTTGTGTTGAGTTTCATTCATATATATGTATTGACCCCCTTCTTCAAATTAGATTTGGCAGATGCGGGATGAACTCCTACCACAAGATCTTATAAAAGCAATTCAAGAGGAATTGGCGGGATTCTTTCTTGACCACGTCATCAATCCAGCCGGAGAATACCATGTGGAACTTGACATCAAATGTTAGGGATTGTTAGAGATCTTATATTGTATATATGTAGCTAGTAGCGTCGGATAGATATACGAAAACTTGTTGTTCGACCAATCTCTCGGAGAAGGAGGAGGTCGATCACTTCTCTCTGTATATGTTCATGACGATCTTGTGTACTTAATGGTTTCCTTCATTTGCTTACTAGCTAGCGTGTCGAGTCCTCTCTATACATATAGTACGTAGCATCGACCAAGCACGGAGATAAGAGAGGACACTTCTCTCTAGCTATTAGCTAGGTAACACAATATATGAAACCCCTAAATTAACCCTACAAAACCCCCAACCCCCCCCCCTTTCAAAAAAAAAACAAAAACCCCAGCTCCTGAGCTGCTGACACGTGGATGATCTTTGGTCCCGGTTGGTGTTACCAACCGGGACTAAAGGCCCTCCTCTCTGGGCTCGCCGCAGCGGCCACGTGGAGCCCCATCTGTCTCGGTTCGTATAAGAACCGGGACTAAAGGTGTTGGGCTTTAGTCCCGACCCTTTAGTCCCGGTTCCCGAACCGGGACAAATGGGCCTTATGAACCGGGACAAATGGGCCTTTTTCTACTAGTGTATACTTCTGTGGGGTAGCCATAGAAGGGGACAAAAAGAAGCTGGCGTTGTACAACCTTGACTTGAAAAACATCACTGACCTACAAACCAGAATTCCTATAGAGGATTGTGATAAAAAAACACCATCCCTGTTCGACGTAGCAAATTCTGTGCTCGGAACAAATCTTGAGAAGGGTGACGAGACCCTGGGATTAAGGTCGTCTGGATGGGAGAATTATCCCTTGACCTACGAGCGGATAAAATATGCTGCCCTCGATGCCCGTGTGAGTTTCGAGATAGCTACAAGGTCGAAAGAGCTTGTTGCGAAGCCGTCTCCCACAGAAAATGAGAAGAAGAAGAAGAAGAAGAAGAAGAAGAAGAAGAAGAAGAAGCTGCACCAGCAGCAGGGCATTATAGATGGATGAACTATTTCCCCTCTTGTAAAAATTATATTTCCTCTCTGTGTACATTGATATAGATGAACTATTTCGCTGGTGTGGATGTCTTTGGAACAAGTGTACTCTGTGTACATTGATATAGGTCCGCTTGACTATAATGAACTATTTATCCGCCTAGTTTTCTCTACTACTACTTGCAGTGAGCGGTATGCAATGCATGTGTCATGTCTACCGCGGCCGTCTACCGCAATGCATGTGTCAGTAGACATGACAGCTTGTCCATGGAAGTTGAACCACGGCGACCATCACGTTTCTACCACTACCACATGCGATTCCCACGACGCCGCTCCAACCCATGCCACCACGTCCCCCGACGTGCGCCTCACCCCTCTCGGCCCCACCGCTCCTCTGCCTTTGTGTGCATGACATGTGGGACAGCTGAACTGCAGCAACCATCAAGTTTCTACCACAGCCACACGCGATTGGACGCGGCTTGCATGCTCTGCTCCTGGCTCCGATCCATACTCCCGCACCATCCAATTTTCATCCAGCGGCTGTGACACATTTCGTCCCGGGCATCACTCCTCAGCCTCAAATATAATAAAAAAAAAAAAAGGCCCATCTTTGCCTTCTACTTCTGTAATACAGGTAGTACCCGTCGGTGTGGCCATCTACGCCTTGTAACACCTCAAACGTCCAGCTGTGGCACCCTCGCCACGGCCAGGCCACCACCTACTGGTTCATCTCGAACGAGGGAGTTGCGAACAACGCCGCGACAACGGCCAGCTGGGCATCTCGAACCACACCGATGCCGATTCCCCGTAGCCGACCTACGCTGGCCCATGGCCGCATGCTGTCGAGCCACGTGTCAACGTACGACGGCAGGAATGGCTCCAGGCTCGCTGGCTCAACTACGTCGAGTACATCACGTTCGCAAACCGGTATCCGTTGAGCAGGTTGCTCCCGCCCACGAGCACATGCCTATATGTATCCAGCATTCTAGCCTCGCCGCTGAGTGGTACATCCTCGGGACGGTGCAAGCAGTCGGAATCTCGAGCCCAAGTCGAGCTATGTGCCCCGGGTAGATCACTGGCTCCCGCCCGAGCTTATCCGGAGCGCGAGCTAGTAAACGTCGTGCGGCACGTCACAACAGACAAGCACCTTGACATGCGTCGGCTGGGCAGAGACTTTTCTTGGCCACAAGCTCCATGGTCTCATCCGAGATCGGTGTGGTACTGCAGTCGAACATGCGGGTAAAATACTATGGGAGCAGCTGCATGTGCATGGCCCAGACGCTGATGTTGGCGTGGAGGAGGTGCTACTCACTGGCGGCGCAGCGTGCTACATGGGTTAGGCAGGCATCTGTTGCCACACTCGGAGGACGAGCAGGAAAGGAAAGGGTCTTGCATGCATGTACAGATTCATGCAGGAAATTATTTCCTGGAAATACGGCCTTTGTTTACCTTTTTTTGAGGCTATAGATGACCCACATGAGGAAATCTATTACAGTATAACTGTTGGATGAAAATTAGTGGTGCGGGAGTACGGATCGGAGCATGGGAGGGGAGCAGGCAAGCCTCGTCCCACTCGATTCCCACGACACCGCTCGAACCCATGACACCACACGTCCGCCGACCTGCGACTCACCCCTCTCGGTCCCACCGCCCCTCTGCTTTTATGAGAATGACATGCGGGCCAGCCGCATTTAGGGTCCACATATCATTCACTCAAAGGCAGGTGCAATAGCCGCTAAAGCTCGGTCCCGTGTCCCCCGAGAGGGAAATGTAACTCCTGCGGCAGGCCTTCGGTGCTCCCGCAGTACGAACTCGTGCCAAACCTGGAATTTGTTTCTTACTACTACCAATGTGTCGGCCCGTGCGTTGCAATGGATCCAAAGTAGTAGAATAATACTTGTTCACAAACTTGAAATATAAACACTCTAGTTTTGATATACATATATCAATAAAAATAAATTATGCTTCACTGAAGACATATTCCTCGGGCTGGTTTGATGAGGTGAGGGGCGGGTATGGCCGGTTTCAAGATAATAATAGATTTTTAAAACATTGGAGCAGATATTTTTTCTAACATTTTGTAGTGTGGCACGGCATCCGGTGCACCTAAGCGTCTGAAAAAAAAGTGGAGTGCACTCTAAAGATATTTACATGCTCCCATTTAGTGGAGTGCACTCTAAACACATTATCTATTTGTTTTTCTCTAGCCTTTCCTACCCATGCAACCAAGCCACATAAGCTAGTCATGCATGCAATCCACAAATTGCAATATACTCCAGCATGCAATGCCGCCACATCATCTATTTATGCCTGTTAGTCATAGGTTGTTTTTTGCATTAGTACAAATATTAATTTTCCATAAAACTAAACTCCAAATGTCCGCCGGAGCCGAGGTAGAGGACATACGACGGGGGCGGTGGAGGCGTCTTCGTAAGAGGACGAGAGCTCGAAGGATAATCTTGCATGTCCGCCGCCACTTGCATATCGGCGCAGGACTCCTCGAGCGCCCACTGGAGCTTGCGCTCCTCCAGGGAGCGGCGGAGTCACGGGATTTTCCTAAACCACGATGGGCACCATGCAGTACTCCTCATAGCCGGGGGCGCGGTGCTCGCGTCCCGACTCCAGGGGTATTGAGCACCCGCTCAACCACCTCGTGAGACGCGAGGATGCCATGCTCGCGGCCGTGCTGTTGGAGCACACGCTCGTGCGCCTGAGCGGCGAGAATGCGATGTACGCGGGCGTGCTGCCGGAGCACGCACTCGTCCTCGTCGAGAGCGGCGACGATGCGATGTTCACAGGCGGTGATGATGCGATGCTCGCGGGCATGCTGCTGGAGAACGCGCTCGTCCACATTGTGAGCGGCGAGGATGCGATGTTCGCGGGCGTGCTTTCGGAGCACACGCTCGTCCATGTCGAGAGCGGCGACGATGCGATGTTCGCGGGCGGCGATGATGCGATGCTCCCGGGCATGTTGCTGGAGAACGCGCTCGTCCACATTGTGAGCAGCGAGGATGCGATGTTCGCGGGCGTGCTGCCGAAGCACGCACTCGTCCACGTCGAGAGCGGTGACGTTGCGATATTCGCGGGCGTGCTCTCGACGATGCGATGCTTGCGGGCATGCTGCTAGAGAACCTCGTTATGACCGACCAGGGCGTGCTGCTGGAGCACGGCTACCCCTCGTGGCCGACGAGGGCGAGCCGCTAGATCACACTGTCCTCCGCGTGGACAGTCAGCGCGCGCTACTCGTGGCCGTAGAGGGCGTGCTCCACCTCGGCGATGTCGTAGACTCCGTCCTCTTCCCAGGCCAAAACCCCCCCAAAAAAAAAAAAAAAACCCCCCCCCCACCACCCCCCCCCCCCCCCCCCCCCCGCCCCTCCCCCAAACCCCCCCAAACCCCCCCCCACCCCCCCCCAATAAAAACCCCCCCTCCCCCCCCCCCCCCTCCGCGCCCACACCCCCCCCCCCCCCCCCCCCCACCCCACCACCACCCCCCCCCCCCCCCACCCGAAACCCCCCGCCCCAACACCCCCCGCACCCCACCCCCACCCCACCCCCGCACCCACCCCCCCCCCCCACCCCCCCCCCCACCCCCCCCCACGGGGCCCCCCCCCCCCCCCCCCCCCCCCACCCACCCCCCCGCCCCCACACCCCCCCCCACCCCCCCAGACCCCCCCCCCCCCCCCAGCCCACCCCCACCCCCCCCCCCCCCCCCCCCACCCAATCCCCCCCCCCCCCCCTCCCCCCACTCCCCCCAACCCCCCCCACCCCAACCCCCCCCCGCCCCCCCACCCCCGCCCCCGCCCCCCCCACCCCCCCCCCCCCCCCCCCCCTCCCCACCCCCCCCCCCCGCCCCCCCCCCCACCCCCCCCACCAACCCCCGAAGAGAGACTAAAAGGGGTCCCCCCCCCCACCCCCCCAGCAGCGCCGTCCACTTCGGCAACGGCTGCGTGCTCCGTGGGTGTTGTGTCCATTATGGGAGCTTCGAGCTACAGTACCAGTGGGGGCGGGGGGGGGGGGGGTGACCTTTTCATGGTTTCACATGGACTGAGGAGAAAAATAGAATCGGAAGTAGCACAATATGTTGGAACGTGTCGGAGGAAGGCTGGCAGGAGCAGTACAACAAACATCACATGCGCACCATATTTTGAGAAGGGTTTAATGTAATTTGGGTGAAATGGGTCTGTGTTATGTACGAGTAGTACATCCATATCATTAACATTCATGCACGCAACAAACATTTGTGTGCACGATTTCACCCTATTTTCTTATTTTGTTTGGGAGTGGATTTGATTTTTGTAATCGGAGCTCATTTTTGTACTTGGTTTCAATTTAGACTATGCATGTATGGATGCAAGAGATATATAGAGAGAGAATATTTGTGTGACAAAGAGGGGGCGGGGGCAGCGATACCTAACGAGAGAGGGGCATATGCATGTTGGAAAGACTTTGTGTGTCATAGAGAGAGAAGTGTCCGAAAGGGAGAGAGAGGGTGTGTGTGTGATACTCCTGGCTTAATCGTGCACTAATCATACACGCAAATGCACATGATGAAGCCTAAGGACTCACTTGAAGGAATCACAACACAACTCTAAAACAATTTAAAATAATACAAGCTTTATATTACAAGCTAGGGGCCTCGAGGGCTCGAATACATAAGCTCGCTTACAAGCGTCAGCGGAAGCATCAGATATCTGAGTACAGATATAAACGATAAAATAGATAGGCCTTTAAAAGGCGGGGCAAAAGAAAACACTACAATCGAAAAGGCACAGGCCTCCTGCCTG
Source organism: Thinopyrum elongatum (assembly GCA_011799875.1). Taxonomy (NCBI): domain Eukaryota; kingdom Viridiplantae; phylum Streptophyta; class Magnoliopsida; order Poales; family Poaceae; genus Thinopyrum; species Thinopyrum elongatum. The sequence continues at coordinate 381,318,962 of CM022301.1, forward strand.
GGACCCTCCGAATCTACTCCTGCTCGTCAACTTGTAGTAGTAACCACCCTTGGGGTAGTAGTAGTGATCGTCAACAGGGCAGCTGGCTTCGGGGCTCCGTCATCTAGTTGCATCAAACGGATATGGAAAAAGAAAAAAAGGGAAGCAAAGCAACCGTGAGTACTCATCCGAAGTACTCAGCAATCAAGGATCAACACTACATATGCAACATTATCAAAGAAAGGCTGTATATGTGGACTGGGCTGCAGAAATGCCAGAATAGAGAGAAGGCCTAGTCCTATCGAAGACTAGCATCTTCAGCGGTCTTGCAGCATTAGAAGAGTGTAGATTAGTAAAGTATAAAGTAGTAGCAGTATTAAGTATCAACCTCACCCAGAGATCCTTCCTCGACTCCCTGCGAGAAAGCGATCCCAGAGCCCTAATATCCATTTCTCATCTCATCATTAAGTTCTAGTTGTATCGATCGGGATACAACTCCGAGTGTCCGTTACCGTGGACCCGGCTATTCGAATAGATTAACTTCCCTGCAGGGGTGCACCAACTTACCCACCACGCTTGATTAACTCCAGCCGGACACACTTTTCCGGGTCATGCCCGGCCTCGGCCAAACGATACGCCACAACCCGACCTAGGCTTAATAGAGAGGTCAGCACGCCAGACTAAACCTATGCACCTAGGGGGCTGGGCCCCTCGCCCTGAGCACTCCTGCACGTTACGTTCACGGCCGTGAGTAGACCTGGCAACCCACACTATCAAGGTGGTTACTTAAAGCGGTCCAACCCGGCGCATGCCGCTCCTTGCTGACGTCTAGTAAGCTTCGGCTAATGCCACGACGCAGAGTGCCCATAACTTATCCCACGTGATGGTAGTGCAAAAAGGCCAGAGGCCTACTCGGATCAAATATCCAAATCGTTAGTGAATTGGGGGCTGTGCGGTAACAAGCAGAGACTCATGATCGATGTGACCCCGTCGCCCCATCTCGAGGACTTGAGGCAAGGGCTAAGAATGCCCGGCTACACCTCGTAATTATCTCTCGGGTACCCTCCAGGTCAAACCGACTCCATATCACTCGCCACTTAGGCTCCCGCGGGTACCCCTCAGGGTCGATCCACCTTTCCAAGTAACAGTTGTAAAGTCCAAGTATCCGTGTGTCCATAACATCAGGGGAATCTGAGGTATCACCCTTGTTGGATTCCTACTTGATGTATCCGTCAAGGTGAACTCGAAGGAATCACCCTCGATGGGTTCACACTTGAGGTGTTGCACGACAGTGTCGTTATCGGGAGTGGTGGAGGAGGAATCACCCTTGATGACCACGGCCGAATAGCTACTCTACAGAGTTAACATCAGAAGTGCTAAACGAGGTATCACCCTCGGCAGTCGATAATAATGCTGCAGTGTCGTACAACTAGGGGGGGTGATGTGCGGTGCCGGGGCCTGGTTGTCGATCACATTGATCGAGTCATCCGATAATCCAGCGGGGGCAGCTGGGTCAAAGTGGGGTCTCTAGTGAGTCTCTAACCAGCCTATACTAAGCAGTTCAGGATAAGCATGTAGGTAACAATAGCAGGTTACAAAAATAGGCTATGCATCAGAAATAGGATAAACAACAGCAGCAATTTCTAATGGAAGCATAAGAGAGAAAGAATAGGCGATATCGGCATGTTCAAAGTGGGGGTGCTTGCCTGGAAGTTCTGCGGCAAAGGTCTGGTCGTCAGGGGCGTAGTCGATCTCCGGAGCTGCGTCGGTCTCGGGAACTGCGTCGGTATCGGGGTCTACCGAGAGAGAAGAGGGGGAGGAAACAGATAAATATACAGCAAACACATGCAACATAGAGCATGCTATGCTAAGATGTAGTGCAGGGTTGCCTAAAGACATGTCTAAATCATTTTAGTTATTTTAGGATTAAAGTTAGATTTATTAACCGGTATGTTTGCACTATTCATCTATCGGAAACAGGCAAAAAGTTGTGGGTTCACCTACTTAGAGGGTCCCAACACGGAAACAGATGGCACGGTTGGATTCCTGGGATTTTTCTGAGCAACTTTCATGTATAAAGTTTTTCGATCTGAGCGACGGTTTATTTTCTATGAATTTCTAAAGACTTAAACATTTTCTGAAATTAATTAAATTAACAAAAATGAAATATGATGTCAGCATGATGTGGGGATGATGTCAGCAGTCGACTGACTCGCTGACCAGGTCAAACTGAAAGGTGGGACCCACCTGTCAGCCTCTGTGGGTTTAAAGTGGGTTAAACTAAACTAACAGAGCTAATTAGAGGGGTGGGCCCTAGGTGTCAGTGACTAGTTAGGTTAATCTAATTAGGTTTTAATTAAAAACTGTTTAATTAGGCTAATTACAGAAGGGGACCCACATGTCAGCGTCAGGGGTGAACAGTTCCCCGCGTTGACCGTGGTCAACGCGGTCAAACAGAGGCGCAGGGGCCCACTGTCAGCGGCACTGGGCGGGCCCCATGCCCTGCCAGGTCAGCGCCAGCACCGGAGTTGCGCCAGCGAGCTCTCCGCGGCGGCCAAACAACGGAGAGGCTCAGATTTTCGTTATAGAGCACCAAATCGCGTGTTTTAACTTGCGTGCGAAAGCTGACGCTGCCGCGCGTCGAGTGGTGCCACTGGAGCGACCGGAGATGGCCGGAACAGGGAGCTGCAAGGTCGCCGGCGGCGGTGGTCTACGGTAGCCCAACAAAAACGAAGAACTAGCGCGCGCACGAGCGATCTAAAACGCTAGGCCGCACCGCTGGAGTGCCCCGAGCATGATGGCGTGCTCGGACGGCCACGGCATCGACAGAAGTGATGACGATGGGCGGCACGACCGAGCTGAGCTCGGTCGTGCATGGCGGCAATGTTATGCGCAACAGAACAAGGGGGAGGCATGGGAAGGACGTGCGGTGCTCACCGTGCGGGCGCAAGGAGGCCCCGTGAGTGAACGGAAGCGCAGAGGGAGGCCGCGGTCGACGGGAATGACTGGCGACCGAGGCGGAAGGGGACAAGGTGGATCCGACGCTGTGGTGCCTCTCGGCTCCAATGGCGGGCAACGGTTGACGTGGAGGACGACGGCGGACACCTACGGCATGTCGGTGATGCGGGGCGATGACGGTGGCCGCGGGATCGACGCGGCGACGGCAGCGGGCGCGTTCGGCTGCGTGAGAGAGAGAGAGGCGAGCGAGCGAGAGAGAGCGAGGAGGAGGGGGTCGAATGGACGAGGAGGTCCAGGGGGAGGGATGAGGTTGGTCCTTATCCCCTCCGCGTCGGTGGGCGTCGCGGTGTCGACGGACGACCGGAGCGCGCCGGCGCAGCCACGGGCGCGACGACACACACATGTGAGAGATAGGGAGGAGAGAGAAAAAGGCCTGGTGGGCTGGACCTTAGGCACTGTGCACTTAGGCCCAGTGCACAGTGGCCTTTCTCTTTTTCTTTTCCACTTTTTTTCTTTTTCTTTTTAGTGATGGTTTAAGAATTAAAATGAGCTGCCAAAAGATTTTGTACAAATGTGAAACTTGGTCACATAAATACAATGGAATATTTTGCACCGCACATAAAGTTTGGGCAATTTTGAAATCCATTTGCGTTTTTCATAAATGGAATTGGCATTTTAAAATGCTATTTTGCACTGTAATAATTGCTTCTGTCCATCTTAGCATTGTGGTGATGTTGTTTTCCTTAACGATAACTTGTCTTGGAATATTTGCTAAATGATGAACATTTTTCCAGCAACTTTTGTGCAACTTGAAATTTCACTTTGAATTTGAGTAGAATTCAGAGAAGGAATTTGAAATGAGATATTATCCCAACATGATTATCATTGCAAATCACAGTAGCTTAGCATCATCATGATGGATTACTGTAGCACCATTACATAAGGGTGTTACAATTCTCCTCCTCTAAAAGAAATTATCGTCCCGAGAATTCAGGAGGTATAAGAAAAGAGGTCGGGGTATTCTTCCCAAAGATGATCCTCGCGTTCCCAAGTGGCTTCATCTTCTGTATGATTCGACCACTGTACTTTCAGGAACTTGGTCGTCTTCTGACGGGTTCGACGTTCAGATTCATCGAGGATGCGGATTGGACGCTCCTTATAAGAAAGATCATCATGCAATTCGAGCATCTAGTGATCCACTGCTTGGTGCGGAGACTCCTTGAAGCAATGATGAAGTTGCGACACATGGAAGACGTCGTGGATATGAGAGAATTGCAGCGGCAACTCCAATTTATATGCCACCTGACCACGTCTTGCAATAATGCGGAAGGGACCAATGTAGCGTGGAGCTAGCTTGCCCTTAATTCCGAAGCGATGAGTGCCCTTCATAGGAGTGACACGCAGATAAGCTTGATCACCAGGTTGATAAGTCAAACCCCATCGTTTGCAATCATAGTTGCTCTTCTGGCGGTCCTGAGCCGCCTTTAGATTTTATTGAATGATACGGACTTGTTCTTTGGCGTGTTGGATAATGTTTGGACCCACAAGTGGTCGTTCCCCAGTTTCGGACCAATTCAGAGGTGTTCAACACTTACGTCCATAAAGTACTTCGAATGGGGCCATTTTCAAGCTGGCTTGATAGCTGTTGTTATAAGAGAATTTGGCATAAGGAAGAGATTCTTCCCATTTCTTGCCGAAAGATATAACACAAGCTCGAAGCATGTCTTCAAGCACTTGATTGACTCGCTCGACTTGGCCTTGGGATTGGGGGTGATAAGCTGAACTCTAGGTAATATGAGTTCCCATAGCCTCTTGGAAACTTTCCCAGAACTTTGAAGTGAAAAGACCGCCACGGTCTGAACTGATCTCCTTCAGAATACCATGGAGCGATACAATTCTAGAGATATATAACTCTGCTAACTGACTAGCAGTGATAGTTTCTTTGACAAGCAGAAAGTGTGCAACCTTAGAGAGTTGGTCGACGATGACAAGAATAGCATCGTGACCCTTCTGTGACTTAGGAAGGCCAGTAATGAAATCCATTTGAACCTTATCCCATTTCCATAAAGGAATAGGAAGCGGTTGCAGAATTCCAGCTGGATTCTGATGTTCTGCTTTAACGCGACGGCAAACATCATATTCAACAACATATCGTGCAATATCCTGCTTCATTTTAGACCACCAGTACCTTTGACGGAGATCACGATACATCTTGGTGCTACCCGAATGAATAGATAGCGGTGTATCATGTGCCTCCTTCATGACCTTATCAGTCATCAGCTCGAAGCGAGGTACCACAATGCGGTCTCTGAAATACAAGGTTCCATCTTCAGACATCGAGAAATCCCTGTACTTTTCCAGGTGAAGATCTTTCTTCATCAGATCAACTTTAGCTTCTTTAGCTTGCACACTCTTCACAGCCTTCTCGAGATCTAGCTGTATTACAAGGTTACTAAGAGAACCCTGTGGGACGATACGCAGGTTCAGCTTGCGCAGTTCTTCATAAAGATGAGGTTGAGCTCACTTAACCATGAGGTTGTTACAATAGGACTTGCGGCTTAAGGCATCAGCCATGACATTAGCCTTGCCAGGGGTATATGAAATACCACAGTCATAGTCTGTAATTCTTTCCAACCATCGCTGTTGGCGGAGATTGAGATCCGGCTGAGTAAACAAATACTTCAGACTTTGATGATCAGTATATATCTCACATCGATTATCAAGAAGGTAGTGTCGCCACTGCTTTAATGCATAAATCACTGCAGCAAGTTCAAGATCATGCACTGGATAGTTTTCTTCGTGTGGACGCAATTGACGCAAAGCATATGCAATTACTCTTCGTTCTTGCATTAGGACACAGCCTAATCCTTGACGAGAGGCGTCGCAATAAATCACAAAGTCCTTGCGAGAATCCGGAGGAGCAAGCATTGGAGCAGAAGTTAGCTTGTCCTTGAGAGTCTGGAAACTTTCCTGACATTTGTCTGTCCACCCAAAGTTAACGCCTTTGTGAAGCAGGTTAGTCAGAGGCTTAGCAATCTTGGAAAAGTTCTCGACAAATCGACGGCAATAGCTTGCGAGGCCAAGAAAACTTCTCACTTGCTTGACGTTCTTCGGAGGAGTCCAGTCCCGAATAGCCTGAACTCGTTCCGGGTTAATAGCAATTCCATCCTTGGAAATCACATGACCAAGGTAGGTTACTTCAGAAAGCCAGAATTCACATTTGGAGTATTTGGCATACAACTGGTGTTCACGAAGCCTTTCCAGAACAAGACGAAGTTGTTCAAGATGTTCTTCCTTATTCTTACAATATACCAGAATATCATCTAGATATACCACGATGAACTTGTCAAGGTAATCCATGAAGATGTAATTCATCAGACAGGAGAATGTGACTGGAGCATTTGTTAAGCCAAATGACATGACAGTGTACTCATAAGAGCCATAGCGAGTAACAAATGCAGTCTTGGGAATATCCTCTTCGCGGACACGGATCTGGTGATAACCCAACCTCAAGTCGAGTTTAGAAACCACCGATGATCCAGCAAGTTGATCATACAAATCATTGATCCGAGGGAGCGGATATTTATTCTGAATGGTTGCCTGGTTGATACGACGGTAATCTTGAACCAACCTATTCGTACCATCTTTCTTCTTGACAAAGAGAGAAGGTGCTCCCCAGGCAGAAGAACTTGGACGGATAAAGCCTTTGCGGAGTGATTTGTTGATTTCCTCCTTAAGCTTCTAGGAGCTCATGCGGAGGCATCTTATAAGGACGCTTCGCAATAGGAGTTGTGCCTGGTTTCAAGTCGATGATAAACTCGACAGCTCTAACAGGGGGTATTCCTGGAAGTTCTTCTGGATAGACATCTTGAAAGGCGTGGACGACTGGAATGTTTTCGAGCCCCTCAAGTGGAGAAGCGTTCAATGCATTCAAGGCGTGTATTTGGGCCTCGGCATTTTGAACAACATGAGCATGGTAATTTACTATCTGCTTCGAGGGGTGCAGAAGATGGACATCTTTAGTGGCACAATAGATTGCGGCAGTATGAGCTTTCAACCAGTCCATACCTAGAATAAGGTCAATCTCGGAAGAGTTCAGAATAATGGGAGAAGCATGGAACTCCAATCCTTCGATATCAATTATTACATCGGAGCTGAACAAAGAGGTTTGGCACTGACCCGCGGGAGTGTTTACCCTTAAAGTACGGTGTAGCATTTCACATTTAACGTCATGCATGAGTGCAAAATGTGCTGACATGAATGAATGTGATGCTCCTGAATCAAATAATACAGAAGCTGGTACTGAATTAACAAGACGTGTACCCATCAAAGTCGCTGGTTGGTCAGGATCTTCACTCATGTTGATATGATAAGCCTGACCATGACCAAAAGGTCTGGCATTGTTGTTGCAGGGCTGATTATTGCCACGGGCATTAGCAGGCAGAGCCTGTTGATTTTGATTCTGGTAGCAGTTCCTGGCAAGGTGTCTTGGTTTACCACACTTGTAACACATCCCATCATTGGGATTGAGAGAAGGAGCTCGGGGTGGTGCAGCTCGAAGAGGCTGCCTCGGTGATGGAGGAGGCAGACGTGGTGCAGCATGGTACGGCCTTGGTGCAGGTGCGGTTGGATGATACATGCTGTGGGGAATCCAGATACGGCGCTTCTGTGCTGAGCTTGATGATGAGCGAACATCACAATAGCGCTTCTGTGACTCCTTATGCTTGATCTGAGTGGTCTCAACCAGAATAGCCTTGTTCACAAGAGTAGCAAAGTCGGTGAAGTCTTGAGCAGCAAGTGCAAGCTCGATGTCTGGGTGAAGTCCATTACGGAATTTCTCTTGTCTACGAGCATCTGTGGTGATGTCTTCTTCAGCATAGTGGGATAGGTCAAGGAATTCCCGCTGATAGGCTTCGACAGTTTTGTTGCCCTGAGTGAGGTTGCGGAACTGGGTTTTCATCCGGTCCATGATTCCCTGAGGAATATATCGGGCACGAAAAGCAGCCTGTAACTCAAGCCAAGTAATGGCTGTTCCAGCAGGCAATGTACGCTTGTGTGTGTCCCACCATTGAGCAGCGGGACCCTTTAAGAAAAAGGACGCGAAGGTGACAAAGTTGGCAGGGGAGACATTTGCAGACTCCATCTCGTGAGTGATGTCGCGAATCCAGTCATCAGCATCCAGTGGCTTATCAGAGTTGCAGAACTGAGTGGGGTTAAGACGCACAAATTTCGACAAAGTTATTGAAGCAGGGTTCTGGTTGTTCAGATGTGGGAACTGAGCCATAATTCCAGTCATGAACTAACGGTTGAGCTCGAATTGTTGCATCATAGCTGCCATATAATCTGGTGGTGGGTGGGTGTTCAGGGGCACGACCATGACCACGACCACCTGGTCTAACCATCCTGCTAAGTTTCAACAGGAGTAGTTTAGTAAAAGCAATTGCGAGTGTTTAGCGACAAGCATGATCTAACACGACATTAATTAAGCAGTGTAATAGATACTTAACAGTAGTCAATTAAGACGTGCAGATCCATACACAGAGTCGGGTACATGCGGACAGCATAACGGCGCAAATTTAAAAGCTAGACATGCTAGGCGGCACGCAGGCACGCGGTAAGGAAGTACACAACGAGACATAGCAAAGGCTACATCAATGTCGGAGAAAACTGCTGGAGCGAGGAATCTGCAAGGGACGACGCAGGGTGCCCTCGATAAAAGGTTCCTGTGGTCCGTAAACTGTGCTAAGCAGACTCGGGCTCCGAATTCAAGAGAGGCATAGTAAGATCTCCGGGTGGATGTGATCACGAGATCCTAGAGTTAGTAAAATCATTTAACCCGAATAGAAGAGAGATCAGAGTCCCAGAGTAAAGACGAGGAATAAAAGATCCTAATACCACCCGATTGGCGACGTGGGCCCGTAAGCCACACAACCAAGTTAATAAATCAGTTTTCATGACTAGACTCAACTTTGGCAAAGGAGTTGGAAAGGGGGGTTCCTACAGGCAGTCGGCTCTGATACCAACTTGTGACACCCCGGCTTAATCGTGCACTAATCATACACATAAATGCACACAATCAAGCCTAAGGACTCACTTGAAGGAATCACAACACAACTCTGAAACAATTTAAAATAATACAAGCTTTATATTACAAGCCAGGGGCCTCGAGGGCTCGAATACATAAGCTCGCTTACAAGCGTCAACAGAAGCATCAGATATCTGAGTACAGATATAAACGATAAAACAGATAGGCCTTTAAAAGGTGGGGCAAAAGAAAACACTACGATCGAAAAGGCGCAGGCCTCCTGCCTGGGACCCTCCGAATCTACTCCTGGTCGTCAGCCAACTCGTAGTAGTAACCACCCTCGGGGTAGTAGTAGTGATCGTCGACAGGGGCAGCTGGCTCCGGGGCTCCGTCATCTGGTTGCATTAAACGGATATGGAAAAAGAAGAAAAAGGGAAGCAAAGCAACCGTGAGTACTCATCCGAAGTACTTAGCAAGCAAGGATCTACACTACATATGCAACATTATCAAAGAAAGGATGTATATGTGGACTGGGCTGCAGAAATGCCAGAATAGAGAGAAGTCCTAGTCCTATCGAAGACTAGCATCTTCAGCGGTCTTGCAGCATTAGAAGAGTGTCGATTAGTACAGTATAAAGTAGTAACAGTATTAAGTATCAACCTCGCCTAGAGATCCTTCCTCGACTCCCTGCGAGAAAGCGATCCCAGAGCCCTAATATCCATTTCTCATCTCATCATTAAGTTCTAGTTGTATCGATCGGGATACAACTCCGAGCATCCATTACCGTGGACCCGGCTATTCGAATAGATTAACTTACCTGCAGGGGTGCACCAACTTACCCGCCACGATCGATTAACTCCGACCGGACACACTTTTCTAGGTCATGCCCGGCCTCGGCCAAACGATACGCCGCAACCCGACCTATGCTTAACAGAGAGGTCAGCACGCCGGAGTAAACCTATGCACCCAGGGGGCTGGGCCCCTCTCCCTAAGCGCTCCTGCATGTTACGTTCACGGCCATGAGCAGACCTGGCAACCCACACTATCAAGGCGGTTGCTTAACGCGGTCCAACCCGGCGCGTGCCGCTCCTTGCTGACGTCTAGTAAGCTTCGGCTGATGCCACAACGCAGAGTGCCCATAACTTGTCCCATGTGATGGTAGTGCGAAAAGGCCAGAGGCCTACTCGGATCAAATATCCAAATCGTTAGTGAATTGGGGGGTGTGCGGTAACGAGCAGAGACTCATGATCGATGTGACCCCATCGCCCCGTCTCGAGGACTTGCGGCAAGGGCTAAGAATGCCCGGCCACGCCTCATAATTATCTCTCGGCTACCCTCTAGGTCAACCTGACTCCATATCACTCGCCACTTAGGCTCCCGCGGGTACCCCTTAGGGTCGACCCGACTTTCCAAGTAACAGTTGTAATGTCCAAGTATCCGTGTGTCCATAACATCAGGGGAATGTGAGGTATCACCCTCGTTGGATTCCTACTCGATGTATCCGTCAAGGTGAACTCAGAGGAATCACCCTCGATGGGTTCACACTTGAGGTGTTGCACGACAGCGTCGTTATCGGGAGTGGTGAAGGAGGAATCACCCTCGATGACCATGACCGAATAGCTACTCTACAGAGTTAACATCAGAAGTGCTAAACGAGGTATCACCCTCGGCACTCGATAGTAATGCTGTAGTGTCGTACAACTTGGGGGGTGATGTGCGGTGCCGGGGCCTGGTTGGCGATCACATTGATCGAGTCATCTGATAACCCAGCGGGGGCAGCTGGGTGTCAAAGTGGGGTCTCTGGTGGGTCTCTAACCAGCCTATACTAAGCAGTTTAGGATAAGCAGGTAGGTAACAATAGCAGGTTATAAAAACAGGCTATGCATCAAAAATAGGATAAACAGCAGCAGCAATTTCTAATGCAAGCATAAGAGAGAAAGAATAGGCGATATCGACATGTTCAAAGGGGGGGGGGGTGCTTCCCTGGAAGCTCTGCGGCAAAGGTCTGGTCGTCAGGCGCGTAGTCGATCTCCGGAGCTGCGTCAGTCTCGGGAACTGCGTCGGTACCGGGGTCTACCGAGAGAGAAGAGGGGTAGGAAACAGATAAATACACAGCAAACATATGCAACACAGAGCATGCTATGCTAAGATGCAGTGCAGGGTTACCTAAAGACATGTCTAAATCATTTTAGTTATTTTAGGATTAAAGTTGGATTTATTAACCGGTATGTTTGCACTATTCATCTACCAGAAAACGGGAAAAAAGTTGCGGGTTCATCTACTTAGAGGGTCCCGACACAGAAACAGATGGCACGGTTGGATTCCTGGGATTTTTCTGAGTAACTTTCTTGTATAAAGTTTTTCGCTCTGAGCTATGGTTTATTTTCTATGAATTTCTAAAGACTTCTGAAATTAATTAAATTAACAAAAATGAAATATGACATCAGCATGATGTGGGGATGACGTCAGCAGTCGGCTGACTCGCTGACCAGGTCAAACTGACAGGTGGGACCCACCTGTCAGCCTCTGTGGGTTTAATAGTGGGTTAAACTAAGCTAACATAGCTAATTAGAGGGGTAGGCCCCAGGTGTCAGTGACTAGTTAGGTTAATCTAATTAGGTTTTAATTAAAAACTATTTAATTAGGCTAATTACAGAAGGGGACCCACATGTCAGTGTAAGGGGTGAACAGTTCCCCGCGTTGACCGTGGTCAACGCGGTCAAACAGAGGCGCAGGGGCCCACTGTCAGTGGCACTGGGCGGGCCCCATGCCATGCCAGGTCAGCGCCGGCGCCGGAGTTGCGCCGGTGAGCTCTCCGCGGCGGCCGAATGCCGGAGAGGCTCGGATTTTTGTTACAGAGCGCCAAATTGCGTGTTTTAATTTGCGTTCAAAAGCTGATGTTGCCGCGCGTCGAGTGGTGCCACTGGACCGACCGGGGATGGACAGAATAGGGAGCTGCAAGGTCGCCGGCGGTGGTGGTCTATGGTAGCCTGGTGAAAACGAAGAACTAGCACGCGCACGAGCGATCTAAAACGCTAGGCTGCACCGCTGGAGTGCCCCGAGCACGATGGCGTGCTCGGACGGCCACGGCATCGACGGAAGCGATGACGATGAGCGGCACGGAGGAGCTGAGCTCGGCCGTCCATGGCGGCAACGTTATGTGCAGCAGAACGAGGGGGAGGCAGGGGAGGGACGTGCGGTGCTCACCGTGCGGGCGCAAGGAGGCCCCGTGAGTGAACGGGAGCGCAGAGGGAGGCCGCGGTCGACGGGAATCACCGGCGGCTGAGGCGGAAGGGGACGAGGTGGATCCAGCGCTATGGTGCCTCCCGGCTCCAACGGCGGGCACCGATCGACGTGGAGTACGATGGCGGACGCCTACGGCATGTCGGCGATGCGGGGCGATGACGGTGGCCGTAGGATCGACGCGGCGACGGCGGCGAGCGCGTTCGGCTGCGTGAGAGAGAGAGAGGCAAGCGAGCGAGAGAGAGCGAGGAGGAGGGGGCGAATGGACGAGGAGGTCCAGGGGGGAGGGATGAGGTTGGTCCTTATCCCCTCCGCGTCGGTGGGCGTCGCGGTGTCGACGGACGGCCGGAGCGCGCTGGCGCAGCCACGGGCGCGACGACACGCACGGGTGAGAGAGAGAGGAGGAGAGATAAAAAGGCCTAGTGGGCTGGGCCTCAGGCACTGTGCACTTAGGCCCGATGCACAGTGGCCTTTCTCTTTTTCTTTTCTAGTTTTTCTGTTTTTCTTTTTCAGTGATGGTTTTAGAATTAAAATGAGCTGCCAAAAGATTTTGTACAAATGTGAAACTTGGTCACATAAATACAATGGAATATTTTGCACCGCCACATAAAGTTTGGGGAATTTTGAAATCCATTTGAGTTTTTCATAAATGGAATTGGCATTTTAAATTGCTGTTTTGCACAGTAATAATTGCTTCTGTCCATCTTAGCATTGTGGTGATGTTGTTTTCCTTAGCAATAAATTGTCTTGGGATATTTGCTAAATGATGAACATTTTTCCAGCAACTTTTGTGCAACTTGAAATTTCACTTTGAATTTGAGTAGAATTCAGAGTAGGAATTTGAAATGATATATTATCCCAACATGATTATCATTGCAAATCACAGTAGCTTGGCATCATCATGATGGATTACTGTAGCACCGTCACATAGGGGTGTTACAGTGTGTGTGTGTGTGTTAGAGAGAGAGAGAGGTGCGTGTAACGTTGGGATCAACATGGTTACGAGGTTGCGGATATGGGAGAGCGATAGTGTGTGTGCGATGAAGGGACACACATACAGTGTCTGTTTGCGTGTGAGAGAGCTGGATAGACCTCGACAGCACGGTGATCTTGTCGTATGCACAAAATCAACCTGAATAACGAGATGGAGTTCCTCCAAGCAACCGAAGAATCAGCTAGAACTAAGATAATGCAATCGTAATTGCCAATATGAAGTAATTAAGGATAATGGTGGGGTTGCTCGTACTGAACAAAAGGCGGTAGTCCTACACACACCGCGCAAATGCAAATTATAGCGAAAACAAAACAATGTGTACACAACAACGCGAGTTCTAACGTAGAAAAAGGGTAGTAGCCTTATTTATATCTATAGACTATATTACTATATCTTTTATTTGTATAGTTATATCTATATCTATTCCACTCCCTCCGTTTGTAATTTACTCCGCACATATATAGCTTTGACAGCATCCAAATTTTATAAAGCTTGACCGAATTTGGTGAAAACAATATGAACATTTACACTAACAAATTTACACGATGTGGAAATAAAAGCAATGATGAATCAAATGATATATATTTGGTGGTTTATATGTTAATACTTTTTCCTACAAATTGTTGAAAGTATACAAAGTTTGACTTTAGAGAGACCCAATATGCGGTATATCTATTATACATTCTATATTCATTATTTTTCCGGAGTCAATGCGTGTATTTGCACGTACACGATATAAACCGTTGATTGATGTTGATCCAATGGTCCAGGTGGCTGCGATTCAGATCTACTATAGGTACCCATACACGTTCTTCTCGAATGACCAGCACGACAGTGTGATCGATCCACACAAGAAGCTCTAAATAAGACCTCCAGACGTGCCACGTGGCTTCATGGGTGCCCCCCACATCATATTATTCATACTACGTTGACTGAAATAAAGATAAATCACCCAAAACAAGATCTTCCCGTTTTTTGTTCCTACGATGCTGTGCCGTGCACGTACCTAGTTATTAGTGGTAGTAGTAGTAGTACAAACTTCATAGTAGGTGTAGTACGGATTGCTCCTACTCTATCAACGAGTCCCATCTGACACCAAATTTCTTGGCTTCCGTGCTACAGCTAGATCTTCCCCTCCTCGTTTCTGTTTTCCAATGCGGCGGGCGGGGTGCGGTTTGCCGATAGTCGGTTTGCTCATTGCGGTCCCACATCAAAGTGAAAATGCTAGGCAACACGCCTTTCCTAGGTATGTGGCGTGCCGGACGGGCCGTGGAGTACTCCCGATTCTCGGGCGTGTGGGGGTGCGACGCGAATGCGGCAGGCCTTTTCCTTTTACTAGCAATGTGCCCGTGCATTGCGACGGATCCAAAGTAGAATAGTACTTGTTCACAAACTTGAAAGAAAACACTCTTGTTTTGATATACATATATACCACTAAAAATATATTACTTTTCACTCAAAATATATTTCTCAGGCTGTTTTGATGAGGTGAGGGAGGGATGTGGTTGCTTTCAAGATAATAAGGGGTTTTCTGCACATTGGAGCAGAGAAGTGGGCTATTGTTGCAAAAATGCCACAACTTACCTCACAGCCGTTAGATGCAGATCTAATGGTCAGAAATGACGGATGGCAGACACACCACCATCACCAACTGAGTCTTTTATGGGAGTAGAGAAACATGTATAAATTGTAACATTTGGTTCTGCTCCTTGGCACGATCGATAGATAGAAATAATGATTGGAAATGCTAGGGCGGGGCTTTTCCCGCCAGATAAGCAGGGTAGTAGCTAGGTTGGCGCATCGTCGATTCGGTCACATGCGGTCCCACATGTTGTAGTGATATAAAGCCTAGCCAATGCGCGTTGACTGGGGGGCGGAACGATAGTGTGGTATGCGATGGGGAAGGGACATGCTTCATGTACGTGTTCCAGTTTCTCGTTTTGAACTTGCGAACGTGACAGGCGTGCTGCACGAGTAGTTTTGAATTTATAGGTTCGGTCTCAGTTTTTGAATTTAGGAGTAGTTCATAGGTCGGGTCAAGCATCGAACGTAAATTATGAAGTTGATGGAAAAGGTAAGCTCAACTTATAAATTGACGGATGGAGTACTAGTTACAGTGATGCATATAATTGCCTGCAAATGTGAGCAAAGGGATCACACATGCTGTATTGACTGGAACGAGAATGCAATAGCACAATAAGAATTAAGGCCACGATGATGCGATCGCAGTGGTGGTTACAGGAGGCAAGAAGAAAGATGAATCCATCAGCGTACGACCTCCTCCTCCTCGACTCAGTGTGCTGGGCCACCGACCGGCGGCTTTTGTGGTGAGGTCAAGGTGCTCCTCAACAAAGGCGTCCAAGGCTTCCAGCCAGTTGACGAAGGCCAACGTCATAGCGTCCTCACCGGCCTTGTAGATACCTATATACACGACTTCCTCGTACACGTGGATGTGTAGGTCGATGAATTCATGCAGGGCGAGGCGCCTCACGGCGAGCGCGACCTCTAGGTGGACATTCTTCGTTGCATCGGCGGGCAGTCGCAGGGCCACCAGTGCTTGAAAGAGGTTCTCGCCATGGAGGCCGATTAGGGTGGCAGGCAATGAGGAGCCTGGGTGCGCGGGCTGGAGGAGTACGGCGATGTCATCCGCGAGCTTCTTGACAATGGTGAACTTGTTGATGGTGGCAACGATCATCTGGTCCAACTGAGAGTCGTAGCTGGCATCGACGATGGCCATGAACCAGCCGGTCGCCAACACTGTCTGGAGACGATCCTCGGTGCCATGCCACAGGCCGGCATCGTGGACCATCTGGCACAGCCGCTGGCCACTCATGCGCATCGCCGCCATGGGTCTGGAGTGAGCACTTTTGCGCTTAGTGAAGGTGCTTAGGTGCGTACGATGTGGTAGATGCATTGGAATGGAGGGGCACCTTTATATGAGTGCAAACTGCGTAGCATTCACATCGTGCTACCTCTTTTCCCCGTCCTCCTCCCATTACTTCCCTCATGCATTCAGGATGCTAATTGAAGGAGGATACATCATTGGCCGTTCAACATTTCAGGAACCGCTACCCTCTCCCTCGTCTGCATTAAAGCCGTATCGGGAACTTTCCTGGTTTACTAGTAGCTGTCAAATCGAATAGTACTGTGCTGCCCGCTGCACGCCCGGCTGAACACGCCTCCTCGCCTCCATCAAACGCCTCCGTTAAACCCGCATGCAAACCAAGAAACCTACTCCGGCCACACATCCGTTCATGAGCGGGCCGGAATTAAAAGCAACGCTGGCCGAGCTCCTCCCGTCCGCCCTCAGTTTAAACGAGGCCAGACGCCGGCCAAGCTCCTACCGTCCACCCTCTATTTAAACGAGGCCAGATAGCGGGCAAGAATCGCACCCCTCCGCCGCTCCCCCATCTCCTCCTTCACCATGTTCTCCACTCTTCCGATGGCTTCCGAGGAGCCGTTCTCCGGCATACTACCCGGCTGGGTGGCCCGCCGATCGCTCCGGATACGAGCGAGGCCGCTCGGTGCTTCACCTACCTCGCTTGGCCCAACGGAGCCAGTTGCCGCCCCAAGTCGGCGCGTGGTTCAGCAACTCGCCGCTCCAGTTCAGCTCGATCAGGAGTGGCGAGTTGCTCCACGCCGGCACGGCGGCGAGCACGGCGGCACGGGCGTCGTCGCTGCCACGTCGTACCGCGCCACCAATGTCTGCGGCCATGCCTCCCATGTCTGCGGTGGCTGCGCCTCCCCTGTCTGTGGGTGCGCCTCCCGTGCCTGCGGCAGTGCCATGCAGGTAGAGACAGAAGCCGGGTGCGCAGAGAGCGATGAGTCGGTGGCCAGCTTCTCCGTGTCCACCGCCATCATCGAGGAGAAGTAGAACACGGGAGGCCGCCGCCACTTGGGTCCCATGAAGGCCACCGCCGAGGCGACGACTGCGTATTCAGGTGGTTTCTTTGTTGCTTCGTCTCTTTTGAGGACCTTCGTCGACCCCGCAAGTGTCTGCCGGACATGAGGAAGATAAAGGGATCCGCGGGCGGCCATTTATATTAGGTATTAATTATACCACGAGAGCCGGATTAGCACCGCTTAGTTCTTGTAAATGTAATGAAATCCGTCATGTTTATATGAAGATCCGGCTTTTTTATACGAAATCCTTCATGCTTATATGATATCAGTCCGTGTTTGCACGAATTTTCTCTGGTTGGTTAGAGTTGTGAAAATGTATGCCGCCGGAATTGGATGTCATCCTCCGCGGAAGGAAGTGGGAGGAAATTTGCCGGCTCCGTTGGAGATGCTCTTATGCTGGAAATAATAGAGTCACATCCAATCCATTTGAGTTAATTGTGTGTGTGATTCTCCTTCTATAAAAAGTTAATTGCATGTACAGTGTACATGACTTGCAGGGTGGCTACAGATTCGTACAGAAAGTTAAAAAGAAACAAATCCATCCTTAATCTTGTATTCTAAGTACTCTGTGGGTTCCACTGTCAGTACAGTAGCGAAAGAAGTATATATTAAATATTTTTATAAAAATCTAAAGTTAAAGACAGAATTCAAACTCAGGTCATCGCGTTGTGAGCATCCGACGCTAACCAGTCCAGCAAATGTTCGTTGTGGACGATGCTTGTAGCGACCCGACCTCAAACGGTCAAGCCTTTGTGTATCTGTGCCATCCCTGGATCAGTATGCTGGCACACACAATATATCAATGTATATATCAAAGTGCAATCACATGTATAAATAACATAAAACTAATATATACCTCATAAGTCTCAGCGGAAACAAACAACAGGGTGTGGAGTCCCATCAACGCCATCGGCAGGTTGAGTGTAGACCGTAACCCAACAACAAAACTCACTGGTCGTAGAAATAATCCTGCAACATGATACATTGCAGCCATGTAGGTCAGTACATTGAATGTACCGGCAAGATCACAATAAGAGAAAACAGATGATAAACTATCCTATATACAATATGGCTTTGTGGCTCTATGTCTGAGGTTTTTGCGTAAAAGCTGATTTTATTTTCCCTACAACAAAGGATAGTGAAGGAAACCTTCACTATAGAGTATCCTACTATGACATGGTTCCACCAACCGATGTCTCATAGCCCAAATCAATATAAGTTGCCCACAATTAAATTATCAATCCGGTGTTGAGAGTTCCGAGATAGATTCAAGTCCAGAGGCTCAATTTGTCCGTAACCCGGGACACGGCTAATCGATTAGGTTTTAACCTGCAGAGGTTTGTACACTTTACCCGCAAGATTTGATCCCTCTTTTTACGTTCTCACACTTCAGGGTGTTTGAGAACAAGACGACCGAAACATGGTCTTCCGAAGAGTTCCCCTGATCACTGTCCGGTGCTCATCCAATCCTACCGTAGTTCTACATCTGCTAGCACCGTCCTAGCCAGAGTCACAACTAAGGTCAACCAAGCCAGAGCCCATAATGACTTGCGGTTGCACAGGTAAGCTTCCAGGCATGAAGTATTCTTCCGTCTCTTTGAGTCTGGGTGAAGCTTTCCACAAGATGTCATGGCGCTTCTCCATGCATCTCGGGTCATCCACTGGTCTCTCCAGGGTGCCCATCTAAACCATCCTTCACCCAGTAGTGTGTATTGAATTCTTGTCTCGAGTCTTGAAGTCTTGAGGTCCTGAAGATGCAGTCCTTGCAGATGCCATCATGAAGTTGTCGTCATTGACGTAGAGTCCATCCTTCTTCACACCACTCATGAGCACTCATACCAATCCCCGTCTACAATAGCGTAGCATAATATAATACAATAACGTAACAGGGGTGTGGGTTCCTACCTCATGCTTCTACCCACCTACAAGATTTTACTACTGGAGGGAATATGAATGGTGACACTAAATGCAATAAAAACATAGGTATGAATAACACGGTCAAAGTGAACTTGCCTGTTATTACTTGATGAAGATTATAACGCTCTCACAAAACTTGATAGCACTATACGCAACTCTCCGATGAAATCTATAATAACAAACATGACATTCACATAAGCAAGCATTCTAGCAAGCAATACTAACAATCATTAAAGAAATCAAAATGAAATTCATCAAATAAAATCACTAATAAGAACCAAAATAAAAGTCCAAAAAGAACCTTCAAAGAAAACCATAAAGAAACACAAGAAAAACTCTATGACTTCACAACTACGAATTTGCTTTTTCCCTAAATAAAAACCTAACAGCCAATAAAATTTTAAACAAATAAGTTAATAGAAAGGAAAATAAGGTTTTATTATAATAACAGAAAATATTTTTCATAAACTTTTACTAGCAAAAAGAAACACATAATAAGCTTTTATAAAACTCTAACTATGACCTATACAAGTTTTCATACAAAACTAAAGAAAATAAATTTCTAAAATAAAAATAAAATTTTCCTCTGTTGATCAAAGAAACAAAACTAAATTTGTCAAAAGTGACAAAAAAGAAATAGTTAAAAAAATTAAAACTATAAAGAAAAGATTAAAAATGCTAGAACTAAAACAGTACTATTCTGTATAAAACCCTAATTTAAAATAAACTAAAAATAAATCACTATATGCTACTGGATAGACAAAACAATAACAAAACAGTAGCAAAAAGAATCAATCAAAAATATTTTACAAAACTCAAGATACGGCCAAATTAGTTATTTGAACAAATTTTGTCAAATTCAAATTTAAATTACTCAAATTTGAAATCCAAGTACACCAACAAAAACTTCAACAAATTTTGAATCTAATGCAAAAAGAATCACTCAATTTGGATCTAAAACATAAAAGTTATAAGCAATCTAAAATAGAAACTATTTCTGAAACTAAAACTAAAACAGAAAAAGGAAACGCAACCGAAACGGACAGGGGTATACGTGGCGCTTGCTGGTTGGCTACTGGGGCGTGCATGATTTTAACCACGGGCGGACGGCCGCTACTTAGGGGATTCGGTGGCTGCAGTTAAATAAAAGAAAAACCGTCGACACGGTTCGATCTAAACCGGAGTAAACCAGAGGAAAAACCATCTAGTTAAAATAAAACCTAACTATTCGATCCGATCTAATCTAAACTGTCAAACAGAAATTGAACAAAGGGGAGGTCGTCGGAGCTTACAGCAGTGGTGGTCACCGGTGATGCGGCTCGGACATCGTCGTCGGCGGCGCTCCGGTCGTCGGCGATCTCTGGCGAGGGAACGGGCGGACGCGGTGCGTCGCGGAGATCTTGATGGTGGTGGAGTTCGTCTCCGGGGATGTCCGAGGCGAGCTCGGCAAGGTTCTGCCAAACCCCGAACTCCAGCGAGGTTGGGTGAGGTTGGTGATGGAGCTTCGGTGATCGCTGACGGCAGGCGAGGTTATGGGCGGGAGCGGAGGTGAGTGGCACATCCTATGGTGGCCTTGGCGTGGCTTGGGGAATGACGGGGCGAGCGGCGGTGAGCTCGACGATGGCGGTGGTGTCCGGTGGTGAAGCGGGGCGGCGGTTCTGGTGGGTCTGGAGCTCAAGAGAGCGCACGGGGTGGCGTGAATTAGCGAGGGGGTTACGATGGTGGTCTCAGGTGGCGGCAATGTGGTCAGGGTCGAGTGCTGCGGCCGCAATGGCGTGGCGGCGGAGCTCGGGCTCCGGCGAGGCAATACGGGCGGGGCTGAGGGTTTCGGCGAGGGGAAAAGAGGGGAACGGGTCAAGGGAGGCGGGGTTTATATAGAGGGAGATGCTTGGAGGGCGGATCAGGGAGAGGATCCCGTGGATATCGGGATGCGGCAGCGGCGGCGTTGCCCTACGTGGCTTGCGGAGGAGGAAGAAGGCGTGGGGTCTAGCGGTCAGTGGCAGCGGGCGGAGGTTTTTTTTCGAGGGGTTCGGGCGGAGGTGAGGAGGAGCGGGCGACCGAAGGAGAGGGGCTTCGGGCGGCGGCGCTGGCTGGGCCGCAGCTCGAGTGGCCAGCTGGCTGGGCCGGCTGGCTCCTGGGCCGCCTGGCCTATCTAGCGCTAGGTTTTCCCTTTTTTTGGAATAAGACAGGGAGAAATAAAATATAGAGAAAATAAAAATAGTTTTATATAGGAAATAAAAATAGTTTTATATAGGACATATATATATATATCAAAATCTTAAGAAAAATAAATCGTACAACATGAACATATTTTCAGGTTTAAATAAAATTTAAAGAAAATCACAAAAGTCAAGCAGTGCTGCTGTTGCAATAAAACCCAATACAAAACATTTTTAAAATACCAAAATGATATAAAATTTATTTTTCTCCTAATTTTCCATCTAAGGGAATCATTTTACCCTTATTTCCATTTATTTATTTTTAGGAGGAAAATAATTTGAATAAAAGCCAAATAACTCCAACTTGAAAGTGGGTTTCAAAATAACTTCAAAGGGACTTTCAATTTGATTCTTTTAAACTTCCAACTCATATTTCATATAATTTGAAGAAGTCATTTTATCTTCTCTCATGAAAATCATTGAGTTGCATAAAGTTTCTGAATTTGAAATATTTCAAAATGGAATTCAAATCTTTTCAAAACCCTTTTCATTTATTTAAATGGAAGAAGTCATATCATCTTCACTCTAGGGTTTGTGATAAAATTAATTTGAATTGCTTGAGATCAAAATGCAAGGATGAAAGTTTGGGAAAGTCATTTCATTCCCTCTCATTCAACTTTCAAAAGTTTCAAATTCCACTCAATTTCACACAACAATCAAACAAACAATCATAAATATTTATTTAATATAACATTCCAAAATTTATAATTTTGGGATGTTACAATGCTGGAGATATATCTCTATGTCTTCTCTTATACTCCCTCCGTTCCTAAATATTTGTTTTTTTTCAGATTTCAAATGGACTACCACATACGGATGTATATGGACATATTTTAGAGTGTAGATTCACTCATTTTGCTCCGTATGTAGTCACTTGTTGAAATCTCTAAAAAGACTAATATTTAGGAATGGAGGGAGTAGAAAACAGAGTTGGTGATGATGGTGTGCCCGCCATCCTGCAATATAGGCCGTCCGATTTATATCTGACGAATAGGAAGGAAACTATGGCAATTTTACAAAAAGATACCCACACCCCTCTTCACATTTGCAAATAAGGCCTTCCCTCGTTCATCATTTTCTCTCACAAGATAAACTACTCATACAAATGCATCTTGATGTTCCGTGCAACACACAGGCATCATGCTAGTTTCTTTTTAAATAGTTACTGTGATAATTGGGTTGAAGTGATATATTTTATGTCTGCCCCGAATTATCTCAAATTCACTAGTAGTAACAAAGAAAAGGTTGTCTTGTTGATTAACAGAAAACAGGGTGAAAATTATCACATGAGACCGGTAAAAACAAGGCACACTGGGTTCAGCGTCATTGTCACTACAGCTGTGCGTGCGCGAGAAGTCTACATATCAAGGGGGCTACGGAGAGAAAGACGTATCGAGTGTGTGTGAGCGAGGCACGGAGACACAACTAGCGTGTGTGTGTGTGTTTGAGAGAGAAGCCAATTGATAGATTAAGATCAAGATCGAGTTGTCACCCTTCTGCTGTCATTGTTTGGGGGGGGGGGGGGGGGGGGTGGGGGGAGGGGGGAGGGAGAGAAAGACGTATCGAGAGTGTGCGCGCGGTAGGCACAGAGGCCACAACTAGTGAGTGTGTGTGTGTGTGTGTGTGTGTGTGTTGTGTGTGTGTGTTGTTTGAGAGAGAAGCCAGTAATCGTTTACTATCAAGATCGAGGTGCCACCCTACTCCTTCGGTGTCGGGTAGTTGTGTGTGTGTGTGTGTGTGTTTGTTTGAGAGAGAAGCCAGTAGATAGATTAGTATCAAGATCGAGGTGTCACCCTACTCCTTCGGTGTCGGGAAGTTTCTGTGTGTGTGGGTGGGGGGGGGGGGCAGTGACACTTAGATATAGGGAGAAGGAGTTTGTGTGAAACATATCTATATTACGGGATAGGTAGATAGCATGTGTGCGAGGCATACTTAAAGCATCACGGAGATAAACAAGCGATGTGTATGCAAGTGCCAGAAAAAAATGAAGAGAGAAACAATGTCTATGCGCACGCGCGCGCGCATGTTTGTGTGTGTGTGTGTGAGAGCGAAATCTCAAAACAAAAGGTGCTCTGCTGGAATCACATTGTATGTATTCATATGGTTTCGGGACTCGAGTTAACCTTAGGCATATGTGTGCAAGACATAATTATACTTTGAGACATTAGTGGCAGTGGGTGGGCGGAATTAAAGGGGTGGGCATGTTCGACAGAGAGAGCGTGTGTGTTTCTGTGTGAGAGACTTGTAGGACGGGGTAGAAAGACGAATTATAACCTTGACGGAGGGAGAGAAATACACGAAGTGCGCGTGTGTGATTCCGATACCCACGGAGAAATGAGATATGTATGCGTGTGAGAGAGATTGCACAATTCATTCACGTATCACTATCTAGCGATCGTGGACGTGCATCGCTTTAACATAAATCAATATCTACTTCGTATCGTGGCCAAAGATACAATATTGATTCAATGCTATAAAGATTGGACACTCACATATCACATTTTTTCCAAATAATCCTTTTCAATTGTGCATGACAAAATTACAGTGTTGTTTCTTCAAACAAGCACTGTAGCTATCATGTACATGCACCATTGTTAGTCTTGCATTCAAAGTCATTAGTCTTGGATGATTTAAGGTTCTATTATGAAGTAATATATGTAATATTCATATATGAATCCAACGGGTACGCAATTTATGAAATGGAGGCCATGTAATCATATGAGGTAACACTTTTAAGTAGCGGACTACAATATCCATTTCTTTTGTGTGACTACAATATCCATTTCTTTTGGTGCGCCTCTACGATAACACGTCAATGCATTATGTTTAAAGTAAATAACCAATGGCACTAAATTATATATTTACACGAGAAATACATAGGCTGAATGTTTGATCCGTTTTTTTTGTGAACGCGCCTCTACACCCGTACGATTGGCCGCGCCCGTGTGAGCGTCCAAGTTATCGGTGCATCATCCCGAGTTATTGTCTTTTTTCTGGGGTGGACTTCATACCAGTTATTAAATGCTGACGTGTGCCCCGTGTACACAGTCTCGCATGACCTTCCTGCTAGCACTATTCAAAATTAGTTGAAACTGGATACGAATGATCCTGCGGGCGGCAAAATCTCCTGCCTCCTTCTAAAATTTCCGCCACCTAGTCTTTAGCATGCGAAATTCCCCTGTTGTCCTTGGTGCATGGAGAACAATAGTTACAATACGGCCCTCATTTACATAATAGGTCGGGGCTGCTTTGGTAACTTCCGGTTCCCCCCACCACACGACACCCCCATTTCCTCTCCCCCTCCCGCAAAAACGACTAACTCCACAGCACTAGAGCATCTTACATCACGCCGTCCGTACTTCATCGGCCTTTCTACCCCTCCCCTCTTGAAACCCTAGACTGCTCATCCACTGGTGTACCAGAGGCCATTCACTGCCAGCGGCGTCCACCTCGCCGGATCTGCTTCTGCGGCCGCATCTACCCCTCCCACCTCCCCTAGAAACAAGTAGACTGTTCATCCACCACTATACCACATCCCATTCAGTGTCGGCCTTGTCCACGGCGTCGGATCTGCTTCGCCGGTACTCTCGTCAACCGCAGCGCATCTGCAATGGCTCCTTCGTACTCCCCACCGGAGACGCTTCGTCCACACCCCCAGAGCCACCCCACCGATGCCCCCGTCGACGGCCTCTGATCCTCTTTGCCTACACCTTCCTCAACCCTACCGTAGCTGCTTCGCCGACACCATCCTCAGCCCTACCGAAGTAGCTTCGCCTATACCATTCTCAACCCTACCGGGGCTGCTTTGCCAAAGCACAAGTCCACGGCCTCAGATCCGCTTCGTCGCACCCTCGTCCAACCTACTGGAGCAGCTTCTGATGCCCCGTCCACGACCGCAGATCCGCATCGTTGACGCCATCCTGAACCCAACCACCGGAGCAGTTTCACCGACGCCCTCGTCCACGGCCTCAGATCTGCTTCGCCCACACCGTAGTCCACCCTACCAGAGCCACTCCACAAACACCCTACTCGACGGTTCTAGATCTCCTTACCGGACCCTGACAGCCAGCACAGCGTCATCACCCTTGACGTTCCTAACCTGATTCCCATCGTCTGGCAAGATGCCAAGCACCCGCCACGGCCTAGGTACTTGTCACCTTTAAACCCGTCCAGCATCACCTGCCCGATGTACTTCAAATATACTAACAGGTCGTTGTTACATGTTATGCAGCTGGCAAAAACTACAAGGACGATGTTTCTTCTGGATCTAACAGCTTGGCCAACCAAGATCCTGGACTGAGGCATTGCTATGATCTTGTAAGTGCGTCTCTCTTTCTCTTGTATTGTTGTGTGCCTGCCAGCGTGCTTTGCTCGGATTTTTGACCAGTAATCCCTTTGTGCAGACAATGATTTCCACTACTGGCTGCTAAATTAGAGATGTAGATGTCATACATGATACTCCCTCCATTCCTAAACATAAGTCTTTCTAGAGATTCCACTATAGACTACATACAGAGCAAAATGAGTGAATCTACACTCGAAAATGCATCTATATACATCTGTATGTGGTCCATACTGGAATCTCTACAAAGACATATATTTAGGAACAGAGGTAGTACATTACACAAAATCATAGGTGGCATGTAGGAATTCCAGTGCACTACATTAGGCTCCTTTAGAGTGCTTGCTAGTCCAGCACACAGAGTCATGGCTAGTTTATGCTACGCACACAATCGTTAATTGGTAGTGTAAACATGCGCAAGGGATATGCAATGTATTATCATGTAGAGATATCTGAAATTAGCCGTGTCAACTTGCAGATAGGGTTATGCAATGAAAAAGTACAAGATGTATGTGGCAATTTCATGGAACATCGCAAAAAAAAGGAGAGGCAGTGGTGAGCCTATACAGTGTGCTATGGTAGGTCACTCCGGCCTAGTTCTTTTGCAGGATTCTCCCAGAATCTGCCCCTCTCTAGCTTCTCCTAGAATCTTTGACCCCCTTTTGTTTTACAATCCTCACGAATTAGACCCTAACTAGATAGATTGTAAAACAAATGGGGCTCAAAGATTCTGGGAGAATCTGGGTAGGGGTCAGATTTTTGGAGAATCTGGCAAAAGAACTAGGCCGGAATTGCAAGTATGTCAGTTCTATTGGCCAAGTTTCTTAGGGACAGTTATTTTGAGTAATCCTAAGAAAATAAGCACCTTTGAATATAAGCTCCAGATAATAAGCCAACCGGTTCTTTTCATTGCCTGCCTTTTCAGCTTATTTGTGGTATGATCAGTGAAAAGTCTAGATTGCATTATATTTTGTCATTTTACTACCCATATGAAAATTAATTTGACTTGTAAACATCACAAATTGAACCCAGTGCAGTAATTAATATGATAGGAAAACAGACCATCAATATTTGTTCAAAATGCAAATACAAAGATACCATCTACTTGGCACAATCTACTTTGGTCAATGTCTTCCATAGAGATCCCATTGCCTAATTTAAATGAAGAACGCATGACCTAAATTTAAATGAAGAACAATTATTTATCGAATTCGATGGTCCAAGTGGCTGGTTATTATCATATAGCAGCACCACCTGAAAGCATCATAAAGCAGCAGCAGCTCATAGCAACTCATCATACAGCAGCAGCAGCAGCTAGCAATTCATCATATACCACCAGCAGCTCATAGCAATTCATCATATAGCAGCAGCAGGAGCAGCTCATAGCAATTCATCATATAGCATCAGCAGGAGCAGCTTATAGCAACTCATCA
Organism: Thinopyrum elongatum; assembly: GCA_011799875.1. Taxonomy (NCBI): domain Eukaryota; kingdom Viridiplantae; phylum Streptophyta; class Magnoliopsida; order Poales; family Poaceae; genus Thinopyrum; species Thinopyrum elongatum. Next base: position 381,345,975 of record CM022301.1, read on the forward strand.
TATAGCAGCAGCAGCAGCTCATAGCAATTCATCATATAGCAGCAGCAGCTCATAGCAATTCATCATATAGCAGCAGTAGGAGCAGCTCATGGCAATGCATCATATAGCAGCAACAGAAGCAGCTCATAGCAATTCATAGTATAGCGGATCAGAATAAAAATTTGGCAAAAAATCAGAGGAGATCCTCACCTTGTTGGATGAGCTCGTCCTTCTACAGCACCTCAAGGCCACAGCCTGGGAGGAGGGGAGGGGGAATGAGGTGCCTTCTGCCGGAGTGGGGCATCGGTCATAGTTGTGCGGCGCCCGCCGGAGTAGTGCGTTGGACGGACCACAGCGGAGCAGCTGTGGGAGACCATGAGAATGAGGGGCGGCGCCAGAGGGAGGAGCAGCCGGGGAGATTTGGCCCTACCCGCCAGCCATGTAGCCTAGCTGGACATAGCATCGTTGAGGACTAGGCCAGATGGGACCAGTGGCGACGGCTCGCTGGAGGAACCCTAGTGCTGCAGGCAGGGGATCAAGGTAGATGGAAAGGGGAGAGGAGATGCAAGCGGGCAGGGCAATGAACGCTTGCGTGTTTGTTTTACTTGAAGGTCAGGTGTGACGCGGGCGTGAGCAGTGGCATTTTGAGTGTAATATAGGCAGACAAAATAGTCATTTCACTATTCCCCTTCCCTTCAATTTTTAGTGAGCTTCTACCTGAAGCAACCCCCCTCCAAAGCAAAATAAGTTAAGCCCAAGCCCATAACTCAAAAATGACTTCTTTACATCTTTTATGGCTTATTTTGACAATAAGCTCTGAAAAGGCGGAATAGAATTGGCCCTTAACCTGCAATTCAATTGTGCGTGCAATGATGAATCACTCCTTCCTGCTATAGTGTACATTTAGGCATCATACATGGCATAACCTAATACATGTGCATTTCATTATAGAATCTGAAATATGCAATGTTTATGTTAGTTCATATGTTGCACATGATGTTTAAATGCCCCTTAAATCTGGTCAGTCAAGTGATGGTCTTTAAGCCTCCTTCTATGCTTCTTTTCTTGATAGTAAGATTTGCTCACACATCTGTTCAATTGCTTGTTTGTATCAGCCAGCCATACTAGGACTGTTTGCTTTGATTACTTGCTGTTCTTGAGCTAACAGAGCTTGTCAATGATTTAAACACTAAGGGCTGCTGTAGTGGGGGCTTGTATAACTCATAGGTGACATAAAGGTTTGGATGTACACTAAAGTAGGCTCTCCAAGAGTACCTGGAGATCCAGTTCGAAGGTATGCCTAGTTTTTACACAGTGCACAAATAGTAAATGCTCATTTCATTGTGTGCAAGAGATGTGGCATGTTTCATTATGTGGTGTTGTTTTGTTATAAACTCATCCTTTTGTGTTGTTCACAGACTGGAAAGTATGCATATTTATGTTCCAAGGAGACTAGTAACTAGTTTGTGTTACCTTGCAGAGGGGGTGCAATGAAGATAAGATTGAGGATTTCCAAGTACAAGATGTTAGGAAGGAGCCTTGCAAGAGAAGGAGGAGCAGCGCTGAGCCTGTTCAACCAGTTATGGTAAGTCACTATATTACAATTACCAGGACATCCTATTTGTCTGACACTGTGCTTGCGTAGGGTTCTTCACCTGTAACCCAGTCATTGGGCCATTGATTAAAACCCTCTGCTCACTACTATATGATGTTCTAACTTTTTTGTAAATCAGATGTATGTAAACACATTTTAATGTGTCTGTTCACTCATTCCGGATGTAGTCTACTTTTAAATATCTAAAACATCTTATAGTAGTGAACAGTGTGAAACTGCTTCCTGCCATGGTAGAGTTGTCGATGTCATAAATGTCATAACCAAACGCATATTCACATCATTAGCCTCCCTATCATTACTAGGATATTGATTACATACTAGTCGAGATACTTCATAGGGGGCAAACAATATTACATTACTTGTTCCTTTATATAGTAAATGTAGCTAGGCCATGGATGTTATTGTGGCGTGCATGTATGCATGCTGCCAACTCAACAGTTCAATTGCTTGTTTGTTTCAGGCATAGTTAAATTGCTCTTTTCAATTGCTTTATTTGTCCTCAGTTAATGAGATGCCCAAACAATGATGCCTGATGTTGGGTACTTGTATAACTATTAGTTGACATATTTAAAGGCCTTACCATTTAATTACTCTGGCGAAGTGTGCCTGAAGCTTTGAAGTCTATTAACCAACTATTACTACATGAGGCTCACAATCTAGTTTATACTAGGCTAATGATTGCATAGTTTTGCTTGTTGTAGTAGTTTTGTATGAATCCCTCTGCTGTTCATTATGCTCCCTAAGACTTTAATTGAGCTACTGAATGTCCAACTGCTTGCTTACTTATATGCAATATATATGTTCAGTAGCTGTGTGTGGTCTAAATTTGTAACCTGTCTGTGTTTTGGATTTGGCCCCAACATCATGCTCCTCTGGTGAGCTAAGAGAGATTTCTGTATGCGGGCTGCACAGACTACCATTTTTATAATTTTTAAAATATCACCTGCTTATGCTTCATGACGTGTAACATTATTGTTAGTCCTGTTTTGCCATGTACAAAATAGTCTGTCTTGCTCGCTTCACTGTTGTAACTATATTTTTGCCCTAGTCATGTGTACTTACAGAAACATTTCAGGATGAAGTGACATCAACACAAAGATCTGCGAGCAGTGTGGCATGGCCATTACCAAATGATTATGGATTGGAATTGGAATGTGCTGATGTTCTCGAGCATCAACTAGAGGTGGCAAGACAATGTGTACATGATTCTCAACATGCAATCAACAAGTTGAGACTGGGGTTGCAGGTATTAAATGCAGGAGTCAAAAAAATGAAACGAGACACTGAGGTAACCATGAAGGAATTGGAGATTTTGCAGACTAATTTGTGCTATCTGAATCCGGCCAATCCTATTTTCTGAAGAGATTATAGTTCAAATGGTAAGTTCTATTGATGCGTGTCCATGATGTATGAGCTTTATTTGCCTAGTGTATGTAATTTGCTGTTTGTGTACGCTTTATTATCACTAGTGCCGAACTATAATGCCCAGAGGGTATAATCGGCTGTAATTTCTTTATTGTATAGTGTAGGATTATTCTACGTTTCTATGCCTTAGTCTCTTTATTGTATAGTGTATGTTTTTAGAGGCGATAGTATAGAGTAGGATAATTATTTGAATATGCTATATCATTGAAACAGGGGCCAACACGCCCAAACATTACCTGGATGCCATCTGAACGAACAAACATGTGTAGTTAAAGCGGGCCTTAATTAGGCTAGTCAAATTAATATTTAGTGGATCCCAAATGATGTGGCCCACCGTAACAACGGCTCTTAGCAGGCCGTTAACAGGCCGAAAGCTCGATAGGGCCGTATAAATGTAAATGGCCCGCGGGCCTCTAGCAGGCCGAAATAAATGTCAATTTTGTCTCAGCCCTTTTACTTTACAGGCCAGTAAGAGGCCGAAAGTGTTTTGGGCTAGAAGAGGCCCTATTTGCAAACTAGGCTTTTAACAAGCCGAAAGTCACGTCGGGCTGAAATTGTGCCCTGTAGAACATGGGCTGCTAATGGACCAAAAATTAGGATGCACAGTCAAAGGCCCAACTGTTGTGCAGGCCATTAACAGGCCGAAAGACAAAATGGGCTAGGAATTGGCCCATTTACCGAATGGGCCGAGGAAAGGCCCAAAGTCACAACGGGCTAGCAGTTGGCCCAACTGCAGAATGGGCCGAGAAAAGGCCGAAAGATGTTTCGGGCCACTAACGGGCTGGAACTGATGATGGGCTACTAACAGGCCAAAAGAAGGTCGGCCCGTAATTGGGCCCAAAGACGTAGCGGGCCGTTAATGGGCTGGAACTGACGATGGGCTGGAAATTGTCAAATCTAGAATGGGCCTTTGATGGGCCGATTCTGTGTAACTTGTATGGGCCATGCTTGTGAATGGGCCTGACTCAAGTAGGCCGCTAATGGGCCGCCCCGCTTATTTTGACAGGCCCGGCCTTTTAACCTAAACGGTCCACTGTTGGGCCAGGCCACATGTCGACGTACCATAGGCTCGTCCCGTCCACTCGCTTGATGACACCCGTCCCAACGCAGAGCTGACACGTGGATACTAAGGCGAATCAGAATTTTACACGCAATCCCCATTGGTCCTGGCAGTTAACGGGTTATCGGATCCAAACCGGAACCCGATAGCTTAACGGCGACCCGTTACGACGGATGCCACATGTCGGTTACCCTTGACGAAAGCACTTCCATGACGCGCCATTTATCGTCATGGAAGTGGACACTTCCGTGATGATAATTTTGGTATTGTCATGGAACACTTCTACGACAGCATAGGTATGACTATCTTTATTCTGTCATAAAATCATCATGGGTGTACATGCATGACAGAAAACATGACCTACTGTGACAAACACGTATCATCACGGAAGTGGTTTTTTTTGTAGTGCTTCTTATTCTTCTTTTTAGAAGGACTAGGTGCATCCGTGTTAATTCTTTGAAATTCTTGTTCAATTCTTTTAGGATGACCTTCAGGATAAAGTGGCTCCTAAGTCATTCTACCTCCTCTAGTCATTACTCTAACAGCATGATCATTGATATTATGATTCATTTCATCAAGCAACCATTGGTGCAGAGACGTGCTATACAAACGGTTTTTACCCCCTTTCCGCGATGGAGTTTTAAACCGTCGCCTAGTGAGTGTCTGAGATAGGGGGGTCCTTCCGACATGACCCAGAAACCGTCGGGGATAGGCCCTCCGGCCACACAGACGGGGGCAAAATGAGCTCGTGTGCGATCGGGCGAGGCATCGAAACCCAATCGTTTCCGTTCGTATGTACATCCCACACGGTGAATCCCAGAAAAACATTTCCGTTCGTATGTATATCACACACAGTTTTTTGTGTGGAAACGTTTGTGCAAGGTGGCCTGACATAAACCGTTCTCTGCCGGAAGCCGTGTGTGATTGTTAGTTGATCCAACACACCTACTTTCTAGAAACCATGTGGGTTGTTTTAGTTCATCGCCCACGGTGTTGTTTGAGTAACCGTCTGCAATAGAAAACCCCAATAAGCAGGGTAATTAGCCTATTATTGATAATCCATGTAGTAATCAAATTGACATTTCTTATAAAACACACCAGATATTTCATATCCGTATAACGGCAACCAGGATTTTGTAATCGAATTACATCAGATAGCTTCAGCACTCAGTTACGCCATTACACAACAGCACCAAGTTTCACATGCAACATCGAAAACCTTTGGAAAGTAGCATCATACATGGTAAATAGACAGATGAATCTCATATGGGAAACTGCAAAAGCAGAAGGAAATATTGAGCCTTCAGTGATGTTGAATGTCCTTGCAACTTTAGACCAGTGGCTATGGATAATTGCCCGCCCAACCTTCGTCCTCTTCAGGAAGACTTCAATATTGTACCATGGGTGTTGAATGAATACCTGCCTCGCCTCTTGACCATGGAGGTAGTTTGAGAGGTAATCATCGGTGAACTGCTTTGAAAAGTACTGAAAACAAAGATATGCATAAATCGCGGTTATAAATTTTGAAATGGCGCAAGGGGTAAAAACTAGGTAAAAGAGTTAGTACCATCCTATAGTTGACTGATGTCTTCTTCATTGTGAGAACAAAGATCTTGCTGTTATTCGTCGCAAGTTTCTTCATCCTAACAATCTTTCTGAGTTTCTTGACTTGACTGATATTCATGGACATCTCATTTCTCCATATGCAAAATGTGTCGAATAGTGGGTCTAAGCCTCTGACAGTAGGACCTACATGTGCAAGACCAAATTGTAAGAAACCTAAATATTAGAATGATTCCTGCAACTGCACAATAATGTGCTATTAGCGAAAGGACCATGCATGAGCAAACCTCGATGGTAAACCGCAGTGTCTCCCATTGTTTCCCTGCAGCACATATAAGTAAGATCTTGATCAGGTTAACTGAGAGTTGCCATACTATCAGTAAAATATGTATTGAGTAAAGCCAAATTCGATTTATTTCTCACATGCATAACAATACAAAATTGTACCCATAGCAAATGAAAATCAAATTGCAGAATTGAACCAAACAGTTAAATGGACAGTAGACCAAATGAACCAAAATAGTTAACTGAGCACGACATTGCAGAATAGAAACATGTACTAGAAGGTAAGACAGTTAACAAAACAAAGAATGCTTGAGAACAGTACTACGAAATGTAGCAATTGTTGGACCAAACTATTAACTGAACATTACATTTCAGAGGACCAAACTGTTAACTGAACATCAGATTGCATAGTAACATTACAGAGGACAAATCACTATAAGGCACTGGCGGTGGCCTCGAGAAAACAACACGAAGTGTATTTTAAAGTAGACAACCGCGTGGCGGTGTCGATGGTGCCCTCAAAGATGAGGTGCTCTGTTGGAGATATGCCCTAGAGGCAATCATGTATGATGATATTTCCTATGTGTTTATGAATAAAGATAGTCCTTGGACATTATCAATGATGTGTATCAACAAGTACGTGACTTGTTTGTGGGACTATGCATTGTTTGATGACTGTCCTAAAAGGTCCCTGGTCGAAAGGGCTGTGTGGACGCGCAGCCGACTAGACTAGCATATGACACGGTCGATGGCTTAGTCTCACTAGTCATGGAGCATTGGATGCTAACCGCATAATATGGACTTGGAAGGATCTGGTCGGATTTGATGTAGTCGGATCCGAGTTGAGATAAGGTCCGAGTCGGACATACCCAACTATGAGACGTAGCGATATGTCATCTGTGAGTCTCTAGTACAACATATGTTCTATGTCGTAAGACCTGAGCTGGCGCATGTACTCGAGATGGTGACAGACCTGCTTTGGGCCGACCAAACGCTACTCCGTGACTGGGTAGTTACAAAGGTAGGTTTCGGGCTTGTCCAGACCCATGCTACGAGACATGGTCGAGCAAGATGGGTTTTGCCCCTTCGATCAGGAGAGATATACTCTGGGCCCCTTGTGTGATCCGACCAAGATAAGCATGGCCATGCGACAAGGATTATGAGATAATCTGGTTTGTGGTCGGCATCACTGGTACGAGAAAGAGGTCGGGCCAGCACAAGGATGACAGACTCGCCTTGAGCCCGACAACATATATCGTGTGGCAAAAGGAATAGAAGTGTGATGTACATGTTCGCCTAACCAGCTTCATAGCCTACTTGGTGGTCGGCACGCCTTGCTAGAGGCCACTACCAACCGTGCAGGTCGGAGGTGATCCGAACTGTGACCAAGCCGACTTGAACCTAAGGGGTCGCGCGCTTAAGGGAAGGAACCTACGAGGTCGGATCCGAGGACATTGGTCGAATGTAATCCGAGCTGGACTTGGATCGTGGCCGAGTAGACTTGTGGGCTTTAGGGTCCGTGCGAGGCCCAAGTGTTGAGCCCACGACGGACGCCTATATATATTGGAGGTGCGGCACACTCATGTGGTTGATCGCTTTGGCACCGTCATTAGGGTTTGCATGTGTTGCGAATAGCCACCTCCACTCACCACCAGTTGTGTGATCGGACCTAGCAGTCCGCCGCACGGCGTTCCTCCTGCACGCGCGGATACCGTTAGAGACGTTGCACTTGCGCCGCTCCGGCGAACCTGTCCGCAGGAGATTATCGTTCATGGGAGATCACCGTTCCCGGGGTTTCGCTGTTCATGGGAGATCACCATTCCTGGGGCTTCACTGTTCACGGGAGATCACCGATGCGAGGAGGAGACGCGCTGGCCCAACTCTGCTTCTGCTGCACGGCACTACGCGTCTAGTGGTAACAATCTGTGATCCATCTCCCATAGCATGTTCTTGGTTGTTCTGCGCGTATAAAAGTTTTAATTTGTAGTCGACGCACCCTACCGTAGAACCCAACAGTGGTATCAGAGCCTCTGCTATAGGTTTTGGTTTCGGATCGTATGCATATTAGATATGTGGAGGCGGCAGATGAGATCTGTTGTCGTTTAGGAGATCGGCTATGTGCACGGTTGATGAGATCAACTGCACATGGGGGTTGATGTGGCTATGTTTTCTGATAATTGGAATCGATGAGGTCGTGACACAACCTACCCCTACCGGTCGGTATCCGCCATCGGGGTTAACAGTGAAACGTAAATCAGAATCGAATTCGCGATGATCGATGAGATCAGTCAGATTGGAAAATTCAGCATGATCAGAGTACAGATGTGATCTGTGATTTTCAAAAACGTCGGGCGCTGCCCGCACCCGCGAGGTGCGCTGCCTATTCGAACCCTGCCCGCTAACCGGCTAGCGGGACCGCCGTGTGCGTAGCGCCTTGTACTTCATACACAATCACTCAAACCGGTAGAATGCGATTCTATGCATAACTTTATTTTACCGGGTTTGATGTGAATAGTATGGCTCATGTGTATTGGATGCATGTGTGTAATTTATACATGGCCTGCGCGTCATGTTTGTCAGCCGGCAGGAGCCAAAGTGCTGTCATTATAATGTATAACGACCTGCGTGTCGACTTGTGACTCTGTAAAATTCATTACTAGTTGTAGTAGTTGGATAATAGAGATCAGGTTGGTGGCTTGGCGTCCCGGCGTGACAAACAAGCTGGAGTTCCTAGATGGTCATCAGAGTCGGAGCCGTCCTGGAAGAACATCCATGAAGGAGCCATACTATTTCACAATATATGTTTATTTGTGATTGTTATGCTTCTTGTTTTCTATGCATGTTAGAATGGTAGAAAGACCCCTCGTTAATATCAAGCAATTTGCCATTCCCGATGTTGCACCTTCGCACGTCAAGTATATCTAGTAGGGGGCTCATAAAATTGGGGTGCTCCTAGATGTCCTTGAACTGAAGGGTTCGTGTCGGACACGGACATGCACCGCATCAGGTTATCTTGACAAGGCTATCAAAACGGTTTTGGGTTTTGGGGCAAAGAAGGTTGGTAGCCGGGGTATGAGATACCTACCCGACTGACATGAGTCGTATAGAGATACGATTAGCAAAGAGTTGCTTATCGGATAGTCATGTTGGCTAGCAGTGATGCTAAAGCTCACTAGTCGCATGCGCTAGTCGGATCCTGAATCACTGAGAGTTTACGGAGGGATGCTGACTTCAGTGGGAGTATTTCTGTTTAGGCTTGAATTACACTACATAAACACATTGCTTAGTGATTGCATATTTTTCTGTTGTAGATCAATGGCACCACCTGCTCAACCCAACTTTGCATTGAAATCAATTCTGGAAAAGGATAAACTGAATGGAACAAACTTTACCACCTGGTATAGAAATTTGAGAATTGTTCTCAAGTATGATAAAAAGGAACATGTTCTAGAGGATCCACTTCCAGAGGAACCTGCTAATAATGCTAATGCCACAACCAAGAATGCCTACCAGAAATTCGTTGATGAATCAACAAAGATCAGCTGTCTGATGCTGGCTTGTATGGAGCCCGATTTGCAACAGCATTTTGAAAATGTTGAGGCTTACGATATGATCGAGTGTCTCAAGAGCATGTTTCAGACACAGGCTAGGACCGAAAGGTTCAACGTCTGGTGATCCTTGATGGATTGCAAGCTGAAGGAAGGTGATCCACTGAGCCCACATGTGATCAAGATGATCGGATATGTGCAAGCTTTGGATCGGTTAGGCTTCCCGCTCTTGGATGAGCTGGCTACAGATGCAGTTCTGGGTTCTCTTCTGCCCAGCTATGGGACGTTCATCTCGAACTATCATATGCATGGCATGGATAAGAAGCTCACTGAATTGCATGGGATGCTCAAAGTGGCAGAGCAGGATATTAAGAAAGGCACGCATCAAGTGTTGATGGTGCAGAAATTGGCTAAGTTCAAGAAGAGTTGGTCCAAGAAAAAGGCTAAGGCAAAGGGCACGGAGATGGTAACCTCTGCCGCTACGCCAAAGTCAGGACCGGACTCGAAGACCATTTGCTATCATTGCAAGGAGACCGGTCACTGGAAGAGGAACTGTAGCAAGTGGCTTGCATAGCATGGCAAGAAGGCCAGAAATGCTTCTTCAGGCAAAGGTACACTTGTTGCATATGTTATAGACATTTACCTTGCTGACATACCTAGTAGCTCTTGGGTATTTGATACCGGATCAGTTGTTCATATTTGCAACTCGATGCAGGGGCTGGTAAGAACTAGGCATGTGGAACAAGGGGAGATTGACATCAGGGTCGGCAATAAAGCAAGAGTTGCTGCGTTGGAGGTCGACACGATGCAGCTCCAGCTTCCTTCTGGACTTATTTTGGAATTGAATAATTGCTATTACATTCCTGCACTTAGTCGGAACATTATTTCTGCCTCATGCTTGATGAGTCAGGGTTATGAATTCAATTTAAAGGACAATGGTTGTTCGTTTTATTTGAATGGTATGTTCCACGGGTATGCACCCATTGTTGATGGGCTTTTTATATTGAATCTGGAACAGGAACCGGTCTATAACGTGAATGTCAAGAGGCATAAGCCTAATGAGATAAATCCGACATACTTCTAGCATTGCCGGCTTGGACACATTAGTCTTAAACGCATGAAGAAGCTCCATGATGATGGGCTCCTAACTTCGTCTGACTTTGGGTCGTTCGAGACATGCGAATCATGCTTGCTAGGCAAGATGACTAAGTCTCCTTTTGCAAAGAGTTGCGAGAGGGCGTCCGAGCTATTGGAGCTTATACACAGTGATGTGTGTGGTCCAATGAGCACAACTGCTAGAGGTGGCTATCAGTACTTTGTGACTTTTACCGACGACTTGAGTAGATATGGATATATCTATTTGATGAGGCACAAGTCGGAAACTTTTGAAAAGTTCAAAGAGTTTCAGAATGAGGTTGAGAATCAGCTCGGCAAGACTATAAAGCTTCTACGATCTGATCGTGGAGGTGAGTACATGAGCCAGGAGTTTGATGATCATCTGAAAAGCCGAGGTATAGTACCTCAGCTCACACCTCCGGGTACGCCACGGAGAAACAGCGTGTCGGAATGGAGGAATCGTACCTTGTTAGACATGGTTCGATCCATGATGAGCAAATCAGATTTACCCTTGTCATTCTGGGGATACGCTCTAGAAACTGCAGCTTTCACACTTAACAGGGTACCATCAAAATCTGTAGACAAGACACCGCATGAGATGTGGACCGGGAAGAGTCCCAGTTTGTCTTTTCTAAAGATTTGGGGTTGTGAAACATTTGTCAAGCGACTTATGTTAGACAAGCGTACACCCAAGTCGGATAAATTCATATTCATGGGATATCCGAGGGAAACCTTGGGATATAGCTTCTACAACCGCGAAGAGAACAAAGTGTTTGTTGCTCGAAACGGGGTTTTCCTTGAGAAAGAGTTTCATAGTCGGGAGGCCAGTGGGAGGACGGTCCGACTCGAAGAAATTCGAGGATCACTCGGGGATGGCTCGGCTGGTGATGAGATCATACCGGAGTGGAAGTGGTACCGGAACCACGGAGGTCGGAAAGATAGCGCAGAGTGCGTGATGTATTGTTGCTAGAAAGCGATGAGCTGGCCATGTATGCGAAAGCAATGGTGAGCCCAGATTCTGAGGCATGGCTGGAGGCCATGAGATCCGAGTTAAAGTCCATGGATGAGAATCAAGTCTAGGACTTGGTTGATCCGCCACCTGGCGTAACAGCCATTGGTTGCAAATGGGTCTTTAAGAAGAAAACCGATGTGGATGGAAATGTTCAGATCCACAAAGCTCAGCTTGTCGCTAAAGGTTATGGACAAGTTCAAGGAATTGACTACGACGAGACTTACTCGCCGATAGCGATGCTGAAGTTGGTGAGGATCATACTAGCTATAGCTGCTTATTTCGACTATGAGATATGGCAGATGGATGTCAAAACGGCTTTCCTTCACGGAAATTTAACCGAGGACGTGTATATGATACAGCCCAAGGGTTTTGTCGATCCAACTAGCGCTGGTAAGGTATGCAAGCTCAAGAGATCCATTTATGGGTTAAGGCAAGCATCTCAGAGCTGGAATATTCGTTTTGATGAGGTCGTAACTGGTCTCGGTTTCATCAAAAGCAAAGAGGACGCTTGTTTATACAAGCAGTTAAGTGGGAGCTCGGTAGTGTTTTTGATCTTGTATGTGGATGGCATACTACTGATCGGAAATGATGTTTCGATGCTGAACTCGGTCAAGGAGTCATTGAATGGAAAGTTTTCAATGAAGGACATCGGTGAAGCAGTTTACATATTGGGCATTAAGATCAATAGAGATAGATCGAGGAGGCTGCTCGGATTAAGCCAGAGCACGTACATAGATAAAGTGTTGAAGCGGTTCAACATGAGTGAGGCCAAGAAAGGGTTCTTGCCTATCTCACATGGTATAAGGCTAAGCGAGACTCAGAGTCCTTCGACATCTGATGAGCGAAGCAGGATGAGTCGGATTCCGTATGCCTCGGCAATCAGATCCATCATGTATGCCATGAAATGTACATGGCCTGATGTTGCTTTTGCAATAAGCCTAACAAGTAGATACTAGGCCAACCCAGTTGAGAGTCACTAGGCAGTGGTAAAGACTATTTTGAAGTACCTGAAAAGGACTAAAGAAATGTTCCTAGTTTATGGAGGTGAGGAAGAGCTCGTCGTAAGGGGTTACGCTGACGCTAGTTTTCAAACCGACAGAGATGATTGTCGATCACAGTCCAGATTCGTGTACGTCATGAATGGAGGAGCAGTGAGCTGGATGAGTTCCAAGCAAGATACGGTGGCCGATTCTACCACAGAAGCCGAATACATTGCGGCTTGTGAAGCTGCAAAGGAAGGTGTTTGGATCCGGAACTTTCTGGATGATCTTGGTATTTTCCCAGCCTCGGTAAAACCGTTGGACCTTTATTGTGATAATTCTAGTGCCATCGCACAAGCCAAGGAGTCGAGGAATCACCACAAGACCAGACACATAGATCAAAAATATCACTTGATACGAAAGATTGTAAAGAGTGGTGATGTAAAGTTATGCAAAATTCACACGGATGCAAATGTTGCGGATCCGTTGACTAAGCCGCTTCCACAACCCAAGCATGAGGGGCACGTTAGAGCTATGGGCATACGATGTCTATTTGATTGACTCTAGTGCAAGTGGGAGACTGTTGGAGATATGCCCTAGAGGCAATCATGTATGATGATATTTCCTATGTGTTTATGAATAAAGATAGTCCTTGGACATTATCAATGATGTGTATCAACAAGTACATGACTTGTTTATGGGACTATGCATTGTATGATGACTGTCCTAAAAGGTCCCTGGTCGAAAGGGCTGTGTGGACACGCAGGAGACTAGACTAGCATATGACACGGTCGATGGCTTGGTCTCACTAGTCATGGAGCATTGGATGCTAACCGCATAATATGGACTTGGAAGGATCTGGTCGGATCCGAGTTGAGATAAGGTCCGAGTCGGACAGACCCAACTATGTGATGCAGCGATATGTCATCTGTGAGTCTCTAGTACAACATATGTTCTATGTCCTAAGACCTGAGCTGGCGCATGTACTCAAGATGGTGACAGACCTGCTTTGGGCTAACCAAACGCTACTCCGTGACTGGGTAGTTACAAAGGTAGGTTTCAGGCTTGTCCAGACCCATGCTGCGATACATGGTCGAGCAAGATGGGATTTGCCCCTCCGATCAGGAGAGATATACTCTGGGCCCCTCGTGTGATCTGACCAAGATAAGCATGGCCATGCGACAAGGATTATGAGATAATCCGGTTTGTGGTCGGCATCACTGGTATGAGAAAGAGGTCGGGCTAGCACAAGGATGATAGACTCGCCTTGAGCCCGACAACATATATCGTGTGGCATAAGGAATAGAAGTGTGATGTACAGGTTCGCCTAACCAGCTTCATAGTCTACTTGGTGGTCAGCACGCCTTGCTAGAGGCCGCTACCAACCGTGTAGGTCGGAGGTGATCCGGACTGTGACCAAGCCGACTTGAACCTAAGGGGTCGCGCGCTTAAGGGAAGGAACCTATGAGGTCGGATCCGAGGACACTGGTCGGATGTGATCCGAGCTGGACTTGGATCATGGCCAAGTAGACTTGTGGGCTTTAGGGTCCGTGCGAGGCCCAAGTGTTGAGCCCACGACGAACGCCCATATATATTGGAGGTGCGGCACACTCATGCGGTTGATTGCTTCGGCACCGTCATTAGGGTTTGCATGTGTTGCGAATAGCTACCTCCACTCACCACCAGTTGTGTGATCGGACCTAGCAGTCCTCCGCACGACGTTCCTCCTGCATGCGCGGATACCTATAGTGGCGGTGCACTTGCGCCGCTCCGGCGAACCTGTCCGCAGGAGATTATCGTTCACGGGAGATCACTGTTCTCGGGGTTTCGCTGTTCACGGGAGATCACCATTCCCGGGGCTTCGCTGTTCGTGGGAGATCACCGACGCGAGGAGGAGACGCGCTGCCCCAACTTTGCTTCCGCTGTAAGGCACTGTGCTTCTAGTGGTAACGATCTGTGATCCATCTCCCATAGCATGTTCTTGGTTGTTCTGCGCGTAGGAAAATTTTAATTTGTAATCGATGCACCCTACCGTAGAACCCAACATGCTCCTCCAAGATCTGGTGGTCGGCACGCATGTCAGCCATAGCGACCTCGTGCGCGCGTGCGGCCGCGATTTGCTTCTCCGCTGCCAGATGCTACTGAGCTCCACGTTATACTACGTGCAAAATGGCTATGTGCGGCGCTTAATTGGAGGACGGGGCCAATGATTTCGGTGGAATGTGTCGCGCCGTCGGTCGGGGCATGTGGAACGGGGAAGGAGGAGGATGGTGTGGGTGGGGTGTGGATTACCTGACCAGATCAACGAGGCCACGCAGCAAGAAGAAGGGTCGGCGGCGAGGAGGCCGCGCAGCAAGAAGAAGGGTCGACGGCGAGGAGGCGGCGCTGCAAGAAGAAGGGTCGCCGGCGAGGAGGCGGCGCTGCGAGAAGAAGGGTTGTCGGCGAGGAGGCTGAGCTGCCAATAAGCAGTAGTGAAGGTTTGAACTTGGAAAGCAAGGAGGAATAGTGGAAAATGTGGCTTTTAGTGGGAGGGAGGGGGCGGGGAGATAGATATTTCCGCGATGGCAGAAAAATTTCGCTCGGTGCCGCGAGAAACTGGTGCGCAAGTGTGGTTCAAGCGCGGGCGGTGGACTGTAGGCGATGAAGCTTCTTGCGTAAGCCAGACAAGACGGTGCGCCAAGATATTTTATAACGCATCCCACACAATTCTTGCTAGTAAACTGTTTATGGTATACCTGATTTTTTCATTATGTTTTGAAAGACAAAAATGGTGTTATGGAGGGCAAGGATGGTGTTTGAATTGCTAGAACATTTATGTACAGTGAACATGCAACTACATGAGTGTCGTGTTTGAATTTGGAATTATTTCGGGTTCGTTTGGCATTTTTATGCATTAATTGAGTTTCTAGGCATTTAATGTGCATAATTCAAATTTGAACTACAAGCACATGCTCCAGTGCACCAAAGTTTGTTGAAAAATCACATGTGTGTCTTTGGTGAATTTATAGGTCCCATGCAAGAATGGGAATGAAATTCAAACATCTGGGCGTCGTTGCTCAGCCGGGAACATTGAGAAACTTGGTTTTTAAATTCCTGTAAATTCAAAACTCGCCTGAAAATCATGAAACTTGGCATGGTGTCATTTCATGGCACCAACATGTTGTGGTAAAAAAAAATTGGCCGCATTTAGACAAGTTTTCGTATAAGCTTCTTGCAAACCAGAGCTTCTCTCGAGAAGACTCGTGGTTCCCGAGGGGGGACGTGTCACCTTTGTGTGCGAAACGATATACGTTGTCTCCCCCCCTTGATTTTTTACAGAGGCAACATAGAACTATATGAGTGCCGTGTTAAAATTTGGAATTATTCTGGGTTCGTTTGGCCTTTTTTATACATTAATTGAATTTCTCGGCATTTAATGTGCATAATTCAAATTTGAACTACAAGCACATACTCCAGTGCACCAAAGTTGGTTGAAAAATCACATGTGTGTCCTTGGGTGAATTTCTAGGTCCCATGCAAGAAATGGGAATGGAATTCAAACATCTGGGCGTCGTGGCTCGGCCGGAAATATTGAGAAACTTGGTTGTTTAATTCCTGTAAATCCAAAACACGCCTAAAAATCATGAAACTTGGCATGGTGTCATGACATGGCACCAACATGCTATGGTAATTTTTTTGGCCGAATTGGGACAAGCTTTGGTTAAGCTTCTTGCAAACCGGAGCTTCTCTCAAGAAGGCTCGTGGTTCCGAGAGGGAACGTGTCACCTCCGTGGGTGAAACGACATACACTGCCTTCTCCCGCCTTGATTTTTTTACACAGGCAGCTTAGACCAAATAGGAGTTTCGTGCTAAATTTTGTAATTATTATGGGTTCATTTGGCCTTTTTTATACATTAATTGATTTTCTAGGCATTTAATGTGCAAAATTAAAATTTAAACTACAAGCACATGCTCCAGTGCACCAAAGTTGGTTGAAAAATCACACGTGTGTCCTTGGGTGAATTTCTAGGTCCCATGGAAGAAGTGGGAATGGAATTCAAACATCTGGGCATCGTGGCTCGGCCAAAAATATTGAGAAACTTGGTTTTTTAATTCCTGTAAATCCAAAACATGCCTGAAAATCATGAAACTTGGCATGATGTCATGACATGGCACCAACATGCTGTGGTAACTTTTTTGGCAGAATTGGGACAAGCTTGGGTATAAGCTTCTTGCAAACCGGAGCTTCTCTCAAGAAGGCTCGTGTTTCTGAGAGGGAACGTGTCACCTCCGTGTGCGAAACGACATACACTGCCTTATCTCGCCTTGATTTTTTTACACAAGCAGCTTAGACCAAATAGGAGTTTCATGCTAAATTTTGTAATTATTTCGGGTTCGTTTGGCCTTTTTTATACATTAATTGATTTTCCAGGCATTTAATGCACATAATTCAAATTTGAAGTACAAGCGCATGCTCCAGTGCGCAAAAGTTAGTTGGAAAATCATTTATGCGTACTTGGGCGAATTTCTAGGTCCCATGGATGAAGTGGGAATGGAATTCAAACATCTGGGCGTCTTTGCTCGGCCAAAAACATCGAGTGACTTGGTTTTAAAATTCTCGTAAATCCAAAACTCGCCTAAAAATCTTGAGACTTGGCATGGTGTCATAACATGGCACCAACATGCAGTGGTAAATTTTTTGTCCGATTTGCTAAGGTGCACACATTAACAATCAACAAAGTTATTTTGGAACAAGTGTTGTCACGTTACAAATCGGAAACACAAGTATTATTGAAACTGTGGGCGTTCTACTTAACATTTACGTGCCGCCACGCATCCCCTTTTTTTATTAGCTAGGAGGTGCCGTGCGGGGTAGCTATTTGAGTACGGGAGGCGTGCGATCAGACCCCTGCGCGTGCTCATCGGGAGGACAGCCCTTTGACCTCTATTTGCCGCCCACCTCCCTCCCAATGTCTCCATTAATGGCGCCCGAGCCCCTGTTTCATGGCGTGGCTATGTCTCAGTCGACTGAGATTTAAGAGAGAAAAAAGAAAATCTGAAAAGAAAGTTTTGCACGGATCTTGATGTAAGATCCGACGGACCTATATAGCATCGACTGTGACTTATAGCAAGACTGATGAATATAAGGACGATGACAGTGGATAATAATTGTCTTACATATTTAGGAAGATAATTAAAAAAGCCACATGCGGAAACGCCCGAAATACACAAGGGCAAAAGAAGAAGGAAGACAATGATCTGGCTCGCTGATCTCTACTTTCTTGATGTGTTGCTGCAGGCTGTGGAGACTAGTTCCCGCGGCGAGCGGCGATGAGCTCTTTCATGTCCTCAAGATGCTGCTTGAGAGCATCCATGAATTCCTCCACCAGCATTTGGCGCTCGATGCGGAGCATGGCATTCTTGTCCATAAGTTCCTTGACGATGACGCCAGTCCTCTGCAACAAGGCAGTGGTCTCCTCGTGCTGCTTCGTCGTTTCGGCGATCTTCGCCATTAGCAGGTCGCGCTCGGTGCGGAGCTTTGCCTTGTCCTCCCCTAGTCCCCGAATGACGCTGGTAGCATTTTCAAACGAGGAATTCATCTCGTCCTGCTGCTTCATCCAGTCAAAGATCCGACCCATCAGGTCATTGAGCATAGCGCGCATGCGCCTGTGAGAGTCCTTGCCTGCCTGCGATACATTTTCCCAGGCCACCGCGGCGCGGGAGGACATCTCTGCTGCATTCGCGGCACGGCGGGACATATCTGCTGCTTCCGCGGCGCGGCTGGACCAGCCTGCTGCATCGACGGTGCGGCGGGACCTCTGTGCTGCTTCGGCGGTGCGGCGGGACCTCTGTGCTGCTACGGCCGCGCAGCGGGACATGTCGGCTGCTTTCGCGGCAAGGCGGGACATCTCTCGTGCTTCCGCTTCCATGCTCACCTCTCCCTGGTAGTAATCTCTCGACCCAGAACTCACGCTGGCTATGGCAGACGCAAGGGAACGACGATGAATGACTTGTTTGTTTTTGTGGATGAGGAGTTGAGGAGGAATGTGCAGTCATCTTGGAGTAGTAGTATTTATAACCGAGTATTAATACGCTCCTAAGTGGGAAACCGTTTAGGCTTTTATTGATGTGAACAGGTTTGCAATTAAATATAGCATGGTAGTAATTTGGAATGTGACGGGACACAGGCTCAAAATTTATTGACGGTTCTATAATTTCTAAGTGCGGCACTATTCCCGGACGGTGTAACGTGGGCACGCTTTATCGGCCACGTACGTGGCATTTGCACCATCCATGTGAAGTGTATGCCGTCAATCGCAGACATGTTGATCTGGCTGACCGTTTCTGTTGTGTTGCCTAATCGCAAACAGTTCATCCGTCTGTAGTGTATGCCCTCAATCGCACACACCTTCATCTGGTTGCCCATTTTTGTTGTTCCGCCTCATCACAAACAGTTAATCCAACTGAACTGTATGTCGTATATCGCACACGCCTTCATTTGGCTGCCCGTTTATGTTCTTCTTCCTCATCGCAAACAGTTCATTGAACTGAACTGTATGCCCCGCATCACACATGCAACTAAAATCTGAACCGTGTTTGATGTATCCGCCATCGCAAACGTTTTGCATCTTTTTGACGGTATTTTACATCACCATTTGGGATTAATGCATCACACACAGTTTCATCGAAGGGTCTCTAATTGTAGTTTCGCGTTAGCAGCATCCTGCAGTAGTGAACTCTCTTTGAGATTTAGCAACTTGTTCTAACTGAGTTTGAACCATAGAGGCATGTTTTGCTACACCTCTAACATCATTGGAGATTCTAAATAACAAGTCACTCAAGCGAGAAATCATATCAGAATTATATTTCAATTGTTTCACAACATTTGCATTGAAGTGATCTTGTTTTCTAATGTAGTTATCAAACTCATAAAGGCATTGACTAGGGTGCATATTATAAGGATTATCATTATCAATAAATTTCATTAAAGAATTTACCTCTACCACCTTGGGTGGTGGTGTATCAAGCCCATGTATTTCTTCAATAGGAGGTAAATTTTTGACATCCTCATCTTTAATACATTTTTCCTTCATACATTTCTTTGCCTCTTGCATATCTTCCAGACTGAGATATAAGATACCCCTCTTCTTTGGAGTGGGTTTATGCGGTGGTTCAGGAAGAGTCCAATCATCATAATTTTGCAATATGTTATTCAATAATTTTTCAGCTTGTTCGACAGTTCATTCCCTGAAAACACAGCCAGCACAACTATCTAGGAAGTCCCTAGAAGCATCGATTAGTCCATTATAGAAGATATCAAGTATTTCATTTTTCTTAAGAGGATGATCAGGCAAAACATTCAGCAATTGGAGAAGCCACCCCCAAGCTTGTGGGAGACTCTCTTCTTTAATTTGCGAAAAGTTAAATATTTCCTGTAAGGCAGCTTGTTTCTTATGAGCAGGAAAATATTTTTTAGAGAAGTAGTAAATCATATCCTGGGGACTACGCACACAACCAGGAGCAAGAGTATTACACCAAGTATTAGCATCACCCTTTAATGAGACGGAAATAATTTGAGAATATAATAGTAGCGAATTTTCTCATCATGAGCAAATAGGGTGGCTATGTCATTCAACTTAGTAAGGTGTGCCACAACTGTTTCAGTTTCATAACCATGGAAAGGATCCGATTCAACCAAAGTTATCAACTCTGGGTCGACAGAGAATTCATAATCCTTATTATCAACAAAGATAGGTGAAGTAGAAAACTTAGGATCACATTTCATTCTAGCATTCAAAGATTTTTCTTTCAGTTTGCATAATAATTTCTTAAGATCATCTCTATCATTGCAAGCAAGAAAGTCTCTAGTTGTCTCCTCATCCATAACATAACCTTCCGGTATCTTAGGCAATTCATATCTAGGATTACTAGGTCTAATAGGTGTCTCAAGATTTTTAGTTTCAAGCACTTCATCAGTTTCAACATTCTCAAAAACTTTAGCTCTAGCAAGTTGTTCATCAAGAAATTCACCTAGTGACACATTATCATCAAGCAAGGTACTAGCATCATCATAAGCATTATCCATAGCAGAATTAGCATCATCAATAACTTGCGACATATCAGAATTAATAGCATGTGGTGGTGTTGCAAGTTTACTCAAAATAGAAGGTGAATCAAGTGCAGAGCTAGATGGCAGTTCCTTACCTCCCCTCGTCTTAGAGGGAAATATTTTAGTCTTGGTATCCTTCAGATTCTTCATAGTGATAAATTGATAATAATCCCAAGTGATTCAACAAATATAGCTATGCTCCCCGGCAACGGCACCAGAAAAAGGTCTTGATAACCCACAATTATAGGGGATCGCAACAGTTTTCGAGGGTAGAGTATTCAACCCAAATTTATTGTTTCGACACAAGGGGAGCCAAAGAATATTTGCAAGTATTAGCAGCTGATTTGTCAAGTCAACCACACCTGGAGATTAATTATCTGCAGCAAAGTGATCAGTAGCAAAGTAGTATGATAGTTTTGATAGTAGTAGCAACAACAATAGTAACGGTAACAGTGACAGCAATAATTTTGTAGCAAGTGTAACAGTAACAATAGCAGTAGTAACTTAGCAAAAGCAATATGTAGGAAATTCATAGGCATTGGATCGGTGAATTCGTTGGATGATATTCATCATATAACAGTCATAACCTAGGACGATACGACACTAGCTCCAGTTCATACGTGCTTATGGAAAGAACTTGCATGACATCTTTTGTCCTACCCTCCCGTGGCAGCGGGTTCCATATGGAAACTAAGGGATATTAAGGCCTCCTTTTAATAGAGAACCGGAACAAAGCATTAACACATAGGGAATACAAGAACTCCTCAAACTACAGTCCTCACCGGAAAGTATCCCTACTACTGTCACTCCGGGGTTTACGGATCATAACACATAATAGGTGAATATAACTTGCAAGATCGGATCTAGAACATATATATAATGGTGATATCATAAACGGTTCAGATCTAAAATCATGGCACCCGAGCCCAAAGTGACAAGCATTAAGCATGGCAAAGTCATATCAACAACAATCTCAGAACATAGTGGATACTAGGGATCAAGCCCTAACAAAACTAACTCGATTACATGATGAATCTCATCCAACACCTCACCGACCAGCGAGCCTACGAAGGAATTAGTCACTCCCGGAGGGGAGCATCATGGAATTGGCGATGAAGGAGGGTTGGTGATGATGAAGATCGAAGATCCCCCTCTCCGAGGCCCAAGACGGACTTCAGATCTGGCCTCCCGATGAAGAACAGGAGGCGGCGGCGGCTCCGTATCGTGAAACGAGATAATTCTTCCTCCTTGATATTTTCCTGGAAAATAGGATTTTATAGCATTGGAATTAGGGTCCGCAGGGCCACCAGGTGGGCACAACCCACCTGGGCGCACCTGAGGGGGGGGGGGGGCGCACCCTGGTCGGTTGTGCTCAGCCAGGGGCCCCCCTCAGGTGGTTCTTGGCTCCAGTATTTTTCTTTCATTATATAAAAATTCCCCGCAAAGTTTTGTTCCAATCCAAGAACTTTTATATCTGTACAAAAACCAACACAATGGTAGTTCAACTGAAAATAGCGTCAGTCTGAGTTAGTTTAATTCAAATCATGCAAATTAGAGTCCATAACAAGAGGAAAAGCGTTAGGAAAAGTAGATACGACGGAGATGTATCAATGACTCAGCATAAAATAGATAGTCCCTACGCAGAGGGAAGCAGGGATTTGCACAGGTGCTAGAGCTCAAAGCTTAAAATAGAGAGAAATATAATTTTGGGAGGTACACCCTTCCTGTCAATGTTACGACCAAGAGTTATCAATATCTTCCATGCTAAACAAATTAGCGGCGGTTCCCAAGCGATAAAAGTAAAGTTTACTCCCCCTCCCCCTCCACCAACAAACACACTCCACGGCTAACCGAATCCACGGGTACCGTCCATACTAACAACAGTCCTGGGGGAGTTTTGTTTAATTCTTTGCAATTTTTTATTTCAGGACTGGGCATCCCTATTACCGCCCCTCTCGTGCAAGGATGAGTGAATAAACACTCATCATGAGAATAACCTGCTTAGCATGGAAGATACTGACCGCCCCCTGTCGCTCCATGAGTGGTCCAGGCACACAAAACAGATGTTCATTTGAAATTTTAGAGGTGGCACATGCAAATTTACTTGGAACGATAGGGTAATACCGCATATAGGTAGATATGGCGGACTCATCTGGAATAACTTGGGTTTAAGGATTTTGATGCACAAGCAGTATTTCCTCTTAGTACAGGCAAAGGCTAGCATATAGGTTGAGAAGCGGCCAGCTAGAGAGCGAAAATGGTCAAGAACATGCGTTATGCATAATCAACATTGAATACTAGCATGAGTAGTATATGAACACCATGAACATAAATATCGTCGAGGCTATGTTGGTTTTGATTCAACTACATGCATGAACATGTGCCAAGTCAAGCCACTTGAAACTTTCAGAGGAGGATACCATATCATCATACTACATCACAATCATTTTAATGCCTCTTTACAATTAAGATAAATAATTATCCACTCCTAGCTACTTAAGCATGGCATGAGAAACAATAATCTCTAATTGTCATTGCAAACATGTTTGATCATAATATGCTGAATCATGGATACTAGGTTAAAAATATTTACAAAAATAAAAACAAGTTGAGTTCATACCCGCTTCTCTCTGCCACAGTCAATTCATTAAATATCGTCATTATTGCCTTTCACTTGCACGACCGAATGATATGAAAATAATAATAGTGCAAGAGTGCCGTGGGCTATGCTGGAATCTGCAAACATTTTATTCAAAAGGAGAGGATAAGGTAATATGGGCTCTTTGTTAAATCAACAATAATGCATATGAGAGCCACTCAATATTTTCCTCGTGGTCTTCTCCTTGGTATGACTCAATGAAAAGAAAAGAAATTCAGAGAAACACACTGAAATATTTTTGGAGTTTTTAGTTTTTCTAGGAGAAAGCAGATTAAAGAAGAGAAAACAAAAACGAGAAAAAACTATTTCCACAGGAAAGCTCCCAACAAGCAAAAGAAGAATAGAGAAATCTTTTTGGGTTTTCTTTTAATACTACAACTAAATTAAACTAGAAAGAAAAACCGAAAAGAAGCGAGTAATATTTTTTGGTTTTCTCAAGGTTTTTCGAACACACAAGAAAAAATCAAAGAGAATAAATCTATCATGGATAATACAATGAAAAAGTGTGGACACCGAGAACTGGAATGAAATGTGTGATCCTGAATGTAATGTCGGTGGAAATACGTACTCCCCCAAGCTTAGACTTTTGGCCTATCTTGGTAATCACCATCCGTAGCCTGGGTAATAATCTGAATGATAGCCCACGAAGGCTCTTGGTGCAGCCTCCTCAGCCCGGCGAGCAGCCTATTGGAAATATGCCCTACAGGCAATAATAAAGTGGTTATTATTATATTTCCTTGTTCATGATAATTGTTTATTATCCATACTATAATTGTGTTGACCAGAAACTCAAATGCATGTGTGGATACATAGACAACAACGTGTCCCTAGTAAGCCTCTACCGGACTAGCTCATTGGTCAAAGATGGCCGTGGTTTCCTAGCCATAGGCATGAGTTGTCATTTGATAATGGGATCACATCATTAGGAGAATGATGTGATGGACAAGATCCAAACTATAAACGTAGCATATGATCGTATCAAGTTTATTGTTATCCTTTTCTGTATGTCAAGTATATGTTCCTATGACCATGAGATCATGCAACTCACTGACACCGGAGGAGTACCTTGTGTGTACCAAAAGTCGCAACGTAACTGGGTGACTATAAAGGTGCTCTATAGGTATCTCCGAGTGTGTCTGTTGAGTTGGCATGGATCAAGACTGGGATTTGTCACTCCGTATGATGGAGAGGTATCTCAGGGCCCACTCGGTAATACAGCATCACAATGAGCTTGCAAGAAATGTGACTAATGGGTTAGCCACGGGATCTTGTATTACGGAACAAGTAAAGAGACTTGTCGGTAACGAGCTTGAACTAGGTATGGTGATACCGACGATTGAATCTCGGGCAAGTAACATACCGATAGACAAAGGGAACTGCATACGGGATTATCTGAATCCTTGACATCGAGGTTCGACCGATAAAGATCGTCGTAGAATATGTAGGAACCAATATGGACATCCAGGTCCCGCTATTGGTTATTGGTCGTAGAGGTGTGTCGGTCATGTCTGCATAGTTCTCAAACCCGCAGGGTCTACACACTTAATGTTTGGTGATGATATAAGAATAGTTGAGTTGTTAAGGTCATAACCTAAGGTTGTTCGGAGTTTCGGATGAGATCCCGGACATGACGAGGAACTCCGGAATGGTCCGGAGGTGAAGACTGATATATAGGACGAAGGGTATTGGAGTTCGGAAGTGTTCCGGGGGTACCAGGTTATGGCCAGGAGAACCGAAAAGGGTTTTGAGGGGCCCTGGCAAGTGTTGGGGGCCTCATGGGCCAAGGGGAGGGAGCAAATTAACCAGCCAACTAAGGGGCTTTGGGCCCCCCTCACCCCTTCCCACGATCACTAGAGGAGGTGGGGCACCCCCCTAGGGCTTGCTCCACCTGGCTTGGGGGGCAAGCCACCCTAGTGTTTCCCTAGGGGTGCCCCCATCTGTGGTGGTAGCCTCCCCCACTAGGGGAAACCCTAGGGCGCCCCCTCCTTCTCCCTTCCCCATATATTAAGAGGTGTAGAGGGAGGGAAGCTGCACCCCATCTAGGCCACGGCGCTGCCCTCCCTCTCCCTCGTAGTCCTTCTTCTTCTTCGTGAGGCTTGGCGAAGCCCTACTGAGATTTCTCCACCACCATCGCTATCACTTCATCGTGCTGCTGGAGGACTCGAGCTACTACTTCACCATCGCTCGCTGGATTGAGGAGGTGAAGGCGTCATCAAGCCGTACGTGTGTTGAACACGGAGGTGTCGTCCGTTCGGCACTTGGATCGGGAGTTCGCGGGACAGATCATGATTGGATCGCGAAGACTTTCGACTACATCAACTGCGTTTCTTAATGCTTCCACTTAGCGATCTACAAGGGTATGTAGATGCAATCTCTCCTCTCATAGATGTTCATCTCCTAGATTGATCTTGGTGAGCGCAGGAAATTTTTTGTTTCCCATGCAACATTCCCCAACAGTGGCATCATGAGCTAGGTCTATGCGTAGATGACATCACAAGTAGAACACAAAGGACTTTGTGGGCGTTGATATTCAGATTGCTTCCTTCCTTGGTCTTTTCTTGATTCAGCGGTATTGTAGGATGAAGCGGCCGGACCAAGTTTACATGTCCACGTACATGAGACCGGTTCCATCGACTGACATGCAACTTGTTGCATAAAGATGGCTGGCGGGTGTCTGCCTCTCCCACCTTAGTTGAATCATATTCGACAAAGGCGGTCCTTGTAAATGGTTAAATAGCAACTTGTATATCACCATTGTGGCTTTGCGTAGTTAAGAATCATTTTTACAAGTTACCCATAGCAGCCACGTAAAACATGCAACAACAAAGTAGAGGATGTCTAACTTGTTTTTGCAGGGTATGTTGTGATATGATATGGCCAAAGACATGATGAGATATATTTGATGTATGAGATGATCATGTTTTGTAATAGTTTATCACGACTTGCATATCGTTGAATACGGCAACCGGCAGGAGCCATAGGGTTGTCTTTAATTATCGTATGACCTGCGTGTCAATCATTAAACACTATGTAATGCTTTACTTTATTGCTAAGCGGTAGCAATAGTAGTTGAATCATGGTTGGTGTGACAACCCCGATGGCGAAAAGATGATGGAGATCATGGTGTCATGCCAGTGATGATGGAGATCATGCCGGTGCTTTGGAGATGGAGATCAAAAGCACAAGTTGATGGCCATATCATGTCACTTATGATTTGCATGTGATGTTAATCCTTTTATGCATCTTATTTTGCTTAGGACGACGGTAGCATTATAAGGTGATCCCTCACTAAAATTTCAAGATAAAATTGTGTTCTCCCCAAGTGTGCACCGTTGCGAAAGTTCGTCGTTTCGAAGCACCACGTGATGATCGGGTGTGATAGACTCTACGTTTGCATACAATGGGTGCAAGCCAGTTTTGCACATGTGGAACACTTGGGTTAAACTTGACGAGCCTAGCATGTATAGACATGGCCTCGGAAGACAAGAGACTGAAAGATCGAACACGAGTCATATAGTAGATATGATCAACATAGATATGTTCACCATTGAAACCACCTCATCTCACATGATGATCGGACTTGGGTTGGTGAATTTGGATCGTGTTACACTCGGACAGCCGGAGGGATGTTGATTTGAGTGGGAGTTCTTAGGTAATATGATTAATTGAACTCATTTATCATGAACAATAGTCTAAGTTATCTTTCCAAATTTATGTTCTAGATCAATGGCTCGCACAGTAGCTCCCCTGAATTTCAATGCATTCCTAGAGAAAGCTAAGCTGAAAGATGATGGAAGTAACTTTGTGGACTGGGCCCATAATCTGAGGATTATCCTCACGGCTGCCCAAAATGCTTATGTCCTTGATGCACCGCTTGGTGCGCCACCCCCTCCAGCAACTATAGACATTGTGAACGCCTGGCAGTCACGTGTTGATGACTACTCAATAGTTCAGTGCGCCATGCTATATGGCCTAGAGCCGGGACTTCAAAGGCGTTTTAAACGTCATGGAGCATATGAGATGTTCCAGGAGTTGAAGTTTATCTTTGAGTAGGTTGGCCGGATAGAAAGGTATGAGACCTTCGATAAGTTCTATGCCTGCAAGATGGAGGAGAACGGGTCTGTCAGTGAGCACATACTCAGAATGTCTGGGAACTACAACCGTCTGGCTGAGTTGGGAGTTGAGCTCCCACCAGAGGCTGTCACTGATAGAGTTCTTCAATCGCTACCACCTAGCTACAAGAGCTTTGTGTTGAACTATAACATGCAAGGGATGAACAAGTCAGTCTCTGAGCTATTTGTGATGCTGAAAGTCGCTGAGCCAGACATCCAGAAGGAGCATCAAGTGTTGATGGTGAATAAAATCACTAGTTTCAAGAAAGGCAAGGGAAAGAAGGGAAACTTCAAGAAAGGTGGCAAAACAGTTGCTCCTCCCATGAAGAAACCCAAGGCTGGACCCAAGTAGGAGACTGAGTGCTTCTATTGCAAGGGAACTGGCCACTAGAAGCGGAACTGCCCCAAGTATCTGTCCGACAAGAAGGGGGCCAACGTCAACAAAGGTATATATGATATACATGTTATTGATGTGTACCTTACCAACTCCGGTTGTAGTGCCTGGGTATTCGATACCGGTTCGGTTGCTCACATTTGCAACTCAAAGCAGGAACTATGGAATAGACAGAGGCTGGCGAAGGACGAAGTGACGATGCACGTGGGAAATGGTTCCAAGGTTGATGTGATCTCCGTTGGCACGCTCGCTCTTCAATTACCTTCGGGATTAGTGATGAACCTGAATAATTGTTATTTAGTTCCTGCATTGAGCATGAACATTATATCTGGATCTTGTTTAATGCGAGATGGTTACTCATTTAAATCAGAGAATAATGGTTGTTCTATTTATATGGGTAATGTCTTTTATGGTCATGCACCCATTGTGAGGGGTTTATTCTTGTTGAATCTCGATAGTGATGATACACATGTTCATAACATTGATGCTAAAAGATGTAGAGTTGATAATGATAGTACCACTTTCTTGTGGCACTGCCGCTTAGGTCATATTGGTGTAAAGCGCATGAAGAAACTCCATGCTGATGGACTTTTGGAGTCACTTGATTTTGAATCACTTGACACATGCGAACCATGCCTCATGGGCAAGATGACTAAGACCCCATTTTCTGGAACAATGGAACGGGCAAGTGACTTGTTGGAAATCATACATACTGATGTGTGCGGTCCGATGCATTGACGCACGCGGTAGATATCGTTACTTTCTCATCTTCACCGATGATTTGAGTAGATATGGGTATATTTATTTCTTGAAGCACAAGTCTGAGATGTTTGAAAAGTTCAAGCCATTTCAGAGTGAAGTTGAGAATCATCGTAACAAGAAGATCAAATTCCTACGATCTGATCGAGGGGGAGAGTATCTGAGTTATGAGTTTGGTAATCACTTAAAACAATGTGGAATGGTTTCACAGTTGACACCACCTGGAACACCACAGTGTAATGGTGTGTCTGAACATCGTAATCGTACCCTATTGGATATGGTGCATTCTATGATGTCTCTTGCTAATCTGCCACTATCATTTTGGGGTTATGCGTTAGAGACTGCTGCATTCACTTCAAATAGGGCACCATCTAAGTCCATGGAGACGACACCATATGAACTGTGGTTTGGCTAGAAACCTAAGTTGTCGTTTCTTAAGGTTTGGGGCTACGATGCTTATGTCAAAAGGTTTCAGTCAGAAAAGCTCGAACCCAAAGCGGACAAATAATGCGTCTTCGTAGGATACCCAAAAGAGACGGTTGGGTATACCTTCTATCTCAGATCCGAAGGCAAAGTGTTTGTCGCTATGAATGGGTCCTTTCTCGACAAAGAGTTTCTCTTGAAAGAATTGAGTGGGAGGAAGATAGAACTTGATGAGGTTGTTGAACCTTTACTTCAACCAGAGAGTAGCACAACACAGAAAGATGTTTCTGTGGCACCTACGTCGGTTGAAGAGGAAGGTATTGATGATGATCATGAAGCTTCAGATCAAGTTACTATCGAACCTCGTAGGTCAACAAGGGTACGTACAGCTCCTGAGTGGTATGGTGACCCTGTCTTAGAGGTCATGTTGTTGGACAACGGTGAACCTACGAGCTATGGAGAAGCGATGGTGGGCCCGGATTTCGATAAATTGTTAGAGGCCATGAGATCTGAGATGGGATCCATGTATGAAAATAAAGTATGGACTTTGGAAGTATTACCTAAAGGGCGAAAGGCCATTCAGAATAAATGGATCTTCAAGAAGAAGACGGACGCGGATGGTAATGTCACCGTCTATAAAGCTCAACTTGTGGCAAAGGGGTTTTCACAAGTTCAAGGAGTTGACTACGATGAGACTTTCTCACCCGTACTTATGCTTAAGTCCTTCAGATCATGCTAGCAATAGCTGCATATTTCGATTATGAAATCTGGCAGATGGATGTCAAAACAACATTCCTTAATAGTTTCCTTAAGGAAGAGTTGTATATGATGCAATTGGAAGGTTTTGTTGATCCAGAGAGTGCTGGACAAGTGTGAAAACTCCAGCGATCCATTTATGGACTGGTACAAGCATCTCGGATTTGGAATCTTCGCTTTGATGAGGTGATCCAAGCGTTTGGGTTTATACAAATTTTTGGAGAATCTTGTATTTACAAGAAAGAGAGTGGGAGCTCTATAGCATTTCTAATATTATATGTGGATGACATATTGCTAATTTGAAACAATATAGAACTTTTGGAAAATGTGAAGGAATATTTGAAAAAGAATTTTTCAATGAAGGACCTAGGAGAAGCTGCTTTCATATTAGTCATCAAGATCTATAGAGATAGATCGAGACGCTTAATAGGACTTTCACAAAGCACATACCTTGATAAGATTTTGAAGAAGTTCAAATTGGATCAGTCCAAGAAGGGGTTCTTGCCTATTTTGCAAGGTGTGAAGTTGAGTCAGAGTCAATGCCTAGTGACTATAGAGGATAGGGAAAAGATGAGTGTCATCCCCAATGCTTCTACCATAGGCTCTATCATGTATGCGATGCTATGCACAAGACCGGATGTCAGCCTTGCCATAAGTATGGACGGAAGGTTCCAAAGTTATCTAGGAATGGATCACTGGACAGCGGTGAAGAATATCCTTAAGTACCTGAAAAGGACTAAGGAAAAGTTTCTCGTTTATGGAGGTGATCAAGAGCTCGTCGTAAAGGGTTACGTCGATGCAAGCTTTGACACTGATCCAGATGACTCTAAGTCTCAAACCGGATACATATATATTCCAAATGGGGGAGCGGTAAGCTGTTGCAGTTCTAAGCAAAGCGTGGTAGCTGATTCTACATGCGAAGCGGAGTACATAGCTGCCTCGGAGCCAGCAAAGGAAGGTGTCTGGATGAAGCAGTTTATGGCAGATCTTGGAGTTGTGCCCAGTGTACTGAACCCAATGACTCTGTTCTGTGACAACACTGGTTCCATTGCTCGAGCCAAGGAACCAAGGTTTCACAAGAGGACCAGACACATAAAGCGACGCTTCAACTCCATCCGTGATGCAGTCAAGGAGGAGGACATAAACATTTGCAAAGTACATATGGATCTGAATGTTGCAGATCCTTTGACTAAACCTCTTCCACGGGCAAAACATGATCAACACCAGAAATCTATGGGTGTTAGATTCATTACCATGTAATACTAGATTATTGACTCTAGTGCAAGTAGGAGACTGTTGGAAATATGCCCTAGCGGCAATAATAAAGTGGTTATTATTATATTTCCTTGTTCGTGATAATCGTTTATTATCCATGCTATAATTGTGTTGACCGGAAACTCAAATGCATGTGCGGATACATAGACAACAACGTGTCCCTAGTAAGCCTCTACCGGACTAGCTTGTTGATCAAAGATGGTTGTGGTTTCCTAGCCATAGGCATGAGTTGTCATTTGATAACGGGATCACATCATTAGGAGAATGATGTGATGGACAAGACCCAAACTTTAAACGCAACATATGATCGTATCAAGTTTATTGCTATCGTTTTCTGAATGTCAAGTATATGTTCCTATGACCATGAGATCATGCAACTCACTGACACCGGAGGAGTACCTTGTGTGTACCAAACGTTGCAACGTAACTGGGTGACTATAAAGGTGCTCTACAGGTATCTTCGATGGTGTTTGTTGAGTTGGCATGGATCAAGACTGGGAATTGTCACTCCGTATGACGGAGACATATCTCAGGGCCCACTCGGTAGTACAGTATCACAATGAGCTTGCAAGCAATGTGACTAATGGGTTAGCCACATGATATTGTATTACGGAATGAGTAAAGAGACTTGCTGGTAATGAGATTGAACTAGGTATGGTGATACCCACGATCGAATCTCGGCAAGTAACATACCGATAGACAAAGGGAACTGCATACGGGATTATCTGAATCCTTGACATCAAGGTTCGACCGATAAAGATCTTCGTAGAATATTTAGGAACCAATATGGACATCCCGGTCCCGCTATTGGTTATTGGCCGTAGAGGTGTCTCGGTCATGTCTGCATAGTTCTCGAACCCGCAGGGTCTACACACTTAATGTTTGGTGACGATATAAGCATATTTGAGTTGTTATGGTGGTAACCGAAGGTTGTTTGGAGTCCCGGATGAGATCCCGAACATGATGAGGAACTCCGGAATGGTCCGGAGGTGAATATTGATATATAGGATGAAGGGCATTGGAGTCCGGAAGTGTTCCGGGGGTACCGGGTTATGGCCAGGATAATCGAAAAGTGTTTCGGGGGGCCCCGAAAAGTGTTGGGGGGCCTCATGGGCGAAGGGGAGGGAGCACACCAGCCAACTAAGGGGATGTGCGCCCCCCTCACCCATTCCCATGATCACTAGAGGTGGTACGGCGGGCGCCCCCCTAGGGTTGCCTTCACCTGTCTTGGGGGGCAAGCCACCCTAGGGTTTCCCTAGGGGCGCCCCCGATCTGTGGTGGCCACCGCCACCCCTAGGGGAAACCCTAGGGCGCCCCCTCCTTCTCCCTTCCCCCTATATATTGAGGGGTAGAGGGAGGGCAGCCACACCCCATCTATGCCACGGCGTTGCCCTCCCTCTCCCTCATAGTCCTTCTCCTTCTTCGTGAGGCTTGGCAAAGCCCTGCTGAGATTTCTCCATCACCACCGCCGTCACGCCGTCGTGCTGCCGGAGGACTCGAGCTACTAATTCACCATCGCTCGCTAGATCGAGGTGGTGAAGGCATCATCAAGCCGTACGTGCGTTGAACACGGAGGTGTCGTTCGTTCGACACTTGGATCGGGAGTTCGCCGGACGGATTGTGATTGGAGCATGAAGACGTTCGACTACATCAACCGCGTTTCTTAACGCTTCTGCTTAGCAATCTAAAAGGGTATGTAGATGCAATCTCTCCTCTCGTAGATTTTCATCTCCTAGATTTATCTTGGTGAGCGTAGGAATTTTTTTTGTTTCCCATGCAATGTTCCCCAACACAGCCTCGACCTCTGCATTGTACGAACGGGCCTTGCTCTCGAGAACGTAATATCTTCTTTTACTGTGATAATCAAAGAGAGCATGTGCAGGCAAAACAATAGGTATAATGGGATCTTTATTAAACCTCAAGTTATAAGTATAATTATTGACTGTGCCCATAAGGAACTTATGATGTTTCATGGCCTCAAAGTCTAAGTACTAAGTAGGTAGGATGGGATCATCAGGGAAAGGTGACACACCAACCTCTTTAGCTAGACGAGAGGCATAAATCCCACCATAAAAGTGACCACTATCAGCATTACGTTGCAACCTCCGTGCAACGATTGCTCCAAGATTATAACGTTTAATTCCGGTTAAAGCTGTGTGTATGAGGCTCAAGTTAGGAGCACATAGTGTGCTACAATCTTGCTTGCCTACGATGCATTTGCCATTAAAGAGTGCAAAGTAGTGAATTGATGGAAAATGAATACTTTTTATTCTACCTTGTGTCACTCCTTTATCCTCTCCATAGCAAAGATTAATAAAAAATGACTCATACTCAGATTTTGGCGGTTCATCCAATGAACCCCAATATGGAATTTTGCAGGCATCACAGAACACATCTAGAGGCATAGTAAAGGGATGATCAGAGGAAAAATGAAATTCTAGACTCACGAGGATGATATTTAAATTTCTTAGTGAACGTTTCTGTGAGGTTGAGACGTTGAATGCACTTATCTTCAATGTAGGGGCCAAGCTTGGTGTTGTGAACATATTGCTCAAATTCTTCCTTAATACCTGCGCTTACCATAAAATCATTACACGACCATAGACATGATTTGGTAGCGGCATCCCGCATTGAGCTTGCACTTGGCTCGACATAAGACCGACGTATCGAGTGACTACTCGATGATGCCTCCGTAGACCTCCTCCTCGAAGAACTCCTAAAGAATTGCATTTTTATTTGCGAACAATTTCTGAAAAATTTGGGAAACAAAATTTTGTCAACAAAACTTCACAAGATTGATAGCAACTACTCATATGGATGCCTAGAGGCCATAACAAGCATTCAAACTACTTAGAACTCTAAGAATTCAACATGCAAGCCCATTTACAATAGCACCAAGAATAGCTAATTATTCAAAATATAAACCACTAAAGCAAAAACTTATTGGAGCAATGGAGGAGTCACATACCAAGTAGCAATCCCCCAAAACAGTTTCAGAAATGGAGCTTCGAGCAAAGAGATTGAAATCCGCGGGTTTGAGAGCAAGAACACGAGAGAGAGAGAGAGAGAGAGAGCTATGGTGATTTTTTCTGGAGGTAGGTGATCACATGGACTAAAGAGATAAGTGAGGGGACCCACGTGGGGACCACAACCCGCCAGGGCGCGCCTGGGGTTGCTGGCTCGCCATGGTGTCTTATGGTCACCAAGAGCACCCCCCCTCTGATGTTATTCATACCAAAAATTCAGAAATATTTAGAAAAAAATCGTATTAAATTTTCAGGGCATTCCGAACACTTTTATTTTTGACCACTTTTTCATTGCACGAAAAATTCAGAAAACAGACTAAACATGGCATTTTATTTTATTTAATTAAGAAAAACATAAAACAAAAGGTGAGAGCACAATGTTGTGCTTACTAAATTAATCAACTTCATACCTCTTAAAAATGATCCATTAATAAGGTTGATCAAGTCTTATTAACAACCAGTTTTGATTAGCATGAAACCGAAGAACTTTCGTAAAACACTAGGTTACCTCAACGGGGATATGCATATCCCCAACAATAAGTATTTCATATTTCTTTTTAACAGTAGGTAGAGGTAGTTGAAAAAATCCAATAGTGAGTGTCGAAGATTTTTCAATAACAATAATACCATTCACTTGGAATTGTTTCTTCGGAAAGTGCACCGTATGTTCATTACCATTGATATGAAAACTGACCTTGCTTTTATTGCAATCAATAACAGCCCCTACAGTATTCAAAAAGGGTCTACCAAGGATAATCGACATGTTGTCGTCCTCGGGCATCTCAAGTATAACAAAGTATGTTAAGATAGTAACATTTGCAACAACAACGAGCACATCCTCACAAATACCAATAGGTATGGCAATTGATTTATCATCCATTTGCAAAGATATTTGAGTAGGTGTGAGTTTATTCAAATCAAGTCTTTTATATAAAATGAAAGGCATAACACTAACACCAGCTCCTAAATCACAAGAAGCAGTTTTGACATAATTTCTTTTGATGGAGCAAGGTATAGTTGGTATTCCTGGATCTCCAAGTTTTTTAGGCACTCCATCCTTAAAAGAATAATTAGCAAGCATGGTGGAGATTTCAGCTTCAGGTATTTTTATTTTATTAGTGATGATGCCTTTCATGTATTTTGCATAAGGGGCCATCTTTAAAATATTAATCAAGCGGGTATGCAAAAAGACTGGCCTAAGCATTTCAGCAAAGCGTTCAAATTCTTCATCATTTTTTTCTTGGTTGGTTTAGGTGGAAAGGGCATGGGTTTCTGAACCCTTGGTTCTCTTTCTTTTCCATGTTTTCTAGCAACAAAGTCTCTTTTATCATATCTTTTATTTCTAGGTTGTGGGTTATCAAGATCAACTGCAGGTTCTATCTCAACATCATTATCTGGTTCTTTATCATTGCTTGGTTGAGTGTCTTCATGAACATCATCATTATGTTTTTCATTATCACTAGGTGAATGTTCAGTACCAGATTGAGTTTCAGCATCTGAGATAAAGACATCATTGTTATTTTCAGGAGGTTTTTCAATTTCAGGTTCACTAGAGGTATGCAAAGTTCTATCATTTTTCTTTTTCTTCTTCCTTTTAGAGGGACTAGGTGCATCAGTGTTAATTCTTTGAGAGTCTTGTTCAATTCTTTTAGGGTGTCCCTCAGGATAAAGTGGTTCCTGAGTCATTTTGCCTCCTCTAGTTGCTACTCTAACAGCAAAATCATTCATATTATTGTTCATTTCACTAAGCAATTCTCTTTGTGATTTAGCAACTTGTTCTAGCTGGGTTTGAACCATATAGGCATTTCCTACACCTCTAACATCATTAGTAATTCTAAATACAAGTCACTCAAGCGAGCAATCATATTAGAGTTCTATTTCAATGGTTTCATAACATTTGTATTGAAGTGATCTTGTTTGATGATGTACCTATCAAATTCATATAGGCATTGACTAGCATGTTTATTGTAAGGAATGTCACTTTCATCAAACTTTATAAAAGAATTTACCTCTACCACCTGTGGTGGTGGTGGTGTATCAAGTCCATGTATTTCTTCAATAGGTGGTAAATTCTTAACATCTTCAGCTTTGATACATTTTTCCTTCATGCATTTCTTTGCTTCTTGCATATCTTCAGGACTAAGATAGAAGATACCCCTCTTCTTCGGAGTGGGTTTAGGCGGTGGTTTAGGAAGAGTCCAATCATCATAATTTTTCAATATATTATTCAATAATTCCTCAGCTTGTTCAACAGTTAGTTCCCTGAAAACACAACCAGCACAACTATCTAGAAGTCCCTAGAAGCATCGGTTAGTCCATTATAGAAGATATCAGGTACTTCATTTTTCTTAAGAGGATGATTAGGCAAAGAATTAAGCTTGTGGGAGACTCTCTTCTTCAATTTGCACAAAGTTAAATATTTCCTGTAAGGCAGCTTGTCTCTTATGAGCAGGAAAATATTTCCAGAGAAGTAGTAAATCATATACTAGGGACTGTGCACACAACCAGAAGCAAGAGTATTGTACCATATCTTAGCATCACCCTTTAATGAGAATGGAAATAATTTGAGGATATAGTAATATCTAGTTTTCTCATCATGAGCAAAAAGGGTGGCTATATCATTAATTTTGTAAGATGTGCTACTATAGTTTCAGTTTCATAGCCATGAAAAGGATCAGATTCAACCAAAGTAATTAACTCTGGGTCGACAGAGAATTCATAATCCTTATCGGTAACAAAGATAGGTGAAGTAGCAAACTTAGGATCACATTTTATTCTAGCATTCAAAGATTTTTCCTTTAGTTTGCATAATAATTTCTTAAGATCATCTGTATCATTGCAAGCCAGAAAGTCTCTGGCTATCTCCTCATCCATAACATAACCCTTAGTTATCTTAGGCATTTCAAATCTAGGAGAGCTAGGTCTAATAGGTGTTTCATACTCATCAGTTTCAATAATTTCATCAGTTTCAGCAATTTCATTCTCTTTAGCTCTAGCAAGTTGTTCATCAAGAAATTCACCTAGTGACACATTATCATCAGGCAAGGTACTAGCATTATCATAAGCATCATTCATACCAGAAGTAGCATCATCAATGACTTGCAACATATCAGGATTAATAGCATTTGGTGGTGTTGCAAGTCTATTCAAAACAGAAGGCGAATCAAGTGCAGAGTGTGATGGCAAATCCTTACCTCCCCTCATCTTAGTGGGAACGATCTTGGTTTTTGTATCTTTCAGATTCTTCATAGTGATAAATAGATAATAATCCCAAGTGACTCACCAAATATAGCTATGCTCCCCGGCAACGGCGCCAGAAAAAGGTCTGGATAACCCACAAGTATAGTGGATCGCAACATTTTTCGAGGGTAGAGTATTCAACCCAAATTTATAGATTTGACACAAGGGGAGCCAAAGAATATTTGTAAGTATTAGCAGTTGAGTTGTCAATTCAACCACACCTTGAGATTAAATATCTGCAGCAAAGTGATCAGTAGCACAGTAATATGATAGTTTTGATAGTAGTGGTAACAGTAGCAATAGTAATGGTAATAGTAGTAACAATATTGTAGCAGTTTTAACAGTAGCAATAGCAATAGTAACTTAGCAAGAGCAATATGTGAAAAACTCGTAGGCATTGGATCGGTGCATTCGTTGGATAATATTTATCATATAACAGTCATAACCTAGGGCGGTACAGAACTAGCTCCAGTTCATAAATATAATGTAGGCATGTATTCCGTAAATAGTCACACATGCTTATGGAAAAGAACTTGCATGACATATTTTGTCCAACCCTCCCGTGGTAGCGGGGTCCATAAGGAAACTAAGGGATATTAAGGCCTCCTTTTAAT
Organism: Thinopyrum elongatum; assembly: GCA_011799875.1. NCBI lineage: Eukaryota > Viridiplantae > Streptophyta > Magnoliopsida > Poales > Poaceae > Thinopyrum > Thinopyrum elongatum. Next base: position 381,383,905 of record CM022301.1, read on the forward strand.
AGAGAACCGGAACAAAGCATTAACACATAGTGAATACATGAACTCCTCAAACTACGGTCATCACCGGAAAGTATCCTAATTACTGTCACACTAGGGTTTACGGATCATAACACGTAATAGGTGAATATGACTTGCAAGATCGGATCTGGAACATAGATATAATGGTGAAAACATAAACGGTTCGGATCAGAAATCATGGCACTCGGGCCCTACTGACAAGCATTAAGCATAGCAAAGTCATAACAACATCAATCTCAGAACATAGTGGATACTAGGGATCATGCCCTAACAAAACTAACTCGATTACATGATGAATCTCATCCAACTCCTCACCGACCAGTGAGCCTACAAAGGAATTACTCACTCCCGGTGGGCAGCATCATGGAATTGGTGATGAAGGAGGGTTGGTGATGACGAAGACCAAAGATTCCCCTCTCCGGAGCCCCGAACGGGCTCCAGATCTGGCCTCCTGACGAAGAACAAGAGGTGGCGGTGGCTCTGTATCCTGAAACGCGATGAAACTTCCTTCCTTATTTTTTTCTCCAAAAATAGGAATTTATAGTGCTGAGATTAGGGTCAGCGGAGCCCCGAGGATCCCACAACCCACCAGGGCACGCCTGGAGGTGGTGGCGTGCCCTGGTATCTTGTGGTCAGCGAGGGGCCCCCTCTGGTGGTTCTTGGTTCCATTATTTTTTTATTTATTCTGAAATAAATCTCAAAAAAGTTTCGTCCAAATCCGAGAACTTTTATTTCTGGACAAAAATGACACCATGGTAGTTATGTTGAAAACAACGTCTGTCCGGGTTAGTTTCATTCAAATCATGCAAATTATAGTCCAAAACAAGAGCAAAAGTGTTAGAAAAATTAGATAGGACGGAGACGTATTATGGCCATCTTCTTAAGAGCCCACGCCTTGACTTTTCGCTCTATAACTTTGTTGTTTGGGTCCACCTCTAGCGGTAGGGTGAAATTTGTCATGAGCGTATTCCAAAGCATTTCTTTGCATCTATCCTCGACCTAAGTAACTTCATCCTCCTTTGGGTTATTCCATTCTCGAATGGTGATCGGGATGCTGTCTCTAACAACAACTCTGCACTGATTTACAAATCGGTTTGCATTCTGCTCGGGAGCAATTGGTTTGCCATCTGCAGTGACTTATTCGATCTTGAACCTTTCATTATCGCCCAACCTTTTTTCGGGCCTCATTTGTTTATAGAATATTGGCTCGATCCGGAGGGCTAAAAGAAGAAAGAAGCGTTAATATATGTATATACAAATCAATTAATGTATCTAGTCAGCAGAGGCTTAATTAATATACCTCGCCGGACTTTGCAATAATTAAGGTTCCAACACCGGAGCTGTCATCTTCTCCCTCTATTCCCTCATTGGAGCCGTCATCTTCTCCCTCTATTCCTTCACTGGAGTCGTTCAAAAACTATGAGGTGATATCAGCATCTCCGTCACGGATTATTTCCCCCAACATGTCTTCTTGTTCTTCTTCGCTGTCGTGTTCCATAGTTTCTAAAAATATTACAACATGGCATAAACATAGGAGTAACAGGTTCATGGGAATCATCAAGGCAATATACAACCATGAGATAAGCTATTTTTCAGACTATATGAAATCTGGGCATGCAAAACAGTAACATTATGATGACAACTTGAGAGCAATATTGAGTCATGCTACAAAAATTTATATGGCAACCAAGGGCATGGCATCAAAGTACACATTACATAGACCAAATCACAAGAAGGAATTTAGTGGCAAACATCATGCAAAGTCGACAAGTTTTATAACAGGCAGTTTCAGACTTAGCAGTTTTTCAGCAAGTGTAAAACTGCAACAGTATCATAGCATGTTTGCAAGCTTGTTACAGTGCCTAAACATGTTTACCATGGCATGGGAAAAATACCAGCAGCAAGTAGACATGAAAATACACCAAACACATGTACAAAGTTTATTCATATGATGCTTGTATTAAATCACACAAAATTAACAAAATGGCAAGTTTTATCAGATTAACACATCAAGATGAACTCTATTATGCATGCAAATGACACCACCATCGTGGGGGGCGTGCTCACTAGCTCCTGTAGGGAAGCGGGGAGGACGCCGGTGGACGGAGGGACTCCTTTGATGATCGTCGGGGACTCCATACCGGCGACTGTCGGGGACACCTCCGGTGATCATAGGGGACTCCTCACCGGCGATCGTCGGGGACTCCTCCGGCGATCGTCGGGGGCTCGTCATAGGCGATCGTCGGGGACTCCTCCGGCGATCATTGGGGACTTGTCACCGGCGATTGTAGGGGACTCCTCCGGCGAGCGTTGCTCCGGCTCACATTTATTTCATTCTTTGCATCATATTTCTTTAATTTTTCTTTTTTTCTCTCACCACATGTCTATATTTTTTATACACCTATCAAATACACGATTCACATTTTTCTAATATATGTTTTAATAACAATTTTTTTATACACATCTAAGTGATTAACTTTTTTCAAATAAAAATATTTTATACACATCTAAAACATTTTATACACATTAACATTTTATACACATCTAAAACATTTTATACACATTAACTTTTTTCATCTAAAACATTTTTTGCAGAAGGAGAAGGGGCCGGCCGGAGCTCACCGCGGGCAGGGGCCGGGCTCGGTCATCGGGGAGGGGGCCGGGCGTGGAGGAGCGGCGCGGGCTCGGGCTTGACACCGGTAGATGGAGGGAGGAGGAGGTACGCGCAGGCGACGACGCGAGCGTGGAGGAGCGGCGCCGGCGCGGGCTCGGGCCGCGTCGGCGCGTGGAGGAGAGCGGCAACGTTGATCGAGGTGGGCGCGCGCGTGGAGGAGCGGCGGTGGGCAGCCTGATGGCGCCGACGCGGGCTTGGGTGGTGCATGGAGGAGAGCGGCGACGTCGAGGGAGCGGTTTGGTAGCCTGACGGCGTCGGAGAGGGAAAATGGTGGAGGAAGATTGGGGGAGGGAGAAGGGGGCTTAAATATAGCGAGTCCTTTAGTCCCGGTTGGAGCACTTTTTGGCCACAACCGAAAGGGCGCGAAAGGCTAGGCCTTTAGTCCCGGTTGGAGCCACCAACCGGTACTAACCTAACTTAAACTTTAGTCCCACCTCGCCTAGATATAAGCAACATAACCTGTTTAAATAGTGGGATAGTCCAGATGTAGTAAGCTTCGGTATTCATTACACTCTTATTAAGAAGTTGAACTATCACTTTGAATCTTCACCTATTTCGGGCATTGAAGATTCAAAGTGATAGGCCATCTTCTTAATGGTGGATGCCGATGTTTTTTTTAATTAATTCAACTATTAGTATTTTTCCCCAGAGGCCGCTTGTAAACTGCACCATCTCCGCGCGAGTGTCTGGGTATCGAGAGGGAACATGTCTGGTTTGTGCAGGAAGTGCGGGTCCTGTTGCTACGTTGGCCTCGAAACTTGTCGTGCTCTAAAAGGAGGCAACCGCATGACACATGCCACACCCCCGCATTTTTCGGGCACACGTGCAATATTCGAGAAATTTATTGCTCTGCTAGGGTTTCATCGCCAGAAATTGCAGATCAGCAAGGTGGCCATGTTATTTGTAGTTAAGTCCTATAGTTCCCTTAGGAGTTTTTATTTGGATTTCCTTGAAGTTTTGTTTTGCTTTCTAATTGCTTTTTTAATATGTTTATAAAATTATTTTAGTTTTTGTCAATATGTTTTTGAAAATATGACACAAGTCTCTGATTTCTCTGCCCTCAACATATCATGAACTTCCCCTTTTAACCCTTTCCTAAATTTGTGACAAGAGAGCATGCTTTTCAGGTGGCCTACCAATGGATCCACATATCTGTCTATTACCTGCATATTTGTACAATGCTATCAAAATCTTTCTTCTGGAATCTAAAGCCCTTTGGGTATAACCCAACATACTCATGATGTGGGTTTCTACTCCTGATGTAAGATAATATAAAGGTGTCTGGATGTTCATGAGATATGCCAAAACAATAGACTATTCTCATAGGATTCTCTGATTTCTCAGCCCTCAACATATCATCAACTTCCCTTTTTAACCCTTTCCTGAATTTGCGATAAGAGAGCATGCTTTTCAGGTGGCCTACCAATGGATCCACATATCTGTCTATTACCTGCATATTTGTACAAGGAAAGAAACATACATTTACCAAAAATTAAAACAGATGCCAATCTTGCCAGTTAATACATCACCTTCATGTAACTGCAATGATTCTAGATCAAAGCCATCATCAGAATAGTTGTCTCCCATAACTATGGCTTTCAACCCAGAATCAAAGGTGCAAATTATTCGGTTATCTTGTATATGTCTAACAGTTACTTGAACAATCCTACCATCTGATATGTTGTCCTCAGTTTCACCAGAAAGCTACCAACAGAACTTGTACATATGCTAACTCTTTCAAAGATTCCCTCCAGTTTGTCCGAAGTAGGACTTTCCAGCTATAAGTCCGGAAACTCACTAGAGAGAAAGTGATGATGATAAAGTCGGTCACATCCCAGAGTGGGATCTTGGGGTATAAAACTTTTTCTTCGCATGTGTCCCTTGCTTATTGCACCGTAACCATGGAGAATCTTCATCATTTAATAGGATGCTTGGGTCAGTCTTCACTGTGGGAGAAATTTCATCAAACTTTTCATAATCTTCTGACATGTATGTCTTGTCCTCCACTCCCACGATGTTTCTTTTCCCTGAAAGAACTATGTGGCGCTTTGGCTCATCGTATGATGTATTCGCTTCCTTTTCTCGGTTCGGTAGACATGTCCTTCACATAGAAAACCTATGCCACGTCATTGGCTAGGATGAATGGTTCGTCTGTGTACCCAAGATTGTTGAGATCCACTGTTGTCATTACGTACTGCGGGTCTACCTTTACCCCACCTCCTGTCAAATTGACCCATTTGCAACGAAACAAAGGGACCTTAAAATCATGTACATAGTCAAGTTCCCATATCTCCTTTATGAAACCATAATATGTGTCTTTTTCCCTATTGGTGTTTGTTGCATCAAAGCGGGCACCACTGTTTTGGTTGGTGCTCTTTTTATCTTGGGCAACCATGTAAAATGTATTCCCATTTATCAGAAAGTCAATACAGTCGAAGATGGTGTCCTGGCCAACAAGTACAGCTCATCTCCAACAATGGTGTTATTCATGAGATGTGTTTGCAACCAACCGCCAAAAGTCGTCATGTGTGCATGTGTAGTCTAGTCGTCAGACTGCCCCGGGTGTTGGGAGCGTACAATATTCTTGTGTTCATTGATATATGGGGCCACCAAGGTAGAATTTTGTAGAAATGTGTACTGTGCTTGCGCCCAAGAATGCACGTCCCTACATATTATTGCTTTCGGTCCTAGCATGCCTTTTCCACCCAGTCTCCCCTCATGCCGCAATTGAGGAACACTAATCGGCTTAAGGTCAGGAATAAAGTCAACACAAAACTCAATAACCTCCCCTATTTCATGGCCCTTGGAGATGCTTCCTTCTGGCCTAGCATGGTTATGAACATATTTCTTTAAGACTCCCATGAACATCTCAAAGGGGAACATATTGTGTAGAAATACGAGAGCCGACGGGGGCGGGTATCAAAACCATGGCACTATACAATAACAAACAATAATACAAGTAAGAGAATCATACAAATAACTATCTAAACCATACAAGTAAGATTTTAAAAAAATAGATAAGAAAAAGAGGCTCACTGATGACCCACAAGTATAGGGGATCAATCGTAGTCCTTTCGATGAGTAAGAGTGTCGAACCCAACGAGGAGCAGAAGGAAATGACAAGTGGTTTTCAGCAAGTTATTTTCTGCAAGCACTGAAATAGTCGGTAACAAGTAGTTTGATAGCGAGATAATTTGTAACAAGCAAGTAATGGTAACGGTAAATAAAGTGCAGCAAGGTAGCCCAATCCCTTTGTTGCAAAGGACAGGCCAAAACGGTTTCTTATAATAGGCAAAGCGTTCTTGAGGGTACACGGGAATTTCACCATACCACTTTCACCATGTTGGTTTGATTCGTGTTTGCTACTTTAATAATTTGATATGCGGGTGGACCGGTGCTTAGGTGTTGTTCTTACTTGAAAAAACCTCCTACTTATGATTAACCCCCTCGCAAGCATCTGCAACTACGAGAAAAGTATTAAGATAAAATCTAACCATAGCATTAAACTTCTGGATCCAAATCGGTCCCTTACAAAGTAGCGCATAAACTAGGGTTTAAGCTTCTGTCACTCTAGCAACCCATCATCTAATAACTACTCCACAATGCATTCCCTTTGGCCCAAATATGGTGAAGTGCCACGTACTCGATGTTCACATGACACCACTAAGGGAATCACAACATACATATCATCAAACTATCGAACACATATCAAGTTCACATGATTACTTGCGACATGACTTCTCCCGTGACCTCAAGAAAAAAAGTAACTACTCACAAATGATAATCATGCTCAAGATCAGAGGGGTATTAAATAGCATAATGGATCTAAACATATAATCTTCCACCAAATAAACCATATAGTAATCAACACTACTAGTCACCCACAGGTACCAATCTGATGTTCCGGTACAAAGATTGAACACAAGAGATGAACTAGGGTTTGAGAGGTGATGGTGCTATTGAAGATGTTGATGGAGATTGCCCTCCCAAAGATGAGAGGGTTGTTGGTGATGACAGTGATGATGATTTCCCCCTCCAGGAGGGAAGTTCCACCGGCAGAATCGCTCCGCCGGAGGGCAAAAGTGCTCCTGCCCAAGTTCCGCCTCGAGACTGCGGCGCTTCATGCTGAAAGTCCCCCTTTGATTTTTTTCTAGGTCAAAATGACCTATATACCAGAAGATGGGCATCGGAGGTGGGCCGAGGAGGGCACAACCCACCAGGGCGCGCCTGGGGGCCCAGGCGCGCCCTGGTGTCTTGTGCTCACCAGGGTGGGCCCCTTCGGTAGTTATTTGCTGCAATATTTTATATATTCCAAAACAATTCTCCGTAAATTTTCAGCTCATTTGGAGATGTGCGGAATAGGTAACTCTGACGTAGCTTTTTCAGCCCAGAATTCTAGCTACCGGCATTCTCCCTCTTTGTGTAAACCTTGCATATTATGAGAGTAAAGGCATTAGAATTACTCCATAAAGCATTATTATGTATAAAAACATTATAAATAAAACTAGGAAAACATGATGCAAAATGGACGTATCAACTCCCCCAAGCTTAGACCTCGCTTGTCCTCAAGCGAAAAACCGATATCGAAAAACATGTCCACATGCTTAGTGTGGCACCCTGGCTCAGAGAGACCGGAACGCCCCGTATTCCAGCCCAGAGATCGAGGTAAGTCTTCTGGAATATGGCACTGCTTGGCATAGAACAAATCAGCTCTTTATTACAATCGATAGGGGTACAAGGGAATTACAGCGGCATGACGACACTATGCCTACCAAGGTTGCTCTATGCAAGCAGCAGAACAACACATAGCAGCGGAATAACTACTAGTAGCGGAACAATGATGACGGTGATGGACTCCACTCCATAGGGACTCTAGCTGGAATGCTTATCCTAGCTCACAAACTCAAGATCCTCGGCAAACAAGCAAGTAGACAAGGCATGACCTGCAAACTGGCATGACACGCCAGGTCAGTACATTGAATGTACTTGCAAGCTCATAGCAACCAAAGCAATCAAGACAAACAACAGCATGGCAATTACAGGTTACTTAGCAAGGATGAACATGATACAACTAGAGCAACATGGCATGGACATGGTGAAAAAGATAGCACCAGAATAATACCAGATGAGCATGGCATGAACATATAATGATACTAGCATGCAACATGTTAACAATATCATCCACCAACTTACTATGTTCGGGGTTACCTCGTAACCACCACATGAATCACTTACCATCATGGTCATCACACGATCACCTCAGGATCAAATCAAGCTTGGTATTAACAATACCGTAGTAATCATTACATGACCACAAGGAGCTTGATCTTTACCCTTGATTCTCGCATAACACCATAAACCTCCTTGATGCCACTATGATCCTCTCGCGATCACATAAAGATCAACCAGCTTCTTTCCTTATCGAACCAGGGTTATTATTAAGCAGGTTATTATTACTGTTGACCCATATTGTGACCTACTACGAACTGGGCCCATATCCGCGGGCGCGGCTATCAATAGATTATACACACTCTGTAGAGGTTAGCACACTGTACCCACACCACGGAACCCAAGGCCTCGTGCTCCCATTCTGGTGGACCAACGACGTTTCGACAAAACCGATCTATTGCCATGACACTCTCCCGGCCACTCCGACAAACTCCCCTTTGGGCTAAGTCATGGGTGGCCCCGATGTCACCTCGTGACATCCAACGGCCAGCGTCGTGGCAAAACAAAACAGTCCCAAACAGGGACAACCCGGGTACAACAACAACGGGTACAGAAGGCTTATGTACGCCTATTTGATCAGGGTAGCGCGCACCCATAACCTTCCCTAGTTGGAGGCACCGGTGAGAGGCACGACAATAGACCGCATTAGGGCCTTCCCATAAAGGCAAATGTGGCTGCACTGGTCAGTTCGATTTCGATGGCACTATGACTCAGCCAACAGGTGTTCAAGTTTAATTAATGTCCGGTTAAACTTGAATGCAAAAGATGATGAGTCATAATATGATGAAATAATAATGCACATGAGCATGATATTAACATAAGCATGGAGGAGCAACATAACCATATGAATCACTAGCATCAATTATAATGCAACACTTAGACTACTTGATGCAGATGAACATGGCATCATGATCATATATAACACAAGTACTTTCATAATAGATGATAATAATGCATCGAAGAACATCACTATCACCAGCATGTACTACCAACCAACATGACATAAGAGAATAATACCAGCAAGTAGCACATACTAACAAGGTGCATAAGGGCATAGCATGAAGATGAACATGGATCCGCAAGCATAACCGAAACAGCAATAGCAGTAGTTAAAGGAGCAAACATTTATTAAATATTCAAGTGGAAACCATGGCTACTGCAAATCCATCATGCAAGTGGTTGTCGTGGCTTGCCTGAGGATGAAGAATACTCCGGGAAGAAGTGCGGTGAAGTGGCGGAATGATTCGTCGGAACGCTTCTCTCTCGGAGGGGGCTAGATAAAGGCAAGGGCACAAAGGTCATTTTCATAGTGGTACCACTTAGTGAAAATGATACCAACAGATAGAGCTCGACGAGACGAAGAAGTAGGTGTTGGATTCACCTCAAACGGAGTTACGGTTGCGGAGATACGAGAGTTGGGGGATCAGGGACTTTTCTGCAAAAATATCATCACAAACAAGTCCCTGAGTGGATAAGGTAGAAGCGTATTTCAGAAGAATACGCTTTCAGAACTGAGAAAGCGCACTTTGGGCTGAAGATGAAGGAGAATACGCTTTCCCGAGGCGAAAGCATATTTCTGAAACTACGCTTCCACTTAAACTAGATGGGCCCGGGGCTGGAGAGACTTACATGCGGGACCCAGGGGGCTGGCTGCCGTTGTCCTCTTCCTCCCGCTATTCCCCCATGCGGGACAGAGGAAGCAGGGGAGGGGCACAGCGTCGGCGACATGCTTCGCGGCTCCAGCCACCTCCGACCAGACGGAGGCCTCCGGCGAGCTCGCCGTGGAGGACCGCGACGAGTGAGGGTAGTAGAGACGATGGGGAGCGGCCATGGGGATGGTTGCGGCAACGAGCAGAGGCGGGCTCCGGCGAGGGGCCCGGACGTCTTCGACCGTCTCCAGCGAAGCTGACACCACCGGTGGGTTCCTGGTGCTGCACCGCATCCATCCAGAGGAAGAGCCAGCGAAGGGGAGGAGCGGAGCAGCGGCACCACGCGTAGACAGAGAGCGGGAGGGCGGCGGCTGAACAAGGGGCACGCGGCCATGGGGCACTCCGGCGACGGGGAGAGGGGTTGGGGAGGCTCACCGGAGCACGGGGAAACCGATGGTGGTGGCTAGAGGTGGAGAGGAGGACTAGGCGCGCCGGGACCGAGGAGGAACCGCGGCGGCCATGGCAGATGGATGAGTAAACATCGAGATTCGGTGGTTGAGGAGGGGAAAGGAGAGTACGGAGAGGTGCGGAGGACCACGAGGTTGCTATATATAGCCGAGGGGAGGGCTCGGGACTGCTCTAGAGGCCTCGGCTGACATGCCAAGGAGAAGGCAGAGCAGCTAGTGCCACGGGCATGCTTGACGAAGAACAAAATACGGAGAAACAGGGTGGGGCAGGGGGCACAGAGCGATGCAGAGGCTCATAGGGGAGCTACTAGACACGAAGGGATGTCGAGACGAGGAGGAAAGAGGTGGCTACAAGGCGCGGGGTCAGCAGAGCACGAGATTTGGCTCATCTGCCCCGTGGTCACCGCGTGAACTGGCGCACGCGGTGTGTTCTAGCCAGTCCGACCATGTCCAGTAGATGGACCTTACTGCCTTGAGTTCAAAGGAAGAAACAACTCAGCCCAGGGGCAAAGAAGAGATTAGCACCTAGCTCCAAAGCAGATCAACAGCAAAGTGTTTGGTGCCTGGTGTGGCTCACATGCTAGGCGATGGACTCGGAGCTTTGGCATGGCTTGATCACATGCTAAGGTAACCGTGTTAGCAAAATATCAGCCCAAACGGAGTAGCCTAGAGGGTACTTGATGTAGAATGCACCATACTGTACAGAAATACAAAGTATGAAGTAGCACTCACATATCAAGTTGGATTGGCTGAATTTTGGAGGAGATGAGTTATATGGGCATATGAAGACTTTGTAAAATTTTCATGCCATTTGGAAATACCAAAATGGTACTTGCTTCACAGGGCTTCAAGCTGGACAGAAACTTAGAAAAACTGCACAAGGCAAATGGCTAGATGGAATGATCCCAAATTTTGTGGAGAGAGTTTATATGGATAAGAGAATAGCCTGGTTAATTTTTCAGCAATAATGAAGCAATATAAAATATAGTTGCTTCACAAACTGAAATTCTGACCAGAAACCAAGAATTGATGCTGAGCTCACATAGAGGTGTGACAGGAGCCCAAATCTTGAGGAGAGTGATGATTTGATCATATGAAGGACCTTGCAAAAGTTCAACTCATTTGGATTACCCTAGCTAGTACTTCCTTCACAAAGGCTTCCCTCGGACAGGAACTTTGGAAATTTGATGAGGAAGGTTCACTAGGCAAGTTAAGTTGAATTTTGGCATGGGGCAATGATATGGACAAGAAAAGGTGTCCAAAAAGTTTGGAGTCAATCAAGCAAAGATAAATGACACTTCCTTCTCAAAAAGCCACTTGGGGCAGAATGAGAAAAGGAATATTTGTGAATTATCTTTGATGATGCCAATGAAGGGTTTTGACCTATCTGTGGAATATATGACCCAAACAATTTATGAAAATTATTTGGGAATTTTGGGAGTGACAGAAATATAGGTTGTTTCACACCCTAGGGCAAAAAGGATTATTCCTTTAATAGAAAAAGGAATATTCCCAATAAAAAGAATATTGGGATTGGGCTAAGATGAAAATGACAAGGCCTTGAGATGGTTTTGAGGATGACAAGCCACTTGGGAGCCTGAGAAGAGATGCTCTTCCCATGTTTCAGGACCATAGAGCCACAGAGAAGCAATTCAAATCAAAATTTAAATAAATCCAAAAGAGAAAGAAAGGGCCGAAAATCAGGTGTGACACTTAGAGAGAGAGGTGTTGATAAAAACAAAATAAGGACATAGAAGCATCATGCTTATTATTATAACAACAAAAAACTTAATATAAAACTTTATCACAAAACTTTCATCATATAACTTCTATAATAAAACTTCTCATGAATAAGTAACAATTCATCACAACATTGAAGTATAAAGCATAAACCTTATTGAAAACCAACAAACTATGTTCTCAGTCAACTTTGCAACTACAATTCATCATATTTTCAGGAAGGGTCACGTATTAGAGCCTTTTGGTAGGTCCACATACTCAACCATCATTTAACCATCTATGATTGCTAACACTCACAACATACCCATGAACAAAAAGTTTCAACCAGACACATAGGAAGATAGGGGCTTATAGTTTCGCCTCCCAACGTATTCACCTCAAGGGTGATGTCAACAATAATAACTCATGCTCACTCACATTCAACTGGATATATGTGCCTATATCTTTCCTCACCACATGATGCTTGCAAAAATAGAAAATAAAAAGGAATAGGGAGGAATACTTTGACTCTTACATAAAAGTAAATGCATAAAAGTAAAAGATAGGCCCTTCGCAGAGGGAAGCAGAGGTTGTCATGTGCTTTTTGGTTTGTATGCCAAACCCTTTAATGCAAAAGAACATCACGTTGTATTGTCCCTTATGATAGCAACCTTTATTATGTAGTCTGTCGCTTTTATTATTTTTCCATCACAAGTTCGTACAACGCTCAATTTTCTCTTAAACTAAATGGTCCAACGCATTCAGAAGCAATTTTTATTGCACCGATGACAACTTACTTGAAGGATCTTACTCAATCCATAGGTAGGTATGGTGGACTCTTGAAATAAGATTTTGGGTTTAAGGGTTTGTGGATGCACAAGTAGTATCTCTACTTAGTGCGGAGTTTTTGGCTAGCAAAGATATTGAGCAAGCACCACATGTTGAAGGATCTACGACAATATAACTTCTATGTGAATATAAACAAGCATAAATCATTAAGTTGTCTTCCTTGTCCAACGTCAACAATTTTGACACATAATATTTAATGGGGGCTCACAATCATAAAAGATGTCCAAGATAGTGTATTTGCATGTGAATCTTCTCTTCCCTTATTAATTCATTCATGAATTGCATCATTGACCAATGCTATGTTTGTCAATCTCCAATAAATTTTACCACTTATACTTTTCCTTATGTGTTGTCATTACTTACCATAAGATTAGCATATGATCTTTTCATTTATTTTCCTTTCTTTTTATTGGAACAAAAAAGTAAAGAAACAAAACTCAAAGTACTCTTTATTATATATCTCGCACACGGTTACATAGAAAGATAGATCACTAAGTAAGCACTTGAAAAGAAAGGATCGAACTAAACTTTTTATTCAACTAATTTTCAAAAGATAACTAAAGATCAAACTAAAATAGATAAAGGCAAAGACAGTGGTGGTGATACGATACCGGAGCACCTCCCCCAAGCTTGGCATAAGCCAAGGGGAGTGCCCATACCATGAACTCAAGTCTCCTTTGGTGGGGAAGATGATGATGGTGGTGGTGATGATGTAGTGTCGTTTCTTCTCAGCTTACGCTTGAGGATGGAATTCTCCTTCCTCAAGTCATCAATCTACTGCTCCAGCATTAATACCTTTTTGCATAATTCTTGTTTGTCTTCCTGCAGAAGACGAAAAGGGATAAATTGGATCTTAGGTCTCTTCGCTTTATTGGGTAGACTTGACTTCTTGAATTCTACGTGCATGTCCGCAGGTTGAGGCAGTGGAATTTCATCCTCCTCTGAGCTTGTCTCTTCTTTTCCTTTCAGATCATAGTCTTCTTCTTCCTCTGTGGTCCAACCATAATGTTCTGCATCAACGTAAACCTTCGGATTTGCAATATAATCAGCAACATAGCTCTCACCCTCCGAGTCTTGAGACGACATATTTTCAGATCTGCCAGAAAAACTACGAGAAAGAAGAACAGAAGATTTCTCCGTGATACGACAGTCAATACATTCGGGGGGTATATAAAGATTTTTTATCTTGGGAAACAAGCAAACGGGAGGAAAACGGAGTCGGGAAGGTTCCTGAGGTGGGCATAACCCACCTGGGCGCGCCAGGCAAGCCAGGCGTGCCCTGGTGTCTTGTGCCCTCCTCGGTTGCCTTCCTAGTTATTTCTTATTTTCCTATTTTTTGTAATATTCCAAAACTGACAGAAAATATTTTCGTGGAATTTTTGGAGTCCGTTTACTTACCGTATCACGTACCTCCTCTTTTTTAGTATTCTGGAGTGTTCCGGAGGTTTCTTTTATGTGTTCCTCCGGTGTCATGGTTTGGATAATATTGCTTTCAACATTAATGGGCGTACCTAAGATATATTGCTTAATTCTTTGCCCATTGACAACCTTTAGGTTAGTACCTTCGGCATTATTTATTTTGATAGCTCCCGAGCGATAAACCTCTTCGATAATATACAGTCCTTCCCATTTAGAGAGAAGTTTTCCTGCAAACAATCTGAAATGAGAGTTGTACAAAATAACATATTCTCCAACTTTGAATTCCCACTTTTGGATTCTTTTGTCATGCCATCTTGTAACTTTTTCTTTAAATAATTTGGCATTTTCAGAGGCTTGGGTTCTCCATTCATCTAATGAGCTAATATCAAATAACCTCTTTTCACCGGCAAGTTTGAAATCATAGTTGAGTTCTTTAATTGGCCAATATGCTTTATGTTCTAACTCAAGAGGCAAATGACAAGCTTTTCCATAAACCATTTTATAAGGAGACATACCCATATGATTTTTATAAGCTGTTCTGTAGGCCCAAAGTGCATCATCCAATTTCTTAGACCAATTCTTTCGAGACCTATTAACAGTTTTTTGTAATATTAATTTTATTTCTCTATAGCTAAGTTCAACTTGACCACTAGATTGAGGATGATAGGGTGATGCAATTCTATGGTTAACATCATATTTAGCAAGCATTTTACGAAAAGCACCATGAATGAAGTGTGAACCACCATCAGTCATTAAATATCTAGGGACTCCAAACCTCGGGAAAATAACTTCTTTAAGCATTTTAATGGAAGTGTTATGATTAGCACTACTAGTTGGAATAGCTTCTACCCACTTAGTAACATAATCAACAGCAACCAAAATATATTTATACCCATTAGAGGAAGGAAAAGGTCCCATATAATCAAAACCCCAAACATCAAATGGTTCAACAGCAAGTGAATAATTCATAGGCATTTCTTGATGCTTACCGATATTACCAATTCTTTGACATTCATCACAAGATAAAACTAACTTACAGGCATCCTTGAAGAGAGCAGGCCAATAAAACCAGATTGCAATACCTTGTGAGCAGTTCTATCTCCCGCATGGTGTCCTCCATAAGCTTCAGAGTGACATTTCAGTAGGATTTATTCCTGTTCATGCTCAGGTACACAACGTCTTATAATACTATCTACTCCTTTATAAAGATGTGGGTCATCCCAAAAGTAATGTCTTAAATCATAGAAGAATTTTTTCTTTTGTTGGTATGTGAAACTAGGTGGTATGTATTTAGCAACAATGTAATTGGCATA
Source organism: Thinopyrum elongatum (assembly GCA_011799875.1). Lineage (NCBI taxonomy): Eukaryota > Viridiplantae > Streptophyta > Magnoliopsida > Poales > Poaceae > Thinopyrum > Thinopyrum elongatum. The sequence continues at coordinate 381,399,242 of CM022301.1, forward strand.
GTTAGCATACCAAGGAGTGTTATGAGAAACATTTATTACAGCTAATTGTTCATCAGGAAAGCGATCATCAATAGGTAGTGGGCCATCAAGAATATTCTCTAACCTAGACAAGTTATCAGCTATGGGGTTCTCAGCTCCTTTTCTATCAGTGATATGTAAATCAAATTCTTGTAGCAAAAGAACCCAAATGAGTCTAGGTTTAGCATCTTTCTTTTCCATAAGATATTTAATAGCAACATGATCAGTGTGAACAATTACTTTGGAATCAACAATGTAAGATCTGAATTTGTCACAAGCAAACACAACTGCTAAAAATTCTTTATCAGTAGTAGCATAATTTCTTTGGGCACTGTCTAGAGTTTTACTAGCATAATGAATAACATTTAGTTTCTTATCAACTCTTTGTCCTAGAACAACACCAACAACATAATCACTAGCATCACACATAATTTCAAAAGGCAAGTTCCAATCAGGTGGTTGAACAATAGGTGCAGAAGTTAAGGCTTTCTTAAGTGTTTCAAAGGCTTCTACACAGTCATGATCAAAAAGAAATGGAACATCCTTTTGTAAAAGATTTGTAAGAGGCCTAGAAATCTTAGAGAAGTCTTTAATGAACCTCCTATAGAAACCAGCATGACCAAGGAAACTACAAATACCTTTAATATCTTTAGGACATGGCATTTTCTCAATTGCATCAACTTTACCTTTATCCACCTCAATACCTCGTTCAGAAATTTTATGCCCCAAGACAATACCTTCATTAATCATAAAGTGGCACTTCTCCCAATTCAAGACAAGATTAGTTTGCCCACATCTCTGCAAAACTCGATCAAGGTTGCTCAAGCAATCATCAAAAGAAGTTCCATAAATAGAAAAATCGTCCATGAAAACCTCAACAATCTTTTCACAAAAATTAGAGAATATAGCAGTCATACGTCTTTGAAAGCTATTAGGTGCGTTGCATAAACCAAAAGGCATACGTCTGTAAGAATAAGTTCCAAAAGGGCAAGTAAAGGTGGTTTTCTCTTGATCGGGTTGTGAAACAGGTATTTGAGAAAAACCAGAATATCCATCAAGGAAACAAAAGTGTGTGTGTGCTTAGATAGTCTTTCTAACATTTGATCAATAAAAGGTAGAGGGTAATGATCTTTTCTAGTTACTTTATTTAATTTTCTAAAATCAATTACCATTCTATAGCCAGTAACAATTCTTTGTGGAATAAGTTCATTTTTATCATTAGGAACAACAGTAATACCTCCCTTCTTAGGGACACAATGAACGGGACTTACCCATCTACTATCAGCTATGGGATAGATTATACCTGCCTCAAGAAGCTTTAATATTTCAGTTCTTACCACCTCTTTCATCTTAGGATTCAAACATCATTGATGATCAATAACGGGTTTAGCATCAGGTTCCATATTAATCTTGTGCTGACATATAGTGGGACTAATGCCCTTAAGATCATCAAGAGTATATCCAATAGCAGCACGGTGCTTTTTCAAAATTTTCAATAATCTTTTTTCTTCATGTTCTGAAAGGTTAGCACTAATAATAACAGGATATATCTTTTTCTCATCAAGATAAGCATATTTCAAAGTGTCAGGCAATCGTTTTAATTCAAACAAGTGATCACCTTTAGGTGGAGGAGGACCTCCTAGAGTTTCAATAGGTAAATTGTGTTTGAGCAGAGGTTGTTGTTCAAAGAAAATCTTATCTATTTCGTTTCTTTCATGCATATGCATATCATTTTCATGGTCTAGCAAATATTATTCTAGTGGATCAGTAGGAGGCACAACAATAGAAGCAAGACCAATTATTTCATCCTTACTAGGTAATTCTTTCTTATGAGGTTGTCTATTAAACTTGGAGAAATTAAACTCATGAGATTCATCACCAAAGTGAACACTAACAGTTTGTTTATGACAATCTATAGTAGCACTGACAATGTTCAAGAAAGGTCGACCAAAGATAATGGGACAAAAGTCATCTTGTGGGGAACCAAGAACTAGAAAATCAGTAGGGTACTTTATTTTCCCACACAAGACTTCAACATCTCTAACAATCCCAAGTGGTGTGATGGTGTCTCTATTGGCAAGTTTAATAGTAACATCTATGTCTTCTATTTCAGCGGGTGCTATGTCATTCATAATTTCTTGGTATAAGGTAAAAGGAATATCACTCACACTAGCACCTAAGTCACATAAACCATGATAACAATGATCTCCTATTTTAACTGAGACAACAGACATGCCAACAACAGGTCTATGTTTATATTTTTCATCGAGTTTGGCAATTCTAGCAGCTTCATCACAGAAGTAAATAACATGCCCATCAATATTTTCTACCAGGAGATCTTTAACCATAACAACACTAGGTTCTACTTTAATTTGTTCAGCCGGTTTAGGTGCTCTGATATTACTTTTGCGAACCACAGTTGAAACCTTAGCATGTTCCTTTATCCTAACACGGAAAGGTGGTTTTTCAATATAAGCAGTAGGCACAACTGGATCAACATTGTAACTAATAGTTTCATCTTTAGCTATGACCGGTTCATTAATTTCTTATTTAATAGGGGGATGATATTTAAACCACTTCTCCTTAGGAAGGTCAACATGAGTAGAAAAATATTCGCAAAAAGAGGCTACTATCTCAGAGTCATGTCCGTATTTACTGCTAAACTTGTGAAAAGCATCGGTATTCATAAAAGATTTAACACAATCAAACTCAAGCTTAATACCTGACTCTTTACCTTCGTTGAGTTCCCAATCTTCAGAGTTGCATTTAATTCTTTCTAAAAGATCCAATCTGAATTGAATAGTCTTCTTCATAAAAGAACCAGTACAAGAAGTATTGAGCATGGATTGATCATCACGAGAAAGCCGAGCATAAAATTTCCGAATAATAATTTCTCTTGAGAGCTCATGATTGGGGCATGAATATAACATTGACTTAAGCCTCCCTCAAGCTAGAGCGATACTTCCTCCTTCACGAGGCCAAAAATTATATATATAATTCCGATCACGATTAACTAGATGCATAGGATAAAACTTTTGGTGAAATTCCAATTTCAATTGATTCCAGTTCCATGATCCAATATCATCGCATAGCCTATACCATGTCAATGCCTTTCCCTTCAAATATAAAGGGAAACCTTCTTCTTAGCTTCATCTCCAGATAAACCTGCAAGCTTAAATAATCCACAAATTTCATCCACATATACTAAGTGCATATCAGGATGTTCAGTTCCATCTCCTGCATAAGGATTAGTTAGCAGTTGTTCTATCATACCGGAAGGAATTTCATAACCAATATTTTTAGTAGATGCAGTTGGTTGAGGGGCAACTAATTGTGCTTCCGGTCGAGGAGAAGATACCCCGAACAAACCCCTCAAAGGATGGTTCTCCAAAGTAACAAGTGACAATAAATTTCAGCACGTAGTAATAATTTTTCCTTACCAAGAGCGCTTCACTCCCCGGCAACGGCACCAGAAAAGAGTCTTTATGACTCACAAGTGTAGGGGATCAATTTTTGTCCTTTCGATAAGTAAGAGTGTCGAACCATACGAGGAGCAGAAGGAAATGACAAGTGGTTTTCAGCAAGGTATTTTCTGCAAGTACTGAAATAGTCGGTAACAAGTAGTTTGATAGCAAGATAATTTGTAACAAGCAAGTAATGGTAATGGTAAATAAATTGCAGCAAGGTAGCCCAATCCTTTTGTGGCAAAGGACAGGCCAAAATGGTTTCTTATAATAGGAAAAGTGTTCTTGAGGGTACACGCGAATTTCACCGTATCACTTTCACCATGTTGGTTTGATTCGTGTTCGCTACTTTGATAATTTTATATGTGGGTGGACCGGTGCTTAGGTGTTGTTCTTACCTGAACAAACCTCCTACTTATAATTAACCCCCTCGCAAGCATCTGCAACTACGAGAAAAGTATTAAGATAAAATCTAACCATAGCATTAAACTTCTGGATCCAAATCGGTCCCTTACGAAGTAGCGCATAAACTAGGGATTAAGCTTCGGTCACTCTAGCAACCCATCATCTAATAACTACTCCACAATGCATTCCATTAGGCCCAAATATGGTGAAGTGCCATGTAGTCGACGTTGACATGACACCACTAAGGGAATCACAACATACATATCATCAAAATATCGAACAGATATCAAGTTCACATGATTACTTGCACCACGACTTCTCTCGTGACCTCAAGAACAAAAGTAACTACTCACAAATGATAATCATGCTCAAGATTAGAGGGGTATTAAATAGCATAATGGATCTGAACATATAATCTTCCACCAAATAAACCATATGGTAATCAACTACAAGATGTAATCAACACTACTAGTCACCCACAGGTACCAATCTGATGTTCCGGTACAAAGATTGAACACAAGAGATGAACTAGCGTTTGAGAGGAGATGGTGCTGTTGAAGATGTTGATGGAGATTGCCCTCCCAAAGATGAGAGGGTTGTTGGTGATGACGGTGACGATGATTTCCCCATCCAGGAGGGAAGTTCCCCCGGGGGAATCGCTCTGTCGGAGGGCAAAAGTGCTCGTGCCCAAGTTCCGCCACGAGACGGCGGCGCTTCGTTCCGAAAGTCCCCCTCCGATTTTTTCTAGGTCAAAATGACCTATATACCAGAAGATGGGCACCGTAGATGGGCCGAGGAGGGCACAACCCACCAGGGCGCGCCTAGGGGCCCAGGCGCACCCTGGTGTCTTGTTCTCACCAGGGTGGCCCCCTCCGGTAGTTATTTGCTCCAGTATTTTTATATATTCCAAAACAATTCTCCGTAAATTTTTAGCTCATTTGGATATGTTCAAAATAGGTAACTATGATGTATCTTTTTCAGGCCCAGAATTCCAGCTGCCGGCATTCTCCCTCTTTGTGTAAACCATGCATATTATAAGAGAAAAGGCATTAGAATTACTCCATAAAGCATTATTATGTATAAAAACATTATAAATAACAGTAGGAAAACATGATGCAAAATGGACGTATCACTCACCAGGGTGGTGCCGGCGACGAGATCAGCGTGGGCGATCGACGGCGGTGAGGACGGGGACAGGGACGGGACGGCACCCTACACATGTGCCAACTAAGAAGTTAATTTGAGCTCAAATTGTGCATCTAAATCAAATAAACATCCACATACACTCCTCTACTAAAACCCACAAACCACTCTACTTCTAGAGCATGAAATGAGCTAAACTAGCAATGAAAGATGAAAGGATGAAGTTTTGCAAACCTTTTAGAACAGTTAGATAGTGGGTGCACCGCCAAATAAAGACAAATCTTGGGGAAAATGGAGATTGGAGGTCGAGCTTGGAGGAAGAACAGATGAGAAGAATGGATTGTGTGGCTCGGGCAAGAAAGAGGAGAAAGCTTAAGTGTGGCGCGGGCACCTCATATCTTGTTTGTTTTGTGTGCTCAAGTGGGCATCATGCTCTCAGGCATTTCATCGAACACCTCTTGTGCATAGGAAGGGAGAACGAAGTAGCACACACCTCCCACCTTCTATGAGGACAAAACATAGGAGAGGGCGGGTAGGGTCGGGTTGGGGTCTAAAACCGAGACTGAAGACAGACCTTTAGTCCCGGTTGGAGACACGAACCGGGACTAAAGGATATCGCTCCCCTTTAGTCCCGGTTGGTGTCTGAAACCGGGACTAAAGGTCCCATTCGAAATGGGACTGATGCCTACCGAGCCCCGGCCGGCGTCCTAGCCGCTCGATCCGGTACTGATGCTCACATTAGTCCCGTTTCGTAACGCGACAGGGACTATTGCTCCGATCCGACTAGAACAAAAGCCTTGTTTTCTACTAGTGTAACTAGCGAAACATGTATACTATGTCATAATATATATAAATATATATGATTATTATGTCTTTGCTACTCGGGATATATACCATCCCTCCAACTTCTGTCTGATCTGGCTTTAAGATCCGTATAGCATCTTGTAGGTTTGCCATTGAATAGTCTTTCATTTGTCCAATTGTAATGAGACGAGTTCATTGACACTTTGTAGTAACAAAATTAAATGTTGATACTGTGTATGTGCATGGTTCCATTTTTTTGAATCTTTTTTGAGTTCATGAAAAACTTCTTTTAGGGATTCTTTGTCTTACTTGCCAACAAATGTCGTTGTACTGTTACTAGCACACGGGAGAGATTTTTTTTTTGTGAGAAACAATGGGAGAGACAATTGATGTGTCCACCAAAAATGGTCTCCGCAGCGACGGGCGACAGAGCAAGGAGCTACAGTCTTCTTACAGGTCATGTTTGGTGCGCGAGGTCTTGATAGTGGTGGGATTAGTCGGCGTGGCGGCGACCACCCAACCCATGCCTTTTTTTTCCTCGGGGTCCACCTCTGTCTTGGAGTTGTGGCTGTCTCCTCATTTGGTTGTTGCGCGGCGACCTTCGGGGCATGGTTGCTTTGACCACTCTCTCCTACGACGGGGTAACCAGACGGACTACTAATTGCAGTGCATAAATTCGGTTTCATTAGCATAATCAATGCATAACTAGGCACGTATGTCCCTTATTATTAGGGTTTATTCTCTTTGATTTTTTTAGTGCTCGCGTGCCCACATTTTTCTTAATTAGAGCCAAACCATCATATTTAGTTTTTATTGGCATGTGTCCACAATTTCTTTCAATTATAGCCAACCAACATACTCTCTTTTATCGGCACATGCATACTACTACCGGCAATAATTTATGGAGTCCCTTGTTTTGCTCATGATTCTCGAGATAACTTCCTTATTTTCAGTCAATCACCTTATTTCCATACAACCTAGGGACATATAAAAACTAGTGTGATTTAGTATAAAGCTCCAAGGTGGGATTATTCTTATCATAATTGCAAGCTAGTTGAGTTGGTTTTGTCCATCGGCACAATAGGATCCGACGGAAGAAGAAATGTGTGGTAGGGCCAATTCGGACCACCCGGGGGACAAAAGAAAAAATTCGGGAGCTACATGCGGAAGGACGGAACAAACTCTATACATATATTTTTACTTTTTCTTTGGCCAGCTGCGTGGGAGCAACAATATGACGCTAGTTCCGTCAAATAGCGCATGCGACGCACAACAGTTCGCGTCTGGGCCAGCCCATTGGAAGGCACCAAAACGACCTGTGTTCCTAAGGCGCGAGTAAAAATCCAAAACAATGACACGTCGAATAATCGAACTCACGACCTCAAAGGACGTACCACGTGCTGCTAGCCACTGGAACCAACGCCTAATGCTAACAAATAGCCAGCACGGATATTTAAGAAGTTACTGCAGCATCATATTTGAAACATTTTTTTTTCATTTTTTTTAACTTCCAAAAAATATGAATTGCCAAATATTCTTGAAAACATGAATTTTTTTTAAATTATGAGCAATTTTTTTTAAATTCCATACATTTTTTAAAACATGAAAAAATTGAAACGGGACCATTTTTTTGAAATTTACAAACATTTCTTGAAAACATGAACCTTTTATTTAAAACATGATTTTTGTTTTTGAATTCGTGAACAATTTCTTAAAGCAGAAACATGGTTTGAACATTCAGAGCAATTTTAGAAAATGTGCATTTTTTATGCGAACATTATTTTGAACTTGTAAGGCATGAATATATTGGAATTTTGAACAATTTTTAAATTTATATATTTGCAAAAATCTCAATTTTTTGGAAAATACAAACACTTTTTGCTTTTAAAAAATATTTAGAATGAGAACAAAAATTTAAAGTCCTAAAGATTTTTCAAATCCTGAACACAATTTTAGAATTCTAAACATTTTTAAAAAATTTGAACAAAAAATAAAACTATGAACATTTTTGGAAAATTTTGAAATCATGACAAAACGTAAAATTAAAAATAAACTTGAAAGTAGAAAAAAGAAAAAAGAAACAGGAAAGAGAAAGAGAAACAAGTAGAAACAGAACACAGTAAAAAACAAAAATGGCCTAGCCCAGTCTTGGGTGCCCTTTGCGAAGCTCCGATCTTGCCGTGTCCGGCGGCAAATAGAGTTTCCTAGCTGTGTGCGCACATAAATAAGTGGCATTCTTTGTTGGGCCACATCGCGTGCAGCCTCCCACACAAAATTACAAAGAAATAGGTTTTCCTTTTCTAGCAGACGGACACACAAAATCATAACCGGCTACCTAGGTCGGACATGATGAGGCTTATCTCTTCGCTGATTACCAATCGGCCGATGCGTGTATCAATACTAATCAACTCAGTAGCAGTAACATGGGATGAACAGTTGGTGTGATCGGTATTTTTACCCACTAACACTGAAGCCATTTTGTCAATACCATTGTGCACAAGGAATGATAGTGATTTTTGGGCATGGAGTGGAGAGAAGCGGGGGACTTTTTCTGTCAAGTCTGCATACAGAATGATCTTGCAAACCAAGATCACAAGAGAGAACTGGATCGAGGATAACGATGGACCGTCCAGAGCTGCCAGGAGGGCAATGCATGTATTGCATTATGGAAAACTTAGGTACCGTCGAAGGTGAAATTGTTTCGATGGCATCTAGCATGGAGCTCTATCCCAACGACGGACCTCCTCAAGCACAGAAATATGGCAACATCACCTGCGTGCATGCTATGTGGTGTCAGGAACTCATGAAGGCATGCTCTTACCAATTGTTACATGGCCCGAAGCACATGGGCTCTTTCAGATGAAGGCCTTGTTGATCAGATGATTTAGCACGACAACTACAATGCAAGGGGCTGGGTATTCACGTTGAAGGAAGTACTACCACATGATTTTTTTATACACATGGTGATCACCCTTTGGGCAATATGGAGTGCAAGGACAAAGGCTGTTTACAATGATATTTTCCAGAGTCCCCTGTCAACCCATATGTTCATTTAGTCGCAGTTGAACAATCTCCAGATTCTGAAGAAACCTGTTGAAGCGAGGGTGCATGCAATAGTAGAAAGACCAACAGATTGGCTTCCGCTACCGGGAGAATGGGCAAAGGAAAATGTTGATGCAGTAGTGTTGGGTACTTCAAGAGTTGGCTCAGCCGCTGCGATATGCAGAGACAAAAATGGCATGTTCCTATGTGCGTCGACAATTGTTGTTAGGGGTATACCTGACCTACTACATTAGAAGCACTTGCTGGCAGAGAATCGATGGCACTAGTAGAGGACCTGAATTTAAACTCCATGCACGTGGCTTCAGATGCAAAGTGGTGATCGAGGATATCAAGCAGAAGAGTGGAGCAAGTTATGGTGCGATCATACATGAAGTCATAGAGTACTCTAGCACTTTTATTAGTTGTAATTTCATTCATGAATTTAGGAGCTTGAACTTCGAGGCTCATAATCTAGTGAAGCACGCTTTACAACTGGGGCTTGTCCGCCATGTTTGGTTAGGCCACCCTGGCAAACTTTCTTTCGTCCATGTAAACATTGTGACGGTTCAATAAAACTTCACAGGATTTTCTAATAAAAGGCAGACGGGCGCACAAAAATTTAGTACCACCTAGGATAGGAAAAAAAGTCGACGGTGAACGGATGAAAATAAATCAAAGAAATGCACCTTACTTTATTAGTAGGTATAGATATAGATATAATGTTAGGAAGTTATATCACTTTTGTAGTTCATTAGCACTAAGTAGTAACAAAAAGTAAATGTTGATACTGTGTATACACATGGATTCATTTTTGGGGAATATTTTTTGAGTTCATGGGGAACTATTTTTAGGTAATCTATGTCTTACCTGCCAACCTTTTTTTGTATTAATACAGAAAGTTAGGAAGTTATAGCATTTTTGACAACAGACTTGCTCTTCAAGAACTTTCTGACATAAGACTTGCTCAGGACCAGAAATCTATGGTTGCAGGAGGAGAACTTTCAGACTGTTGACTTGCTCTTCGAGACAGGACCAGAAATCTCAGCATCATTTGCAGGTTGCTCAGGACAGTCTTTGATACCAGAGAGAGAAGGAGACGTTGAATGGGTTAGGAGGTTAAAGCACACCACAAAAACGGGCTAGGGTGAGCCTCTTCCATTGAATTGTCCTCCACCCTTGGATTAGCCAGCAACTCAGTAGGATACTTGGCAGCACCCCCGGCCCCACTGCTAAGTGCTTGATTGGGGTAAAGTTGCTGCAGGTTTGCCCCAAGAGCGTCCCACTCCTACTAGGTGAAAGCAGGACCGGAATTGTCTCCGTTTATGGTGTCGTTATTGTTGTTGTCATCTTGAGATGGCGGAGGGGAGGAGGTGGGGGATATGGTTTTTGACCGCAGGCTACCCCTCCACCTGAACAGGGATACGATAGGCCGAACTGCCTGGGAAAATCTTCATGAAACCACGGATACAAGATGGATTAAAGCACGAAATCTGCATATGCACAGGTCCAACACGAGACAGAGAAACTTCATCAACATCAATTGGCTTTCCGATCCATTCAGCAAAGGCCATCAGAGAGGGAGAATTGCGCATAACAGACAATGCATCATCCAATAGAACCCACGAATCGACCAGGGAGCCAAAGGTCTTGCCAACATATATTGCCTCCTTAACAGAAATCATAAGTTGGTTCAGTGGCAAGATAAAGCTGGTGCAAGTTGATATCATCTACAAACTCTCCTTAGAAGAAAAAAAAGACCCCAAATTATGACGCTGAGATCTATTGGAATTGCCAATCCCTGCCCTCCATCCCCCATTCGTGGAGCTAGTCAATCATCATCTGTAGACTGACCTCTTCAAATTGCATTGTACTCACCGCAACATTGTGGACGGTGGGCATAGTCACAACTACATCTACCCCACCTAGGAAGGACTTTACCAAAGTTCTTAAGGACCAGAGGCGGGGCATGATTGTTATGGTCCATGGTGAGGTGGCCATCTTGGTGGCAAATCAGTGAATGTCGCTTAGCATTCTCTAGTAGCGTTATGTCATCGTCTAGACCAGCCGTATCGCCTGCCGGCCTCGGCCCCAACCCCCGAGTCACCTTATCATCCTCTCGATGTGCTCTAGCGCCGCCTCACCAGTCTTCCCCTTTGCTGGTCACCTCGCCCTCAATCTCGGTAGAAGCAGAGCATCGCTTAACACAAGGAACTTGGAGAAACCTCCCATGCTAGAGCGGGACCTGAGAGTGCCATCCAATAGTCACCAGCCTGATGCGTCATTCCCTACTACAGAGTAGCACAACAGGGTGGTGGAAGATCTAGGATTTGAAACCAGGGTGGTCCTCAATTTTTTTTTTGACAACAAACATGACATTTGAACCTTCTAAGTAATTAGCAATACCAAATAAAAATAGATCAATATGGTATTACAATCATACTAAAATACTCAATTAAGTCTTGGTTTTGCATAGAAGAAATTACATAGTACATACCTTGAGAAGTTAATTAAAGAAGACTATGTTTCTGGCCTATGCTTTTGCATGGTCATGAAAGTATCAATTATATCATCTTCATTCACCCTAGAGAAAACATCCCAGTCAATGTATGTGACTTTCCACCAATTCTACCACTTTGTCGATGGAAATTTTGTAGCTCTTAACACTGCTATAGTTGCTCTACTTCCAAAGAAAGATGGGGCGTCGGGCATTAGAGAATTTAGGAAAATTAGTCCGATTCACTCCATTGCCAAGCTGTCCTCCAAGGTCCTCTCGATGAGGCTGGCCATGGTGATACACACCTTAATATCACCAGCGCAATCGGCCTTTCGGCAAACAAAGTGCATTCACAATAGCTTCCTTTATGTCCAAAACTGCATCAAAGCACTCCATAGAAGGAAAACTCTGGCTCTACTTCTGAAACTTGACATTGCCAAAGCTTTCGACAACGTGTCCTGGGAGTACATACTAGAACTCTTGCAATAGTTGGGTTTCAGTCCCCGATGGAGAGACTGGATAGCTCTGTTACTCTCCGCTTCCTCCTCGGCTTTCCTTCTAAATGGCGGCCGAGGTCAAAAAATTCATCACCGTCGAGGCCTCCGGTAGGGTGATCCCTGATACGTCTCCAACGTATCTACAATACATGAAATATTCATGCCATGTTTACAACAATTTTATATGGTTTTTATATGATTTGAATGGAACTAACACGGGCTTACACTGTTTTCAGCAAAACTACCGTGGTGTTGTTTTTTGTGCAGAAATAAAAGTTCTCGGAATGGGCTGAAAATTTAGGGTGATTTTTATGGACAAAAAGAGAACCCCGAAGCTTCAAGGAAGGGCCAGAAGAGCCATAAGGGCACGATAAGCCTGGGGGGCGCCCCCCATAGGGCGCCTCCCCGAAGCTAGTCGCTTCCTCGTGGACCCCCCATACATGAAACCAACGCCAAAAATTCCTATAAATACCAAAAAACCGCAGAAAGAAACCTAGAACTTCCATGCCATCGCGGCAAGCCTCTGTACCAAAGCGATCTCATCTGGAGGCCTTCTCTGGCAAATTATTTAAAGATGCAAATATAACATAATGAGTTATGGTTGGGTATATTTGCAAGTTATATTCTTATTGACCCTCCAACATGTGGTGCTTGTTTAGAATATTTTGCTCGCCAAAATTTATGTACTAAGCAGGAATACTGCTTGTGCATCCAAAATCCTTGACCCATGTTTCTTCCATGAGTGTCCACTATATCTACCTACATGCGGTATTACCCTACCGTTCCAAGTAAATTTGCATGTGCCATCTCTAAAATCTTTAAATAATCATCTGTTTTTGTGTGCCCGTACCACTCATGAAGCGACGGGGTTGTCAATATCTTCCATGCTAAGTGGATTATTCTCATGATGGGTGTTTATTCACTTGTCCTTGCACGAGAGAGGCTAGTAATTGGGATGGCCTATCCCTTAAATAAGAAAATAAAGAAAGATATAATGAAATAAACTCCCACTGGAAAGTTGATTGTCTGGATGGCATCCGTGAATTTGGCTAGCCATGACTTGTGTTTGTATGGATGAGGGGGAGAAAACTTTTCATTTCCGCATGGGAACCGCCAATAATGTGTTTAGCACGGAAGATATTGAAATCCTTAGTCGTGACGTTGACAGGAAAAGCACACCACTCAAAATGTATTCATCCCTGTTTTAAGCAATGAGCTCTCGCACCTTTGCAAATCCATGCTTCCCTCTGCGAAGGGCTTATCTTTTACTTTTTCTGCTAATTTTATTTTTGTTGAGTCAATTTCTTATTTCAACATATTATTTAGTTGGAAAGCATCTTATGGTGGGGAAAGATACAGGCAGATATATCCATTCAAATATATTTGATCATGAATTATTATTATTGACAATTCTCTCTATGATAAATAAGTTGGGAGGCGAAACATTAAGCCCCTATCTTTCCCTGTGTTCGACGAATACTATTTGTTCTAAAAATGTGCTTTGAGTACTAGCAATCATAGAAGACTATATAATAATTGAGTATGTGGAGCTCTTACTTAGACTTTGTTGAAAAATAAGATGCATTTAAATTGTTTGGTGACTAAGAACATAACGTTTGAAGTTTCAAGAGAATGTATTGTTTAAACCATAACATGTGAATTGATTGCTACTTGATCATGAGAATTTTTATGAGTTGAGCTACTGATTATGATATATACTGATGCTAGAAAAAGTGATTGAAATTATTATTGATCAAACTTATGCACTATGCTAGCATTCACACTTCATAAATTAATTTTTTATCATTTACCTACTCGAGGACGAGCATGAATTAAGCTTGGGGATGCTGATACGTCTCTGCTACTTCTTGAGCTTGCGTTGATTTTTCGCTTGAAGAGGAAAGGGTGATGCAGCAAAGTAGAGATAAGTATGTCCCTCAGTTAAGAATAAAGGTATCAATCCAGTAGGAGGCATAAGCAAGTCTCCAATATATGCACCTGCACAAACTAACAAACACTTGCACACAGCGCGAACAAGAGTGAGATCTAATAGAGATAGGTATAAAAGATAAATAAAAGAGCAAACTAATGTAAATATAAATAAATTGCAGCAAGGTATTTTTGGGTTTTTTGGTTTATATATCTGAAAATATATGATGGAAATAGACTCGGGGGTCATAGATTTCACTAGAGGCTTCTCTCTTGAAAGAAAACATATGGTGGGTAAACAAATTACTATGGAGCAATTGAGAGAAAATCTCATAATTATGACGATATCTATGACAAAGATCATGAATATAGGCATCACATCCATGACAAGTAGACCGAAAGGATTCTGCATCTAATACTATTACTCCCCACATCGACCGACTCCTACCTGCATCTAGAGTATTAAGTTCATAAGAACAGAGCAACGCTTTAAGTAAGATGACATGATGTAGAGGGATAAACTCAAGCAATATGATATAAACCCCATCTTTTTATCCTTGATGGCAACAATGTAATACGTGCCTCCTACCCCTTCTGTCACTGGGTGAGGACACCACAAGATTGAACCCAAAACTAAGCACCTCTCCCATTGCAAGAAAAACCAATCTAGTTGGCCAAACCAAACCGTTAGTTCGAAGAGAAATACAAAGATATCTTAATCATGCATAAAAGAGTTTAGAGAAGACTCAAATAATATGCATAGATAATCTGATCATAAATCCACAATTCATCGGATCTCAACAAATGCACCGCAAAAGAAGATTACATCGGATAGAACTCCAGGAACATCGAGGAGAACATTGTATTGAAGATCAAAGAGAGAGAAGAAGCCATCTAGCTACTAGCTATGGACCCGTAGGTTTGTGGTAAACTACTCACGCATCATCGGAAGGGCAGCAAGGTTGATGTAGATGCCCTCCGTGATCAAATCCCCCTCCAGCAGAGTGCCGGAAAAGGCCCCAAGATGGGATATCACGAGAACAGAAGCTTGCGGCGGCGAAAAAGTATTTTGGTGGACGCTTCTGATGTTCGGGGAATATTTGAGAATATGTAGAGGTAGAACTAGGGTTAGAGTACTTCCGAGGGGCCCACAAGCCAGGGGCGCGCCCTGAGGGCTTGTGGCCTCATCAGGACTCCTCTGGCCCTCTCCCCAAGTCTTCTGGGTGTCTTCTGGTCCAAGAAAAATCATCATAAAGTTTTATTCTGTTTGGACTCCGTTTGATATTCCTTTTCTGTAAAAGTCAAAAACAAGGAAAAACAGAAACTAGCACCCGCTCTAGGTTAATAAGTTAGTCCCAAAAATAATATAAAATAGCAAATTAATGCATATAAAACATCCAAAACAGATAATATAATAGCATGGAACAATAAAAAATTATAGATACATTGGAGACGTATCAAGCATCCCCAAGCTTAATTCCTGCTCGTCCTCGAGTAGGTAAATGATAAAAATGGAATTTTTTAGGTGACATGCTACCTAACATATTTATCAATGCAATTTTCTTTATTTCGACAAGAATATTCAGATTCATAAGATTCAAAAAAAAAGTTTAATATTGACATAAAAACAATAATACTTCAAGCATACTAATAAAGCAATCATGTCTTCTCAAAATAACATGGCCAAAGAAAGGTATCCCTACAAAATCATATAGTCTGGCTATGCTCCATCTTCATCACATAAAGTATTTCATCATGCACAACCCCGATGACAAGCCAAGCAATTGTTTCATACTTTTGGTGTTCTCAAACTTTTTCAACTTTCACGTAATACATGAGCGTGAGCCATGGATATAGCACTATAGGTGGAGTAGAATATGGTGGTTGCGGAGAGGACAAAAAGGAAGGAGAAAGTCTCACATCAACTAGGCAAATTAATGGGCTATGGAGATACCCATCAATTGATATTGATACAAGTGAGTAGGGATTGACATGCAACGGATGCACTAGAGCTATAAGTGTATGAAAGCTCAAAAATAAACTAACTAGGTGTGCGTCCAACTTGCTTGCTCATGAAGACCTATGGCAATTTGAGGAAGCCCATCATTGGAATATACAAGCCAAGTTCTATAATGAAAAATTCCCACTAGTATATGAAAGTGACAAAATAGGAGACTCTCTATCATGAAGAACATGGTGCTATTTCAAAGCACAAGTATGGAAAAGGATAGTAACATTGTCCCTTCTCTCTTTTTCTCTCATTTTTTTGGCTTCTTTGGCCTCTTTTTTTATTTGGGCTTCTTTGGCCTCTTTTATTTTTTTAAAGTTCGGAGACGCATCCCAACTTGTGAGGGAATCAAAGCTTCCATCATCCTTTCCTCACATGGGACAATGTTCTAATAATCATGATCATCACACTTTTATTTACTTACAAGTCAAGAATTACAACTCGATACTAGAACAAAGATATGACTCTATATGAATGCCTCATGCATATGAGAAAAATATGACAATGATTGTATGTGTCATAATAAAACAGAACGGTGGAAGTTGCATGGCAATATATCTCGGAATGGCTATGGACATGCCATAATAAGTAGGTATGGTGACTGTTTTGAGGAAGGATATATGGTGGGTTTAATGCACTGGCGAAAGTCGCGCGGTACTAGAGAGGCTAGCAATGGTGGAAGGGTGAGAGTGCGTATAGTCCATTTTCTGTAAAAGTCCAAAACAAGGAAAAAATAGAAACTGGCACTGGGCTCTAGGTTAATAAGTTAGTCCCAAAAATAATATAAAATAGCATATTAATGCATATAAAACATCCAAAATAGATAATATAATAGCATGGAACAATCAAAAATTATAGATACGTTGGAGACGTATCAGTCTCCAACGTATCTATAATTTATGAAGTATTTATGCCCTATTTACAACAATTGTATATGATTTGAATGGAACTAACATGAGCTTACACTGTTTTCAGCAGAACTACCGTGGTGTTGTTTTTTATGCAGAAATAAAAGTTCTCCGAATGGGCTGAAAATTTATGGTAAATTTTTATGTACAAAAAAAGAGCCCCAAAGCTTCCAGGAAGGGCCAAAAGAGCCTCGAGGGCACGACAAGCCTGGGGGGTGCACCCCCTGAGCTTGTTGCTTCCTCGTGGACCCCCCTGACGTGAAACCAACACCAAAAATTCCTATAGATACCAAAACCCCATAAAGAAACCTAGAACTTCCACACTGCCGCCGCAAGCCTCTGTACCAAAGCGATCTCATCTGGAGGCCTTCTCTGGCAACCCTGCCGGAGGGGGGAATTATCAACGGAGGCCATCTTCATCATCCCAAAGGTCTCCATGACAAGGAGGGAGTAGTTCACCCTCGGGGCTGAGGGTATGTACTAGTAGCTATGTGTTTGATCTCTCTCTCTCTCCCCCTCGTGTTCTTGATTTGGCACTATCTTGATGTACCGCGAGCTTTCTTAATATAGTTGGATCATATGGTGCTTTTCCCTCTTATCTTTATGTGATGAATTGGGTCTTGCTCTTTGAGGTTTCGTTATGTTGGATCGAATATTTTGGATTTGAGAATACTTGATGTATGTCTTGCATATGGATACTCGTGATGACAATGGGGTATTATATTGTCAATTTATATATGTTTTGGTAATCAACTTGCGGATTCCCGTGGTGACATTGGGGTGGTCTAGGCACATATGTTGATACACGTTTTCGTCCTACGTTCTCAGATAGAAACTTTGGAGTGATTCTTTGTCCCATGTGATGGATTTTTATATGAGTCAACTATGTTTGCACTGTTGAGAGATTGCACTAGTGAAAGTACGAACCCTAGGCCTTGTTTCCAAGCATTGCAATACCGTTTGTGCTCACTTTTGTTACGTGCTACCTTGCTGTTTTTATTTGTTCAGATTACAAAAACCTATACCTACTATCCATACTACACTTGTATCACGATCGCTTGGCCGAACTAGTGCACCTATACAATTTACCATTGTATTGGGTGTGTTGGGGACACAAATGATTTCTTGTATTTGGTTGCAGGGTTGTTTGAGAGAGGCCATCTTCATCCTACACCTCCCAAGGATTGATAAACCTTATGAAAGCACAAGTGCTCCCTGGGTGATTTTGGTAATTAATGCCAACATATCTCTTGTTGGACTAATACTTTTATCTAGTATATTTTAGATGAGTTCAACAATGGCGTGGTAAGGACAAGAGGATGTGGAATCCCTTTAAAATGCTAAGGACAAAGATTGGCAAAAGCTCAGGACTCTTCATCTATATTTTAGTGATCCAAGATCACATTGAGTCCATAGGAAAGCCAATACTATTAAAAAGGGATGAGGTGTTGCTTAATGGTCTACTTGCTCAAAGTGCTTAGTGATATTGGTCCAAAACCCTCAGCCACTTTCTCATTTCCACATATGTCCAAAACTCTAAGTCAAACTCGGCCCTACCGATTTGATCTATCCGGCGCCACCGAGTTCATTTGACATAGCCACTGCCAGAAACCCTAGACGATTTGGTCACACCGATACGGATCTCGGTCTCACCGAGATGGCCCTACAAACTCTCTATTTCCCTTTGTAACATTTCGGTCTCACCGAAATGAGCAATCGGTCCCACTGAGTTTGCTTGACCAACTCTCTGTTTGCTCGTTGCTGAAATCAGTCTCACCGAGTTCAAGCAATCGGTCTCACCGAGATGAGGTTTTGCCCTAGCCCTTGCACATCGGTCCCACCGAGTTGTTCCAGTTGGTCCCACCGAGATTCCTAATGTTCACATTTTGAACTGAATCGGTCTCACTGAGTTCTTCTATTCGGTCTGACCGAGTTGGGTCAAATATGTGTAACGGTTGGATTTTTTGTGGAGGCTATATATACCCCTCCACCCCCTTCTCCATTCAAGAGAGAGCCATCAGAACGTGCCTGCACCTCCACTACTCATTTTCCGAGAAAGAACCACCTACTCATGTGTTGAGACCAAGACATTCCAATCCTACCACAAGAATCTTGATCTCTAGCCTTCCCCAAGTTGCTTTCCACTCAAATCATCTTTCCACCGTAGCCAAATCTGTGAGAGAGAGTTGAGTGTTGGGGAGACAATCATTCGAAGCACAAGGGCAAGGAGTTCATCATCAACACACCATCTATTACCCTTTGGAGAGTGGTGTCTGACAAGATTGTGGAGTTGAACCAAAAAGTTTGTAAGGGCAAGGAGATCGCCTAATTCGTGAAGATCTACCCGAGTGAGGCAAGTCCTTCATGGGCGATGGCCATGGTGGGATAGACAAGGTTGCTTCTTCGTGGACCCTTCGTGGGTGGAGCCCTCCATGGAGTCGCGCAACCGTTACCCTTCGTGGGTTGAAGTCTCCATCAACGTGGATGTACGATAGCACCACCTATCGGAACCACGCCAAAAATCTCCGTGTCTTCATTGCGTTTGCACACTCCAATCCCATCTCTTTACTTTCTTGCAATTAGCATGCTTTACTCTTTCCGCTGCTCATACTCTTGCCATGCTTGCTTGAAATGTATTGTGAATGCTTAATCTTGTGCTAAAACTCCACCTCAACTTGAAGAACTTAAAAATTGCCACTTTTGCTTGTTGAGGGTCTAATCACCCCCCCTAGACACCTCTTCTCGATCCTTTCACTTTAGGTAATCCACTTGAGGGAAATTTGCTACTGTCCTACAAAACTCTGCACTTGGAGGCCCAACAGAGTCTACAAGAAGAAATGTTGCGTAGTAGACATCAATCCCCTCTCACCTTTCTTGTTCATATTGGCGATGGAACCATTACACCACATCCTAGCGGTGGCTGTCCAGCGCCAACACATCGCCCCACTACCTGGGAGGGAACTCAAGCTTAGAATTAGTCTCTATGCCGACGACAGGGTCATCTTCACAAACCCAGTGCGGCAGGAGATCAATTCATTGATGGACATCCTCCATGTTTTGGAAAGTGCACATGCCTACACATAAACCCATCAAAGTCTTTAGCTGCCAATTAGATGTGTTGAACTAGACCTCACAACCATACTATAGAATTTTGGTGGCATGATAGCTCAATTCCCAACTACGTACCAAGGCTTTCCAATCACACTCTCGAGGTTGAGGCTGGCGAATTTGCAATTTATCCTTGATATGATCAAACCTAGGCTAGTAGGTTGGAAAGGGAAGGTGCTGCCCATAGCTAGTAGGAGAGTGCTTGTCAGATGTGTTCTCAGCGCCATGCCAACCTTCGCACTGTCTATTCTTCAGGTGCCAAAGAAGTTGTCGAAGGAGATGGATAAGTATAGGTGGAGATTTTTGTGAAGCTGGACAAGGAGATCACCGGTGGAAGCTGCAAGGTCAACTGGCCAACTGCCTGCATGCCCACTTCGCGCACAGGTTTTGGCATCTGATACGCCTCCGTTGTATCTACTTTTCCTAATGCTTTTGCTCTTGTTTTGGACTCTAATTTGCATGATTTGAGTGAAACTAACCCGGACTGACGTTGTTTTTAGCAGAACTACCATGGTGTTGTTTTTGTGCAGAAATAAAAGTTCTCGGAATGGAACAAAACTTTTTGGAGAATTATTTCATAATATATAAAAAAATACTGGAGCCAAGAAATACCGGACGGGGGCCCCTGGGTGAGCACAACCCACCAGGGTGCCCCCCCTCCAGGCGCGCCCAGGTGGGTTGTGCCCACCTGGTGGCCCCGCAGACCCTGACTCTAACTCCTTAAATACCCATATTTGGAGAAAAAAATCAGAGAGGAAGAATTTTCTCGTTTCATGATACGGAGCCACCGCCACCTCCTGTTCTTCATCGGGAGGCCAGATCTAGAGTCCGTTCAGGGCTTCGGAGAGGGGGATCTTCGATCTTCATCATCACCAACCCTCCTTCATCGCCAATTTCATGATGCTCCCCACCGAGAGTGAGTATTTCCTTCGTAGGCTCGCTGGTCGGTGAGGAGTTGATGAGATTCATCATGTAATCAAGTTAGTTTTGTTAGGGCTTGATCCCTAGTATCCACTATGTTCTGATATTGATGTTGTTATGACTTTGCCATGCTTAATGCTTGTCACTAGGGCCCGAGTGCCATGATTTCAGATCTGAACCATTTATGTTTGCACCATTATATCTATGTTCTAGATCCGATCTTGCAAGTCATATTCACCTATTACGTGTTATGATCCGTAAACCCCGGAGTGACAATAGTCGGGATACTTTCCGGTGATGACCGTAGTTTAAGGAGTACATGTATTCACTATGTGTTAATGATTTGTTCCCGTTCTCTACTAAAAGGAGGCCTTAATATCCCTTAGTTTCCTTATGGACCCCGCTGCCACGGGAGGGTACGACAAAAGATGTCATGCAATTTCTTCCCATAAGCACGTATGACTATTTACGGAATACATGCCTACATTATATTTATGAACTGGAGCTACTTTTGCATCACCCTAGGTTATGACTGTTATATAATGAATATCATCCAACGAATTCACCGATCCAAAGTCTATGAATTTCCTACATATTGCTCTTGCTAAGTTACTACTGCTGCTGTTACTATTTCACCTGTTACAAAATCATTGCTATCACTGTTATCATTACTATTACCACTATTACCAAAACTATCATACTACTTTGCTACTGATCACCTTGCTGCAGATATTTAATCTCCAGGTGTGGTTGAATTGACAACTCAGCTGCTAATACTTGCAAATATTCTTTGGCTCCCCTTGTGTCGAATCTATAAATTTGGGTTGAATACTCTACCCTCGAAAACTGTTGCGATCCCATATACTTGTGGGTTATCAAGAACTTTTTCTGGCACCGTTGCCAGGGAGCATAGCTATATTTGTTGAGTCACTTGGGATTAATATCTATTTATCACTATGAGGAATCTTAAGGATAGCAAGACTAAGATATTTCCCTCTAAGATGGGAGGAGGTAAGGAACTGCCATCTGGCTCTGCACTCGATTTACCCTCTAATTTGAGTAAACTTGCAACACCACCACATGCTATTAATTCTGATATGTTGCAAGTTATTGATGATACTACTTCTGCTATGGATAATGCTTATGATGATGCTAGTACCTTGCTTGATGATAATGTGCCACTAGGTGAATTTCTTGATGAACAACTTGCTAGAGCTAAAAACATTGAGAATGCTGAAACTGATGAAATTATTGAAACTGAAAATCTTGAAACACCTATTAGATCTAGCTCTCCTAGATATGAATTGCCTAAAATACCTCAAGGTTATGTTATAGATGAGGAAACAACTAGAGACTTTCTTGCTTGCAATGATAGGGATGATCTTAAGAAATTACTATGCAAACTGAAAGAAAAATCTTTGAATGCTAGAATGAAATTTGATCCTAAGTTTGCTACTTTGCCTATCTTTGTTGATGATAAGGATTATGAATTCTCTGTAGACCCAGAGTTAATTAGTTTGGTTGAATCTGATCCTTTCCATGGTTATGAACCTGAAACTGTTGTGGCACACCTTACTAAATTAAATGATATAGCCACCCTATTTGCTCATGATGAGAATATTTGCTTTTATTATATCCTCAAATTATTTCCGTTCTCATTAAAGGGTGATGCTAAGATATGGTACAATACTCTTGCTCCTGGTTGTGTGCGTAGTCCCCAGGATATGATTTATTACTTTTCTAAAAAATATTTTCCTGCTCATAAGAAACAAGCTGCCTTATAGGAAATATTTAATTTTGTGCAAATTGAAGAAGAGAGTCTCCCACAAGTTTGGGGGAGGCTTCTCCAATTGCTTAATGCTTTGCCTGATCATCCTCTTAAGAAAAATGAAATACTTGATATCTTCTATAATGGACTAACTGATGCTTCTAGAGACTTCCTAGATAGTTGTGCTGGTTGTGTTTTCAGGGAACGAACTGTTGAACAAGCTGAGGAACTATTGAATAATATATTGAAAAATTATGATGATTGGACTCTTCCTGAACTACCACCCAAACCCACTCCGAAGAAGAGGGGTATCTTATATCTCAGTCCTAAAGATATGCAAGAGGCAAATAAATCTATGAAGGAAAAAGGTATTAAAGCAGAGGATGTTATAAATTTACCTCCTATTGAAGAAATAAATAGTCTTGACACACCACCACCAACGGTGGTAGAGGTAAACTCTTTAAGGAAATTTTATGAAAGTGACATCCCTTACAATAAAAATCCTAGTCAATGCCTTTATGAGTTTGACAACTACATTAGAAAACAAGATCACTTCAATGCACATGTTATGAAACAGTTGAAATACAATTCTGATATGATTGCTTGCTTGAGTAACTTGTTATTTAGAATCACCAATGATGTTAGAGGTGTAGGAAAACATGCCTCTATGGTTCATACCCAGTTAGAACAAGTTGCTAAATCTCAAAAGGAAGTGCTTGATGAAATGAACAAAAATATAAATGACTTTGCTGTTAGAGTAGCAACTAGAGGAGGTAAAATGATTCAGGAACCACTTTATCCCGAGGGACACCCTAAAAGAATTGAACACGACTCTCAAAGAATTAACACTGATGCACCTAGTCCTTCTAGAAATAAAAAGAAAAATAATAGGACTTTGCATACCTCTAGTGAACCTGAAGTAAAAAACCTCCTAATAAAATAATGATGTTTCTATTTCTGATGTTGAAACTGAATCTGGTAATGAACATTCACCTAGTGATAATGAAAAAGACAATGATGATGTTCATGAAGACACTCACCCAGACAAAGATAAAGAACCAGATAATGATGTTGAAATAGAACCAGCTGTTGACATTGATAACCCATAACCCAAAAAATAAAAGATATGATAAAAGAGACTTTGTTGCTAGAAAACATGGAAGAGAAAGAGAACCATGGGTTCAAAAACCCATGCCCTTTCCACCTAAATCAACTAAGAAAAAGGATGATGAAGAATTTGAATGCTTTGTTGAAATGATTAGGCCAGTCTTTTTGCGCGCTCGCTTGACTGATATTTTAAAGATGGCCCCTTATGAAAAATATATGAAAGACGTCATCACTAATAAAAGGAAAATACCTGAAGCTGAAATCTACACCATGCTTGCTAATTATTCTTTTAAGGGCGGAGTACCTAAAAAACTTGGAGATCCGGGAATACCAACTATACCTTGCTCCATCAAACGAAACTATGTGAAAACTGCTTTGTGTGATTTAGTAGCTGGTGTTAGTGTTATGCCTTTCTCCTTATACAAAAGACTTTATTTGAATAAACTCACACCTACTGAAATATCTTTTCAAATGGCTGATATATCAACTGCCATACCTATCGGTATTTGTGAGGATGTGCCTGTTGTTGTTGGCATGTTACTATCTTAACTGACTTTGTTATACTTGAGATTCCCGAGGACGACAACTTGTCGATTATCCTGGGTAGACCCTTTTTGAATACTGCAGGGGCTGTTATTGATTGCAATAAAAGCAAGGTCACTTTTCATATCAATGGTAATGAACATACGGTGCACTTTTCGAAGAAACAATTCCAAGTGAATGGTATTAATGTTATTGAAAAATCTCCAACACTCACTATTGGAAGTTTCCAACTACCTTTTCCTACTGCCAAAAAGAAAATTGAAATGCTTATTGTTGGGGACATGCATATCCCTGTTGAGGTAACTTAGTGTTTTATGAAACTTCTTCGGTTTCATGCTAATCGAAGGTGGTTGTTAATAAGACTTGATAAACCTTATTAATGGATCATTTTTTAGAGGTATGAAGTTGATGAATTTAGTAGGCACTACCTTTTGTCCTTATCTATTGTTCTCTGTTTTTCTTAGTTAAATAAAATAAAATGCCATGTGTTGTCTGTTTTCTGAATTTTCTGTGCAATAAAAAATGACCCAAAAATAAAAGTTCTCATAATGCCCTGAAAATTTAATACGATTTTTTTGAATTTTTAGTGCAAATAACATCAGAGGGGGGTGCACCAAGTGGGCACAACCCACCTGGGCGCGCCAGCAGCCCCAGGCGCGCCCTGGTGGGTTGTGGGCCCCCTCACTTATCTCTTTAGCCGATGTCATCTCCTACCTCCAGAAAAAAATTACCATTGCTCTCTCTCTCATATTCTTGCTCTCAAACCCGCAGATTTCGATCTCTTTGCTCGAAGCTCCGTTTTTGAAACTATTTTGGGGGATTGCTACTTGGTATGTGACTCCTCCATTGCTACAATTAGTTTTTGCTTTAGTGGATTATATTTTGAATACTTAGCTACTCTTGGTGCTGCTATAGATGAGCTTGCATGTTGAATTCTTAGAGTTCTAATTAGTTTGAATGCTCAATATAGCGTCTATGCCTCCCTATGAGTAGTTGCTATCAATCTTGTTATGTTTTGTTGGCAAAATGTTTTGTGGACTAAAAATTTCAGAATTTTTTTTATAGGAATAAGATGAGTTTCTTTAGGAAGTTTGCCTCCAAGAAAAGTGCCAAGGGAGTCAGGAGTCATCGAACAATGACCTCCAAACTCATAGAAGGGTGGAGGTGCGGCCGTGCGAATGGCCGCATAACCCCTTCATGGATGGAGCCGGAATCTGTCAAGAGTCTGCACAATTTGCTGCTAATGCTGGTCTCACCGACTTCATCGTAGCTGAGGGCGGATACAGGATCATGCCAGATGACATTATTGCCTACCGGAACCCCCAGGCAGAGGCAGAAGAGGAGCTTCATGAGTGGGACGCTCAGGTGCCCGCTCCACATCACTTCAATGTGGGACCAGATGGCTACTACGAGTGGTGATTACCAAGCTAGGCCAAAAGCCTAAGCTTGGGGGAGTACGTATTTCCACCGACATTACATTCATGTTCACACATTTCATTCGAGTTGTCGGTGTTCACACTTTTTCATTGTATTATCCATGCTAGATTTATTTTCTCGCTTTCTTCTTGTGTGTTTGAAAAACTTTGAGAAAACCCAAAAAAAATCTGTTTCTTTTTGGTTTTTCTTTCTAGTTTAATTAGTCGTAGTATTAAAAGAAAACCCAAAAAGATTTCTCAATTCTTCTTTTGCTTGTTGGGAGCTTTCCAGTGTAAATAGTTTTTCTTGTTTTTGTTTTTCTTTCTTTAGTTTGCTTTCTCTGAGAAAAACTAAAAACTCCAAAAATATTTCAATGTGTTTCTCTGAAATTCTTTTCTATTTATTGAGTCATACCGAGGAGAAGACCACGATGAAAATGCTGAGTGGCTCTCATATGCATTATTGTTGATCTAACAAAGAGCCCAAATTTCTTTGTCTTCTCCTTTTGAATAAAATGTCTACAGATTCCAGCTTAGTCCACGGCACTCTTGCACTATTATTATTTTCATATCATTCGGTCGTGCAAGTGAAAGGCAGTAATGACGATATTTGATGAACTGGTTGTGGCAGAGAGAAACGGGTATGAACTCAACTTGTTCTGTTTTTGTAAATATGTTTAACCTAGTATCCATGATTCAGCACATTATGATAAACATGTTTGCAATGACAAATAGAGATTATAGTTTCTCATGCCATGCTTAAGTAGCTAGGAGTGGATAATGATTTATCTTGGGTGTCAACATTGCGTTAAAATGATTGTGATGTAGTATGATGATATGGTATCCTCCTCTGAATGCTTCGAGTGGCTTGACTTGGCACATGTTCATGCATGTAGTTGAATCAAAACCAACATAGCCTCTATGATATTTATGTTCATGGTGTTCATATCCTACTCATGCTAGTATCCAATGTTCATTATGCATAATGCATGTTCATGACCGTTTTCGCTCTCTAGGTGGCGTCTTCCCAACCTATTTGCTAGCCTTCACCTGTACTAAGTGGGAATACTGCTTGTGCTTCAAAATCTTAAAACCCAAGTTATTCCAGATGAGTCCACCATATCTACCTATATGCGGTATTACCCTGCCGTTCCATGTAAATTTGCATGTGCCACCTCTAAAAACTACAAATAAATATTTGTTTTTGTGTGCCTGGATTGTTCATAGAGCGAGAGGGGGTAGTCGGCATCTTCCATGCTAAGCGGGTAGTTCTCATGATGAGTGTTTATTCACTCGTCCTTGCACGAGAGGGGCGGTAATAGCGATTCCCAGTCCCGAAATAAAAAATTGCAAATAATTAAACAAAACTCCCCCAGGATTGTTGTTGGTATGGACTATACCTCTGGATTCGGCTAGCCGTGGAGTGTGATTGTTGGTGGAGGGGGAGTAAACCTTTACTTTATCGCTTGGGAACCGTGATACGTCTCCAACCTATCTATAATTTTTTATTGTTCCATGCTGTTATATTATCATTTTTGGATGTTTTACAATCATTTTATATCAACTTTATATCATTTTTTTGGGACTAACCTATTGACATAGTGCCCAGTGCCAGTTGTTGTTTTCTGCTTGTTTTTTACTTCGCAGGAAAATAATACCAAACGGAGTCCAAATGCAGCAAAAAATTTTGAAGATTTTTTTTGGACAAAAAGACATCCAGTGGGCCAAAGAAGTACTGAAGAGGGGGCCCGAGGTGAGCACAAGACACCAGGGCGCGCCTGGGCCCCCAGGCGAGCCCTGGTGGGTTGTGCCCATCTCGGAGACCTCCCGCACCGCCTCTTTGCTCTATAAATACCCCAATATTCCAGAAACCCTAGGGGAGTCGACGAAAATCAATTCCAGCCGCCGCAAGTTCCAGAAACACCAGATCCAATCTAGACACCATCACGGAGGGGTTCATCATCCTCATTGGTGCATCTCCGATGCTGCGTGAGTAGTTCATTGTAGACCTACGGGTCCGTAGTTAGTAGCTAGATGGCTTTCTCTCTCTCTTTTGATTCTCAATACAACGGGTCTCTCGGAGATCTATTTGATCTAACTCTTTTTGCGGTGTGTTTGTTGGGATCCCGATGAACTTTGAGTTGATGATCAGATCTATGTTTTTATCCATGAAAGTTATTTAAGTCTTTTGATCTCTTATATGCATGATTACTTATAGCCTCGTATTTCTTCTCCGATATTTGGGTTTTGTTTGGCCAACTTGATCTATTTATCTTGCAATGGGAAGAAGTGCTTTGTGATGGGTTCGATCTTGCGGTGCTTGATCCCAGTGACAGAAGGGAAAACGACACGTATGTATTGTTGCTATTAAGGATAACAAGATGGAATCTATTTCTACATAAATTGATCTTGTCTACATCATGTCATCGTTCTTATTGCATTACTCTGTTTCTCCACGAACTTAATACACTAGATGCATGATGGATAGCGGTCGATGTGGAGTAATAGTAGTAGATGCAGGCAGGAGTCGGTCTACTAATCTTGGACGTGATGCCTATATAATGATCATTGCCTAGATATCGTCATGATTATTTGAAGTTCTATCAATTGCCCAACAGTAATTTGTTTACCCACCGTTTGCTATTTTTCTCGAGAGAAGCCACTAGTGAAACCTACGGCCCCCGGGTCTCTTCTTTAATATATTTGCCTTCGCCATCTATTTTTAGTTGCTTTTATTTTCAGATCTATTAATCCAAAAATACAAAAATACCTTGCTGCAATTTTTACTTATTTATTTTATCTCGCGTTCCCACGAGATCTATTTATCCAATCTACTACAATTTTACCTATCCTTTTACCCGTGAGGGATTGACAACCCCTCTCTTACGTCGGGTTGCAAGTATTTGTTCTTTGTGTGTAGGAGCTATTTACGTGGTGTTGCGTGGTTCTCCTACTGGTTCGATAACCTTGGTCTCATCACTGAGGGAAATACCTACCATTGCTGTGCTGCATCATCCCTTCCTCTTTGGGGAAATACCGCCGTAGTTCAAGCAAACATAAAAGGAATTTCTGGCGCCATTGCCGGGGAGACATCATCAACATCAACCAGGTTCCTAATCACAAATCTCATCTCCTTGCAATTTACATTATTTGCCATTTGCCTCTCCCCCACTTCACAAAAATTTGCCGTTTTATTCGCCCTCTTTTTCGTTCGCCGTTTTCTCGTCAGATCTGTTTTTGAGTGCAATCTTGTTGCGTAATCACAATGACTCAAGAGAACACCAAGTTGTGTGATTTCTCAAATACCAACAATAATGATTTTATTAGCACTCCGATTGCTCCTCCCGCCACTAGCGCGGAGTCTTGTGATATTAATGCCGCTTTGTTGAATCTTGTTATGAAAGATCAATTTTCCGGTACTCCTAATGAGGATGTCGCGTCCCATCTTAACACATTCGTGGATTTATGCGATATGCAAAAGAAAAAGATGTGGACAATGATATTGTCAAGTTAAAATTATTTCCATTTTCTTTGTGAGATCGCGCAAAAATTTGGTTTTCTTCTTTGCATCGCAATAGTATCGATTCTTGGAATAAGTGCAAAGATGCTTTTATCACTAAGTATTTTCCGCCCGTAAAAATTATTTCCCTTAGAACCCAGATTATGAATTTCAAGCAACTTGAGCATGAGCATGTTGCACAATCTTGGGAAAGGATGAAAATGATGCTAAGGAATTGCCCAACTCATGGGTTAAATCTTTGGATGATCATACAAAATTTTTATGCGGGATTGAATTTTGTTTCTCGTAATCTTTTAGATTCCGCCGCGGTGGGTACTTTTATGGAAATTACTTTGGGTGAAGCTACTAAATTGCTTGATAACATTATGGCAAATTATTCACAATGGCATACCGAAAGAGCTCCTACTAGTAAAAAAGTTAATTTGGTTGAAGAAATTTCTTCTTTGAGTGAAAAAGTTGATGCTCTTATGAAATTGGTTGCTAATAAAAATGCTCCTATGGATTTTAATGATATGCCTTTGTCTACTTTGATTGAGCAAAATAGTGATGCCATAGATGTGAACTTTATTTTGCAAAACAATTTTAATAACAATGCTTATAGAGGTAATTATAATCCTAGGCCTTTTCCTAGTAATTCCTCTAATAATTATGGTAATTCGTATGGTAATCCTTCTTATAATAATAGGAACACCTCTGATCTTGAGAATAATATTAAAGAATTTATCAATACTCAAAAGGTTTTCAATGCTACAATAGAAGAAAAGCTTAATAAGTTTGATGATATGTCTAGAAGTATTGATAGAATTTCGCATGATGTAGAAAATCTCAAGATGAAATTTTTTGTGCCTAAGGTTGAAGAATCAATTAAAGCTCTTTATGTTTCTATGGATGAAAGTAAGAAAAGAACCGCTATGCTTAGAGCTAGACGAGAATTTTTAGAAAAAGCGTTTTCTAGTGATTGCTTTCATAAAAGTGATGAAGATCTTGAAATGATTGGTGTTTCTTCTATTGATTCCTTGTTTAGTAAAATTAAGATTGATGAAAATGGGACTGGAGAAGAGTCAACTTTAGCTAGAAGGCGTCCTGATAATTTGGACGGTGAAAATCTTGTTGAAAATTTTGATAAAAGTGGGTTTGAAGAGGTCAAGACTTTAACTAGTGATGTGCCCACTCTTTTGGATTACAAAGACTTTAATTATGATAGTTGCTCTTTGGTTGATTGTATTTCTTTGTTGCAATCCATGATAAATTCACCCCATACTGATGAACAAAATAAAGCTTTTACTAAACATATTGTTGATGCTATGATGAAAGCTTTTGAAGAGAAGTTGGAATTAGAAGTTTCAATTCCTAGAAAATTACATGATGAATGGGAACCTACTATCAAAGTCAAGATTAAAAATTATGAATGTTTTGCTTTATGTGACTTGGGTGCTAGTGTTTCTACAATTTCGAAATCTTTATGTGATGTGCTTGATCTTACCGATATTGAAGAATGCTCTTTAAATTTGCACTTGGCGGATTCTACTATTAAAAAACTATATTGTTGAATTCGTATTTGAACATAGTTTCCAATTGTATTATTTTTTATAACATGCATTAACATTTTATAAATGAAACTTAAGATCAAATTTTGATACAGAATAAAAAGAAGATTAATAAATCAGGAAGAAGGTACATAGTACTACCTTTGTCCTTGTTTATTGCTCCCCTTCGTATTTTGTGTCAAATTTTGACCTTAGATTTAACTAAAAGAATGTTAATGCATGTCACCAAAAATAATATCATTGGAAATTATGTTCAAATACAATTCAAAGATATATTTTTTGATGACATGCATTAATATCTTGTTAGTTAAAATTATGTTCAAAATTTATAAGAAAAAAAGGGGAAAAAAACCAGGACGGAGATAGTACTCGCCAGTGCGACGACCAACCGTCGCCGAACACCGCCACGTCCTTGAGTACTGCAGAAGACCATCGCCAGTGCGACGACCAACCGTCGCCGAACACCGCCCAATCATAGCGCTAGTTACAAAATAAAGAATGATGGACGCACTTTGTGGACCCACCTGGGAGACCCATGCATCATTTAGAGGTCGTCTGTGGCAAAATAAACAAAGACCACTTTACTACTCACTCCTCACACACATAGAGGTCGACTTTGCTTTGGTCTTGATCGATCTTTCTTAGCAGCAGAGGAATGGCCACCCACGCTCTCATCTCCGTCGCTGTGCTCCTCGCCATCTATGCCGCCCCGCGCAGACGGTTTAGGTATGGTCCTTGTGCTCTGTGGCGAACTACACCGCAGGGAGCGCCTATGGGGCCAGCCTCCGCGGCGTGCTCAGGGACGTGGTGGCCGCCGCCGGCCGCTCCCGCGATGGCTACGCTACCGTGTTCCGCAGTCAGTAGGTGAAGGATGGCACGCCGTACGGGCTGGCCTTGTGCTACGCGGACGCCGGCCCGTCGGAGGTGTGCCGGCTGTGCCTGCGCATGGCGGCCGGGAACATGACCCGGCGGCTGGCGGGAGGGAGCTCGCGCGGCCGAAGGTGGACATGGTATAGAGGTTCTCCTTCTACAACAACATGACCAGCGCCGACGTGGCTAGAAGAAGCGGCGGCTCCACTTACCTACATCGATGTGCCAGGAGCATGCATGTTAATGCTGACAGGGCTTTCGCACCCAAGCATGGTGATAAGCCTCCGGCAGCGTTTCATGAAGTGCTGCTACAGCAGCAAACATAGAAACATCTTGAGTGCAAGGATAAAGATTTGTGAAGTAAGAAATAGGTTAAGGCATTCAATGCTTAGTTTTGTTGTTTCCCTCAACAATGCATTGGACTCCATGGTGTCGGAGTTATGTATGAGTGCATTAGAGCATTTGATGATACTCCTATTGAGCTCAAAAGTCTGCATATTCAACAAAACTCAAAAGTCTACATAATCAACCTAAGCTCAAAACCATTATCCAAATAAGTTCACAAGAATTACTACACTGTTAGTCATGGATGCATACTCCCTATGAGAACCTTGTGTACTTCTCACCATAGGGTTGTACTCATCGTCCGATTCAGTGTTTGCCTCCAAATTTGCGAGATCTGGATCGGTCCACCTTGGTCTCAAAAGCACCCAAAATCTCCTCCCATTGTCATACCACTTCAGATGCGTTTCTTTGTATTCCCTCATGTCCGCCAATGTCATATCATTCTCTCTGGACCTAGCCTCATGTGATGCCCCCGATTCAATCGTACACTAATCATGCACGCAAACATGTACGATCAAGATCAGGGACTCACGGGAAGATATCACAACAAAACTCTAAACACAAATAAGTCATACAAGCATCATATTACAAGCCAGGGGCCTTGAGGGCTCGAATACAAGTGCTCGAACATAAACGAGTCAGCGGAAGCAACAGTATCTGAGTACAGACATAAGTTAAACAAGGTGCCATAAGATGGCTAGCACAAACTGGGGGTACAGATCGAAGAGGCGCAAGCCTCCTGCCTGGAATCCTCCTAAACTACTCCTGGTCGTCGGCGGCCTGCACGTAGTAGTAGGCGCCCTCGGTGTAGTAGGAGTCATCGAAGGTGGCGTCTAGCTCGGGGGTTCCAGCATCTGGTTGCGGCATCAGAGAAGAAAGGAAAAGGGGGGAAAGGGGGAGCAAAGCAACCGTGAGTACTCATCCAAAGTACTCACAAGCAAGGATCTACACTACATATGCAATGGTATCAATGAAATGGGTAGTACCTGTGGACTGAACTGTAGAATGCCAGAATAAGAGGGGGAAAGCTAGTCCTAGCGAAGACTACGCTTCTGGCAGCCTCCATCTTAAAGCATATAGAAGAGAGTAGCAAGTATAGTATCAAGTATCATCGCATAGCATAATCCTACCCGGCGATCCTCTCCTCGTCGCCCTGTGAGAGAGCCATCACCGGGTTGTATCTCGCACTTGAAAGGGTGTGTTTTATTAATTATCCGGTTCTAGTTATCATGAGGTCGGAATACAACTCCGGGTCGTCCTGTTACCGTGGACACGGCTATTCGAATAGATCAATCTTCCCTGCAGGGGTGCACCACATTACCCAACACGCTCGATCCCTCCGGCTGGGCACACTTGCCTGGGTCATGTCCGGCCTCGGGAGATCAACACATCACAGCCCTACCTAGGCCCGACAGAGAGGTTAGCACGCCGGTCTAAAATCCTAACCGCGCAGGGGTCTTGGGCCCATCGCCCTTTGCACTCCTGCACGTTGCGCACGCGGCCGGTGAGCAGACCTAGCAACCTCCATTACAAAGGAGGGTGCGTTACGCGGTCCAACACTACAAAAAAAACACTTCCGTGATGATACGTGTTTGTCACAGTAGGTCGCGTTTTTTGTTATGCATGTACATCCATGACGATTTTATGACAGAATCAAGATAGTCATACTTGTGCTGTCGTAGAAGTGTTCCATGACAATGACAAAATTATCATCACGAAAGTGTCCACTTCCATGACGATAAAGGGCGCGTCATGGAAGTGCTTTCGTCAAGGGTAACCGACACATGGCATCCACCGTAACGGGTCGCTATTAAGCTATCGGGTTCCGGTTTGGATCCGATAACCCGTTAACAGCCCGGACCAATGGGGATTTTCCACGTGTAAAATCATCATTGGCTGGAGGAAACACGTGTCGGCTCCTCGGTGGGCCAGATGTGGCCCGTCCAATGGAGAAGACGTGCCTATGATACGTCGACACGTGGCAGGGCCCAACAGAGGCCCATATAGGTTAAAAAGGCCGGCCCAATCAAAGGCCTGTAGTATTTACTCAGGGACTAGTGGGCCAGCCCACTAATGTCCTATTTAAACATGGCCCATTTACGGCCCAAAGCCAGATCTGGCCCGTTAATTGTACGCCGAATATTTGGGCCCAATTACGGCCCAGTGACATTTCGGCCTGTTAGAGGCCCGATGTAGACATGGGCCTATTTCAGCCCGGTGTGTCTTTTGGCCTGGGAATGGCCCGTGCTGCCCATGGCCATATATGATCCGACGCGACATCCGGTCCTCTAACGGCCCATGATCAAGGTGGCAACAATTCAGCCCAACGTGACTTTGGGCCTGTTAAAGGCCTGTCGTATAATTCGGCTCGTTGATGCCTCTGCTAAGCTTTCGACCTCTTAAAGGCCCATGATATGAGTGGGCCAACTAAGGCCCAAGATATGTTTCGGCCTGGTAATGGCCCGTCATATAACTGGGCCAATAATGTCACGGTTTACATTTCAGCCTGCTGAAGGCCCGTCGACGACTAGTGAAAATTGAGGCCCAACATGCATTTCGACCTGCTAAAGGCCCATGGTTTCTTCTGGGCCGTAACAGGCGAGCAGAATATTCAGCCTGTTAATGGCCCGAAGCTACATGGGTCCAACTAAGCGTTGGGTCCACTAAAGGCCCAACTAAACTTTGGGCCGAATATAGGCCGTGTAAGTTGTGGGCCTGGCGCAAAGTGTGAAGGCTCCAATGGCCTTTCAGGCCCAAGAAAGTTGCAGGCCGGCCCAATTGTGGCCCACTAAAATGCAGGCCCGTTAGAGGCGAATGTTTCGGCCCGGTCGACTACATCAGATTTTCGCTATTTTTTCGGATAGCGAATGATGGCATATATGGTAACTAGTAGGAATTAAGAACAAACCTACTCTATACAATAAAGAAATTACGACATAGTAACTTAGAATAAACCTACACTATACAATAAAGGATTTATGGTATATTACATCCACTGGGCATCGAAGTTCGCCACCAGTGATCATAAAGCGCAACGAAGAAGCAGATTACAAAAACTGGGCGCCATTGCAGCGTAACAAAATAATACTAAACCAAGACCACTTCCAAGACAGTTCAAGAAAGGTTAGCCTTGCGCGGGAACTGCTGCGCCGGTTGCTGAGCAAGGCTGTGAGACCGGCCTAGCATGTCAGTCATAGCTTCCAGGTGTAGCTGTTTAGCAATGAGGTTCTCATTGGTGTTCTCCGCAATCTTTCTTAGAGATAGGACTTCAAGTCGAAGTTGAGTTACAGAATGCCTTTCTGCTGGAACTTGGGACTGAAGAAGTTGAACTGATTCAGATAGCGAATTCTGTGAGCTTGTCTGACTGCTAGTCTCCAGTAACTTGAACACTGCATCAAGACAAGACTTTGGGGTTGTCTCGCTATCTTCAAGATGTTTTGCCTTCTTTGCTGCAATATATGTTGGGTTTGTCTCACAGCCTTCAGCAGACTTGTACATGCCATCAGGCATATCACCCTGAAACAGGCAGAGAGATGACAGGTTTTGCACATGTATAAACAAAGATGATAACTGTGCTGTCAATTCCATCCAATTTCAAATTAGAAAATAAAGAGTAAGTTCAAAATATCAATAGCGTAATTTGGCATTGTTTATAATGCGGGGAGCTTCACCACACTACTGGATTACCATGTCAACAAAACAAGCATAGATAAAGGGCAAAGACAATCATTGTATCTATTTTGGTTAATGTGCATGGCATGTTGTTCATATCATCAGCCACATCAGTAAGATAAAACAAGAGATGACAAGGTGCAAACGTGGGCTGTTTCACCACACACTGGATTATAGATCCACAAAAACGAGTATTGAGTAATGTGCATGGTATGAATGAGGAATTTGGTTTTACAAGTAAAACTTGGAACTTACAGTTGTTGCAAACATGCATTTTGATAGAAACAGCAAACTAAACAGCAGTTAACGATAGGGAGTATGAGCAAATTAAATAGCAGTTGAGGATAAAGGCTTTAAAAGGACTGACTTACATTAACAGTTAACACCGGCTTTATAATGCCCTTCTCCATGTCAAGGGAAGGATAACTCAAGAATTTCAGCACATAATCTTCTTCATAAGCATTGCCTGTACTCTACATTTTGTAGAGAGTAATTATAGATATGATAATACTGGAAGGGATAGAGGATAATGAAGATAAGATGTAGATTGATGCTACATAATCAACTACCAATCCCTGAAAGTACAAGCGTTACAGGACAAAATATTCTGACAAGAGCAATGGGCTACACTTTTGCACTGGCATTGTCTGTGTATTCAACTTTTTGGTAAGATTAAATATAGATCTGATATTTTTTAGTAAATGGTGGGCGAGGGAGATAAGATGCAGAATGCTACACAATGAACCAATCCCTCTTCCCATAATATAAGAGTGTTTTGAACACTGGTGTACTATACAAAACGCTCTTATATTATGGGACGGAGGGAGTAGCTGTTATTGTAAGTACAATGATAGACGACGTTGAATCCTTACAAGAGGACTGTAGAGCTAAACCTCTTCAAAAGCATTGGGTTGATTCTAAATTTATGCAAGAGTCGATACGGATCTTATAATGTCCACCAAATGGAGGATAATGAGGCTAACATGTGCAGTGATGCTACATAATCAACCATCTATGAAAGTAAGTATGGTCATACAGGGCAAGAGGTACTCACAAGAGCAATGCAGTGTGCAGTATAGTTGCGAGATTATGTGGTCCCTTGAGAATGAATGTTCTTCTGCAAACAGTTTTCGTACAAGTGAGACATTAAGGCACATGCAGAAATGTAGTTCAAATTGTGATGTGATATCATAGACAGTACCATACGCTGCAGACGAGACCAATGTGTAACAAGATTATTCTAGTCACTGTCTGATAAATGTAGCACCGGAGACTTTACAGAAATTTCATTTAGAGGCTTGCCATCGAAGTGTGCTTGCCTCAGGTAGGAACAATACTTCATCAACAAGTGCTTGAAAAGTGCAACCAACCCTTGCTCATCTTGACTATCCAATTTGGTCCTCGCCTATTTAAAAGAATGAAATCTTGTGTCTTCTGTCAGCAAAAACATATGCAGTAATTACCATGAATAACATTAGTACATTACTTACGCGTAAGTTGCGGAGGAAGATTGGAAATTGTTCTTTGTCTGCGGTATAATCTTTCCATGAAGGAAAGATGCGCACAAAGTTCATGGCAACAATATAAGCTTCGTCTTCTAAACTGGGAAGAAGTGGAATAGGAGTCCTATTTGCTGCAATTGGGGCTCTCTCTCATTCAAAAAGGGATTTGGCAACTGGATTTGGTGTACTCTTTGCTGGAATGGGGGTTTTGCGTCGTAGAGCTGGTGCAATGTCAACTGGCATCATCATACTGTTTGCAGCAGTTGGGGTCTGCTGAGTTGGGGCATCAGAGTTGGCCAGTGTAGTAGGGCTAGAGTCTGCTAGAGTTGTGGCCGTGTTTTCTGGGTCTGGTGATATTGCAACTACACCTAATGGGCTATTTGATTTATCAGGTGTCACTACCATTTCCAAATACTTTGTTCGTGCTCCTCCGCGATCAGCAATCGCCCTCTTCCTTTTGAACGTCTGATACACAAGAACAGCATTTGAATGGATAAATATGGTATGATGACAGATGGAATATGTACTGTAAATGGATAGGCAGGGCGTATTCACATACACGATGTGTAAACTAAGCTAATGGTAGTGCAACAAAGTAGAAGCAATGCAAAGCATCAGTTGCAAGATATGTGCGACCAATATCACCTTGGAAAGTTAGAGCAAGCACCTTGATGGGTGAACAAGATAGGGCATCTGCCTCTGACTCCTCCACTAGGGAGCTACATTGACATAGGTCTCCCTCTAGCTCAGAGTCACTGTTAGGATCATATTCTGAGCATGAATCTGTAGGTGGAGAGCGTTTGCATTGCATTGCATCCAGACTTGATTTCAGTCCCTTAATGCCAAGTTTGACAGCCATGGCATTGTTCCGCTTTATTCTTTTCATGCGCGCAAGCTCATAATCATTATGATGTTGTTCAGTATCTGAGATTCATGAAAACATAAAAAGTAGTCAGATTATCTATGGAATGCATTGCGGATTCAACTCGAAGAGTGTCTCCCTATAAACCCCTGCGTATGCAAAGTTCACCCCCCAACCGTTCTGACCAAACTACACACAGAAATACAAACCTCTTATGTCTCTATAACAGGCAGACACACATTTCAAAACTGAAGTAGGAACATTAGAATCATATCAAATTCGTATTTGAACAAATAAACTAAGGAATTATGAGTGGCATAATGTTTAGCTTCAAGGGTGGAGTGCTGTTGTGCGACACAAAGCAAGTAGGCAGATTGTATTCCATGTAAAAGATCGTAGTCTATGTAAAAGATGGAAATGACACTTTCTTTCTATACAATGCAGTGTTCGTTGCCCACACATGACGGAAGAGATCACACAGAGAAATACTATTCACTCATGTCTGCGGTTCCAGTATTTTGAAACAGGGTGGTCCACCCTAAAAGAATATTGACAACAAATATGACAAGGCAAGCATAGAGGTAGTGAATCAATCATTAATTGTGAGCTTACTAGGACGTGCGGGCCATGCATAAGACAAAGGCGGGTGCGAGCGAGGGAGGCCCGGCGCGCGGGCGTCAAAGGGCACGCGAGCGGTCGACGCGGGTTGCTACGGTCGGGCAGGAGCCGAGCGCGCGTGCGCGGTGAGCGAGGGAGACAGGCTGCGGGGGCGCGACCATGGGCGCGTTCAGGAGCGCCCGGGCGCGGCAACCGACGTGGTGAGCGCGTGGGCAGGCGGTGGACGGCGCCGACAACAGAGATCGAGGGGGAGAAGAGGCTGGTGGCCTCACCAGCGTTATAGGGGTACAGTCATCGAGGCTCGGGGAAGCCTTTGGGGAGGAGGACGGGGACGATGTGCGGCGATGGATGACGACGGGGTCGAGGCGGTGGTGGTCGGCGACGACAGCTGGCGCCGGGTGGCGTGGTGGCCTCGGGTGCGGAGGAGAGGGGCGATGAGGTCGAGCCCCGATCAAGATCTAGATCGGGCAAGGGGATGCGAATGTGGGGGGGAGTGGGGCGACGGAGGGGTTAGGGTTTCCGTCGGTGGGGGGTTAAGGGGAAGTGGGGGGTTGGGCCGGCCTGGTTAGTGGGCTGGCCGGCTGGGCCGTCTGGCCCAGTTGGCTAGTGAGGTCCCTTCTTCTTTTCTTTATTTTTGTTTTGTCTTTTTCCTTTTATCTATTTTACCTTTTACTGTTTTATTTTATTTAGTTTTAATGTTTGAAAAACTTTTGATGTTTGCCTTTATTTTAAATTTTAATTTGAACGGGATTGAATCATCACGAGGTTAATAACAGTAACCGAGGTGACGTCTGCTACTTCTTGAGCTTACGTTGGTTTTTCCCTTGAAGAGGAAAGGGTGATGCAGCAAAGTAGAGATAAGTATTTCCCTCAGTTAGAGAACCAAGGTATCAATCCAGTAGGAGACAACGCACAAATCACCTAGCACCTGCACAAACAATCAAACAACTTGCACCCAACGCGATAAAGGGGTTGTCAATCCCTTCACGGTTACTTGCAAAAGTGAGATCTGATAGAGATAGGTAAAACTAAACAAAAGATAAAGTAAATATTTTTTGGTTTTTTGGTTTATAGATCTGAAAATAAAAGATTCCAAAATACTAGACCAGAAAGTAATATGATGGAAAATAGACCCAGGGGCCATAGGTTTCACTAGAGGCTTCTCTCAAGATAGCAAATAATACGGTGGGTGAACAAATTACTGTCGAGCAACTGATAGAAAAGCGCAAAGTTATGATGATATCCAAGGCAATGATTATGAAATATAGGCATCACGTCTATGTCAAGTAGACCGAAACGATTCTGCATCTACTACTATTACTCCACACATCTACATACTCCTGCCTCCATCTAGAGTATTAAGTTCATGCAGAACAGAGTAACGCATTAAGTAAGATGACATGATGTAGAGGAATAAACTCAAGCAATATGATGTAAACCCCATAGTTTTATCCTCGATGGCAACAATTCAATACGTGCCTTGCTGCCCCTACTATCACTGGAAAAGGAGACCGCAAGATTGAACCCAAAGCTAAGCACTTCTCCCATTGCAAGAAAAACCAATCTAGTTGGCCAGACCAAACCGATAATTCGAAGAGAATTACAAAGATATCAAATCATGCATATAAGAATTCAGAGAAGATTCAAATAATATTCATAGATAAGCTGATCTGATCATAAATCCACAATACATCGAATCTTGACAAACACACCACAAAAGAATATTACATCGGATAGATCTCCAAGAACAACGAGGAGGACATGGTATTGAGAATCAAAGAGAGAGAAAAAGCCATCTAGCTACTAGCTATGGACCTGTAGGTCTGAGGTAAACTAGTCACGCTTCATCGGAAGGGCAATAGAGTTGATGTAGAAGCCCTCCGTGATCGAATCCCCCTCTGGCAGGGTGCCAAAAAAGGTCCCTAGATGGGATCCCACGGGTACAGAAGGTTGTGGCGGTGGAAAAGTCTTTTCGTGGATGCTTCTAGTGGTTTGGAACATATGTGAATATATAGGCGAAAGAATTAGGTCAGCGGAGTCACGGGGGGCCCACAAGGCAGGGGGGTGCGCCCTACCCCTCAGGGTGCGCCCTCCACCCTTGTGGCCGCCTCGTGGCTCCTCCGACTTCATCTCCAAGTCTCCTGGGTGTCTTCTGGTCCAAGAAAAATCATCACGAAGGTTTTATTCCATTTGGACTCCGTTTGGTATTCCTTTCCCACGAAGCTAAAAAAAAGGAAAAAACAGAAACTGACACTGCGCTCTAGGTTAATAGGTTAGTCCCAAAAATAATATAAAATAGCATATTAACGCATGTAAAACATCCAAAACAGATAATATAATAGCATGGAACAATCAAAAAATTTAGATACGTTGGAGACGTATCAAGCATCCCCAAGCTTAATTCTTGCTTGTCCTCGAGTAGGTAAATGATATAAACAGAATTTTTTATGTGGAATGCTACCTAAAATATTTATCCATGTAATTTTCTTTATTGTGGCATGAATGTTCAGATCCATAAGATTCAGAACAAAAGTTTAATATTGACATAAAAACAATAATACTTCAAGCATACTAACAAGGCAATTATGTCTTCTCAAAATAACATGGCCAAAGAAAGCTTATCCCTACAAAATCATATAGTCTGGCTATGCTCCATCTTCATCACACAAAATATTCAAATCATGCACAACCCCGATGACAAGCCAAGCAATTGTTTCATACTTTAATGTTCTCAAACCTTTTGAACTTTCACGCAATACATGAGCATGTGCCATGGACATAGCACTATAGGTGGAACAGAATATGATGATTGTGGAGAAGACAAAAAAGAAGGAGATAGTCTCACATCAACTAGGCATATTAACGGGCTATGGAGATTCCCATCAATAGATATCAATGTGAGTGAGTAGGGATTGCCATGCAACGGATGCACTAGAGCTATAAGTGTATGAAAGCTCAAAAGTAAACTAAGTAGGTGTGCATCGAACTTGCTTGCTCATGAAGACCTAGGGCAATTTGAGGAAGCCCATCGCTGGAATATACAAGCCAAGTTCTATAATCAAAATTTCCCACTAGTATAT
The DNA here is from genome assembly GCA_011799875.1 of Thinopyrum elongatum. Lineage (NCBI taxonomy): Eukaryota > Viridiplantae > Streptophyta > Magnoliopsida > Poales > Poaceae > Thinopyrum > Thinopyrum elongatum. The sequence goes on from CM022301.1 coordinate 381,440,832, forward strand.
GAAAGTGACAAAATAGGAGACTCCCTATCATGAAGATCATGGTGCTACTTTGAAGCACAAGTGTGGAAAAAGGATAGTAGCATTGCCCCTTCTCTCTTTTTCTCTTATTTTTTTCTTTTTCTTTTCTCTTTTTTTCTTCTTTTTTTTCTCTTTTTTTTTGGCTTGGCCTCTTTGGCCTCTTTTTTTTATTTCCTCACATGGGACAATGCTCTAATAATGAAGATCATCACACTTTTATTTACTTACAACTCAAGAATTACAACTCGATACTTAGAACAAAATATGACTCTATATGAATGCCTCCGGCGGTGTACCGGGATGTGCAATGAACCAAGAGTGACATGTATGAAATAATTATGAAAGGTGGCTTTGCCACAAATACGATGTCAACTACATGATCATGCAAAGCAATATGACAATGATGAAGCGTGTCATAATAAAACGGAACGGTGGAAAGTTGCATGGCAATATATCTCGGAATGGCTATTGAAATGCCATAATAGGTAGGTATGGTGGCTGTTTTGAGGAAGGTATATGGTGGGTGTATGGTACCGGTGAAAGTTGCGCAGCACTAGAGAGGCTAGCAATGGTGGAAGGGTGAGAGTGCGTATAATCCATGGACTCAAAACTAGTCATAAAGAACTCACATACTTATTGCAAAAATCTATTAGTCATCAAAACAAAGTACTACGCGCATGCTCCTAGGGGGATAGATTGGTAGGAAAAGACCATCGCTCGTCCCCGACCGCCACTCATAAGGAAGACAATCAAAAAATATCTCATGCTCCGACTTCGTTACATAACGGTTCACCATATGTGCATGCTATGGGACTCACAAACCTTAACACAAGTATTTCTCCAATTCACAATTACCCACTAGCATGAGTCTAATACCACCATCTTTATATCTCAAAACAATCATAAGGAATCAAACTTCTCATAGTATTCAATGCACTTTATATGAAAGTTTTTATTATATCCCTCTTGGATATCTATCATATTAGTACTAAATTCATAACCAAAGCAAATTACCATGCTGTTTAGAGACTCTCAAAATAATATAAGTGAAGCATGAGAGTTCAATAATTTCTATAAAATAAAACCACCGCCGTGCTCTAAAAAGATATAAGTGAAGCACTAGAGCAAAATTGCCTAGCTCAAAAGATATAAGTGAAGCACACAGAGTATTCTAATAAATCACGATTCATGTGTTTCCCTCTCAAAAGGTGTGTACAGCAAGTATTATTGTGGAAAAATAAAAAGCAAAGACTCAAATCATACAAGACGCTCCATGCAAAACACATATCATGTGGTGAATAAAAATATAGCCTCAAGTAAAGTTACTGATAGACGAAGACGAAAGAGGGAATGCCTTCCGGGGCATCCCCAAGCTTAGGCTCTTGGTTGTCCTTGAATATTACCTTGGGGTGCCTTGGGCATCCCCAAGTTTAGGCTATTTCCACTCCTTATTCCATAGTCCATCAAATTCTTACCCAAAACTTGAAAACTTCACAACACAAAACTCAACAGAAAATCTCATAAGCTCCGTTAGTATAAGAAAATAAATCACCACTTTTGGTACTGTTGTGAACTCATTATTTATTTATATTGGTGTAATATCTACTGTATTACAACTTTTCAATGGTTCATACCCCCCGATACTACCCATAGATTCATCAAAATAAGCAAACAACACAAAGAAAACAGAATCTGTCAAAAACAGAACAGTCTGCGAAGATCCGAATTGTTCTACTACTTATGTAACTCCAAAAATTCTTAAAAATTAGGATAACAGAGGAAATTTGTATATAAATCTCGTGTAAAAAATTCAGGGTCTTTAAATGCTCCAGTGAATTATTAAAATTCTGTGACTGGATGCAAAAGTTTCTGTTTTTCAGCAAGATCAAATCAACTATCACCGTAAGCCATCCCAAAGGTTTTACTTGGCACAAACACTAATTAAAACACAAAACCACATCTAACCAGAGGCTAGATGAATTATTCAAAGCAAAACAGGAACAAAAAGCAAAAACAAAAATAGAATTGGGTTGCCTCCCAACAAGTGCTATTGTTTACTGCCCTTAGCTAGGCATAAAAACACAAATAGATCTAGGTATTGTCATCTTTGGTATGCAATTCTTCAATTGCACACTTATAATCCTTAGGAGATTCTTTGGTTTAATCAGTGATCAAACTCCTAGGCAAGAAATCAAGAAATTCATTCATGGCAATCGGTTCCTTAATAATATCGAAAAAATTGGGGTGAAGACTTATTGTTTTGAGATCTTCATTTTCTTTACTAGAAGATTCACCTTTATTCTTAGGAACGTAAATAAACTTGGCAGTCTTAGTAGGAGGAAGACTTTGAGTAGTTTTAACGGAGGAAAAAGCAGAACCCAAGTTGGTAATAATATCTTCTAGTTTGCCAATTCTAGTAGAATCTTGATCTATCTTTTCATTAACTATGGGTTCTTTTTCTCTAAGATTCTTTAAAGTAACTCCTACCTTAGATCCATATTGAGTGATCTGATTATGAATCTTTTTATCCAATTTTCAATCAACTCTACTGTAGCAATTTTATTCTCAATAATATCAAGCCTTTGCATCGCATGTTCCAAGGTTAAAACGGTTCCATTGACCATAAGAGGTGGTGGGCCTAACAAATCTATCATAGCATTATAAGAATCAAAAGTATGGCTCCCCAAGAAATTCCCCCCGGTAATGGTATCTAGAACATATCTATTCCAAGGAGTAATGCCCACATAAAAATTGCGAAGGAGAAGGGCAGTAGATTGCTTTCGAGTAGATCTATTCTGAGCATTGCAAATTCTATACCAAGCATCTTTCAAATTTTCTCCCTCCCTTTGTTTAAAATTAAGGACTTCGTTATCGGGAGTGCTAACAATGATGGGAGGACTAGCCATGAAAGCAAGACAACCAATCTAACAAACGAGCAAACAAAAAGCAAACGAAATAGACGAACGGAAGAAGGGCGAATGAAAAGGGCGAATCTTTTCGAAAATCATTTTAGAAGTGGGGGAGAGGAAAATGAGAGGCAAATGGTGAATAATGTAATGCAAGAGATGAGAGTGTTATGATGGGTACTTGGTATGTCTTGACTTGGCGTATATCTCCCTGGCAACGGCGCCAGAAATTCTTCCTGCTACTTCTTGAGCTTGCGTTGGTTTTTCCCTTGAAGAGGAAAGGGTGATGCAGCAAAGTAGAGATAAGTATTTCCCTCAGTTAGAGAACCAAGGTATCAATACAGTAGGAGACAACACACAAATCACCTAGCACCTGCAAAAACAATCAATCAACTTGCACCCAACGCGATAAAGGGGTTGTCAATCCCTTCACGGTTACTTGCAAAAGTGAGATCTGATAGAGATAGGTAAGACTAAACAAAAGATAAAGTAAATATTTTTGGGTTTTTTGGTTTATAGATCTGAAAATAAAAGATTACAAAATAGTAGATCGGAAAGTAATATGATGGAAAATAGACCCGGGGGCCATAGGTTTCACTAGAGGCTTCTCTCAAGATAGCAAATAATACGGTGGGTGAACAAATTACTGTCAAGCAATTGATAGAAAAGCGCAAAGTTATGACAATATCCAAGGCAATGATTATGAAATATAGGCATCACATCCGTGTCAAGTAGACCGAAATGATTCTGCATCTACTACTATTACTCCACACATCGACCGACTCCTACCTGCATCTAGAGTATTAAGTTCATGAAGAACAGAGTAACGCATTAAGTAAGATGACATGATGTAGAGGAATAAACTCAAGCAATATGATGTAAACCCCATCTTTTTATCCTCGATGGCAGCAATACAATACGTGCCTTGCTGCCCCTACTGTCATTGGGAAAGGACATCGCAAGATTGAACCCAAAGCTAAGCACTTCTCCCATTGCAAGAAAAACCAATCTAGTTGGCCAAACCAAACCGATAATTCGAAGAGAATTACAAAGATATCAAATCATGCATATAAGAATTCAGAGAAGATTCAAATAATATTCATAGATAAGCTGATCATAAATCCACAATTCATCGGATCTCGACAAACACACCGCAAAAGAATATTACACCGGATAGATCTCCAAGAACAACGAGGAGGACATTGTATTGAGAATCAAAGAGAGAGAAGAAGCCATCTAGCTACTAGCTATGGACCCGTAGGTCTGAGGTAAACTACTCACGCTTCATCGGAAGGGCAATAGAGTTGATGTAGAAGCCCTCCGTGATCGAATCCCCCTCCGGCATGGTGCCGAAAAAAGTCCCAAGATGGGATCTCACGGGTACAGAAGGTTGCGGCGGTGGAAAAGTCTTCTCGTGGATGCTTCTGGTGGTTTGGGAACATATGTGAATATATAGGCGAAAGAATTAGGTCAGGGAAGTCAAGGGGGGCCCACAAGGCAGGGGGCGCGCCCTCCACCCTTGTGGCCGCCTCGTGGCTCCTCCGACTTCATCTCCAAGTCTCCTGGGTGTCTTCTGGTCCAAGAAAAATCATCGCGAAGGTTTTATTACATTTGGACTCCGTTTGGTATTCCTTTCCCACGAAGCTAAAAAAACAAGGAAAAAACAGAAACTGGCACTGGGCTCTAGGTTAATAGGTTAGTCCCAAAAATAATATAAAATAGCATATTAATGCATATAAAACATCCAAAACAGATAATATAATTGCATGGAACAATAAAAAATTATAGATACGTTGGAGACGTATCAATGTGGCATCATTGCAGGGAATTACTGTAGCATAATTGTCCGGGCATTACAATTCTCCTCCACTACAAGAATTCTCGTCCTAAGATTTAGGAGGTAGAAGGAAACAGTGCGGGGTATTCTTCGCGTAGACGATCCTCGCATTCCCAAGTGGCTTCATCTTCAGAGTGATGCGACCACTGGACTTTGAGGAACTTGATCGCCTTCTAACGTGTGCGTCGTTCAGCTTGGTCGAGAATCCGGACCGGATGCTCTTTATAGTTGATGTCCTGTTGCAACTCGAGCACTTCATGATTAATACGTCCATTTTTCATCATGTTTTCCTACCGTTATTTATATTGTTTTTATGCATAATAATGCTTTTTTGGAGTAATTCTAATGTCTTTTCTCTCATAATATGCAACACAAAGAGGGAGAATATTGGCAGCTGGAATTCTGGACCTGAAAAACCTACGTTAGGCCACCTATTCTACACAACTCCAAATGAGCTGAAACTTCACGGAGATTTTTTATGAAATATATAAGAATTATTGGAGCAAATAACTACCAGAGGGGGCCCACCAGGTGGGCACAACCCACCTGGGCGCGCCAGGGAGCCCAGGCGCACCCTGGTGGGTTGTGCCCTCCTCGGCCCACCTCCGGTGCCCCTCTTCTGGTATATAAGTCATTTTGACCTAGAAAAAATAAGGAGAGGATTTTGGGACGAAGCACCGCCTTCTCAAGGCAGAACTTGGGCAGGAGCACTTTTGCCCTCCGGCGGAGGGATTCCGCCGGGGGAACTTCCCTCCCGGAGGGGGAAATCATCGTCATCGTCATCACCAACAACTCTCCCATCTTGGGGAGGGAAATCTCCATCAACATCTTCAACAGCACCATCTAATATCAAACCCTAGTTCATCTCTTGTGTTCAATCTTTGTACCGGAACCTTAGATTGGTGCTTGTGGGTGACTAGTAGTGTTGATTACATCTTGTAGTTGATTACTATATGGTTTATTTGGTGGAAGATTATATGTTCAGATCCATTATGCTATTTAACACCCCTCTGATCTTGAGCATTATTATCATTTGTGAGTAGTTACTTTTGTTCTTGAGGTCATGGGAGAAATCTTGTCACAAGTAATCATGTGAACTTGATATGTGTTCGATATTTTGATGGTATGTATGTTGTGATTCCCTTAGTGGTGTCATGTGAACGTCGACTACATGGAACTTCACCTTATTAGGGACTAAGGGAATGCATTGTGGAGTAGTTATTAGATGATGGGTTGCGAGAGTGACAGAAGCTTAAACCCTTGTTTATGCGCTACTTCGTAAGGGGCTGATTTGGATCCAAAAGTTTAATGCTATGGTTAGATTTTATCTTAATACTTTTCTCGTAGTTGCGGATGCTTGCGAGGGGGTTAATCATAAGTAGGAGGTTTGTTCAAGTAAGAATAGCACCTAAGCGCCGGTCCACCCACATATCAAATTATCAAAGTAGCGAACACAAATCAAACCAACATGATGAAAGTGACTAGATGAAATTCCCGTGTACCCTCAAGAACGCTTTGCTTACCATAAGAGACCGTTTTGGCCTGTCCTTTGCCTCAAAAGGATTGGGCTAACTTGTTGCACTTTTGTCACCATTACCGTTACTTGCTCGTTACAAATTATCTTGCTATCAAACTACTCGTTACTTAGAATTTCAGTGCTTGCAGAGAATACCTTGCTGAAAACTACTTGTCATTTCCTTCTGCTCCTCGTTGGGTTCGACACTCTTACTTATCGAAAGAACTACGATTGATCCCCTATACTTGTGGGTCATTGATACGTCTCCGCCTTATCTATAACTTTTGATTGTTTCATGCCAATATGCTACAACTTTCATATACTTTTGTTAAGTTTTTATACTATTTTTGGGACTAACATATTGATCCAGTGCCCAGTGCCAGTACCTGTTTGTTGCATGTTTTTTGTTTCGCAGAAAATCCATATCAAACGGAGTCCAAACACGATAAAAACTTATGAAGATTTTTTTTGGAATATATGTGATTTTTTGGGAAAAAGAATCAACGTGAGACGATGCCCGAGGAGTCCACAAGGCAGGGGGCGCGCCCTGGGCCCTTGTGGCCACTCCGTAAGGCGGTTGGTGCCCTTCTTGGGATGCAAGAAATCTAATACCCGGATAAAAATCGTGTTAAATTTCAGCCAAATCGGAGTTACGGATCTCCGGGAATTTAAGAAACGGTGAAAGGCCAGAAACAGGGAGCGCAGAAACAGAAGGAAACAGAGAGAGAGAGAGATCCAATCTCGGAGGGGCTCCCACCCCTCCACCGCCATGGAGGCCATGGACCAGAGGGGAAACCCTTCTCCCATCTAGGGGGAATGTCAAGGAATAATAAGAAGGAGGGGGCCTCTCTCCCCCTCTCTCCCGGTGGCGCCGGAACGCCGCCGGGGCCATCATCGCGACGGTGTTCTACACCAACAACTTCGCCGCCGTCATCACCAACTCTCTCCCCCTCTCTGCAGTGGTGTAACACCTCTTCTCCTCACTGTAATCTCTACTTAAACATGGTGCTCAATGCTATAAATTATTTCCCAATGATGTGTGGCTATCCTATGATGTTTGAGTAGATCCGTTTTGTCCTATGGGTTAATTGATGATCGTGATTGGTTTGAGTTGCATGTTTTATTATTGGTGCTGTCCTATGGTGCTCTCCGTGTCACACCAGTGTGAGGGATCCCCACTGTAGGGTTTGCAATATGTCCATGGTTTGCTTATTGTCTGTGTTGCGTGAGTGATAAAAACACAAACACGGATAAGTGGGTTATGGCGTATGGGAATAAAGAGGACTTGATACTTTAATGCTATGGTTGGGTTTTACCTTAATGATCTTTAGTAGTTACGGATGTTTGCTAGAGTTCCAATCATAAGTGCATATGATCCAAGAAGAGAAAGTATGTTAGCTTATGCCTCTCCCTCATATAAAATTGCAATAACGATTATCGGTCTAGTTATCGATTGCCTAGGGACAAATAACTTTCTTGCGTAACAAAAAGCTCTCTACTAAAATTAACTTAGTTGTTTCTTTATCTGAACAGCCCCTAGTTTTTATTTACGTGCTCTTAATTATCTTGCAAACCTATCCTGTTACACCTACAAAGTACTTCTAGTTTCATACTTGTTCTAGGTAAAGCGAATGTTAAGCGTGCGTAGAGTTGTATCGGTGGTCGATAGAACATGAAGGGAATACAAAACCTACCTTTAGCTCCTCGTTGGGTTTGACACTCTTATTTATCGAGAAAGGCTACAACTGACCCCCTATACTTGTGGGTTATCAAGACCTTTTTCTGGCGCAGTTGCCGGGGAGCAATAGCGTGGGGTGAATATTCTCATGTGTGCTTGTTTGCTTTATCACTAAGTAGATTTTATTTGCTATTCTAAGTTGTTCTCTATCTTTAGTTTTGGATATGGAACACGAAATACCAAAAAAATTAGGTGTACTTGCTACTACTGGAGATGGGGAACCTCCTAAAACCCTCGATGCTCATTATGTGAAAGATATTATGTACTACTTCAATAATCCTGAGAAAACCCCATTCAATTATATAATGGGAGACATGTTGGATCAACGTGAATACTTTAGGGATTATCGCTTGACTCAAAAAGGGAAACTGTTATGGGATCAAATTCATATGTTGCATTGGTATGCTTGGGAACTATGCTTGAGATATGATTATACTTGTTGCTCTAGGATGAAGGCTACACACCTTCCTTTTTCATGTTAATTTAATAATAATAAAACCTTGACTTCTTATGCTAATGGTATATATGATTACTATGATGTGGAACTAATAGAAGAATTTGTTGCTTTTAAGGGTGCTTATGAAATTGAATCTTTGTTTGAAAAGTATGAAGCTTTTGATGATGATGTTTATAGACCTGAAAATTTTGCTATACTTAAATATTGCTATGAGAATTATGAATACAATGCTGATATTGATGCATTCATTGAGAAAGTCTCCGCTATCCAAGAAGAGACTAATATTTTGCAGGAATCTATGGCAGAAGAAATTGCTGAAACTATGAGCTCATTTGATGAAAAAGATGACGAGGAGAGCGAAGAACAAAAGGGGGAAGAGCGGATTGATCACCTGTGCCCACCTTCTAATGAGAGTAACTCTTCAACTCATACGTTGTTTAATTTCCCTTCGTGCTTACCGAAGGATGATTGCTATGACAATTGCTATGATCCCTTTGATTTGTTTGAAATATCCCTTTTTGATGAACTTGATGCTTGCTATGCTTGTGGCCATGATGCCAATATGAATTATGCTTATGGAGATGAACTTACTATAGTTCCTTATGTTAATAATGAAATTGTTTCTATTGAACCCACGCATGATAGTCCTATTATCTTTTTGAATTCTCCCAACTACACTATATCGGAGAAGTTTGTGCTTATTAAGGACTATATTGATGGGTTGCGTTCTACTATTGCACATGATGATTTTGATAAATATAATATGCATGTGCTTGCTGCTCCTACTTGCAATTATTATGAGAGAGGAACTACATCTCCACCTCTCTATGTTTCCAATGCAATAAAATTGCAAGAAACTGTTTATGCTATGTATTGGCCTTTACTTGATGTGCATGAATTGTCCTTTTATGACATGCCGATGCATAGAAAGAGAGTTAGTCTTCGTCATTGCATGATATATATTACTTTGTGCCTACTACTAAATTACAAATCATTGTTAATTATAATTGGCCTTGATATACCTTGGGATCCGGGTGGATCCATCACTTGAGCACTATATGCCTAGCTTAATGGCTTTAAGGAAAGAGCTGCCAGGGAGACAACTCGGAAGTTTTAGAGAGTCATTTATTTCTGTTGTGTGCTTTTATAAATTTTAAAAACAAAAAAATAAAGAGGGGAACCTAAAACTTTTTCAAAAAGAAAAGTGAAAGTAAGAGAGACGATCATTGTTAAAGTGGGAGCATGCCTTGAACTTTGTTCATGCCCATGGAAACTTTGTGAATCTTAATTACAGAAAATTTTCAACAAAAATAATTATCCCCTTGTATAAATCCATTGTATTATAAAAATAATGTGCCAAGATTTGCCTTTAGGATGATTAGATTGCTTGTTTGGTATGTGCGGTGCAAAAACAGAAACTTTGACTATAGTACGTGATTTTACATTTTTTACTGGAAAGTCAAACGCTTCTGAAACTTTTTGCACAGTACTTCCATACAATTTTTTTATTTTTTCCTAATTTTTCAGAATTTTTGGAGTTACATAAGTATTAGTACAATTCAGATCTTCGCAGACTGTTCTGTTTTTGACAGATTCTGTTTTATATGCATTGTTCTCTTATTTTGATGAATCTATGGGTAGTATCGGGGGTATGAACCATGGTGAAGCTGGACTACAGTATATATACTGCTAATATGAATTTGGAATGAGTTTGCAACAGTACTTAAAGTGGTGATTTGTTTTATTATACTAACGGATCTCACGAGGGTTTTGTTAAGTTTTGTGTGATTGAAGTTTTCAAGTTTTGGGTGAGATCACGATGGATGAAGGAATAAGGAGTGGCAAGAGCCTAAGCTCGGGGATGCCCGAGGCACCCCAAGGTAATATTCAAGGAGTCCCAAGCAACTAAGCTTGGGGATGCCCCGGAAGGCATCCCCTCTTTCTTCTAACGATCATCGGTAATTTTACTTGGAGCTATATTTTTATTCGTCACATGATATGCGTAAATCTTGGAGTGTCGTGTGCTTTTTATTTTTCTTTTAAATAATGCACTATGCTGGTATGAGATAGTCCTTGGTTGATTTATAGAATGCTTCATGCACTTCACTTATATCTTTTGAGTATGGCTTTATAGAATGCTTCATGTGCTTCACTTATATCATTTGAAGTTTGGATTGCCTGTTTCCCTACACATAAAAAACCGCCATTTGTAGAATGCTCTTTTGCTTCACTTATATTTGTTAGAGCGTGGGCATATCTTTTGTAGAAATAATTAAACTCTCTTGCTTCACTTATATATATTTAGAGAGTTGACAGGAATTGGTCATTCACATGGTTAGTCATAAAATCCTACATAAAACTTGTAGATCACTGAATATGATATGTTTGATTCCTTGCAATAGTTTTGCGATATAAAGATGGTGATATTAGAGTCATGCTAGTGGGTAATTGTGGATTGTAGAAATACTTGTGTTGAAGTTTGTGATTCCCGTAGCATGCACGTATGGTGAACCGTTATGTAACGAAGTTGGAGCATGAGGCATTTATTGATTGTCTTCCTTACGAGTGGTGGTCGGGGATGAGCGATGGTCTTTTCCTACCAATCTATCCCCCTAGGAGCATGCGCGTAGTACTTTGTTTCAATGACTAATAGATTTTTGCAATAAGTATGTGAGTTCTTTATGACTAATGTTGAGTCCATGGATTATACGCACTCTCACCCTTCCATCATTGCTAGCCTCTTCGGTACCGTGCATTGCCCTTTCTCACCTCAAGAGTCAATGCAAACTTTGCCGGTGCATCCAAACCCCGTGATATGATATGCTCTGTCACACATAATCCTCCTTATATCTTCCTCAAAACAGCCACCATACCTACCTATCATGGCATTTCCATAGCCATTCCGAGATATATTGCCATGCAACTTCCATCATCATCATATACATGACTTGAGCATTCATTGTCATATTGCTTTGCATGATCGTAAGATAGCTAGCATGATATTTTCATGGCTTGTCCGTTTTTTGATATCTTTTGCTATGCTAGATCATTGCACATCCTGGTACACTACCAGAGGCATTCATATAGAGTCATACTTTGTTCTAGATATCGAGTTGTAAGTAAATAAAAGTGTGATGATCATCATTATTAGAGCATTGCCCCATGTGAGGAAAAATAAAAGAGGCCAAAGAAGCCACTCCAAAAAAAAGAGAGAAAACAAAAAAATAAATAAATAAATGAGAGAAAAAGAGAGAAGGGGCAATGTTACTATCCTTTTTCCACACTTGTGCTTCAAAATAGCACCATGTTCTTCATATAGAGAGTCTCTTGAGTTATCACTTTCATATACTAGTGGGAATTTTCATTATAGAACTTGGCTTGTATATTCCGATGATGGGCTTCCTCAAATGCCTGAGGTCTTCATGAGCAAGCAAGTTGGATGCACACCCACTTAGTTTCATTTGTGAGCTTTCATACACTTATAGCTCTAGTGCATCCGTTGCATGGCAATCCCTACTCCTCGCATTGACATCAATTGATGGGCATCTCCATAGCCCGTTGATTAGCCGCGTCGATGTGAGACTTTCTTCCTTTTTGTCTTCTCCACACAACCCCCACCATCATATTCTATTCCGCCTATAGTGCTATGTCCATGGCTCATGCTCATGTATTGCGTGAAAGTTGAAAAGGTTTGAGAACATCAAAAGTATGAAACAATTGCTTGGCTTGTCATCGGGGTTGTGCATGAATGGAATATTTTGTGTGGTGAAGATGGAGCATAGCCAGACTATATGATTTTGTAGGGATAACTTTCTTTGGCCATGTTATTTTGAGAAGACATGATTGCTTTATTAGTATGCTTGAAGTATTATTGTTTTTATGTCAAATGAGAGACTATTGCTTTGAATCACTCGTGTCTTAATATTCATGACATGATTAGATTATATGATCAAGATTATGCTAGGTAGCATGCCACATCAAAAATTATCTTTTTTATCATTTACCTACTCGAGGACGAGCAGGAATTAAGCTTGGGGATGCTGATACGTCTCCGTCGTATCTATAATTTTTGATTGTTTCATGCCAATATTCTACAACTTTCATATACTTTTGGCAACTTTTTATACTATTTTTGGGACTAACATATTGATCCAGTGCCCAGTGCCAGTTCCTGTTTGTTGCATGTTTTTTGTTTTGCAGAAAATCCATATCAAACGGAGTCCAAACGCGATAAAAACTTATGGAGATTTTTTTTGGAATATATGTGATTTTTGGGAAAAAGAATCAAAGTGCGAGACGATGCCCGAGGAGTTCACAAGGCAGGGGACGTGCCCCAGGGGGTAGGGCGCACCCTGGGACCTTGTGGCCACTACCTAAGGCAGTTGGTGCCCTTCTTCGGCCGCAAGAAAGCTAATATCTGGAGAAAAATCGTGTTAAAATTTTAGCCCAATCGGAGTTACGAATCTCCGGGAATTTAAGAAACGGTGAAAGGCCAAAAACAGGGAGCGCAGAAACAGAAGGAAACAGAGAGAGATTCAATCTCGGAGGGGCTCCCGCCCCTCCGCCGCCATGGAGGCCATGGACTAGAGGGGAAACCCTTCTCCCATCTAGGGGGAAGGTCAAGGAAGAAGAAGAAGGAGGGGGGCTCTCTCCCCCTCTCTCCTGGTGGCGCCGGAACGCCGCCAGGGCCATCACCGTGATGGCGATCTACACCAACAACTTCGCCGCCGTCATCACCAACTCTCTCCCCCTCTATGCAGCGGTGTAACACCTCTTCTCCTCACTGTAATCTCTACTTAAACATGGTGCTCAACGCTAAATAGTATTTCCCAATGATGTGTGGCTATCCTAAGCTGTTTGAGTAGATCTGTTTTGTCCTATGGGTTAATTGATGATCGTGATTGGTTTGAGTTGCATGTTTTATTATTGGTGCTATCCTATGGTGCTCTCCGTGTCACGCAAGCGTGAGGGATCCCCGCTGTAGGGTTTGCAATATGTTCATGGTTTGCTTATTGTCTGTGTTGCGTGAGTGATAGAAAGACAAACACGGATAAGTGGGTTATGGCATATGGGAATAAAGAGGACTTGATACTTTAATGCTATGGTTGGGTTTTACCTTAATGATCTTTAGTGGTTACGGATGTTTGCTAGAGTTCCAATCATAAGTGCATAAGATCCAAGAAGACAAAGTATGTTAGCTTATGCCTCTCCCTCATATAAAATTGCAATAACGATTATCGGTCTAGTTATCGATTGCCTAGGGACAAAAAACTTTCTTGCGTAACAAAAAGCTCTCTACTAAAATTAACTTAGTTGTTTCTTTATCTAAACAGCCCCTAGTTTTTATTTATGTGCTCTTTATTATCTTGCAAACCTATCCCGTTACACCTACAAAGTACTTCTAGTTTCATACTTGTTCTAGGTAAAGCGAACGTTAAGCGTGCATAGAGTTGTATCGGTGGTCGATAGAACTTGAAGGGAATACAAATCCTACCTTTAGCTCCTCATTGGGTTTGACACTCTTATTTATCGAGAAAGGCTACAACTGATCCCCTATACTTGTGGGTTATCAGTCATCAATGATCCACTGCTCGGATTTGGTCCTTGAAGCAGCGATGGAGCTGTGACACGTGGAACATATTGTGAACCTGAGAACGATTCGACAGAAGCTCCAATTGATATGCCACTTTTCCATGCTTTTCGAGAATAGCGAATGGACAATTATAGCGAGGATATAGCTTGCCCATGATCCCAAAGCGGTGAGCACCCTTCATTGGTGTTACTCGAAGATAAGCCTTTTCGCCAGTTTGATAGACCATGTCTTTATATGACGGTCATACTGACTCTTCTGACGTGACTGAGCAGTCTTGAGATTCTCGCGAATAATGCGGACTTGTTCTTCGGCATGTTGGATAATATCCGGACCAAAGAATGGACGTTCCCCAGTTTCTGACCAGTTCAGAGGGGTTCGGCACTTTCGTCCATATAACACTTCGAAGGGGGCCATCTTCAAACTAGCTTGATAGCTATTGTTATAAGAGAACTCAGCATACGGGAGAGGTTCCTCCCATTTCTTGCCGAAGGAAATAAGACAAGCTCGAAGCATGTCTTTGAAAACTTGGTTGACGCGTTCAACATGTCCTTGCGACTGAGGATGAAAAGCAGTGATGAAAGACAGATGAGCTCCCATAGCTTCTTGGAAACTTGCCCAGAATCTTGAAGTGAATAAGCTGCCATGGTCTGAACTGATTACCAGTGGAATACCGTGAAGTGAAACAATTCTAGACATGTAGAGGGTTGCCAGCTGACTAGCAGTGATCATTTCTTTGACAGCTAGAAAATGTGCAACTTTAGAAAGCCGGTCAATGACGACAAGAATAGCATCATTACCTTTCTGCGATTTGGGAAATCCAGTGACGAAGTCCATTTCAACATGGTCCCATTTCCATTCAGGAATAGAGATAGGTTGTAGAGTTCCAGCAGGCCTTTGATGTTCTGTTTCGATACGGCGGCAAACGTCACACTCAGCAACATAACGAGCAATGCCTTGCTTCATGTTTGACCACCAGAATCTCTGACGAATGTCTTGGTACATCTTGGTGCTACCGGGAAGAATAGACAGAGGCATATCATGAGCTTCTTTGATAACCTCCTGAGTCATATCAATGTTTTTCTCCTTGCTCGGAACCACTAGGCAACCATTGAAGAATAAAGTGCCAGCGTCATCAGCAGTGAAGAATGAGGGCTTTCCTTCTACGAGATAGCCTTTAATCCTCTCAACTTCATCGTCGGCCTTCTGAAGCCATTTGATAGAGGACACAAGATCTAGAACGACGGCCAGGGTATTAAGGGAACCCTGGGAAACAACACGGAGGTTCATATTTCTGAATTTTGGAGGAGGAGGAGCGAGTGCACCGGGAGGAACAATATGGAGGTTCAGCTTTATGAATTCTTCAACAAGCAAGGGCTGAACCTTGTGAACCTGTAGGTGGTTGCAATATGACTTGCAGCTCAAGGCATCAGCCATTACATTAGCCTTGCCTGGAGTATAGGAAATACCCAAGTCAAAATCTGCTACAGTCTCCATCCATCTCTGCTAACGGAGGTTCAGGTCTGGCTGAGTAAATAGATACTTCAGACTTTGGTGGTTGGTGAAGATCTCACAACGATTACCGAGAAGGTAATGTCGCCACTGCTTCAGTGCATGTATGACAGCAGCAAGCTCGAGGTCGTGAACTCGGTAGTTCTCTTCGTGAGGGCACAATTGATGAGAGGCATAAGCAATCACTCTGCACTCTTGCATTAGGACACAGCCTAATCCTTGACGTGAAGCGTCGCAGTAAATGACGAAGTCCTTCTTAGTATCAGGCGGAGCAAGCACTAGGGTAGAAGTCAGCTTGTCTTTCAGTGCCTGGAAACTTTCCTGACACTTTTCTGTCCACTGGAACTTGACTCCCTAGTGAAGCAGACTAGTCACGGGCTTTGGCAATCTTGGAGAAGTTCTCGACGAATCGACGGCAATAGCTGGCGAGTCAGAGAAAACTTCTGACTTGCTTGACGTTCTTCAAAGGAGTCCAATCAAGAATAGCCTGAACTCGCTCGGGTTGATGACAATACCATCCTTGGAGATGACATGCCCAAGAGAGGTCACTTCGGGTAGCCAGAATTCACACTTGGAATATTTGGCATATAGCTGATGCTCTCAAAGCTTCTCCAGAACAAGGCGAAGATGTTCAGCATGCTCTTCTTCGTTCTTAGAATATACCAGGATATCATCCAGATAAACCATGATGAACTTGCTGAGGTATTCCATTAATATATAGTTCATCAGGCAGGAGAATGTAGCTGGAGCATTGGTTAAGCCGAATGACACGACGGTGTACTCGTATGAACCATAACGAGTCACAAAGGTGGTCTTTGGGATATCCTCTTCATGAACACGGATCTGGTGGTAACCCAACCTCAAGTCGAGTTTAGAGAACACTGATGAACCAGCCAGTTGATCATAAAGATCATTGATCCAAGGAAGGGGATATTTATTCTGAATGGTAGCTTGGTTGATAGGACGATAGTCTTGGACCAATCAGTTAGTCCCATCCTACTTCTTGACAAAGAGAGAAGGTGCTCCCCAAGCAGAGGAACTTGGACGAATGAAACTGCTACGAAGAGATTTGTCAATTTCCTCCTTAAGCTCAAGGATTTCATGCGGCGGCATCTTATAGGGTCGTTTGGCAATAGGAGTGGTGCCTGGTTTCAAGTCGATGACAAACTCGACAGCTCTAGCAAGGGGAATCCCTGGAAGTTCTTCAGGAAAGATGTCTTGGAATTCACGAACAACTAGAATCTTTTCAATGCCCTCAAGTGGTCCTGCGTTCAATGCATTCAAGACATAAAGCCTTGCCTCGGCATTCTGAACTAGACATGCATTGTAGCTTATTATCTCATCAGAAGGGTGTAGAAGGTGGACGGTCTTAGTGGCGCAAACTATAGAAGTAGTATGCGCTTTCAACCAATCCATTCCCAGAATGAGGTCGATGTTGGATGACTTCAGGATAATGGGAGAGGCATAGAATTCCAACCCTTCGATTTCAACGGGAATGTTGTGACTAACCATAGAGGTTTGACATTGGCCGGAAGGGTTTTTTACCACTAGTGAAGTGTTCATGACCTCAAATTTAACGTCGTGTTTGTATGCAAAATCTTTTGACATGAATGAATGTGATGCTCTTGAATCGAATAAAACAGATGTAGGTACTGAATTAATGAGAAGTGTATCCATCACAGTAGCAGGCTGGTCTTGAGCTTCATTCAGATCAATGTGGTTGGCCTGAGCATGACCATAAGGCCAAGCATTGTTGTTGCGGGGCTGACTGTTTCCATGGCCAGCTAAAGGCAGAGCCAGCTGGTTCTGATTCTGATAGCAGTTCCTGGCAAGGTGACCTGGTTGACCACACTTGTACCACAGCCCATCATTGGGAGTGGGAGCAGGAGCTCGGGGTGGTGCAGCTGGAAGTCTTGGCTGCCTGGGTGGTGGAGGCAGATGCGGTGCAGCATAGGATTGCCTTGGAGCAGGTGCAGTTGGATGGTACATACTGTTGGGAATCCAGATCTTACGCTTCTGTGAGGGAGGGCCCAAAGTTGAGCCTGTGTCACGGTTGCGCCTGTGAGAGCCCTGGTGTTCCTGCAGACTAGTTTCAACCTGGATGGCTTTGTTCACCAAGGTGGCGAAGTCAGCAAAGTCATGCACGAGAAGTGCGAGCTTCATGTCAGCTTGAAGGCCATCGCGGAACTTCTCCTATCTGCGAGCATCAGTTGCAATGTCCTCTTCAGCATAGCGGGCTTAGTCCAGAAACTCCCGCTGATAAGCATCTACAGTCTTGTTGCCTTGGGTGAGGTTGCGGAACTCGCGCTTCTTCCTATCCATGATACCCTGAGGAATGAAGCGGGCACGGAAAGCAGCTTGGAAATCTGCCCAAGTGATGATCGTTCCAGTAGGTAGGGAACGCCTGTGGATGTCCCACCATTGTGTAGCGGGACCCCTCGAATAGTATGCCGCGAAGGGGACATAGCTGGCAGGGGCTACTTCACCAGACTCTAGTTCGAAGGTGATGTCACGGAGCCAGTCATCAGCATCAAGTGGCTGAGTTGAGCTGCGGTAGATGGTTGGGTTGAGACGTGCAAAGTCTTGCAGTGTCACTGGGGCTGGCTGCTGGTTCATGTTGGAGCGAGGAAACTGAGCCATCATATTCTTCATGAATTGGCGGTTCAGCTCGAACTATTGGAGCCATGTACTCAGGCGGTGGTGGGGCGTTGCCACCACGACCACGACCACCTGGTCTAACCATCCTGATTAACGCAACAGGGGTAGTTTAGCAATTGAGAATTATGCAAAGACAAAGAACCATTCATGATGAAACATGCATAATGAAAGGAGCACGATAGATACTACATAGTAGTCGACATATCTTACAAAAGGGATCATGCATAGAGCTTAGTACATAGACTAAGGATATCTTAGGCGGCACGCAGGCTCACGGCAAATGCATCTAATACTAATAAGCAAGACTACATCAGTCCCCCACTACAAAAAAAAAGACACATCCATGACATTTTGGGCTGAACGAAATTTTTTTCTGTCATGCTTATGACACTTCTATGACGATAATTGTGACAAAAGCATGTATCATCATAGATGTGGTGGGCTCCTACTTCTATGACAAAAAATCATGACAAGAAATGGGCTTTTCGTCATGGGCGGGCCGGGGACGCACCTGCATGACATTCTTTGGGCTATCCATGACGGAAAAAATCATGGTAGAAGCGAGGGCGAGGAAAATTTCAGGGATTTCCCGGTTACGGTGGGTAGTCAGGGCCGAGCGATGCATGGAGGGATTGCGCGTTTCTCTCGTACACGTATGCGCATGTGTGCGAGGCGTTGGGCTCTAACTGAACCCGAGCGAGGCGTTCGCTTACTGAACCAGAGCGATTGCACTAGCTATGTTACTAAACCCGAGCGATCGATCCCTTAGCTGTTAACTGAACCCGAGCGATTCCTTCGCTACTGCTGCTAACTGAACCCGAGCGATCGATCGCTGCTGCTGCTTACTGAAGCCGATCGAACCTGCTACCTCTTGATGAACAGTGAACGTGGGGGTTGGTTGAACGAGTCGAGACATACGTGGTTGGGGTTGGATGAACAGTTCCCAGTGGGGGTTGGATGAACAGGACCCCGTGGTAGTAGTAGTAGACCATTGCCGCTGGATGAACAGGACATTGAGAGGAGGACGCCACAGCCGAGCAGCTGGTTGGAGGTGGATGAACAGGACCCCGTGGAGGGCTGGTTGAACAGTAGCCGGTGGAGGGCTGGATGAACAGTAGCCCGTGGATGAACAATAGCTGGTGGAGGCAGGAGGAAGACACGGTGGATGAACAGTTCAGGTGGAGGCTGCAGCAAGTCGACGATGGGTCAAGAGTAGCCCGTGGAGTCCCGTTTTGCGGTATGCCACACCCCTCCGATGAACAGGACCCCCGTTTCGACCGTAGCGCTCCAACACCAGTCTGTTTCCTCCGTTTTGCGGTACGCCACACCCCTCCCGATGAACAGGACCCCTGTTTCGACCGTAGCGCTCCAACACAAGTTTGTTTCCTCCGTTTTGCGGTACGCCACACCCCTCCCGATCAACAGGATGCCGTTTCGACCATAGTCGGTCGAATAGAAGGCCGTTTCCTCCATACTGCGGTACGCCAGACCCCATTTCGGCTATTCCGTCCAAGCCGGTTGGCTCCCGTTGAACAGGACGCATTCCGACCTAGTCTGTTGCCTCCCGATGAACAGGACGTTGTTTCTCTATTCCGACCCAGCCGGTTGGCTGCACGATGAACAGGACGCCGTTGCTGCCGTCCGTTGCCTCTCCATGTACACGAGCCCTGGCCGTACATATGCGCGAGTATGCGTTCAAGACCCTGCCCGGATGTATGTACGTGAACGTAGTTTTTGGCTTGTGGCTGTACGTACGTGCACACGGTTTAGAAGGGATTGCCTGAACTACTACGTCGGGGGCTCTACTACTACACGTGTCGCTGCTTGCTCGGCCACGGTTCATCGTTGTAGAGAGACCAATCGACCAGTATGTACGTACACGTTCGCGACAACGCTACGTACGCTTTGACCAGGTGGGTCCCGACTATCAGGGAGGATAAGGAGGCACTTCCTTGAATGCGAAGTTATTGATGGTGGGTCCGAGCTATCAGGGGAGGATTCATTTTTTTTCGTGCCTAATATGGAGGCACTTTCCTTGTGTCCAAAGATATAGCTGGTGGGTCCTAGCTATCAGGGGGAAAACATTTTTTCACAAAATACAGCTAAGCCAAAATAAAGAGGCCCTTCCGGTAGGTCCCTGCTGTCAGGTGGAGGAATCATTATTTTACGCGTAATAAGGAGGCACTTCCTGCTGCAGTCGTGGACCCAGCTGTCAGCCTCTCCACATACAGTCCTCTTCTGATGTAAGTCGTTCCTTGACCACGTTGACCATGCTGCGCCGAGAGCACCAAGGCGATGGACGACGGCGAGGCCTAGGAAGGGAATGACCCAGAGCCGGGGAAGACTCGGCAGTTGTTTCCCACGTGGAGGGGTGTAGGAGGTTTTACTGGTTGGGCTGTAGTGTGAGGCTGCCATCACCAGAGAATAACAGCAGGTCTGGGTGAGTACAGGGATGGCCAGGCCAGCGATGGGAGTAGGATGGGGCGGTGAGGCCTGCTCGGCAGCAGAGCCGGCCACGGGAGGCAGGAGCAGGCGGCACAACCAGCGCTGGTTTGGGCGGCTGGAGCAAGAAGACCAGTACGGCCGTTGGATGGACATCGTACGGTCACTGGAGCTAGAATCGTTCATATTCACTAAGTTGACAAAGCCCTCCATCCACGTCAACTTAGTAGGCCCACAAGTCAGCCTTCAAATATGGTGGGTCCCAACTAGCAGCGGGGGTATTCATTTTTTTGTGCGTAATAAGGAGGCACTTCCTTGCGTGCAAAGATATAGCTGGTGGGTCCGAGCTGTCAGCGGGGGGAATGTTTTTTTCGCGAAATACGGAGGCCCTTCCGGTGGGTCCCAGTTGTCAGGGGGAAGGATCATTTTTTCCCCGTAATAAGGACGCACTTCCTTGCATGTGAAGATGTAGCTGGTGGGTCCCAGCTGTCAGGGGGAGAAAACATTATTTTTCAGGGTAAAAAGGATGCAGTTGCATGCATGCGTCCATGGGTGTGGTGCGTCCCCACTGTCAGCCTCTCCACGTACAGTCATCTTCCGATGACTCTTGTTTGTTGACCACGTTCAACACACCGTGCAGAGCGCACCAAGGCCGATGGACGACAGCGAGGCCCCAGACTGGAACGCCCCGGAGATGAGGAAGACGCGGCAGTGGAGTCGCAGATGGAGAGGACTGGGAAACTTGGCTGGTTCGGGTGCATTTGGGCCTACACTCGGCAAAGAATAACAGGAGGTGCGGAGGAGTGGAGGGATGGCCTGGCCGTCGGTGGGGTAGCGTTTCACCGTGAGGCGCGCAAAACAGCGCCGCTGGACGCCGGAGGCTGGAGCAGGCGGTCCCGGCAGTGCTGGGGGAAGAAGACGAGAGATTGAAGAAGAATGCCGGCCGTTGGATGTAAATCCAACGTCTTGCTTAGGCTTTGACCTTTGTATTTTTATTTTTTGCGAAAGTGCTTAGGCTTCGACCTACTGGCCCACATGTCAGCCTGTCCATTTGGTGGGCTGGGTGAAACAATGATGTAGCGTCTATGCAGCCCGTTTACATATTATGTTAGAATTTAAATCCCATTTGCATTTTTCTCGAAATCCGCAGACTTGCTGGGCTGGGTGAAAATATCATGTTGGGCTGGACGGAGAAATGTTATAAAAACATAAACACATGATTGCACGTCTATTACTGCATTGGTTAGTAAAATCTTTGCAAGCTTATGTATGCAATCACTAGGAGTTAACTTGCCAAGTTATATATAAACAATTATTATTATTATTTTGTAAGAACTTTTGATTTACGAAATAAAATATCATTTTAATTTGATGAGTTAATAGGACGTAGGGTATTATTATTTTTTAGGCTAGACGTGGGATAGTTGAGTTGGTTCTACGGAAAAGTACTGGGAGAAAACTCAGATTACATCGAAAAAGAAAGTGGGAGAAAATTCAGATATAGGATTAATAAAAACGAAAAATAAAGGAAGTGGGAAGGTCTATACAATGGTTGGACGAACGACAGGTTTAACGGAACATTATGTTGTTTCTATTATATATATGGAATAAAATAAGATATAAATATAAATATAAATAATATATACACTATTATAGAAGGGAAAACATAGGTTCAATTTTGCATTCTTATAGAAAAATAGAACTGAGCTATGCGTCGTCTTGAAGAAACAAACATAACTTGGGCTACTGATGTTATAGACAAGCTAGGCTGGGAGGCCCAGAGGTCGCTTGATACCTGCTGGACCCCAAAAAAAAGTTGAAACCAGCAGGATCAACTGTGTCTACATGTCATGGGCTGCGCATGTTAAACAACAAAACCTAGGCCATGCACCTGGTGGGCCCGGGACTGTCGTCCTCTCGACGAACAGTCGTCTCCCGATTCCTCTCATTTTGTTGACCATGTTGGGAACGACAGACGGCGGCACCACAGCGAGAGCACCAAGGCGGAGGATGACGTCGAGACCTTGGACTGAACAAACCGGAGCTGGGGAAGACGCAGGCGGAGGGGAGTACGAGGGTTAACTTGTTCGGGTGCAGGGTGGGCTGGTGGAGCTGCCGCCGCCGATGTGTGGGAGTAGAGGGATGGCCTGGCCAGCGCCATAGGCTAGGATGGGTCACCGAGGCATGCGCAGCAGCGCCGCCAGCCGCTGTAGAAAGAGGACGAAAGATTGAACAAAATAAAGAAATACAAATGGATAGGTGGTTGGTCCCAGATGTCTGTGTACGAGACCCACTGGGTCCACCTGAGGAGGGGAATATGTTGGGAGGAAGGAGATTCAAAGCACGGCAGCATAGTGAACTAGTTACATACATAAGCAAATAGCCACTAACAAAAGCGAACAGGTTAATGGGTTCTTAGACAAAATATTTCGGACAAAACAGATAATTGCGACACATAGGCTAATGCATGAAACACTCAGATGATAAAGGTGCTTAAACAGATAAAGTATATCATCTAGACCTTCCTGGCACACTTGATCATGAGGCTGCGGCTGTCCGTGTACTTGTCGATTATGGGAAGCAGACACACCCTCATTTCCAAGATCCGCCTGTACATGTCGTAGCATGCGTACTCGTCCTTGGCCGCGTAGGTTATGTAGGCTAGATTCAGAGGTACCTCCCCCATGTTCAGGTTCTTGGTATCGACGTCTTCTTTCATGTTGGCGTAGCAGGGGTCGATGATGGTCGCGGAAAGGTCAATCACGGAGTCCTCCTGCCTGTTGCCGATGGTCTTGTATTGCTTCTGGATGTCGACAAGCTTGCTGCACCAGATGCTCCGGAACCTCTGGTGGCCCTACAATAGTGGTAGATGAGAAACTCTTCCCGCACGCATACCTGGGCGACGGCGATTCGCTGGTCCCTGTTAGGAGACGAAAGGATGGGCAGAAGGTCTAGTCCCGCGACCTTGTGCTTTCTCCTCCTGTGGGTACTGCTTGAACTTGGTGAGGCAGAGCTTCACTGAGTCCGGATCATTGGTGCACATCACATTCAACTTGTTGCTGCCATGGGTCTGAACGGCAAACTCAAAGGTGAAGTCCATATCCAGCAGGCTCACCCCTCGGATCGCCATTGGAGTCTCTTCTCATGCAGAGTTGATGTGGTGGTTCTCGTTTGTGGGGATTGGGGTCAGGGGAATGAAGACGATCGATGTGTACTGGGGTACTAGGGGGCGGCACTGCCGCAACAGCAGTTCATTTTTCCAATCTTGGGGAACTGCAATCAACGGTGAAAGAGTGGGTAGGCGGTGGCAGCAGTTAGTTTTTTCAGCTCTTGGGGAACTGCATCCAACGGTAAACTGAGTGTGTACACGCGACACCAGTTACTACACCTCCCTCACCCGCTGCACACCCGGCAGAACATGCCCCCTCGGGTTAACGAGCGGGTCTGTATTGGTACTGTTATAGCAAGTGTTAGTGGTCACTTTACATAAATTTTATTAGCTTTAATTAAAATTTATTCTTAAAAACAACCAAAGCATTAGCTCGTTCTATCAGTGCCATAGGAGAAACATGCACATCAATTAGAATTATTATTCTCAGGACGCAAATGATCAGCTCATTTGCCGCACTTTCACACAGACAATACTACCAAGTTTGAACAGCTAGTTATGGTTGCTATCCTCTGCATCATCATGCCGTGTTTCCCAGCTTGCAAGATTCAGAACCAACCAATATGATTCAAATAATAAGTAAAACAAAGATGCCTACACATCACAATGATTCCCAGCTTGCAAGATTCAGAACCAACCCATTAGATTCAAATAATAATAAGTACAACAAAGATGCCTACACATCTCAATGATTCACAGCCCAGAGCCAATCATAATTGTACAACTCAAACGTTGTGAGAATGTGAACAAATAAATAAAAATTGATTGATGCTTCATGTAAGCAATTTGATCCAAGGATTTGCTTAAACATTGAAACCAGTCCTTTTTAAGGCCACGCAGGTCAAACATTGGCACCTGAAATATTCTGCATCACTGGTGGCACTACCACTTCCAATATATGCATAAGAGGGCCTTCTAGATTTTGAAGTAGTGTCTATAGAGCCTCATCCTTAGTATTTAACAAATACACATAGCAGAATCTAGTGGAATCATCAATCAACGTCCTGAAATATCTCTTTCCACCTTGCACACACGCATGGCACTTTAGAGCCTTTGGATAAAGTGAATCTCATGATTAAATCCATCTTGGCTAGCCATGTCATACAACCCTGGGCGAATGCTTTTGACCATCACAACATCTGTAGTTGAGTATTCCTATTTGCATAGATAAGAAAGAGCATGATTACTATAATATTGGCACTAGTTAAATCAACTTTATTTCTAAAACGAGAAAAGATTGTGATAGAATAGCTTTATTAAAAAAATACAACGTTAGCACAGTATGAAAAAGCACAATCATGTTGATAAAGGATAGTACTGACCTGTGTGAGATGACTTTGGGAGATCAAGTTATTCTTCATGTCCCCGTATCTTGCCATGAAGACAATTCGTTGACATCCATTAACACCTTAGTGTAGTAGTAGAAGGAGGAGCGTCGACTCATTTCAATCACTTTTTTGTGCAGTTCAACTAAAATTATGGCGCCCGCCAGTTAGAGAGGTGGCCCGCGCCACCTCAACGGTAGGCATGATGGACTCAACTAGCTCAGTGCAGCTATGTGATTGATGCAGTGCACATGGACTTGATTCTGCCGGATAGGTCTCTACAAGTTATCTACATTGGAAATGAAATGGTAGCTAAGATAGTAGCTCTATTTTAAATGTATTATTACTTCATTTTATCAGTGGCAGTAGCAGTGCCAAAACAGTAGCACAAGATCACTAGCTGGATGCAGAGTCAAAATCAACCAAAAAGGAACATACCCGGTCATGGGAACCATAACTGAGAGAGGGGCCCTACGCCGTCACGACTCGATGTGGTGAACCTGCACCTGCAGATCCACTCAGATGATTCAATTCATGCGACCTTTTTCTATAGTCCACCTAAAATGAAGCAAAGATTGCATCATGCAGCTAGCAAGAATTACTTGCTCTCATGAGCTGGCAGGTTCTTCTTTAGTAGTTGCACTAAAATTGAGCAACATTAAGGTTAGTTGTCCTGCTCATGTAAGGTGCAACTATAATTCGGTTATCCTTTTGTGCAGTTGCACTAAAATAAAGTTCCATTGTGGTGACAGTGACGGCTCATCTTGCAAAGGCTAATAAAATGTTGCACGAGATTACCAGTAGAGTTTGACGGAGATGTTGGAAACTCCAATCAACCTTTGTGCAGTTCAACCAAAATTGAGAGACGTTGCCCACGTGACATTTTAGTTGAATTGCACAAGACACTCATTCCAAAAAAAATGTTTTGTGCAGTTCACCAAAAGGTCACAGTAGCAATGAGGTGAAATGGATATCCGTATCTGCACAAAAAGATAGAAAGAAAACAGTTACTGGTCAATAACAAGATACGAAACATACACGAAATGAAAAGAAGCATCTTGATTATGTTCATGGCAATCACGCAAGAATAGTAGAAATTTTAAAACGGCGGCATTGCTTCATGTTACCGGAAGCATTACGATCAACAATGACATTCGTCAAATATGGGATTACTTTAATGGTGGCATTGCTTGTTTACCAGATACAATAGATCAACTGCAGCTAAAGAGTTGGTTTATGGGCATGGGACAATGGGGACACCAGGACACTCAGCAGCATAAAGAAGCAACTTACTTATCATACTGGTAAAAACAACAGGAGTACCATTTGTAACACAGTTTAATTGCATCATATTACTGGAGGCATTAGATTAACAATAACACTGGTTAGACATGTCCTTACGGTAACAGTGTGATTGCTTCATTTTACATGCGCCCTTACATTAACAACAGCAAAAAGTTGGTATAAGGACATGCGACAGTGGATGCATCAGCACAATGTACCTACAAGGAGGCATAAAGTGGTGATGCCGAGTTTGTTCATACTCTGTGAGGGCAGCAAATCTAATCCTGGAGACCTTTTACTATGTGAGGGCAGCAAATCTAATCCTGGACATAGTGACATACTCTGTTGACTTGTCCACTAGACGCCATTTTCTATCCTTTTTTCAACCAATAATAGATCTGTTCTTTATCCAGTTTGTACTGCCTTTGCCCTTTATTTCCCTTTTCAACCAAGAGACCGGTTGGGTATCCAGTCTCTACTACTTCCCCCCTATTATTTCCTCTTTGAATCAAGTCCTAGATTCATGCTAGTACAACTTTACCCCCTTTCTTCGTTGTTTGAACCAATTCCTAGATTCGACTGCATAAAGTAGCTTTACCTCTAATAATACTAAAAATTTAGGTGGCTTTGGAAGAGCTGATGGAAGTAGAAAAAGATCCTGCAAACACGTGGGGAGCTAGGGCAGTAGAGCAAGGCCGCTTTTGAAGGAACTTATACCTGAGGGTCGTCGGGATGTGGCTAGGAGGCCGGCGGCAGGTCGGATCTGCCCATAATACGGCAGGGAGGAAGAAGGGTCGGAGGACCTCCGGAGCCGGCGCTTTGTCAGAGAGAATGGCACGGGCAGAGGATCGGGACCTGTTGGCAGCTGTGGGTTTCCTCCCTCGCCGTGATGATCGCGTGAACGATGCACCTAGTCCCCTACACACACCGGCCGAAGGGATCCGGCCGGATCTGTGACCAGCGGTGAGCAGAGAGAAAATGTCGCTACCGCTGTCATGTTTAGATCTGGAGAGGATGAGAGAATGAAGAGAGCAACCCTAGTAAAGCAAGCGCTCAGGCCCTTGCCTACATATATAGTGGAGTGATTATCTTTTTCTCTCCACAACAAGCGTTTCAATTTGTGTACGTGGCATTAAAGAAAAGAAACTGTCTATTTAACGTGACTAACTATACTACTCCTACTTACTAGTACTAGTATTGTTCACTTGTGCTCTCCGGCCCTCCATTCATTGAACAACCGCACGGGTGAATAAACATATAGTACTATTTATATAGAACGAACAAGCTCGAACTATTTTGGCTTTGAGATATCGATGGTACAGTTTGACCACATTGCATCAATGGACTCAGTACTTTGAAGTAACCAATATGTATAAACACATGCACGGTTTACATTACGAAGCGCTAGCTAGATCTTGAACTGTACTCCCTCCGTCCTTGAAAGAGTGTACTTCCAACTTTGTTGGAAAGTCATTTTTTTTATGTTTGACCGTATTTATACAATAATAGACCAACATTCATGTCATCAAATTAGTAGCATTAGATTCATGATAAAATATATTTTCGTTATATCCCTATTTGGTTTCACAAGCATTGACATATTTTGCACAAACTAGGTCAAACTTTGAGATAGTTTGACCCTCTAACAAAGTTGGAAGTACACTTTTTCAAGGACGGAGGGAGTATTTGTTTACATGTACCACCTTTTTCTTTTGGTTTTCTACTCCATGACGCAATTCATTGATACAAAATTATACTATGAGTAGTTAAAAGTTGAGGGCGGGGCTTTTCCCGGGCAGTACGCGCGGCAGTTTTCACGTAGCCTGTTTGACAAAGAGGCGAGGAGGGTGAGGGAGTAGCGGATTCAACTTACTGCTGGAAAGGTAGGGCTGTGCGATTTGACAGCGCCTTACTACTGGAAAGATGGGGTCTTGTGATATGACTACTCACTATAGTCATTAATTACTGGCGCTACGACCGGGGTGATGCCCCCCTTCCGTTCCCCACTCTAATCTGGTGCATGATACGTCGACCCGGATGCTGGCCCTCCCACATGTCGGCGAAGTAAGAAGGAGCAAAGAATCATACGGTATATATAGTGTATATACTAGTACTACTACTCACGTCCCAGTGAACCAGCAGGCGATTGGCCATAGAAAACAATGTGGTGATATGGCCATAAAAACAATGTGCTACAGTCCAGTCTCTAGCATGTACAGTGCTCCTCCTCTTCCTCCTCTCGGTTCATCGCCATCATACTTTCCCCATTCCTATGTTTTCAGTATCCTGCGAATCAAAGAGGCCCTTAGACTGGTTTAGGTCCGGTCGTTTTTTATAAATGTGTTATGTCCAAAATTTAATGAACGTGCTCCGGTTTCTATGAAAATAATCCGGTTTGCATGTAGTAATTCATTTATTTATTTATTCTTCTACGGGGGGTTTGCATGTAATTCATGAGGTCTGAAATGTAAAGTACGCCGGCATGGTTGCATATGCTCCGAGTCGTGCATGCACTACGACCCAGATGCTCTATGTCCCACATGTCGGCCAAAGGAAGCACGTGGAAATAGCCTAGGAGTACATATAGGAGGATAAATGCGTTAAAAAATATGTACTATGAAGCGTCGTTGCGGTTAGAAAAGGAGACCTATAGTGATGACAGGTATAGGTCGCACGCACCCAACTAGTGGTAGTACTCGTACTAGACGTACGACTACTTTTTCCCTCAAAAAAAAAGAGGTACGAGTACTCGGTACTCCTATTCTATCAACACGAGTCCCATTTGACAACAGCGTCCGTGCTACAGCTAGCTGTTCTCCCTCGTTTCTCTCTTCCAATTCTAACTCAGCCGACGCGCGGTGGGCGGGGTGGGGATTTGCC
The DNA here is from genome assembly GCA_011799875.1 of Thinopyrum elongatum. Lineage (NCBI taxonomy): Eukaryota > Viridiplantae > Streptophyta > Magnoliopsida > Poales > Poaceae > Thinopyrum > Thinopyrum elongatum. The sequence goes on from CM022301.1 coordinate 381,470,164, forward strand.
GAAAGTCATTTTGCTCAACTGCGTCCCCATCTGACAGTGAAAATGCTAAGACAACAAGCATTCCCTAGCTTGAGCGGCATGCCGGACAGACCGTGTGGGGGTGCGACGCGAACGACAAGGTTGAGATCCTCTGCAGTACTGTATGGTGTTGTAGTGCGGATGACATGTGGGGCCGGGTGCACACGGCAGTGGCCGTACTGCATGGTGCGCTACTGCAGAGGATCCTAACCCGGCACATGCATGTTGTACTTGTTCCACTTTCTCGTTTTGAACTCGTGACTTGTAGTAACGCTCAGTTTTGAATATACTCCCTCCGTCCGGTGAAGAGTGTATGTTTGGGTTTAAAATTTGTCCAGAAAAGAGTGTACTTCTATCTTCCCAATGCACTTTAAAGTATTTTCTCTCATCACACGGTAATCAAGACCAATAGCATTCTATACGTAGTCTTCTTAATTTCTACATGCACTTAGCTCATTGGGGGTTGGGTAATTCAAGAGGAGAGAGGTGGTGGCTTGCATCTTCCCAATGCATTTTTTACTCCACTCCATAATTTGTCCTAAATTTCTAGATGTACACTTTTTACCAGACGGAGGGAGTATAAGTTTGGTTGTCACGCCAATATATACAGTACTCCCTCCATGTAGGTTGGGTCGCTGAAGTCAAAATTAGACACAAACACGCTGGTGACGGACCAGTCTACCTTCGTCCTGGTTTATTGCTCCCCGTCGTTATCTGTGCCAAATTTTGACCATAAATTTTACTAACAAAAGGTTCATGCATGTCACCAAAATTATATCATTCAAAACTATGTTCAAATACAAATCAAACGATATAATTTTTGTTGACATGCACTAACATTTTGTCAGTTAAATCTTTGGTCAAAATTTAGAACAAATTACAAAAGGGACTAATAAACCAGGACCTAGGTAGTACACCAGGATGAACACAGTGATACTACATATAAAAATGCCATACACTAATAAAACATTAAGGCCACGAGGTGATGCAGTGTTGGTTACATGAGGCGAGAAGAAAGATGCATCCATCGACGACCTCCTCCTCCTCGACTCAGGGCGCCGGCCCACCGAACGGTGGCTAAGTAGCAGCGGCTTTCGTGGCTAGGTCAACGTGCTTCTCAACAATGGCGTCCAAAAATTCCAGTTGATGGAAGAAGGCCAACGTCTTTCTGTCCTCCCTGGCCTTGTAGTGGCCTATGTAGACGATTTCCTCGTAGACATGGATGTGTAGGTCGATGGCTCTACGCGGCGAGCGCGGCCTCGAGGTGCACATTCTTCGTCGCGACCTCCGGCAGCTGCAGGGCCACCAGGGCTTGAAAGAGATGGCGGTGAACTTGCGGATGGAGCGGACCATCATGTCGTCCGTGCGAGAGGCGAAGCCGATGTCGGCGAGGGCTACGACGCCGGCGGTAGCCAGCACCATCTGAAAACGCTATGTGGTGCGGGGCCGCAGGCCGGCATCTTGGATGATCGGGCACAGCCGACTGCCGCTCGCGTCCATCGCCTCCATAGGTGCTTGTGGCTTCTAGTCACTTGGTCTTGGATTGGAGTGAGCAGTGTTGCGCAGAGACTAGGAGTAGACGGATTGGAGTGGTGGGGCGCCTTTATATGATAGTCCAAACTGTGTTGCATTCACATCGTGCTGGCTCCATTCTGCTTCTCCAATTAATTCCCTCTGCATGCTAATTGAGGATGCATCATTGACCGTTCAACATCTCGGGAACCGCTACCCTCTCCCTCGGCATTCAAGCCATATCAATGTAAATGCGGGTCAAGAAGAGACTAGTCATTTACTACATTGTGCACCGCGACCATGTGGGGGTGCGACGCTAACGACACAGGCATGCTGTACTTGTTCCACTTTCTCGTTTTGAACTCGTGACTTGTAGTAACGCTCGGTTTTGAATATATAAGTTTGGTTGCCGCGCCAATATATACAGTACTCCCTCCATGTAGGTTGGGTCGCTGAAGTCAAAATTAGACACAAAACACGAAGGTGACGGACCAGTTTACCTCCGTCCTGGTTTATTGCTCCCTGTCGTAATCTGTGCCAAATATTGACCATAAATTTGACTAACAAAAGGTTCATGCATGTCACCAAAATTATATCATTGAAAACTATGTTCAAATACAAATCAAACGATATAATTTTTGTTGACATGCACTAACATTTTGTCAATTAAATCTTTGGTCAAAATTTAGCACAAATTACAAAAGGGACTAATAAGCCAGGACCTAGGTAGTACACCAGGATGAAGACAGTGATACTACATATAAAAATGCCATACACTAAGAAAACATTAAGGCCACGAGGCGACACAGTGCTGGTAACAGGAGGCAAGAAGAAAGATGCATCCGTCGACGACCTCCTCCTCCTCGACTCAGGGCGCCGGCCCACCGAACGGTGGCTAAGTAGCAGCGGCTTTCATGGCCAGGTCAACGTGCTTCTCAACAATGGCGTCCTAAGATTCCAGCCGGTGGAAGAAGGCCAACATCTTTCTATCCTCCCTGGCCTTGTAGTGGCCTATGTAGATGATTTCCTCGTAGAAGTGGATGTGTAGTTTGATGGTTTCTTGCATGGCGAGGCGCTGGGCGGCGAGCGCGGCCTCGAGGTGCACATTCTTCGTCGTGACCTACGGCAGCTATAGGGCCACCAGGGCTTGAAAGAGTTCATCACCATGGAGGCCGATGAGGGTGGTAGGCAATGAGGAGCCTGGGCGCGCGGGCTGGAGCAGTATGGCAAGGTCGTCCACGCGCTTCTTGATGGCGGTGAACTTGCGGATGGAGCGGACCATCATGTCGTCCATGCAAGAGGTGAAGCCGGCGTCGGTGAGGGCTACGACGCCGGCGGTCGCCAGCACCGTCTGGAAACGCTGCGCAGTGCGGGGTCGCAGGCCGGCGTCTTGGATGATCTGGCACAGCCGACTGCCGCTCGCATCCATCGCCTCCATAGGTGCTTGTGGCTTCTGGTCACTGGTCTTAGATTGGAGTGAGCAGTGTTGCGCAGAGACTAGGAGTACACTACTAGGGAAAAGCCTAGCAGTAGCGGGTATTTGGTGTATCAGTAGCGTGGGTACCCGCGCTACTGATACAGCGCTATAGATAACATGTAGTAGTAGCGCTGGTGGGCCCACGCTACTGCTATACATGGGTAGCAGTAGCGTGCTTTGGAGCAACGCGCTACTGCAAATAGCTGCAGCGCTTTTAATTAAGCCGCACTACTGGTAAGAGCGCGCTGTTGCTAACTTTATTCCCCTCGCTACTGCTAGTTTTATTAGTTTCTGTTTTTTTTCTGCATGTTTGTTTTGTATTTGAACATGCCTTATACAATAATCTTTAGCATATCATACACATACAAATGTAATCATAGCATATACATACAAATAGTATCATCAAATCATGTCATCATCATAATCATCATCCAACACAAAGTGGTCTCTCGCCATCATCTCGAAAATAGCGATACAAGTCTCGAATACTTGCAACTACATCGTCATCCATCTAAACAATGATATACGCGAGAAGAGCTATCACTGCAAACCTTGACTGTGCTTAGCAGACAAAAAGTCGAGGTACTGTTGTTCACCCTCATAATCCATCTCGTCTGCATCTTGGTCAGAAGGCCCGGTTTCTTCGTTGTTCGACACGTTTCCTATGATTAAGTCTCCTCGTTTAATTCTAAAACTATAATAAAATGAGAAATGACATAAAAAAAGGTTTATGGTTTGCCGGAATGCCGTTTCCCAGCAAATCTCGGCACTCGATATGCCTACTTTCTAGCACAAGTCATGCGAAAATTCACGGGAAATTTTAGCATGACCTTTGCTAAAAAGTGGACATATCAAGCACCTGGAATTCACTGGAACGGAAATGAATCAACATTCTGGAAAAAACATAGGCCACTCGGATCATTTACCCTGCACATAATCATCATTTTCCAAATATGACATGTCCAAAACATCACATGTCCAAATTCCAAATATGACATGTCCAAATCACATGTCCACATATCACATGTCCACTTCAAATTTGCATATAAAAGGAAGAAAAATATAGAACTTGAAGAAAAATGCAAGAAGTCATTTTTCTTTTAACTACAACTAAAACACCTAACCCTAAATTTCTGTCCTAATTTGAAACCTAGCTAAATTTATGTCCTAATTTGAAACCTAGGGTTCATACTAACTAGGGTTAATCCTAACTAGGGTTCAAATTGCACCTAGGGTTCATAATATAGCCAAATTAACCTACTAGTTTGATACCTAGCTAAATTCATAATTAAATTCATCACCACAAAAAAAATAACTACCTACTGCCCTAACTAAATAGGTAACCTAATTAACCTAGTGCCCTAACTAAAACCTAAGTAAATTAACCAAAGAACCCTAGCTAGAACTCTAATGGCAGAGAGAGAGGAGTGGTGGGGGGCTTACAGAGGGTGCAGGGTGAGGAGGCAGGCCCGACGACGGCCGAGGTTGGGAGGTGAGGAAGCAGAGGAGGGAGGCGTGGCGCGTTAGGGTCGGGGTCGGGGCCGGGCGACGGAGGCGTGCGGCCTCGTGGTCGAGGCCGGTGTCGGTGTCAAAACCGGCAGATCTCGGGGTAGGGGGTCCCAAGCTGTGGATTTAGGATCGATGGTAACAGGGACGATGAACACGGTGTTTTACCCAGGTTCGAGTCCTCTCTATGGAGGTAAAACCCTACGTCCTGCTCTTGTTTATATCAATGGAGTATTAAGTACAGAGTTGATCTACCTCGAGATCATACGTTGTGGTCTAAACCCTAGGGGTATGATGGATCAATATCGTAATGATCTATCGACTAGCCTGGCCTCGGCTTATATAATATACCAGAGGCCTAGGATAACAAGAGTCCTAGTCGAATACGTCGGTGGAGAGGAGTCCTTGTCTTGATCACCAAGTCTTGTGGAATCTTCCTCGTATATGTCATCGGCTGTCCGAACTGGCCCATTAGTGAACCACCACAGGGGTCCTCGGCCCGACCCACTAGTCAGGAGACGACGTGGTGAGTACCCCCTAGTCCAGGACACCGTTAGTAGCCCACTGAACCGGTCTTCAAGTTGGGGACGCTCCTCGGTTCTTCCAAACTTTTCTTCATCTTCGGTCGTCGGCCTTGAAAACTGGTTCAACAAATCTTTCCATCTTCGATCTTGAGGATTGCCGAACTAAATCTGAAGAGTTTACACGTTGGGCATCCGAGGAGCCCTTTAAGTCTTCGGCCTTTATCAATGTCATGTTATTTTTACGCCACACCTCGGGTTTAAAGTGTTTCCCGTGCGGCAGTGCCCTCTTGCATCCGAAATCCAATGCCAGATTTCATCCGAGGTATATCTTTTTGCAGCCGAGCACCAACGCCGGACTGCTTCCGAGCTCCAACGCCGGACTGTATCCGAGCTCCAATGTCGGACTGTATCCAAGCAACAACGCTGAACTGTATCCGAGGTGTCATAGATCACCTTGGTTCAAAAAAGTTGAAGGAGTTCAGCTGAGCTTAATGCTGGAAATGCCCTTTATGGAGGCAACTACTTGTATCCGAGCTTTATGCCGGACTGCATCAGAGGTGGTGCACTACTTCGGGACTGGGCTGCAATTTATTCTCTGCCGAGACATATAGCCAGTAGCCCTCAAGGTGTGTGTCGGCCAAAAATCCGAGATGCACCTGCAGGAAAACATAAAACCACTGATCCCAGTAGCCCCTGAGACTCAGGTCGATTCACAAAATCGCACTGAGGATCAACTCCTAGCTCTGCAGCATACTTAGGAATAGAAACGCGGTGTAATATATTAGAGAGAAATAGTGATCGGCAGATGGGCCCTTGAGAGAGGGTCTTGAGAAGTTGCCGTAATATATTAGCTTGATGCCGGATAGGTCCAGATGGTACCTACTGTTGTCCGAAGACGCGTTTTCCCATAGCTCGGTCAAGCCGAACACTTAGCACTTCGAATTTTCTTCATTGAATAGGCAATGCAGTAGCCCCCGAGCCACTGGTCGGGTGGCAACACCAGATCAGGGGATCGATGTGCCCCTTTAATATTTGTAAATGATAAGCGCGAAGCCCAGTAGCCCCCGAGCCTTAATGTGGGCACGGGGTGGCTGAATTAAGGATCGATATCCCTTTGACAGAAAATTTTGTTGTGTTTAACACGAACTTCTCGGAAAGAGAATAAAGATCTCTTAAAGGAGCTAGAGCTAACGAAAGCTGATCTCGCCAAGGTCGGCCTCAAGGGGCTTAATAGATAGGAAATCAATGCCAATAGGGAATTATGAGAGCGTTATGTCAGCTGCTCGGTTGTCTCAGTGAGATTGTGCCCTTGACTCTTTGAAAGATTGGCTACAATTATTTGACTTTTGCTCGCAATTTATGTGTAATGATTCTATGTACCGAAGTAGTTTACATCATTAAAGCTCGGATCCACATTGTACAAAACTTTGTTGACCGACCATCGGCTTCAACCTCCTCAGCCAGTAGCCGAGGAGTGTTTGTCCCACTTTATAAAGCCTTTATGAGCGCAAAGATTTATGGCAAACGAGGCAATCCGGCCATACGGTTTTATAAACAAAGGTATGCGGAGTGATATGCTATATTACTATGTAAGAAACATCTTCCAAACAAAATAGTTCCGCTATCGGTTCCTTTCTTTGGGTTCTCATGCTGACCATGATCATGAAACCTCATATCCGATCAATGTGGGAGGAAAATATTGAGGATTTAGTTAGGGGAGAGTTCCCGAACTCTGTGGTCCATGATGAACCAGAATTTTCGCTTCCATCGTTGCCGACCAATTATATCCTTTAAGATGGCTAGCTTTCGGCTTCACCCAGTCTGAGGTACTAATCCGGATGACCCGGTAGTAAAAATCACAGAGGTGCTCCATTTACCGCCTAGCCGAAAAATCGGGAACGTAGGAGTAAGCACAGGAGCCAGGCAACCCAGCTTGGCCAAAATCTTAAGTCAAATTGATGTATATTTATGGCTTTATTACGATAATTATGGAAGCCAAATTCTCCATTGAGACTGTTTATAACCTGAAAGTGGCCCATTGTCGGCTTCCACCCATTTGTAGATGCTACACAGGGTGTTTCCGTACTAACAATACAACCCTTAGCCGACGTCTCGGTGCCCGGAGGCGGTTGTGTTAGCGGAAACGAGTCAATCAGATATGCAGGCTTTATAACTTTCACTTAGTCATAGGAGTTGGAAGTTCGGGGCCAGTTACTAGCCCCCGGTTAGTGTTTGGCGTCAGCCGGGTTCAAACCAGTAACACTTCGGCCAATCTTATGAAAGGCCCATCGGGTAACCTCTATCGATCTATAGTTTGACATAGTCATTGGATCGCTGACCAGTTTGCGCTCATTGTGACAGTCAGTTTTTGGCTTTCTCCACTGAGGTACTTGACCAGTTAAATTGGAAGTACAATCGCAGTGGTTCTCCCTTTGCATACCAAGCCGAACAAAGCAGAACGTAGGAGGCAATCACAGGAGTCGGGCAACCCAACTATTGACCAAAGACACAATTCGAAACTGATGCATATAAAGCAATATCCGAGAACGTTTTGCCGAGGACACCTCGGAGTACCTTGGCTTTTGGTGGGTTCGGCTCTCGTCGCAGCCCCCTATTGATATTGCCGAATCTGTAAAGGTGTCCGGCGTTGCACTACGAGACTTATGCTAGAAACACACAAATAGGTTAAAAGTGCCATAGGCTTGGGAAACCAAAAAACTTCGGTAAAAACTTTACGCCCGAACTAAATCAAGTTTTTGGTGCCAATCGGAAAATTGGTCTTAAAATTAGTTTGTGCTTCTGTCGTGCTTTAACATGATACATCCGATCTCCAGACTTCAAGCGGGTTAGCCTTCGGCTTCAACCTCCTATCCCGAAGGTGGAGTGTTTCTCAGGCCAGTTTAGAGAACTAAACGCGAGCGGCTTTAGAGAGAAAACAGGCTATCCGGCTATTGACCACACACTCGAGTCGAGAAAGGAGTAGTAAAAAAAGACTTTGCAATGACTAAGAAGAAAGAAAAAATATTTATTATAGAACGGCTCATATAAATTTTAAGAGACCCGAGTTAACATGGGTAAAGGGAGTTTGTTTTGACAAACAACGTATGTGAGCACGGTCGAGCCGAACACAAATTAAAAATTTAAAAACTTTGAGCATGAAAGCGACTTAGCTGGTTAATGTATTCGGCGTTGATGATGTGGGCCGAGCTTGCAGCGGGTCGAGGTCCCAGCTCCCATGCCGGTTCCGAGGTGCTCGAGCGAAGAGCTCGGCCAGATGAAGTGGCGATGCCGCACGGTCGATGCGGCGAGGCAAAGCCCCTAGTCCAGCTGAGGTGACGAAGCTGGTCGGCTGGTGACGCCGAAGTCCCCGGTCCAGCTAACGTGACAAGGCTGGTCGGCTAGTGTCGCCAAAGTCCCCGGAGTATGTTGATGAAGAGACGACGAAGCCCCCGGTCTAGCCGAGGTGTTGGAGCAGAGGACGCAAACAAATCTTATGTCGATTTACCTATGCACATAATAACAAATAATGATATAGTTTAAAAAAAATTCTTCTACTTAATTAATTTAAGTGAAGTAAATAATTGAAATAAGATAGCCTGAATGCCGAGGCCAGTCCGGTAGAGTGGTCATCGTCTGGATCCGATGTAGTATATCGTTTAGCAGGGCGAGATTAGCCGGATTGGTATCCGAGATTTCTTCAGAGCCGTCCTCCGGTATGATGGTGTGAGGGGCGAGTCCGGCCAGGGTTGACTCCTGGTGTTCGGACACCGAAGTCGCGTCTAGGCTTGGAGCTAGATCTGGGATAAGAGAGGCGAGGCCAGTCGGAATTGACTCCCGATCTTCGGACGCAGAGGTTGCATCCAGGCTTGAAGCCGGATGCGAGATAAGAGCCGACCCCGGGATCGGGTCGGAAAGAGATCCCTAAGTCGAAGCTTTAGGGTTGTTCAAGTTAAGGTTTCATGATGCCGAACTCTTGTTTGGCTTGCTGAGGTTATGATCCGACGAGGTGTCGTCGGCTTGATGGAGCGACGGCGCAGTCGATGCTAGCACAGGTCGGCAGCCGTGGAGTAACATGGTCGGGCCGGTTTGACATCGGCACGATAGTGAAAATTGCCTCGGAAAAGACTAAAAATTTGTAGGCACGTGTTTGAGAACAACACACAATACCCTAGAAAAAGTTTCCTTCAAAAAGGATGTTCAATATCCCGTTCATGAAGAAAGATGAATTCGGGTCGGATTCATTTTCGCATAGAAAACAGATCCGAAAATTGGTGCGGTCATTGGAGGTTTCCCGGAGTTTGAACGATCGGATAGAGCTGAAATTTTGTGGGGTGGTAGATATAGGAATTACGCAGCCGATCAACGGTTGGATCTTCCAAAGGACGTCTAAGCTAGACACTGAACTCTACGCACTAAACTCGTCCAGATTCACACCCAGATTTGATAGGGTTCCGGTATATCGTAGATCGTCGGAGATTCCTTCATCGGAACGTGACGAAATTTTACAGGGTTGTTATATACACAATTCTGCACTATTCCACCAAAGTAATCATCAAATCAACACTCGAGGAATCGGCGACAGCGAATACAAATCCGCTGTATAGAAAAATAGCATGGTCGCCCGAGGACAATGTTGAAGTTGAGCCCCCGAGCTATATGGATGATTCCTCCACGATCTTGATAGAGATCGGAGTTGATTTTGATGAAGGCCCTTGTCCGATCATGACGATCTGAGGCGGAGCGCAGTCCTCGGTCGAGCCAAGGTGACCAGTCGAGCCGGCGACGAATATGCCGACGTCGCAGTTGTTCTTGCAGGCGAGCCATTGATCCATTACAGATCACACAGCGGAACTCTCAATGAAAGCACCATTGTCGGTGCCAAAACTGGCAGATCTCGGGGTAGGGGGTCCCAAGCTATGGATTTAGGATCGATGGTAACAGGGACGATGAACACACTGTTTTACCCAGGTTCGGGACCTCTCTATGGAGGTAAAACCCTACATCCTGCTCTTGTTTATATCAATGGAGTATTAAGTACAGAGTTGATCTACCTCGAGATCATACGTTGTGGTCTAAACCCTAGGGGTATGATGGATCAATATCGTAATGATCTATCGACTAGCCTGGCCTCGGCTTATATAATATACCAGAGGCCTAGGATAACAAGAGTCCTAGTCGAATACGTCGGTGGAGAGGAGTCCTTGTCTTGATCACCAAGTCTTGTGGAATCTTCATCGTATATGTCATCGGCTGTCCGAACTGGCCCATTAGTGAACCGCCACGGGGGTCCTCGGCCCGACCGACTGGTCAGGAGACGACGTGGTGAGTACCCCCTAGTCCTGGATACCGTCAGCCGGGGCAGAGGAAGGAGGCGCACGGCGTTGGGGTCGGTGCTCGGGCTCCGGCGAGGGCGAGGGAGGCATGCGACGTCGGGGTCGGCGCTTGGGCTCCAGCGAGGATGAGGGCAGGGGCGACGAGGGGGAGAAGAGAGTGGGGGAATTGGGGGAGGAAGGAGAGGAGGGAAGCCCACGCGGGGGGTTATGTGAAAATAGCAGTAGCGCTTTCCTTGAAAACGCACTATAGCTAACTTACCTATAGTGCATTTTCAAGAAAAGCGCTGCTGCTATATGAAGTAGCTATAGCGCGTTTCTGGAACAGCGCTACTGCTACATAATGTAGCTATTGCGCTGTTACTCAACCAGCGCTCCTGCTATTGTTTTCATTTTTTCTTTTCCTGTTTGTTTCTTCTATTTTCTTTTCCTTTAATTCCTTTTCCTTCTTTTCTTCTTTTTCTTTTCTTTTCCTTTTTTCTTCTTTTTCTTCTTTTCTTTTCCTTTTCTTTTCTTCTTTTCCTTTTCTTTTCTTTAAGGTAATCTTTTCTTCTTTTCCTTTTCTTTACTTCTTTTCCATTTCTTTTCTTTTCCCTTTTTTCCGGAGAGCCGGAACGAAGGGAAGGTGATACAATGTATATAACTAAGGTGATATATATTGCATCATTTGACCCATAACGGTTAAGTGTGCTATACAAAATAGGAACATATATATTACATCATTTAACCCATAACGGTTAAGTGTGCATACAAAATAGGAACATATATATTACATTATTTGACCGATAACGGTTTCTCAGCGTCGACGTTTTCTTTTTTGAGTGAGCTTCTTTCCCTTCTTGTTCGTTGACGAATAATTGAGCACCTCATTGTGACTTTTCCTTTTCCATGGAGTACGATCTTTCTTAGGTAATGTAGTATTGATTCTTCTTTTGACGTATACTTCATCGTCATCGTCATCTTCCCTCATCGGGTTTCCGTACTGGTCGTAGTCTTCCTTGTTGGCGACTCCATCCATTCCAATGATGTTCCTTTTGCCTCTCCTCACGACAACACGGTTGGGATTGCTCTGGTCGGTTATGAAGAAGCATTGTGTCATGTGCTTAGTGTGTACCCATGGCTCGTTTTTTTCGATGGCGTTCACGGTAGCGCTCTTGGCGTCGGGTATAGTCATGGTAGTGAAATACCGGTTTTCTCTTTCAACATTCTTAGCCCATCTGACTCGGCACATCGTTGCGTTGTGCAGTCCAGAGTAGTCAAGCTCCCATATCTCCTCGACCCTTCCGTAAAATCTCTTAGTTGCACCGTTGTCGCTGCCGGTCATGCATTCCATCGTCACCCTTGAGTTCTGATCATCACTGTCCATATCTTTGGCCTCCGTGTAGAATGTGTATCCATTGATATCGTATGCCTGATAGGAGACGAGGTTGGGCGAGGCCATGTGCTAAGGCGTATATGAGCAATCCGTCCTTAGAGCCCTCTTCTGGGGGATTAGCAAGAATATGCTCTTTGAACCAATGCAGGAAAGTGGAGTTGTGCTCTCAAGTAACTTCGACGTCCGTCGTGCATACCCCCCCCCCCCCCCCCCCCCCCGCCCGGTCATGATACTTCTTTGCGATAGTTTCTTTGTGCAGTGCCACGAAAGGATCTACCTAGTCTAGGTGTTGTAGCACTACCAAGTTTGATCTATCAAAGTCGTTGCGTCGATCTGAGTAGGCCACATGCAGTTCCCTACAACCGTTGGAGTGACCTTCTCCTTCGAGCCTCCCAACGTGCTTCTTAATGGGCAAACCAACACCAGGTGGCCGGTCTGCGCCATATAGAAAATTCTCACAAAAAGAGATGCACTCTTGTGTCAGATAGCCCTGGACGATGCTTCCATCCGGACGGGACATGTTACGAACGAATCCTTTGATGATCCCATTCATCCTCTCAAACGGCATCATGTTGTGCAGGAATGACGGCCCCAGGTCTATTATGTCGTCCACAATATGGACACACAGAAGCACCATGACGTTAAAGAACGCTGGAGGGAAGTACATCTCGAGCTCATTTAGTATCACAACGATCTCTTCCTGTAGCCTTCAGAGCTGCTTCACACTGATCGACTTTCGAGAGATGACGTCGAAAAAGTTGCAGAGACCAATAAGCGTGTCACGGACGTGCTTGTCCATTATCCCTCTAAGGGCAACAGGTAGTATCTGTGTCATCATCACATGATAGTCATGGGACTTCATTCCGCTGAACCTTTTCTTCTTCGTGTCTAGAAATCTGCTTATCTTCCCACAGTAACTGGAACTAACTTTGATTCCGGTAAGGCACTTGAAGAATTGATCGATCTCAGCCGGACTTAAGGTGAAGCAAGAAGGGGGGCAATGATCCTCTTCCTTTACTTTTTTGCCCTTCTTCCCCCGTGCCTCTGTCTCCGTCTCTGTCTCCTCTAACTTTTTACAGGGCGGCATGTGCAGATCTACCCTGATTTTCAAATCTTGCAAGTCTTTTCTTGCCTTTGGCCCATCCTTGGTCTTATCCGGCATGTTCATCAGTGTCGCAAGCAAGCTGTCAAGGACATTCTTACAGATATGCATTTGATCAAGGCAATGAGGCGTGTCTAGTTTGTGCCGCTCCGCTCCGCTTACGTGGAGGTCCTCGATGCTCAGCCTCACTATTGAATAGATCTCCACAGTTTCTCCACAGGTCGTCCTTCTCGAGCCATCTTCGATGCCCCATGTACACAATTTTCCCAGACCCGCCATCTTTCCTTGACGTTAGCTGCTGAGACGTCGTATCATCCATGCACCGCGTGCATCCACAATATCCATGGCACACCTGGCCTGCGACATATCCGTAACCGAGATAGTCATGCACCGTCGTGATCAGCGCGGCTCTCATATAGAAATACTCGCCTTTGCTGGCGTCCCATGTCTTGGACAATGTTTTCCATAACGTGTCTAACTCCTCTTGAAGTAGCCCCAGATACATATTAATATTATTTCCCGGTTGTTTTGGCCCTTGAATCAGCATGCTCATGTGTATGTACTTCGACTTCATGCACACCCAGGGGGGATGTTGTACATCCATACAAACACGGGCCATGTGCTATGGTTGGTGTTCTGGTTGCCAAACAGATTCATGCCATCGGTACACGCGCCGAGCACGATGTTCCTTGCATCACATGCGAAATACCGATATTCGATGTTGAACGTTGTCCACTGGCTTCCATCCATGAGGTGTCTCAGCTTCGGATCATCTCCATCATCAGGCTTTGTCCTCTCTGCATGCCAACGCATGAGCTTTGCTTCCTTGGGATCTACAAAATAACATTGCAGACGGGGAGTGATCGGTAAGTACCATACAACTTTCTGGGGAGATTTCTTCCCAGCCTTCTTGTATCGAGAAGCATTGCACACCAGACAGCTGGTTTTTTCCGCATGCTCCTTCCGATAAATTATGCAATCATTGATGCATGCATGGTATCTAACGTGCGGAAGATCAAGAGGGCACACGATCTTCTTGGCCTCATCCACACTAGTAGGACATAGATTCCCCGCGGGAAGAACATCCTTTAGGTACTTGAGAAGCTCATCGTGGCTAGTGTCGGTCCATTTGTTTTTAGCCTTCGTCTTCAGGAGTTCGAGCGTGAAACTCAAGTGGGTCACCTCGGGATTGCAACCATGATACAATGGAGTGTTCGAGTCTACCACCAGTTGCTGCAGCTTGTCCTCCTCCCTAGAAGCAGATCTATCAGTAGTGGTCTCCTTGCGAAGCAGTGCTTGAACATGAGGGTCCCGCACGATTGAACTTAGTACCGACGAAGTCTGCGGCGTGGAGTCCATGTTTTCTCCGTCGCCATGTCTGGCCCCTTCTCCGCCGCCATGTCCGGCCCCTTCTCCGCCGCCATGTCCGGCCTCTTTCCCACCGCCATGTCCAGCCCCTTCTCCGCCGCCATTATTGATCATCTCTTCGTCTTGCCCCGTGTCGTCATTGCCTGCCCCGTCGGCGTCCTCAACATCATCATCCTCCTCTTCAATTATCCACCGAGTATAGCCATCCATGAAACCAGTCATGAGCAGGTGCACCATCACACGACCATCGTCAAAGGGGTCGAGCCAAACTCGTCCTTTGCATCTTCGACACGGACATAAAATCTCTGTCAGTGTATTTTCTTTCATGTCCTGCACCGCCGACCGCAACTACCTATCCACCATCGTTCCACTGACCATCATGAACGCCTGCACGGTAATAATAAACAGATTGATTATAAAAATGATTGCATGCATCAAAGTCATACAAAAATTCGGCATGACCTTCCCTAAAAATAGGACATATAGAGTTTGCCCGGAATTCGCCGAAACGGAAATAAATCGACATTTCGGCAAAACATAGGCAACTCACAAGCACAATTCAGCGGCAACTCATGGCACACACACAATTTCCATCATATCGCCTGATTATGTCATATCGCACACATACACATATTTCCATTCTTGCAAAAGCATAAATTTTTAATCACCTATCTCGAGATCGAGCACGGTGATGATGATGTCGATAGGTGTCGCCACACACACCTATGGAATGATCAAAAGTGGACAAAGCTCTTCTTGACAAGGCTAGATCTAGTTAGGGAGGTACATAGGTCACTTCACTAAATGCTAGATCTACCTAGCTAGCTAGTTTGGCAGGAGACAAGTTCAACTAGTGGAGGGGGAAGGAAAAAGAGAAAGGAGATGCATTAATGGAGGTGGTGTAGTTAGCTAGGTGTAATAAAGAGAGAGAAATATAGGTAGAAGAAGGAGAGTAATGGGGGGGAGAAGTAGCGAGGAAGAAGCAAAGCGAGGGAGAGAGGAGGTGGGAGCTAGGGGAAAGTGAAGGAAGAGAGGATGGGGGAGGGGAAGGGGGAGGAAAAAGGTGGTATGCCTGCGGTTTAGCAGTAATGCTGGGCGTAAAACGCGCTGCTGCTAATAAGATAGAAGTAGCGCACTTCTGGCAAAGGCGCTACTGCTAAGAGGGGCCCGCCATGTAGCTAGGTTCAAAATTAGCAATAGCGACCTGCAAAAAAAGCGCGCTACTACTATTAAATTAGCAGTAGCGCGGTTAACGTGGGCGCGCTACTGCTAAACCTAGCGTGGCGGGAATGGGCAGTCAATTTTAGTAGTAGCGTGGTTCTACCGAGCCACGCTACTGCTAAGTTGGTAGCAGTAGCCCTTGTTTATGGCCCGCGCTACTGCTAATTAGCAGTAGCACCCCTTCTTGTCCAGCGCTACTGGTAACCTTCTGTGTATAAGGTTTTTCCCTAGTAGTGGTAGATGGATTGGAGTGGTGGGGCGCCTTTATATGAGAGTCCAAACTATGTTGCATTCACATCGTGCTGGCTCCATTCTGCTTCTCCAATTAATTCCCTCTGCATGCTAATTGAGGATGCATCATTGACCGTTCAATGTCTCGGGAACCGCTACCCCCTCCCTCCTTGGCATTCAAGCCGTATCAATGTAAATGCGGGTCAAGAAGAGACTAGTCATTTACTACATTGTGCACCAAGACCGTGTGGGGATGCGACGCGAAGGGCACAGGCATGCTGTACTTGTTCCACTTTCTCGTTTTGAACTCGTGACTTGTAGTAATGCTCAATTTTGAATATATAAGTTTGATTGTCACGCCAATATATACAGTACTCCCTCCATGTAGGTTTGGTCGCTGAAGTCAAAATTAGACACAAAACACGATGGTGACGGACCAGTCTACCTCTGTCCTGGTTTATTGCTCCCCGTCATAATCTGTGCCAAATTTTGACCATAAATTTGACTAACAAAAGGTTCAGGCATGTCACCAAAATTATATCATTGAAAACTATGTTCAAATACAAATCAAACAATATAATTTTTGTTGACATGCACTAACATTTTGTCAGTTAAATATTTGGTCAAAATTTAGCACAAATTACAAAAGGGACTAATAAACCAGGACCTAGGTAGTACACCAGGACGAAGACAGTGATACTACATATAATTAACGCCAAATAAGAGCAAGGGATCACACATGTCATTTACTACTGGAATAAAAATTGCATACACTAATAAAACATTAAGTCCACGAGGCGATGCAGTGCTGGTTACAGGAGGCAAGAAGAAATATGCATCCATCGACGACGTCCACCTCCTCGACTCAGGGCATCGGCCCACCGAACAGCGGCTAAGTAGAAGTGGCTTTCGTGGCCAGGTCAACGTGCTTCTGAACAATGGCGTCCAAAGGTTCCAGCCACTGGAAGAAGGCCAACGTCTTTCTGTCCTTGCTGGCCTTGTAGTGGCCTAAGTTGACGATTTCCTCGTAGACGTGGATGTGCAAGTCGACGGTTTCTTGCATGGCGAGGCGCTGCGCGCGAGCGCGGCCTCGAGGTGCACATTCTTCGTCGCGACCTCCTGCAGCTGTAGGGCTACTAGTGCTTCAAAGAGTTCGTCATCTTGGAGGCCGATGAGGGTGGCAGGCAACAAGGAGCCTGGGCGCGCGGGCTGGAGCAGTACGGCAATGTCGTCCGCGTTCTTATTGATGGCGGTGAACTTGCGGATGGAGCCGACAATCATCTCGTACATGTGAGAGGCGAAGCCGACGTCGATGAGGGCTATGACGCTAGTGGTCGCCAGGACCATCTGGAAACACTGCGCGGTACGGGGCCGCAGGCCGGCATCTTGGACGATCTGGCACGGCTGACTGCCGCTTGCGTCCATCGACGCCATGGGTGCTTGTGGCTTCTCGTCACTTGGTCTTGGTATTGGATTGGAGTGGGCAGTGTTGTGCAGAAACTAGGAGTAGATGGATTGGACTGGTGGGGCGCCTTTATATGAGAGTCCAAACTACGTTGCATTCACATCGTGCTGGCTCCATTCTGCTTCTCCAATTACTTACTGTACCTCTGCATGCTAATTGAATGCGGAGGCATCATTGACCATTCAACGTTTCGGGAACCGCTACCCTCTCCCTCGTTGGCATTCAAGCCGTACCAACGTAAATGCGTGTCAAAAAGAGACTAGTCAGTAGTAGTAGTAGTATACTCAATATTGTGCACCACGACCAAGGCGGAAAGGAAAATGAGAGAACTTAATACGTATTTATTTATGGTGTAGATTCACTCATTTTGCTCCGTATGTACTCATTTACGGTGTAGTCACTTGTTGAAATCTCTAGGAAGACAAATATTTAGGAACGGAGGGAGTAGTCCCTCCTTTCCAATTTACAGGGCTATACTATTAGGTAGTAACATGACACATCCCAAGACAAATTTGCTTATGTGGCATGGAGTTAATGAGAGGAGAGATGCTTGTGGTAACATAATAAGACCTCCTCCAATGCACTAGTGCTAAGATGAGGTGCTAAGCATATTAAAGAGCTAAGCAACTAAAGTCCCCAATGCAAAGGTGCTTAACTTGTTGTAGCTAAGCATCCTTCATTTAATGATTTAGCAACTAAAGTTATCCATGCATTGGTGGGCTTCTTTCATTTAAGTGTTTTGTCTAGGTTCCCGCGCTTAGCATTGTTTCTTCCTGGGGTCACCACACCCATCTCTCTCCTCTTAATTACTTTGCCACATCATCTTTTTTGCCTACATTGCAGGCTTAGCACCTGTACAAGGTGGAACATTGGGAGGGGCCTAATATGTTCCTGTAACATAACACACCCCGAGGTAAAATGAGTCTATGTCTCAATTAATGAAGGCTTGTATGTTACCATCCATACGTTACTACCCATTATAAAGGTAGTAACATGGATTAGTAACAAAAGCATGTTACTAGTCTAAGTTACTCCCCACTATGACCAGCCTAAGAGCAAGTACAATAATGGGCTTATAGCCTGCTTACATGGCAATTTTGTCTAGTTGGAGGAGAGAGACATAAAAAAGAAAGGGGAGTGGGCTCTCATGCAAGAGCCTGGCTATATGCGTGCTCCAAGGCAGATGCAATAAATGTGAGGAAAGAGATAGAGAGAAGATGCGTGCTCCAACTGACCGCTGCATGCCGTGCTAGGTACTACGTCCCACGTCTCTCATTGGTTGATTCCTATTCATGTCTAGAAACAAGAAATGTGGTCGGGTTTGTTTTGGGATTATTTGATTTTCGTAAGATGACTATTACTAGCAATCGCCACAATAACCGTAAGATCTGCATCCAACGGTGGCATCTATTGGATGCAAACAGCAGTAGAAAAGAATTGCCACAAAACTGTCGCACCATGCCCCACCCCTACACAACTGCCATGTTTGGGGTGCGCTTGGCTATTCGCCTCTTCGAGAAGTCGAACAATGATGTTACTACTTCTACAGTATCGAATCAACTGCTGCATGTCCTGTCCACCGCGTGGGCGAGGGAGAGCTTGTTGTAGGAGTAGTAAAAGTAAAAGCCTCTCCTCATCTATGAGCCACCGCGCGCATGGGCGAGGGAGAGCTTGTTGTAGGAGTAGTAAAAGCAAAAGCCTCTCCTCATCTGCGAGCCACCGCGCGCATGGGCGAGGGAGAGGGCGTACTACTAGTAATCAAGCTTCTCCTTATTGTACGAGTTGACGTGACACATCATAGCACGGGCCCCACATGCTTGCCTCCAAACTTGGCTAAAAGACACATATTGTACAATATTTGCTGCAACCTCTAACATTTACCCCACCACAAATTAAAATATATATTCCTCTCTTGACCAGATCAGCGTGCAAACTACAAGAAACAAGATGACAGGTAGGGCCAGAAGATTATTTTAATCAAAAAATGCTTCGAGACGGCCTCATAGCATGGAGCCTACTTCACCGATTTTAAGCTTGGTACACGCTATCCTAGACTATGTTACTATACTACCTCCCCTACACATGAAACTGCCACATGAGCGATCGGGTTGCGCTTGGCTCTTCGCCTCTTCGGGAAGTCAAACAATGATGGTACTACTACAGTGGAGTACTAGTATGCTTCTGGCCATCTGAGACCGAATGAACTGCTGCATGTCCACCGCGTGCGGGAGGGAGAGCGTGTAGCGAAAGCTTCTCTAGTCCTGCGAGCCACCACGCTCATGGGCGAGGGAGAGGGCGTTGTAATCAAACTTCTCCTTGGTGTACGACTTGACACGACACATCAAAGCAGTGCACTCGATATATTTCAATAATTTATGTTTACCGATGCATTAATTACAACGCATGCATGCATGCATGCCGTGACTTTCCTTTTGATACTTGCATGTGTTGATTTAATGCACCTTGAAGTAGTATGAATATGTGATGGTAAAACTTTCTAATGCCCCGGCCCTAAAGCGAGAGATGGTGGTGCACGAGGAGGGTGAGATCATGCCGACGGAATAGGACCCAATGATGGAGCTCTCTATGATCTCTATGGACCTCACCTTGCTCCACTGCCCCTTGTGCCTCTGCCCCTTGAAGCCTCCAGTGTATGAGGTTTGAATACACCTTGTCCATTCGGATGATCGAGCAAGGTGCAGGTTTCTTCATTGATGTGTTGTTCGATTGATTTGTGCAGTGCAAGGGAGGGCACCTGGCCTCCGCGGACTGCCGCGGCGAGCGCCCCGGGAACCAGCGGCAGTGCCAGAAGTGCGAGCGCGGCGGCGGCTTCGACGTGCGGGACACGGTGATGGACGTTGTCCTCTCCTCGGTGAGGGTGGAGTGCCCGCACAAAGGCTGTGAGCTCTACGTCACTTACCACAAGCTCGCCGATCACCAGAGCGTGTGTCCGCTCACGCCCTGCAAATGCCCCGTGCCCGCCTGCGGCTACAAAGGCCCGCCGCCGGCGCTCCCCTAACACATCAGCATCGTGCATCCCATGCCCGTGCACAGGATCCAGTACGGCAAGGTGCTCCAGCTGCAAGTGCCAGTGTCGGAGCCGTGGCTCTTGCTGTTCGTGGAGGAGGACGGCCACGTGTTTTTCTTGGTCGGCGGCATACTCAACGTCGGCGCGCCTATCGCCGTGTCGGTCGTCTGTATCAGAGCGGGGGCGTCCCCACCGCCGCACTACGCGGCCAAGCTGTGGGCGAACAGCCCGCCCGGGGAGGCCAAAGGCAGGACCGACACCATCAAGGTGGAAATCGAGGTGACAAGCAGCAAAGATCCCAGCGCCGTCGCCGTGGAGGAGCTGACCTTCTTCACAGTTCCGGCCAAGCTGCTGGCCGGGGCTGGGTTGTCGAGGACGGTGTCCCTCCACATTCAGATTGACAAGCTCACCTCCTAAATGATTCTACAGTGCCTTCTATTTATCTTAGTAATATGCTAATATAGGGGTTAGCTCTGTCTACTTTAGCTTAAGAGATGGTGGATTTTGGTGGCGATGCAGCAATTACTTCGACATCAGATCAGCAGTTAAAGTAATTTTCAACAGTGGAACGGATATTTTGTGTCTGTTGGATATAAAGATCCTTTGGGTAAGAAGTATAAGCTGCTTATATGCTTGTTTGTTGAGGAAGTGTTGCATACTTCTGCGAGTTGACGCGACACATCAAAGTAGTACTACTACTAGTAGTACTCACCCGACTGCACACCAGGCAGACGAAGCTCGTGTCGTGTTGGTGCCGTGTGCGGCCCGCACATTAAACAAAACAATTCGCCTCAAGCTTAGCCTCCACGTTTTAAACTTCTCAATCTAAAGGCCAAGGAGCAACGGGAACCTATGATAGAGCCAATTGGATGGTTGAGAACACTACAATTCGTAGATACAGATGCATGTGTGAGAGAAATGAATGCGTGCGTGCACCTCTTCTCTTCATGTATAACATACTAAACTCGGAGTACAAGTGTATGTGGGTGGCATCGACCTAGGGAGCTAGAGATGGTGCATGCGAGAAGTCCTGAGAGAGTATAGGTGTGTGCGTGGGAAAGAGGGAGAGAGATGATATGTGTCGATGTAATGCGTGTGAAAAAAATACTAGTCTATAGCTTGCCACGAGGCTATTCCTGGCGAACGCCCTATAACCGTAAGATATGTATCCGACGGTGCCAATTATTGCACGTAGATAGCAGTAGAAAAAGAAGTACTGTGGCATATTACAAAACTGCTACATCAGGGCCGAGAACGCGTGCCCACGTTACGCCATCCGGGAATAGTGTCGCACTTCGAAACTAGAACCGTCAAAAAAGTTTGAGCTTGCGTCTCGTCACATTCCAAATTACTACCACGCTATATTTAATTGCAAACCTGTTCACACCGATCAAAACCTAAACGGTTTCCCACTTAGGAGCGTATTAGTACTCAGTTATAAATACTCTACTCCAAGATGACTGCACATTCCAACTCAACTCCTCATCCACAAAAACAAACAAGTCTTTCATCGTTGTTCCCTTGCGTCTGCCCTGACCCGCATGAGTTCTGGGTCGAGAGATTACGACCAGGGGGAGGCGAGCATGGAAGCGGAATCACGAGAGATGTCCTGCCTCGCCACTGTAGCAGCCGACATGTCCCGCCGCGCCGCCGTAGCAGCACAGAGGTCCCACCGCGCCGCCGAAGCAGCACAGAGGTCCCGCCGCGCCGTCGATGCAGCAGACTAGTCCGGCCGCGCCAGAAGCAGCAGAGATGTCCCACCACGCCTCAAATGCAGCAGCGAGGTCCTCCCGTGCCGCGGCATCCTAGGAAAATGTCTCGCGGGCAGGTGAGGACTCTCACAGGTGCATGCGCGCTATGCTCGATGGCCTGATGGGTCGGATCTTTGGCTGGATGAAGCTGTTGGATGGGATGAATGCCTCGTTTGAAAATGCTACCGCCGTCATCTGGGGACTAGGGGAGGACCAGGCGAAGCTCCGCACCGAGCGCGACCTGCTAATGGCGAAGATCACCAGAAGGGTGAAGCAGGCGGAGGAGACCGCTGCCTTATTGAAGAGGACGGGCGTCATCGTCAAGAAACTTATGGACGAGAATGCCATGCTCCGCATCGAGCGCGAAAGGCTGGTGGAGGAATCCGTGGATGCTGCCAAGCAGCATATTAAGGACATGAAACTGATGAAAGAGATCATCGCCGCTCGCTGTGGGAACTAGTCCCCGCGACCTGCGGCGCATCAAGAAAGTAGAGATCGGCGAGCCAGGTCATTGTACGTGTCTTCCTTCTTCTTTTGCCCTTGTGTATTTCGGGCGTAGCCGCATCTGGCTTTTTTAATTATCTTCCTAAATATGTAAGACAATTATTTTCCACTGTCATCGTCCTTATATATTCATGAGTCTTGCTATAAGTCGCAGTAGATGCTATATAGGTCCGTCGGATCTTACATCAAAATCCATGCAAAATTTTCTTTTCAGATTTTCTTTTTTCTCTCTTAAATCTCAGTCGAGTGAGACATAGCCACGCCATTAAACAGGGGCTCGGGCGCCATTAATGGAGACATTGGGAGAGAGGTGGGCGGCAGATGGAGGTCAAAGGGCTCTCCTCTTGATAAGCATGCGCAGGGGGTCTGATCGCATGCCTCCCATACTCAAATAGTTACCCCGCAAGACGCCTCCTAGCCAATAAAAAAGGGGACGCGTGGCGGCACATAAATGGTAAGTAGAACGCCCACGGTTTCAATAATACATGTGTTTCCGATGGTAATGTGACAACACTTGTTCCAAAATGACTTTGTTGATTGTTAATGTGTGCGCCTTCGCAAATCGGACAATAAAATTACCACAGCATGTTGGTGCCATGTTATGACACCAAGCCAAGTTTCATGATTTTCATGCGTGTTTTGGATTTACAGGAATTAAAAAACCAAGTTTCTCAATATTTCCAGACGAGCCACGACGCCCAGATGTTTGAATTTCATTCCCATTTCTTGCATGGGACCTAGAAATTTACCCGAGGACACACATGTGATTTTTCAACCAACTTTGGTGCACTGGAGCATGTGCTTGTAGTTCAAATTTGCATTATGCACATTAAATGACCAGAAACTCAATTAATGTATAAAAAGGCTAAACGAACCTGAAATAATTCCAAAATTTAACACACCACTCATATAGTTCTATGTTGCCTCTGTAAAGAAAATCAAGGGGGGGCAGCGTATATCGTTTCGCACACAAAGGTGACACGTTCCCTCTCAGAACCATGAGCCTTCTTGAGAGAAGCTCCGGTTTGCAAGAAGCTTATACCACAACTAGTTCCAATTCGGCCAAAAAATTTACCACAGCATGTTAGTGCCATGACATGACACCATGCCAAGTTTCATGATTTTCAGGCGTGTTTTGGATTTACAAGAATTTAAAAACCAAGTTTCTCAATGTTCTCGGCCAAGCCACGACGCCCAGGTGTTTGAATTTCATTCCCATTTCTTGCACGGGACCTAGAAATTCACCCGAGGACACGCATGTTATTTTTCAACCAACTTTGGTGCACTGGAGCATGTGCTTGTAGTTCAAATTTGAATTATGCACATTAAATGACCAGAAACATAATTAACGTATAAAAAAGGCCAAACGAACCCGGAATAATTCTAAAATTTAACATGACACTCATATAGTTCTATGTTGCGTCTGTAAAGAAAATCAAGGGGGGCAGCATATATCGTTTCGCACACAAATGTGACACGTTCCCTCTCAGAACCATGAGCCTTCTAGAGAGAAGCTCCGATTTGCAAGAAGCTTATACCAAAACTTGTTCCAATTCGGCCAAATTTTTTACCACAGCATGTTAGTGCCATGACATGACACTATGCCAAGTTTCATGATTTTCAGGCGTGTTTTGGATTTACAAGAATTTAAAAACCAAGTTTCTCAATGTTCTCGGCCGAGCCACGACGCCCAGGTGTTTGAATTTCATTCCCATTTCTTGCATGGGACCTAGAAATTTACCCAAGGACACACATGCAATTTTTCAACCAACTTTGGTGCACTGGAGCATGTGCTTGTAGTTCAAATTTGAATTATGCACATTAAATGGCCAGAAACTCAATTAATGTATAAAAAAGGCCAAATGAACCCAAAATAATTCCAAAATTTAACACGATGCTCATATAGTTCTATGTTGCCTCTATAAATAAAATCAAGGGGGGCAACGTATATCGTTTCGCACACAAAGGCGACACGTTCCCTCTCAAAACCACGAGCCTTCTTGAGAGAAGCTCTGGTTTGCAAGAAGCTTATACCAAAACTTGTTCCAATTCGGCCAAAAAAATTACCACAGCATGTTAGCGCCATGACATGACACCATGCCAAGTTTCATGATTTTCAGGCATGTTTTGGATTTACAAGAATTTAAAAACCAAGTTTCCCAATGTTCTTGGCCAAGCCACGATGCCTAGGTGTTTGAATTTCATTCCCATTTCTTGCATGGGACCTAGAAATTCACCCGAGGACACGCATGTTATTTTTCAACCAACTTTGGTGCACTGGACATGTGCTTGTAGTTCAAATTTGAATTATGCAAATTAAATGACCAGAAACTTAATTAATGTATAAACAGGCCAAATGAGCCCGGAATAATTATAAAATTTAACATGACACTCATATAGTTCTATGTTGCATCTGTAAACAAAATCAAGGGGGGCAGCGTATATCCTTTCACACACAAAGGTGACACGTTCCCTCTCAAAAATATGAGCCTTCTTGAGAGAAGCTCCGTTTTGCAAGAAGCTTATACCAAAACTTGTTCCAATTCGGCCCAAATTTTTACCACAACATGTTAGTGCCATGACATGCCACCATGCCAAGTTTCATGATTTTCAGGCGTGTTTTGGATTTACAAGAATTTAAAAACCAAGTTTCTCAATGTTCTCGGCCGAGCCATGATGCCCAGGTGTTTGAATTTCATTCCCATTTCTTGCATGGGACCTAGAAATTCACCCAAGGACACACATGTTATTTTTCAACCAACTTTGGTGCACTGGAGCATGTGCTTGTAGTTTAAATTTGAATTATGCACATTAAATGGCCAGAAACTCAATTAATGTATAAAAAAGTCCAAACGAACCCGGAATAATTCCAAAATTTAACATGACACTCATATAGTTCTATGTTGCCTCTGTAAATAAAATCAAGGGGGGGGCAGTGTATATCGTTTCGCACACAAAGGCTACACGTTCCCTCTCAAAACCACGAGCCTTCTTGGGAGAAGCTCTGGTTTGCAAGAAGCTTATAACAAAACTTGTTCCAATTCGCCCAATTTTTTTACCACAACATGTTAGTGCCATGACATGACACCATGCCAAGTTTCAATATTTTCAGGCGAGTTTTGGATTTACAAGAATTTAAAAACCAAGTTCTCAATGTTCTCGGCCGAGTCATGACGCCCAGATGTTTGAATTTCATTCCCATTTCTTGCATGGGACATAGAAATTCACCCAAGGACACACATGTGATTTTTCAACCAACTTTGGTGCACCGGAGCATGTGCTTGCAGTTCAAATTTGAATTATGCACATTAAATAACCAGAAAATCAATTAATGTATAAAAAAGGCCAAACGAACCCGGAATAATTCCAAAATTTAACAAGGCACTCATATAGTTCTATATTGCCTCTATAAAGAAAATCAGGGGGGAGGCAGCGTATATCGTTTCGCATACAAAGGTGACACGTTCCCTCTCGGAACCACGAGGCTTCTTGAGAGAATCTCCGGTTTGCAAGAAGCTTATACCAAAACCTGTCCAATTCGGCCAAAATTTATACATATGAAAATAGGGCTTAGATTATCCCGAACATCTCGCTACCTAGACCAATGTACAGTGATTTGAATTCAACATAAAATGGATTCAAATATTTGAATTGGAGATCGTATGGTACATGTAGTTCATATTGAAATATGATTACTACTGTATGCATGTTTTCTGTTATCATGATAATATTTAAATGATGGTATAACTTGACAACAATCGTAATCAAATAAGGAAAATTGATTCAAATTTAGTCCATATGGTAGACGACAATATATATATATTAATAGGGTGGAGTAAAATGTTCATATAAGATGGAAGATCAAAATGTAGGACTACATCCATCCATTATAAACCACAAGATCACCTAACGATATATTCGAATTCAACATAACATGGATTCAAAAATTGAAATTCGAGATCCTGGCATTTGTAATCATATAAAAAGGGACATGACTCTTTCTTGTGGTGGGAATTGATTTTTTTGTTGTTGTTGAGGGAAGTGCGAATTGATTTGGTACTATATAGGCTAATCTTGTTCTCCCGATTTTTTTACATTTTTCTTGTAGTTTTTTCAATGGCATTTATAACAATATAGTAAAAGGGGACATGACTCTCTTGTGTCTTGTATGAATTTTTTTTGTACACGTTAAGTTTGTTCTGCCGAACATGGAATCCGCGCCTTGTTATCCTGAAATTTTCAAGCTTGAGTATCTTTTGTCTCTTCTGCTGTGAAACTCCCACCTCTTCAACCCGCGCCGCGCCTTGTTATCCCAAAATTTCGACACGCGCAAAAACTCCCTCCTCATCCGAAATCGGTCCCGCAGCCCAGACACGCGAAATCCCCCTTCTACCCCTCAACCGAAAATGCCGCCTCGACGTCGCGTGGTCAAAACCGATGGGGGTACGTTCGTAACTTACCCCACATTTCGGACAAGCGTGTCCCTAAGCCATGGCTCCCCCCTACCTTCCCCTTCATCCCCTCCATTTGTACACTGAGGCCACCAAAACCCGCGAAACCCCATGCTCCTCTGTCGGCCTCCCGACCGCCGCTCAGCCGGAGACTCTTCCCCGACGACGTCGTCCACAGCAATAGCTCGACGTCCTTCATCCATCGCACGGAGTCTGCCGGCTGGAGGGCGCGGGGACCTGCCGGACGCGGACGCGGAGTCCGCCAGCTGAGTGGGGGTGCGCGAGCACACCCACTGGGTGTAGCCTCTGAGCCTCCGCGCAACATGGAAAAGTTGGGCGGAGGGTCTTGCTGTTGATGATGAAGCCGACGATGACGTCGAGGGTGCCGGGCGCGGATACGGAGTCAGCCGGCTGAGTGGGGGCGCGTGAGCGCACCCACTCAGTGTAGCCTCTGAGCCTCCGCGCAACTTGGAAAAGTTGGGCGCAGGGTCTTGCTGTTGATGATGAAGCCGACGATGACGTCGAGGGTGCCGGGCGCGGATACGGAGTCCGCCGACTGAGTGGGGGCGCGTGAGCGCACCCACTGGGTGTAGCCTCCGAGCCTCCGGGCAACTTGGAAAAGTTGGGCGGAGGGTCTTGCTGTTGATGAAGAAGTCGACGGTGATGTCGAGGGTGCCGGGCGCGGACACGGAGTCCGCCGGCTGGAGGGCGAGTGGGCCCTGCCGGATGCGGACGAGGAGTCCACCGGCTGAGTGGGGGCGCGCGAGCACACCCACTGGGTGTAGCCTCCGAACCTCCGCGCAACTTGGAAAAGTTGGGCAGAGGGTCTTGCTGTTGATGAAGAAGCCAACGGTGATGTCGAGGGTGCCGGGCACGGACACGGAGTCCGCCGGCTGGAGGGCACGGGGCCCTGCCAGACGCGGACTCGGAGTCCGCCGGCTGAGTGGGGGCGCGCGAGCGCACCCACTGGGTGTAGCCTCTGAGCCTCCGCGTAACTTGGAAAAGTTGGGCGGAGGGTCTTGCTGTTGATGATGAAGCCGACGATGACGTCGAGGGTGCCGGGCGCGGATACGGAGTCCGCTGGCTGAGTGGGGGCGCGCGAGCGCACCCACTAGGTGTAGCCTCCGGGCAACATGGAAAAGTTGGGCGGAGGGTCTTGTTGTTGAAGAAGCGGACGGTGGCATCGGAAATGCCGGTTGCAGCCGGTGCCGGGCCTACAATCAGCCTCCGAGCCCCCGGGCGAGGAGTGGGTTCCCCACGGAGATGATCGTGCAAAAGACAAGGTTAGTCCGAGCAGATATATCAAATGTTTGCTTTTAGCATTGCAAGTGTTATGCAGAGGGTGCCGACTCGGTTTCGTCCGAGCCCCCTTCAATCTTTTTCATGTCCCCTCCGCTCTTTGGCTTTGCCTCTTGTTAGCTAGACAGCCGGAAAACGGTCTGTAGCTGTTACAAAGAGTGGCCGCGGAGTGGAGCGTACAGTACTCAGACTCTGGGAGCAGATTCGACCGAGTAGATACTCATAAAGGAAATGACCGGGTTGCCCAAGCCGCCTTCTCCCGGACGTTTTTCGCATGGGATGACCTCCAGCTTTTGCTCTCGCTTGCCGGACAGCCGCGTGACGGTCTATGGCTGAGAGTGGGCCTTTGGTACCGTATGCGCTACTAAGTCGTCTGCGGGAACGAACGTATCGGGCCGATCGGCCAGCCTCTAGGCCGAGACTAGCCGGCACCGGGGCGAACAGTAGTGCAACTGTAATAAAGGCGGAGGTGGTCCCCGAGGGTCGCTCGGGGTTATCCGTGTTTGTGCGTGGCGCGAAAGTATGCAGGTGAGGAGCTCACATTGATTTTCATGTAGTTGCGGCAGAGGTCGTCGAAGACAGCCGGGTGAGGGCTTGCAGCCGGCGCGGTTTGCGGAGCGTGCCGGCACACCCACTGGGGGTAGCCCTCGAGCCTCCGGGTGCTCGAAGGAGGGCCAGTCGGTCGGGCCCGACCAGCCAGACAGCGGAGCGGGACGCGGCCGAGCCGGCCTGGCGCAGCCGGCCAGGCGGAGCGGCGGGCGGGACCGTTGATGGAGCGGCGTCGCGGACGGGCGGAGGCGACGCAAGCAGGCGGCCTTTTTCTTTTTCTCTTTTTTTCTTTTTTTCTGCCCGAGCAGCCGGACGAAGGGGGAGCCTGCGCGCGTGTGCGGGGCCGGCTGGCGGCGACCCGGCCGTGGAAGAGCGGAAGCCAGCGGGCGCGGCGGCGAGCCGGCCAGCCGGCGTGCGGGAAGCCGGCTGGGCGAGGCGGCGAGCGGGCGACCCGGCCGCGGGCGGGGCGTGCGGAGGAGAGGCGATGGGCAGGCGACCCGGAGCCGGGACGGGGAGGCCGGCCGGCGCAGGCGACCCGGAGCCGGCACGGGGAGGCCGGCCGGCGCGGGAGCCAGCGGGGGCTGCAGGAGGCGGCCGGGCGTGGGGGCCACGGGAGGCCCAGCGGAGACGGCGCGGAGGCGCGAGGCTGGGCGCGGCACTGCTGGTGGCGGGGAACGCGGCTGAGCGCGCGCAGCAGAGTAGCGCAGGCGGAGCTAGAGCGGAGCAGGCGGCCAGGCGGGGCAGACCCGGCGGCAGCCGCGGGCGGAGGCGACCCGGCGGGAACTCGAAGCCGACGACCCGGCAGGAGCTTCAGAGCCAGCTGGGAGCGGCGCACGTGGGCAGAGCAGGCTCGGAGGCTGGGGGCACGCGGAGACCTCGGGGGCACCCGTGAGCCGGCCAGCGCAGGGTGTAGGGGCGAACCCGGTGCCGGATGCAGGGTCGGAGCCGACGCACTCGGAGCCAGCCAGCTGAAGACGGAGCATTGCAGGCGCGCGGCCGGGGTGGAGACGAGGTGCAGGAGCGTGGGATACCGACGGAGCAGGGGACAGGAGGCCGGGCGCAGCGGAGGAGCCGGCGTGGAGGAGCGGAGCCGGTCGAAGCCGGCGCGGCACACGGAGCCTAACGAAGGCGCGGCCCCGACCGAGGACAGGGAGGAGCAGGCGCAGCCGGAGCCGGTGCTGCGCGCGGAACCGGACGGAGGAGCGGGGCTGGCGCGGAGACGGCTCGTGAGGCCCGGGGCGGAGCCGGCAAGCGGGCGGCTCGGGAGGCCCAGCGCGACCCAGTGCAAGGCGGGGGCCAGCATGCAGGAGGAGGGGCGGCGTCGACCCGGCGTGACCCGGCGCCGGCGCATGGAGGCGGAGAGGGCAGGGGCGCCATGGGTGATGTTCGGTGGGTGCAGCAGGTTTCGGTCACCGGCGTCGCGGACGAGGCTAGGACGGAGCGCGAGGGAGAGCGATGGGGACATGAACGAGGCGCTGGATGCGACGAGCTGCTCGTGGATGAGGCCGGCGTGGGCAGGCGCTGGGATGGCCGGAGATGCACGAGGCAATGTACAACATGCCATTGTCTAGGCATGGTCTGGGTAATATGTGACTAATTGTATGGATAGTGCATATGGCTTGTGTCTGGGAAGTGGCTGACTGATGTATGAGGCGTGAATAACCAGTATATGGCTAGTGTCTGGGAAGTGTATGGACATGAACAGGCAGCTCCTGCTGCAACGGATGGCGGCGAGGCTCGCGGAGAAGAGAGCGAAGCAGGCGACGAGGCGAACGGCATGCCCGGGATAGGCGGAGGCGGACGGTGACGAGGGCGACGATGAGGACGCAGCGTACCGCACGGTCGCCCCGGGGGCGTGTCGATGTCGAGCCCTCGAGCGCGACCGGAGAGACGGCAGCGGCGCCGCGGCGGTGAGGACGAAAATGGTCCCGCCCGGACTGCGGTTCCGGCAGTAGCTTGCCCCAATGTGGGCGCCAACTGTCGTGGTTATCTTGCGGGCGGGTTCGCGAGACGACAGATGGCACGGGGTGGCTTGAGGTGAGGGCAAGACTGCTGTGGGGATCAAGGGACGGGATTGGGCAAGCAGCACGCGGTGGTTTACCCAGGTTCGGGGCTCTCCGGAGAGATAATACCCCTACTCCTGCATGTCTGAATATATATATATGCGGTGTACATGTAGCAGTACAGAGTTACTCCTGGAGCTGTATCCAGAGGAGGAAGAAGGAGGCTGGGAGCGCTCCTCTTCCCTGCCTCACGTGTGAGTGTGTGAACGAGAGAGTGAGAGGGAGTGTCTGATTGCTAAAATGGGCTCCCTGGGTCACCTTATAAAGGGGTGCCCAGGGGACAAGAGGTGGCCCAAAAGGCCTAACTACACTGTTGAAGTGGACATATGACCAACTATGCACTGTTGGAGGTGTCACATGATGCAGGAACAGTGCCAGCTACTCATCTACAGGGAGAACCCGGACAGGGAGAACCCGGACAGGGAGAACCCGGCCAAGGAGAACCCGGACAAGGGAAACCCGGCCAGGAGAACCCGGCCAGGGAGAACCCAGACAGGAGAACCCGGACAGGGAGAACCCGGATTGGGAGAACCTGGAAAGGGAGAACCCGGACAGGGAGAACCCGGCCAGGTCAACCCGGCCAAGGTCAACCCGGATGGCTCAACCATGCCAGAGTCAACCCGGATGGTAAACCCGGCCAGGGTCAACCCGGATGGTCAACCCAGCCAGATTCCAACCAGCCAAGTCCAGCCAGCTAGGGGGCACTCCCCTGGTAATGTTTTGAAGCGTCATTTCGCCGTCTTGGGCATACCCGGGGGTCATCCCCCTATCAACATGTGAGGAATAAATCGAATTTGGCTGCACTTAATACATGAGAAATGTATACAAGTGCTATATTTCCTAGTTCTTAATCATGCTTGGTTTGGATAAATGGGTTTTCCATGTGGCTTGAATTAATCTGATGAATCTGCAATGTGCTTATTTTTCATCAACATATTTTACTGATAGCATGCAACCCCTCACTTAACCTGATGACTAACTACCTTATATGTGTTGCAGGGAAACAATGGGAAGCACTGAGGTTGACAATCGAGGTTAGCACATGCATGGTCCGCTGTCTAATAGCACATTATTGTGCAATTACAGGAACCATTCTAATATGTAGGTTTTTAACAATTTGGTCTTGCACATGTAGGTCCTGCTGTTACAGGTTTGACCCACTATTCGACCCTTTTTGCATATGGGGAAATGAGTTGTCCATGAATATCAATCAAGTCAAGAAACTCAGAAAGATTGTTAGGATAAAGAAATTAGCGACAAAAAACAACAAGATCTTTGTCTGCACAATGAAGAAGACATCAGTTCACTACAAGATGGTACTAACTATTATACCTTGCCTTTTTTTATTTCCTTTGCCCCATTTCCAATATAGAGAAGATATTTATGCACATCCTTATTTTTAGGCCTTTCCAAAGCAGTTCACTGATGATTACCTCTCAAACCACCTCTATGGTCAGGAGGCGAGGAAGGTTTTCATACAACACCCACGATTCAATATTGAAGTGTTCCTGAAGAAGACGAAGGATGGATGGTCAATCATCCACAGGTACTAGCCTAAAGTTACAAAGACCTTCAACATCAATGAAGGCTCAATATTCGCCTTCCGCTTTAGCAGTTTTCCAGATGAGATGCATCTGTCTATGTACCATCTATGATGCTAATTTTGAAAGGTTCTAGATGTTGCATGTGAAACTTGGTGCTGGTGCAGTTGTGTAATGGGGTAGCTGAGTGCTGAAGCTATATGATGTTGTACTCTGATGTATTTCAAATATGAAATCCTGCTTCCTTAATATGGAAATGAAATATATTGTGTGCTTAATATGAAATGTCAATTAGATTAATAAATGGATTAATAATAATAGGGTAATTAGCCTGCTAATGGCCAATTAGCCTACTAATCGGGTTTTTCTATTGCAAACGGTTATTGAGAAAACACCGTGGGCGATGACCTCACGCAACGCACACAGTTTCTAGGAATAAACCGTGTTGGATCAATGAACAATCACACACGACATCCTCTTGAAAACTGTTTGTGTTAGGCCACCTTGCGCAAATGTTTACCACATAAAAACTGTGTGTGATGGACAGCCTTTGCCACACAGTTTCTTCTACGCACCGTGTGTGATGCATTCAATAACGCAAACGATAAAATTGTTAATATCGTGTGCAATGGCAACGCTATCACAAATGATTTAATGGGGAAAATTGTGTGTGATGTACCTGCGAACGGAAACGTTTTCCTTGGAGCGACTGTGTGGGATGTATATACGAACGGAAACGTTTAGCGGGGACTGACTGTGTGGGATGTACTTACGACCGGAAATGATTTCGCCTGTATAATTGTATTTTTTTAGCACTACTGTACATATAATCGTATTTGATCGCTCGCCGGTCGCACACGACCTCATTTTGCCGAGCGTGTGTGCTAGGAGGGCATATCCCCGACGGTTTCTGGGTCGTGTGGGAAGGACCCCCCCTATCACAGTCACTCACTAGGCGATGGTTCAGAACGCCGTCGCGGAAAGGGGTTAAAAACCTCTTGTATAGCACCTCGTTGTACCAGTGAAGGTCTTCTGAGCAGTCAGTGCTACCTGTCGATGTACATTTCTTGCTGGTTACAGATAGCTCCTCAGAGGAGGATTCAGAGACAGATGACCAGTCGTATTCCGCCCCCCCCCCCCGAGGTATATGCTCTAACTTGGCAGGGTTATATTGCTCATATCATACATATGGTGTCTTGCATTGCCATGCCATCTGCTTAGATTAGACATGCTTTGTGTGAATGTCTCCTGTTTGCTTTCTATATCAGATATGTGAATTATGCAATGCCATGTTTTTTAGCCAGTTATCATATATGTGAATTATGCACCGCCATGTAGCCAGGCATCATATATGTGAATTATCTCATGTCATCCTTTTTTTCATTATGCATCCCATTTGTCGGCAATCTGTGTATATTGAACTAGTCTTCATGTGTATCAGCCATTTGAGCCGGTTATGGAAAAATCTGGAGTGAAAACAAGGTCTTCAGAGCAGGCAATGGTACCTGTTGAAGCATATATCTCGATGGTTACAGGTAGCTCCTCAGAGGAGGATTCAGAGATAGATGACCAGTCCTATATCCCAATTGAGGTGTATGCTCTAACTTGCAATTTTTATATTTCTCATATCATGCATATGGTGTCTTGCATTGCTTAGTTTAGACATCATATACACAATATTCAATGCCATCTGCTTAGTTTAGAGATCATACATGCGAGTGTCAGCTGCTTAGTATATGAATCAATTATGTGAATTATATCATGCCATCATGTATACTTAGACAACATGTATGTGAATTATTTCATTCCAACCTATTTTAGAAAGACATCATATAGTTTTGTCATGTCATCCTGTTTAGATACTCATCATATGTTGAAGTATGATTATATCCTGTTAAGTTGTCCATCATATATCTAAAATTGTGTCATGCTATCCTGGTTAGTTAGCCATCATATATGTGAAATTGTGTCATGCTGTCCTGTTTGATTAGACAACATTTATGTGAATTACCACATCTCTCTATCATACAATGTTTGTACTTTCAATTTCTTTTCTTGTTTATCAGCCATTTGAATTGGAGGGGGTGATGGCAGTATCTACGGGAGTAAAAACCCGTTCTTCACAAAAGACGGTGCTACCCGTTGATGCAAATAGAACCATGGTTGTACTGACCCATGAAGTAGCCCCACCACACATAATCGAGACTCTTCTAGATTGTACACTTACACCGTTGGACAGAGAACCAGCTACACCCCATCTAACCCCAACCCCAGTGGATAGTAACCCACTTCCAGTTAACACAGCACAATGTCCACCACAGAGTACCCCCACACGAGCAGTTTGTAAAGCAACTGCAGTGCCCAAAGCATGAAGACCACCACAGCGAACCCAAACTCCATGTTTAAAGCAGAAGAGCAACTGTTCTCAGGTTAGATTCCGTAGCTATGGTCTATACTCCTTTGCTCTTGCATCACTGTATTTACTCATACCAACTAAATTTGAATCTGAAGGATCGAATTGAAACTCCAATGGCGCAACAGGTATGTTTTAAATCTATTTCTTTAACTGGATGCTGTTCTAACTTCTTGCTCTATGTTGATTTCAGTTTCAGTTGTATAAACAGTTATGTTCTCATGTCATGCACATTACAAGTGTTGCCAGTGTTGTGTAGTTTCCCACACTTATATTCTATCTATGCTACTGTGTCTTAAAAATATATGATTTGAACTGTGTCTCTATCTTGATTTGGCAACATAAACTAGAATGATATGGACAATACAGTGACCATGGTACATAGATATATGTTTGTTTCATGTTGTTATCCTGTCCACCTTACTACTGAACCAGTTTATCAAAATGAGTTTCATATACTACATGCTAAGCCTGTGATGTGTCTACTTGTTTCTCTTGTAGAATGCAAACATAATATTGGAGAAGAGCACCCCATTTTGCAATGTTAGAGAAAGTAATGCAGATAAGGTTCAAGATAGTGAGACAACCCTGTTGGTCTCCAAGAAAGGTGATAAAAACTATCTTGTAGACATTGAGACAACCCCAAAGTCATGCGTTGATGTAGTGTTCGAGTTACTGGCCACTACCGCAGGCACAAGCTCTTTGAACTCGCTGCCTGGATCAGTTCGGCTTCTTCAGTCTCAGCTACAAGCTGAAAGGCATCAGTCAGCTGTGCTGCGGCAAGAAGCCGAAGGACTGAGGAAGTCCCTGCAGAATTCAGATGCATACTTTCTGGTGCAACAGCAAGTGCTGGACGATTTTAGTGCCAAACAAGAGAAAACTAATAAGCTTGCTAAGCTTCTTGCCAGCATGGTGGGTATCCAGGATATCGTTTCTTGAGCTCTTCTGAAGTGGTTTCAGTTCTGGACTTGTTTTGCTGCCGCGTTTACTTTCACTGGTGGCCAATTTAGACGCCCAGTGTATGTAATATGCTGCTTTGTTCACTATATTTGCACTGGTGGCGAACTTTGATGCCCAGTGGATGTAATATTTGTAATAGCCGTAATAGCCTAGCATAAGTTTCTTGCTTATTTATTTCCTTATTGTCTTGTTTATTTTTTTGCTGGTAGTCGCTGCAGTTCTTTTTCCGCAGTAACCTTTTTATTTAGAACTAGGCCACAGTAAACATGGGTAACATACTGACCGTTGTAACCATGGTCCTGCTGCCTTCTGTAGTGGGACTCCTAAAGTCCGTATGATCCATGGGCCTTCTACGGGCCGTAGATTCAATGGGACTTCTACGGGCCGTATGATCGATTGGCCAAACATGGGTTGTACTTTCATGGACAATTAACGGACCGCAATATGGGCCGTAACAGGCCCATGTGTACAACGGGCTTAATTCCAACAGCAGGCATAACGGGTCGTTAATGGGCCATATTTGATGACGCCATGAAAATGGCCCAACGGATTAAAGGGCCACACACGGGCCGACTTTAACCACGGGCTGAATTTGGCCCACAAGCGGAACAGGCCAGTAACGGACCGTAAGTAATCGAATGTCGGAAATGAGCCCAATAATAAATGGGCCCTTACAAGGCCGAAAGCTAACACGGGCTGAAACGGCCCAATGGAATAATGGGCCGTTAATGCGTATAAAGTTATATACTATTCATTATGGGCCAGTTTCACCACGGGCCTTTTATGGGCCAAGATTTAGAAAGGGCCTCATATGGGCCTAAAGACGTTATGGGCCTTACATGGGCCGGAAGTTACAATGGGCTGGAATCATATTGGACGGCCCATATGGCGCTACTAGGCCTAATTCGGATAGGCTATAACGGGCTGTGACTTAGCGGGCTGTAAATGGGATATATGCGAACAGGCCGTTAACAGGCCTTCGGTGGGCCGGGCCGCTACCTTTTGACTAAGTCAAACGGGCCGGCCTTTTGACCTGAATGGGCCACTGTTGGGCCATGCCACGTGTTGATGTATCATAGGCGCGTCCCGTCCATTCGCTGGATGACATCTGTCCCAGCACTGAGCTGACACGTGGATACTCCGGCGAATAAGAATTTTACACATGGAAAATCCCCACTGGTCAGGGCTGTTAACGGGTTATCGGATCCAAACCGGAACCCGATAGCTTAACGGCGACCCGTTACAGTGGATGCCACGTGTCGGTTACCCTTGACGAAAACACTTCCATGACGTGCGGTTTATCGTCATGGAAGTGGACACTTCCGTGATGATAATTTTGGTAATGTCATGGAACACTTCTACGACAGCACAGGTATGACTATCTTGATTCTGTCATAAAATCGTCATGGATGTACATGCATGACAGAAAACGTGACCTACTGTGACAAACATGTATCATCACGGAAGTGTATTTTTTTGTAGTGCCAGGAGGAACTACGGAGATAGGTGTAGCCTGGCAGCTGGTAGTGATGCGTCGGGAAGTCCTCCACGTCAGTAACCTGCGGCCCGTGAACACTCTGATGCAGAACCCAATGCTCAGGTGGCAAAAGAGGACCAAGTGCAGGAGTGTAGCCTCCCACCTCTGGCCAACCGACACCATGGGGCATCACGGTCCTGGCTGGGTAGATCGCAGAATGCCACAGCTGTCCAGATAAGACAAAGGGGTGGTGGAAGGGCTCTCGGGTGACGGTGGAGTAGGCAGCAGTGTAGTATCCCTCCTCACCATCGCTGGATGCAATAGCAATGTGCCTGAAATGGGAAGTGTCCAACGCCCGATACTCTCCACGAAGACGTGTCAGAGCAGCGTAAGCAGCATCGTGGACTGCCATATCGATGGTCACGCCAACACCATGAGCGGTGTGTAGCACAGTAGAGGAGTTATCATCACGAGAGTAGAGGTGGACGATGGCACGGTACTGCTCCTGGTTATATTCCTGGTACTGCTCGTACACGGTGTACTCAGGGTGCCAGCGATAACCCAGATAGGTCATCATCTCAGCTAGCACAGCAGGTGATCCTGAGACTCCAATGGCCAACGTGTGGCGCACGACCTGCCTCGTGGGTTCCATCTGAAAACAAGGATGTTTCAAAGGAGTCAAATGACAGTGTGGGTATTATTCAAAATACAGTTCTAAGGAACAATTTTAGATTATCTAACTTTGGGGTGAATGGGGTCACGGGATCCTAATGTTTGAGTTAGTAAATTTGTTTAACCCGAATGGAAGAGAGATTAGAGTCCCAGAGTATAGACGAGAAGTAAAAGATCCTAATACCACCCAATGGCGACGTGGGCCCGTAAGACACACAGTCATGTTAGTAAAAGTTTTGCAATGTCTAGACTCGACTTCGGCCAAGGAGTGTGGAAAAGGGGATTCCTATAGGCAGTCGGCTCTGATACCAACTTGTGACGCCCCTGATTCAATCGTACACTAATCATGCACGCAAACGTGTACGATCAAGATTAGGGACTCACGGAAAGATATCACAACACAACTCTAAACACAAATAAGTCATACAAGCATCATATTACAAGCCAAGGGCCTCAAGGGCTCGAATACAAGTGCTGGAACATAAATGAGTCAGTGGAAGCAACAATATCTGGGTACAGACATAAGTTAAACAAGGTGCCATAAGATGGCTAGCACAAACTGGGGGTACAGATCGAAGAGGCGCAGGCCTCCTGCCTGGGATCCTCCTAGACTACTCCTGGTCGTCGGTGGCCTACACGTAGTAGTAGGCACCCTCGGTGTAGTAGGAGGCATCAAAGGTGGCGTCTGGCTCCGGGGCTCCAGCATCTGGTTGCGGCATCAGAGAAGAGAGGAAAACGGGGGAAAGGGGGAGCAAAGCAACCGTGAGTACTCATCCAAAGTACTCACAAGCAAGGATCTACACTACATATGCAATGGTATCAATGAAATGGGTAGTATCTATGGACTGAACTGCAGAATGCCAGAATAAGAGGGGGAAAGCTAGGCCTAGCGAAGACTACGCTTCTGGCAGGCTCCATCTTGAAGCCTATAGAAGAGAGTAGCAAGTATAGTATCAAGTATCATCGCATAGCATAATCCTACCCGGCGATCCTCTCCTCGTGGCCCTGTGAGAGAGCGATCATTGGGTTGTATCTGGCACTTGAAAGGGTGTGTTTTATTAAGTATCCGGTTCTAGTTGTCATGAGGTCGGAATACAACTGCGGGTCGTCCTGTTACCGTGGACACGGCTATTCGAATAGATCAATCTTCCCTGCAGGGGTGCACCACATTACCCGACACGCTCGATCCCTCTGGCCGGGCACACTTGCCTGGGTCATGTCCGGCCTCGGGAGATCAACACGTCACAGCCCTACCTAGGCCCGACAGAGAGGTCAGCACGCCGGTCTAAAATCCTAAGCGTGTAGGGGTCTTGGGCCCATCGCCGTTTGCACTCCTGCATGTTGCGTACGCGGCCGGTGAGCAGACCTAGCAACCTCCATTACAAAGGAGGGTGCATTACGCGGTCCAACCCGGCGCGCGCCACTCAGTCGCTGACGTCTAGAAGGCTTCGGCTGATACTACAACGCCGGTTACCCATATCTTGTCCCACATGGCGGTTAGTGCGTATAAGGCCAACGACCAACTCAGGTCAAATACCCAATCTCGTTAAGCGTGTTATTGAAGTATCCGTGGAGGCCGATCAGGACCAGGCCCACCTGTCTCCTAGGTGGTCACAACCTGCCTTGTCGCTCCGCCACAAAGTAACACTTGGGGGCCGTCGGGAACCCAGGCCCACCACTACCTGGATGGAACCACCTGTCCCTTCAGCCCCCATATCCGAACAGTAACATAAGTATGTAATATTATATAGTATATACCCGTGATCACCTCCCGAAGTGATCACGGCCCAAATAGTATAGCATGGCCGACGGACAAGTATGTAGGGCCACTGATGATAAACTTGCAACCTATACTAAGCATTTAGGATTGCAGGTAAGATAACAACAGAAGTAACAAGGACAGGCTCTGCAGCAGTATAGGATCAAATCGATGAATCAGTAACACTACTCTAATGCAAGTAGTAGAGGGAAAGAGTAGGCGATATCTGGATGAACAAGGGGGGTTTGCTTGCCTGGAAGCTCTGCTGAGAAGGAGGGGTCGTCAACACTGTAGTCGATCGGGGCAGCAGCGGCGTCAGTCTCGTAGTCTACCGGAGAGAAGAGGGGGAAGAAACAATGAATACAATGCAAACAGATGCATGACGATGCATGACATGACAATAAGTGATGCTAGAGGTACCCTAACACGGTACTAGGTGCTACTGGCGAAGGGGAAAAACATTCGGGAAAGTATTCCTAGTGTTTGGCATTTTCGGACAGGTGAAACGGAGGGGGACGATTGTATGCTCGCTATGCTAGGGACGTGATGCAGACGAACGGACAACGTATTCGGATTCATCTCATTTTTTTAGCAACTTTCATGTACAAAGTACTTTCATCCGAGTTACGGATTATTTTATATTAATTTTCAAAGTTTTAATTCATTTCCTGAAATTATTTTAATTCGAAAAATGAATTTATTGCATCAGCCTGATGTCAGCATGACGTCAGCGGTCAAAGTTGACCATTGACCAGTCAACTGACGGGTGGGGCCCGTTCGTCATTGTCTCAGCTTAACTAAACAGAATTAGTTAGATTAATTAAGTGATTAGGTTAATTTAACAGACTTAATTAAGTTAATTAATTACTCAACTAATTAATTAATTAATTAACTATTATCTTTTTAAATTCTTCTCTTTTTTATAAAAGGGGTGTGGGGCCCCCTGGCAGTGGCCCATCAGGCCACTAGATCGGGCGCTGGGCGCCGGTCTACGGTTAACGGGCGCGGGCGCCGGCGAGGCGCGTAGCGGGGCGAGGCCGTGCGGGCGGCGGCCGGAGGCGAGTGGCGAGAGCAAGGGCGACGGCTGGGCAGCGGCCACCGGTGGTAGCCGTGGCTGCGGCAGCAAGGGAAGCAGGCAGAGGCGGCAGGGTACGGGGCAGGCGAGCGCAGGCGCACGGGAGGGCGCAGCAGCAAGCGCGTGCGGAGGCGAGCATGGCCCGGCGGAGCGGCAGCCGGCGGCAGCGAGCAGGGCAGCCGAAAACAAGCAGCGGCAGTGCAGCGGAGGGGGAAGCCGCGGCGGCGTGGCGAGCCGGGCCGAGTGGCCAGCGGCCGCGGGACGCGACGGGCGTGCGGGCCGCGCACGAGACAGAGGCGGGTGCGAGCGAGGGAGGCCCGGGGCGCGGGCGTCAGAGGGCGCGCGAGCGGTCGGCGCGGGTCGCTGCGGTCGGGCAGGAGCCGAGCGCGCGTGTGCGGTGAGCGAGGGAGAGGGCAGCGGGGGCGCGGCCGTGGGCGCGTTCAGGGGAGCCGGGGCACGATAGCCGACGTGGTGAGCGCGCGGGCGGGCGTTGGACGGCGCCGGCGACAGAGATCGAGGGGGAGAGGAAGCCGGTGGCCTCACCAGCGTTGCAGGGGTACGGTCGTCGAGGCTGGGGGAAGCCTTTGGGAAGGAGGACGGGGACGACGTGCGGCGACGGATGACGACGGGGTCGAGGCGGTGTTGGTCGGCGACGGCAGCTAGCGCCGGGTGGCGCGGTGGTCTCGGGCGCGGAGGCGAGGGGCGACGAGGTCGAGCCCTGATCCAGATCTAGATCGGGAGGGGGATGCGAACGTGGGGGGGGCGGAAGTAGGGCGATGGAGGGGTTAGGGTTTCCGTCGGTGGGGGGTTAAGGGGAAGTGGGGGGTTGGGCCGGCCTGGTTAGTGGGCTGGTCAGCTGGGCCGTCTGGCCCAGTTGGCGAGGGGAGGTTCCGTCTCCTTTTCTTTATTTTTGTTTTGTCTTTTTCCTTTTCTCTATTTTACCTTTTACTGTTTTATTTTATTTAGTTTTAATGTTTGAAAAACTTTTGATGTTTGCCTTTAAATTTGAAGTTGAACGGGATTGAATCATCGCGAGGTTAATAACAGTAACCGAGATGACGTGGCATCATTGCAGGGAATTACTGTAGCATAATTATCCGTGCGTTACAATTCTCCTCCACTACAAGAAATCTCGTCCCGAGATTTAGGAGGTAGAAGGAAACAGTGCGGGGTATTCTTCGCGTAGACGATCCTCGCGTTCACAAGTGGCTTCATCTTCAGAGTGATGCGACCACTGGACTTTGAGGAACTTGATCGCCTTCTGACGTGTGCGGCGTTCAGCTTGGTCGAGAATGCGGACCGGATGCTCTTTATAGGAGAGGTCCTATTACAACTCGAGCACTCCCCATCCACATCTAGACATACCTAGCATGGTATTATGCCCACTCAATCACCTTCTGATGGGTCTACCGGCTCTGACTGCATAGAACGAGAACAACAAAGCATAAGAAACAAACTGAGACCATGTAGTATTGGTTAACATATATTGGTTAGGTAACTCATGAGTGAAGCTCCAATCCACCCGTGCTTGCTTGCTCCGGTGGGGTGCATTTCCTCCTACCAAATTGCAACGCCACTCGATGGGGTAGATGCCACTCGATAGCATAAATGTATATTAGAGGGCACCTGATCCGCCAAAGATTAGCGTCCCTCGTACACATT
The DNA here is from genome assembly GCA_011799875.1 of Thinopyrum elongatum. NCBI lineage: Eukaryota > Viridiplantae > Streptophyta > Magnoliopsida > Poales > Poaceae > Thinopyrum > Thinopyrum elongatum. Next base: position 381,512,497 of record CM022301.1, read on the forward strand.
TGGTTCAATGGAAAACCCCTCTGTGCCTCATAAGGCCTCCAGTTAACCTGTAAACGAGATGGTTAGTTGGTCCAATGCATTCCATGAAAGCTGATAGAAAATAATGAATTGCTATACCTGACGATGTGTGAGAGGTTGTCCATCTCGTTGATGAAGCTGTTGCATAAAGACTTTGACTTGCTTCCAAACATTTTTAACCTTGCCCCAAGAGAATGCCACAGTGGGGAGTCAAAAAACGTCTTGTTCTTCATCAAGGCCCACCCATGGATTTGAGGACGTCCAACAGGCAAACGCTCCCACATCCACACCGACATGCCCCAAATACATCCGCCCATGCATGGTTTCTTGGTGGTTTTCCTACAAGCGTTATTGAGTTGCAAACTACCAATTCATTCATGCTTAGCTTAGCACAATTAATGAAATTATACTAACATGCATAAATGAGTATTGCAATAACTTGTTACGTGATGGTATAAGTAGGCGAGCCCAGTAGACCCCCATATGTACTTGTCTTCCCAATTGGCCAGGAAGTTAAGATACATCCAAGGAGCAATGTCTCCAGAGCAATCTAGAAAAACCACCTGTGATAGGAGATGCCACACGTACACTCGCACATACTGTTCCACGGTCTTCTCGTTGGCATCTTCCGGGCATCCCGACCTACGTTGCTCAAGCCAACTGAATGGGACACTATTTCTCCTGTTGTCAATCTTTCCCCAGAGACTAAGAAAGGGAGAGTAATCACCAATGAGAGCGGCAACCCTCTCACACCACTCCTTGTTGTCCACTCGTCCAGTCAGAGGATGGCCGTCGATGGGAAGCCCTGTGATCATGGAGAAGTCCTTGAGCATCACCGTCATCTCGCCACAAGTGAGATGAAAGTTGTGTGTCTCTGGCCGCCAACATCAAGCAGAGGGCCGTGAGAGCTAAATGGCACATCACCGGCGGCACATACTTGAACTGAAGAACAAATGGTAGGAGCCCGACACTCTCAAAGTACGGCTCGTAGCGCACCTCATATCGCATCTGGCTAGCCTTCGTGTGACTCCTCATTCGCACTATCGTAAGTTTATGTCAAAATTGAACAAATCTGTCAAAACCTTCCTTTATAAAGAAAACAATAACATGAATGTGATTATGGCTTTGCTTGTTACCTCTCCACGCTCGATAGCACGGGCACGATGGTCCTTGTTGAAAGCAAGGTCAAGTCTCATATACACACACCCATTGTCCTCATCATCGGCCATCATAACATAATTTAAATTTTTAATCAATTAGATGACACCATCATCCATACATATGAATAGTCTGAAACTGTGGGGAAAGAAACTATATCCATACAAATTGCAAACATAGGGAAAATAACTATATCAAGACATGTGCTACCGGAATAGAAAACGATCAAGTACTAATATGTATTCACCATCCATATGCATTCACGGTCACAATTGCAAACATAGGGAATATTTAAAAAAAAAATCATCCTAACACTTGCATATATTCATCTGTTCATTCATGATAATTTGCATACATCATAATAACAAGGAATATGCATTCACCATCCACTATCCATATACATTCTATTTGAGTACAGATTGAAAGAAAATATAACATATCTCATACAATTTATTCATCCATAAAGATTGAACAAAAAAGTGCCATATATCCATACAATATTTTCATGCATTCATCCACACAACTATAATACTCCCTCATATCATACTAAACAACTTCAAACATAACAAAAAATCAAAATAGTTGAAGACCTAGGTTGCACCTAGTGCCAAAAAAAACGTCACAAATAAAACGGTATTGCAAAAACAAATTGGAGGGATTGGATGAGCATACCTTTCTCTTCGGTTTGCCCCAAAAATCCGCAAGAATGGTGGAGCGACGAAGGAGATCGAAGAGGGGGCTTGGGTGGAGGAAAGAGGAGCCGCCAACCTCCGTTCGTGCTGGGATAGGGAGGAAGAAAGAGTTCATGGGTTGGTGGGGCCCGCCTGCAGCGCCACAAGCCGAGAAGCCCTGTCAGCATCCTACCGCCATGTTCTGTGGCAGTAGGTTATACCGACCTACCGCCTCGGCATGTGGCGATAGCCACTCATCCACGTCAGCATGGTTAGACGACGCCGTCTACATTGACCCGGACCTTATCGCCATTGACTGTGGCGGTAGGTCGTGATACCCTACCACCGGGTCAGGTGACGGCAGAAAAATGGTCAGATTTTTTTTTTTGGTACATAGGGTCAGACCGTGCTAAACTTACATGAATAAGAGTCTTTTTTTTAGGGTTACATGAATAACAGTCAAAAGGGTGAATTTGGCCTCGCGGGGTGAGCGGCGTCAGCTGTGATGCATGCGGCATGCAGGTTCAGGCCCGACGCGTAGCAACTGGATTGTTGGCTGGCCCCCAGCTCGTGAGAAACGTGTGGTTTGGCATGGTCCTGTAGGACGACACCGACCGACAGCATATCAGCACGGGGCCTTTGCTTCAAGAGACTTTTTCTTTTTCTTTCGAGCCGTCTTCTGGAGGAACTGCAGGTTCTCCCACGGTTCTAGCGGCACCATGTTCCCTAACTCGACGCGTGAATGCCTGTTAACACAAACATGATGCTTTAGATTTGTCCCACTTGACTTGTCTTCCTCGCCAAGAATCCATTCTTATCAAACATGGTCCGTGCGTAGCATGATAGTGATGCTTGCGTACAGAAATTTGATCCGTGAGTTTTCTTCTTGTTCTCCTGGAACTTCTAATTCCATTAAGCAAACGCAAAAGAACATTTTAATACTCACAGGAGAGTCTAGAGGTACATAATAAGTACTTCCTTCGTAAATTAATATAAGAGCATTTAGATCACTAACTTATAATAGTTTACAGAGGGAGTAATACATAAGAGCATCTACAGCCTGGCGTCCTAAACCCGCCTCAAACGCTCGGGCGAACGGCCCGGCCAGTGACCGGTCAAAAAAAAAAGACCCATACGGATGACTCAAACGGGTCTCAAACTCCCGGGCTGACCGGCACCCCTCATATGCAGTCTAAAATGTACGGTGGATATGGGGCACCCGGGCGCATCCGGGCGCGTCCGCCACACGTCGGTCCTGGCGAACGCTGGCCCACCCGACCTCACATATATTCCTCCCCATCCGCTCGTCGGACCAAACCCTAGCCACTTCACTCCACTCCTTACACTCCCCTCTGTCACCCAAAGCTCTCGCCCGGCGATCTGCGGCCTTCTCCAGCATGGCGGGTAGTGGATCCGAGGACGACTGGTATAGATCCGTTGACTGGGGTGTCATCCGGCGTGGTTTGGAGGAGGCAATGGCCGTCCGCATTGCACTCCGCCGCTCCCGGGTGGACATCGCCCGACCGACGGCGGGGTTTTGTCAGGCACGAGTCCATTTTGTCGGCGCATCGGGCGCTCGGATCCTCCGGGGCTGGATCATGGTGGTCCTCCCGGGAGCCTTCCAATCTCCCTTTCCCCATCACCGGTCCGCCGGAGTATGAGTCTTGCCGAGACCGGTGTGTCCGCCGTGGGAAGGAGAGGTTGATGGCCGGCGAGGCCCGACTCGCTGCCGACATGGCGGTGGTGGCGGCCTATGCGGCGGCGCACGCTGCCGCAGAGGAAGAAGCCATCTGCGCCCGCACTGTAAAGAAGTGGCAACGGAGGAATACCCGCGCCCTCGTCCAAGCAGAATCGAGCGGTCCGTGTCATGGCCGGACTGCCTCCCAAGGAGGACAGCGACGGGTCGGACCGCTCTGACGACGAGTAGATCTGGCTTGATCCATTCTGCGTCTTCGACCGCTACTTCCGTGAGAAGGACGACAAGGGTGCCAGGAAGGGCAAGGGCGGCCGTGGATGATCTTCTCCATAGCTAGTATGTAGGTTAAACATAACGATTTTTTGTAGTCCGATAGCCTGTCCTGATGTAGTAGACGGACAATGTGTGTAATGCATTGTTTACGTAGTTGCATGAGTTTATATTGATTTATGGTGTGACGTGGCCGGTCAGTGTCTGAGGACATGCCCGGATGCATCCTCGGGCGTTCGAGTAATCGAATTGCAAGTCCGGCTGTAGATGCTTTCAGAGGGTTTTGTACATGCTGCGTGAATCCCGCTCCCGCCCCTACTGCTTGGCCTTGTGCATCTCTGATAATGAAGCCCCGGCCACCAGTTCCCCCTTTTTTTTGCGGGGTACCAGTTCCCCGTTCTTCAGACATACTTCCATCAACATTAATTTTAAGGGCGTTCTCACCTGGAAGTTATCACCTAGTCTCTGACACGCTGCGGTCCTCCTCCTTCTCCCCGAACAGCTTGTAATCTTGCACCCAGGCTCGTACTCTCTTCATGACAGAACTGGTATTTCTCATTGGCTCTCTTGGGTTCTTATTTCTTACATCCCACCACACCCACAACATAGTAATACATTCAAGTTTTTTCTCTTCTGATAGAGCTAGTATGTATTTTACTGACCAAATCCTTCGGCCCCTTATTGTTCAGTAGCTCTACTCTAGTCTGCTCCAGTTGTAGTTCTCTCCACAGCGGCTTGACAAACTTTTTTTTTTTTTTGTGAAAGGGCTTGACAAACTTACATTTCAAGAAAATGTGTGCCCCATGCTCGTCCTGCCGCGAACAGACTGGGCAGAGTGTGTCCACCTCCATCCCCCGAAAATCAATACTGAGCTTATGTGGGAGACTGTTGTGAGCAAGCCGCCATAAAGTGCTTCAGTTTCAGCGGACATTTGCTTGCCCCTATATCACCCCATCTGAACTTGGTCGAGCCGCCGGACCGACCGACGCCGAACACCGCCCAATCAGAGCACTAGTTACAAAATGAATAGGTCGTCTGCGGCAAAATAAACAAAGACCACTTTACTACTCAGTACTCATACACAAAGAGGTCGACTTCGCTTTGGTCTCCATCGATCTTTCTCAGTAGCAGAGCAATGGCCACCCACACTCTCGTCGCCGTCGCCGTCGCCGTGCTCCTCGCCGTCTGTGCTCCTCCGGGAGCGCTCGCGCAGACGGTGCAGGTTTTGTCCTTGTGCTCGCCGGCGAACTACACCGCGGGGAGCGCCTACGGGGCCAGCGTGCGCGGCGTGCTCAGGGACGTGGTGGCTGCCGCCGGCCGCTCCCGCTACGGCTACGCCACCGTGGTCCGCAGCCGGCGGGAGGAGGAGGAAGCACCGGACGGGCTGGCCTTGTGCTACGCGGACGCGGGCCCGCCGGAGGTGTGCAGGCTGTGCCTGCGCATGGCAGCCGGGAACTTGACGCTGGCGTGCCCGCACGCCGCGTCCGCGGCCATATTGTACAACAACTGCCTGCTCCAGTACACGGACTCGGCGGCGAGCGAGAGGCAGCTCGCGCGGCCGGAGGCGGACACGGTGCAGAGGTCCTCCTTCTACAACAACAACATGACCAGCGCCGGCGAGGCCGACAGGTACGGCGCCGCGCTCAATCGGCTCATGGACCGCCTCGCTCCCGCCGCCGCCGAGGCCGGAGCGAACGGCCAGCCGCGTCCCCTCGCCGCATTCGGGCAGACCAACATCACGGCCAACGAGAGCCTGTACGTGTTCGCGCAGTGCGTGGCAGTCCTGTCCCCCGCCGGCTGCCGCCTCTGCCTCCAGAGAATCGCCGCGTCGTTGCCCATGTAAGTAGTAGCATTATTTTTGGTCAATCGCATGCGTTCATCTACGTCGTAGCTGCGTGCTGCCGGCCGGCGGCGTATGAGGACTGAAACGACGGCCGGACATGGATGCATACTCTGTACGTATGTGTAGGACGAAAGGAGGGCGGGCCTACTCGCTGACATGCTACACGAGGTTCGAGGTGGTGCCCTTCTACATGCCGCCCAACACAACGAGGATCGTCGTGGCGCCGGCGCCGGCGCCGTCGTCGTCGCAACCTGCAGCGGATTCCTCCTCCTCGTCCTCAAGAGGTGAGTTAAATGTGAACTAGGTTCATTATTCAACTGTTGGTGGGAAAGCGATGCACATGGTGATTGGTGAGTGAGTGAGGTCGTGGTCCTTTGACGTTTTACGTATGGATCGAGGAACCAGCTAGCTGGTCCCATGAGAGAAATTCATTCACTGAATGAATGAATCGAAACAGCTGCAGAACGTACAACCAACCCGTGTGAGCAGCTAGCTTGACTAGCGGTGGCGTGAACGTAGAATGGAGAATTTACCCAAAAAAGAAACGTAGAATGGAGAAGCTTTGCATGAACCCATGAATACAGCTTACACTAATTGCTCGTGCGTTGCGACGAGACATACACACATAGAAACTAACAAACTCCATTTAAACAGTAGAAGCCCCGTCCTTTTCGGTTCGTTGTGCCTATTTCAATTTTCTTTTATTACACCAATTTGTTAGAAACACTTCTAGTGATGTGCCACTCTCTCTGTTTCGAACTATAGTGTATATTAGATTTTTTATGAAGTCAGAATCTGTAAATTTTGACCAAACTTAGAGAAAAATTTATAAACATCTAGAGTACTAATCAATACCATTAAATTCATCATCAAATATATGTTCATTCAGAGTATATATTTAGTATTGTAGTTATAAATAATTTTCCCCATAAACTTGGTCAAATATTATGAAGTTTGACTTTTGAGAATGCTAATGCACACTATATTATGGAATGGATGGAGGAGTATATTTATCAGTTGTAAATTATGTCATACTCAGTTTGACTGAGAATCGTCGTAATTAATCATGAGTTTTCTTGTTGCAGCTTCTAAGCATAGCAAGTTGCGCACAATTGTGGCAGGTATCTCCTCAAAAACCCTTTGATCCCCTTCTAATGAGTTTTTCTCTTTGAGACAATCCCCTTCTAATGAGTGAAGTGCATGTTATGTTCTCGAACTATTTGAAAGGTGCTACATAGGCCCACGAACTATGGAAAGTGTCATTAATGTCCTCGAAGGTCCCCAAAATACAATAAGTGTCTACATGCATGACGTCTCTAAAATAGTTCAATGACCTGACACCTCAGAAATAATTCGAGGGCCTAGATGACACACATATTGCACTTCGAGGAGCTGGATGATGATTTTCATACTTCAAAGACTTGCGTGACACCTCTGAAATAGTTCGAGGACCTGTGATGCACTTCACTCCCTTCTAATCGACATGTCGAACAACAACATGATATGCTCTCCTTTTTCCCCCTAATTCCCAAAAATCTTAGATTGCACATTTCATTGTTATGAATTATAATCATTTTAATTTTTATGTAAAACATGACATGAACTCTCTTTCATAGCTATTTTTCCGCAACAGCTTATAAAATTAGTTTAGCAACCGAGCAAGTAGCTTATACCAAATTCCCTCCGCCGTACGTTAATAGGCATCCACTTATTTTGAGGTTTAACTTTGACCAATAAACTATATATATGTTTTGTGTCACAAAATTATAACATTCGAGAAGTTTCAATTGAATACTGTTATGACATATAAGGGCATCTCCAACGCCGACCCTCAAACCGGGCATACGTCCGGACCGCGGAAGCCATCAAATGCGGGTTTCTATCGGTCCGTTCGGCGGTCTGGACATGTTATTTTTCTCGTAAATGAGAGACAAACATTGGGGGTGGGGGCTTTGTGGGCATGCGGACCGCTGCCACGTCCTGGCCCACCCAAACCCCCTCCCACGCCCATGCGCGCTTCCCACCCGAAACGTCAGCGTCGCTCCAGAGCGTCAGTACAACATTCATAACCGACCAGAGCAAACACGACCTCTCACTGGCGCCGGCATTGAAGTGGTGCGCCGGCTGAGAGAGTGCCGCCTGCGCTTCTTACGGGTGCACGCAACCGCTCCGCGTTCAAACGACACCACGGTCGTCCATCTGTCCTTCTGCCGCCCACATTAATGACACGCGGTTCCCGAGGCGGCTACTTCGGCGCCACCCGTTCGTCCCTTTGTTGCCCACCATTGCCACCTCGCCCACTATATAAACTGCAACCCCGAACATAGCCACGTGCATCCTCCTCTGTTCCCTTTCTCCTCTTTTGCACCACTCCCACCATGGCCTCCTCGCGGTCCAAAGCTATCTGGGATGGACTGTCGCCAGAGCAAAAGAAGGAGATGGCAGCCATTGCTGCCGGCTGGCAAGCCCGCAGGCAGTCGAAGGATGACGACGTTCCAATAATGGAGAAAGCGGCCGAGGACGAGCCGGTGCCACCCTCCTCACCAGCGCCCCCTCACTGGCGCATTGCACCACGACCATCGGCGTGGCCCATGCCCATTACATGGAAATGGTACGGAAGGAGCAGTTTCGAGATGTGCAGGCCAAAGCCGGCTACAACCACCAGCTCCTCCGGGAGCAACAGCAGGCGAAGGCCCAGCTCAATGTCGGCAAAGAGATCGCGCCGGAGCAGGTGGAGATGCTCGAGTCTGACCGCACCACCCGTGACATCCGCCTCGTGCGCTGGTGCTACTATCGGCATCAGGCGAAACTGAAGGCCGCCTACAAGGAGTTCAACGAGGCGGCAGACAAGGTGTGGGGCAAGGATGCCGAGGAGGACATCGCTAGCTCCGCCGAGGCCGCGTCCCGCCGCCAGGACCGCGAAGCCAACACGTTCGCGAGCGTCACCAGCAGCGAGGAAGAGTAATGCACACTAGGTCCTCGCTGCTCGTGTCCCAAGATGGCCACCGCTCCTCCCCTTCCGTTGAAGCCAAGCTTGGCGGGCTGATAATTGTCGGCCTATTAGTTGCTCAAGCTGCGGTGGCGGAGGCTGCGGAGGCAGAGCTGGAGAGCGCCGAGGTGAAACTGGAGAAAAGGAAGGCAAGTGCCGGAGCTTGAGTTCTTAGGGCTCATGGCCGGACATGGGGAACGGGTGCCGACGATCATTTAGTTTAGGTTTAGAATAGAAGTATGCCCGAAATTATACCTCCAGAGTCGAACGAGCTTCGCTTTTAGTTAAAGTATGTCTGAAATGTAATGAATTTCATCCTGTTTATATGAAATCCGCCGTGTTTGCATGTATCTCTTCCGGTTTATATCAAAATCCGCCCGGTTTGCATGAATTTCGTCCGGTTGATTCAAAAAGTTGTTGAAATGTATGCGTGCAGCATAGGAGGGCCACCTCCCGCATCATTGTCCGCAGACTGGTTACCCCCTGTCCGCGGACGGATGCGGGAGAAAATTTGCGGGTCGGCATTGAAGATGCCCTAACACACATTTGATTTTTCAAATTTAAGGCGAAAGTTGAAATAAAAAAATGGGTGCCTGCTGAACTAGGACGGAGGGAGTATTGTATGCATATGAGTAGCAAATATATTAATAAGTGGAGAACTACTGTATTAATGAGCTTTATTCTAGACAGGAGAAGTAAACATGTAGAGGAATTTGTTTGCTGTAATAAATAATACTAGTGTTACCCCATGCGTTGCCGTTGGAATAAGTTGCAATATATTTCATTAAGATTTGGTTTTTTGAATATAAATAACTTAGATTAACAACACATGAAACATAATGAAAAATACTTACGACTTAACATATTTGGTTATGTATATTTGTAAAATATTTATTGAATAGTAGAATGATAGAATGAAAAATATTTTCCCATGATGGTTGCATGTGATGATGGATCTTTTCCAATGCATGGTTGCATGTGGTTGTGACGCCCCCAATTTGATCGTACACTAATCATACACGCAAATATGTACGATCAAGATCAAGGACTCACGGGAAGATATCACAACACAACTCTAGACACAAATAAAAATAATACAAGCTTCATATTACAAGACAGGGGCCTCGAGGGCTCGAATACAAATGCTCGAACATAAACGAGTCAGCGGAAGCAACAATATCTGAGTACAGACATTAAGTTAAACAAGGTGACATAAGATGGCTAGCACAAACTGGGAGACAGATCGAACGAGGCACAGGCCTCCTACCTGGGATCCTCCTAAACTACTCCTGGTCGTCATCGGCGGCCTGCACGTAGTAGTAGGCACCCTCGATGTAGTAGGAGTCGTCGAAGGTGGCGTCTGGCTCCTGGGCTCCAGCATCTGGTTGCGACAACCGAGAAGAAAAGGAAAGGGGGAAAAGAGGGAGCAAAGCAACCGTGAGTACTCATCCAAAGTACTCGCAAGCAAGGATCTACACTACATATGCATTGGTATCAATGAAAATGGTAGTATCTGTGGACTGAACTGCAGAATGACAGAATAAGAGGGGATAGCTAGGCCTATCGAAGACTACGCTTCTGGCAGCCTCCATCTTGAAGCATGTAGAAGAGAGTAGCAAGTGCAACATCAAGTAACATCGCATAGCATAATCCTACCCGGCGATCCTCCCCTCGTCGCCCTGTGGGAAAGCGATCACCGGGTCATATCTGGAACTTGTAAGAGGTGTGTTTTATTAAGTATCCGGTTCTAGTTGTCATAAGGTCGAGATACAACTCCGGGTCATCCTTTTACCGAGGGACACGGCTATTCGAATAGATAACTTCCCTGCAGGGGTGCACCACATTACCCAACACGCTCGATCCCTCTGGCCGGGCACACTTTCCTGGGTCATACCCGGCCTCGGAAGATCAACACGTCGCAGCCCTACCTAGGCACAACAGAGAGGTCAGCACGCCGGTCTAAATCCTAAGCGCGCAGGGGTCTGGGCCCATCGCCCGTTGCACACCTGCACGTTGCGTGGGCGGACGGTGAGCAGACCTAGCAACCTCCATTACAAAGGAAGTTGCGTTATGCGGTCCAACCCGGCGCGCGCCGCTCAGTCGCTGACGTCAAGAAGGCTTCGGCTGATACCACGATGTCGAGTGCCCATAACTGTTCCCGCGTGGTGGTTAGTGCGTATAGGCTCGTAGCCAGACTCAGATCAAATACCAAGATCTTGTTAAGCGTGTTATTTTGAAGTAACCGCGGACGCCGACCAGGGACCAGGCCCACCTGTCTCCTAGGTAGTCACAACCTGCCATGTCGCTCCGCCACAAAGTAACACTCGGGGGCCGTCGGGAACCCAGGCCCACCACTACCTGGATGGAACCACCTGCCCCTTCAGCCCCCATCTCCGAACAGTAACATAGGTAATGTAAAAGTATATAGTATATGTACCCGTGATCACCTCCCGAAGTGATCACGACCCAGTAGTATAGCACGGCAGACAGACAAGAATGTAGGGCCACTGATGTAATTCTAGCCACCTATACTAAGCAATAGGATTGCAGGTAAAGGTGTCAACAGTAGTAGCAAAGACAGGCTATGCAGCAGAATAGGATTAACCGAAAGCAGTAATAGCTACACAACTCTAATGCAAGCAGTAGAGAGAAAGAGTAGGCGATATCAGGGTGAACAAGGGGGGGTTTGCTTGCCTGGAAGCTTGGTCGAGAAGGAAGGGTCGTCGGTGACGTAGTCGTACTCGGTGGCATCAGCACCGGTCTCGGGGTCTACCAGAGAAGAAGAGGGGGGAGGAAACAGTAAATACAGAGCAAACAAGGCATCACAAAAAATAACAAGGCAATACGCGGTGCCAGGTGTGACCTAACGCGGTAATAGGTGATACCAGCGAAGGGGGGAAACATCCAGGAAAGTATCCCCGGTGTTTGGCGTTTTTGGACAGACGGACCGTAGGGGGACGGTTGCATGTTCGCTATGCTAGGGACGTGTGGCAGACGAACGGTGGTCACAGAGGAGGGGACGCCGAGGTCGGGGCGCTCTGTAGCTCGTGAATCGACGGCGAGGAGCTTCGGACACCGGCGGCGAAGACGACGGAGTTGGCGACGAAGCAGAGAGCTTCGGCTCGAGATCTTCTTTGTAGAGGCGTAGCACAGCGCAGCGGTTCTCGTGGACAAGCTAGCTAGGTGAGGGGTGCTCGGTGGCTGTGGCGGATGATGACGGACGCGTCCGGCCTCGAAGAAAAAGGAAGGGGACAAGACGAGGGAGAGGGATGGGCGGTCTAGGGTTTGTGGGGGGGGGGGGTTAGGGGTGCTCTTATGGGGGCCGGGAGGTCCGAGGTGGCGGACCACGGCCGGCTCCGCGCCATGGACGACGCAGGGGCGTCCACGGTGCCTCCTGTGAACAGGAGGATGAGAAGGGAGGGGGAGTTGGGCCGGTTTCTGTTAGATGGGCTAAGTGGAGTAGATTAGGTCTGCTGTTATCCCTCATTTTTTTTATTTCATTTGTGTTTTGCATTTTGTTAGGCCACAAAAATACTTTTGTAAAAATATGGAAGTGTTCCACATAAATAATTTGCAATATTTAGCACTGCCATAAAAGGTTTTGAGGCAAGATAATTTCACCTGAATTTTGTTTAAATGAAATTGGATTAAATAGGCTGTTTTGGGCACTATTTTAAAATAGATTAGGGGCAAATTAATATTTCAACTAATGTTGGTTTATTCGTGACAATTAGTTAGTAAATTTTTGCAACCCAACGAACAATTTTGTTTTACCATTTGAAGAAATAATAATTTGACTTTATCTTAAATTTGAATTTGAATTCGGATTGGATCAAAGTGAGGTTTAGAAAATTAATTGCGATGACATGGCAACATTAATGTGTGGTTACTGTATCTTAACTACCGGGGCGTTACAAATCTCCTCCACTACAAGAAATCTCGTCTCGAGATTTAAAAGGTGGACTAAGGGGGGAAGTTCTGGTTACGAAATTCTAACGAGTCTTCTCGGTCTTGGTTGCTCTTCTTGATCAAGTTGATCCATAGCGTTGGTTGTTGGGGAACGTAGTAATAATTCAAAAATTTCCTACGTGTCACCAAGATCAATCTAGGAGATGCTAGCAACAAGTGAGAGGGAGTGCATCTTCATACCCTTGAAGATCGCTAAGCGGAAGCGTTACAAGAACGCGGTTGATGGAGTCGTACTCGTGGCGATTCAAATCGCGGAAGATCCGATCCAAGCGCCGAACGGACGGCGCCTCCGCGTTCAACACACGTACAGCCCGGGGACGTATCCTCCTTTTTGATCCAGCAAGGGGAGAGGAGAAATTGAGGGAGAGCTCCGGCAGCACGACGACGTGGTGGTGGAGCTTGCGGTTCTCCGGCAGGGCTTCGCCAAGCACTACGGAGGAGGAGGAGGAGTTGGAGGGGGGAAGGGCTGCGCCAGGGGAAGGGTGTGCAGCTCCCATGCACCTCCCCACTATATATAGGGGTGGAGGGGGCTGGTTTCTTGCCCTCCAAGTCCATTGGGGCGTTGGCAAAGGTGGGAGGAAAGAAATCCCATCCTTTCCCTTCTCCACCGATTGTTATCACCCCTTTTTAGGGATCTTGATCTTATCCCTTCGGGATATGATCTTATTCCTTCTAAGGGGGGATCTTGGTGCGCCTTGACCAGGGGTGTGGGGCCTTGCCCCAAATACCCACATTCATGTGGGTCCCCTCATGCAGGTGAGCCCCACTCCGGAACCTTCTAGAACCTTCCCGGTACAATACCGAAAAATCCCGAACATTTTCCGGTGGCCAAAATAGGACTTCCCATATATAAATCTTTACCTCCGGACCATTCTGGAACTCCTCATGATGCCCAGGGTCTCATCCGAGACTCCGAACAACTTTCGGTAACCACATACAATTCCCATTACAACTCTAGCGTCACCGAACCTTAAGTGTGTAGACCCTACGGGTTCGGGAACCATGCAGACATGACCGAGACACCTCTCCGACCAATAACCAATAGCAGGATCTGGATACCCATATTGGCTCCCACATGTTCCACGATGATCTCATCGGATGAACCACGATGTCGGGGATTCAATCAATCCCGTATACAATTCCCTTTGTCCATCGGTATGTTACTTGCCCGAGATTCGATCGTCGGTATCCCTATACCTTGTTCAATCTCATTACCGGCAAGTCTCTTTACTCGTTCCGTAACGCATGATCCCGTGGCTAACTCCTTAGTCACATTGAGCTCATTATGATGATGCATTACAGAGTGGGCCCAGAGATACCTCTCCATCATACGGAGTGACAAATCCTAAGCTCGATTCGTGCCAACCCAACCGACACTTTCGAAGATACCTGTAGTGCACCTTTATGGTCACCCAGTTACGTTATGACGTTTGATACACCCAAAGCATTCCTACAGTATCCGGGAGTTGCACAATCTCATGGTCTAAGGAAATGATACTTGACATTAGAAAAGCTCTAGCAAACGAACTACACGATCTTGTGCTATGCTTAGGATTGGGTCTTGTCCATCACATCATTCTCCTAATGATGTGATCCCGTTATGAACGACATCCAATGTCCATGGTCAGGAAACCATGACCATCTATTGATCAACGAGCTAGTCAACTAGAGGCTCACTAGGGACATGGTGTGGTCTATGTATTCACACATGTATTACGGTTTCCGGTTAATACAATTATAGCATGAACAATAGACAATTATCATGAACAAGGAAATATAATAATAACCATTTTATTATTGCCTCTAGGGCATATTTCCAACAGTCTCCCACTTGCACTAGAGTCAATAATCTAGTTACATTGTGATGAATCGAACACCCATAGAGTTCTGGTGCTGATCATGTTTCGCTCGTGGAAGAGGTTTAGTCAACGGATTTGCGACATTCAGATCCGTATGTACTTTACAAATATCTATATCTCCATCCTGAATATATTCACGAATGGAGTTGAAGCAGCGCTTGATGTGCTTGGTCTTCCTATGAAACCTGGGCTCCTTGGCAATGGCAATAGCTCCAGTGTTGTCACAGAAGAGAGTCATCGGGCCCGACGCTTTGGGAATCACTCCTAGGTCGGTGATAAACTCCTTCATCCAGACTCCTTCCTGAGCTGCTTCCGAAGCAGCTATGTACTCCGCTTCACATGTAGATCCCGCCACGACGCTTTGCTTGCAACTGCACCAGCTGACTGCCCCACCATTCAAAATGTACATGTATCCGGTTTGTGACTTGGAGTCATCCAGATCTGTGTCAAAGCTAGCATCGACGTAACCCTTTACGACAAGCTCTTCGGCACCTCCATAAATGAGAAACATATCCTTAGTCCTTTTCAGGTACTTCAGGATATTCTTGACCGCTGTCCCATTCCGGGATCACTTTGGTACCTCCCTACCAAACTTATGGCAAGGTTCACATCAAGTCTGGTACACAGCATGGCATACATAATAGAGCCTATGGCTGAGGCATAGGGGATTACACTCATCTTTTCTCTTTCTTCTGCCGAGGTCGGGCGTTGAGCTGCGCTCAATCTCACACCTTGCAATACAGGCAAGAACCCTTCTTGGACTGATCCATATTGAACTTCTTTAATATCTTGTCAAGGTATGTGCTTTGTGAAAGACCAATGAGGCGTCTCGATCAATCTCTATAGATCTTGATGCCTAATATGTAAGCAGCTTCTCCAAGGTCCTTCATTGAAAAACACTTATTCAAGTAGGCCTTTATGCTTTCCAAAAGTTCTATATCATTTCCCATCAACAGTATGTCATCCACATATAATATGAGAAATGCTACAGAGCTCCCACTCACTTTCTTGTAAATATAGGCTTCTCCATAAGTCTGTATAAACCCAAATGCTTTGATCATTTCATCAAAGCGAATGTTCCAACTCCGAGATGCTTGCACCAGCCCATAGATGGAGCGCTGGAGCTTGCATACTTAAAGATCCACTTATTCTCTATGGCTTGCCGATCATCGGGCAAGTCCATCAAAGTCCATACTTTGTTTTCATACATGGATCCTATCTCTGATTTCATGGCTTCAAGCCATTTGTTGGAATCCGGGCCCGCCATCGCTTCTTCATAGTTCGAAGGTTCACCGTTGTCTAACAACATGATTTCCAGGACAGGGTTGCCGTACCACTCTAGTGTGGAACGTGTCCTCGTGGACCTACGAAGTTCAGTAGCAACTTGACCCGAAGTTTCATGATCATCATCATTAACTTCCTCTCTAGTCGGTGCAGGCACCACAGAAACATCTTCCTGAGCTGCGCTACTCTCCGGTTCAAGAGGGGGTACCTCGTCAAGTTCTACTTTCCTCCCACTTACTTCTTTCGAGAGAAACTCTTTCTCCAGAAAGGATCCATTCTTGGCAACAAAGATCTTGCCTTCGGATCTGAGGTAGAAGGTATACCCAATAGTTTCCTTAGGGTATCCTATGAAGACGCATTTTTCCGATTTGGGTTCGAGCTTTTCAGGTTGAAGTTTCTAGACATAAGCATCGTATCCCCAAACTTTCAGAAATGACAGCTTAGGTTTCTTCCCAAACCATAATTCATACGGTGTCGTCTCAACGGATTTAGACGGTGCCCTATTTAAAGTGAATGCGGCAGTCTCTAAAGCATAACCCCAAAATGATAGCGGTAGATCGGTAAGAGACATCATAGATCGCACCATATCCAATAGAGTGCGATTACGACGTTCGGACACACCATTACGCTGAGGTGTTCCAGGCGGCGTGAGTTGTGAAACAATTCCACATTTCCTTAAGTGCGTGCCAAACTCGTGACTCAAGTATTCTCCTCCATGATCTGATCGTAAGAACTTTATTTTCCTGTCACGTTGATTCTCTACCTCGCTCTGAAATTCCTTGAACTTTTCAAAGGTCTCAGACTTGTGTTTCATTAAGTAGACATACCCATATCTACTTAAGTCATCAGTGAGGGTGAGAACATAACGATAGCCACCGCGAGCCTCAACGCTCATTGGACCGCATACATCAATATGTATTATTTCCAACAAGTTGGTTGCTCGCTCCATTGTTCCGGAGAACGGAGTCTTTGTCATTTTGCCCATGAGGCATGGTTCGCACATGTCAAATGATTCATAATCAAGAGACTCCAAAAGTCCATCTACATGGAGTTTCTTCATGCGTTTGACACCAATGTGACCAAGGCGGCAGTGCCACAAGTATGTGGGACTATCATTATCAACCTTACATCTTTTGGCATTCACACTATGAATATGTGTAACATCACGTTCGAGATTCAATAAAAATAAACCATTGACCAGCGGGGCATGACCATAAGACATATCTCTCATATAAATAGAACAACCATTATTCTCGGATTTAAATGAGTAGCCATCTCGTATTAAATGAGATCCAGATACAATATTCATGCTCAAAGCTAGCACTAAATAACAATTATTGAGGTTTAAAACTAATCCGAAAGGTAAATGTAGAGGTAGCGTGCCGACGGCGATCACATCGACCTTGGAACCATTCCCGACGCGCATCGTCACCTCGTCCTTCGCCAGTCTCCGCTTATTCCGCAGCTCTGAGTTACAAATGTGAGCAACCGCACCAGTATCAAATACCCAGGAGCTACTACGAGTGCTGGTAAGGTACACATCAATAACATGTATATCATATATACCTTTGGCGTTGCCGGCCTTCTTATCCGCTAAGTACTTGGGGCAGTTCTGCTTCCAGTGACTTTTTTCCTTGCAATAAAAGCACTCAGTCTCAGCCTTGGGTCCATTCTTTGGCTTCTTCCCGGCAACTGACTTACCGGGCGCGGCAACTCCCTTGCCGTCCTTCTTGAAGTTCTTCTTACCCTTGCCTTTCTTGAAACTAGTGGTCTTATTCACCATCAACACTTGATGTTCCTTTTTGATCTCCACCTCCGCTGATTTCAGCATTGAATATAACTCAGAAATGGACTTTTCCATCCCTTGCATATTGTAGTTCATCACAAAGCTCTTGTAGCTAGGTGGAAGCGACTGGAGGATCCTGTCAATGACCGAGTCATCTGGAAGATTAACTCCCTGCTGAGACAACGGTTGTGCAACCCAGACATTTTGAGTATATGCTCGCTGACAGAGCTGTTTTCCTCCATCTTACAACTGTAGAAATTGTCGGAGACTTCATATCTCTCGACTCGGGCATGAGCTTGGAAAACCATTTTCAGCTCTTGGAACATCTCATATGCTCCGTGTGGCTCAAAACGCTTTTGGAGCCCCGGTTCTAAGCTGTAAAGCATGCCGCACTGAACCAGGGAGTAATCATCACTACACGACTGCCAGGCGTTCATAATGTCTTGAGTTGCTGGGAAAATGGGTGCGTCACCTAGCGGTGCTTCAAGGACATATGCTTTCTTGGCAGCTATGAGGATGATCCTCAAGTTACGGACCCAGTCCGTATAGTTGCTACCATCGTCTTTCAGCTTGGTTTTCTCTAGGAACGCGTTGAAGTTGAGGGCAACATTAGTGTGGGCCATTGGATCTACAAGATAGGTTGTAAAGACAATTTTAGACTAAGTTCATGATAATTAAGTTCATCTGATCAAATTATTTAATGAACTCCCACTCAGATAGACATCCCTCTAGTTATCTAAGTGATACATGATCCGAATCGACTAGGCCGTGTCCGATCATCACGTGAGACGGACTAGTCATCAACGGTGAACATCTCCATGTTGATCGCATCTACTATACGACTCATGTTCGACCTTTCGGTCTCTCGTGTTCCGAGGCCATGTTTGTACATGCTAGGCTCGTCAAGTCAACCCAAGTGTTTCGCATGTGTAAATCTGGCTTACACCCGTTGTATGCGAATGTTAGAATCTATCACACCCGATCATCATGTGGTGCTTCGAAACAATGAACCTTCGCAACGGTGCACACTTAGGGGGAACACATTTCTTGAAATTTTTAGTGAGGGATCATCTTATTTATGCTACCGTCGTTCTAAGCAAATAAGATGTAAACATGATAAACATCACATGCAAATCATAAAGTGACATGATATGGCCAATATCATCTTGCGCTTTTGATCTCCATCTTCGAGGCGCGGCATGATCACCATCGTCACCGGCATGACACCATGATCTCCATCATCGTGTCTTCATGAAGTTGTCTCGCCAACTATTACTTCTACTACTATGGCTAACGGTTAGCAATAAAGTAAAGTAATTACATGGCGTTTTCATTGACACGCAGGTCATACAATAAATTAAGACAACTCCTATGGCTCCTGCCGGTTGTCATACTCATCGACATGCAAGTCATGATTCCTATTACAAGAACATGATCAATCTCATACATCACATATATAATTCATCACATCCTTTTGGCCATATCACATCACATAGCATACCCTGCAAAAACAAGTTAGACGTCATCTAGTTGTTGTTGCATGTTTTACGTGGCTGCTATGGGTTTCTAGCAAGAACGTTTCTTACCTACGCAGAAGCCACAATGGTGATATGCCAATTGCTATTTATCCTTCATAAGGACCATCTTCATCGAATCCGATCCGACTAAAGTGGGAGAGACAGACACCCGCTAGCCACCTTATGCAACAAGTGCATGTCAGTCGGTGGAACCTGTCTCACGTAAGCGTACGTGTAAGGTCAGTCCGAGCCGCTTCATCCCACAATGCCGCCGAATCAAGATAGGACTAGTAACGGTAAGCAAATTGAACAAATCATCGCCCACAACTACTTGTGTTCTACTCGTGCATAGAATCTACACATAGACCTAGCTCATGATGCCACTGTTGGGGAACGTAGTAATAATTCAAAAATTTCCTACGTGTCACCAAGATCAATCTAGGAAATGCTAGCAACAAGTGAGAGGGAGTGCATCTTCATACCCTTGAAGATCGCTAAGCGGAAGCGTTACAAGAACACGGTTGATGGAGTCGTACTCGCGGTGATTCAAATCGCGGAAGATCCGATCCAAGCGCCGAACGGACGGCGCCTCCGCGTTCAACACACGTACAACCCGGGGAGGTATCCTCCTTCTTGATCTAGCAAGGGGAGAGGAGAAGTTGAGGGAGAGCTCCGGCAGCACGACGGCGTGGTGGTGGAGCTTGCGGTTCTCCGGCAGGGCTTCGCCAAGCACTATGGAGGAGGAGGAGTTGGAGGGGGGAAGGGCTGCGCCAGGGGAAGGGTGTGCAGCTCCCATGCACCTCCCCACTATATATAGGGGTGGAGGGGGCTGTTTTCTTGCCCTCCAAGTCCATTGGGGTGTTGGGAAAGGTGGGAGGAAAGAAATCCCATCCTTTCCCTTCCCCACCGATTGTTATCCCCCCTTTTTAGGGATCTTGATCTTATCCCTTCGGGATACGATGTTATTCCTTCTAGGGGGGATCTTGGTGCGCCTTGACCAGGGGTGTGGGGCCTTGCCCCCACTACCCACATTCATGTGGGTCCCCCCATGCAGGTGGGCCCCACTCCGAAACCTTCTAGAACCTTCCCGGTACAATATCGAAAAATCTCGAACATTTTCTGATGGCCAAACTAGGACTTCCCATATATAAATCTTTACCTCCGGACCATTCCGGAACTCCTCGTGACGTCCAGCATCTCATCCGAGACTCCGAACAACTTTTGGTAATCACATACAATTCCCATTACAACTCTAGCGTCACCGAACCTTAAGTGTGTAGACCCTACGGGTTCGGGAACCATGCAGACATGACCGAGACACCTCTCCGACCAATAACCAATAGCGGGATCTGGATACCCATATTGGCTCCCACATGTTCCACGATGATCTCATAGGATGAACCACGATGTCGGGGATTCAATCAATCCCGTATACAATTCTCTTTGTCCATCGGTATGTTACTTGCCCGAGATTCGATCGTCGGTATCCCTATACCTTGTTCAATCTCGTTACCGGCAAGTCTCTTTACTCGTTCCGTAATGCATGATCCCGTGGCTAACTCCTTAGTCACATTGAGCTCATTATGATGATGCATTACCGAGTGGGCCCAGAGATACCTCTCTGTCATACGGAGTGATAAATCCCAGTCTCGATTCGTGCCAACCCAACAGACACTTTTGGAGATACCTGTAGTGCACCTTTATGGTCACCCAGTTACGTTGTGACGTTTGATACACCCAAAGCATTCCTACGGTATCCGGGAGTTGCACAATCTCATGGTCTAAGGAAATGATACTTGACATTAGAAAAGCTCTAGCAAACGAACTACACGATCTTGTGCTATGCTTAGGATTGGGTCTTGTCCATCACATCATTCTCCTAATGATGTGATCCCGTTATCAACGACATCCAATGTCCATGGTCAGGAAACCATGACCATCTATTGATCAACGAGCTAGTCAACTAGAGGCTCACTAAGGACATGGTGTGGTCTATGTATTCACACATGTATTACGGTTTCCGGTTAATACAATTATAGCATGAACAATAGACAATTATCATGAACAAGGAAATATAATAATAACCATTTTATTATTGCCTCTAGGGCATATTTCCAACATTGTTGTCTTTAATCCTCTGCATCAATGCATCGTGATGAAGCTGTCGACCTTACTTCCGGATCTTCATCGTACTTACGGAAAAGATAAGGGGGGGGGAGGGAACTCGGGAAGAACGGAGCTCAACACATGTTTGGTACCTAGGGGCTATCTCAGTGAACGAGGCATAGAGGCATCTCTCGAGTTGAAATTCAAGAAAGTCATCGAGAGCAAGGTAAGAAGGTGCAATACGAAGTTTCAAGCGCACAAGCAATCGTTCGTTGCCTGAAACAAAGTGTGAAAGGGGTTCAAAGCAATGGGAATAAGTATTGCGTCTGATAACAGAATAGATCACTAGGCAGGTAGCCCGTGAATTACATTGCGAAGTCAAGCGCGAGGAATAACTTTGGAAACCGGGGGGGGGGGTGTACAATAGAGTCAGGTTTTGATCATGTGGAACTGTGGGTTATGCGCCCACCATGTGGGTTAAAAGTAGAAGGAGCGATGACATCTTGCACGGTCATGATAGCAAGGCATGTCAGAGGGTAGCATGTCAGTTATGTCGGCAACAACGTCGGTACCAAGGGCGAGGGGCGAAGAGAACCATTTTCCTGCTCGTTGAATGAGGCGGACCAATAGGCAAGTTCTCGTCCATCGGTGGTTACCGGAATGTCATCGACAAAAGTAACAGGGTCTTACTGACAAGTGTTACAACGAGATGCTTACCTAAGCAGGGAATTATCACTGCTCAGCTAAGTCAAATTACAAGAAAGGTTAAACAAAACAATGGAAAGGAAAATGCGATTATCAGATTAAACAGAACAATGAAAAGGAAAAATGTGTTTAAACACATATTTCAGGGGTATATCCTTCCCAAGGACAAGCAGAGCATGATATCCATGACAGGGTATAACGTAGATAATCATTTAGGAAAGGGGAGAGAAATTTCAAGACATTACCCATACAACGGTGTTTGGATAATTGATAAAGAAAATTTAGCATTGTGCTTCAAATGTTCTTGTTGATGAACGGAGTACCACAGACATGCTTCGCGAGAGCATTGACATGGTCACTGGGTAATTATCAGACTTTGGATACACAAAGGATCCATCAGGAACAACTTATAGAATAAGTCTTATAATTTCCTCATGGACGAATGGCTAACCTTGCCAAAAGGACACTTTAGCAATAGGTCCTGCGGCCAGGTGTGCTAGGCATGACATCACCTTATTGGGTTATAGAAAGACCAATGCTATGGCTCCTGGAAAATGTTCCAACAATCATATCTGACCGAGTTTCAGATCTGATTGGTGTCAGGATACCTCAGACTCAGGATGCCTGAGAAGTAAAGGTGCGACACAATTTGACGAGATGGCCTTGTAAGATTCTCGGGAAATGAACTAAGGAAGCGAGTTCTGAAACAAGAGTTCATCATTAAACCAAGGAGAGGATGAGGGGGGTGGCTCATGGACTCAGCGACCATTCGTTGAGATTTCCAAAAAGATGGGTTTCCACAATCACGTGAACAAGGAGATAACATTTGTCAGATCAAATGATATAATGGTGTATGCTCGAGGAAAGCATACACAATTAAACATTGATTGAAAGGTGCAGCCGAAATATGGGCTGGGTTGCACGATCAATGTTAGAATGGGGACTTAATGAACAAAAGAATTAGAATGAAACTATCGACCATTCACTTCAAAGCAATAGGGTTGCTAGAATTTTTGAATTCACACATTATAGTTCAATTGTCGGTATTCCGGTTAGAAACAACACGGGGACCAAGAAATGAACGGAGATGGGGAAGTATCATAATACCAAGAATTATTTAAGAGGTGGAGCAATTCTCACAACATCCTTGATATAAAAGATGGTAATAATCCAAGGTAGAACATAGCATAAGCTGGATAGCAAGGAGCTCCATAACATGATCAAGTTTGTGTCGGAGGGAAGGCAATAATGTTGTCGATGATAATACAAATCATCGAGGGGCAAGGATGGTATTTCTCATCAATAATTCGATTGATACCTTGGAAGGAGTCAATATGTTGACATTGATCACGACAACTTTTGTCGAGAGGCTCCACGAAGAAGCAATCGAACAACGACTGTATCAAGTAAAAGACTGATGCAGTGAAAGATTATTGGATCCACGGATACGACACCAATTAGGAATCAAGCTTGTTGTTCGAGGTGAAATGATAAGACGAGGAAGATCGACGTAAGCTTAGCTCATCGTCAAAAGTTGTGCTCCGGGAATAAGGACCAGGTGGCACAGTTAAAATTAGACGATAATGATATAGCCGATCAGGCTAGGAATGACTTGAAGGATTATTAAACTCGTAAGCAATGAAAATTACTTAGAGTTATTGAATCGGAGTGTGGAATCGATTCACTTATCGGTGTTCTCGAGTGACTGATAACTGAACCCGGGGAAAATTGGAATCGACGAGAATAATAGTTGATGAAGAACTCATAAGAAGTTATATAGTTCCGTGATATTCTTGAGATACCAGAGGGTATACTCGCAGGTAGAGCGGAATAGAGGTTGGATAGATGTATTGATCTGTAGAAGACAAGTACTTCAACTTGTCCGAGAAATGGGATCAAAGAAGAACAATATGGTCGAAACCACGATTGCAAAAGACCAGATCCCAGATATAAGATGAACTATACCAGGGGAATAATTAATTTAAGAGAAGCTTCCATGATAAGATCTACATCGTGTACATAGGCATGAACACAAAGTTCAAGGTCGACTCCCACTTCTCCAATGCATAACCTTTCATTCACTTCTCGTCCTCGAAGAAGTTGTATGGTAGAAAATTATCTAGTAAAACACTAGAAGGGTATGACTTGTGAAAACCTTCGGGTTCATACGGTTTTTAGGGAATACATAGGTTCAACCCATCGGGGCATCTTAGGAACCTATTCCACAACTTCAGGAGTAAATAACGCAAGCTCGGAAGTAGAGCATGGTTGGTCAATTCAGAGAATACAAATTACCAAAGGCATTATGTATCAGGGAAGGAACTTCTCGAGGCTTTTGTATACGAAGGAAACTGTCGGATGATAATTCAACAAAATGATCTGACGGTCCATAACGGAGCTGATGCGAGCACCGCCACAATCAGAGGAAGAAACAATGCAAAGGCATTGGATTATAGAAACAACTGACTAATTCAAAGCTCAAATGCGAAGGAATTATGATTTCCAAATCAAGGGATCAGAAGCAAATGCTCTGATTAAGGATGGATAAGTTGAATAGACTTAGGTGCACAATCGACGGCAATTTGATTGGTTGAGATCCAGCTCATGTTTAAAATGACGTCTGCGTCGGAAGGATGAATTCTAGGATCTGATTGAGGATTGCGAGTATTCGCAACATATTGAATCTAGGGACTCGAAATGATAATGACAAAGGATACTATGAATATTGCTAGTCCTATGGAATGCAATCATAATGCAAGCAGACAAGTAATCGCAGAGCAATAGCGGGCAGAGGATTACCGAAAGATCAGATAGTATTTCAATGTATCTTGTGAATCATATGAACAATGGGGAAAGAACGGATACTCAGTAAGTGCGAGGAATTATCCGTAGGGGTATTCATGAGGCAAGAACTGCAAGGGAGTAAGCTCAAATGATTCTTAAAAGTCGGAGAACAATTCGATGTATCTTGTAATAACAAGGGCAACTCAGAGTAATTGTATGAACGACAAGTGTATGTCGTTATCCATATGGATATATCGGTAGTATGGAATTGTAACGGCAAAGGGTCACAAGGGTCTCGGGAAGCATCGGAGAGTATTTGCAGAATCTTCTGATGAAGCAGGCGATCATCTGGAACGAAGGGCTCTCCGGGAGAATTCATTTACGAGAACCTATAGTTAGAGTTAGTAAAATCATTTAACCTGAATAGAAGAGAGATCAGAGTCCCAGAGTATAGACGAGGAAGAAAAGATCCTAATACCACCAAATGGCGACGTGGGCCCGTAAGCCACACATCCATGTTAGTAAAAGTTTTTGCAATGACTAGACTCAACTTCGGCCAAGGAGTCGGAAAGGGGGTTCCTACAGGCAGTCGGCTCTGATACCAACTTGTGATGCCCCCAATTTGACCGTACACTAATCATACACGCAAATGTGTACGATCAAGATCAAGGACTCACGGGAAGATATCCCAACACAACTCTAGACACAAATAAAAATAATACAAGCTTCATATTACAAGCCAGGGGCCTCGAGGGCTCGAATACAAATGCTCGAACATAAACGAGTCAGCGGAAGCAACAATATCTGAGTACAGACATTAAGTTAAACAAGGTGCCATAAGATGGCTAGCACAAACTGGGATACAGATCGAACGAGGCACAGGCCTCCTACCTGAGATCCTTCTAAACTACTCCTGGTCGTCATCGACGGCCTGCACGTAGTAGTAGGCACCCTCGATGTAGTAGGAGTCGTCGCAGGTGGCGTCTGGCTCCTGGGCTCCAGCATCTGGTTGCGACAACTGAGAAGAAAAGGAAAGGGGGAAAAGAGGGAGCAAAGCAACCGTGAGTACTCATCCAAAGTACTCGCAAGCAAGGATCTACACTACATATGCATTGGTATCAATGAAAATGGTAGTATCTGTGGACTGAACTACAGAATGGCAGAATAAGAGGGGGATAACTAGGCCTATCGAAGACTACGCTTCTGGCAGCCTCCATCTTGAAGCATGTAGAAGAGAGTAGCAAGTGCAACATCAAGTAACATCGCATAGCATAATCCTACCCGGCGATCCTCCCCTCGTCGCCCTGTGGGAAAGCGATCACCGGGTCGTATCTGGAACTTGTAAGAGGTGTGTTTTATTAAGTATCCGGTTCTAGTTGTCATAAGGTCGAGATACAACTCCGGGTCGTCCTTTTACCAAGGGACACGGCTATTCGAATAGATAACTTCCCTGCAAGGGTGCACCACATTACCCAACACGCTCGATCCCTCTGGCCGGGCACACTTTCCTTGGTCATACCCGACCTCGGAAGATCAACACATCGCAGCCCTACCTAGGCACAATAGAGAGGTCAGCACGCCGCTCTAAATCCTAAGCGCGCAGGGGTCTGGGCCCATCGCCCGTTGCACACCTGCACGTTGCGTGGGCGGCAGGTGAGCAGACCTAGCAACCTCCATTACAAAGGAAGTTGCGTTACGCGGTCCAACCCGGCGCGCGCCGCTCAGTCGCTGACGTCAAGAAGGCTTCGGCTGATACCACGACGTCGAGTGCCCATAACTGTTCCCGCGTGGTGGTTAGTGCGTATAGGCTCGTAGCCAGACTCAAATCAAATACCAAGATCTCGTTAAGCGTGTTATTTTGAAGTAACCGCGGACGCCGACCAGGGACCAGGCCCACCTGTCTCCTAAGTGGTCACAACCTGCCCTGTCGCTCTGCCACAAAGTAACACTCGGGGGCCGTCGGGAACCCAGGCCCACCAGTACCTGGATGGAACCACCTGCCCCTTCAGCCCCCATCTCCGAACAGTAACATAGGTAATGTAAAAGTATATAGTATATGTACCCGTGATCACCTCCCGAAGTGATCACGGCCCAGTAGTATAGCATGGCAGACAGACAAGAATGTAGGGCCACTGATGTAATTCTAGCAACCTATACTAAGCAATAGGATTGCAGGTAAAGGTGTCAATAGTAGTAGCAAAGACAGGCTATGCAGCAGAATAGGATTAACCGAAAGCAGTAACAGCTACACAACTCTAATGCAAGCAGTAGAGAGAAAGAGTAGGCGATATCGGGATGAACAAGGGGGGGTTTGCTTGCCTGGAAGCTTGGTCGAGAAGGAAGGGTCGTCGGTGACGTAGTCGTATTCGGTGGCATCAGCGCCGGTCTCGGGGTCTACCGGAGAAGAAGAGGGGGGAAGAAACAGTAAATACAGAGCAAACAAGGCATCACAAAATATAACAAGGCAATACGCGGTGCCAGGTGTGACCTAACGCGGTAATAGGTGATACCAGCGAAGGGGGGAAACATCCGGGAAAGTATCCCTGGTGTTTGGCGTTTTTGGACAGACGGACCGGAGGGGGCCGGTTGCATGTTCGCTATGCTAGGGACGTGTGGCAGACGAACGGACTGCGTATATAGACTCGTCTCGTCGTTCTGAGCAACTTTCAAGTACAAAGTATTTTCATCCGAGTTACGGATTAATAAATATGATTTTCAAAGATTTAAACAATTTCTGGATTTATATTAATTCGAATTAAAAACAGAATATACTTTTGTCACCTAGTGCTACCCTTGCATGTGAGTATGACAGTGGGGCCAGTGCGGTTGGGTTGACCCGGTCAAAGGTTGACTGGTCAACATATGAATAGTGTAAATGGGTCCCGCATGTCATTGTCTTTAGTTTAATAAAATGGTAATTAACCAGGTGGTCCCACATGTCATTTACACTATACCTAACCACTACTTTGCCTAACTACTAATTAGCTACTAACCTAAACAGGGCCGGTCTCATCCAGAGACCCAGCCGGCCATACACACACATGGCCGCACCCACACTCACGCACACACACAACACACACACACGCTGCACACACACACACACAGAGCACACACTCAGGCACACACGGCCGCTTGGCCATGGCCATGGCCAGCGGTAGCAGCTGCGCGCGGCGGGCAGCGGCGCCGGCGAGCAGCGGCAGCACACAGCGGTAGCAGCAGGAGGAGGAACGGCAGCAGCGCAGCCGCAAGCAGGCAGGAGGAGCAGCAGCTACGGGAGCAGGGGGGCACGGACGGTGCGGGGCTGGCCGGAGTCAACGGCGGCGAGGTCAACCATGGCAGCCGGAGCTCAGGCACACGGGTTTGGCGTTGCCGCTTGCAAGCGAGAAAACTAACGCGCTTGCACTGCTCTACGGTACACCGAGAGGTTTTTGGACGCACTGGAGCGACCAATTGGTCGCCGGAGCAACACCGGCGACGAGTTCGGGCCACGGTTCGCTTCAGTCAACAAGGGACGGCGGCTACGGGCATCAAATCGAGCGGGGCAGGGAGGGGTTTCGAGCAGGAGCTCACAGTGGTCGCAGAGGAGGGGACGCCCATGTCGGGGGCGCTCTGTAGCTCGTGAATCGACGGCGAGGAGCTTCGGACACCGGCGGCGAAGACGACGGAGTTGGCGACGAAGCAGAGAGCTCCGGCTCGAGATCTTCTTTGTAGAGGCGTAGCACAGCGCAGCGGTTCTCGTGGACAAGCTAGCTAGGTGAGGGGTGCTCGGTGGCTGTGGCGGAGCGAGGCGGACGGCGACGGACGCATCCGGCCTCGAAGAAAAAGGAAGGGGACAAGACGAGGGAGAGGGATGGGCGGTCTAGGGTTTGTGGGGGGAGAAGGGGGTGCTCTTATGGGGGCCGGGGAGGTCGAGGATGGCTGACACAGCGCGGCCTCCACGCCATGGACGACGCAGGGGCGTCCACGGTGCCTCTTGTGAACAGGAGGATGAGAAGGGAGGGGGAGTTGGGCCGGTTTCTGTTAGATGGGCTATGTGGAGTAGATTAGGTCTGCTGTTATCCCTTATTTTTTTATTTCATTTGTGTTTTGCATTTTGTTAGGCCACAAAAATACTTTTGTAAAAATATGGAAGTGTTCCACATAAATACTTTGCAATATTTAGCACTGCCATAAAAGGTTTTGAGGCAAGATAATTTCACCTGAATTTTGTTTAAATGAAATTGGATTAAATAGGCTGTTTTGGGCACTGTTTTAAAATAGATTAGGGGCAAATTAATATTTCAAATAATGTTAGTTTATTCATGGCAATTAGTTAGTAAATTTTTGCAACCAATGAACATTTTTGTTTTACCATTTGAAGAAATAATAATTTGACTTTATCTTAAATTTGAATTTGAATTCGGATTGGATCAAAGTGAGGTTTAGAAAATTAATTGCGATGACATGGCAACATTAATGTGTGGTTACTGTAGCTTAACTACCGGGGCGTTACAGTGGTAGTGGGCTTTATCCCTTTCATAATTATATGGTGACGTGGCATGCTTGCATGTAAATATAAAATAAGTTAATAAGGATCACTCTCTCAGGTACACTAGATGACACCTCGTGCATTGCCGCGGTAAATTAGTTGCAATACATTTCCGTGAGATTTGATTATGAGCATGAATATTTATATACTATATAACAAAATAGTTGATCCCACTATAGCAATTCTCTCAACATGCACACATACCACCTCATCATCCCACTAATTATTTCTCTTAACATGCATGAGAAATGTAATTTATATTCTCTCTCAACATGCCACCTCATCAATTACACTAATTATATTTCTCTCAACCTGCATGAAAAATGCTAGTTATATCATATGTGTGTGTGTGTGTGTGTATAATAATTAAATACAATATATCATATATATTTAAATTACATAAAAAATATTGCAATCAGTCCCCGCAGCAACTCGCGGGGTATCATACTTAATAATATAATGCATACATTTGATCACATCATATGTGCGCTCATTTACCCGTCAAAGGGTGAAAAAAACCACATAAATATGGGAGAAGAAAACTGTCTATGAAGAACACATGCATGTAATTAATTTCTAAATCTTATTGCGATGATGATGTGGCATAGCTGCATGTGCTCTAAAAGACTAAAATAGTTAGTGCGACTAGCTATTTCAGATATAGATATACTACTTTTAGAGTTTTCATCATAACATAAAATTACTTTCAATACGTACTTTTGTGCCCCTTAAATTTATATATGACTGATTGTTCATTTAATTACAGAAAAATGGAAGCGATGCTTCCCTAATATATAATTGCCGTCTTAATATTATGTAATGGTTTATATCTTGTCAAAATAATTACTTACCAAAAAAAATTAATTATACTTTTTTTTGTTCCAGTTTCAACCGTTGGAATCATTGTTTTGGTCACAACGTGCTTCATTATTGCTTTGAAGACTCACAGAAGTGGGAGATTTCTATTGCAATCATTGGTAAGAAAAGACTACAACAGCCGTAGGGACAAAATCAAGGAGATGTTGGGCAATTACGGCTCACTGGCTCCCAAGAGGTACACCTTCTCACACCTCAAGAAAATAATCAAATCTTTTAGTGAGAAGCTTGGGGAGGGTAGCTATGGCATGGTACACAAGGGCACCCTACTGAATGGCCACCATGTCGCTGTCAAGTTCTTTCGTGACACGACCGGAAATGGAGAGGAATTTGTAAACGAGGTCATCAGCATTAGAAGGACATCCCATGTCAATATTGTCACTCTGCTCGGTTTCTGTTTGGAGGGTTCAAAGAGAGTTCTCGTCTATGATTATATGCCTAACGGCTCACTAGACAGGTTCATCTATGCCAAGAATTCAAAAGAAACTCTTGAATGGGACAAACTATACGAGATTGCAATGGGCATAGCGAGAGGATTGGAATATCTTCAAAGAGGGTGCAACACACGAATCATACACTTTGACATCAAGCCCCAAAACATCCTCCTAGACCAGGACTTCGTTCCAAAGATCGCTGATTTTGGCCTGGCGAAATTGTGCAACCCCAAGGAGAGCTACCTATTGTCGATGGACGGCATGCGGGGCACGGTTGGTTTCATTGCACCTGAGGTCTTCTCGAGGCGGTTCGAAATTGTTTCCACAAAGTCGGACGTGTACAGCTTTGGTATGGTGCTCCTAGAGATGGTCGGAGGAAGGAAGAACTTGCGAGAAAGTGTGGAGAGGGAAAGTGAGGTGTACTTCCCGGATTGGGTTCACAGTCACCTGACACAACTTGAGAGCTTGCAATCATTTGACTTGGGGCCAGATGAACATGAAGAGATTGCAAAGAAGATAGCCACCATCGGGCTCTGGTGCATACAAATATCGCCAACATCTCGCCCGGCGATAAGCAAAGTTTTAGAAATGTTTGAAAGAAATATTGATCAACTTGAGATACCGCCAAAGCAGTTCATCTACTCACCTATACAGTGAGTCTTGGTCATCCTCCTTTTTTGTTGAATTATTGCACTTGCAAACTAATTGTGGTTCCCACCAGTTAACTCATTTTTTTATTCCACTTTGCAAAGGGATGACTCAGATGATGAACAGAACGAGAGCCGAGTTTGAAGTTTCTATGGACATTGACAGCACTAGCTAGCTACTAGTAGCTAGGCAAGTTCCTAGGTTTAGAGGAAGTACCTCAGGCATGGCGAGGTGCCATGGATATTATTTCTCAAGTCTCAAGGAAGATCCACTTTACATGTTTTAGATGCAAAAAAAGTAAGTAACCAATCACTGATCCTTTGTTGCGTTTTAAGGCCATAAGCTCAGGTCATAGCCGATCAACCTTCTGCATGTACAGAAAAAATGATTATTCATTCAGCTACAATTAAGCCCGTCACGTCGGTCCGCCACACACCATATATACATCTTAGCAGCTATTGGTGTTCAAAATAGAATGGCAGCAAAATACTTCCTCCATCACATAATATAAAATAGGGATAATTGGTTTTATATTCCTAGTTGGGTCACTCGGCAGGTTTACCCCTAGTTTCCGAAAACACTCGTTCCCGCCCATACCACTTTGCTCGTCTTATACTTTTGCCCTTTGACCGTCACTTTGTAAACTTTATAACAAATTTATACTAACTCAGAAAAATGCGAACAAGATATCAAAATGTCTAGAAAATCATCACCTATATGTGCATGTCATTTGCATTCATGAAACAAGTGTTGGAAAGTCCCTATCTAAATTTGAGCTCATATGATCTCAGCATGAACAGTATAATCTAAAAAAATGAATAAATTCTAAATTTTTTGTGGAAAACATTGACAAATGTTTTCAGTGCTTGCAAAGTTTCATCAGGGAATGACATTCGTGGAAGTCGTGGCAAAAAAACAAAACTATTTTTTTGCCACGACTTCCACGAATGTCATTCCCTTATGAATCTAGGCAGGCGCTAAAAACATTGGACAATGTTTGACACCAAAAAAATTTAGAATTTTGTTGTTGTTTTTAATTTTTTTCTTCAGATTTTGTTGTTCCTGTTGAGATCATATGAGCCCAAACTGGGATGGAGACTTTCCAACACTTTTGTCATGACTGCCACATATAGGTGATGTTTTTCTGAACATTTTGATATCTTATTCGTATTTTTTTGAGTTAGTATGAATTTGTTATGAATTATTCAAAGTGATGGTCACAGGCGTCCCTCCCTCTATGCAGGCCACAGGCGCCACTGCTAGCAAGGAGCAGCAGCAGGGCCGGCAAGGCAAGAAGCACGAATTAACAGATTCGTAAGCTTCCTCAAAATCAATCTTAAGAATAATAATAGCCTTGCTCCCACTACAGCGAAGGCACAATCTCATGAAAACTAAGGTTCCCATCAAGAATAAATCAAAACTTTTTGAAAGCAGACTGGTGTGACCCAATAACCCTATAGGCCACCGGGGATAAGCGAGGATCAAAACCTTTCGAAGGGAACTGAACAATATTATTGATGAGCTCAATAGGACTAAATTGACGAATGGAGTCAGCACGGAACTAGAGAAATTACCGCATAGTTCAGCCAAAAAATATCTACCGTCAGAGGCAAAAACCTTGGATGATAGCGTAAACAAGGAATTTCATAACAGGCCAGAACTTTTTGAAGAACGAGATAGAGAAGCCATCCGGCCAGGAGTAGAGTTAGACTTTGATGTCGCTACCACTTCATCAATCTCAGCGTCGGATAAGGGCATCAAAAGTTCCAGGTTTTCAGCTTAGGAGACGTGAGCATCAGTAGGCCAGAGCTGAGGAGAAATAGACATGCCAGAGGGAGGACTAGTAGACAGAAGAGACAAGAAGGAGCACACATTGTCCAAGATGATGGCGGGATCAGCCACAACTTTCCCATTGATAACTAAGCGCAAAATAGAGCAACGACGACGCCTTCCATTAGCAATAGCAAAGAAATAAGCAGTGATAGCATCACCCGTAAGAATCCAAGAGAGATGTCCTCGCTATTTCCAGTAAATTTCTTCATGGTGATGGATGTCCAAAAGTGCGATTTCTAAGGCGTACATTTGAGCCCAGAAAGTGAGAGACCCACAGAAACAACAACGGAATCAAGATTCTTGATTCGATCGAAAAGACTAACTTTGTCTCAACGAGACTCGACCGCCGGATTGGCACCCCAACCCTTGAGGAATTTGTGAAGATTTTGAGAACAGAGATGACAATCATCCATGGGTCCAAAAGAACGATGATTAGAGAAGAGAAGGGATAATTTTTTTTCAAAAAGAAGAGCAACAAAGCCATCAATGAGAAGACTGGACGAGGCGAAACGGAATCTATGTTTAAAACCAACCATAAGATCACCATAATCGAGAAGTGGGGGCGTGGTCACTACCAATGTGAGCTTTAGCAATAAACGAAGAGCAAGGAAACAACAAATCCCATTCCGGGCATATAAGAACACAGTCCAGCACCAACCTAACGGGATTAAATTATAGAAGGCATCATCCCTAGCCCAAGAAAAATTAGCTTGTTCTTATCATCAGGTGTTCGCATCAACTTAAAACCACCACCAATCAACAAAGGAAAGCTGGAGGAGGAAACCCAACTCATCTAAAAAACTACAAGATCGAGTGATCTGCAGGGCCGTAAACAACTACCACTTCCGAAAGCTTGTTAACAGAGAACCATGCAAGTGAAGAAAATACCAGGCTTGAAGGAGATAGTCAAAAACATCTAGTTTAGCCCCAATAAGGATACCGCCCGAGTGCCCATTAGCCGGCAACCACTTCCAAATAAAATTGTGAGCGCCCACGAGCGAAGACAATAAGTTAGCAGAAAAGAAGGTTTTAATGGTTTTTTGAAGGCGAATGATGTCAATAAGGTTGTCCTGGATGTATTCATGAAGCTGGTTCCGGCGCCCCTAGCACCGAAACCACGCATGTTCCCAAAATAGCCCGCATTTGAATGAGAGGTTTTTAATCGGTAAGTAGCCCTGCTAGGGGCGACATATCTTTTATGTCTTTTTCCTCTCGTGCGAACCGCGGGGGCTGGCCCCTGCCAGCCTGACTACCAACACTCGGCAGCAACGAGATAGCAACCCGATCTGCTGCTCGAGCTTTGGCCAAGGCAACTTGAGCAAATACATTATCCCGGATTACAGAAATCAACTTAGAAGGAGAAACAGAAGAGGAATGAAATACTAAACCAGAGTCTCTAGCCACGTTAGAAAAATGTAGGTCTAAGTGATTAGGAAGGATAACACGCGCGGGAGATTTGGGCGACGAAATACCTAGGGGTACCCAATTCCTCTCCTCGTGTGTCTCTTCGCACGAGCCACCACCGACTCCCCAATGTCGCGATTGCGACGACTCTTGCATGTCATTGAAACTAGAGCTAGATATGCATGGAGCGCCCCGAAGTCGAAGACAAAAGGCGCTCAGCCACGTCCTCCCTAGCCACCTTTCCGAGGTCATGATCAAGCTTGCGGCACAGGCTCGCGTTGGATTATTTGGAGGCACCAGACGCACGACTGCAGTTGCAGGAGGAAAACTTTCTAACAGTAGACTTGTGTGACACCCCCGATTCAATCGTACACTAATCATACACACAAACGTGTACGACCAAGATTAGGGACTCATGAGAAAATATCACAACACAACTCTAAACACAAATAAGACATAAAAGCTTCATGTGACAAGCCAGGGGCCTCAAGGGCTCGAATACAGAAGGTCGAACCTAAACAAGTCAGCGGAAGCAACAATATCTGAGTATAGACATAAGTTAAATAAGGTGCCATAAGATGGCTAGCACAGACATGGATACAGACCGAAGAGGCACAGGCCTCCTGCCTGGGATCCTCCTAAACTACTCCTGGTCGTCGGCGGCCTGCACATAGTAGTAAGCACCCTCGGAGTAGTGGTAGTCGTCGGTGGCATCTGGCTCCTGGGCTCCACCATCTGGTTATGGCATCCGAGAAGAATGGAAAAGGGGGAAAAGAGGGAGCAAAGAAACCGTGAGTACTCATCCAAAGTACTCGCAAGCAAGGATCTACACTACATATGCATCGGTATCAATAAAATGGGTAGTATCCATGGACTGAACTGCAGAATGCCAGAATAAGAGGGGGAGAAGCTAGTCCTATCGAAGACTACGCTTCTGGCAGCCTCCATCTTGAAGCATATAGAAAAGAGTAGCAATTATAGCATCAAGTAAGAACGTATAGCATAATCCTACCCGACGATCCTCTCCTCGTCACCCTGCGAGAGAGCGATCACCGGGTTGTATCTGGCACTTGAGGGGGTGTGTTTCATTAAGTATCCGGTTTTAGTTGTAAGAGGTCAGAATACAACTCCAAGTCGTCCTTTTACCGTGGACACGACTATTCGAATGGATCAATCTTCCCTGCAGGGGTGCACCACATTACCCAACACGCTCGATCACTCTGGCTGGACACACTTTCCTGGGTCATGCCCGGCCTCGGAAGATCAACATGTCGCAGCCCTACCTAGGCCCAACAAAGAGGTCAGCACGCCGATCTAAATCCTAAGCGCACAGGGGTCTTGGGCCCATCTCCCGTTGCACTCCTGCATGTTGCAAGGGCGGCCAGGATCAGTCCTGGCAACCTCCATTACAAAGGTGGTTGCTTTACGCGGACCACCTGGGTGAGCGCCGCGCAGTCGTTGACGTCCGGAAAGCTTCGGCTGATACTACGACGCCGGTTGCCCATATCTTGTCCCACGTGACGTTAGTGCGTATAAGGCCAACGACGAACTCAGATCAACTATCCAAACTCGTTAAGTGGGTTATTTTGAAGTAACCGTGGAGGCCGACCGTGGCCCAGGCCCACCTCTGTCCTGGGTGGTCTCAACCTGCCCTGTCGCTCCGCCACAAAGTATCACTCAGGGGGGCGTCGGGAACCCAGGTCCACCACTACCTGGATGGAACCACCTGTCTCTTCAGCCCCCACATTCGTGAATCACTCGCGGGTCCTCTACGAGCTGACCCGACTTTAGCCACAACATGTATCATGAATCATATGTATAGTATATATATATACCCGTGATCACCTCCCGAGCGATCACGGCCCGATAATATAGCATGGCAGACAGACAAGAATGTAGGGCCACTGATGGAATACTGGCATCCTACACTAAGCATTTAGGATTGCATGTAAAGTATCAACAGTAGTAGCAAAGACAGGCTATGCAGCAGTATAGGATCAAATCGATGAACAGTAACAACTACAGTACTCTAATGCAAGAAGTAGAGAGAAGGAGTAGGCGGCATCAGGATGATCAAGGAGGTTTTGCTTGCCTGGAAGCTATGTCGAGAAGGAGGGGTCGTCAGGAGTGTAGTCGACGTCAGGAGCAGTGGCGTCAGTCTCGAAGTCTACTGGAGAGAAGACGGGGAAGAAACAATGAATACAATGCAAGCAGATGCATGACAAGGCAATAAGCGGTGCTAGGTGTGACCTAGCGTAGTACTAGGTAATACCGGCGACGGGGGAAAACATCCGGGAAAGTATTCCCGGTGTTAGGCATCTTCGGACATATGAAACGGATGAGGACGGTTACATGTTCGCTATGCTAGGGGTGTATGACATATGAACGCAGGGCGTATTCGGAAACGTCACATTTTTTTGAGCATTTTTCATGTACAAAGTATTTTCATCCGAGCTACAGTTTATTTTATATAAATTTTTAAAGTTTTATTCAAATTCTGGAATTAACAGATTTAATTTAATTCAAAAATAGGTTTACTGCAACAACATGATGTCAGGGTGATGTCAGCAGTCAACCAGTCAGTAGACTGGTCAAACTGACATGTGGGTCCCACTGTCATAGACTGTTAATTAATTAACCTAGTTAATTATTTTAACTAATCAAGTTAATTAAGTTAAGTTAATCCATCTAAATTAATTAATTATTAAATTCTTTTTATTTACATTTTTCGGAGGGCTGGGCCCCACGTGTCTATGGCCCATCTGGGCCAGGGGCATGGGCCCCTTGGTTTAGTGGCACAGGGCGGCCTAGCGAGGCGGTAACGGGCGGAACCAGGCGCCGGGTGTGGGCACGCGGGCGCTGGCCCCGAGCGTGGCCAGCGAACGGCGAGGCGCGGGCGGAGCTGTGGGGGCGGCGGCCGTGGCTCGATGGTGGCAGGCGCGGGCGTGGGGGCGGCAGCGGCGCGGCGGGATCGAGCTGCGGGCGCGGGTGGCAGCCGGCGACGCAGGGTGAAGAGGGAGGCTGGGGCGAGGCCATAGCGTGGAGGGCGCGGCCGGAACGGCCAAGGCGAGTGGCGCTGGCAAGGCGGCTCTAGGTGCGCACACACGGATGTGAGGCAGCAGGTAGAGCAAGAAGCATCGGCAAGAGGGACGTAACGGGAGCAGGCGACGCGGGGACCGCGGGCGGGGCATCGCGAGGACGCGGCAGGACGCGTCCGGGCGCGTGCATCTGTGGCGGGGACAGGGGAGAGAGGAGGTCGGGGGTGGCCTCACCGGCGTTTGAAGAGCGGGGGGAGTGGCGAGGCTCGGAGTAGAAGCTCAGGGAGGTGGTGAGGACGAAGGCGGCGAGGTCCTCGAGTGACGGTGGTCGGCGTTCGGCGGCGGGGCGCGGTCGTCGGGGTCGCTTCCCCGATCTAGATCACGCGCGGGGGGGGGGGGGGGGGGGGTGCATGCTGTTATATTATCATTCTTGGATGTTTTACAATTATTTTATAGCAACTTTATATCATTTTTTCGATTAACCTATTGACATAGTGCCCAGTGCCAGTTGCAGTTTTTTTGCTTTTTTTTACTTCGTAGAATATCAGTACCAAACGGAGTCCAAACGCAGCGGAACTTTTTAGAGAATTTTTTTGGACCAGAAGAAACAACATGAGCCAAAGAAGTACCAGAGGGAAGGCCCGAGGTGGGCACAACCCACCAGGGCACGCCCAGGAGCCCAGTCGCGCACAGAGGGGTTGTGCCCCCCTCGGTGGCCTCCCGTACCACCTCTTCTCCCTATAAATCCCCAAATATTCCAGAAACCCTAGGGGAGTCGACGAAAAACAATTCCAGCCGCCGCAAGTTCCAGAACCACGAGATCCAATCTAGACACCGTCACGGAGGGGTTCATCATCCTCATTGGTGCCTCTCCGAAGATGCGTGAGTAGTTCATCATAGACCTACGGGTCCGTAGGCAGTAGCTAGATGACTTCCTCTCTCTCTTTTGATTCTCAATACAATGGTCTCTTGGATATCTATTTGATGTAACTCTTTTTTGCGGTGTGTTTGTTGGGATCCGATGAACTTTGAGTTTATGATCATATCTATATCCATGAATATTATTTGAGTCTTCTTTTGATCTCTTATATGCATGATTATTTATAGCCTCATATTTCTTCGTCGAATATTTGGTTTAGTTAGGCCAACTAGATCGATTTTTCTTGCCATGGGAAGAGGTGCTTTGTGATGGGTTCAATCGTGCGGTGTTCTTTCCTAGTGACAGAAGAGGCAGCAAGACACGCATGTAACGTTGCTATTAAGGATAACAAGACGGGGGCTATTCCTACATGAATAGATCTCGTCTACATCATGTCATCGTTCTTATTGCATTACTCGGTTTCTCCATGAACTTAATATACTAGATGCATGCTGGATAGCGGTCGATGTGTGGAGTAATAGTAGTAGATGCAGGCAGGAGTCGGCCTACTAATCTTGGACGTGATGCCTATATATTGATCATTGCCTTGGATATCGTCATAATTATTCGATCTTCTATCTATTCCCAACAGTAATTTGTTTACCCACCGTGTGCTATTTTCTTGAGAGAAGCCACTAGTGAGATCTAAGGCCCCCGGGTCTATTCTTTATCATATTTGCTTTGAGATCTATTTTTATTCTCTTTTATTTCCAGATCTATTATTCCAAAAACCCAAAAATACCTTGCTACACTTTTTTGTTACTTATTTTATTTTGCGTTTTATCGAGATCTATTTATCCAATCTACACATTTTTTATCCCGTCAACTTGACAATTTCTGGCGCCGTTACCCGTAGAGGGATTGACAACCCCTCATAAGCGTTGGGCTGCAAGTATTTGTTCTTTGTGTGTAGGTACCGTTTACATAGTGTTGCTTGGTTCTCCTACTGGATTGATACCTTGGTTTCATAACTGAGGGAAATATCTACCGTAGCAGTGCTGCATCATCCCTTCCTCTTTGGGGAAATACTGACGTAGTTCAAGCGACATCAAAAGGAATTTCTGGCGCCGTTGCCGAGGAGACATCATCAGCATCTTTTAGGTTCCTAATCACAAATCTCATCTCCTTGCAATTTACATTATTTGCCATTTGCCTCTCATTTTCATCTCCCTCACTTCAAAAAAATTTGCCGTTTTATTCGCCCTCTTTTTCGTTCGCCATTTTCTCGTCAGATCTGTTTTTGTTTGCAATCTTGTTTGCGTAGTCACGATGACTCAAGAAAACACCAAGTTGTGTGATTTTTCCAATACCAATACCAATAATTTTATTAGCACTCCAATTGCTCCTCCCGCCACTAGTGCAGAATCTTGTGATATTAATGCCGCTTTGTTGAATCTTGTTATGAAAGATCAGTTTTCCGGTACTCCTAATGAGGATGACGCGTCCCATCTAAACACATTCGTAGAATTATGCGATATGCAAAAGAAAAAAGATGTGGACAATGATATTGTGAAGTTGAAATTATTTCCTTTCTCTTTGAGGGATCGTACAAAAATTTGGTTTTCTTCTTTGCCTCGCAATAGTATCGATTCTTGCGATAACTGCAAAGATGCTTTTATTACTAAGTATTTTTCGCCCGCAAAATTATTTCCCTTAGAACTCAAATCATGAATTTTAAGCAACTTGAGCATGAACATGTTGCACAATCTTGGGAAAGAATGAAGTTGATGCTAAGAAATTGTCCTACTCATGGTTTAAATCTTTGGATGATCATACAAATTTTTTAGGGATTTTTACATCTGTGCCCCTGGTTCCTTAGCCATACTCTTTCATCCCCACGCTCTTAATATTTGCTCACTTTTCCCCACTCTCTTGTCTGAAACCCTCAGAAATGGTCACAAACGATGGATGCCGTCGGGTCAGTGCTTTGACCATTAACTCTGACGAGTGGCGCCGCGATGGATTGTGTCGCCCGTTGGACCTGACAATTAGGGCCGCGTCGGACGGTGCCGCTGTTCGCCCGTTGGGCCGTAGTTAGACTGTTGGGCCCTGCGTGCTCCGCAATGACTGAAGCCTGCTATGCATGCACGAGATTTCCAACTAGCCTGCCATGCATGCACGTAGCTAGCCTACCTGCATGCGCTGATGCCCGCCGCCACGATGCGCTGACCGGCCTCTTTCTGCACGCGAGCCGCCACGGACGCTGACCGGCCTCTTTCTTCACGTGAGCTGCCACGGACGCAGGGA
Source organism: Thinopyrum elongatum (assembly GCA_011799875.1). Classification (NCBI taxonomy): domain Eukaryota; kingdom Viridiplantae; phylum Streptophyta; class Magnoliopsida; order Poales; family Poaceae; genus Thinopyrum; species Thinopyrum elongatum. The sequence goes on from CM022301.1 coordinate 381,553,079, forward strand.
CGGTCGCTGCCGCTAGTTCGTCTCATGTCGCACGCTTGTCTCGTCGATGTAGAGCATCGTTCCAGACTTTTCGATCCACTCACATCTATTCAACGTGGCAATTAAAACGTGTTGGCAATTGAAGTGGCATATCGATCGACGTGGCTCGTTTGAACGTAGCAAATCCAAAGCGTGGCCGGTGCCACTCCCCTTCCCTTCTCATTTCCCTATTTAAGCCACCCACCCCTCCACCTATTCTCCACACATCCATTTGCGCCGCCCCCTTCGCTTCTTCACCCAAACCCAGAGCACTCTCAAAGTGAGGCAAGGATGCAGTACAACGGCCCCACCATCGAGCTCCCACCGATCGTGTCGGAGAGGCGGTATCCCGCTGGCGTCGTCGTGGAGACGATGCTCTGCGTGTGGGTGTTCTCACGCTGGAGAGGTGCAAAGGAGTTTTCCCAGTGGTTCCTCGGTGCGGGCTTCGCCCACCTCCCGGCGGTCTCGCCGGTGATGTTCTGACTGGAGGAAGTGCGTCCAAATTCCAGCACTCCGCCGATAGGGCTCATCGTTAACTTCACCAACAGATTTGATGCGTACTACCTCCTCGGCAAGGTGTTTTGGTGTGGGTGCGAGCTCATCGCATTCACCACCTACAACATCTTCACGGACTTCAACCGCATCTTCCCCACTCGCAACGGTATGCACAGCCTCCCCTACTACCTCAGCAAGGATGGCATGGAGGAGGAGCAGTGAAGAGGAGGCGTAGTGAACATGGTGGTGAAGACCCGGTCTCGTGAAGCTTGTCTTGCCCTAGGGTGTTAGGGCTTTTTATCTTTTATATATTTCTACCTTAATTATGTCGTTGGTTGTACCGTGAACTTTTTATCTCTGTCGTGTTATATCATGTTGGGAACCCTAAGAACTATGTTATGCTTGCTACCCTTATTTGATATGTCGTTGGTTATATGTGTTTTGCTTGCTACTTTTATATGTCGTTGGTTGTACCCTTATTTGACGTGAGATATCACTAGATGGATATGGTGCCGTAGCCGAGCCCTTCTGGTAAATCAATCAATGAAAGGGTATCCCTCAATGAAAACCAGCAAGTTTTGGGGTTAGCCTTGTAAACATGGTTGGAGGGTAGCCCATTCGTCTTGTTATATTCATGTTGTGTAATATTTGTATTTTGGCCCTTATATTTTAGGGTCAAGTTTTGGCACGCACGGCTAATGGACTAGTTGAAGTGTCAAAAAGGAAATTAAAGCTAAAAAATGAGCCATGTTGATGTTGAAAAGAAGAAGGAGAAAAGCTTTTTTTTGAATTGTTGGTGGCCCTATTCCGTATATTGTATGAACAAAAACAAGCTAATTTTGAATAGTTCGTGGCCATTTGGCATCATGAAATTAATTTTGGCCCTTATATTATAGGTTTTATTGGCTCCAAGTTTTGGCACGGGCGGCTAATGGACTAGTTGAGGTGTCAAAAAAGGAAATTAAAGCTGGAAAGATGAGCCATGTTGATGTTGAAAAGAAGAAGAAAAAGAAGCTAATTTTTTTTGAATTGTTTGTGCCCATATATATTGTAGGATACCTATATTGTATGAACAAAAAGAAGCTAATTTTTGAATAGTTTGTGGCCATTTGGCAGGATGAAAATAATTTTTGAAGGGTAGCCCATTGTATGAACGGTAATTGTTGACTTCTTGGTGGCAATATCAATTGTTGTGGAATTTCTAACGATGTAACCTATTCTTGTAATGTAACCAACGTGCACGCAATCTCTATAGGTGCAATAAAAACAATCAAGCAAAAAAACAGAGAAAAAACAGAGCCAGCGCATGCACTATTTTTCTAGGCCTCTTTAATCTTTGTGGGCCTTCGACAGCCAACGCAATGCGACGGCCCAACCAGAGCTTGGTTTCATTTTGGGCTCAATAACTACGTTTTTTTTCTCTTGCCCTTGGTGTTGTCTAACGAAACTGAAAGTGTCAAAAACTAACACCTACGGAGATTCAGAGATGGAGATAGAGACATAGTTTAAGCAACACAGAGAGCACATGATCCACAAATTAAGCAACACACATAGCACATGATCCACAAACCCTTAAGCAAATCATAGAGCACATGACATGACACAAATAACATCTCTAACGAGTGATGACCAGCAAGTAAGCAAATCCTAGAGCAACTATACAAAAATGAAATCCTAAAGCTATCAGATTTGCCTGCTTGTTCAACTGAATCATCTGCCTCAAGTTCTTGTTCATCTTCTTTAATCCCCCCTTCAGATCCTCATCCCCAACTGTCGGAGCAGCACTTTCAGAGACCAAATCCTGAGTGGCTGATGGCAGATTGACCTCCCGGGTGGCGGCCCCATTGAATTGAAGCAAGCCCTCCCCTTGAAGCCTCCGAACGTAGTCATCCATCCATTCAAAATGTGTGCATTTCTTCATGATCTGAAACAAAATCATGAACCCTAAATCTCAGATCCAACAAAAATGAATTAGAAGCAAAGAGAAAAAGAAAGGGTCAAAGAAAAATCATGAGATCTAACCTACCCCTCTGGCTTGGTCTCACATTTCACGAACTCGCGCCCAAAGTTGCCATTCTTATCATCCCTCGAAGTCAACCTTTTCAGTGGCGCGGTGCGTGGGCAGTCAGGGCATCGCTCCATGGGCACTGGACCATACTGGGGCCACGAGGGGCGGGAGGCTGAAGTGGAGCTCGACATATCTAGTCGCTGGAGAAGAAGCAGACGAGTGGCTCCTCTGGTCGCTGCAGAAGAAGAAGACAGGGGAGGCAATGGTGGGCGAGCACAACCAATGTCTCGCGGATCGCCCAAGGATCCAACAATGCGGAGCTGTCCTTGTGATCCAACAGCGCGGAGCCTGCACGCAGCCTGGCCTCAGAATTCCTTCTAGAAGACCATATCTGAGGGCTGTTGCTTGGCGCTAGGGTATGATCGGACGGCTAATGTTCGGAGCTAGGGTTAGGCGAAACCCCGCGGGGTTTAGAGGGGTTTTGAGTTGGTAACGGGGTTATCTAGTGTTTGACCAATATTCAACTGAGCATAACTAATTTAAAAAAAATCCAAAAAATATGAAACCTTCGTGAATCGTCGTTTTAAAAGACACACTAACGAGGAAAAATACTAAACTTGGTCTACGGTCATTTAAAAAAAACCTAGTTGGCATGATCATGGTTAAATGAGTACCATTAATTTAAAAAAAATTGAAAAAATATATAACCCGCGCACAATGTTGTCTTATGTGACATGTTACCAAAAAAAATCATAAACTTGTTCTGTGGACATTTTCATGAAAAAACCTTCACAAATATGAGCTATCACGTACAACATTACACAGAGTTTAAGGAAAGGAGGTAGGTTTTTCAAAAATAAAAAATATCACCAAAGCTTCATTTCAAAGTGAATAAGAAGGATCTGAACTTAGTTTTCCTTTTTCATATTTTAAACGTGTTTTTAATGGTTTTCTATTAAATCACATTATTTTCAAAAAAACTGTTAAAATATGAAGATTAATTCAATAAATAGTGAGACTTCGAATCTACACTATATAGATTGAATAGGTGTTAATAAAAAAAAATATTTGGCTCATTTAGAGTAGGTCCAAAAAATACTTGATTACAAATGGGGCAGTTTACCCAATCTTCGGAGCACATTTGGAGCACATTTACCATGACTATAAGTTTTACCACACAAAAGAGATCGGATTGATCACCTAACGTTTACAATAGTTCAGCAAACATTGCAATATCACACCACAGATCGGAGTTCAAGTGTTGGTTCAAATTCAAATTTTGCCTATAATTCAAATTCTACCTAAAATTCAAATTTTGCCTCAAATTTCACATCAAAGTACGAATAGCATTATTAAACCTTACAAGTTTTCACAGTTGTTCAAATTGACGACAGAAACCTTTGTACAAATCCTTAATGTTCAAAGTTTACAACTTGCATTCAATGTTCGAAGTTCACATCTTTGCCTTACTCCTTGTGTTCCGAGATGGCTTAACAGCCTTGCTCCTGGTTTCCCTAGGTGGGATATCCACCTTTTTCTTCTTCCTTCTGATCTTCACTTCGGGTGGTGGCTATCGAGGTGCTGACGAAGAACTTGCACTGGCCAGTTGACGGGGTTCGAAACCTTCATAAGCCATGGCTTCATATTCTAATTCTTTCTCTCTTGGCCTTTTCTCTCATTTTCCTCTAATTTTCCTAGAGCTAGGTCAAACAGAAAAAAGATTATAAGCCATCGATAGAAAGAGAATAAATGCACAAAAAAGGGAAGGTTGTTGCACACATACCAAGCTGCTGGCAGTGCTAATTCAGTGACTTCATTCTCCTCTGAATTAGCTGCAATCTGCTTTGCTTCTTCATTCTCCTCTATAGTAGCTTCAATCTGCTCTAATGCTGCATTCTCCTCTGCATTTGTTTCTACCCATTGTTCCTCTTCTCCAAATAAAGCATCCACTATATTGGTACATAGCCTAGCAATGTGCCCTAGGGTTCCACATTTTTTGCACTTACGCTGTCTTTTTACACGACCCTCTTCACCTCTTCTGATCTTGTTCTTCCTTGGTCTTCCTGGTGGTCTAGTCAGTACAGGAGAATGTAGTTTGAACCGTCGATCTACTATGTTCCATTGGTCTTTTCCCAAGAGTGCAGACACATTGGAAGCATAAGCAGCCCTGAATTTGGCAACAGAAAAATAGTCAGAGATGTATTGATCAACTTCACCATCTTCACCACCTATAACAGTCATCAGATGTAGGGCATATATGCATGGCTTCCCACGGAGCTGCCATTGCCTACAACTGTATTTCCTAGTTGCTAGGTTAACTGGATATCTCCATTCCCTGTTTTTACTGTCAGTATATGTTACCTTAGCCTCGTGTGTCGCCGCTCGAATGCATTTCATGTTCAGTTCTCTTGCCTTGGCATGCAATGACTTAATAAGAGATGGGAGCATAAGATGGCCAACATATTCTGTTTCTGCAATTCTTTTGCGAAGATCCATCTTTATCATGATCATCTGCCGAATCTTATCAAATATTTGCCATATTAGAAGCCCTTTCAATGACTTGATCTTTGCATTGAAACACTCTGCGAGGTTACTGATCACATAGTCTACTTTGCAGATTTCATTGAATTTGCTTCTTGACCACAACTTTCCATGATGTGCATCTAGGTACTCCTTCGCCAGAGGATTGTAAGCATACAACACTCTCAAATGATGCTCACGCTTCTTCTCACTGCATGTGTCTGATGCTGGCCATAAGTTCTCATCATAAACTTTACCTTTCACTACAAAAAAAATACACTTCCGTGATGGTACGTGTTTGTCACAGTAGGGCGCGTTTTCTGTCATGCATGTACATTCATGACGATTTTATGACAGAATCAAGATAATCATACCTGTGCTGTCGTAGAAGTGTTCCATGACAATACCAAAATTATCATCACGGAAGTGTCCACTTCCATGACGATAAATGGCGCGTCATGGAAGTGTTTTCGTCAAGGGTGACCGACACATGGCATCCACCATAACGGGTCACCGTTAAGCTATCGGGTTCCGGTTTGGATCCGATAACCCTTTAACAGCCCTGACCAATAGGGATTTTCCACGTGTAAAATTCTGATACGCCGGAGGATCCACGTGTCAGCTCAGCCTTGGGAGATGTCATCCAGCCAATGGACGGGACGCGCCTATGATAAGTCGACACATGGCTCAGCCCAACAGAGGCCCATTCAGGTGAAAAGGCTGGCCCGTTTGACTTGGTCAAAAGGTAGCGGGCCGGCCCACGGAAAGCCTGTTAACAGCCTATTCGCATATAGCCCATTTACAGCCCGCTAACTCACGGCCCGTTATGGCCTATCCGAATTGGGCCCAGTAGCGTCATCTCGGCCATCCAATATGATTCCAGCCCGTTGTAACTTCCATCCCATGTATGGCCCGTGACGTCTTTCGGCCCACACGAGGCCCTTCGTAACTCTGGGCCCATTAAAGGCCCGTGGTGAAACTGGCCTACAATGAACACTGTATCTCTTTACACCCATTAACGGCCCATTATTCCGTTAGGCCGTTTCTAGCCCGTGTTACCTTTCGGCCTTCTAAGGGCCCATTTATTCTTGGGCTCATTTCCAGCATTCGGTTACTTACGGTTCGTTACTGGCCTGTTCCGCTTGTGGGCCAAATTCAGCCCGTGGTTACAGTCGGCCCGTTTGTGGCCCGTTAACCCGTTGAGCTGTTTCCATAGCGTCATCAAATACGGCCCATTAACGACCCGTGATGCCTGTCGATAGAATTAAGCTCGTTATACATTTCGACCGATTAACAGCCCGTTATGGTCGGGCCATAAACACACGATTTTCTCTCTGGCCCATTTACGGCCCATTTTGCGGATCGTTATAGTACGGCCCATGTTTGGCCAATCGATCATGCAGCCTATAGAAGGCCCATTGATTATACGGCCCATCGAAGGCCCATGGATTCTATGGCCCGTAGGAGGCCCATGGTCACTACAGCAGGTAGCAGTACCATGGTTACAACGGTCTGTATGTTGCCCTTGGTTATTGTGGCCTAGTTATAAAAAATAGGTTATTGTGGCCACTAGAAAAACGTGGAAAAAGACACAGTGACTACAAGCAAAGAACTAAACAAGACAATAAGGAAATAAATAAACAAGCAACTAACGCTAGGCTATTACGGATATTACACATATTACATCCACTGGACATCAAAGTTCACCACTAGTGCAAATATAGGGAACAAAGCAGCATATCACATACACTGGTTGTCAAAGTTGGCGACCAGTGCAAATAAACACCGCAGCAAAACAAGTCCAAAACTGAAACCACTTCAGAAGAGCTCAAGAAACAATATCCTGGGTACCCAACCTGCTGTCAAGATGCTTAGCAAGCTTATTAACTTTCTTTTGTTTGGCGCTTAAATCCTCCAGCGCTTGCTGTTGCACCAGAAAGTATGCATCTGAATTTTGCAGGGACCTCGGTCCTTCGGCTTCTTGTCGCAGCACATCTGATCGATATCTTTCAACTTGAAGTTGAGACTCAAGAAGCCGAACTGATTCAGGTAGAGAGATCGAAGAGCTTGTGCCAGCAGTAGTGGCCAGTAACTCGAACACTACATCAAGACAGGACTTTGGGGTTGTCTCACTGTCTTCAAGATAGTTTTTATCAGATTTCTTGGAGACCAACAGGGATGTCTCACTATCTTGAACCTTATCTGCATTACTTCCTTTACCACTTCATAATGGGGTACTCTTCTCCAATATTTGTCTGCATTCTAAAAGAGAAACAAGCAGACACATCATAGGTTTACCATGTTGTATATGAAACTCATTTTGGTAAACCAGTTCAGCAGTAAGGTGGATAGGATAACAGCATGAAACAAACATATATCTATGCACTATGGTCACTGTATGGTCTATATCATTCTAGTGTATGTTGTCAAATCAAGATAGAGACAGTTCAAATCATATTTGTTTAAGACAAAGCAGCATAGACAGAATATAAGTGCGGGAAACCACACAGCATGACATGAGAACATAACTGTTTATTCAATGGAAACTGAAATCAACATAGAGCAAGTTACAACAGCAAACTAGTTAAAGAAACAGGTTTAAAATATACCTGTTGCGCCATTGGAGTTTCAATTGCATCCTTCAAATTTGAAATTAGTTGGTATACGTAAATACAGTAATGCAAGAGCAAAGGAGTATGAACCATAGCTATGGAACCTGACCTGAGAACAATTCTTCTTCTGCTTTAAGCGTGAGTAGGGGTTCGGAGTGGTGGTCCTCGTGCTTTCGGCACTGCAGTTGCCTTACTAACTGCTCGTGTTTGGGTGCTCTGTGGTGGAGACGGTGCTGTGTCAACTGGAACTGGGTTACTATCTGCTGGGGTTGGGGTTAGAAGAGGTGTAGCTGGTTGTCTGTCGAACTGGGTAGGGGTACAATCTGCAAGAGTCTGGGTTATGTGTGGTGGGACTGGTTCTTGGGCAAGTACAACCGTAGTTCTATCTGCATCGACGGGTAGCACTATCTTTTCTGAAGACCGTGTTTTTACTCCCTTAGATACTGCCATCACCCCCTCCAATTCAAATGGCTGGTAAACAAGAAAAGTAATTGAATGTACAGACATTGTACGATAGACAGGTGCAATGGATAGTGGGGAATAAAAGAGGGCATGAAATAATTCACATTTATGTTGTCTAATCAAACAGCATAGCATGACACAATTTCAAATATATGATGGCTAACTAAACAGGATAGCATGACACAATTTCACATATATGATGGCTAACTAAACAGGATAGAATGACATAATTCAAAATATGATGACTGTGTAAACAGGATGACATGATATAACTATATGATGTGTCTATTAAAGTGGTTGGCATGCTATAATTCACATACATGCCGTCTATGGAAACTAGATGGCATGATATAATTCACGGATAGAATGACAAAATTCAAAATATGATGACTATGTAAATAGGATGAGATGATATAACTAATATGATGTCTTTATTAAATGGGATGGCATGGCGTAATTTAGATACATGATGTCTATGTAAACATGTTGGCATGATATAATTCAAATACTGTATATGATTTATGTACTAAGTAAGTAAGCAGATGGCAATCACATATATGATGTCTAAACTAAGCAGATGGCATTCAATATTTTGTATATGATGTAAAAACTAAGAAATGCAAGACAACATATGCATGATATGAGTAATATAACCCTGCCAAGTTTGAGCATACACCTCAGGGGGAAAATAGGACTGGTCATCAGTCTCTGAATCCTCCTCTGAGGAGCTATCTGTAACCCGCAAGATATCTGCTTCAGCAGGTAGCATTGTCTGCTCTGAAGACCTTGTTTCCACTCCAGATTTTTCCATCACCAATTCAAATGGATGATGCACAGGAAGAGTAGTTGAATATAAGAACATTGTCGACAAATGGAATACGTGATACAAAAAAAGGATGACATGATATAATTCACATATATGATGCTTGGCTAAACAGCATGGCATTGCATAATTCACATACATAATGCCTTGCAGCAAGATAGCATTGCATAATTCACATATATAATGCCTTGCAACAAGATGGCATTGCATAATTCACATATATATGGTAATTAGACACTAAACAGATGGCATTCACACAAAGAATGTCTAAACTAAGCAAATGACATAGCAAGGCAAGACACCATATGCACGATATGAGCAAGATAACCATGCCAAGTTAAGAGCATACACCTCGGGGGGAAATAGGACTGGTCATCTGTCTCTGAATCCTCCTCTGAGGAGCTATCCATAACCAGCAAGATATGTGCTTCGTGAGATAGCATTGTCTGCTCTGAAGACCTTGTTTTCACTCCAGATTTTTCCATCACCGTGTCAAATGGTTGATGCACAGGAAGAGTAGTTGAATGTACTTACATTGTTGACAAATGTACTATGTAATGAAAAAAAAGGATGGCATGATATAATTCACATATAAGATGACTGGCTAAGCAGGATGGCATTGCAAAATTCACTTATATGATGCCGGGCTAAACAAGATGGTATTGCATAATTCACATATATGATATAGAAAGTAAACAGATGGCATTCACACAAAGCATGTCTAAACTAAGCCGGTGACATTTTTAATGTATAAAGTAAGCAATGCAAGGCGCCATATGGATGATATGACCAACATCAGCATGGCAAGTTAGAGCAAAGACCTCAGGGGGTAAATAGGAGTGGTCTGCTCCCTCTAAACCCCCCTCTGAACAGTTATCATCCTCTTGATTACAATCTGGAATGGGGGGAGGGGGCTGCCTTTGCGCCCACCATGGAGCAACGTCTGCACGAAATTTTATTGCCACGCAAGGCTCGTCTCTTTTGCTCTACATGTTCAGTACAATTGTGTACAATAACTGACATGCATAGTAATAAAACATAGTGAGATTATGTAAGGAGTGCATGCAGAAATCTAGAGTGATGGTAGCAACCTGTGGACAGACCCAAAACCAGTGATAACAGGCAGATAATAGTTGCCGTTAAAAAATATAGATAATGGCTCATTTACTGTTTGTTTCCCACCCAACATGAAAGTCATAGTAGACACCCAAGATTATTCGTTGCTGCGCCGATATGTACCCCACAACCATTTAAAAACTTAAGTTTGAGCATTAGTTTGGAGCTAACTCGGAGTCTAACAGGTGAAGAGGACGATAAAGTAGCAGGTAATATTAAGCAATGCATAACGTAAGCAGACACGAAAGGGTGCGACCTCTCTTGCGGACCCGTGTAGTCCTCAAGGTCATCTGCTCAGTTGATGATGGTAATGCAGTTGTGGTGGCTGCCGGTGATGTGGAAGAAGATCTAAGATGGCGAAAGACAGTTTGGAGGGCAGATCCCTGCTGTGCTGGACCCTTTCGTCGTTGGAGCAGCTGAGCTGGGGTGGACGACGGCGCGGCAGGAGTGGAACAAACCACACAAGGTTTTCTTCGAAACCTATCTTTAACAAAAGTAATTCTGTAAGGGCTCATTTGAATTGGAGGATTCTAACAACGCAGGGATAGGAAATACACAGGAATAGGATAGGAATGCCTGTGCAAAATAGAGCATTTGCAAATACAGGATTTCTGTCAATCTGGGTGTTTGGTTCACAGGAATGCAAAGAAGCATGGTCAAATTAAGTCAAACCACAAGAAAATGTAAAGTTATAATGCTATTATGCTACTATCACTTAGTCTTGTTCTTCATGAATAAGAATTTAAAAGGAAGGGCCAAGTGGATATTAAAATTCCTACGGTTTTTCTTTGAAAGAGACACTAAAGGAACAAATAATACTTTGGACCCAGGCCACTGCTCTACTAGCTAAACTCCCAGGCCCATCTACACATGCACAGCTCCAATGCGCAGAAATAAATAATGATGGCTTTCGACAGAGTCCATCACGGATAGCTAACTTGCCTAGTACCCACTGCTTGTCATATAGGAGAAACTAATCGTATTCCTCATTACTACGCATGTTAAGTGGACAATATATATAACCTGTAAAGTAAAAAAACAATGCAACAAGTGTACAACCTCTATGGCAAAGCCATGTCGATCCCAACATCATTGGGTTGGTAGCTGAGGATGCTGGGGCTGATGTGGCTGTCGGAGGAGGGGAAGAAGATCTTAGGCGTCTGGAGGTGGAGTCAAGGGTACTGCTCCGCTGTGATGGAGGGTTTCGTCTTTGGAGCAGCTCCGGTGAGGTGTACGACGGCGAGGCTGAAGCAGGACAAGAGAGACAACGTTAACCTGAAGTGGTTTTATAATAGCATCTACAATGGATGATGTAAATAAAATACATCACCAAAAAGTGCTAGATGTAAAATACATCAGCCGCTCATCTCTGAACTTAACTGCCGAAACTGAATTTAACTGTCGAATCTGAATTTTGCTGTCGAAACTGAACGCACTAGTAACAGAAAAGTAGTGCACTAATATTTTTGGCCACTCGAGCACTAGTGGCAGAGGAGCTGTGATCTAAATCGGTAGCTGCTCCAGCAGGGAACGTACTAGCAGAGAGCTGCCGAGGCAGCTGGTCCTGCAGCAGTAACAGCGCCCAGAGCAGCAGCGCTTGCGAGAGCCTGGGCAGGTGGTCGTATAGCAGCATCTCGGGTAGCAGCAGCAGAGACTCGAGCGAGAGCCGGAGCTGCTGCTCATGCAAGAGTAGAGCAGCAGCGCAAGCAAGAGCAAGAGCAAGAGCAGCGGCGGGAGCTAGAGCAAGAGCAGACGAGGCAGGGGACCGAGAGCAAGAGTAGAGCAGCAGCGCGAGTGAGGGCCGAAGCAGCAGCGGTAGCATGGCCAGCGAGAGCCGGAGCAGCAGCAGCTCCTACTGATGTGGACGTAGCCGCCAAGGGATCGACGGCATGGAGGAAGTGGCCGGCGACGCCGCCGTAGATGGAGCCGCGCCGTGGTGGCTCCGGACCGAGCGGCGGCAGCACCGTGAGATCGAATCAAGAAGAAAATGCAGTGATTACTATAGAACATCTTTGGTGGCGTCAATTAGGCCTGAGCTTCATCCCAGGAATTGGTGATGGTGCTGCTCTTCCGGTGGTGCAGGTGAAGACGGTGTTGTGGGAATGTAGGTGGCGCGATAGACGAGGCAAATGTCGGGGCAGCTCCTTGGAGGTGGCAGACGGGGTGGCTGAACCAGCAGGACGATGAGATCGACGATGGATCCTCATCCAGTTTAATGGATTAGGGACGTCGAGCTGTTGTGGTGGATGATGTCGTCGGGGAAGAGGCTCCGGCTTGGTGGCGGACGGAGGAGGGTGTACTGGGGCTTCGCGGGTTTTCGCCGCCTTGGTGTACAAATGGGGGGCGGAGGGGATGGGAGGGGGGAACCATGGCTTAGGGATGCGCTTGTCCGAAATTTGGGGTAAGTTACGAAAGTAGCCCCACCGATTTGAACTAGGTGGTTCTTTCAGTTCAGGGGTATCACAGGAATTTCGCATCTCGGGATTTCGCAGGAGGTGGGAGTTTTCGCGTGCATTGTAATTTTGGGATAGCAAGGCGCGGGTTGAGATGGAGGGAATTTTAGGAGCACAACGAGACAAAGAGATATCTTAAAATTTCGGGATAACAAGGCGCGGGTTGAAATTTCTGGACAAGCATAACGTGTATACTATATCAAATCAATTCGCACTTCCCTCAACGAAAAAACCAAAAAGAAATCAATTCGCACCACGCAAGAGAGTCTAGTCCCGTGTACTGTACCAAATCAATTCGCACTACAAATGCCATTCAAAACTTTGAATCCATGTTATGTTCAATTAAATATTTCACTACGTGTATAATGCATGCAACCTGCTACTCAAATGAACATTTTAGTGCATTTCAAACGTATATACTACGCTTCAATATGAACTAAATTTGAATTCATTTCTCTATTTGAATAAGATCTACAATCATGATTGTTGTCAAGTTAAACCATTTGAATTCATTTCTATATTTTAATAAGTTCTACAATCATCATTATTGTCAAGTTAAACCATCGTTTGTATATTATCTTCACAGCACACCACATGATTACTGTCGAGTTAGATATGAACTATGTGTACTATATGAACTCGAACTCAATTTTTTGAATCCACTTTATGTTGATTTCAAATCACAGTACATTTCAAGCTCTAGCTAGATCTTCATAATCTAAACCATGTCTCATATGTATAATGTGTTTATCACATAATGTATGGTGCCCCGCCCCCTACGCCTACAAGTATTTAGCTGTGAGTTGCAAACGCCACACATTATCAACAAATTCAAATAAAATGTGAGATGGTCAATATATAGTATGGTTTAGATTGTTCGATATTTAGTTGTGAGCTGCAAACGCCACATATTATCACAAAATCAAATAAAATGTGAGACTTTCGATATATGGTATGGTTTAGATTGTTCGATATTTAGCTGTGAGTTGCAAACGCCACGCATTATCACATTATAGTATAACATGTCCAAAACCACACCACGCGTATCACCGCTATATTCATGCATGCATAGGTTTATAACACTACGATCTCTTATTCAAATATATGAATCCACTTTCATATCGAATTATGATCTTTGTTAGTCTCTTACACCCACACAATCCTCCAACCTTTGTAGCTAACCCTAACTTTCTCTCGTGCATGCACACGCCCTCCTCGCCCTCCCCCTCCCTCTGCATTCTATCCATCACGCACATTCAGTTTTTTCTTTAGGTCGTTCTCCCATGGTCTCCACAACTCCTTCTTTCCGACACACACCGATCGATAAACCTCTCTAGTGATGTATGCCTACCACATACACACACACACACTTTACATCTCCTCCTTTCTCTGTCCATGCCTCGTGTCTCTCATACGGTCCCACACACATGTAAACTCTCACCCCTCTTTTCATCGATCTCACAATCGCACACTCCTTCCCCTATCTAGCTAGTAGGCCTCTCGCACCACTTCCTAGCCCCATCTCTCTCTCTCTCTCTATCCGTCTCTCTGGGCCTTCTTTGCCTCTAACAAATGGATGTACACCGACCGATCTCCCACTATACATATAGCTAGCTAGGTCATTTTATAACTCGTTTTCCGCATGTGCCGATCGATCTACCTCATTAGTTATGTCTCTCCCTTCCTTCGACACACAACAATTGATCTACCGATCTAGTTAGGTCTGCTTACCAAACACATGGTCCCCCTTCATCATCCATGCATGCCTCTCGACACATCTATCACGCACACGCACACACAGAAATACATCCCCACTCTTCTTGATATTGCAGTTGTACCCTCAGTTTGTCTAGTAGGCCTCTCCCACCATCTCCGAGAAGCAAGTCCACCACCCCTCCGGCACTCTCTCTCTCTCTCTCTCTCTCTCTCTCTCTCTCTCCGTCCCAACCTATTTCCCGTCCTTCACTTATGTATGGATGTCGACCGATCTCCCTCAAGACATGGCTAGGTCTCTCCTTCTGAGCACATATACGAGTCGATCAACCTCTCTAGTTAGGTCTCTGCCTCCCCCCCCACACACACCGATACATCGAGCGCTCTAGTCATGTCTCCCCGCCACACACAAACTTGCCCTCTCCCCTCTGACGTTCCTGTAGGTTAGTAACCCTATACACTAGTACAACGAGGTGCTATACAAACGGTTTTTAACCCCTTTCCGCGATGGCGTTCTGAACCGTCGCCTAGTGAGTGACTGCGATAGGGGGGGTCCTTCCCACACGACCCAGAAACCGTCGGGGATATGCCCTCCTGGCACACACGCTCGGCATAATGAGGTCGTGTGCGACCGGCGAGCGATCAAATACGGTTATATGTACAGTTGTGCTAAAAAAAATACAATTATACAGGCAAAATCATTTCCGGTCGTAAGTACATCCCACACAGTCAGTCCCCGCTAAATGTTTTCGTTCGTATGTACATTCCACACAGTCAATCCAAGGAATACGTTTCCCTTAGTATGTACATCCCACACAGTTAATCCAAGAAGTACGTTTCCGTTCGTATATACATCCCACACAGTTGCTCCAAGGAAAACGTTCCATTTGCAGGTACATCACACACAATTTTCCCCATTAAATCATTTGTGATAGCGTTGC
This sequence comes from Thinopyrum elongatum, assembly GCA_011799875.1. Classification (NCBI taxonomy): domain Eukaryota; kingdom Viridiplantae; phylum Streptophyta; class Magnoliopsida; order Poales; family Poaceae; genus Thinopyrum; species Thinopyrum elongatum. Next base: position 381,568,240 of record CM022301.1, read on the forward strand.
CATTGCACACAATATTAACAATTTTATCGTTTGCGTTATTGAGTGCATCACACACGGTGCATAGAAGAAACTGTGTGGCAAAGGTTGTCCATCACACACACTTTTTATGTGGTAAACGTTTGCGCAAGGTGGCCTAACGCAAAACAGTTTTCAAGAGGATGTCGTGTGTGATTGTTCATTGATCCAACACGGTTTATTCCTAGAAATTGTGTGCGTTGCCTGAGGTCATCGCCCGCGGTGTTTTCTCAATAACCGTTTGCAATAGAAAAACACAATTAGCAGGCTAATTGCTCTATTATTAATAATCCATTTATTAATCTAATTGACATTTCATATTAAGCACACAATATATTTCATTTCCATATTAAGAAAGCAGGATTTCATAATCAGAGTACACCATCATATAGTTTCAGCACTCAGCTACCCCATTACACAATTGCACCAGCACCAAGTTTCACATGCAACATCTAGAACCTTTCGAAATTAGCATCATAGACGGTACATAGACAGATGCATCTCATCTCGAAAACTGCTGAAGCGGAAGGAGAATATTGAGCCTTCATTGATGTTGAAGGTCTTTGCAACTTTAGGCCAGTGCCTGTGGATGATTGACCGTCCATCCTTCGTCCTCTTCAGGAACACTTCAATATTGAACCGTGGGTGTTGATGAAAACCTTCCTCGCTTCCTGACCATAGAGGTGGTTTGAGAGGTAATCATCAAAGAACTGCTTTCGAAAGGCCTGAAAACAAGGATGTGCATAAATATCTTCTCTATATTGGAAATGTGGCAAAGGAATAAAAAAGGCAAGGTATAATAGTTAGTACCATCCTGTAGTGAACTGATGTCTTCTTCATTGTGCAGACAAAGATCTTGTTGTTTTTTGTCGCTAATTTCTTTATCCTAACAATCTTTCTGAGCTTCTTGACTTGACTGATATTCATGGACAACTCATTTCCCCATATGCAAAAAGGGTCGAACAGTGGGTCAAAACCTCTAACAACAGGACCTACATGTGCAAGACCAAATTATTAAAAACCTAAATATTAGAATGGTTCCTGCAATTGCACAATAATGTGCTATTAGACAAAGGACCATGCATGTGCAAACCTCAATTGTAAACCTCAGTGCTTCCCATTGTTTCCCTGCAACACATATAAGGTAGTTAGTGATCAGGTTAAGTGAGGGTTCGCATGCTATTAGTAAAATATGTTGATGAAAAATAAGCACATTGCAGATTTATCAGATTAGTTCAAGCCACATGGAAAACCCATTTATCCAAACCAAGCATGATTAAGAACTAGGAAATATAGCAATTGTATATGTTTCTCATGTATTAAGTGCAGCCAAATTCGATTTATTCCTCACATGCACAACAATACAAAATTCTACCCACGACAATTGGACATCGCATTGCAGAATTGAACCAAGCAGTTAACTAAACACCACAACAAATGAACCAAACATTAACTGAGCATCACATTGCATAATATAACATACTCCTAGTAGAAGATCAGATAGTTAACCAAACCAAGCATGCTTAACAACTTGGAAATATAGCAATTGTATTTGTTTCTCATGTATTTAGTACAACCAAATTCAATTTATTTCTCACATGGTATACAATAACAGAATGCACCCACAACAATTGAACATCGCATTGCAGAATTGAACCAAACAGTTAACTAAACACCACAACAAATGAACCAAACGTTAACTGAGCACCACATTGCACAATGTATAACATACTAGAAGATCAGACAGTTAACCAAACCAAGCATGCTTGACAACTTGGAAATATAGCAATTGTATTTGTTTCTCATGTATTTTGTAAAGATAAATTCGATTTATTTCTCACATGGAAGACAATACAAAATTGCACCCTGAAGAATTGAACATCACATTTGCAGAATTGAACCAAACAGTTAACTGAACACGACAACTAATTAACCAAACAGTTAATAAGTGAGCACCACATTGCACGACATATAGAACATATACACTAGAGTAACAGATTGCATGGTAAAAGTAGATAGCACAATTCACTAGAATTTGTTAAGGAAAGGTATGAGCAGCACATGCAACGGGTAAACCGAGCATGCTTACCGGCGTAGCAAGCAAACTAAACATGGATAAGACAAGCTACTCCTCATCGTCGGAGATATCGATGATGATTGGCTCCTTGAACATGGAAGAGGGCGAGGCCTCCACATCGTGGGTGCCCTCGTCGTAGTGGTGAGTTGCCTGAGCCGCTCCGAGCACCAACCAGCGGCTCTCGAGTTGAGGTAAGCACGTGCACGCTGAGAAAACACCTCATAGTTTTCGTCGAAGGCACCGAGGGTGGCCTCAAGAAAATGCCACGAACTGTCATTTAAAGCAGCCAACCGCATCACGGCATCATTGTGCGAGGTGTCGACGGTGGCCTCGGTGGCGAGGTGCTCCTCCAAGATCTAGGGGTCGGCACGAATGGCAGCCATCGCGACCTCATCCGCGCATGTGGCCGTGATTTGCTTCCCCGCTGCCAAATGCTCCTTGAGCTCCTGGCTATACTATGTGCGCCATGGCTTAGGGCGGCGCTTATTTGGTGGAGGGGTCGGTGATTTGGGTGGAAGGTGTCGCGCCGGCGGTCGAGGCATGTGGGATGTGGAACGAGGAGGATGGGGGTCGGGTGTGGATTACCTGCCTGGATAGACGAGGCCGAGCAGCGTGAAGGAGGGTCGCCGGCAAGGAGGCGGCGCTGCAAGCAAGGAGTGAAGGTTTCAACTTGGAAAGGAAGGCAGGAACAGGGAAAATGTGGCTTTTGGTAAGGGGGCGGGGAGGTAGATATTTCCGCGGAAGCCGAAAATTTCGAATCGGTTCAACGAAAAAACTGGCGCGCAAAGTGTCATCAGACACGGTCCCTTATTCAGCACTGTGTACGATATGTGAACATCACAAACGATTCATATAGCTTAACCTGTGTGTGATGAGTTTAAACGTGAAAAATTTTGGTTCGAATTTCCCTGGTTACAGTGGTCATCCACGTCATTGCATAATTTGGGTACACAAAGGAGACTACAGCACACCCACGCTTCTTAATCGAGCAAGTTCAGCAATTAAACAGAGCTAGCAGACCTAAACATTACTCTAACAAATTAAAGACCGGCGCTCTTAATTAAACAAAACAAAGAGTACTACTACGGCTGGTGCTCGTCGATCTCTGCCGCCTCCTCCATGTCCAGCTCGCGCCCGACGGTCTCCTGGGGAAGGGGCTCCATGGCATCCATCACACCATACTCGGCAAGCATCTCGCCATCCGTGTCCGCCATCTCTTTGGAAAAGGCCACCACGAGCTGGGCGTGGGCGGCCACGATCTGGGCTTGGACGGGCTCCATTGTGGCAAGGTATGCGGCGGAGGAACGGATGGCTGCTCGAACGCTCTCGACGATTGCCAACTCTTCGGCCGTGGGTTGCCGACCGTTGTCGGAGAAGCTTCGTTCAATTTGTGTGGTGACCGCCATGAGCTGGGCGTGGGCGGCCTCGACATGGTCGTTGGCGGCCTCCATCAGGGCTAAGGCCGCCGCTGCAGAACAGACAACTGTTGTGCCACTCTCGCTAGTTGCTATCCCCGAGGCAGATGTTGCTGCCGCCACCTGAGAAGCAACATCGGCCGTTTGGGCTACCTTGGCCGCCCGGTCGCAGATTGCGGCCACGCTCACCAACCTTGTTAGCACGCGCCTGGCGGCTCCGGCCGTGCTCTCGCCGGAGTGGGCCGCCGAAGTTTCCCTCATGAAGCGAGTCCACGTCCCCATCTTTCACTGGCGATGATTGAACAGTGAAATGATATTTGGGGAGTGAGCTAGTGTGCTTGACACGCCAGCAGTGGACTATAGCCGACGCACCTTCTCGCGTAAGCCGTATGCGTACTATACTCCGACGGTGCTCCAAGATATTTTGTGCTGCATCTCACACGGTTGGTGATAATAAACTGTGTGTGATCTACTTGATTTTTTTGTCTTGATTTGAATTACATAATGGGGTCACAGCTGCAAAGGATGGTGTTTGAATTGCTAGAACTTTTATCTGCAGTGAACATGCAACTATAGGTGTGTCGTCAAAAAATTTGGAATTATTCAGGGTTCGTTTGGACATTTTTAATCATTAACTTGGTTTTCTAGGCATTTCAGGTGCACAATTCAAAATTAAACTACATGCACATGCTCTGGTGCACCAGAATGGGTTGTAAAATGATATATGTGTCCATGGGTTGATGCTTATGTCCCATTCAATAAATGGCGATGAATTTCAAACACCACGACACCGTGGCTCTCCGGCAAACGTTGAGGTGCTTGCTTTTGTAATTCTAGTAAATCCAAAACTCGTCTGAAATTCATGAACCTTGGCATGCTACCATGGAATGGCATCAACATGCTGGTGTAAAAAATAGTGTCCCATTTGGGGTAGGTTATGGTATAAGCTTCTCATAAACCAGAGCTTCTCACAAGAAGCCTCATGGTTCCGGTAGGGAAACGTGTCACCTTTGTGGACGAAACGATATCCGTTGCCTCTTCTTGCTTTCAAAACATTTCTAGTGTCAACGTAGAACAACAGGAGTGTTGTGTCATTTTTGGGGATTTTTCTTGGTTTGCTTCGACATTTTTATACATTAACTGAGTTTTCTATGCGTTTATGTGCATAATTCAAATTTGAACAACATGCACATGCTCCAGTGCATATAAACGGGTTGAAAAATCAAATGTGTGTCCTTGGTTGCAACTTTAGGTCCCATGCAAGAAATGGGAATGAATGTCAAACACCTTTGCCACCATCGCTCGGCCGCTAACATTGAGATACATGGTTTTAAAATTCTAGTAAATCGAAAACTCATCTGAAATTCATGAAACTTGACATGCTATCATGGAACGGCATCAACATGCAGTGGTAAAAATATTGTCCCATTTGGGGCAGGTTGGGGTATAAGCTTCTCACAAACCGGAGATTCTCGCAACAAACCTCATGGTTACGGTAGGGAACATTTCATCTTTCTGCACAAAACGATATCCGTTGCCTCTTCTTGATTTCAATTTTTTCTCTAGTGTCAACATAGAACAACAGGAGTGTTGTGTTAAATTTTGGAATTTTTCGGAGTTCGTTTAGACATTTTTATACATTAATTGAGTTGTCAATGCATTTATGTGCATAATTCAAATTTGAACTACAGGCACATGCTCTAATGCATATAAATTGGTTGAAAAAAATCAAATTTGTGTCCTTGGTTGCATGCTTAGGTCCCATGCAAGAAATGGGAATGAATGGCAAACACCCTTCCACCATCGCTCGGCCGCAAACATTGAGATACATGATTTTTAAATTCTAGTAAATCCAAAACTCGTCTGAAATTCATGAAACTTGGCATGCTATCATGGAGCGGCACCAACATGCCGTGGTAAAAATTTTGTCCCATTTGGAGCAGGTTTGGGTATAAGCTTCTCACAAACCAGAGCTTCTCACAACAAGCCTGATGGTTTCGGTAGGGAACGTGCCACATTTGGGGACGAAACGATATCCGTTGCCTCTTATTGCTTTCAAAAAATTTCTAGTGTCAACATTGAACAACAGGAGTGTTGTGTTAAATTTTGGAATTTTTTGGGGTTCATTTGGACATTTTTTATACATTAAGTGGGTTTTCTAGGCATTTTATGTGCATAATTCAAATTTGAACTATATGCACATGCTCCAGTGCATATAAATTGGTTGAAAAATCAAATATGTGTCCTTGGGTGCATGCTTAGGTCCCATGCAAGAAATGGGAATGAATTTCAAACACCAGGGCACTGTTGATTGCCGGCAAAACATTGAGATACTTTGTTTTTAAATTCTAGTAAACCCAAAACTCGTCTGAAATTCATGAAACTTGGCATGATATCATGGAATGGCACCCGACATGTTGTGCTATTTTTCGTGTCCATTTTGAGAGAAGGCGCACTCGAATAATAGCCAACAAAGGCATTTTGAAACAAATAACTGCCACTGTAACATCTCAAACGTTTTGTATAATTTAAATCGTGTGTGTTCTGTTAACCATTCATGTGACGCCACACCTCACTCTTTTAATGACTAGGAGGTGTCGTGCGGATAGGTGCTTGACTAAACGGGAGGCGTGCGAGCTGTACTCCAATGCGCAGGCTCACCGGGAAGCGTGCGAGCTGTACGTCGCGCAGGCTCACTGGGAAGCGAGCCTTTTGACTTCCATGGCCGCCCGCCTTGCTCGCATCCTCTCCATTAATGGCGCCCAAGCCGCAGTTTAATATGGTTTTAAAATATAAAACACTCATCGCAAATGTTTTAGTTAGAACACCCGTATGCAAACCGACAGCTTCCCCAGGAAGCCAAGCGAAAATGTGCCGAGCAGGATTTGTGCAGCTCTTGATCATAAACGTTTTAGATAGAACACACATATGTAAACCGACAGCTTCCCCAGTAAGCCAAGGAAAAATGTGCCGAGCAAGATTTGTGCAGCTCTTCATTGCAAACATTTTAGATAGAACACCTGTATGCAAAGTGAGAGCTACGGTCTTCGGCAGTAAGCCAAGGGAAAATTCGCCGCGCAGGATTTGTGCATCTCTTCAACGCAAATGGTTCAGATTGAATAAGGTATGCAAAGCGAGACTTCGACGCTAAGCCAAGAGAAAATCTGGCAAGCAGGATTTGTACCTCCCTTCAACGCAAACGGTTTTTTCGTATGACCCGTGTGCAACCACGTACAGACAATTTGGTAAAATTTGCATCTGTCATATTGGGTATATTGCCATTTGTCAAACTGGAAAGATTGACATTTATTGATCTAGTAGCATTGCCATTTGTCAACCTTGTAACATTGCCATTTGTCAAAATATGCAGCTTAAAATCACTAGCACTATCTAATTTTTGCAACTAAAATTCAGTAATTAAGCATAGATTAAGCAGTCATTCTTTATACAAACAGTTCAACTCGACAACTGAACCGACCAAATGTTTCCCCACTTGTTGCCAACCACGTACTGAAATAGCTAGTTCAACTATATATACTAGCTAATTTTAAGTACGTTGTACAGCTCCACCACATCTATAGTCAGATGAACTGAACAAAATAGCCCCTAAATACTACTACTACTAAGGAGGGGTTTTGTACTACTTCCGACAGCCTCTCCTCTGCCGAGCGCGCTTAGTAAGAGGAAGAGGAGGAGGAGCCTATCGACGAGCTGGACAACTGCAATACGGTGCCTGCCGCTGCTGCACCTTCAGCGATGCTCACCTCGAACACCCTCTGTCGCTCTAGACGACCCCACTCGAAGCGGCGGGACTGCTCGTAGATCTCCTGATTCCTCGCCTCTGTGTCGGTGTGTGCTGCGGCCACGGCTGCGGTAAGGCTCTTTGCGTGCTTGACGAGGCGCTCCTCCTCCTCCCGCAGGAACTCGATGTAGCGCACAAGGTCGCTGACGCACGTGCGGGACTCCACCTCCGTCTCCCACCTTCGGGCGGCGATGGCAGAGCAGGTGATGACCCCGGCGGTCGATGGTGGGCTGGCGGCCACGACCACCACCTCCCGCCTTTGGGCCGCGGTGGCGGAGCGGGTGATGGCCACGGTGGCCGGCAGTGGGGTGGCGGCCATGATGGCCACCTCCCGCCTTCGGGCCGCGGCGGCGGAGCGGGCGATGGCCCTGGCTTTTGACGGTGGTGTGGCAGCCACGGCGACAGACGGTGGTGTGGCGGCAACGGCGACCGGCAATAGCTGCCGACAGGCAGCGGTGGCGGAGCGTGTGGTGGGTGTTCCGCGCACACCCAACAGGGACGCCACGCGGACTACACTGCAGCGGGGACTGCACCGCCGTTGCGGTGTAGCCTCCTAGCTGGAGCTGTCCTCTGATGACGGCGGAGTGGCTGAGCGACGACGATGGACCGGTGCCATTGGCGATTGCGGGAGAAGCGGATGAGATAAGCTACAGGGAGGGAGGGGAAACTGCGACGCAGGACTCGCCGGCCGTGAGGGTTTATATAGTAGGCTAGTAAGCATTGGGATTTTGGGGGATTTCACCTAGTCGGGCAGGAAGCTTGCGCGGGAACCTGCGCGGTTGCGCGGGAACGGGCTCACCACCGTTTGGCCAAAAGAACGCCCCCGCGCGCTGCTCAAGCTTGCGCCCGATGCCGTCTACGGCAGCGGGGTGACTAGACGTGCGAGAGGAAGACGAAAGGACACGTACACATATGGTTAATAAAAAAAACATTTGCGATTTAATTACCTACTATACCTCGGTCCTGGTTTATAAGTAGGATTTAACTAACAAAATACGAATGCATGTCGCCAAAGATTATATTGTTGGATTCGTATTTGAACATAGTTTCCAATTATATAATTTTTATAACATGCATTAACATTTTGTTGGTTAAATTTAAGGGCAAAGTATGGCACGGAATATAAAGGGGACTAATAGACCAAGACGGAGGTAGTAGCACACGGCCACTCTCTACGCAGCGACGCAACTGCCGGCCTGCTTGTAGGCGATCATTCCCTACGTGTTCAACTGCTCTATGCGTGTGGTTGCTCACGGTTGAGGCGGCCACGGCGCGCTCTGCTCGCATCCCGCCGCATGCACTCTACTCTCACGTCCCTCCGGGTGCTTTGCCCTCATCCCTCCACGCGCACTGCCAGTGTTTGGGGCCGGTGCACGATCATGCATGTTCGTGTGCATGTGGTTGCGTCAGGCGCGGCGCGACGATGCAATTACCCACTGCAAAAATTGCCATGCGAACGCGCCGAGAATCCAGGCCGCCCGGCCCGCATTTATTCCTGCGGCCATTTACCTTCATCTCTCATGCCACATGACACAATAAGCACACCCACGACGACAGATACAGAGAGGACATCCAGCGGTTCCAATGACACTCCCTGTGGCTCCAATGGCGCTCCCAGCGGCCGACGACGACAACGGCAGGCAATTCACCACGCATCACGTAGTGGACACCCACGTGAGGGGGAAGGCCCTCTCGGTGGTGTACACGAATGAGCCGATCTCGGTGGAGAGCTCCATCCAAACTATGGAGCAGTTGCTTGCCGAGGACAAGTACCAAGTGGTCGGCTTCGACCTTGAGTACACCATCGATCGTGCCAGGCACGATCAAAAGGTTGTCGCCACCCAGTTGTGCGTGCGACATGATGTCCTCGTCTACCACTACCACCTGGCCACAAGGCCTTGCGATTGTTTCTCCAGGTTTATCAATAGCTCCGACTACAGTTTCACTACAGTGGACACCACCAACGATCTAAAAGCGCTCAAGGTTTCGGGCTTGAAATGCCAGAATCTTGTCAACATCCAGGACCACTACAAGGTCTGGGGCAGCGACAACAACAAACAGAACTCCCTGGTTGACCTCACCTCGGCCATCATCGACCCCTACTACATGAAGATGAAGGATGAGAGCAAGAAGGACAAGAACGCCTGGCACAGTGTCTGGCATGAGAGACTGGATGAACAACACGTCAAGTACGCGGCCAAGGACGCGTACACAAGCTACGAGATGTACATGTGGATCGTTGACATGAGGGAGTGTCTTCTTCCTGCCCCAGATGAGGGATCGAGCCACAGAGCAGTGGCGGGAGCGTCAAAAGAAGTAGATGACTAAACGATCATTTCTCCTAGTTTAGAATGCATGCAATTGTTTTATTGAGGTGTGTGCGAATGATCTGTATAGTCACTTATGTAATTAGATGTTTATTTCAGTAGACAGAGCAAATCACATGGCTTATTAGCAGCAATCGTCTGTGTTATTACTGGTCTTCACACACATTTCTGATTACGGACCTGTTTGCCGCATATCACACACATCTTGTTCAGTTGAACCGTTTCTATTGTGTTGCCTAATCACACACAGTTCATCCTAGTGAACTGTATGCCATATGTCGCACACACCTTGGTCTGGCTGACCGTTTCTATTGTGTTGCCTAATCACACATAGTTCATCCTAGTGAACTGTATGCCATATATCGCACACGCCCTCATCTGGCTGCCCGTTTTTGTTGTTCTGCCTCATCGCAAACAGTTCTTCTGGATTAACCGTTAGCCACGCATCGCACACACAACTCTAATCTGAACCGTGTTGGATGTCACCGCCATCGCAAACATTTTGCATCTTTTTTTAATGTTTTTATTAGAGCACCGTTTGTGATTAATGCATCGCACACAGTTTCGTCAAAGGGTCTCTGATCGTAGTGTCGCGTTAGCAGCATCCTGCAGTAGTGATATCTTTGACGTGCACACACACAATTTCGATGGCTCTCTTCATGGATCTCACACCCACACACTTGATCCTCTCTTCGACTCTATCGATATGTATGACCCCTCCCTCTCTTCTCGTGGATCGCCCCATCTATATATGATATAGATAGGCCTCTATTTCATACACATTGCATGTGTCACATTTTTGTTTGTGACATCATCGACACATATTCCCACAAATACATTCACGAAATCACCCCCCCCATAACAAAAAACACTCACGAACGCACACGGCATCTCTCTAGGTTTGTATCTCTCTCACACACCCACGATGGTGGGGGACGTGCACGAAGAGAAGAGGTGCGTGCACGGTGCACGTACTCCCGTCTCTTTCCCAACCACACCCGCGCGGGTACACGGTGGAGCTCATTTCTCTATGAAAAGGCAGCCCACATGGTAATTTGACACGTGTACTGGTTGTCCACTTGATGGAGGATCGTGTACCGCGGGTGAACAAACAAATTGCGACTTGATGCGTTATTTAAAAAAAGAGGCAAACCATGTGGAGCCTACCTTAGAGGCAAGGCTCTATACACTGGAGATGCTCTGTACTACTTTTGATGTGTCCTGTCAACTCGGAGAATGACGAGAAGCTTGCTTAGTATGCCCTCTCCCCCGCCCACGGGCACGGTGGCTCACAGAGTCATAGGACGAGGAGAAGCTTGCTTACTATGCCTACGCCCGCTCCCTCGCCCACGCGCGCGGTGGCTCGCAGGACGAGGAGAAAATTTTACTACTCCCTCCGTTAGAGGTATATATACTCCTTGTCCCTACCTTGGTTAGAGAGATTATCATATTGTTTGAAATATATGTCTTTTAGCAGATTTCAATATGAACTACTAGTACATACTCCAAACACTGATGTATATCGACGTATTTTAGAGTGTAGATTCACTCATTTTGCTCCATATGTAGTACATATTGAAATGGACGTAGTAGTACGCACTCTCCTCACCCCTCGCCCCTCGACCCTCGCCCACGTGGTGGACGTGCAGCAATTCATTCGGTCTCAGGTAGCCAGAACCATATACTGTAGTACCATCATTGCTCGACTTCTCGAAGACGCGAAGAGCCAAGCGCAAGGTTATAATATTTTTGAGATGCCAAGCGTAAGGTTTATAGGACAACGAGTACTAGTAGTACGTACTGTATGAGGAAGAAGCAACAAGAATGTATATTTTGCGTGACAGTCTCTTCTTACAGAACGTGCTAGACCTAGTGGACCTCATTGTTGCAATGGGAGTATCATAGATGGCACGATTCAGAGTGGTGGGCAGCGGGAATAATATTCGGAGCTACTTAGTCTTAAACCCCATGAAGAAGTCCCATCAAAAGGAATAGCCATCCTCTACACGTGCTCCTATGTCAAATGAGTAAATGAGACAAAAAGAGAAAGAGACAAAGTAAAAAAATCACCAGCCTTAGAGCCAGCCCTATTGTATCAGTGAATGATATTTCTACGTCATGATTGACATGGCTATCTTATTAACCATGTTGTGGAGGTAGCATCAGATTTTTATTTATTGGCGGAGGTAGGAGCGGATGGATATTCAACGAGGAGTGAAATGATGGCTGCTTCCTTGGTTAAACATAGAGAAAGATGGGCCTCATGATTTGACGGCTCATTAGTCATTATTACTGCCTATACTCTTTGCCCATAATAACCGTGTGGTAGTGTAGTTGGCTATACTTTGAATAACCATGCTCGAAGAGAAGAGGTGCATGCCCACACAAGTACTAGTAGCACTCTTTGCGTCTTCCCCAACCACACACGTGAGACGGTGGAGCTCATTTCTGTATGATGATGCAGCACACGTGATAATTTGACGCGTCTACTAGCACTTAATGGAGGGTCAGGAACCACGCATGAACGGTGCCGCGTTATTTAGAAATAAAGTTTTTTCTTCAGTGGCACGTACGCAGTATAAATAGATTCATATAGAGAGAAAAAGAAACCGCTCCACTATATATACATAGCCAGGAGCCTACACGGTTGCTTGCTGGGGTTGCTCTCTTCACACTCTCTCGCACAAAACGATTGTGGCCACATCTCTAACATCCGGGCAGATCACGTCCGCCGGGGGAAGGGGTGGATGCTTTGTGTAGATGCGTTCGCCGTCGCTGACGGGGAAAACCCACTGTCGGCGCGTCCCAATCAGGGGTCCCCGCCATTCTCTCTCACAAAGCCGGTGCGGTTGCCTTCGCCCCTTGCTCACTGCCGCGACGTGGGAAGTTTCCGCCTCCCGCCGCCCTCCTCTAAGCTAGCTACATCCCGACATCCCTCAGGTACAACTTCCTTTACAGCCGGCTTGCACCACTGCCCCAGCTGCCCACATCGCTCCATGTATTTCTCTACTTTGCCCCGCACGTACCTCTACTGGCTTCTACTGTATTTGTGATGAGTTTATGTCTCATAAAAACTAGTCCCACTAGTCTTATTATAATCACACTTCAATTTCTTTGCCATAGGGATGCTCAGCTCGATTTTAGTGAAACTGCACAAAATGATCCGATGGTCAAAGGGTTGGAAACTTCATTCCTTCGGAAGGTTCAACCTCACCAGCAAATTAAAGCCTGGTTAGGGTTTAGTGTTCAAGGCCTAGGGACTGCATGGATCGTTTTTTTCTTTAGCTGTCTCTGTTCCAAAATAAGTGTCAACTTTAGTACAACTTTCTACTAAAGTTGGCATAAAGTTGAGAAACTTATTTTGGAACGAAGGGCGTATTGGCTATGATCTATGAATCATTGAGATGCAATAGCATGGATGTTAGTCTCCCTTGTATTTGATGGAATGTTGCAACGAGGAAACCTTGGATGCAAGATACATGAAAGAGAAGCTGAAAGCTACATAGCATTGTACTTTTTTTGCTACTTTCGTGTTTTCGCTGAGCTGTCGTGTTTTCGCTGATTTCGCACTCCTCCACTACAAGAGTGGAGAAAATTTTAAAGAGTGGACACACTCTACCTCCTTTCGCCGAAACGTGGGATATCCAGCATCCGGTGCATGTGTCATGCACCAAAGTAAAGTGTACAGTACAAGTGAGACTCAGCACCGTCGCACCACCTCAGTAATAGTAATGACCAATGGGCCGTCAAATCACATAGTAGACCCGGCAGTAAGTTGGACGGACGAAGCAACCATCACTCTTCGTTGAATCCGCTTCTCCCTTCAACACATGCGCCGGTGAGAGGTCGCGTCCTCTCTGCCCGGGCATGAATGCGGCAACGATTCTCTGGAGCGGCGCTGACTGTTTTGGGCGGGAAGCGCGCGCGGGTGATGGAGGGGCCTTGGGTGGGCCAGGGTGGTCAGTCAGGAGCGGGCGTGGCAGCTGTCCCGACCGGACGCTCGGAAATGAGAGGATGCACCAACTCTCGCGGCTTCGTAGTTACTACACACCATCTCTCTGTAGGTCGATGTGTCGCTCTCTCTAACACACACACACGCTGTTAAAAAAACACACACACCGCACACACAGGTTCATAGACTAGGAATATCGTGGGAGTGGGAAGCAGAAGTGAGATAAATGGAGTACGTACAAGAAGAGAAGAGGTACACGCACGTCCTTCGGTGACATAGTCGCTGCCTCGCACTATAGCGTTTAGAAGACATAAAAAAAGAAGCCAATAATATTTATTTTTGGTTGTCATGTATTAGCAGTTTACTACTTCCCGGCTAATCTCATTTTCTTTGTTTTACCATATTATTATAGTCTTATTTTCACTTCTTTCCACCACATGCTCACATTGGAGGATGGTGCAGCCCACCTTTCTGATATTTTGACCGTGTGTGGTTAAGTTGTTGTTCACTTCGGAGGGTCGTGTAGCGCACGTGAACGATAGTAAGCGCGACCGGGAGGCGTGCAGCGTTAATTGCGAGTTGACTCCTTCGAGCGTTAAATTTTCTTCACGTATTAGCATTGCCCTAGTATTTTTCTTCACTACGTTAAATAAGGAGTTCCGTTTCATGCACAATTTATAATGATTTTTATGGAGAGAAAAAGAAAACCACTCCAACTATATACGCTGCAGCCTCGGCGCTTGTTTTCTAGGGTTTGCTCTCTTCACACTCTCTCTCCACTATATACATACACGCTGGAGCCTCAGCGCTTGTAGTTGCTCTCTTCACACTATCTCACCCTCTGCAGATCTAAACAAGACTACGTTGGCCTCTCTCTCTCTCACTCCCCTCACAGCTGGTCAAAGGGCCGGTAGGATCCTGTCTACCGGCGAAGGGAAGGAGGCTTAACGTTGTCGCCGTCGGCAAGGGAGGGAATCCACTATCGGGGCAACTGTTCTCTTTCACCCAGCGGCGGCGCGGGAGGGCCTATGACCCCTTCTTCCTCGCTGCCATACATAGTGTGGGCTGATCGGCCTCTGGCCGCCCACTGAGCCACACCTTGAGAACCTTAAGGTATAATTTACTTAATCCACATGCATTGCTCTAGCTGCATGTGGATTTTTTCCGCTTCTCACTTGAATCTAGGTGTTGGATCAAACAGGAAAGTAGTGGGGAAAGTTGTATAGCATGAATCTAGGACGTGGTTCAGAGAGGAAAGGAAGGGGGAAACTAGTACAGACTGGCTATCCAGCACCTACGTTGGTCGAAAAGGGAAAATAATGACAAACACAGTACGCACATCTATAACAAACTGATCTTTCTGTGGGTGGGGGACAAGGCTGTAGAGTTTGAGCAGGACTAGATTTGCTGCCCTCACATAGGGAAAGGTGTCTAAAGATAACAAAACTGGGACCAACACAAATATGCTCCTTGGTTGTTTGTTCTTTGTTGCAACAGACTGTGCATCACCCCTTTATACATCGGTAGATGCACATGGTGCTGGTGCGTCCACTGTCCCGTACAACTCTTTAGCTGTTGTTAATCTAATAATGCCGCTGGAAAATTAAAGCAATGCCACAGTTAAAAGCAAATTACATGCTTAACAAATTTTATTGTTAATTTAATCTCTCTGTTAATATGAATCAATGCCACTGTTCGAGAAATGCTACTGTCTTGCTTTCTTTCCCATTTAGATAAGTAAGATGCTTCTTTTTGTGGGCTTCTATGTCATCCACCGTTATTGACTAGTAATTGTTTCCTTTGCACCTCTGTGTAAATAGGGTTATGTACTACACCTCGTTGCTATTGTGACCTTTTGTTGCACTGCACAAAACACTTTTGCTTTAAGAGTGTTTTGTGCAGTTCAACCAAAATGTCACACCGACAACTTTGCTTGATTGCTTTATCTTAGTGGAACTGCACAAGAGGAGATCTGACTTCCTATCTATGTCGACAAATTTGTTTCATATCTTCTTCTTGTGAGTTGTTTGAATTCTGCATCATGAGAGGTCAGTAATGGCCTTCTTCCACATGATTGTACAGTGTGCTTTCATATGTACTGCTACTTATACGGTAATGTTGCTTGATTTTAGTGAACTCCACAAAAGGAGACCAGACTTCCAATCTGTAAGTGCACCGTAATATGCCATTGAGGTAAGATAATGATATTTCACAATTGTTGGCCTGTATTTTGCTACTGTCATTAGAAAAGTAATGTTGTTGTTTAGTGCTATACTTGTGCTCACTAATTGACATGCCAAATCTTACATTGAAGGCGAAGCTTGTCTGTTATTGAACCAAGTGATGAAGGGGAAGAACAAGCGGAAGAAGAAGAAAAATCAATTCCCGGTGCTGTAATGAAGCACTGGAACTATGATGACACAAGTAATGATATAGTTTTGCATCTTAATTTATTGCTATGGCCGGAACGAGCAATTGTTTTGCCACTGTGATTTGATGCCACTCTTAATGTAATATGTAATTATCTCTACTTGGGCAAACAGGGATCTTGTTTGAAGATAATATATATTTTAGTGGAACTGCACAAGAAGATGTTGAAAACATTAAACTAATCAAGGAGTTTATAGTAAGCATGGAAACCACAGTAGATAATAACGGATGGTTCCGGAGAAGTGCTTCATCTTCATGTTCTACACAATAAGCCTCCTGACAAAGGTTGGTACCGGCCCACGGATTTCATCCATATGATTGAGCTTTGTCATCTCTATTGGTGTTGTGCTACTGTTTAGCTACTCTCATGAGAAAGTGGTATTGTTTCGCATGTTAATCTAAGGCTGCTAATAAATTGATGCACCGGTTTGCCACCGTTATAGCCACTGATAAAATTAAGTAATAATACAGTTCAAGTTGAGCTGCTGTGTTTGGTATCATATCATTTCCTATGAGGATAATGAGGAGATGCATCTCTTTGTGACTATACATTTCATCAGTTACTCCCTTTGTCAATGTAATGGTTGTTTTAAATATTTCCTTTCCTTTTTTTTTTGAGCAAATAGGGATGCTAGCATTTAGTTGTTCTCTTGTCTTTGCACAACAGGATCAGCCTCCTCTGAAGAAGAATATGGAGTACGTGAAGTGCCTAGTTCCGATTATGCCAGGATGAAGAAGCCCTATCTATCTTCTCATCAGAAGGAGCAGTTGAAGGATGGTTACATTACTCCCCAGAAGACCAAACTAACTTCAGCTCAGAAGGACTCATAGATTTCCATCTTTTTTTCTGTGATGGGCAAGTACAATGTTGTTCTAGGATTCTTTCTAGTGAGTTCCATTTTTTTTTAATGTGTGCTCTGCATGGACCATGTAGGTGCCTGTTTAAATTGTAAATTCATAATACAATTTGCTTTACTAACCATTTTTTTTTGTATTTATGCAAACAGGGGTGCTCAGCTTGATTTTAATGGGAACTGCACAAAATGTTCTGATGGTTCGTGCCCATTATACTTCATCATGCACAATACATCGAATATTCTCGAATCATTCATTTCCACCTCTAGCCACAAAATTAGCTACAAGAAAGGAGGTGCCGATATGTTCAAGGCGTTGCAACATATAAAGGCGAAAACATAAAAGCTAGGCGCGAATTTCGTTGATTTTGGTGGAACTGCACAAAAAGAACCGCTGGTTTATTTAGCACGAGGTGCCATGTCAATGGCCGAACTGATGGCAAACCCCATCCATTCCACAATCGTAGGCATTTGATATTTTGGAATGGGAAAAACTTGTCAAAGTTTGCTCATTGATGTATGCAAAAAGACACGCATTTAATATTTTGGAATGGGTAAACCTTGTCAAATTTTGCTCATTGATGTTAGCAAGAAGACATGCATTTGATATTTTTGAATGGGACGCCCTTTGCTGTCAGCAGCATTGATCGATTTTTCTTTACTCTTTAGTTGTGAATTAAATACGGGCTCTGACATGTGAATCACTGAGATGCATAATCATCGATTGTTTTGAATGTTCTCTATGAATTGCCAGGCCTATGAGTTTGATTGTAATGTACAGGCACGCTAAAAAGCTGCTCAAACTTTTTGTACGTGTGAAACTGCTGCAAACGAGGTGATCACCGTGCGTCCTGGGAATAATGCTAGTACGTATTGTTTTGCATGTTCATCCAATGCCAGTGATACAAGAATTCAAACTAATCGAACTAAATTCATTCATACACGGCCGGATTTCATATAAACATGCCAGATTTCATTACATTTCATACATTCTTCAACTAAAAAGGGGTGCGCTGTAGGTATAATTAATTAACCTAATCTATGATCTCTGGCGCCCATTTCCAGTGTCCGGCTGAGCCAAATGGAATCTTCTTCTCTAGCACAGCTCTCTGACACCACGTCGCCGCCAAGAAGCTAATCGGCCGTCAGAGTTCAACCCGCCAAGCTTGGCTTCAACCAGAGGGTAGCAGTGGTGGCCTTACTTGGACCCGAGCGGTGGCGACCAACCGTGTTCTACTCTTCCTCGTTTTCTGTGTGGCGCGGCCTTGTTGGCAGCGGGGCGCGGCCTCGACGGAGCCAGTGATGTCCTCTATCTCGTTGCCGGCGGGGCGGCGCCTCGGCGGAGCGGGGGAAATCCTCCCCCTTGTTGCCGGCAGGGCGGGGCCTCAGTGGAGCTGGCGATGTCCTCTGCCTCGTTGTTGGCGGGGCGGAGCCTCGATGGAGCGGGGCCTCGCCGAAGCCGGCGAAGTCCTCCGCCTCGGTACCGGCTGGGTGGGGCCTCGACAGAGCCAACGGTGTCCTCTTCCTTGTTGTTGGCTGGGCATGGCCTCGGCGGAGCAGGGACTCGCCAAAGCCGGCGAAGTCCTCCGCCTCGGTGCCGGCTGGGCGGGGCCTCGACGGAGCCGGCATTGTCCTCCGCCTCTTCGTCGGTTTCGCCAAACAGAGCCTCGCCGGCTTCATCGCCCTCTTTGTAGGCGGCCGCAACCTCCGCCACCCACATGCGGTACCGCCACCGCGCGAGGCGGCTCTCGCGGGTGGAGTGGTATGACTCGAGCAGCGCCTCCTGCTCCACCCGCTCCGCGGTGATCTGCTCCTCCGTTTGCATGTGCTCCTGGAGGACATGGTTGTTGTAGGCTGCGTCGGCCTGCGCCTCCCGGAACTGCTCCTCATGCTTCTGCCTCACCATGTCCATGTATTGGGCATGGTCCTCACCGATGGTCATGGTGCAATGCACCGGCGAGGATGGCGCGGAGGAGGGGGTTGGCGCCGGATCGTCAACTACCACGTTCTCCATTGGGATGTCATCATCCTCCGGCTTCCTGCCGACCAGCCAGTCGGCAGCAATGGCTGCCATCTCCTTCTTGTTCGTCGTCCGCCTGTCCTGAAGAGCGCTGGAGCGCGAGGAAGCCATGGTGGGAGTAGTGTGGACAGGAGAAAGGGAACGGAGGCGGATGACTGCGGCTATGGCCGGCGCAGTAGTTTATATAGCAATTGTGGGCGGTGGAGGGACGGACGGGTGGCGCCGGAGTAGCCACCATGGCAACCGCGTATCATTAATGTGGGTGGCAGACGGATGGACGGATGGCACTTGTGTCGTTTGAACGCGGAGCAATCGCCTACACCGGGAAGCGGCGCGGGCGGCGCTAACCATTTTGGGCAGAAAGCGCGTGCGGGCGAGGGATGCGGTCTGGGTGGGCCAGGGTGGTTAGACTCGTGCTTGGCAGCGGATCGGTCCAGCAGCCGGACATGCTGGCTCGCCAGCGAGCTCACCGAGCTGAGCGACGACAATCAGACGATGGACGTGGCTTCCGACCAGGAGCCGGCACCACCGCCCAAGACGGTTCATGTCGTGTTCACCATAGAGCAGGTCCAGCCGCACTTCGGCGCCCTAATGGTGGAAGAGCTACCAGCGCAGGAGGACCTATGCTGCAACCTCCATCTCCTCAATGAGCACCGGCTCGCGGAAGGACGAATCGCCGGCGAACAAGCGAACGAAAATGCCGTCGCGGACATGTGGCCCTATGATCTTGGCTTCCTGAATGAGCAGCGGGCACAGTATCAGACCATCCGTAGGGCCCGATAGGCCCTCTCCGTCGTCCTTCGAGTTGTTGCGCTCGCCGTGGCACCGCCGTCTCGCGTTGTCAACATGGTCAACGAATATGAGGAATCAGGAGATGACTTTACTTGGAGAGGATGATAGTGGGGACCCACCAGGGCCATAGCCGCACGTAAGCAAGTGCCTCCTTATTATATACAACTATAATTTTTTTGCTTCCTCCTGGTTTCCTGACATCACGGTCCCACACCATTGTCAACCTATATAGTCAATAAACGAGAAAATGCCATAAGGAGCGGCCGACGGCTGGGACCCAGCAGCTCGAGCAGTATTTGTATTTTTGAGGTGTGAGCAGCTTGAGCGATGTTTTTGTTGTTGTTCAGAGGAGAGCAGGGTATCAACTGGGCGGGCTGTGGCCCGTCTAGCCCAGGCTATTATTTTATGTCGACCAAATATCCAGCCCAGATATTAATTTTTTTCAAGCTGAAAATGGCTAGCCCAGCTATACTTTTTTTGAGGAATACCCAGCCCAAGTCAACTTGTTATTCTCCGCCCCGCTGGGCCGCAAATCTTTCCTAGAAGGGATGCATTAGGCTTAACAAGAAAATGGGCTTTAAGAAATAATAAATGGGATGTAATTATAAAAACTGGGCTGTAACTATAAAAAAATTCACCAAACACGTAATTAGTTAAAAAATTATTACTTTTGGATTTTGAAAATTTTAATTTCATTACTTGTTGCGCCCGCAATATTTCGTTGGATTTTTACGTAATACAAATTTATTTTGAAATTATATTTAATCTGACAAGAAATTTCGGGATAAAAATATTTCGGATCCCATCAAAATGTGGGAAATTTTATTGAATTCTGTTTTGAGCGGTTGGTTGAAATTATTAATCGTTGTCCTAGCTAGAAAATGGGTTGTAATTTTAACAAACTGTAAATGGGCTGTAGTAAATTCCATTAGAATTGAAAAATGGGCTGTACATTCTTACAAATCGCAAATGGGCTATATGTTCTGTGCCACACACTTGTGGGCCTACTAAGTTGACGCATACGCAAGGCTTTGTCAACTTATAGTCAACACATGGTTCTAGCAGCACTGGCCGTTGGATGTCCATCCAACGGATGTCGTGCTTCTTCTTCAATCTCGGATATTCTTGCTTCAGCCGCCCAAACCATCGCCGGCGGTACCGCCTGCTACCGCCTCCCGTGGCCGGCTATGCTGTCGTGCAGGACTCACCGGCCCACCCTACTCCCATCGCCGTCCAGGCCATTCCTCTACTCACCAAGACCTCCTGTTATTCTCCGGCGACGGTAGCCTCACACCGTAGCTGAACCAGTGAACCCTCATACTCCCCTCCACGTGGGAATCCACTGTTGTGTCTTCGCCGGCTCCTGGTCGTTCCCTTCCTAGGCCTCGCCATAGTCCACCGCGTTGGTTCTCTCGGCGCGGCGTGGTCAACTTTGTCAACAAACGACAACCATCGGAAGAGGCATGTACGCGGAGTGGCTGACAGTAGGGACCCGCATGGCCCATGGCCGCACGCGAGCAAGTCCCTTCTTATTATGCGAAAACAAATGATTTCTCCCCCTGACAGGTTTGAGCCACCAGCTACATCGTCACACGCAGGGAAGTGTTTGTTTTATTATGCGGAAAAAAAGTTACCTCTCCCTCACAACTGGGACCCACCAGCTTTATTATCATCCATTTCGCGAAAATATAGATTGTACCAAAGATGTTAAATTGTTTTATTTTTATTCTAACTCGAAAATGAAGAAATTACAAAAACCAGAAAACATCTTCGCACGCAAGGAAGTGCCACCTTATTACGAGCAAAAAATGATTCCCCCCTGCTAGGTGGGACCCACCAGATTTGGAGGCTGACTTGTGGGCCAATTAAGTTGACGCGTACGGGCTTTGTCAACTTAGTAAAAACGATTCTAACTGCATTGACTGTTGGATGTTAAATCAACGACCGTGCTGCGTCTTCAACCTCTGGTCTTCTTGCTCAAGCCGCCCAAACCAGGCCCGCTGTACCGCTTGCTCCAGCCTCTCGTGGCCGGCTGTGCTGCCGCGCAGGCCTCACGGACCGACCATACTACGACTGGCCAGGCCTTCCCTCTACTCACCCACACCCCCTGTTATTCTCCAGCGACGGCAGCCTTACGCCGCAACCGAACCAGTAAACCCTGATACTCCCCTCCATGTGGGCATCCACCCGCCTCGTCTTCTCTGGCTCGTGGTCGTTCCCTTCCTAGGCCTCGCTGTCGTCCACCACCTTAATGCTCTCGGCGCCTCGTGGTTAACGAGGTCAATGAACGACAGCCATCGGAAGTGGACTTTAGGCTGTGAGGCTGACAGCTGGACCCACCAGCTACATCTTTGAACACAAGGAAGTGTCTCCTTATTACTCGCAAAATAAAAATGATTCCTCCCCCTGGCAGCCGGGACCCACCAGCTATATCTTCGCAAGCAAGGAAGTGTATCCTTATCCTCCGTGACAGTTGGGACCCACCCGGTCGAAGCGTATGTAGCGTTGTCGCGAACATGTACATACATACTGGTCGATCGGTCTCTCTGCAACGATGAACCGTGGCCGAGCAAGCAACGACACGTGTAGTAGTAGAGCCCACGACGTAGCAGTTCTGGCAGTCCCTTCTAAACCGTGTACACGTATGTACAGCCACATACCAAAAAATACGGCCACGTACGTACATACGAGCGGGGTCTTGAACGCCTACTCACGCATACGTACGGCCAGGACTCGTGTACATGGAGAGGCAACGGACGGCAGCAATGGCATCCTACTCATCGGGCAGCCAACCGGCAGGGTCGGAATGGAGAAACAGCGTCCTGTTCATCGGGAGTCAACAGACTGGGTCGGAATGCGTCATGTTCAACGGGAGCCAACCGGCTTGGACGGAATAGCTGAAACAGGGTCTGGCGTATCGCAGTACAGAGGAAACGGCCTTCTGTTCGACCGGCTATGTTCGAAACGGCATCCTGTTCATTGGGAGGGGTGTGGCGTACCGCAAAACGGAGGAAGCGGACTTGTGTTGGAGCGCTACGGTCGAAACGGGGTTCCTGTTCATCAGGAGGGGTGTGGCGTACCACAAAATGGGACTCCACGGGCTACTGTTCACCCACCGACGACTTGCTTCAGCCTCCACCTGCACTGTCCATCCACCGCGCCTTCCTCCTGCCTCCACCAGCTACTTTTCATCCACGGGCTACTGTTCATCCAGCCCTCCACCGGCTACTTTTCAACCAGCCCTCCACGGGGTCATGTTCATCCACCCCCAACCAGCTCGGCTGTGGCGGCCTCCTCTCAGGGTCCTGTTCATCCAGCGGCAACGGCCTATATACTACCACGGGGTCCTGTTCATCCAACCCCCACCGGGAACTGTTCATCCAACCCCAACCACGTACGTCTCGACTCGTTCAACCAACCCCCATGTTCACTGTTCATCAAGAGGCAGCAGGTTCAATCAGCTTCAGTAAGCAGCAGTAGCAGCGATCGATCGCTCGGATTCAGTTAGCAGCAGTAGCGAATGAATCGCTCGGGTTCAGTTAACAGCCAAGGAATTGATCGCTCGGGTTCAGAAAGCGAATGCCTTGCTCGGGTTCAGTTAGAGCCCAATGCCTCGCACACACACGCGTACGTATACGAGAGAAACGCGCATCGCTCGGCCCCGACCACCCACCGTAACCAGGAACTCCCTGAAATTTTCCTCGCCCTCGCTTCTACCATGATTTTTTCCATCATGGACGGCCAAAAGAATGTCATGCAGGTGCATCTCCGGCCCGCCCAGGACGAAAAGCCCATTTTCTATCATGATTTTTTGTCATAGAAGTAGGAGCCCACCACATCTATGATGATACCGGGTTTTGTCACAATTATCGTCATAGAAGTGTCATAAGCATGATAGGAAAAAAATTCATTCGGGCCAAAATGTCACGGATTTGTCTTTTTTTTGTAGTGTTTGAATTTGTTTCTGAAATTCTGCATTGTGTTGCATACATTCCCTATGCTCCGCTCCAGGGAATACAATTTCCACTGCACTCTCCAAACCCTTGCAAGCATCTGTGTGTATAGCTAAACCTGAGGGTGTACCTATAAGGTTTTGCAATTGCTGCGGAAACCAGACCCAACTTTCCTCACACTCTGCCTCCACCATACCAAATGCAACTGGGAATAGCCAGTTGTGTCCATCAACTGCAGAAGCTGCCACTAGTTGTCCTCTCCACCTTCCATTCAAAGCAGTTGCATCAACAGCCAAATAGGGACTGCAATCATCAAGAAACCCCTACCAACAAGCCTTGAAACAAACACAAGCCATCCTGAAGCACTCCTTCTGAAATGACTTCCCTTTTATTTTGTATGTAATTGTATGCTTGTCAATCTCTACAACACTCCCTGGACTAGCAGCTTCCACTACAGATTTAAATGTGTAGAGCAACTGAAAGCTCTCATTCCAAGGACCATTAATCCTGTCATGAGCCATTTCCTTATCATAGAAAAACCTCATGTAAGGTATATCAATCTTGTACTTCTTAAATAGCTTCCCATGGAGTGTTGTTGGACCAAGTGTTGGTGTTTCTCTCAACCAATCCAAAATTGCATCTGCCACCCACCTAGTCTTTGCTAGCTTTGTTTTAGCCTTCCCTCCTCCCCCTCTAGGTGGACAAGTGTGCTGGTGTGGGTTCTTTTTTATTTGAAACAAAATGGGACCCAAACAAAATAGGGATATTGTTAGAAAACATTACACAATGATCTGAAAATAAAATGAATCAGTATAAACTGAAATATACAAACCTGAATGAACTTGCTCCTCAACATATGTGATGCATGCAACCTCCATCTACACCTATCATATGGGCAATGCACAGTGAACCTTGTTGGCTCACTCCTATCAATCACATATGTATTTTCAGTGAGAATGCAATATGTACTCACTGCACTATGACAGTCCACCATCGACTGGAATATGGTGCCGACAGCTAGCTGAGGAGCTTCCCTGTTCCACTCAATTGTTGGCATGTCCTCACCATCATATTCATCTAAAACTAGGCTGTCGATATTCTCCTGCCTCTCTTCATCGTCAGTGTCATCAAATCTAGCATGGCTGATAGGTTCCTCCTGATATTCATCTTCCATTGCTTGTTTACTGACAGTATCTACAAGATCAGGGAACATATTCTCATCCTCATCATCATTTTGAGGCACCTCTTCATCTGGCTCTGCATCTTGCTCTACATCGGCTGCAGCAGCGACAGGAGAAGCGGCACAAGAAGCGGCAGCAGACATATTGTGACTTTCAGAACCACTAGCTTTGCTTGGTTTTGACCTACAAGGAGTGCCGGGGCGCTCGCTATTAGCAGAGACAGAAGATTTCTGAACAACCTTCCCCTTGTCACGTTCATTACGTGGCTGATGCACCTCGATAAGGATTTTACCGAAGCTTCTTTTAGCATTCAAAGTAAAGAGCAGTCCAAGATGCTCATCGCAAGTTAGTGGGAGAAATTTTTGCTCGGAACTGCTAAAAAATTTCAGTTCAACAGCATCGGCAGGGCTCCACCCATATGAAGAATTTTGGAGCGCCGCGAGCAAATCTTTGAACGACATACTTGTTTCTACCACCTTTGGATAGAAAAATCCAGTAATCATATGCGGTTTTCTACCGCGCAGCACACTAACTTCCATCCTAACCGCCAGCCAGAAAGCAAGCGCAGGATCAATCCTATTCGATTCAAATAAGGATAAATTACAGTTAGGTCGGGAACAATTCAGCAAAATTTGATCGATTCACGCGACTAGCTGTCAAGTAGGGCTGAATTTATGAATGAGCAAATCAGTTAGAGGGGAAACAACGCTTACCCAGGTGTAATCCATGAATTATCTGCCGCTGATTCGACCCATTCCTCTCCACGGTCAATGGGCTTCAGAACCTGCTCCCCTGACATCGCTGCTAAATCCAGGGGGATGTGGGGGTATATCTGGCGGAAGGCACGATGGCGGCGGAGGCGAAATGGGGTTAGTGGTTGGAGGGCATGACGGCAGCAGAGGCTGCACGACGGCGGCGGAATCGGCAGAGCGGCGTGGTGCTGTAGTGGCTCGAGGTTCAGACAAGGGGATCCCTCAGACAAGCTCATCTGACGTGTCTCAATGCGACCCCACTCGTCAGGTCCAACGGGCGACAGAGTCCAGCGCGCCCCACTCGTCATAGTTAACGGTCAATGGTTTGACCCGATGGCATCCTTCGTTGTGACCATTTATGAGAGATTCAGACAAGGGAGTGGGGAAAAGTGAGTAAAAGTTAAGAGCGTGGGGATGAATGAGTAGAGCTAAGGAACCAGGGGCACAGAAATAAAAATCCCAAATTTTTATGTGGGATTGAACTATGTTTCTAGAAATCTTTTAGATTCCGCTGCGGGTGGTACTTTTATGGAAATTACTTTGGGTGAAACTACTAAATTGCTTGATAATATTATGGCAAATTATTCACAATGTCATACTGAAAGAGCACCTTCTAGTAAAAAGGTTAATTCGGTTGAAGAAATTAGTACGTTGAGTGAAAAAGTTGATGCTCTTATGAAATTGGTTGCTAATAAAAGTGCTCCTATTGATCTTAATGATGTGCCTTTGTCTACTTTGATTGAGCAAAATAGTGATCCCGTAGATGTGAATTTTGTTTCGCGAAACAATTTTAATAACAATGCCTTTGTCTACTTTGATTGAGCAAAATAGTAATTTTAATCCTAGACCTTTTCCTGGAATTTCCTCTAATAATTATGGTAATTCCTATGGTAATTCTTCTTACAATAATAATAGGAACACCTCTGATCTTGAGAATAATATTAAATAATTTATCAATGCTCAAAATGTTTTCAATACTACGATAGAAGAAAAGTTGAGTAAGATTGATGATATATCTAGAAGCATTGATAGAATTTCTCACGATGCAGAAAATCTCAAGATGAAAATTTTTGAACCCAAAGTTGATGAATCAATTAAAGCTTTATATGTTTCTGTGGATGAAAGTAAGAAAAGAACCGCTATGCTTAGAGCTAAAAGAGAATTTTTAGAAAGAGCGTTTTCTAGTGATTGCTTTCATAAAAATGATGAAGATCTTAAAGTTATTGGTGCTTCTTCTATTGATTCCTTGTTTAGTAAAGTTAAAATTGTTGATAAAGTGATTGAAGAAGAGTCAACTTTAGTTAGAAGGCATCTCGATAATTAGGAGGGTGAAAATCTTGATGAAAAAATTGATAAAAGTGGGTTTGGAGAGGTCAAAACTTTAACTAGTGATGTGCCCACCCTTTTGGATTACAAAGACTTTAATTATGATAATTGCTCTTTGCTTGAATGTATTTCTTTGTTGCAATCCATGATAAATTCACCCCATGCTTATGAACAAAATAAAGCTTTTACTAAACATATCGTAGATGCCATGATGATAGCTTTGGAAGAAAAATTGGAGTTAGAGATTTCAATTCCTAGAAAATTGCATGATGAATGGGAACCTACTATCAACGTCAAGATTAAAAATTTTGAGTGTATTGCTTTATGTGCTTTGGGTGCTAGTGTTTCCACAATTTCGAAATCTTTATGTGATGTGCTTGGTCTTACCGATATTGAAGAATGTTCTCTTAATTTGCACTTGGCGGTTTCTGCTATTAAAAAGCCTTTGGGAAGAATTAATGATGTTCTTATTCTTGCAAATAGAAATTAGGTGCCCATAGATTTTATTGTTCTTGATATTGATTGCAATCCGTCTTGTTCAATTATACTTGGTAGACCGTTTTTACGTACTATTGGTGTCGTGATTTATATGAAAGAAGGCAATATTAAATTTCAATTTCCATTAAGAAAAGGTATGGAACACTTCCCTAGAACAAGAATTAAGCCACCATATGAATCAATCATGAGGGCATCCTACGGATCTAAAACTAAAGATGACAATACTTGAATCTATGAATTATGCCTAGCTAGGGGAATAAAACGATAGCGCTTGTTGGGAGGCAACCCAATGAATAAAATTTATTTTTGCCTTTTTATTTCTGTTCTTGAGTGTTTTCATAACTATGCTACTATTATGATTGTGTTTTTTATGTGTTTGTGCCAAGTAAAGCCTTTGGGATAGCTTTGGTGATAGTTGATTTGATCTTGTTGAAAAACAAAAACTTTTGCATCCAGTAACATAATTGTTTATATTCAGAGAAGCGATGAAAAATTCTGAATTTTTTACACAAGATTGATATACAAATTGCCTCAGAATTTTTGGAGTTACAGAAGTATGAGAACAATTCGCATC
The DNA here is from genome assembly GCA_011799875.1 of Thinopyrum elongatum. Classification (NCBI taxonomy): domain Eukaryota; kingdom Viridiplantae; phylum Streptophyta; class Magnoliopsida; order Poales; family Poaceae; genus Thinopyrum; species Thinopyrum elongatum. The sequence continues at coordinate 381,596,208 of CM022301.1, forward strand.
TTTACAGACTCTTCTGTTTTTGACAGATTTTATTTTCTTTGCATTGTGTGCTTATTTTGATGAATCTATGGATTGTATCAGGGGGTGTCGGTGTCAAAACCGGCAGACCTCGGGGTAGGGGGTCCTGAGCTGTGGATTCTCGGATCAATGGTAACAGGGATGAAGGAGACAATGTTTTACCCAGGTTCGGGCCCTCTTGATGGAGGTAAAATCCTACGTCCTGCTCTTGTTTATATTGATGATGGGGTATCGAGTACAGAGTTGATCTACCTCGAGATCATGAGTTGTGGTCTAAACCCTAGGGGTGTGATGATGAATGTCCTAATAATCTATCGACTAGACTGGCCTCGTATTGTATAATGTACCAGAGGCCTAGGATAACAAGAGTCCTAGTCGAATACGTCGGTGGAGAGGAGTCCTTGTCTTGATCACCAAGTCTTGTGGAATCTTCCTCATGTATATCATCGGCTGTCCGAACTGGCCCAATAGTGAACCGCCATGGGGGTCCTTGGCCCAATCCAGCTGGTCGGGAGATGACGTGGTGAGTACCCCCTAGCCCAGGACACCGTCAGTAGCCCCTTGAACCGGTCTTCAAGTTGGGGACGCTCATCGGTTCTTCCAAATTTTTCTTCATCTTCGGTCATCGGCCTTGAAAACTGGTTCAACAAATCTTCCCATCTTTGATCTTGAGGATTGCCGAGCTAAATCCGAAGAGTTTACACATCAGGCATCCGAGGAGCCCTTTAAATCTTCGGCCTTTATCAATGCCTTGTCATTTTTACGCCACACCTCGGGTTTGAAGTGTTTCCCGCGCGGCGGTGTCCTCTTGCGTCCGAGCTCGAACGCCGGACTGCATCCAAGCTCCAACGCCGGACTGTATCCAAGCTCCAATGCTGGACTGCATCCAAGGTATCTTTTTGCAGTCGAGCTCCAGCGTCAGACTGTATCCGAGCTCCAACGCCGGACTGTATCCAAGGTGTCATAGATCACCTTGGCTCAAAAAAGTCGAAGGAGTTTAGTCGAGCTTAATGCCGGAAATGCCCTCTATGGAGCCAGCCACTTGTATCCAATCTTTATGCCAGATTGCATCCGAGGTGTTGCACCACCTCGGTCTTGGGCTGATTTTTTTGCGGATATATTTTTCTTGGTTGGTGCAATTTATTCTCCACCGAGATATATAACCAGTAGCCCTCAAGGTGTGTGTCGGTCTAAAACCCGAGATGCACCTGAAGGAAAACATGAAACCGCTGATCCCAGTAGCCCCTGAGACTCAGGTCGATTTGCGAAATCGGCCTGAGGATCAACTCCTAGCTCGGCAGCATACGTAGGAATTGAAACGCGGTGTAATATTTTAGAGAAGATAGTGATCGGCGGACGGGCCCTTGAGAGAGGGTCTTGAGAAGTCGCCGTAATATATTAGCTTGATGCCGGATAGGTCCCAAATGGTACCAATTGTTGTTCGAAGATGCATTTTCCCATAGCTCGGTCAAGCCGAACACTGGGCATTTTAAATTTTCTGTATTGAATAGGCAATGCAGTAGCCCCCGAGCCACTGATCGGGTGGCAACACCAGATCGGGGGATCGATGTACCCCTTTAATGGCTTTTAAGTGAGAAGCGCAAAGCTAGTAGCCCCCGAGCCAAATTTGGGCAAGGGTGGCCGAATTAAGGATCAATATTCAGAGTAAACTGACTTTAATCACAATTTATGTGTAATGATTCTATGTATCCAAGTAATCTACATCATTAATGCTCGGATCCGCATTGTACAAAACTTTGTTGACCGGCCATCGGCCTCAACCTCCTCGGCCAGTAGCCGGGGAGTGTTTGTCCTACTTTATAAAGCCTTTATGAGGGCAAAGATTTACGGCAAACAAGGCAATCCTACCATACGGTTTTATAAACAAAGGTACAAGGAGAGATATGTTATATTACTATTTAACGTAAGAAACATCTTCCAAAGAAAATAGTCCCACTATCGGTTCCTTTCTTTGGGTTGTCATGCTGACTATGATCATGAAACCTCACATCCGGTCAATGTGGGAGGAAAATATTGAGGATTCAGTTTGGGGAAAGTTCCCGAACTCTATGGTCTAATGAACCGAAATGTTCACTTCCAACATTGCTGACCAATTATATCCTTTAAGATGGCTAGCTTTCGGCTTCACCCAGTCTGAGGTACTAACCCGGATGACCCGGTAGTAACAATCACAGAGGTGCCCCCTTTACCGCCTAGTCGAACCATCGGGAACATAGGGGTAAGCACAGGAGCCAGGCAACCCAGCATGGCCAAAATCTTAAGTCAAATTGATGCATATTTATGGCTTTATAACGACAATTACGGAAGGCAGCACTCGTATAGTGAGTACAAACGCTGATGATCTATATTTTTATTTTGACTCTGTTTCGACCGTTTATAATCTGAAAGTGGCCCATCGTCGGCTTCTACCCCTTTGTAGATGCTACGCAGGTTGTTTCCGTACTAACAAGACAACCCTTAGCCGACGTCTCGGTGCCCGGAGGCAGTTGTATTAACGGAAACAAGGCAATCAGATATCTAGGCTTTATAACTTTCACTTAGTCATAGGAGCTTAAAGTTGGGAGGCTAGTTACTAGCCCCCGGTTAGTGTTCGGCACTGACCGAAGTCTAGCTATTAAAACTTTGGCCAATGTTATGAAAGTCCCATTGTTTAACATGGCGTAATCGCTATCGATCTATAGTTTGACACCGTCATCGGATCCCTGACCAGCTTACGCCCATTGTAACAGTCAGTTTTCGACTTTCTCCACTGAGGCGCTTAACCATTCGAGCTGGAAGCACAATCGCGTGGTTCTCCCTTTGCACGCCTAGCCGAACAAAGCGGAACGTAGGAGGCAAGCACGAGAGCCGGGCAACCCAACTATTGACTGAAGACACAATTCGAAACCGATGCATATAAAGCAATATCCGAGAACGTTTTTGCCGAGGACTCCTCGGAGTACCTTGGCTTTTGGTGGGTTCAGCTCTAGTCGTAGCCCCGCGTTGATATTGCCGAAGCTTGAAAGGTGTCCGACGTTGCACTGCGAGACTTATGCTAGAAACACACAAATAGGTTTAAAGTGCCATAAGCTTGGAAAACCAAAGAACTTCAGTAAAAACTTTACATTCAAACTAAATCAAGTTTTTTGTGCCAATTCGAAATTGGTCATAAAAAACTTTATGCTTCTGTCGTGCTTTAACATGACACATCCGATCTATAAACTTCAAGTAGGTCAGCCTTCGGCTTCAACCTCCTTATCCCGAAGGCGCAGTGCTTCTCCGAGGCCAGTTTAGCGAACTAAACTCAAGCGGCTTTGGAGAGAACCAGGCTATCCGGCCATTGACCATACACTAGAGTCGAAAAAGGAGTGGTAGAAAAATACTTTGCAACGAATTAGAAGAAAAAACATTCATTATAAAATGGCTCGTAAATATTTAAGAGCCCCCAGTTAACCTATGACAGGAAGTGTTTAAAAATGTAAAAACTTTGAGCATGATAGCGACTTAGTTGGTTAATGTGTTCAGCGTTGGTGATATGGGTCGAGCTTGCGGCGGGTCAAGGTCCCAGCCCCCAAGCCGGTCCCGAGGTCCCTGAGCGAAGAGCTTGGCTCGATGAAGTGGCGATGCCGCACAATCGATGTGGCGAGCCGAAGCCCCTGGTGCAGCCGAGGTGACGAAAACCCTCATGACCGAGGTGACGAAGAGCTCGGCGGAAAAAAGAAGTGTTTAACAATCAACGTTTGAACGATCAACTTTTTTGTTTAACACAAATATAATGTTTGGTTGAACCGAACAAGAATTAAATTTAAAAAAAAAACTGAGCATGGAGGCGACTTAGCTGGTTTAATGTGCTCGGTGTTGTTGACGAGGTTCGAGCTCGTGGCGGGACGAAGACGTAGTCCTCGGCCTAGCCAAGGTCCCAGCCCCCCAGCCGGTCCCGAGGTGCCTGAGCGAAGAGTTCGGCTTGATGAAGTGGTGACGCAACATGGTCGACATGGCGAGGCAAAGCCCCTGGTCCAGCTAACGTGACGAAGCTGGTCGGCTGGTGACGCCGAATTCCCTGGAGTAGGTTGATGAAGAGATGGCAAAGCCCCTGGTCTAGCCAAGGTGATGGGGCAGGTTGGTAGTGTGACAAAGAGCTCCATGCCAGCCGAGGTGTCAAAGCAGGTCGGCGTGGTGGACATCTGCTTGGTCAGCCGGATTAGTATCTGGGATTTCTTCGGAATCGTCCACCGGTACTATGGTGCGAGGGGCGAGTCCGGCCAGGGTTGACTCCTGGTGTTCGGACGCTGAAGTCGTGTCCAGGATTGAAGCTGGATTCGGGATAAGAGAAGCAAGTCTGGCTGGAATTGACTCCCGATCTTCGGACGCAGAAGGTCACATCCAGGCTTGAAGAAGAAATAGTGCGGCGATGCCGACGCGGGCCGGATCTTGTGACGCGGTCGATGCCCGCTTGATGAAGTGACCATGCAGTGATGCCGGTGTGCCCGCTCCGTGTAATACGTGTGGCGACGATGTTGGTGATGATTTAGCCTTCACGATGTTGAACTCTTGTTCGGCTTGCCGAGATGATGATCTGATAAGGTTGGGCTCGGCTCGATGAAGCAACAACCAGTCTGGTGCAGGTCGGCAGCCGTGCAGCAACATTGTCGGGCTGGTTTGACACCGGCGCAAAGGTGACGATTATATTGGAAAAGGCTTTAAAATTAGTGTGATGTGTCTGAGAATAACACACAATACCCCATACAAAACTTCCTTAAAAAAGGATGCCCGAAATCCCGTTCATAAAAAAGATGAACTTGGGTCGGATTCGTTCTCACGCAGAAAATAGATTTGAAAATCTATGCGCTCATCGGAGGTTTCCCGGAGTCAGAACGGTCGGATCGAGCTGAAATTTTGAGGGGTGGTAGATATAGGAATTCCGCAGCTGATCAACGGTTGAATCTTCCAAAGGATGTCCGAGCTAGATGCTGGACACCACGCTCCAAACTCGTCCGGATTCCCGTCCAGATTCGACAAGGGTTGTTGTAGACTCAATTCCGCACAATTCCATTGAAGGAATCGTCAAAGCGATGCTCGAGAAGGCGGTGGCTTATAACCCCTGACGGTCGCCCGAGGACACCGTCAGGGGGTATAAGCCGTCGTAAAGTTAGAATACAGTAGATATAATGCAATAACAAAAATTGAATGGGTTTGCTACAGTACTTAAAGTAAAGATTGGTTTTCTTATTCTAACGGATCTCGCGAATGTTTTGTTAAGTTTTGTGTGATTGAAGTTTTCAAGTTTTGGGTGAGATCACGATGGATGAAGGAATAAGGAGTGAAAAGAGCCTAAGCTTGGGGATGCCCCATGGCACCCCAAGTTAATATTCAAGGAGAACCAAGCAACTAAGCTTGGGGATGCCCCGGAAGGCATCCCCTCTTTCTTCTAACGACCATCGATCATTTACTTGGAGCTATATTTTTATTCGTCACATATCATGAGTTTTGCTTGGTGCGTCTTGTATTATATGAGTCATTCCTTATTTTGCTTTCTATTTTGTCACAAGTATCCTTGCTGGACACACCTATTTGAGAAAGCCAAAATTATGCTATGATTTGTTAGAATTGCTCTATATGTTTCACTTAAAAAAATTGAGCTATGGAATTGCTCTAGTGCTTCATTTATATCTTTTTGAGCACGGTGTGCTTTAATATTTTTGAAGAAATGCTGTCATGCTTCACTTAGATTTATTTGAGAGTTAGTAAATTTTTGAAGAAATTATCTCATGCTTCACTTATATTATTTTGAGAGACAAAAAAATTTATGCTCATGTTATTCACTTAGATTTGTTTGAGCTTGTCAAAAGCAATTACAATATATGAAACTAGTCGCAGAGTGATAGATATTCAAGAAGAATATAATAAAAACTTTCATGATGATCATTGGACAAAATAAACTTGATTCTTTGTAATAGTTTCGAGATATGATGATAGTGATATGTGAGTCGTGTTGGTGAGTAATTATGCTTTAGTAAGAATATTGGTGTTAAGGTTTGTGATTCCCTATGCAAGCACGAAAGTCAATACTTATGCAATGAAATTACATCCTACTTGTGGTGCATTATTGGGTGTTAGTTATGCTTAATGCTCGCTTATGTGATTTTTTGTTTCTTGGTTGGTTGCTTCTCAATCTTTTTGCTAGCCTCCACTTGTACTAAGTAGAAATACTACTTGTGCATCCAAAATCTTTAAACCCAGTTTTGCCATATGAGTCCACCATACCTACCTATATGTGGTATTTCCATGTCGTTCTAAGCAAATTTGTAAGTGCCATCTCTAATTTTCAAAATGAATTTCCTTTTTGTGTGCTCGTACCGCTCATGAAGCGACAGGGGGTGGCTAATTTTTTCTACGCTAGATGTGTTATTCTCAAGATGAGTGTTTATTCACTTGTCATTGCACGAGAGTACGGCGGTAATAGGGATGCCTAGTCCCGAAATGAAAAAGAAATTTACTTTACGTTGTCAAATAATAAATTCCTTGGAAAGCCGTGGATACAGCTAGCCGTGGAATATGAAAGAATGGTGGAAAAAGGAATAAACTTTATTTTATGTTTGGGAACCGCCTATGATATATCTAGCATGGAAAGTGTTCGGAATTACTCGGTCATTTTCGTTGACGGGAAAAGTATGCCTCTAAAAAAAATTATATCTCAATATAAGGTTTGAGCTCTTGCACCTCTACAAATCCCTACTTCCCTCTGCGAAGGGTCAAGATGGCAATATTCCCCGTGGGGACGGGTACCCGTGGAGATTTACCCGTCATGGAGCGGGGATGGGGAAAAATTTGCCCCATGGGTATTGTCTGGTGGGTACCCGTTAGTCTCGCGGCGCGAGGATGGGTATAAAATTCCCCCTGTGGGGACTCCATGGATACCCGAAAACTATGCCATTCGTACTACAAATGCATAATATATAGATTAATACCTAGATATTTCACACAATTATTTTTCTCCACCTCTCCCAACAACCATGTCTTCTCCAATCTCACCTATCCCAGTCAGCTTAGAAATCCCCATGGATACCCGACGGGTACCGGGTACCCGATATTAATGGGATGGGGGGTGTTTTGTCCCCGCGAAGCTTCACGGGGATCACGGGTATGGGGATTGGCGGGGATGGTGGAGTCATCCCCGGTCATCCCCTTCCCCGTTGTCACCTTGAGCGAAGGGCCTATATATTTACTTTATGTAATTTTTATTTGTATTTGAGTCTCCATCTTCTCTTATAAAGCACCAACTAAGGGCACTATGATCATACTTGAGCATTGGCTGTAGCTAATATGCGAGTGTGTTTCATGAATGGATCAATGATTGAGCATGATGGGCTAGGGATAACTTTCTTTAGTGTTGTTATTTTGAAAGACAAGGTTGCTTGTTGATATGCTTGAGTATTGAAATCTTCATGTTAAAACTAGACTATTGCTTTGAACCATATAAAAGTCCAAATGTCCATGCTACAAAAGAAAAGAATATGTGATGAACATGTTAGGCAGCATTCCACATCAAAAATTCTGTTTTTATCATTTACCTACTCGAGGACGAGTAGGAATTAAGCTTGGGTTTGCTGATACGTCTCCAACGTATCTATAATTTTTGCTTGTTCCATGTTGTTATATTATCATTCTTGGATGTTTTACAATCATTTTATAGCAACTTTATATCATTTTTTGGGACTAACCTATTGACATAGTGCCCAGTGCCAGTTGCTATTTTTTTGCTTATTTTTTTACTTCATAGAATATCAGTACCAAATGGAGTCCAAACGCAGCGAAACTTTTTGGAGAATTTTTTTGGACCAGAAAAACAACATGGGCCAAAGAAGTCCCGGAGGGGAGGCCCGAGGTGGGCACAACCCACCAGGGCACGCACAGGAGCCCAGGCGCACCCAGGGGGTTGTGCCCCCCTCGATGGCCTCCCACGCCACCTCTTCATCCTATAAATCCTCAAATATTCCATAAACCCTAGAGGAGTCGAATAAAAACAATTCCAGCCGCCGCAAGTTCGAGAACCACGAGATCCAATCTAGACACCATCACGGAGGGGTTCATCATCCTCATTGGTGCCTCTCCGATGATGCGTGAGTAGTTCATCATAGACCTACAGGTCCATAGGCAGTAGCTAGATGGCTTCCTCTCTCTCTATTGATTCTCAATACAATGGTCTCTTGGAGATCTATTTGATGTAACTCTTTTTTGCGGTGTGTTTGTTGGGATCCGATGAACTTTGAGTTTATGATCAGATCTATATCCATGAATATTATTTGACTCTTCTTTTGATCTCTTATATACATGATTACTTATAGCCTCGTATTTCTTCTTCGAATCTTTGGTTTAGTTAGGCCAACTAGATCGATTTTTCTTGCCATGGGAAGAGGTGCTTTGTGATGGGTTCGATCATGTGGTGTTCTTTCCCAGTGACAGAAGGGGCAGCAAGACAGGCATGTATCGTTGCTATTAAGGATAACAAGATGGGGGCTATTCCTACATGAATATATCTCGTCTACATCATGTCATCGTTCTTATTGCATTACTCCGTTTCTCCATGAACTTAATACACCAGATGCATGCTGGATAGCGGTCGATGTGTGGAGTAATAGTAGTAGATGCAGGCAGGAGTCGGTCTACTAATCTTGGACGTGATGCCTATATATTGATCATTGCCTTGGATATCATCATAATTATTTGATCTTCTATTAATTGTGCAACAGTAATGTGTTTACCCACCGTGTGCTATTTTCTTGAGAGAAGCCACTAGTGAAATCTACGGCCCCCGGGTCTATTCTTTATCATATTTGCTTTGAGATATATTTTTATTCGCTTTTATTTTCATATCTATTATTCCAAAAACCCAAAAATACCTTGCTGCACTTTTTGTTACTTATTTTATTTCGCGTTTTATCGAGATTTATTTATCCAATCTACACAATTTTTATCCCGTCAACTTGACAATTTCTGGCGTCGTTACCCGTAGAGGGATTGACAACCCCTCATAAGCGTCGGGTTACAAGTATTTGTTCTTTGTGTGCATGTACCGTTTACATAGTGTTGCTTGGTTCTCCTACTGGATTGATACCTTGGTTTCATAACTGAGGGAAATACCTATCGTAGCTGTGCTGCATCATCCCTTCCTCTTTGGGGAAATACCGACGTAGTTCAAGCGACATCAGGGGCGTGGGGAGAGTGGGGGATGTGGTGGTGATCGGCTAGGGTTCAGTGGGGGAGTGGGGGGTATGCAGGCGGGGTGGGCCGGCCTGGTGGCCTGCCGAGCCGAGGCCCGGTGGGGGGTTTCTTCTTTTTATTTTTCTGTTTATTTGTCTTGTTCTTATTTTTCTTCTTCTGTTTTTATTTTATTTTTATTTATTATAGTTTTATAAAACATAAAATTAGTTCTAATTTATTGTTAATAAATATGCTACTAGCCCATTAGTTTTGGGCAACTAAATAAAGTATTTTAATATATTATTAATTGCAAAAGGCATTTAATTAATTGTTTTGCTAATGTTTTATTTAATTTAGTGCATTTAAACATTTTATAAAAATGTGGATTCTCCACCATAATTGCTTATAGATTATTTGTCACATTTAGAACATTTTAGTTTTAATGTTTAAAAACTTTTATTGTTTAAATTTATTTTGAATTTGAATTTTGAATTGCTTTTGAGTCAACGTGAGATTTAGCAACAGTGATTGTGTTGACGTGGCACCATTGACAAGGGATTACTGTAGCTTAATTATCCGCGCGTTACAACTTGCTCTTCGGTATAGGAACAGAAATCTCAGCAGCGTTGGTAGGTTGCTTGGGACAGTCTTCGATACCAGAGAGAAGGGAGACGTCGGATGAGTCAGGAGGTTGGAGCACACCACAGGAAACGGGATAGGGCGAGCCTCCATCATCGAATTGGCATGCACCCTCGGACCAGCTAGTAGCTTGATATGTCCCAAACGTATCTATTTTTCCAAACCCTTTTGCTCATGTTTTGGACTCTAATTTGCATAATTTGAATGGAACTATCCCGGACTGACATTGTTTTCAGTAGAATTGCCAGATTGAGCTAAAAATTTACAGAGAATATTTTTAGAATATATAAAAAATATTGGCAGAGAGAACTACCGAAGGGAGGCCACCCAGGAGCCACGAGCTCAAGGGGTGCCCCCTAGAGCACGCCGTGTGTGCTCGTGGGTCCCACGGGCCTCCGTTTACCCTAAGTCCAACTCTATAAGTGTCGTCTCACGGAGAAAAGAAAACAGAGAGAAGGAATCATCGCATTTTATGATATGGAGCCGCTGCCACCTCCTATTCTTCATTAGGAGGGCTGATCTGGAATCCGTTTGGGGCTCCGGAGGATGGAAATTGTCGTCGTCGTCCATCAACCCTTCTTCATCAACAATTCCATGATGCTCATCACCGGGAGTAAGTAATTCCTTCGTAGGCTTGTTGGACAGTGATGGAGTTGGATGAGATTTGTCATGTAATCGAGTCAGTTTGTTAGGGCTTGATCCCTAGTATCCACTTGTTCTGAGATTGATATTGCTATGACTTTGCTATGCTTCTATCTGCTAGTTATTATTCTGATCCATAGACCCCAAAGTGGAAATATTTGGGATACTCTCCGAGGATGACTATAATTCGAGGAGTTCCATGTGTTAATGCTTTGTTCCGATTCTCTATTAAAATGAGGCATTAATATCCCTTAGTTTTCTTATGGACCCCGCTGGCATTTGAGGGTAGGACAAAAGATGTCATGCAAGTTCTTACTATATACGGAATACATGCCTATATTGAATTGATGAATTAGAGCTATTATGTATCACTCTAGGTTGTGACTGTTAAATGATGAATATCATCCAACACGAATATCCATCGCTGATCCAATGCCTACGCTTTTCTCATATTGATCTTTGCTAAATTACTTTCGTTGTTGCTGCTGTTACAATCACTACAAAACTGCTACTGCTGTTGTTACTATTACTATTACTATTGTTGTTACTACTCCTACCAAACTGTCATACTACTGTGCTACTAAACACTTTGCTGCAGATATTTAGTTCTCCAGGTGTGGTTGAATTGACAACTCAACTGCTAATACTTATAAATATTCTTTGGCTTGTCTTGTGTCGAATCAATAAATTTGGGTGAAATACTTCCCTCGAAGACTGTCGTGATCCCCATTACTTGTGGGTTATCACACCTTATTAGGATCCTTGGCAGCGCCACTGCCACCACCGCTAGGCACTCGATTAAGGTAAAGTTGTGGTAGGTTTGGCCCACTCCTGCTGTGTGAAAGGAGGACCGAAATCATTTCCGTTCATGATGTCATTATTATTGTTGTCATCTCAAGGTGAAGAGGGTGGAGGTGGGGGTAGGGTTTTGGGCGGTAGGCTGCCCCTCCACCCGAATAGAGATAGAATAGCTGAACTTCCCAGGAAAATCTCCACGAAACCACGAATACGAGATGGATCATGTCACGAAATCAGCATACACATAGGTCCAAAACGAGACAGAGAAACTTCATCAACAACCACTGGCTTTCCAATAAGTTCAGGAAAGGCCACCAAAGAGGAAGAATTGCGGATAACAACCTGCACATCGTCCAACAAAACCCACGAATCGACAAGGGAGCCAAAGGTCTTGCCACCATCTATTACCTGCTTAACATAAATCACAAGCTCATTTAGTGGTAGGATAAAGCTGGTGCAAGTGGACACCATCCGCTATCTCTCCATAGAAGGAAAAAAACAACCCCAAATTCCGACACCGAGATCTATTGAATTTGCCAATCCCAGCTCTCCAGCACCCATTCACGGAGCTCGTCAATCATCATGTATAGAGTGACCTCTTGAGATTGCGCTATAATCACCGCAGTATTGTGGATGGTGTGTGTAGCCACAACTGCATCCACCCCACCGACAATGGCAAAGAAACTGCACCCAGGAAGGCCTCTACCAAAGTACTTGAGGACCGGAGGCGGGGCACAATTGTTACAGTCCGCAAGAGGTGGCCATCTTGGCGGCAAATCCGTGAACACCGCTTAGCCATTCTCTAGTAGCGTTATGCCATCATCTATACCAGCATCAACGCCTCTTGGCATTGGCCCCAACCCTTGAGTCGCCTCGTTGTCCTCCCGATGTGCTCCAGCACCGCCCTGCCACTCTTCCCCCGTGCTAGTCGCCCTCGCCCTCAATCTCGATAGACGCGGAGCAGCCGCTAAAGACTGGGAACTTAGAGAAACCTCGTGTGCTATAGCGAGACCTAAGAGTGTGCCATCCAATAGTCACCAGCCCCATGCGTCATTCCTGTTGCAGAGTAGCACAGTGGGGCAGTGGCGGATCCACTACAAGAAATGTGTTAATCCATGACAGATTTTTGATGACGTTCCCAGGAACCGTCATGATCTATGACGGATTTGTTTGGTTCGTCATGAGATCCGTCATGGATTAATGAGAAGAGCACAAACATAGCTACAATGGCGCCCTTACAATGGACCGTCACAGATACCGTCATGAATTGACCAGCTCTACACCAAACAGATCGTCATGGATGGCTCATGCTGATGTGTCAAAGGTGTTCGACCCACATATGTCAGCCTTAGTTTTTTTAAGTTGTTCGAACTGTCACAGCCGGCCTTCTAGTGCTTTGTTTGAGGAAAACGGAATGTTGCTGTTGTGTGTCCCGACGTTGCTTTTTTAGGGGGGGGGGGGAAAGGACTGCAGCCTTTTTTAGCCAAAAAAAGGGCTGTTGATGTCGTCCCAATGTTGGGCTGCTCTAAGTTTTTTTCTACAGAAAAATGTGACGGGCCTTCTTGTGCTTTTTTAGGAAAACGGAATGCTGCTGTTGCGTGTGCCGTTCCGACGTTGGGCTGCGCTAAGTATTTTTTTCAAAGAGAAAAATTGTATGATTTCTTTAATAAATCTTTATCTTCGTAAGTGCATCTACTGCCCCTTAGTGATTTTGGTGTATTGAAGACTTATAAGTTAAGGGACTAATGTGTTTATGAGTGTACACAGGTCTACAAGTCTATGAGGAGTTTGATATTTATGATGAAAGTCGACCCCTAAAAATGAATGTCTTCAGTTGAAGATTTTGGTTTTCTTGAAGACTTTGAAATTGAGGAAATTGGTGCGACCTTGAAGACTTGATATTGATGCGAGGATTATGAAGCGTGAAGACTTTTGTTTTCATAGTTTTGTTTTTCCTTTCTTGAGTCATAGGAAACACCGTACTGTTAAAGGGGGTCGAGGTAAAACTAAGGAAAAGTATCCAAGTGATGCTCATCTCAAATCCTACACCTACCCAATCCTTTCGAGTGAAGCCATTGGAAATCTCATACAGTTCAGTCAAGTTCTTCAGTGACAGAGACGAAGTTCTTCTGTTCTCTGAGGAATTTGTTCTGACTGAGGAGTTAGGAATTCGCCTGTGCAGATTGCCTACAAGTGAGGAACATGATTGTGACGCCCCCGGCTCAATCGTGCACTAATCATACACGCAAATGCACACGATCAAGCCTAAGGACTCACGGGAAGATATCACAACACAACTCTAAAACATAAATAAAGTCATACAAGCTTTATATTACAAGCCAGGGGCCTCGAGGGCTCGAATACATAAGCTCGCATACAAGCGTCAGCGGAAGCATCAGATATCTGAGTACAGATATAAAAGAAAACACAGATAGGCCCTTAAAAAGGCGGGGCAAAAGAAAACACTACGATCAAAAGGCGCAGGCCTCCTGCCTGGGACCCTCCGAAACCTACTCCTGGTCGTCGGCCAGCTCGTAGAAGAATCCACCCTCGGGGTAGTAGTAGCGATCGTCGGTGGGGGCAGCTGTATCCGGGGCTCCGTCATCTGGTTGCATCCAAAGGGGATATGGGGGGAAAAGAAAGCAAAGCAACCGTGAGTACTCATCCGAAGTACTCAGCAAGCAAGGATCTACACTACATATGCAACATTATCAAAGGAAGGCTGTATATGTGGACCGGGCTGCAGAAATGCCAGAATAGAGAGGAAAGCCTAGTCCTATCGAAGACTAGCATCTTCAGCGGTCTTGCAGCAATAGAAGAGAGTAGATCAGCACAGTATAGTGTAGTAGTAGTGTCATCAACCTCACCCAGAGATCCTTTCTCGACTCCCTGCGAGAAAGCAATCCCAGAGCCATACAGTCATCAACAACCTCGCCCAGAGATCCTTTCTCGACTCCCTGCGAGAAAGCAATCCCAGAGCCACATATCCAGGTATCATCACAGGTATCCAGTTCTAGTTGTATCGATCGGGATACAACTCCGAGTGTCCTTTACCGTAGGACCGGCTATCGATAGATGTGTTCTTCCCTGCAGGGGTGCACCAACTTACCCACCACGCTCGATTAACTCCGGCCGGACACACTTTCCTGGGTCATGCCCGGCCTCAGCCAAACGATACACTGCAACCCTACCTACAGCTCAGCAGAGAGGTCCCCGTCGGTCTATATCCTAAGCGCTCAGGGGTCTTGGGCCATCGCCCTGTGCACTCCGGGTCGGTGTGTGCAGGGTCGGGACGAGCACCACCTCAGTCCTGGAGGGTACTGGCCCGGCCCAGCCACGAGGCTGAACTGGACGTCTGACAAAGCTTTCGGCTGATGCATACGATGCAGAATGCCCATTGTAACACCCCTATGTAATAGCCACCATGATCAGCTGTTAATAATGCCAAGTCATATCATATGCAGTGATTAAACATAGTGGTTAACCAAAGTAAATCAACTCCATTTTTAAAAATCAACTTAAATTCATAAGTGAAATATAAGGTTGATCAAACACTGCTGGAAAAATGTTCATTTAATGGTAAATAATCCAGAAACCTTTCTAAAATCAACATCAAAATGTTTGGAGTTGGATAAATGACTCAAACAAGTTGGAACAGACCCAAAAACAGGATATTTGATATATTTAAAATCATATTAAATTCAAACAAACTTCAAATCAGTCCAAACCACTTTTTGGTGAGAGATAATATTGCATTGCAATATTTGGGTCAACTCTCACATTTTACAAAAGTGCTAAAGTGTGCTAGCTATTTTGGAACAGAAAAGAATAAAGAAAAAGGTAAAACAAAAACAGAAAAAAAAAATACAACGAGGCACTGTGCACTGGGCCTAAGTGCACAGTGCCCCGACAGCCGGCCCATCTGGCCCAGTCTCTCTCTCTCCTTCGCGCTGTCGCCTTCTCCCTGGCCGAGCGCGCGCTCGCCGCTCCGGCGCCGACACCCCGACGCCGCAGGCCAGGCGAGAGGATAAGGAGGAGCTCCCTCTGCCTCCTCTCCGTCCCTATCCACTTCCCCCTCGCTCGCTTGCCCTCTCCCTCCTTCCTCCTCCTCCAGATCCACCGAAACCGAGCGCCTCCGTCGCCGTGGCCTTGCCGTAGACGCGGCCACCGTCGTCCCCGAGCTCAGCCAACACGCTTGCGAGCTCCGCCGTCCTCGACTCCTTCGACTCCGACCGCGAGTGGAGGCGGGGAGGCCCTGATGAAGCCGGAGTACTCCGCCCCCTTTCTTCTCTGACGCCGGCCAGCCCCGACGATTCGCCGACGTTCTGCACTCCTAAGCTTCCAACGTCTTTATGTAGCCTCTCGGTGAGCAGCCCCTCATCCTTCCCCCGCGCTCCCCTAGCCTTCTGCGCCTCCGTAGCCGCCGCGCCATGGCCGCCCGAACCGAGCTCCGCCGTTGAGCTCGAGGCCGTTGCAGCAGTGGCCGTCACGACCCACCGGGCTCGCCGTCGCGTTCGTGGCGTCAAGTAGATGCCGAAGGAGTAGAGCGCAGCCCGTTTTGACCTCTGCATCACCACGCGCGAGTCCGCCGGGTTTCGGCTTCCGCCAAACCTCAACGCCGGCGTGATTCCGGCCATCCCCTGGTCCGGCAAGTGCCACCACTCGACGCGCGAGTTCACTGGCTTTCGAACGCACCCAACCGCAGCTCGAACCGAGCCCTGTGGGCGATTTCCGAGCACTCCGGCGATCTTCCGCCGCGGAATCGGTCGCCGGCGCAACTCCGGCGCCGGCCGCCGACGTGGCTGCCACGTGGGACACCCCTGGGTCACTGCCAGTGGGTCCCACGGGCCCAGTTGACCGCGTTGACCCGAGTCAACGCGGGCACTGTTCACCCCTGTAGCTGACACGTGGGTCCCGTTCGATAATTAGACTAATTAAAGATTTAATTAATTAGAAACTAATTAGATTAACCTAATGTCTCACTGACATGTGGGGTCCGCCCCCTAATTAACCCTGGTAATTAAATTAATCCACTGATTAGCCTAAACAGAGGCTGACATGTGGGTCCCACTGGACCCACATGTCATATTTGACTTAGTCAGCCGACTGTTGACTTGCTGACGTCAGCAGCGCGTCATGCTGACGTCATAATTCATTTTCTGATAAATAAAAATAATTCCAGAAATTCAAATAATCTTTAAAAATTAATAACTTTTAAACCGTAGCTCGGATCGAAAAAGTTAAAACATGAAAGTTGCTCAGAACGACGAGACGAGTCTGATCGTGCCGTCTGTTTCTCCATCGGAACCTCCTACGTAGAAGAACTCGTAACTCCGGACCCGAATCCGACAGATGAATAGTGCACACACGTCGGATATTAAATCCCAGAATAATTCTAAAAATAACTAAAATGACTTAGATGCATATTTAGGCAACCCTACACTGCATCATAGCATCACACGCACCGTGTTGCATTTGTTTGCATTATGTTTACCTGTTTCTTCCCCCTCTTCTCTCTCGGTATCCCCCGACGTTGACGTAGCTCCCGAGGCAGACGCCGCACAGGAGTACGACTACGTCCCCGATGATACTACTGAAGACCTTGCCCTTGCCCCCGAGAAAACAGGCAAGCACCCCCATTTTGAGCATGCCTATATCGCCTACTCTTTTCTCTCTTATGCTTGCATTAGAACTGCTACTGCTACTGTTTTCCTATATCTGCTGCATAGCCTGATTATTGTACCCTGCTTTGTTACCTTACTGGTTATCCTAGACTGATTATTATAGGCTGGGTAGAGACACGACAGAGACCTCCACTTGATCCCGACTGCCCTGCTGGATATCAGAAGACCCGATCATCGGGATTGAGGACCAGACCCTGGCACCGCACATCACTACCCCTTAGTTGCCGACACTGCTGGGTTACCGTCGAGTGCCGAGGGTGATACCTCGTTAGCACTTCTGATGTTAACCTTGTAGGTTAGTTACTCGGTCGTGGTAAGCGAGGGTGATTCCTCCTACACCACCCCCGATAACGACATCATCGCGCAACCTCTCAAGTGTGGACCTCGAGGGTGATTCCTCCTTCGTTCACCTTGATGATAACATCGAGCGGGAATTCCATCGAGGGTGATTCCTCATGGTTCCCTTCGGTGTCCGACACACAGTTACCTTGGATATTATGACTTGACTATGAACCACGATAATAAAGACGGGTCGGCCCTGAGGGGTACCCGCGCGAGCTTAACGCGAAGTGATGTGGAGTCGGGTTGACCTGGATGGTGCCCGCGAGATAACTACGAGGCGTGGCCGGGCATTCTTAGCCCTTGCCGCAAGTCCTCGAGACGGGGCGACGGGGTCACATCGATCGTGAGTCTCTGCTTGTTTCCGCGCGCTCCTAATCCACTACGGTTTGGATATTTGATCCGAGGGGCCTCTGGCCCGATAGCACTAACCATCACGTGGGCATAGTATGGGCGTTCTGCGTCGTATACTTCAGCCGAAGCTTAATGGACGTCAGCGACTGAGCGGCGCGCGCTGGATTGGACTGGTTACGCAACCGCGCTTGTATTAAGGGGTTGCTAGGTCTGCTTCCGGCCGCCCACGCAACGCGCAGGAGTTCCCGGGGCGATGGCCCAAGACCCCTGGGGGCATAGGTTAGTCCGGCGTGCTGACCTCTCTGTTAAGTATTTGGTCGGGTTGCGGCGTGTTGCTTAGCCGAGGCCGGGCATGACCCAGAAAAGTGTGTCCGGCCGGAGTTATGCGAGCGTGGTGGGTAAGTTGGTGCACCCCTGCAGGGAAGAAACTTCTATCGATAGCCTGTCCTACGGTAACGGACTCTCGGAGTTGTATCCCGATCGGTACAACTAGAACATGTGATGAGAATTGGATAGTACGGCTCTGGGATTGCTTTCTCGCAGGGAGTCGAGAAAGGATCTCAGGTCGAGGTTGATGATATTACTACTACTACTTTACATTATGTTCATCTGCTCTCTCCTGATGCTGCAAGACTGTCGAAGATTGTTGAAGATGCTAGTCTTCGATAGGACTAGGCTTTCCCCCTCTACTCTGGCATTTCTGCAGCCCAGTCCACATATACAGCCATTCCTTTGACAATGATGCATATGTAGTGTAGATCCTTGCTTGCTGAGTACTTTGGATGAGTACTCACGTTTGCTTTATTTTCTTTTTCCCCCATTTTCCATTTGATGCCACCAAACGACGGAGCCCCTGAGCCAGAAGCCCCAGCCGACGACCAGTACTACTATCCGCCTGGCGAGTACTACTACTACGAGGAGCCGTTCGATGACCAGGAGTAGGATCGGAGGGTCCAGGGCAGGAGGCCTACGCCTTTCGATCGTAGTTTTTATTTTTACCCCGCCTCTGTGAAGGCTTATCTCTCTCTCTGTAATATATCTGTACTCAGATATCTAATGCTTCCGCTGACGCTTGTATGCCATCGAGCTTGTATTCGAGCCCTCGAGGCCCTGGCTTGTAATATTAAGCTTGTATGACTTTATTTTATGTTTTAGAGTTGTGTTGTGATATCTTCAAGTGAGTCCTTAGGCTTGATCGTGCGCATTTGCGTGTATGATTAGTGCACGATTAAGCCGGGGTCGTCACAGGTTGGTATCAGAGCCGACTGCCTCTAGGAGTTCCCCCTTTCCAATTCCTTGGCCGAAGTTGAGTCTAGTGGTCAAAAATTGTTTTACTAACTTGGCTGTGTGGCTTACGGGCCCACGTCGCCAACTGGGTGGTATTAGGATCTTTTATTCCCCGTCTTTACTCTGGGATTCTATTCTCTCTTCTATTCGGGTTTTGCAAAATTACTAAACGCCGACATTTAGGTTCTCGTTAATTCTATCCACCCGGAGAGCTGGATTCAGTGCGATTTCCCTGTCTTTGATCTGATTAGTCTGATAATCATTTTCCTTTCCATTGTTTTGTTTAACCTTTCCTTCCGAGATTGGTTATATTTCTCATTGTCTTATGACAACCCTGAACCTTTCTGTTTCAGATGGATCGGCTATTTCCACCGCGGCCTACGACCCAGTTAGTGCTTCGCACTTGGGCTCGTGATGCCCCTGGATTTCCAGCTGTTCTGATCGCCCTCCTGAGTAGACTGGGTTACCACTGGTATCCCGAGTACATGGTCTATGAGGTTTATCGCGAGTTCAACCAGGAACAGTACTATGCTGAAGTTCAGATTTATGATCAGCAGAACAACTCAGACACCGAGCTACACCTTTTTCATGGATTAGGCGTGACGATTGAGATGGCAGTACATGATGCCGCCTACTCTGCTGTCGCACGTCTCCGAGGAGAGCACAGTGCTAACTTGGATGATACTGTCTTTCGGTACATTCCGTATGCACCTGTTGGAGATGCTACTGGATTTTACACAGCTATCTGTGCCCCGTACGAGTCTCGACGCTACGACCCGCAGGTTCTGATTCAGTGCACTCAGGCTTTGGATCGCACTGTTCGTGCACTTGCTGTTGAGTTGTTTGCCACTCGAGCACGCTACTACGAGGCTATGACACAGTTGCTACCAGCTGTTCGTGCAGGGATGCATCCGGAGTACATTCTTTACCCGAGCAGGACTGAGATGCCATCAGGGATCGTCTGGCCTACTGTGGGAGGTCACACGCCTGCACGTGGACTTCTTCTTTCTTCTCGAGACCGGGTTCTGCATCAGAGTGCCCATGGAGCGCAGGATCCTTCTGCGACGAACGTCCATCGTCCGCACTTGCAGTTACCCCGTTTCAGTGGTTTTCTCCGACGTTGATGTAGCCTTTGCTATGTCCCGTTGTGTACTTCCTTACCGCGTGCCTGCGCGGCGCCTAGCATGTCTAGCTTTTCAATTTGCGCCGTTATGCTGCCCGAATGTAACCGACTATGTATGGATCTGTACGTCTTAATTACTACTTCTAGCATCTATTGCACTCTTTCAATAATGTCGAGTTACCTCATGTTTATTGTTAAACACTTGCATAAGCTATCGCTGAAATACCCCTGTTGGAATAGCAGGATGGCTGACAACAACCCGCCACCGCCGCCACCACCTGATTACATGGCAGCGATGATGCAACAGTTTGAACTCAACCGCCAGTTTATGACGGGGATTATGCAGCAATTCCCTCATCCTGATGCTAATCAGCAGCAACCATCCATTACCTTACCAGAGTTCATGAGGCTCAGTCCATCGTTTTTCCGCAACACAGTCAACCCACTGGATGCAGATGACTGGCTGCGTGATATCTCTCATGAGATGGAGTCTGCTAGTGTCGCCGAAATTAACTATGTCACTTTTGCGACATATCTTCTTAAGGGTCCCGCAGCCCAATGGTGGGCCACTCACCGACAGACTCTGCCGCCTGGTACTGTCGTCACTTGGGCAGAGTTCAAGATTGCTTTCCGTGCCCGCTACATTCCTCTAGCTATCATAGCTAGGAAGAAGGCTGAGTTCCGTAGCCTTGTCCAAGGAAACAAGACTGTGGAAGTCTATCAGCGCGAGTTTCTAGACTTATCTCGTTACGCTGAAGAGGACATTCCTACTGATGAACGCAGACAGGAGAAGTTTCGTGAAGGACTGCACCATGACATTCAGTTAGCCCTTCTTGTTCAAGATTACCCTGATTTCGCCACCTTGGTGAATAAGGCCATCATGGTTGAAACTGGACTTAAGAAGCACAAGGAAGCGTCCAGACGCACCCGTGAGTCGGGCTCATCTTCAGGCTCGTCTTCCCAGAAGCGACGCATCTGGTTTCCCCAAGGCATGTTCCGTTCAGCAGCTCCTGCGAACAGACCTTCTTATGCTGCACCACGTCTGCCACCTCCACCACCGAGACAGCCCCTGCCAGCTCCAGCACCTCGTCCTGACAGCGGACTATGCTTCAAGTGTGGCGTGCTAGAGATTGTTCTCAGAATCAGAATCAACTAGCTCTCCCTTCTGCTGGACGTGGAATTGGCCATGGTATTCCTCAGCAGCGCAACAATAATGCCAGACCTTCTTATGGTCGTGGGCAGTACTACCACGTCAACATGTCTGAAGCTCCAGATCAACCAGATATTGTGATGGGTACACTTCTCGTTAATTCAGTACCAGCATCTGTTTTATTTGATTCAGGTGCATCGCATTCATTCATGTCAGAACAATTTGCACTCTTGCATGATGTTAAGTGCGAAACGCTAAAACATCCGATAATAATAAACACTCCCGCGGGACGATGCCGAACTTCCATATTCAGCCCCCGAGTTACTATTGAGGTTGAAGGGTTGCATTTTGATGCAAACCCCATTATCCTGCAATCTTCAAAGATTGACCTTATACTGGGAATGGATTGGTTGAAGGCTCACTACGCCTCAATCAATTGTGCCACTAAAGTTGTACACCTCTTGCACCCATCAAATGAGATGGTGAACTATCAAGCTCACCTTACCCGGAACGCTGAGGCTCAAATTTATGCCTTGAACGCGTTGAATGCTTCTCCACTTGATGGGATCGAGAATATCCCAGTGGTCTGTGACTTCCCAGATGTTTTTCCAGAAGAACTTCCAGGAATACCCCCTGCTAGAGCTGTCGAGTTCGTCATCGACTTGAAGCCTGGCACCACTCCTATTGCGAAGCGTCCCTACAAGATGCCTCCGCACCACCTCATCGAGCTTAAGGAGGAAATTGATAAATCCTTAAGGAAGGGTTTCATTCGCCACAGTTCCTCTGCATGGGGAGCACCGTCTCTTTTCGTCAAGAAGAAAGATGGAACGAATAGGTTGGTCCAAGATTATCGTCCTATCAACCAGGCAACCATTCAGAATAAATATCCACTTCCCCGGATCAACGATTTATATGATCAACTCGCTGGATCTTCGGTGTTTTCTAAACTCGACTTGAGGTTGGGTTATCACCAGATCCGTGTTCGCGAAGAGGATATTCCGAAGACTGCATTCGTTACTCGTTATGGCTCTTACGAGTACACAGTCATGTCGTTTGGTTTAACAAACGCTCCAGCTACATTCTCCCGCCTAATGAATTACATATTCATGGATTACCTCGACAAATTCGTCGTGGTATATCTGGATGATATTCTGGTTTATTCGAAGAACAAAGAAGAACATGCTGAGCACCTTCGACTAGTTCTGGAGAGACTTCGAGAGCACCAATTATATGCCAAGTTCTCTAAATGCGAATTCTGGCTTCCTAAAGTGACCTACCTTGGACATGTGATTTCC
Source organism: Thinopyrum elongatum (assembly GCA_011799875.1). NCBI lineage: Eukaryota > Viridiplantae > Streptophyta > Magnoliopsida > Poales > Poaceae > Thinopyrum > Thinopyrum elongatum. The sequence continues at coordinate 381,618,738 of CM022301.1, forward strand.
AAGGACGGTATTGCCGTTAACCCGGAGCGTGTTCAGGCTATCCTTGACTGGACTCCTCCGAAGAATGCCAAGCAGGTCCGAAGCTTTCTCGGTCTAGCCAGCTATTGTCGCCGATTCGTCGAGAACTTCTCCAAGATCGCCAAGCCCCTGACTAATCTGCTCCACAAAGGCGTTAAGTTTGAGTGGACAGACAAGTGTCAGGAAAGTTTCCAAACCCTCAAGGACAAGCTCACTTCTGCTCCAGTGCTTGCTCCTCCTGATTCTCGCAAGGACTTTGTCATATATTGCGACGCCTCTCGTCAGGGATTAGGCTGCGTCCTAATGCAAGAGCGGAGAGTAATTGCATATGCTTCACGTCAATTGCGTCCACATGAAGAGAATTATCCAGTGCATGATCTTGAACTTGCAGCAGTGATGGATGCATTGAAGTTATGGCGACACTACCTTCTGGGTAATCGGTGTGAAATTTATACCGATCACCAAAGTCTGAAATACTTATTCACTCAACCGGATCTTAATCTCCGACAACAACGATGGTTAGAAGCTATTGCGGATTATGACTGCGGTATTTCTTATACCCTGGGCAAAGCTAATGTAATGGCCGATGCCCTGAGTCGCAAGTCATATTGCAACAACCTCATGGTTAGGCAAGCTCAACCTCGTCTTCACGCAGAACTGACTCAGCTGAATCTGCGAATTCTTCCCCAGGGTTCTCTTAATAACCTTGTGGTACAGCCAGACCTTCTGAAGGCTGTTAAAGAAGCGCAAGCCAAAGATGCTGAAATTGACTTGATGAAGAAGGAGCTTCACCTTGCTAAGTATCGGGATTTCTCAGTTGCTGAAGATGGTACATTATATTTCAGAGACCGCATCGTAGTACCTCGCTTCGAGCTGATGACTGACAAAGTCATGAAGGAGGCCCATGATACACCGCTGTCTATCCATCCGGGTAGTACCAAAATGTATCGAGATCTTCGTCAAAGGTACTGGTGGTCTAGGATGAAGCAGGATATTGCTCGTTATGTTGCCGAGTGTGACGTTTGTCGTCGCGTAAAGGCAGAACATCAGAAACCTGCTGGAATTCTGCAACCGCTCCCTATTCCTCTATGGAAGTGGGATAAAGTGCAAATGGACTTCATCACTGGTCTTCCCAAGTCTCAGAAGGGTCACGATGCTATTCTTGTCGTCGTTGACCAACTTTCCAAGGTTGCACACTTTCTGCCAGTTAAGGAGACTATTACTGCTAGTCAGTTAGCAGAGCTATATATCTCCAGAATTGTTTCACTCCATGGTATTCCCAAGGAAATCAGTTCAGACCGTGGCAGCATTTTCACTGGCCATTTCTGGGAAAGTTTCCAGAAAGCAATGGGAACTCATATTACCTGGAGTTCAGCTTATCATCCCCAATCTCAAGGCCAAGTTGAGCGCGTTAATCAAGTGCTTGAAGACATGCTACGAGCCTGTGTTATATCCTTCGGTAAGAAATGGGAGGAATCTCTCCCGTATGCCGAGTTCTCTTATAACAACAGTTATCAAGCCAGCTTAAAAATGGCCCCATTTGAGGTTCTTTATGGACGTAAATGTCGAACCCCTCTGAATTGATCAAACACTGCTGGAAAAATGTTCATTTAATGGTAAATAATCCAGAAACCTTTCTAAAATCAACATCAAAATGTTTGGAGTTGGATAAATGACTCAAACAAGTTGGAACAGACCCAAAAACAGGATATTTGATATATTTAAAATCATATTAAATTCAAACAAACTTCAAATCAGTCCAAACCACTTTTTGGTGAGAGATAATATTGCATTGCAATATTTGGGTCAACTCTCACATTTTACAAAAGTGCTAAAGTGTGCTAGCTATTTTGGAACAGAAAAGAATAAAGAAAAAGGTAAAACAAAAACAGAAAAAAAAAATACAACGAGGCACTGTGCACTGGGCCTAAGTGCACAGTGCCCCGACAGCCGGCCCATCTGGCCCAGTCTCTCTCTCTCCTTCGCGCTGTCGCCTTCTCCCTGGCCGAGCGCGCGCTCGCCGCTCCGGCGCCGACACCCCGACGCCGCAGGCCAGGCGAGAGGATAAGGAGGAGCTCCCTCTGCCTCCTCTCCGTCCCTATCCACTTCCCCCTCGCTCGCTTGCCCTCTCCCTCCTTCCTCCTCCTCCAGATCCACCGAAACCGAGCGCCTCCGTCGCCGTGGCCTTGCCGTAGACGCGGCCACCGTCGTCCCCGAGCTCAGCCAACACGCCTGCGAGCTCCGCCGTCCTCGACTCCTTCGACTCCGACCGCGAGTGGAGGCGGGGAGGCCCTGATGAAGCCGGAGTACTCCACCCCCTTTCTTCTCTGACGCCGGCGAGCCCCGACGATTCGCCGAAGTTCTGGACTCCTAAGCTTCCAACGGCTTTACGTAGCCTCTCGGTGAGCAGCCCCTCATCCTTCCCCCGCGCTCCCCTAGCCTTCTGCGCCTCCGTAGCCGCCGCGCCATGGCCGCCCGAACCGAGCTCCGCCGTTGAGCTCGAGGCCGTTGCAGCAGTGGCCGTCACGACCCACCGGGCTCGCCGTCGCGTTCGTGGCCTCAAGTAGATGCCGAAGGAGTAGAGCGCAGCCCGTTTTGACCTCTGCATCACCACGCGCGAGTCCGCCGGGTTTCGGCTTCCGCCAAACCTCAACGCCGGCGTGATTCCGGCCATCCCCTGGTCCGGCAAGTGCCACCACTCGACGCGCGAGTTCACTGGCTTTCGAACGCACCCAACCGCAGCTCGAACCGAGCCCTGTGGGCGATTTCCGAGCACTCCGGCGATCTTCCGCCGCGGAATCGGTCGCCGGCGCAACTCCGGCGCCGGCCGCCGACGTGGCCGCCACGTGGGTCGCCCTGGGTCACTGACCCGTGGGCCCCAGGGGCCCGACCGGCCAGCTGACCGGTCAGCCCTGCTGACTGGACCGGCCCAGTCGCTGACACGTGGGCCCCACCTCCCTGTTAATCTAATTAAAATGTTTTAGAAATAAAAATAAACTAATTACCCTAATGAGTCTATGACATGTGGGACCATAAGCCTAATTAGCTAATTAGATTAGTTTAACTCACTGTTTAGGTAAACAGAGGCTGACATGTGGGTCCCACTGGACCCACATGTCATATTTGACTTAGTCAGCCGACTGTTGACTTGCTGACGTCAGCAGCGCGTCATGCTGACGTCATAATTCATTTTCTGATAAATAAAATAATTCCAGAAATTCAAATAATCTTTAAAAATTAATAACTTTTAAACCGTAGCTCGGATCGAAAAAGTTAAAACATGAAAGTTGCTCAGAACGACGAGACGAGTCTGATCGTGCCGTCTGTTTCTCCATCGGAACCTCCTACGTAGAAGAACTCGTAACTCCGAACCCGAATCCGACAGATGAATAGTGCACACACGTCAGATATTAAATCCCAGAATAATTCTAAAAATAACTAAAATGACTTAGATGCATATTTAGGCAACCCTACACTGCATCATAGCATCACACGCACCGTGTTGCATTTGTTTGCATTATGTTTACCTGTTTCTTCCCCCTCTTCTCTCTCGGTAGCCCCCGACGTTGACGTAGCTCCCGAGGCAGACGCCGCACAGGAGTACGACTACGTCCCCGACGATACTACTGAAGACCTTGCCCTTGCCCCCGAGCAAACAGGCAAGCACCCCCATTTTGAGCATGCCTATATCGCCTACTCTTTTCTCTCTTATGCTTGCATTAGAACTGCTACTGCTACTGTTTTCCTATATCTGCTGCATAGCCTGATTATTGTACCCTGCTTTGTTACCTTACTGGTTATCCTAGACTGATTATTATAGGCTGGGTAGAGACACGACAGAGACCTCCACTTGATCCCGACTGCCCTGCTGGATATCAGAAGACCCGATCATCGGGATTGAGGACCAGACCCTGGCACCGCACATCACTACCCCTTAGTTGCCGACACTGCTGGGTTACCGTCGAGTGCCGAGGGTGATACCTCGTTAGCACTTCTGATGTTAACCTTGTAGGTTAGTTACTCGGTCGTGGTAAGCGACGGTGATTCCTCCTACACCACCCCCGATAACGACATCGTCGCGCAACCTCTCAAGTGTGGACCTCGAGGGTGATTCCTCCTTCGTTCACCTTGATGATAACATCGAGCGGGGATTCCATCGAGGGTGATTCCTCATGGTTCCCTTCGGTGTCCGACACACAGTTACCTTGGATATTATGACTTGACTATGAACCACGATACTAAAGACGGGTCGGCCCTGAGGGGTACCCGCGCGAGCTTAACGCGAAGTGATGTGGAGTCGGGTTGACCTGGATGGTGCCCGCGAGATAACTACGAGGCGTGGCCGGGCATTCTTAGCCCTTGCCGCAAGTCCTCGAGACGGGGCGACGGGGTCACATCGATCGTGAGTCTCTGCTCGTTTCCGCGCGCTCCTAATCCACTACGGTTTGGATATTTGATCCGAGGGGCCTCTGGCCCGATAGCACTAACCATCACGTGGGCATAGTATGGGCGTTCTGCGTCGTATACTTCAGCCGAAGCTTAATGGACGTCAGCGACTGAGCGGCGCGCGCTGGATTGGACTGGTTACGCAACCGCGCTTGTATTAAGGGGTTGCTAGGTCTTCTTCCGGCCGCCCACGCAACGCGCAGGAGTTCCCGGGGCGATGGCCCAAGACCCCTGGGGGCATAGGTTAGTCCGGCGTGCTGACCTCTCTGTTAAGTATTTGGTCGGGTTGCGGCGTGTTGCTTAGCCGAGGCCGGGCATGACCCAGAAAAGTGTGTCCGGCCGGAGTTAAGCGAGCGTGGTGGGTAAGTTGGTGCACCCCTGCAGGGAAGAAACTTCTATCGATAGCCTGTCCTACGGTAACGGACACTCGGAGTTGTATCCCGATCGGTACAACTAGAACATGTGATGAGAATTGGATAGTACGGCTCTGGGATTGCTTTCTCGCAGGGAGTCGAGAAAGGATCTCAGGTCAAGGTTGATGATATTACTACTACTACTTTACATTATGTTCATCTGCTCTCTCCTGATGCTGCAAGACTGTCGAAGATTATTGAAGATGCTAGTCTTCGATAGGACTAGGCTTTCCCCCTCTACTCTGGCATTTCTGCAGCCCAGTCCACATATACAGCCATTCCTTTGACAATGGTGCATATGTAGTGTAGATCCTTGCTTGCTGAGTACTTCGGATGAGTACTCACGTTTGCTTTATTTTCTTTTTCCCCCATTTTCCATTTGATGCCACCAGACGACGGAGCCCCTGAGCCAGAAGCCCCAGCCGACGACCAGTACTACTATCCGCCTGGCGAGTACTACTACTACGAGGAGCCGTTCGACGACCAGGAGTAGGATCGGAGGGTCCAGGGCAGGAGGCCTACGCCTTTCGATCGTAGTTTTTATTTTTACCCCGCCTCTGTGAAGGCTTATCTCTCTCTCTGTAATATATCTGTACTCAGATATCTAATGCTTCCGCTGACGCTTGTATGCCATCGAGCTTGTATTCGAGCCCTCGAGGCCCTGGCTTGTAATATTAAGCTTGTATGACTTTATTTTATGTTTTAGAGTTGTGTTGTGATATCTTCAAGTGAGTCCTTAGGCTTGATCGTGCGCATTTGCGTGTATGATTAGTGCACGATTAAGCCGGGGTCGTCACACCCATAACTCTTCCCACGTGATGGTTAGTGCTATCAGGCCAGAGGCCTGCTCGGGTCAAATATCCAAATCGTTGGCGGACTAGGGGCTTATGGTAACGAGAAGAGACTCACGATCGATGTGACCCCGTCGCCCCGTCTCGAGGACTTGCGGCAAGGGCCAAGAATGCCCGGCCACACCTCGTATTCTCACTCGGGCACCATCCAGGCAACCCGTCTTCACATCACACGCGGGTACCCCTTAGGGTCGACCCGCCTTTCCAAGTAATTGTGTAAAGTCCAAGTATCCGTGTGTCCATAACATCAAGGGAATCCGAGGTATCACCCTTGATGGATACCCACTCGATGTAACTGTCAAGGTGAACGTAGGAGGAATCACCCTCGATGGGTTCACACTTGATGTGTTGCACGACAGGGTCGTATCAGAAGTGGAGAAGGAGGAATCACCCTCGATGACCACGATCAAATAGCTACTCTATAGAGTTAACATCTGAAGTGCTACATGAGATATCACCCTCAGCACTCGATAGTAACGCTGCAGTGTTGTTACAACTAAGGGGGTGAAGTGCGGTGCCGGGGCCTGTCTTCGATCCCGTCGATCGGGTCTTCTGTTAATCCAGCGGGGCAATCGAAACAAGTGGGGTCACTGATAGGTCTCTATCCAGCCTATACTAGACAGTTTAGGATAAGCAGGTAAGGTTTCAATAGCAGGTTACAATAAACAGGCTATGCATCAGAATAGGTAAAGCAGTAGCAGCAGCAATTCTAATGCAAGCATGAGAGAGAAAGAATAGGCGATATCGGTATGCTCAAGGGGGGGTGCTTGCCTGGTTGCTCTGTGGCAAAGGCAAGGTCGTCAATGGTGTCGTCAACCTCCGGAGCTGCGTCGGCCTCGGGGACGACGTCGGTGTCGGGGTCTACCGAGAGAGAAGAGGGGGAAGAAACATTAAATATAAAGCAAACAAGAGCATGACATGACAATACATAGTGCTGGGTGTGTCCTAACGTATGGTCGCACGTCACCTAGGAAGGGGGAAACCATCCGAGAATGTTTTCTCGGTTCCGGACATTTGTCAAACAGATGACCGGAGAGGAACGGTTCCATGTTCGGATTGTTAGGGACGTGTGGCGGATGAACGGACCGCGCATTCGGATTTGTCTCGTCGTTCTGAGCAACTTTCATGTACAAAGTTTTTCGATATGAGCTACGAATTATTTTATATGATTTTTCAAAGTTTTATTGATTTTCTGGAATTTATTTAATTATTAAATTCAAATTATTTCAAACTGAAAAATGCTGCGGGTACCCACTAGTGCACCCAGCAGAGTGCTGGTGTGGCTGATAGTGGGCCCAGTCAACTACACAGTCAGCAGTGGACTGGGTCAGTGTTGACTGGACAATGGGTCCATTGGGACCCACCTGTCATTGACTGGGTCCAGCCCAGTCAGCTGGTTGACTGGTCAACTGGGTCCAGTGGGACCCAGTGGTCAGTCTCTGTTAGTTTAACAGGATTTTAGATTAACCTAATTAGCTAATTAGTGGGGTTGGGGCCCAAATGTCAGCGACAGTTAGCAGTTTAGGTAGTTAGCCCTAATACTAATCGCTACAGTGCATAGGCCCACACGTCAGTCTAACAAAGGGGGTACTTAGCGCCTAATCGCACAGCCACATCATCTTCGCCAGAAAAATCGCCGGCGACAGCAAACAGTGGCGGAGATACGCCGGAGTTGGCCGGAACCGCGGCTCCGGCGTCCATTTTGGACGCGGCCGGGCTCTTCCGAACGAGCGCTCCACTGCGCATCCAGTGCCGCAAGCGGCTGGAGATGGGGGTGGCCGGAATGACGGCAACGGCGAGCGATGGCAGCGGACCAAAAATGGCGAGCTCGGGATCGAGTCTAGTGGCTCGCCCGAGTCGAAAATGACTGGGGTTCCTAGAAGCACGGCGGATCCCGTGGCTAGGCGCGGAGTGGACGAGGGCGACTGCTATGAGCTCGCCGGCAGAAGCAGAGGCACGGCCATGGCGTTGGCTAGCGAGGGCTCAAATCCGAGTAAACCAGAGGAGAGGGAGGAAGTGGAGCTCACAGCGGATGCGCAGGGTCTAGGCAATGGGCTCGGGGAGGCTCGGGGCGGCCGAATTCGACGAGGGAGGCGGCGGTGCAGGAGGTTGAAGACGAGCCCGTTCGCATTTTCTCGGCGCTCCTCAGCTCGAGTAATTCACTGGAGATGGAGAGGGTGTCGAGGCGGACCGCGGGGACACGCTGGTTCGACTGAGAATGGACGGTGGTCGCGAGCTCTACGGCGGCGGCGCCATGGCTACCGCCTGCTGCGGTGGGGAGGACGGGGACAAGGCAGGGAGAGGGGGGGAAGTGAGGCGAGGGGAGGCCAGGGAGACATGGGGCTCGGCCCCTATCCACCACTAGCGCGGGCGCGAGCTGTCGTGCGGGGGAGAGGGGGAGCCTGGCTGTGCGCGCGCGTGCATGCGCTGTGTTCGACAGCGGTGCGGGGAGGAGCAGTGCGGGGGTGAGGGAAAGCGCTGCGCGGGCTGGGCCGGCCACTGTTGACCTTAGGCCCAGGCACAGTGGGCCTCTTTTCCCTTTTTTTATTTTCTTTTTGTTTTCTCTTTTCTTTTCTGTTTTGTATTTTCTTCTTAAACCAAAAGACTTTTGCAAATTATGAGACTTGCCAAAACAAATGCTATGCAATATTTACCACTGTTAGAAAATGGTTTGGAGCATAAATCATTTTATTTGTATTTTAATTAAATGAAAAATAAATTAAATATCTCTATTTTGTGGCTGTTTGAGGCACATAATTAATTTAATAAAAGTTGGTTATAATTTTAGAATTGTCTCTGGATTTTTTACAACCTTATGAACATTTTAGTTATCAAATTTGAACAACTTTTATTTGCACTTTCAGTTTGAATTTCCATTTGAATTTGAATTTGAAAAGAGATATGATCCAAATGATATTTAAGCACTGTTGATCATGATGACATGGCATTATAAAAAGGGGATTACTGTAGCTAACCACTGGGGGTGTTACAAATCTCCTCCACTAACAAGAATTCTCGTCCCGAGAATTAAGAGGTAGGAGGGAAAAGTTCGGGGTATTCCGCACGAATATTATCCTCGCGTTCCCAAGTGGCTTCATCTTCATTATGATTTGACCACTGCACTTTCAGGAACTTGGTTGTCTTCTGACGGGTTCGACGTTCAGCTTCATCGAGAATGCAGATCGGATGCTCCTTATAAGATAGATCATCTTGCAATTCGAGCATTTCATGGTCCACTGCTCGGTGCGGAGACTCCTTGAAGCAACGGCGAAGTTGCGACACATGGAAGACGTCGTGGATATGAGAGAATTGCGGCAGCAACTCCAATTTATATGCCACGTGACCACGTCTAGCAATTATGCGGAAAGGACCAATGTTGCGTGGAGCTAACTTGCCCTTGATTCCAAAGCGGTGAGTGCCCTTCATAGGAGTGACTCGCAAATAAGCTTGATCACCTAGTTGATAAGTCAAACCCCATCGTTTGCGATCATAGTTGCTCTTCTGGCAGTCTTGAGCCGCCTTGAGATTTTCTCGAATGATACGGACTTGTTCTTCGGCGTGTTGAATAATATCCGGACCCACGAGCGGTCGTTCCCCAGTTTCTGACCAATTCAGAGGGGTTCGACACTTACGTCCATATAGAACTTCAAAGGGAGCCATTTTCAAGCTAGCTTGATAGTTGTTGTTATAAGAGAACTCGGCATACGGGAGAGATTCTTCCCATTTCTCGCCGAAGGATATAACACAAGCTCGAAGCATGTCTTCAAGCACTTGATTAACTCGCTCGACTTGGCCATGGGATTGGCGATGATAGGCTGAACTCCAGGTAATATGAGTTCCCATAGCTTCTTGGAAACTTTCCCAGAACTTTGAAGTGAAAAGGCCGCCACGGTCCAAACTGATCTCCTTCAGAATGCCGTGTAGTGAAACAATTCTGGAGATATACAGCTCTGCTAACTGGCTAGCAGTGATAGTCTCCTTGATAGGCAGAAAATGTGCAACTTTGGAAAGTTGGTCGACGACGACAAGAATAGCATCATGACCCTTCTGTGACTTGGGAAGGCCAGTAATGAAATCCATCTGAACCTTATCCCATTTCCATAGAGGAATAGGAAGTGGTTGCAGAATTCCAACAGGCTTTTGATGTTCTGCTTTAACGCGTCGACACACATCACATTCAGCTACATATCGAGCAATGTCCTGCTTCATTCTAGACCACCAGTACCTTTGACAGAGCTCACGATACATCTTGGTGTTACCCGGATGAATAGACAGCGGTGTGTCATGTGCCTCCTTCATGACCTTGTCAGTCATAAGCTCAAAGCGAGGTACCACAATGAGGTCTCTGAAATACAAGGTTCCATCTTCAGACAGCGAGAAATCCCTGTACTTTTCTAGGTGAAGATTTTTCTTCATCAGATCAACTTTAGCATCTTTAGCCTGCGCATTCTTAACCGCTTTCTCAAGATCTGGTTGTATCACAAGGTTATTAAGAGAACCCTGTGGAACAATACACAGATTCAGCTTGCGCAGTTCTTCATAAAGACGAGGTTGAGCTCTCCTAACCATGAGGTTGTCGCAATAGGACTTGCGGCTTAAGGCATCAGCCATCACGTTAGCCTTGCTAGGGGTACAGGAAATACCCAAATCATAGTCTGCAATGGCCTCCATCCATCTTTGCTGACGGAGGTTTAGAGATGGCTGAGTGAACAAGTACTTCAGGCTTTTATGGTCCATGTAGATCTCGCAACGATTACCGAGAAGGTAATGTCGCCACAACTGCAACACATAGATGACAGCAACTAGTTCTAGATCATGTATCGGATAATTCTCTTCATGCGGGTGCAACTGTCGAGAGCCATAAGCAATCACTTTACGCTCTTGCATTAGGACACAACCTAATCCTTCCTGGGATGCGTCACAATAAATCACAAAGTATTTGCCAGAATCTGGAGGAGCAAGTACTGGGGCAGATGTCAGCTTGTCTTTGAGTGTTTGAAAACTTTCCTGACATTTTTCTGTCCATTCAAACTTAACGCCCTTGTGAAGCAGATCAGTCAAAGGCTTAGCAATCTTTGAAAAATTCTCGACAAAACGACAGCAATAACTTGCAAGGCCGAGAAAACTTCTCACTTGCTTGACGTTCTTCGGAGGAGTCCAGTCAAGAATAGCCTGAACTCGTTCTGGGTTAACAGCAATGCCATCCTTGGAGATCACATGACCAAGGTAGGTTACTTCAGAAAGCCAGAATTCACATTTGGAATATTTGGCATACAACTGGTGTTCTCGGAGCCTTTCCAGAACAAGACAAAGGTGTTCAGCATGTTCTTCCTTATTCTTTGAATAGACCAGAATATCATCTAGATAAACCATGACAAATTTGTCGAGATAATCCATGAAGATGTAATTCATCAGACGGGAGAAAGTGGCTAGAGCATTTGTTAAGCCAAATGACATGACAGTGTACTCATAGGAGCCATAACGGGTAACAAATGCAGTCTTTGGAATATCCTCTTCGCGAACTCGGATCTGGTGGTATCCCAATCTCAAATCAAGCTTAGAGAATACTAAGGAACTAGCAAGTTGATCATACAGATCGTTGATTCTGGGAAGCAGATACTTGTTCTGAATTGTTGCTTGGTTAATGGGCCGATAATCCATAACCAATAGGTTCATACCATCCTTCTTCTTAACGAAGAGTGAATGTGCTCCCCAAGCAGAGGAACTGGGGCGGATGAAACCCTTCTTAAGTGACTTGTCTATTTCCTCCTTAAGCTCGAGAAGGTGGTGCGGAGGCATTTTATAAGGACGCTTCGCAATAGGAGTCGTGTCTGGTTTCAAGTCGATGACAAACTCGACAGCTCTAGCAGGGGGTATTCCTGGAAGTTCTTCTGGAAAGACATCTTGAAAATCATGAACAACTGGAACGTTCTCGATCCCTTCGAGAGGTGAGGCGTTCAAAGCATTCAGAGCATAAATCTAGCTCTCGGCATTCTGTATTATCTTGGCTGAGTAGTTGATCACCTGACCAGAAGGGTGTGTGAGCTGGACTGTCTTAGTAGCACAGTCAATCAAAGCATTATGGGCTGTCAACCAGTCCATACCGAGAATGATGTCTATGTCGGAAGGTCCAAGAGCAATAAGGGAAGCAGAGAACATCAACCCTTCAATTTTGATCTGATTGTTGTGACTTACCATCTTGGTTTGCCACCTGGAACGGGGAGTGATAATCTCTAATGGGGTGCGTAACAGCTCTAGATGTAATTCATGTAGCTGAGCAAATTGTTGAGACACAAAGGAATGTGATGCTCCCGGGTCGAAAAGGACAGAAGCTGCAACTGAATTAATCGGGAGGGTAGCCATCACAATGGTCAGTTCTTTCTGAGCCTCTTCTATATTGACATGGTTAGCATGGCCCAGTACAACAGCAGAAGGTCTGGCATTGGGATTCCTAGGCTGACGAGCTCGGGCATTTCAATTGTGGTTCGGGTGGCAATTGGTAGCACGGTGCCCTGGTTGACCACACTTGAAGCAATTCCCATCATTTTGGGAAGTACCTACAGCATTGGCCTGTCCACCCTGAGTCATTAGCTGTGTCGGCGGCGGAGGCAGACGAGGTGCAACATAAGATGGCCTTGGTGTTGGGGCAGGTCGGTGATGAACATTGTGTGGGATCCAGACTCGACGTTTCTGAACAGGCTGACCCGAGGATGAGCCCACATCACGAGTGGGCTTGAGCGATTCCTGGTGCTTAATCAGAGCAGTTTCAACTTGGAAAGATTGGCTGACAAGCGTTGCGAAGTCTGTGCAATCATGGACAGCAAGTGCAAGGTGTATATCAGTACGCAGTCCTTCACGGAATTTCTCCTGCTTGCGTGCGTTAGTGCAGACGTCATCTTCAGCATAGCGGGACAATTCAAGGAATTTCCTCTGATATTCATCCACAGTCATTTTACCCTGAGAGAGTTTGCGGAACTCCTGCTTCTTCTGGTCCATCAGACCTTGAGGAATGTACCGTGCATGAAAGGCTGACTGAAATTCCTGCCAAGTGGTTACTGTTTCAGCAGGCAACATACCCTTGTGGCTTTCCCACCATTGGGCAGCTGGACCCTTCAGGTGGAATGTCGCAAAGGTGACGTAACTGTCAAGAGGAACATTAGCTGACTCCATTTCAAACAGGATGTCACGAAGCCAATCATTAGCATCCATAGGGTTGGTGGAGTTGCGGAAAATGGATGGATTGAGGCGCACAAATTCTGGCGGAGTTATTGGAGCAGTCAGTTGCTGGGCATTCTGATTAGGGAACTGGGCCAATATTCTGGTCATAACCTGACGGTTCAATTCAAACTGCTGCATCATTGCGGCAATATAAGGTGGAGGTGGGGGATCGTCAGCCATCCTGCCAATTCAACAGGGGCGGTTTAGCAAGATAAACTGCATGTGAATGAAGTTATTCATGATGTAACACGGGAAATGAACAGGAAAGGCATTAGATATATGATAGTAGTCGTTAAAGACATACCTATCCATGCACAGAGTTGGATTCAAACGGGTAGCACGCGCTCAGGAACGATCGCAGCTAGACAAACTAGGTGGCGCGTAGGCACGCGGTAAGGAAGTACACAACGTGACATAGCAAAGGCTATATCAACGTCGGAGAAAACTGCTGGAGCGAGGAATCTGCAAGTGACAACACAGGGTGCCCTCGATAAAAGGATCCTGCAAGCAGAACCTGGCTCGCAATCTTGAAGGAAGGGAGAAATTTTAGAACACCGGGTGGATGTGACCACGAGAACCTAATGTAGGAGTTAGTAAAATTTTAACCCGAATAGAAGAGAGATCAGAGTCCCAGAGTATAGACGGGGAATAAAAGATCCTAAAACCACCCATTTGGCGACGTGGGCCCGTAAGCCACACAGCCATGTTAGTAAAGCGGTTTTCAAGTACTAGACTCAACTTCGTCCAAGGAGTTGGAAAGGGGGATTCCTAGAGGCAGTCGGCTCCGATACCAACTTGTGACGCCCCCAGCTCAATCGTGCACTAATCATACACGCAAATGCACATGATCAAGCCTAAGGACTCACGGAAAGATATCACAACACAACTCTAAAACATAAATAAAGTCATACAAGCTTTATATTACAAGCCAGGGGCATCGAGGGCTCGAATACATAAGCTCGCATACAAGCGTCAGCGGAAGCATCAGATATCTGAGTACAGATATAAAAGAAAACACAGATAGGCCCTTAAAAAGGCGGGGCAAAAGAAAACACTACGATCGAAAGGCGCAGGCTTCCTGCCTGGGACCCTCCGAAACCTACTCCTGGTCGTCGGCCAACTCATAGAAGAATCCACCCTCGGGGTAGTAGTAGCGATCGTCGGCAGGGGCAGCTGTATCCGGAGCTCCATCATCTGGATGCATCCAAAGGGGATATGGGGGGAAAAGAAAGCAAAGCAACCGTGAGTACTCATCCGAAGTACTCAGCAAGCAAGGATCTACACTACATATGCAACATTATCAAAGGAAGGCTGTATATGTGGACCGGGCTGCAGAAATGCCAGAATAGAGAGGAAAGCCTAGTCCTATCAAAGACTAGCATCTTCAGCAGTCTTGCAGCAATAGAAGAGAGTAGATCAGCACAGTATAGTGTAGTAGTAGTGTCATCAACCTCACCCAGAGATCCTTTCTCGACTCCCTGCGAGAAAGCAATCCCAGAGCCATACAGTCATCAACAACCTCGCCCAGAGATCCTTTCTCGACACCCTGCGAGAAAGCAATCCCAGAGCCACATATCCAGGTATCATCACAGGTATCCAGTTCTAGTTGTATCGATCGGGATACAACTCTGAGTGTCCTTTACCATTGGACCGGCTATCGATAGATGTGTTCTTCCCTGCAGGGGTGCACCAACTTACCCACCATGCTCGATTAACTCCGGCCAGACACACTTTCCAGGGTCATGCCCGGCCTCGGCCAAACGATACACCGCAACCCTACCTACAGCTCAGCAGAGAGGTCCTCGTCGGTCTATATCCTAAGCGCTCAGGGGTCTTGGGCCATCGCCCTGTGCACTCCGGGTCGGTGTGTGCAGGGTCGGGACGAGCACCACCCCAGTTCTGGATGGTACTGGCCCGGCCCGGCCACGAGGCTGAACTGGACGTCTGACAAAGCTTTCGGCTGATGCATATGATGCAGAGTGCCCATAACTCTTCCCACATTATGGTTAGTGCTATCAGGCCAGAGGCCTGCTCGGATCAAATATCCAAATCGTTGGCGGACTAGGGGCTTGCAGTAACGAGTAGAGACTCACGATCGATGTGACCCCGTCGCCCCGTCTCGAGGACTTGCGGCAAGGGCCAAGAATGCCCGGCCACTCCTCGTATTCTCACTCGGGCACCATCCAGGCAACCCGTCTTCACATCACACGTGGGTACCCCTCAGGGTCGACCCGCCTTTCCAAGTAACAGTGTAAAGTCCAATTATCCGTGTGTCCGTAACATCAAGGGAATCCAAGGTATCACCCTCGATGGATACCCACTCGATGTAACTGTCAAGGTGAACGTAGGAGGAATCACCCTCGATGGGTTCACACTTGATGTGTTGCACGACTGGGTTGTATCGGAAGTGGAGAAGGAGGAATCACCCTCGATGACCACAATCAAATAGCTACTCTACAGAGTTAACATCTAAAGTGCTACACGAGGTATCACCCTCAGCACTCGATAGTAATGCTGCAGTGTCATTACAACTAAGGGGTTGAAGTGCGGTGCCGGGGCCTGTCTTTGATCCCGTCGATCGGGTCTTCTATTAATCCAGCGGGCAATCGGAAAAAGTGGGGTCACTGATAGGTCTCTACCCAGCCTATACAAGACAGTTTAGGATAAGCAGGTAAGGTTTCAATAGCAGGTTACAATAAATAGGCTATGCATCAGAATAGGTAAAGCAGTAGCAGCAGCAATTCTAATGCAAGCATGAGAGAGAAAGAATAGGCGATATCGGTATGCTCAAGGGGGGGTGCTTGCCTGGTTGCTCTGCGGCAAAGGCAAGGTCATCAATGGTGTCGTCAACCTCCGGAGTTGTGTCGGCCTCGGGGACGACGTCGGTGTCGGGGTCTATCGAGAGAGAAGAGGGGGAAGAACCTGTAAATATAAAGCAAACAAGAGCATGACATGGTAATACGTAGTGCCGGGTGTGTCCTAACATATGGTCGCACGTCACCTAGGAAGGGGGAAACCCTCCGGGAATGTTTTCCCGGTTCCGATCATTTGTCAGACAGATGACCGGAGGGGAACGGTTCCATGTTCGGATAGTTAGGGACGTGTGGCGGACGAACGGACCGCGCCTTCGGATTCGTCTCGTCGTTCTGAGCAACTTTCATGTACAAAGTTTTTCGATCTGAGCTACGGATTATTTTATATGATTTTTCAAAGTTTTATTGATTTTCTGGAATTTATTTAATTATTAAATTCGAATTATTTCAAACTGAAAAATGCTACGGGTACCCACTAGTGCACCCAGCAGAGTGCTGGTGTGGCTGACAGTGGGCCCAGTCAACTGCACAGTCAGCAGTTGACTGGGTCAGCGTTGACTGGACAGTGGGTCCAGTGGGACCCACCTGTCATTGACTGGGTCCAACCCAGTCAGCTGGTTGACTGGTCAACTGGGTCCAGTGGGACCCAGTGGTGAGTCTCTGTTAGTTTAACAGGATTTTAAATTAACCTAATTAGCTAATTAGCAGGGTGGGGCCCAAATGTCAGCGACAGTTAGCAGTTTAGTTAGTTAGCCCTAATACTAATCGCTACAATGCACGGGCCCACACGTCAGTCTAACAGAGGGGGTACTTAGCGCCTAATCGCACAGCCACGTCAGCTTCGCCGGAAAAATCGCCGGCGACCGCAAACAGTGGCGGAGATACGCCGGAGTTGGCCGGAACCACGGCTCCGGCGTCCATTTGGGACGCGGCCGGGCTCTTCCAAACGAGCGCCGCACCGCGCATCCAGTGCCGCAAGCGGCTGGAGCTGCGGGTGGCCAGAACGACGGTAATGGCGAGCGATGGTGGCGGACCAAAAACGGCGAGCTCGTGATCGAGTCTAGTGGCTCGCCCGAGTCGAAAAGAAAAGCGCGCGCGCTGACTGGGGTTCCCAGAAGCACGGCGGAGCCCGTGGCTAGGCACGAAGTGGACGAGGGCGACTGCTTTGAGCTCACCGGCGGAAGCAGAGGCACGGCCATGGCATTGGCTAGCCAGGGCTCAAATCCGAGCAAACCAGAGGAGAGGGAGGAAGTGGAGCTCACAGCGGAGGCGCAGGGTCTAGGCAATGGGCTCGGGGAGGCTCGGGGCGGCCGAATTCGACGAGGGAGGCCGGTGGTGCAGGAGGTTGAAGACGAGCCCATTCGTGTCTTCTCGGCGCTCCTCAGCTCGAGTAATTCACAGGAGATGGAGAGGGTGTCGAGGCGGACCGCGGGGACACGCTGGTTCGACGGAGAATGGCCGGTGGTCGCGAGCTCTACGGCGGCGGCGCCATGGCTGCGCCCTGCTGTGGTGGGGAGGACGGGGACGAGGCAGGGAGCGGGGGGGAAGTGAGGCGAGGGGAGGCCAGGGAGGCAGGGGGCTCGGCCCCTATCCACCACTGGCGCGGGCGCGCGCTGTCGTGCAGGGGAGAGGGGGGGCCTGGCTGTGCGCGCGCGTGCACGCGCTGTGTTCGACCGCGGTGAGTGGAGGAGCAGTGCCGGGGTGAGGGAAGGCGCTGCGCGGGCTGGGCCGGCCACTGTTGACCTTAGGCCCAGGCACAGTGGGCCTCTTTTCCCTTTTTTTTATTTTCTTTCTATTTTCTCTTTTCTTTTCTGTTTTGTATTTTCTTCTTAAACCAAAAGACTTTTGCAAATTATGAGACTTGCCAAAACAAATGCTATGCAATATTTACCACTGTTAGAAAATGGTTTGGAGCATAAATCATTTTATTTGTATTTTAATTAAATGAAAAATGAATTAAATATCTCTGTTTTGTGGCTGTTTGAGGCACATAATTAATTTAGTAAAAGTTGGTTATAATTTTAGAATTGTCTCTGGATTTTTTACAACCTTATTAACATTTTAGTTATCAAATTTGAACAACTTTTATTTGCACTTTCAGTTTGAATTTCCATTTGAATTTGAATTTGAAAAGAGATATGATCCAAATGATATTTAAGCACTGTTGATCATGATGACATGGCATTATAAAAAGGGGATTACTGTAGCTAACCACTGGGGGTGTTGCAATGATAGCCCTAAGGAATTTGAGTGCTCAAACTTCCGACCGTTGCTGTGCTATGCGCCAGCTGTCCAAAATATCGTATCCACCTAACGGTCATATCATTGAAGGGCATTTATGTCTTATCATGTCGGGCTGCTCCCCGGCTATAAATAGCCGCCCCCTACAACCACTAGCTGGTTGGCTGCTCCGAGAGAAACTGACACTTGTCATTTAGAGCATCCCATCCTCCGAGGACTTTGAGAGAAAATCATCAAGTGAGGAAAAACCCAAACCCAACACCTAAAACCCAAAGTGATTGAGCATCACTGAAGAGATTGTTCCTGTGTGGAACCGACGCTTGTTACCTTTGAGGATGTGCATCCTCCAGACGGTTAGGTGTCATGGTCTGTAAAGGTTTGGAAGTCACCTGTGAAGACTTACCACGAGTCATTGGGCGAGGTCTGTGTGATCTTAGCTCAAGGAGAATACAGTGAGGACTGTGTGTCCTCAGGTTTAAATACCTAGCCGCTCCAACCAGACGTACAACTGTCACAGCAGTTGGAACTGGTCTACCAAATCACTGTCTTCACTAAGCTACTGGTTCTATTTCCTCAACCCTTTCATTTCCTCGCATACTTGCTGTGTACTTGATCGTTACTGTTTGAAGACTTTGACTGAAGACTTTCTCAATTTCCGCATTCCTATTTCTTCAGTCACTTTGTCTTCAGCCTGCTTATCATGTTTACACGCTACCTGTGCTCTGTGTATGTTTCATTTCATCATGATGACTATGCTACTGCTTTGTTATGCATGTACCTGAGTACTTATTCCGCTGCTTGTAGTTCGTTGCTTAGGAAATTCCTCAAGTAGTACTTCTTTAGTGATGAATTCATAAAAATCGCCTATTCACCGGCCCTCTAGTTGATATAACGCACTTTCAATTGGTATCAGAGCAAGGTACTCCCTTGTTCTATGTGATTTTGGTTTAACCACCTGGAGTTTTAGTTATGTCGACTGCAGGCATGATCAAGGTCTCGGCTGGGTGTCCTACCTTTGATGGGACAAACTACCCCTACTGGAAGAATAAGATGCGCATGCATCTTGAGGCAATTGACAACGATCTCTGGTACGTTGTGGAAAATGGCGTTCCCCCTGTCTCTCCTTCCGTGAATGCTGCTGATGTGAAGAGATTCAAGCAACTCGACTCTCAAGCGAAGAATATCATATGTGGCCATCTGAGCAAAGGACAGTACGGCAGAGTGAGTGCTTTGGAGTCTACAAAGCTTATCTGGGACAGGCTGTCCAAGGTCAACGAAGGAATCTCAACTCAACGTGATTCTCGAGTTGACGTTCTTCGCAATCTCTTCAACCGCTTCAAAAGACTCGACAATGAGAATGTCCAGCAAATCTTTGATCGCCTCACTGACATTTCAAACAAGCTTCAAGCATTGGGTGCCACTGACCTCACCGACCATGAGGTGGTGAAGAAATTGCTGAGGTCACTCGATTCTTCATTCGATACACTGACACTGATGATTCAAGAACGTGGAGACTACAAGTCACTAGATCCTGTTGATATCCTTGAGAGGCTGAACACTCATGAATTCCAACAAGCTGAAAAGATAGATTTCTACGGGCCAAGCTATGGAAGATCATGCGCACTGAAGGCCAAGGCAGTTTCCTCATCTGAAGGAGAAGATTTTGATAGCAGCCTTGGTGACCCTAAAGAACTAAGCCAGGAGCTAGCAATGCTCGTGAAGAAATTCTAGAAGTTCTCAAGGCGTGGTCGCTTTGTAAAATCTTCAAAAGGTGATGACACAAGATCTGATTCCTCATCCCGTGATTACAAGAAGAGGACTTGCCACAAATGCAAGAAACCTGGTCACTACATAACTGATTGTCCTTAGTGGGCAAAGGAATCAAAGAAGAAGAAATACAAGGATGATAGTTTAGATGACTCAAAGAAGAAATCTTCAAAGTCCTCATCATCAAAATCTTCAAAGTCTTCATCTCACAAGAAGAGCAGTTCCAAGAAGGCTCGGGCATTCATTGGCAAGGAAAAGGACTCTGAAGCTGAATCTGAGGAACATGAGGAAGAGGAGGCATCTGAGGAGTCAGACTCTGGTGTGGCGAGCCTAGCCCTCGCTACTGCTTATGTCAGCAAGTCCATCTTCAACACTGAGGAAAACGGCTTCCCCAACACTGCTCATGACGGCAACGATGACTATGCTCCCACCTATTGCTTCATGGCAAAAGGTGCCAAGGTACTCAAATATCCCTCCTCTGAATCAAGTGAGGATGAATCTGATGATAACCTCAAACCCAGCTATTCCAAACTTGCTAATATTGCTGTTAAACAACAAAAGGCTTTGGAAAAGGTTCAAAATATGCTAGACAAAAGCGATGACCTGTTAGGTGAGGGAATGGATCAAACTCAAACACTGACTGATAATCTTCAGCAACTACAGTCTAAGTTTGACAAGCTTCAAAGTCATCATGATACTCTCTTAGCCGATCATGAGAAGCTTTCTTATGAATTTCTTCAAAGAAAGCTAGATCTTGAGAAGCTAAGGGTGAGTCATGAAGATCTTCAGAAGGAAAATGATTCATTACTTGCTCAACAGATCAGTTCCGCTCAGGAAGAATTTATTCCACCATGCTTGAAATGCATTGAACGTGAAACTACTAATTCTTTACCTGAAAGTTCAAATGCTTCTATTGCTGCAAATTCTTCAACTATCTCTGTGGTCACAAATTCCTCATCTGAGGATACCACTAGTATCACTGACAAAAATGCAGGGTTGAAGGAATTGTATGTGACAGGCATGTACAAAAGCCTCAAAGGGCATCAGACTCTTTGTGATGTGCTCAAAAAGCAGATCTTGAACAGGAACCCTAGGAAAGAGGGTATTGCCTTTGAGAGGAAACTCAATGCTGATGAAACCTACTAGAAACCTGAGCAGTATCCCAAAACCTCATGGGTTGCTGTGAAGGGACCTCCCGTAGATCCATCCACTTTATCTGGCTTTACTTCTGAATCCTCATATTCATCTGATGAGTCATTTGACTCCAACTATAAACTGTTCAAAAATCAGAATGGTGAAGTATTTGCTAGATATGTTGGAACTAACTGCAGGAATGGTCCCCCTATGAAAAAAATCTGGGTTCCCAAAAGGTGCCTTGAAAGTCTTCAGGTGAATGTCCTCATGACACCACCTGTGAAGAATAGGAACCCCAGATCAAATTCTTCATATGGACCAAAGTCTTCATATGGATCCAAGTCCTCTTATGGATCAAATTCCTCACGTGGATACAAGTCCTCATATGATCATCATCATGCTAACGCTTCTGTTTCACAGGGAAAATCTAAGAGTTCTGATTATGTGCATTATTCTTCAAATCATTATGTTCATAAGTCCTCGAAGAATTTCTCTGCTTACTCATATGCCTATACTAACCCCTCTCCTGTGAAACGAAGCACTTTGGCCTCAATGCCACCTTTCTCTTATGGAGCTTGCAGAATGATGAACTCTTTGCCACCCCTCGAGATGTGGGTGGTGAAGAAAAAGAACTAACCTCTTATGCAGGGTCAGGTCTCCAGACGAACTAAATCGTCTGAAGAATTTTCTGGAGACCTGAAATGCTTGAAAGGACCCAAGCTAATCATGAAGAAATGATTCATTCATTTCTCACATCCTCATACTACTATATATACATATGTTGCATTAATTGATGGAATTCTGTCTGATGAATTTGATGTCATATTCTTCACTCTAAAGTATATGTGTTCGTAAGATGCACTAATTCATCTGCAGGACGATTAACCCAAAGCTACTGAGTGGGTCCTCGACAGTGGATGTACTAATCACATGACCGGTGACAAGAGCTTACTGATGAACACTCCTTTATCTCTATCACATTTGAAGCATATCACCTACGCTGACAAAGGCAAAAGCAAGGTATTGGGTCTAGGTAGTGTTGCAATCTCAAAGGATCGACACATGGACAAAGTCATGCTTGTCGAGTCCCTCGGATTCAATCTCATGTCTGTCTCAATGCTTTGTGATCTTGATATGGTTGTGGTCTTTGGCAAATATCGCTGCTTAGTGCTCATGGAATCTGACAATTCCAAAGTCTTCGAAGGCTTTAGGAGAGGAGACTTGTATATTGTTGATTTCTCTGCAGGACCACAGCCTGCCACTTGTCTACTTGCAAAAGCTTAAGAAGGCTGGCTATGGCATCGACGACTGGGTCATGCTGGCATGAGGAACTTACACACGCTCATGAAGAAAAAGCACATCATTGGCATTGAAGGTGTCAAATTCCTCAAAGATCATCTTTGTGGGGCTTGTGAGGCTGGAAAGATGACCAGAGCCAAACACCCCTCGAAGACTATCATGACTACCTCTCGTCCTTTTGAATTGCTTCATATGGACCTCTTTAACCCTACTCATTATGCCACACTAACAAATGCAGCATCTCTATATGGCTTTGTCATTGTTGATGATTATTCTCGTTACACATGGGTGCATGTCATTACTTACAAAACTGAAGTGCAGGAAGTCTTCAAACGATTTTCTTCAAGGGCTTCGACAAATTTTGGTGTAAAGATCAAGCATATATGCAGTGACAATGGGACCGAGTTCAAGGATACTAGTCTTGATGACTATCTTGATGAACTTGGTATTACTCATGAGTTATCTGCCCCATACACTCCTCAGCAGAATGGCGTTGTGGAGCGCAAGAACAGGACTCTTGTTGAGATGGCTCGCACTATGCTTGATGAATACAAGACACCTCGTCACTTCTGGCCTGAGGCAATTGATATTGCATGCCACATCATCAGCAGGGTATATCTTCACAAATTCTTCAAGAAGACTTCATATGAACTCCTCACTGACAAGAAACCCAATGTGAGTTATTTCAAAGTCTTCGGTGCCAAATGTTGGATTAGAGATCCCCATCACAATTCTAAATTTGCACCGAAAGCACATGAAGGTTTTATGCTTGGTTACGGAAAGGACTCGCACACCTACAGAGTCTTCAACACCTATCACAACAAGGTTGTTGAAACTGTAGATGTGCGGTTCGATGAAACTAATGGCTCTCAAAGAGAGCACCTACCTCCTGTGCTAGATGAAATGACTCCTGAGGAATCCATCAAGCTAAAGGCTACTGAGGATGTCATACCTACTAAAGAATCTGCTGAAGAAATCATTCCTGATCGTGAAGAAAATCATGCTGGTGCATCTGAAGAAAATGCTGAGCCAAATCAAAGTCGTCAACCTGCTCATCCTCGCGTTGCAAATGAAGTACAGATTGAGAGAATCATCAACGACATCAACGCACCAGGTCCTCTCACTCGCTCAAAAGCTTCACATTTGTCTAACTTTTGTGGGCATTTTGCTTTCATCTCTATCACAGAGCCCACCAAAGTTGATGAGGCATTTCTGGAGCCTGAATGGATTCAAGCGATGCAAGAGGAATTACATCAATTCAAGCTGAACAATGTTTGGGAGCTTGTCAAGCGACCAGACCCACGCAAGCACAATATCATCGGCACCAAATGGATCCACTGCAACAAGCAAGATGAAAATGGCCTAGTGGTGAGGAACAAGGCTCGTCTTGTAGCTCAAGGCTACACACAGGTTGAAGGAATTGATTTTGATGAAACTTTTGCACCTGTTGCTAGACTTGAGGCTATTCGCATATTGCTTGCTTATGCTAACCATCATAATATCACCTTATATCAAATGGATGTGAAAAGTGCATTCCTCAATGGTAAGCTTGAGGAATAAGTATATGTTGCTCAACCACCAGGTTTAACCATCCTGATCAAGTCTTCAGACTCAATAAGGCCCTCTATGGCCTCAAGCAGGCCCCTCGGGCGTGGTATGATACACTGAAGGAATTCCTCATGAAGAAAGGCTTCAAACCCGGTTCACTCGACCCAACTCTTTTCACCAAAACATATGATGATGAATTATTCATGTGCCAAATATATGTTGATGATATTATCGTTGGCTGTACTAACCAACATTACAGTGACGAATTTGCTTATATGATGAGTGAGGAATATCAAATGTCCATGATGGGATAATTGAAATTCTTCTTAGGTCTTCAAATTCTTCAACAACGCAATGGCATCTTCATTTCTCAAGAGAAATACCTCAAGGACGTTCTGAGGAAATTCGGTATGCAAGATTGCAAAGGCGTCAAAATCTCTATGCCCAGAAATGGCCATCTATGCACCGATGAAAATGGTATAGACTTCGATCAAAAGGTATACCGCTCCATGATTGGCTCTTTATTGTACCTATGTGCATCTAGGCCAGATATTATGCTTAGTGTTTGCATGTGTGCCCGTTTTCAAGCTACACCGAAGGAATCACACCATAAGGCTGTGAAACATATTCTTCGATATCTAGCTCACACTCCAACACTTGGATTATGGTATCCCAAGGGCTTGGCTTTTGATCTCATTGGATATTCTGACTCTGGCTATGCTGGTGATCGAGTGGATCGCAAGTCAACATCAGGCAAATGCCATTTCCTCAGACGATCTTTAGTATGTTGGTCCTCGTAGAAGCAGAACTGCGTATCACTCTCTACTGCTGAAGCTGAGTACATTGCTGCTGGTTCTTGTTGTGCTCAATTGCTATGGATGAAGCAAACCCTCAAGGACTACGGCATCAACATGAAGAATGTGCCACTCTACTGCGACAACGAGAGTGCCATCAAGATTGCTCATAACCTAGTTCAGTACTCGATGACAAAGCACATCCAGATTCGTCATCATTTTCTTCGAGATCATGTGTTGAAGGGCGACATCTCTATTGATCACGTGAAGACTGAAGAACAGCTAGCGGATATCTTCACCAAGCCCTTGGATGAGAAGAGATTTAGCAAGTTGTGGTGTGAGCTAAATATCTTAGAATCTTCGAATGTTCTTTGAAAGGACACACATCCTAAAACTTATGCAAAATTGATGACTTAGATGTGCAACACACGAAGTAACATTTTTCTTCAATCAATGAAGACTAACCCTCTAAGTGTGAAGAAATTAACAAAGAATTTGATTCTCAGAGCCCTACGACAATTGTACGCGGTGTCTGAAATCATCATTCTTATACGGTGGGACACGCCACCAACAAAAGTTTAAAATCTTCAAAATTGAGTTTTTCTTCATTTTGCAAATTCTTCAATTTTCAAATTCTTCAACTTGCAAAGTCTTCAAAATTTTCGACTAGTGTTCTTCATTGACTATATACATATATATTTGAGTTTTTCATGTCCTCAACAGCATTCACTTATTCCTAATTCTTCAAGTTGACCTTTTCCTCTAAGTGAATGTGATCGGACCCTTTCCCCCTCTATGCTAAACTCAACCCAGTCTATTCACAAATTCTTCATGTGCGTTCTATTTGAAACCTGTTCAAAGTCTTCACTGTGTCCTTGACAGCTGAAGAATTTGCGAACGAAATGTTAAAATTTTCATATCTAAATTTTCGGCTTTTGCCGCTCAAACCTTTTTGCATCCCACGATAAGATTAATCTATTCACCCACGATCTACCATGATCTCTACCTCTATGTACGTGGGTGACACATGTCGCTAGGATGGCAAGGGTCAGGGGCATGTTCATCCAAAAAATTTGGACGGGCAGTTTTTCACCTAGGCTATAAATACCCCTCGCCCTCCTCAGACCTCATTTACTCCGCTCGAACGCACTCCCCACGCTCGAGCTCTCTGACCTAGCGCCGCCGCTACTCTCCATCGTCGCCGGTGAGGAAGAGCTTCACTGCCTCGACCTTGTCGCCATCGTACTCGCGTCGGCCGCGGAAATCTTCACTCCGCCGCCGCCGTAGCTGTCTCTCACCGCCAAGTTAGGGCGTGGGAGATCTGAATGGACGAACTTCTCCACTTCCACTTCCAGTTCATCGTGTTCTTCATCCAGGGTAATTAAAATCTGATTTTACTGCCCTACTTTGATTCTAATGATTTCACAAAATCTTCAAAAGGTGTTTATTCTTCAACTTCCGCATCCTTAAACACCAAGTTTCATCTGTTCTTGATTTGTTTGTCTAAGCTATGTTTTTCTTCAAGATTCCTCAATTGTGTGGATTTTCTAATCTATACAACTCTGGAACCTAAGTCAAGAACGCTTAGTGAAATTCCTTAAAACTCCCCTGGTCAAATTCCTCAAACTTGATTTCTTTTGAAAAATTTCTGAGAATGCATATGACCTCTCCAAATTCTTCGCACCTATACTCTGTTCACAGGTACAAAATGTCTGCTGCTGAATCACTAGGTTCTCATCAACTTAACTCATTTGCAGCATTCCTCGAAGATAAGTTGCACACTTCCTCAGAAACATCCATTGTTCAAAATCCTCAAGTGAAGAAAATGGCTGATGGGAAGAGACCTCAGAAGGGAGGAAAGAGGCCAGAAACTAATACAGCTTTTGAAATCCCTGAAGACATCTATGATGAATATTGTACTCCTGATGAAGCAACTCATGGCAAGGAGAACAAAAATCAGCGCAAAGTGTGCATATAGAGGATTGAGAGGAGATGGGCAAGGGAATGGAGGGAATATCGCTATGTCACTCCTAAGTACATGAAGAAATTCGCTGTTAACCCTCCATGTCCAAGACCTCCATTGGCACCAGGCCAAGAAGCTGATCCCTCAAGCATCAGGCGCGGTGAGGAATTTCCCAAAGAATGGGCTAAGCGTCAAGCCAAATTGGCTAAATTGTCAAAAGAAGCAGTGAAGAAATTCAATGAAGATTCTGCTGCTGCTGCTGAGGCCTCTGCCAGTAAGCCTAAAAAGGCCATGCCGAAGAAATCTGTTGTGAAGTGAAGTTCCTCAACAGCAATACCTCACGGCCAAGTTCCTCAAAGCCCTCTAAGAAAATTCCTCAGGCAAATTCTTCAACGGTTGTGCCAATTCCCTCAGTTGCCACTAAATCCTCAGTTGCTGCTGCTAAGTCCTCAACACCAGTGCATCTTGCCACGTGCCAACGTACTACAGGAATCTCTATTGCCTCAGGAGCAACTGCAAGTTCCTCAGCTCCGCCACAATCTTCAACTGGTCCAATCTTGCTGAAGAAAAAGGCCATTGCTGGACGAGGCCCAAGGCCAAGTCCTCACAAGAAGCAAGTTGCCTTCCAAGTTCCGTCTGATGATGATGAAGCTGATGATGAAGAACTTGCTGAGGTCATCAAAGACATGCAAGAAAAGGCCGCTAGGGCCAAAGGCAGTGTTGTGCCACTCATGCTGGATCCTAAAAGGATCCTTGATTTCATTGATCTATGGCACAAGGATCCAAATACTCCTTTGCCTGAATTGAACCTCACTCCTGGCCAGGGCCACATGTTGACGGCCTTCATAGCCGAAGAAAAATGGAAATTTGAGAAGGCCAGGCAAGTCAAGAAAGCTCAATACAAGAAGGAGCGCTTTCTGGAGAAGCATGTTGTGAATATGACTCCTGAAGAACTTGTGAATCTGCAAAGGGAGATCAAAGCTCTCAGCGATGAATTTGACGCATATCGTGCAGATTGGCTAGGTGCCAAAGTCAGATTTGTCAGAATGGCCAAGGGGTTCAACTCGAATGTTGCAGCTCCATCGCAACAACAAATTCCTCAGGTTGGAGCATCTGCTCAGCCTACTGAAGAGAATGCTAGCACAGCTGATGAAAATCAGACTGTTGAAGAAACTGAAAGTACCAGGGTTGTTGAAGAAATTCCAGCTCCTGAAGAAAATGCCAGGGCAACCTCCAATGTTGCGCCTGAAGAACAACTCAGGTCAGCTGAAGCAAATGAAGTTTCGCCTGTAGACTCTGAATAAGCCAGGGCAACTGCATCAGTTGTGCCTGAAGAAACTACACCACTTTCATCTGCTCCTCCTGCAAAGTCATCATAGATGAAAGATATCCACCTTCCTTCTGCATCAGAAGCGAAGAAGACCAAAGCTGTAGAGAAGGCCGCTATGAAGAAAAGGAAAGCATCAGAAACTGCAGAGTCTTCAGCTCCCAAGAAAGTGAAGACTTTGCAAAGCTCGTACACCAACCCCATTGATGTTGTTCCTATCTCAAGTAAGGATGGCAATTTTACCCATGGGTACGGGTACCCGCGGGTACCGTACCCGCATGGGTAGGGTATGGGCACAATTTTGTACCCACGGGTAGTACCCATACCCTACCCATTAAGTCACGGGTAGGGCACGGGTATAGCTTTTTACCCATGGATATACCCATACCCTACCCATTTACACTGACATGTGAACCTTACCCGTGATTTATAAGTGTACCTATGTTAAAGTTGTGTCATGAGCTTATGAACCTATCTTAAAGTTGTCATCAATTGTCAATTTGAATTGAGATAATTGTCATGTACTCAGCTATCTATTATTGAGTTGTGATCAATGATTTTATTGTCGAATGTGCTATAAATCTCTACTCCTAATGTCTGAGTTGGTAGGATTGCGTCCACGGCTTTTTTTCGTCTGGTTATATTTCGTCTGGTTTATTTTCGTCTTACATCCCACCACCATATCTCCTCACATTGATTTTTTTTATCCTCACAATAAAAACTTTCCTAACCTTTTCAAAATTTCCTAACTAGACATGTTACACACGGGCAAGAAACGATAGCACGTTACCAATCAACAAAATTCAGTTTCAGGACAATTAATTCTAAATCCTAACTTTCCTAATGCATTGATCTTTGCCTTTTGTCTCTAATCTCAACTCCTAAAGAAATCTGCGGTTGTGATGGTACGTTGGCACGTCGTTTGTTCGCTTCGTTCGCCTCCCCCCTCGTCCATCAATCCCACCATCGTAGCGCCTTAGTGTAACACAGATGGAAACAAATCCAACAGTAATTAGCCTGACTATTACATACCAAACATAGGTACGTCATTAATTCTCTTCATTCCCTCCCTTCCCTTCCCTTCGTCCCTGAAGTGGCGGCGACAGGCGATGGCGGCGGCGTCACTGATGGCGGCGAGGACAACACATGCCAGCCCCTGAAGCAAGAACACGACCGCACGTCGGGTCTGCCGTCTTCCAAGATATGGGTGAGTTCACCCGAAACCCACACATCCTCTAAATTCCTCAACCCCTACCGTCTTGATCCAGTCCACGCTCTGATCCGAAGAATGATGCAGCTCCGGCCGATTGACAATGGAGGTTCGGAATCCTTTCTCTCAGCACCCACTCTTGGAAGAATCAGCAGCGCGCCATGCCGATCGAACCCGGTCGAGATCACTCGCCAAGATTGCTATTATGAAGTTTTTTGTAAACAAAGTGAAGAGTGGGACAGGATCTGCACTTCTATTAATATAACATATACTTGTGCAGGTGCAGGTTTTGTTTAAAAATCCAATTTGTTTATCATTTTGTCGCTGAAAATTGTTTTCTAATTATGACATTGGTTTTATTTCTTCTAGATGTTGTATATTCTTGGATTAAAGGGACTGTTTGACAAGGTGAAAGAGCTAATAGTTGTAGTTTTACACCAATACCATTTGTTTCGTTTCAGTGTTGGACATGCCATGTGAGGGACGCTTGCATTGCTGATCCTTGATCCTATCCACCCGTCTCAGGTTCTTAGGATCCGATCAGAGTTATGTTCTCAAATCCTTACTTGTGTTTCATCTAGTTTTGGTTTTCTAAGGTCCGTGGCAGCAGCGTGATCCATGGATGGTTATGAGCTCGATCATTTTGATAGCGACAAGTTGCAGAAGGCACTTCGATATCTACAAGTTGCGGAGGTTCGGGATCCTTCCTCTTAGCACTACCCAGTCCTAGAAGAATGAGCAGCACGCCACGCCGATCGAACCCGGTCGAGAACTCGCCAAGATTGCTATTCTGAACCTTTTTGTAAACAAAGTGAAGAGTGGGACAGGATCTGCACTTGTGTTAATGTAACATATACTTGTGTAGGTGCAGGTTTTATTTTAAAAATACAATTTGTTTCTCCTTTTGTCGCTGAAAATTGTTTACTAATTATGACACTAGTTTTATTTCTTCTAGATGTTGTATATTCTTGGATTGAAAGGACTATAACAAGGTGAAAGATCTAATAGTTGTAGTTTTACACCAATGAAAATTTGTTTTGTTTCAGTGTTGGACATGGCCTGTGAGGGACACTTGCATTGCTTCTGCTTGATCCTATCCACCCGTCTGAGCCTATGAGGATCTGATCGGAGTTAAGTTCTCAAATCCTTACTCCGTGTTTCTTCTTCTTTTGGTTTTCTTAGGTCTGTGGCAGCAGCGGCATCCATGGATGGTTATGAGCTCGATCACTTCGATAGCTACAAGTTGCGGAAGACACTATGCTGGCTTGGATCATGCCATGAAGCAGGAGATGAGGTCCGTTTGTGCCGCTCGCTCACTCGTTCGTCAATGATGCAACTCTTAAGCCCTTGATTTTGTCGTTCTATGCAGTATGAACTATGCGATATCAGAGGAGTTGCGCAAGAACCTGATGGTCGTGGGGCTGGAGTTTTTCTTGCTCCCATGTTTGTTGCCATGGCCTTACCACCCCCACGCCTATCATTCTTATTTTGATTACTGTTTGTTTTGGGAAGATCAGGTTACATCTATATGTCGTTCTATACTTGTTTACCTGATTACTTGATACATAATTTCACATGGGCAAACCAATAATATTTAGTCTGGTTTAGATGATGAAATCAGCCAGAGGAATGACAGGGCTTGTACAGATATTATAGGAGAAGACGACCCAAATTGTGGCATTGGTCGTAATTAATCTGGTGTTCTTCAGGTGAGTGACATTATTTCATTTCGAGAAGCACGAGCTGGAATCAGACACCTATTTTTTTAAATGTTTGCTGCTTATTCCTTGTGGTATAATCAAAGTTTTCTAATTGAACAGAAGTTTTATGTGATAAACTTTCAGAATAGAGAGCATGCAAAGATGACCATTTTAACTTCTCAAGGAGAATACACACATTAACTTTCCATGAGTAGTTGTCTTCTATTGTTAACTAAAATTATTTAGTTCTCACGCACGTGGGTATTATTAGAACTTGGAAGTGATCAAACTATATGCTTTCGTATGCAAGATTGTAAACTAACCATTGCATATACATCTTAGCTCCATATTTTCAGTTTGTGCATGTCTAAAGAAAAAATAATTCCCTTTGGATTTGGGAGTAGTATATGCCGAGTTTATGTACTTGCCAGAGTTGATGTTTCCTTTAAGGCGATTTTAAGATGTACTGCTTAAGTTCCATGTTAGGGATTAGCTTTTCGGAGACCATTCTCTTTGGTATACTCCGAACTCCATCGATATATTGGTCTGATTCTTTTATTACTCGGCTTTACTTTTGGAATCGGCTCTGGTAGGAATTCTCATCTCGACAAAGTTTAGCAACATAGTTCTTGTAATATGATTATATAAAATTATATGAGAAAGCTTCATGAAAGAATACTTCTTCAGTCATTTGACATACCAGGCCCAATCATTATCTAATTATTACTGGGGTTTTTATACTCGGTTTTACTTTTGGATATATCCATTTGCTAAAAAAGGGCACATAAAGTGAGTCAAACAGGTACTTCTTTGGTGAATTTGATTTTAGAAATATTTTAAGCTGGACAAATGTGCATTGCATCTTCTACAACAACAGATCCTCTTGTTGGGATTATATATTCAGTGCAAATACATGTGCACTATTATTGTTGCTATTGCTAATGTACTGATTTTATCAAGTGCTAACATGAGGCTCACCTGCCGGATATGGCATCACTTTTCATGCTCTGGCCCAGTTTTCCATTGCAGAAAGCTCCCGTGTAGCTCAGGTTACATGGAACCTCTTATCCTCAACCCTCCATCCTTACTTTGAGATCCGTACTCTCCAACTAACTTACAATAAGAAGATTTCTCTTTTTTGTTTCTCTCAAATGAAACAACATATGAACGGCGTGGGGAAGGTATCTAGGGCCGAGTAGGATCCCCGAGCGCATGGGACGGAGCCCACCTCACGCTGCACTATGCGCGCGAGTCGCTGGGCATGGCCACAGCCAGAATCGGACATGTGCGCCGCCAGCGTTGCCGGGGGCGGGAAGGAGTGGTGCACTAGTGTAGGGCCAGCAGGAGCCGGAGGCGCTGCCTCTTGCTAGGAAGGCAGGCGTCGCCCTTGCCTGTCGTTGCCGGCCTACCGCGCGAGACAAAGGGGAAAGAGTGAGTGGTGAGGGAGGAGTGAGAGTATTGTCGTCGCTGTAGATTTTTTTTCCTTTTTTTTGGTCCCATAGGTGTAGAATTTTCTTTTCCTTTTTTTTGCTGGAGGCGCATAACATGTAAGGGTGCGTTTGGATGCAAAGTATTTTTTTATTTTTTTGGGAATACCATGTTCTTCTGGCCGTTGTTGCCAGCGATTCCTCCGTCCGATCAGCGATCTAGCATGCATCTATTGAGTCGCGCTAGCATCTAGAAGAGGCCGAGAGGACTTGGCTTGCATGGCATGGCTGCATGCATTGGACGGCCGCTTTTACATGCTGATCAGCTCCTTAAGTGTAGCTGAGTTAGATGCAGTCAGCCAAAAATTACGAGAAAACAACATTTGCCAAACGAATAGGTGGTTTCAGCAAAACAGAGAAAAACCATGGTTTAGACAAACCGAGGTATTCATTGCCCTCGCGTTGAGAAACTGAGGTTTTGGATTACCACAGTTTTAAAAAGACAGTGCTGCCAAACTAGGCCAGGTTTTTGAGACAAAGTTAACGACTGTAGAATCTTGGTTAGGCTTTAGTAGAATAAGAGCGTTGGTTGGGCGTAGTGACCATAGTGATTTGTGGATAACCTTTCATATGAAATGGATATGAACAAAGACATGAATTTTGTAAGGGTAGAAAATGTACAAAAATATTTCAATCTTTTCTCACACACAAACCTATGGTAATATGGAGCTAGAGCTATGTGTTACTCAAAAAATTATCCTTGTTCGGTTTGAGTTTTCAAAATTTTATCCTTGTTTTCCTTATTCTAGATGTATGTCTTTTTTCCATTTTATGCATGTTGCATATGATAATATATTTAAATTATATTTTTGTATATATATTTCGTTTTTGCGGAACATGTGAGGGACATACGCGTAAGTGTGTAAAATTTGATAGATGTAGCAGTAATACATATGAACAATATGAGGTTGATGCATGAAGTGGTTTGTCATGGTTGTGTTGATCGTAATAGAGGTAGTATAAATAAATATATCGAGTTATGACATTATTTATCTTTTCACATCATATTTTGTATTCCATGAAAATGCACCGTCATTTAAATATTTTGCAGGAGGATACGAAACACTTACGACGGAAATTAGTTGTCATATTGTTTCAACGGAAATTAGCTGTCATATTGCTTCATTCAAACCTGAATAAGCTAAAAGCAAGTCTGTTATACTACCAATCTGGCAATGAAGAAAGTTTACCTAATTCTAATGTTGAGCTCCTGGAGAATTCACTTGACGGATCGGAGTCGAAGACAAATGTGCTACCACAATCTCTATAGCATGCCCACGGGTCAACTTGAATTAGTTGTTGGGCTCTACAACTACATCATGTCGATCGATGATGCCGAGTGTCTGGAGTAAGCATCATTTAGAAATATGTAATGTGTCAGTATACATTATTATGATTCTTACCTTTCAGGAAGGAATGGGCGCGAAGCTCGACACCTCATGCAATGGGTTTATGTCCCAAAAACCTTCAGGGCATACTTAACATGGAGCAGTCTAGGAACAATAAATGTTTTAACATCACCGTGCATATACTAGCATGTGACGAGGGATTATTGTTTATAGACCCTCATATACACTTCATGGATCTATAATTCTGTATGAGTTATCATAATTATACATTCAGAATCATTAGTATCAACATGTTTCTAAATTGTTCTTTACTCCGCCCACGATGTTAGATTCAACACGAGATCAAAAGTTTTGCGTGAAATCTTTGATAGTTGGACTGGGATAGACAACATCATCTCATCATGCAACTTGACAAGTAAGGTCTTTTGTCCAATTTTGTCATGGTTTATTGTTTCTAATAGCTACCACTTGTAGATTTACCTTTGATATGCATTAATTAGCCGATACATCTTGTACATCATCAACAAACATGCACGTCATGTATATATTCTGGACCCTATCCATACATCACAGTCCCCAGAGGTTAAAACTCCAAGGCATTTAGTAAAATTACAAAGTTTTGCGAGGGAATTCAACGACACACTCGAAATATAGCAACCTGGCTGGAATTCCGATATGTCTACATGACATCGGTTATTCCCGCCTGGTATTCCAACGAGCACAGACGGGTAAATTTTGTACATTTGATTATCATAACATTCAAAATACAAGCATTTATTTTTTTTATCGCTATATTCAAGATAATATTGATTTAGGAAATTGTAAGAATGTGTCTAGCTATTTTGTTTTTTATTTTATACTCCGGTGGAACTGTAAATGACTGGTTTGCACTATGAGTATTCTCCGTTACACATTTTAAGACCTCTGATGTGAAGTATTCATGCTAACTACATATGTTGCTTCTTCAGGATGGGTATGAGTTGAGAAAGAAGATTTTATTATACTTGCTCAAATATTGTGTGAACGAAACTAAAAGTAATATTCCTGATATTGTGCAAGAATTTTTTAAGCGCATTGAGTAGATCTTAATTTGTAACGGATTTTTAGTTAGCCTTTTTTTGTCAATTTACATTGCAAGTGTAGTGGACTTTAAATATTACCAGATTGTGCATGTTTTTTTTCTCTACATGTGAAATTTAACATGTATTATGTTTATATAACTTCATCAAAATATTTCGAAAGCCCGTTGCAACGCACGGGCATTCTACTAGTGAATGTAAATTACGAAAAACTTCTGTACTATTTGATCTACCCATTGGGTACCCATCGGGTATGGGTACGGGTAAAGTTTCATACCCATGGGTACGGGTATGGGTAGAATTTTGTACCCATTAACTAAATGGGTATGGGTATGGTATTGCTCTACCCGCCCCATACCCTAGCCATTGCCATCCTTAATCTCACGCATGCCATCAAAGGAAATTGTTCCCTTTGGTGAGGAATATGTCATTCCAGATGACAGTGATGAAGCAAATCCTTCTGCTGCTACTTCAGAGCAGTTGGATGAAGAAATTGAAGTGGATGATATCCCTTCAACCCCACTAGTATCATCGCTCATGCCTTAGTTCACAGCTGAAGAGGCAGGCGTTGAAGAAATTGATGAAGAAGATGAGGATGTGGACATTGGGTCTACTACACCAGTTCTCAATGATGATTATTGGGAAAGACATCATCCAAATTCACCATTGACCACTCCTCTGCAACAAATTCCTCAGTCCCCTGTGCAAACTGAAGAAATTCATATGGGCTCTGAAGGACATCAATCTTCCCTTCATTCTATTCCAGAAGAAGTTCCATCTACTAATGCTGAAGAAATAGAGACCAAGACTGCTAATGATGAAATTGCTACGGAAATTCCTCAGTCTGTGGCTCCAGAGGTTGTGCGCCAAGAGGCTGTGAAGACTTCAACTGTTAATCTTCAGCCCAAGCCACAAAATCCTCATACCAA
Organism: Thinopyrum elongatum; assembly: GCA_011799875.1. NCBI lineage: Eukaryota > Viridiplantae > Streptophyta > Magnoliopsida > Poales > Poaceae > Thinopyrum > Thinopyrum elongatum. Next base: position 381,654,324 of record CM022301.1, read on the forward strand.
GAAGCAGAAATTCAACGTTGATGATTTCTTTGTTGAGCATCATTTCTTCATGGACTACAATCCCTATGACTCTGCAAGACTGCGACGCAAGCACTTCTGGACAGCAAGTCAAATGAACTTTTACTCTACCCTCCTGTTTGGTAAGAACAAGGTATTTGACCATGAGCAAATTCCTCATGTGGATATGGAGTCGCTTCCTTGCTTCCATCCAGTCCTCAGTGTTCTTCATGACGCTGGGCTGCTTAACTTCTGCACTGACATTTGCGACTGGAATGAAGAACTCATTCTTCAATTCTACGCCACACTGCATATCACTGGAAATATTGAAGATGTGAATTCATGGGTGCTAGACTGGATGACCGAAAATACTCATTACAAAGCACCGGCCTCTGAATTGCTTCACGCCGTTCCAGTTAGTCCTCCGATTGAAGGCGCAAGACTCATGTATGCTGAACCTGAACTCTCAAATCACTTAATGCAAGTGCTGATGAAGCCTTTGAAGGCTGGCCAAGCTCCAAGGACCACCTTCCTTGTGAAAGAATTGCTCTATGTACTAAGGACTGTGTATCGCATATTGACCAAAACCCTTAGTCCAATCAAGGGCCACAACTCTGATGAAGAAGAGGTTGTTGGCATCATGAAGAATCTGCTATTCAACATGATACATGGCATTCCCATTAACTACCATGATTTCTTCATGAGGACTTTGGTCAATGCTGCTCTGTCACCTTTTGAGTTGAAGCCTTACGCTCCCAGGATCATGAAATTCATCAGATCAAGGTCTTCAATTCATTATCAGGCTTACTTTCAGAATCATCTCAGCTATTTGCCACCTATTGAAGTCCTCAAGCGGACTATTTCCTCAGCTGATGAGAAGGGCAAGGCCGCTGTTATTGATGAAGCCACTCATCCATTGGATGGACAGTTTCGCAAAGCTGCATCCTATTCCACCAATGATGACTCTGCAACACAAGATTCTGCCACCAAAGCTTCAAAACAAAATCCTCAAGCCACAGCTCCGCGTGTCATGACTGATCGTGAACTTCTCCTCAGTCTTCATCAGAAAGTTGATCAAAATCACAAGTGGGTCAAGCGTCAGTTTGGTGCAATTCTTCAGAACATGACAGTCACTCAAAATAGTGTGAAGAAGAATCACTACTATATGCATGAAGTCTTTGACCGCACTTGGGCTATTCTGTCGAATCTCTACAGTGCTGAAGATCTCAAGGAGATGGGATTTCAACAGGACTTTGACTGGTCTCAGCCACCTTCGAAGAAATTCAAGAAGGTCAAAGTTCCTCATCTTGTTGCTAGTTCATATTCTTCATCGCGCGAGACGGATGAAGCTGAAGATTTGAATGACACTGCGGCAGGCCCTACCTCAACGGACGACCCCAACAACGCTGGCGCTCCTCCATCGACATCATGATGATATTCTTCAGGGGTGTTAGTCCTCATTTTTCGTCCCTTTTGGTCATTCGATGACAAAGGGGGAGAAATTTGAGTTAGTCTTCAAGCGGGTCTTATATATGGGCTATTTTTCTGTTAAGTTACAACTCTCGCTCTTCTGAAGTGTTTGTTGGTTGAGTTGTAAACTTAAGTCCTATGGTGCTCTGATACTTTTGAACTGCTTTCTGCATGCTTATTTCCTCAAGTACCTTAATGCACGCATGCTGAATTTCGTCAGACACCATATTTCATCATGCATTTCAAATTCTTCAAATCATATATTAAATGCGTGTATGAATTACAAGATATAGGGGGAGATCTCCATGATATTACTCTACAATGTGCATTTGCAATCCAAAGCAAATTCCTCAAATATGCACATCTTCAGGGGGAGTTCTTCTATATCTTGCAATCAAATTCCTCAATATCAGTATTTACACATTATATGTTTTATCCCCATTGAAAACTTAACCTATTTGTCATCAATCACCAAAAAGGGGGAGATTGTAAGTGCATCTAGTGCCCCTTAGTGATTTTGGTGTATTGAAGACTTATAAGTTAAGGGACTAATGTGTTTATGAGTGTACACAGGTCTATAAGTCTATGAGGAGTTTGATATTTACGATGAAAGTCGACCCCTAAAAATGAATGTCTTCAGTTGAAGATTTTGGTTTTCTTGAAGACTTTGAAATTGAGGAAATTGGTGTGACCTTGAAGACTTTATATTGATGCAAGGATTATGAAGCGTGAAGACTTTTGTTTTCGTACTTTTGTTTTTCATTTCTTGAGTCATAGGAAACACCGTACTGTTAAAGGGGGTCGAGGTAAAACTAAGGAAAAGTTTCCAAGTGATGCTCATCTCAAATCCTACACCTACCCAATCCTTTCGAGTGAAGCCATTGGAAATCTCATACAGTTCAGTCAAGTTCTTCAGTGACAAAGACGAAGTTCTTCTGTTCTCTGAGGAATTTGTTCTGACTGAGGAGTTAGGAATTCGCCAGTGTGGATTGCCTACAAGTGAGGAACATGATAGCCCTGAGGAATTTGAGAGCTCAAACTTCCAACCGTTGTTGTGCTATGCGCCAGCTGTCCAAAATATCGTATCCACCTAACGGTCATATCATTGAAGGGCATTTATGTCTTATCATGTCGGGCTGCTCCCCGGCTATCAATAGCTGCCCCCTACAACCACTAGCTGGTTGGCTGCTCCGAGAGAAACTAACACTTGTCATTTAGAGCATCCCATCCTCCGAGGACTTTGAGAGAAAATCATCAAGTGAGGAAAAACCCAAACCCAACACCTAAAACCCAAAGTGATTGAGCATCACTGAAGAGATTGTTCCTGTGTGGAACCGACGCTTGGTACCTTTGAGGACTGTGCATCCTCCAGACGGTTAGGCGTCATGGTCTAGAGCATCCAAGAGGAATTGTGGATCGCCGAGTGACCAAGTCTGTAAAGGTTTGGAAGTCACCTGTGAAGACTTACCACGAGTCATTGGGCGAGGTCTGTGTGATCTTAGCTCAAGGAGAATAAGGTGAGGACTGTGTGTCCTCAGGTTTAAATACCTAGCCGCTCCAACCAGACGTACAACTGTCACAGCAGTTGGAACTGGTCTACCAAATCACTTACTTCACCAAGCTACTGGTTCTATTTCCTCATCCCTTTCATTTCCTCGCATACTTGCTGTGTACTTGATCGTTACTGTTTGAAGACTTTGACTGAAGACTTTGACTGAAGACTTTCTCAATTTCCTCATTCCTATTTCTTCAGTCACTTTGTCTTCAGCCTGCTTATCCTGTTTACACGCTACCTGTGCTCTGTGTATGTTTCATTTCATCATGATGACTATGCTACTGCTTTGTTATGCATGTACCTGAGTACTTATTCCGCTGCTTGTAGTTCGTTGCTTAGGAAACTCCTCAAGTAGTATTTCCTCAGTGACGAATTCATAAAAATTGCCTATTCACCCCCCCCCCTCTAGTCGATATAACGCACTTTCAATCTTTAAATTAAAAAAGGAGAAGTAGCTAGAAGGCCTCAAACTAGGGACCTCACGCGCGCGTGCACACACACACACACACACACACACACACACACACACACACACACACACATATATATATATATATATATATGGGTGTGTCTATTCTGGTAATACCCTTACAGCCTGTTTGGTAAACACTTGGGCAAGGGAATGGGAGTTTGCACAAGGGTGTTTATGGAGGGATTAGTCATGGGAAGTAGATTTTTACTCCCATTCCCTTGTTTGGTATCTGATGGGAATTAGCGTAGGATAACACTCTGCTCACGAATTAACAGGGTACCCCCTGGGAAGAAATAGGTGGGAATTGGCTTCCTCAACTCCCATTCCCCTTCCCACTTAAACTCCCATTCCCTCTATTCAAATAGTGGACTTTTAATCTCCTCACCCCTCAACTCCCATTCCCCATCTCTAATTCCCCTGAACCAAACATGCTGTTAAGACTCTTATTCTGCACACAAAAACCTTATTCTGCTAACACCGGCACCGAGGCCGCCCGACACGAACAACCTTGGAAAAAAGCCACGATCTCTCCCTCCACCTTCTTCCTCCTCCACCGGCTCCTCCCACCTCCCCTCCTCCATCCACTGCCAGCCACCGCGACGCCACCCGCCATCGCCATCCCCGCCACCCCCCCTCCTGATCCATTTCCTCACTGCCCACGCGCAACCACACCTCACCATCCTCGCCCAGGCCTCCCACGGCCCTGCTCAACTCCGGCCATGGCCATGCTCCCCCCCCCCACCGACAGCCGACCTCGGCGGCCCCAGCCCCAGCCCCGCGCCACAATGCCTCCCCACCCGGCCGCGGCTACAACCCCGCCCCGCGACCGGCCCCAGCACCCCGCGCCGCCCCGCGACGGCCGGCCTCCATGGCCCTGGCATCGCCGCTACGTACCACCTGTAGGGTAATGCGACAGAAAAAAAATTCTGACTTACGCACCAGCCCAGGACCACTATGGAGACTGCATGTAAGGTTTGATCATTTTCGTTACCAACTCGTAGCGCAGCGGAAGTAGAGTCGATGACGATCGGCGGTGCAGATCCCCGCAGCTAGGATTTACAACCTCCCAACCGCGAGGATGTATACCCTCATCCGCCCCTCGGACAGCCCTTCGGGAGGCGGTCAGACAGTCCCCCGGACGGTGTCGCGGACAGCCCTTCGGGAGGACCTTCGAAACTCGGACGGTCACTCGGACAACCCTTCGGGAGGACCTTCGAAATTCGGGCAGTCACACGGACAGCCCTTCGGGAGGCACTCTCGAACTAAGACCGAAACAACGATCTCTCTACAGAGTTGCACACATATGGTGTCATCTATCCGGCAGGGCTTCGCCGTCCAGAACTAGTTCCCACCGGAACCCAGACAGCCTTTCGGCTCTACGAAACTATTTCGCTAGGAGGGAGAGAGAAGCCAGATCATTGCATGGCACTTGTATGTGAGAAAGAGTGAGTCTTTAGGCAGCCCCCTCCACCCCTATTTATAGGCCAATCCCAAGGGTGGCTTCTCCAAGAAGCCAAGGGGAAAAATACTAAAGGGCCCTCAAGGTGGCTTCTCCAAGAAGCCACCCAAAAAGCACTTTCACTATTCACGACGACATTTTTCAGCGTCCGTTCGAACCGAAAATATTTATGTGGGCTTAGAAAATTTCCAGTACCCACTAAAATAATTTTTGACGCATTCCGAAACAATTCCGGATTAGTGATTTTCATCTGCGAAAAGCAACCAAACCGGTTCCGGCAGCTCCGGAACATTTCCGGTTTTTATCCCGAAAAATTCCCAGAAGTTTCCAGAATAATTCTGGCACCCTCCAAGAATTATCAGGCGTGTCCCGAAACCAATTTGACTTAATGGTATACCCCGAAACAACTTTTTGGTTTTACCGAAACTATTCCGGTGTTCTCTCTCCGGAACTCTTCCGTTGTCTCCGAAACTTTTTCGGCGAATTTCTCTCAGACTCCCTGTCTAGTATTCAGCAGATAGATGACCCTTAAGCGTGTGATCCTATAGGTTCGGTGAAGTATAGACATGACCGGAACACTTTCCGATCAATGATCAACATCGGAGCCGTGGACACCCATGTTGACCCCTATACCCACACGAATGAATATTCGAGTGAACCTCTAGTTGCCGTGTGCTATTCCTGTTGCTTCGCGATATGTTACAAATACCCGAGGTGAGATGTATTGGCATCCCCGTGGATCAACAACTTTGTCCACTATGCCAGTTACCTCGTTACCGGTATTGTTCTCTTTTCTCGTTGCCGTGTTCCGGCATCCCCGTGATCAAATCACATTGTGTCTGGCCAGACGATGATGGATACCGTAACACCGAGAGGGCCCAAAGATATCTCTCCATCGACGGAGGAGCAAATCCCAATCTTGAGCTATCAAGTTACTTGACATACTTTTCCATGTACCCGTAAGCCGCCGTAATAGCCACCCATTTACGGATGACGTTTAACAAACCCCAAAGTTCATGAAGCAAGCATGAAGAAACTCGATACTCTCATGGTCTAAGGAATTATGCAAACGTAAACTTCCTCTATGTTATTAACCATTAACTTGTGACGACGGTATCTCATAGCATAACATCAATTCAGGTCGATTCAACACAAATGTTCTTCTAACATTGTGCCCTCAAAGTTGCTAGCATAGACATGCCCATGATCAGGAAAACAGAACCATCATGCAACACTTGAGCTAGTCTTAGAGGCTAGGCTAGGAATACATTTTGCCGTTTATTATTCCACACGTGCATATGAGTCTTCCTCCGAGCCTCGTGGTTATTGCAGACTCGAGAACCATAGCAGTTATAGCATGGAACATAAACCTAATTATGAACAGGGAGATAATCAATAACATTTATTATTGCCTCTAGGGCATATCTCCTATAGACTCCCACTTGCACTAGAGTCAATAATCTAGTTAATGCTAATGCACTTTACACCTGTGGCACACCAGTGTAAATATGCTTCGCTTGTGGTATAGCCTGATGTCCAACGGATCTGACGACTTCAGCTCCGTGTGTATCTTTGCATATCCTCGCGTTTTAACGCTTTCACAAAATTCATATTTTTTGTTGACTTGGCTTTGCATATGTGTGAATCATTGTTCGAAACCTGATTCCTCAGACTGAGTTATGGAGCAACTATCTGCAATAGTCTCCCATTGATCAAAGCCTTCTTGGAACCATACTAAGTTCATGAATGAACTATATGATTCAACAACTTCTTTGTCGCTTCTAAAGTGTCAACATACTTAGCCTTTGTTATAGAATTCGCCACAGTAACCTGTTTGGAACAATTTCCAACTACCGTGCCACCATATTGTGTATTGCACAAAACTCTTAACTTATATCGAAAATCGCTTGGAGCATGGATGAAGACTGTATCGACGTAACCTTTTACAACGAACTCTTCATGATCTCCGCTTGTGAGAAAACATGTCATCAGTGCTACTATAGTACTCAATGACCCTTTTTCACTGTTGTCCCATGATCAGTACTTTTGATCACTTTGGTATCTATACTCGCAACAACTTTGGGAGTATTGGACATATCAGGTTGTTTTACATACCATGGAATACATGATTAATCCAAACACAAGAGTGTGTGGAATCTCCATCATGTATTTTGCTCATCGGTGTTTTGGGACACCAAGTCTTGCAAAAATCTCTTTCCATGTGACTTCGGCAAGAATCACTCCTTGGCGTTTTAAATGCTAAAAGGTTTTAGCACCTTGTCAATATGTATTCATTGCTTAGCCCCATTAGATAAATCTATCTCCATAGATCATCATGCCTAATATTGAGGCTATTTAGCCCAAGAACTTCATCGAAAAACTATTTTCAAATGAAGTCCTAATTCGTGTCAAGAAATTTATTTCCAATTAACAATGTGTCAAGCACACAAGGTTTTTAGAAATATTATTATGCTCCCACTTACTTTCTTGAATTACAAGCATCTTCGTTACCCATTGATGAAGTCAAACCCCTTTGACCATTTCATCAAAACACGAAGATTCCAACTCCTTTTTACTCTCTTCTGTCCATCGCTGGAACTCTGAAGTTTGCAACCTTACTAGCATCCTCTGGATAGACAAAATACCTTGGACTGTAACACATGCAAGTCCTTGGTTTCATTTCCATCAGATGGAAATCCTTTCGTCATCCATGTTTCATATCTCATGATTTGAAATATGTATTAATGCTAGTTCAACCCGAACCGACTTTAAGCATCACTACGGTGAAACAACCTCATCGTAGTCAACTCCTTGAACTTGTTATTTCAACAAGTCAAGCTTTATGGATAAAACATTTTTATCCATATCAGTTTTTAGTTCCATAAATATTCTTTAGACTCTAAGTCTTTCGAAAGGTGTATGGAAACTATCTTGGATTGTATTGGCATTTAGCCAATTCTGGAGTCAGGGCCCATCAATGCTTCCTTGTGTATCGTAGGTATACTGTTGTCTAACAACAATATCTCATTTGAGCACCTGAGAGGTTTGCACGAGCCTTGCCTACGTGGTTCAGCTGCAAGTTCGACCGGAGTCCATACATTTTATTGTAGAGACTTCCATATCAGTCGCAGTAGGAAACTCCGGAATCACTTCCAAGGTTCCTTTCCGTTGATCTGATGATGAAGATACTGGTTATCTCGTCGAGTTGCACTGTCCTCCCACTCACCTTTTGCAAGAACTATTCTCTTTAAAAGCATACCGTTTTGTGGCAAAATTCTTTGCCTCGGTATAGCGGTGGGGAAATACCCAATTACTTGGGATAACCTACAAAGTAGCACTTGTCTGATTTGGAATAGGTTTGTAACCTTTTACACAAGTTACATATTCCAAATGTTAAGAAAAGATATAACATGGTTGGGCGTACCATACCATGGCGTCATTTCAACAGACCCGATGGAGCTCTTTTCAGTGTAAAAGTCGTAGTCTCTAAAGCATCACTTTAAAAGGTATAATGGCAAATTTATTTATATATGTCATCTTTGATCTTACCATGTCATAAATGGTTTGATTACGTCTTCACGGACTTTCCAATTGTAGTGGTGTTCCGAGAGGTGCAAGTTATGAAACTCTTTTCACAACTCATCAGACATTCGCTAAACTTGTAACTCAAATATTCCTTTCAGCAATCTAATTGCAGAAACATAATTTTCTTGTTACAATAATTTCTACTTCATATTGAGAACCTTTCGAATGATTTCAAAAGATCCAGACTTGCATCTCATCAAGTAAATATCCATATATCTACTTGAGTCATTTTTGAAGATAGACAAATCCACTGCTTGCAACAACATTTATCGGACTACACACATCAAAATGTATGGTCACCAATAAGTTTGTTGCTCGTTCCTTATGGCCTGTGAATGGTTTTTCAGTCACTTCACCTTTTGGAGGAAAGTTGCAAGTGTCAGATGATTGAAAATCAAATGACTTCAAAATCCATCATAATGGAATTTTTCCATGCGGGTTACTCCAATGTGACCAAAAGCAGTGCCACACGTGTGTGGTATTCTGTTAGTCTTGCGACATTTAGCATCAGTGTTATGGATGTATCATCTTGCCATCAATATTCATAACATACGTCCCATCTTGGATGGAAGCATGGCCCTTTATGTTATTCATAATACTGAACAACAATTGTTCTTTTATGAACAACCCTTTTGCAACAACATTGTGCAATGGGCTAGAGTGTGTAAAACTCTAAAATGAATTATGAAAGTAAATCCAGAGGTAATATATTATTGTTAATATTCAAAACATACGTCTCATTCATAATGAAAGTATGGCCCTTATGTTATTCATAACACCGAACATCAAAAGTTCTCTTATGAACAACCTTCTTGCAAGATACCTTATGCAATGGGCTAGAGTGTGTAAAACTCTAAATGAATTATGAAAGTAAATACAGACAGTAATACACCGATGGAAGGCATAGTAACATTTACTATGTTCCCTGTGTATACCTGAACCTCATTACCGGCAAGTCTTTTAGGCCATAGTTCTTGTATCGAATTGCAAGAGAATACAATCGCACGGGTTTTTCTGTGATTAAACCACAATACCCAAGAATTAGTGATTAACATGTTTAACCATAACTCCCAAGAACTATATCTTTGACCAGCCTTCCATACATCAGTAACTTGTATGACATTCATACATGAGCTGGATATTCCAGTCTTCTCTCTTATTGCCTTTATACTTCTAACAGTTTAACTTTCAGTATTTCACCTACTCTCAAAAGAAGCACCCAACTTTAAGAGTGGCATTTAGCCCTGGACATCCTAGGGGTGAAAGTCTCACTAACACCCTTTGGACATTCCCTTTCTCTTTAAGTTGTTGTTTTATTCACCTTTCATCATATGACAGGCGTTCTTCTGGATCCCTCTCTTATCAGTCAAAATGCATAGTAAACACTTTTACTAATACTTGCAAACAAACATTGCTTTGTTTGTATCTGAAAATGATTTTCAGATCCATGAATATCATATAACTATCCCAATCTTTCGAAGTTCGCGTCTCATGGAAGCAAACATATTGCACTTTGACAGAAAAGGAATTCTAGCTTTTTGGATAGAAGGACGAGAGTCACATGATCCATAGCATTAGCGGGAGAATACCGAAAGCATGCGATAGGACAAGTCCTTCTCGGCACTCTAGAGGACAATCCTCACATTACGTTACCAACCGTAAAGATTTAACCAGATATTTAACAGCTATTCAATTTTAACAGGGAAGGTGGAAATGCAAGCCATTATTCTACAACTATTTCGCAAATCACACTTAGACAAAGTTCATAATTAGTTGCACTGAGAATTAAACAAGTTAATTCAACAGTGAGCTGCCACTCAAATCAATATCTCTCATAATTGATTTGTGAGTGATACAAGATCCACATTTCAATTCAACGCCATTGATGGACATCACTGATGATGAGAATTTCAATTGGTGGGCAAACATGCCGATCACATCTCTATGTGACTCCTGTTCATCTTTCGATGGGCGTGTTCCGAGCTCAGGATGATCAAGCCAAAACGTCAAGACAACCAAGTGATCTCGCTGCGAGGTCTAACCTCACCCGCCTCACACTTCCCTAATCGTTCGTACCCATGTGGACATGGCGCACCCCAAAAAGTTAGGTGCCGTGACGGTGCTACACTTGGGAGAACACTAACTACTTGATATTTTTGTGAGAGATCACCCTAATAAAAGCGACTACCGTGCAATCAAGAAGGGTGCATCATAAGGGATAAACATCTCAGGCAATTCATAATAGCATGATATGGTATAGCCCTTTCTGACGAAGAAGTCTTGAATTTCTTCGTCTTCGGCATTCGCGTCGGTGTTCACCTTCGCGAAGATTGCCACCACCTTGTCGATGCACCAGATAATATTGCTATCTCTATAGCTAATAAAATAAGTGCATTACTTAAGGTTGACTCGCAGGTCATTTAAAGTGACAATCATATGGCTCCAGCCATCATGCCGAATCATGACACGCAGGTCATGTTAATCAATTTACATTATATAGACATCTCATACATAATCAAATTATTATGAGCACTGCTATACCACATCACATGCACATGCAAACCCTCCTACAAAACCAAGTTAAACGTCTCTAATCGGTTCATGCAAAAACTTGTTTTACGTGGCTTCTAAGGTTTTGAAACAAACCGAAGCTACCAATGTCCATCATCAAGTATGATAATTCAAGTCGCTAGATTAACTTCGCGGGGTGTATGAAACACGAGATAATAAAATCTCGAGCCCCATACTGAACTTCGTCATACGCATGACCCCCATGCAGATCATATCTGCATTGCCCTTTCGTCTGCAAAATTTCGTCTTTCTTTTTAACTACGATGGAATTAAATGAACTGTTAGCACTTCGTTGATCAATCAGGATCGCGGATTGCCAGAACATTGAAACTCCACCATGTTGTTATCAAGATAAGAAATATGCAAATTCCAGGGAAGCAACAAGAACATTGGGTAACAGATTTCATCTGCTACCCGCACAAATAATTTTCAGTAATAGAACTCATCTACTACCTAATTATATTGTGCAACACCCATACATCTCTATGTATTCTACTCCCTCCGTTCCTAAATAATTGTCGCTGGGGGTAGCGTTCCGACCAGGTGAAACAGTGTGAAAGTACAATACTACCCCCGATTTGAAATCGATCGGGAGGCGTCTTCTTCCGTCGCTCCTCCCCTCCGCCAGGCTTCTCCGCCGTCGCTGCTCCCTTTCGCCGGGCTCCTCCGTCGTCCGCATCTCCGGCGTCCTTCCCCGCCGCGGTCCGCAGCTCCCTCACCGGCCGGCCGCCCTTCCCCGCCGTGGTCCACAGCTCCCTCATCGGCCGCCCTTCCCCGCCGCGATCCACAGCACCCTCGTCGGCCGCCCTTCCCGCCGGCTGCCTACTCCGCCACAGCTTCGGATCCTTCGCTGCTGGCCACAGATCCTTCGTCGGCCGCCTCCCCCCACTCCAATCAAGAGCTCGAGGTCAGCCGCTGCGCTGTCCACTTCTGCTGCTCCTCTCGTCTCTGCTCCTCTACACTCCAATCAAGAGAATCTGCAATTGATCCAAAAAACAGGTCAATTGATGTCAATTTGATTAACTAAATCATCCAAAAACCAGAATGATAAGTCCATATGCTACTGTTGATCCCAAGACCGGAATGACAAGTCCAGGTGTTCCTCAATTGAGGAATTTGATTAACTAAATCATCCAAAAACCAGAATGATAAGGCCCCATGCTACTGTTGATCCCAATTTTGATGCATATCAATTGCTGTTTGAGTTCTCCAAATGAACAGGAGTACTCCTCAATTTTGATATGAAATCACCATGATAGGTCCACATGCTACTGCTGTCAGCATGATAAATTGATATGCATTGAACTTGCATGATGTTTGATGAACTTTGTGCACTACTGTTGTCAGCATGATAAATTGATATGCATCAAACTTGCGTGAGATGAACTTTGTGCACTACTGTATTGATCGTAAAGTTGGCTGCCAGTTTCAAACTGAAGAAGATTCAGTTGAAGAAGATTCAACTGAAGATCCAACTGGAGTAGTTGGCAGTCAGTTTCAAACTGAACACTGCTGGAGTAGTTGTATCTCTAGTTTCAAACAGTAATCTGTACTGTAAGCAATAACTGACAGTAATTTGACAGTCTGTACTCCATACTCAATTTGTATGTGTATATTTCAACTCATGCTTGTAATACTCCATTTAGTACAATTGATGCATAAATAAAACTACTGGTTACATTCACAAGAATGCAAACTTGCAGAAATGTTCAGTTGGACATGAACAAAGAAGTAGCCTATTTATGTCTGTTCCATTTTAGGGACTTACTGAAAATTACCTGTGATATTTACTTCTTGATCTTCCATTTGATCACTTGGTCATGCCCATTCCTTGTACAACACACACCCAAAGTTACTAAAAAAATTGCTGACTATTTTACCTGGTGGGATCATAGCAGCATCACTACTCCCAACCAAAATAAGTAAATAGAGGAGAAGATAATGTTTCAGTTAGTTTAATTAACAGAAAATGTTTTAGAAAAGGTTCTAGTTAGTTTAAATTAACTGAAAGGTTGCAGGCAAAACTACTCCTAATGCTACTGATGTATGGCAATATTTGTTGCTGATACTGATGCAAAACTACTCCTAATGCTACTGATGCATGACAAAGGAGTTCCTGCTACTCCTCTACACCATCTACTGCTGCTTAATGATGCATCTTATACTACTGCTTCAAGATGTAGGAGTACTGAACATTTTCAGTTAACAAGTTTCAATTAACAAGACTACTTCATTATGTTAACAAGACTACTGCAACCAAAACTTACCAGGAAGGAAGCAAAACTAGATGAACCTGAATTAACCATTGTCCATCTGACCACCTGTGAAAACAAAAGCAAGATTGACAAATTAGCAGAAAATTGACAAAGCAAGATCAACAGTAGAAGCAACTAACTGGATTATTATCTTGGGAGTATCTTCTGGCATTGTAGTGTGAGCTGTGATGCAGCAAGCAGTAGTGTAGAGCAGTGGTTAATTCAGTTAAGTGCACTTTACTCAATGTTTAACATAGACATAAAACAAGCAAACAAAAACCACTTGTTGTTATTGTTGTTGTCAGTTAAGTGCACTTTGCTGAATTTTAATATCTTCTACTTCTACTTCATCTTACATATTCATATCTTCAGGAGAAAATGGATCTCCCAGATCTCAACTTCACTCCACCTGCAGAAGATGTGGATGAAATGGATGAAGATGCAGAAAATGAAATGGAAGGACATGTAGGAGAAGAAATGGAAGGAGATGCAGGAGAGCGAATGGAAGGAGATGAAATTGTTCAAAATCCAGGTACAGTTACAGTTGATCATTCCATCATTTCCTCACTTGATCATTCCATCACTTCATCACTTGATCATTTCATTTAATCATTTCTCTGTTGTATGTCTTGGTGCAGGTGTTGGGAAAGTTGCTAGGAAATATAAAACCCTCAATGACCAGCAAAAATTTGTTGCTTATGTAACAATGCATACGCTGTGTATGAGTAGAGGAGGCACTTTTTTGGGAACTGATAAGCAAGACATTGCAAATTTTTTTGGAGTGGGTGTTTGGAATATACAAAGAATTTGGAGGAAAGCAATGAAGCAAATTAGAGAAGGTCTAGAGGTGGATGTTTCTAATCAAAAAAAAGGAAATTCTGGAAGAAAGCCTAAGGACATTAACCTAGAAAAAATCCTAACGATCCCATTAAACAAGAGGTCTACCATTAGGTCACTTGCCTGGCAACTGGGATGTAGCCCTACCACACTTCATAGAAATTTCATGTTAAACTTGATAAGGAGGCATACAAACTGTGTGAAGCCAGCTCTAAAGGACCAGAATAAGAAGGATAGGATGAAATTTTGTTTGTCGATGCTTGATGAGGCAACAACTACAACACCAAGGCCTAAGTTCAAGACTATGCATAATGTTGTCCATATTGACGAGAAGTGGTTTAACATGACCAAGAAGAATAGAACCTATTATCTGCTGGATGGGGAGGAAGAGCCTACGAGGCCTATACATGGCAACTGTATTGGCAAGGTGATGTTCTTGACGGCCGTTGCTAGGCCGAGGTGGGACAGTGAAGGAAACGTGACCTTCTCTGGGAAAATCGGTATCTGGCCATTCGTGAAAGAAGTTCCTGCTCAAAGGAGAAGCGACAACAGGCCCAGAGGTACAATAGAGACAAAATCAATAAAGGTCGATAGAAAAGTGATGAGGGAGTTCCTGATAGAGAAGGTCTTGCCAGCAATACAAGTTGTTTGGCCCGAAGGTGATGCTGGACAGACCATCTACATTCAGCAGGATAATGCTAAGCCCCATATCTTGCCAGATGACCCAGAATTTCTAGAAGCTGTCACAAAAACTGGATTTGACATCAGAATAATACAACAGCCTCCCAACAGTCCTGATTTGAATGTGCTTGACCTTGGATTTTTCAACTCGCTGCAATCACTGGCAGATTGTCTGAGTCCTAAAACACTACAAGACCTTATTAAGGGTGTTTTGGAGGAATTTGAAGGCTATGACGTTTACAAGCTCAACAGAATTTTCCTAACTCTGCAGACGTGCATGATTGAGATCCTGAACCATGTAGGGGGCAATGGGTATAAAATACCCCATGTAAACAAGGAAAGGCTTGAGGGGCTTGGGCAACTACCTCCAAGATTATCATGCCCTCCAGAGGTGTATGCAAATGCCCTGCACAACTTAGGGCTAATGGAGAGGGTTCAATGATGAGGCATGTGCTGCTTGAGATGAGGCTTGTTCAGATGCTTGACATGAGGCTTGTTCAGATGTGGAGTATGGGTAGTTCCTTGAGATGAGACTTGTGCGGAGTGCATCCCATGTGAAATTACTCCATATGTGTAATACTCCATTTTGTGAGACTTGTATGTGTAACTCCATTTTGTGATCATTTTTACTCCATATTTTTTCTCCATTTTGTGAGACTTGTATGTGTAATTCAAAAGTTTCATTTGCTTGTGTGGAGTACTCCATTTAAATGAAAGAGAAGAGAGAAGAAGAGAGAAGAGAAGTCCTACTGTAACTGAAAAAGTTTCAGTTAAGTAACTGAAAAAATTCAGTTAATGAACTGAAACTTACACTAAACTACTGCTGTCCTACACTACTGCTGTCCTACACTAAACTACTGCTATCCTACACTATACTACTGCAACTGTTAAATTAACAGAAAAAGATTCATTTAGTTTTACTTAAAGGAAAAGATTCATTTAGTTTTACTTAAAGGAAATTTAATTAACTGAATTGGCAAGAGTACTCCTGCTGTAAAACTACTGTAAATCTACATGGTATGATCCCATGTTTTACACAAAATAAGGTCCAATTCCTCCTCTATACAAATCTTTAGCAAGAACTACCCTACCGGGAACTAAACTACCAACGAAATCAATCACAGCAACTAAACCATGGAGATGGAGTAGAAGCTAATCCTACTCCAGATTGCTGCAAACCAAATGTTTCTAAAAACAAATTTTCAGAGTACTGGCATGTTAATAATTTCATTTACTAAAAAATAATTTAGTTCTAATTAAAGAACAAGTTTCAGTTAATTAAAATTAACTGAAAAGGTTTCATTTAGAGTTAATTAATGCAAAAGATTCATTTAGTTTTAACTACTGAAACCAGTGGATCATTGTTCAGAGAAGAGCAAGCAGGAGTACACTTGCTATTGATGCTACTGTGCAAAAGTAACTGCATCTTTCTTGGTGTTTCTTTGTAACAGCCCTCTTTGTAACAGCCCCCTTGGTTTCTTTTAGACAGTTGTATGCATAGGAGTGTTTGGTAGTCAGAGTGTTTGTTAGTCAGAGTGATATTTTTGTAGAAAGGATGCGAGGATGAAAACGGAAAGCTGATCATTGCGCATGACCTGACTGTCATCGGCCCAGTTTGCTAAATTTTGTTCATGAGCATGTCTGAAACCATAAGTAAATTTATACGGCTATTTCTTGGTCACTGAAAATTAATCTTGAACCTTGTGACTATTAATTCAGTTACTCCATTGAGGCTACAAATGCTGCCATGTTTGTATGCACATTCTTGTGCAGTTCTGCTCCAGGTTGGAATACAAAAAGGAAACCAAACAGACCCTTATTAACAGGACTTGAAATTTTTCAAGACTTACTCGGTGAATCATGTCGCAAGCCCGCCGTGTGGGCGAGGAACATCTCCTGCACCCTCCGGGGAAGAAGAAGAAGCGAGTGCAGCTGGCTCCTCCCTCCTGCACCAGCCCCGCACGAACGCCGCAACACCTACACCAGCTCCTCCTTTCTCAAGATGCTCATCTGCTATGGCAGCCAGCAAGATCAAAAACACGTCAGAAAACAAAGCAGACAATGCTGACGAGGAAGATGTAGATGGCCACCTTGCCGATGTCCTTCTTGTAGTCAACCACCGCGACGGCCGAGCTGTGCCGCGCCTCCTCCGCCGTCGCGGCCAGGGCACCCTCGTCGCCCACCAGGACCAGCCTGTACACGCGCGCGCTTAGATTCAGAACGGAACAACAGGAAGAAAATGGGAACAGTGGTGAGGTGAGAGGGAGTACCTGCTGTCGTGCCTGGCGAGGCCGACGGCGCCCCCCCGCGAGACGGCGTCACCACCGCCGTTGCAGGCGAGCAGCACCAGCTTCGTGTACGCGGCGTCGGCGGCCATCCCCTTTGCCGTTCTTCTTCCCGGCAGCAACGGCCAACTGTGTCAAGTGCGTCGTCGCCAACCAATAGCGCTCCATCGCCCAGGAGCTCGCCTCTGCACCGCATCCACCGCCTCCGTCACCAGATCCAGAGCAAGTGCACGCAGATCAAGCGGTGGCACACGTGGATCCAGCGCCTCCGTCGCCCAGAAACTCGGTGCCGGAGCAAAAATCCAGGCTTTGACCTCGGATGTGGGGTGTGAGTGGAGTGGGGTGCGAGTGGAGGCGGGAGAAAGATGGCAGCGACGGGGAGAGATGGTGGACGGCGAGGCCGGCGAGGTGGGCGAGGTGGTTGCTAGAGAGAAGAGAGAGGCGACGGGGATAAGAGAGAGCAGCGAGTGAGGGGCGAGTGAGTGCCGACATGAGGGTAAAAGTGGAAAACGTGGAAAAATCGTAGCGTGCCAAAACTTCTACTAGTTTTCTCCGACGACAATTATTTCGGAACAGAGGGAGTAGATCGCAACCTGCATCTACGCATAGCACGGCTCATGATGCCACTGTAGGGTAACGCAATAGAAAACAAAAAAATTCCGACTTACGCACCAGCCCAGGACCACTATGGAGACTGCATACAAGGTTTGATCATTTTTGTTACCGACTCGTAGCGCAGCAGAAGTAGAGTCGATGACGATCGGCCATGCAGATCCCCTCAGCTAGGATATACAACCTCCCAACCGCGAGGATGTATACCCTCATCCGTCCCTCGGACAGCCCTCTGGGAGGCGGTCGGACAGTCCCCCCGGACGGTGTTGCGGACAGCCCTTCGGGAGGACCTTCGAAACTCGGACGGTCACTCGGACAACCCTTCGGGAGGACCTTCGAAACTCGGGCAGTCACATGGACAGCCCTTCGGGAGGCACTCTCGAACTAAGACCGAAACAACGATCTCTCTACAGAGTTGCACACATATGGTGTCATCTATCCGGCAGGGCTTCGCCATCCAGAACTAGTTCCCACCGGAACCCAGACAGCCTTTCGGCTCTACGAAACTATTTCGCTGGGAGGGAGAGAGAAGACAGATCATTGCATGGCACTTGTATGTTAGAAAGAGTGAGTCTTTAGGCAGCCCCCTCCACCCCTATTTATAGGCCAAGCCCAAGGGTGGCTTCTCCAAGAAGCCAAGGGGAAAAATACTAAAGGGCCCTCAAGGTGGCTTCTCCAAGAGGCCACCCAAAAAGCACGTTCACTATTCACGACGACATTTTTCAGCGTCCGTTCGAACCGAAAATATTTATGTGGGCTTAGAACATTTCCAGTACCCACTAAAATATTTTTTGACGCGTTCCGAAACAATTCCAGATTAGTGATTTTCATATGCGAAAAGCAACCAAACCAGTTCCGGCAGCTCCGGAACATTTCCGGTTTTTATCCCGGAAAATTCCCAGAAGTTTCCAGAATAATTCTGGCACCCTCCAAGAATTATCAAGCGTGTCCCGAAACCAATTTGACTTAATGGTATACCCCGAAACAACTTTTCGGTTTTATCGAAACTATTCCGGTGTTCTATCTCCAGAACTCTTCCGTTGTCTCCGAAACTTTTTCGGCGAATTTCTCTCAGACTCCCTGTCTAGTATTTAGCAGATAGATGACCCTTAAGCGTGTGACCCTATAGGTTCGGTGAAGTATAGACATGACCGGAACACTTTCCGATCAATGATCAATATCGGAGCCATGGACTCCCATATTGACCCCTATACCCACACGAATGAATATTCAAGTGAACCTCTAGTTGCCGTGTGCTATTCCTATTGCTTCGCGATATGTTACAAATACCCGAGGTGAGATGTATTGGCATCCCCGTGGATCAACAACTTTGTCCACTATGCCAGTTACCTCGTTACCGGTATTGTTCTCTTTTCTCGTTTCCGTGTTCCGGCATCCCCGTTATCAAATCACATTGTGTCTGGCCAGACGATGATGGATACCGTAACACCGAGAGGGCCCAGAGATATCTCTCCATCGACGGAGGAGCAAATCCCAATCTTGAGCTATCAAGTTACTTGACATACTTTTCCATGAACCCGTAAGCCACCGTAATAGCCACCCATTTACGTATGACGTTTAACAAACCCCAAAGTTCATGAAGCAAGCATGAAGAAACTCGATACTCTCATGGTCTAAGGAATTATGCAAACGTAAACTTCCTCTGTGTTATTAACCATTAACTTGTGACGAAGGTATCTCATAGCATAACATCAATTCGGGTCGATTCAACACAAATGTTCTTCTAACATTGTGCCCTTAAAGTTGCTGGCATAGACATGCCCATGATCAGGAAAACAGAACCATCATGCAACACTTGAGCTAGTCTTAGAGGCCAGACTAGGAATACATTTTGCCGTTTATTATTCCACACGTGCAAATGAGTCTTCCTCCGAGCCTCGTGGTTATTGCAGACTCGAGAACCATAGCAGTTATAGCATGGAACATAAACCTAATTATGAACAGGGAGATAATCAATAACATTTATTATTGCCTCTAGGGCATATCTCCTACACCACCGTCTCCCCCCTCCCCCCCTTTCCGGGAAAGGGATCTGGCCGATTCTTGCCCCGCCACACCGCCAGGCGACGGGATTCGAGGACCGACCTCCACCTCCGCCTTCCTACCCCGTCCCCGTCCCGGATCCGCCGGCGCGCCATGGATCCATCGACGGCGACCCCGATGACTGCTGCTTCGACATCTCGGCCAAATCTGATGCGCCCAGGCTCCCTTCCTTCTCACTACTTCGACCCCGTGCAGTTCAGCTGGGGAGTCCGTGCAGTTCACGAATGACGGGATTGCAGCTCCAGGCTCCCCGACTCCCTGTTGCCTCGATCGAGGGGACGCCCTGGCCTCCTCCTTTCCTCCCCCCTCCTCTTCTCCTCTCCTTGCGATTCTCCACTGACAGCAAGCAGTCCACGCTGCTCCCTAATGCAGGTCAGCTGGGTCTTCTTCTCTGGGAGCTTTTGTCGCTCCGCTGGAGCAGTCCACACAGCAGGCACATGCGGCCATCGTCGACTCCCCGTGTAGTACACTTGTGTGCTATGAGGCGGGCGTCCTCGGGATTCGTCAATAGACTCCAAATCTTGTGTTCATCCTTTTTTCTCTCTTGGTGCAGTACATTGCAACCTCCAGTGCAGCTCCGTTGTGTGCACGTTGACGCCTCCTGCAGTTCACTGACGCCGGCGTGCACGATAGCCCCGTCTCTCTTTCACCTTTGCTCCTCTCGTGTTGTTCTTCACTGATGCAGTACATGTCGCTCCCCGATGCAGGTCGTCTCGATCGTCGGTGCAGTCCGTCGGCGCACAAAATTGTTTGTGCGGGCAAAAGCAGTTTTGTAAATTTGCAGGGCTATTTACGATGTGCGATACTCTTACTGATGCACTGATGCAGCTAGAAACACGAAGCGACGCTGCAGCTCAGCGGCCCGACGGCTACTGCTGCTGCTCGGAGGCCCAGCGGTTCCTGCTGCTACCCGCTGCCTCCACGGACCGGCAGCTTCCACACCCCAGTGGCTCCCGCTCCTGCTGGGCGGTCCGGCTTCTCCCGGTGCTGCTCGACGACCCGGTGGCTCCCTCTGCACCCGGGCGGCTCATACTGCTTCTTGGTGTACGGCGGCTCCCTCTGCTGCTCGGTGGCATGGCGGCCACCCGGTGACCAGGTGCCCTATATTTCCTTTCCAATCTCGATTGCAGCTTACGGCAGGGAAGAGATTTAGTGTTTGAGCAGTGCATTTTGAGCTTACTCTGAACTTGTGCACAGAATTTTGAGAGATCCCATTAGCCATTGTCATGTAAGCATAGGTCCTGCATCAGTTACTAATGTTTCTGTCTTTAATAGGAATACATGGACAATTAGTTAGATGATTTTATGAGCAAAAGATTCAAGAAGTGTGTGCGGCATTCAGGTTATATCATATGGTTTTTTCGTTGTAAATTCAGGTTATATCCGCTGGCGGGCAAAATTGTTTGTGCGGGCAAAAGCAGTCCACCGCCGGTGTACAATGCAGCTCCCTTTGATTTCTTTTTTCATTTTGTTTTGAGTGGGTTTTATGTAAATTTGCATGGCTATTTTTTGTACGTTTTATAAAATGAAGTTCGATAACAAACTTGGTGGTTCACTCCAGATTTCTCCTTTGCTGCTATGGATAAAAGAAGTTAACTAGTCTCGTCCATGCAGTCCGGATGCGTTTGTAAACAAACTGAAAAAGTAGAAAAAGAATATTGCAGTTCTCTCACCTTGACTAGAAGAAAAAAGAATATTGTAGTTCTCTTAACACGACTACAGTCTAGGCTGATGCACTTTTCAGAAAATTTGTTCGCTTAGTAGAAAGAGAAAAAAGAAAAACACAAAGAAGTTTGTTTCTTTTTAGATGTAGTCCACTAGTTTCTCTCCATATCTTGAGAATGAAGTTGTTCACTTGCGCCCAATGTGAAGTGCAGAAAAGGTTAGAGAAAAAAAAGTATCGTGGTTCACTTTTGGTAGTGTTGCGGGTCACTTATGCCTGATGTGAAGTGCAAAAATGTGTTAAGGGAGACAACACTTTTTTTAATGCGGTTTACTTTTGATAGTGTCGCGGTTCACTTGTCCTCGTCTCTGCGATCCACTCTCGTTCATAGAAAAGTTTAAAAAAGACAACCAAAAACTCACGAAAACTCGTCTTGGAAAAATTACGTCCGGCAAAAAAAACATGAAGTTCAATTGCATGTGTGCTGCAGTGTGGTTTTCGGTGTCAAGCAGTGCGGTTTTCTGTCCCATGCAGTTCCCTCATCGATTTTGGTGTCGCGAAAAACAGAGTGTCCGCATTTCGATAATTTAAAAACTGCTCTTAAACCGTAAGAAATTAGAAAGAGTATTCTACATGAAAAAGTTGCGCCTCATCGATATCTTTCCAACGGCGTATCATTTGAATCATTCCGACCAGCAGTTTGTACAAATTCGCAAAAAACGGCCGCTGCCCCTCGTCGTTCGAAGCACGATTTTAAAAATTAACTTAAAACCGTAAGGAATCTTTAAAAAGTTTCTACACATGAAAGTTGCCCCTCGTCTGTAGCTTTCCAACGGCGTATCACAGGCCTCGTTTCGACAAACGGTTAAATAATTAGAGCGAAAACAATACCTAAAATTTGTAAAAAATTGAAAAATAAAATTCCGCAATTTACTAAATTTAAAACTGCTGTTAACCCGTAACGAATTAGAGAAAGTAATACATATGAAAAAGTTGCGCCTCGACGATATTTTTCCAACGGCGTATCATTTGCTTCATTCCGACGAGCGGTTTAGAAGAAAACGCGAATATACGCTCGCTGCCACTAGTCGTCTGCCGCACCGTTTTCGAAACTGCTCTTAAACCGTGAGGAATCTCGAAAAATATTCTGCATGACATAGTTGCGACTAATCCATAGCTTTCCAACGGTATATTACACGCCTCATTCCGACAAACGGCTTAAAAACTAGAGCGAAAACAGTAACGAAAAAACACCGCGTGCAGTTTTTCCGACGCGAAGCTCACTAGTCTCTGTATCGCAGTACCTTTCCTACAGAAATTGCAGTGCCCTCGCGTTGAGCATGCAGTTCGTAAGTTTTAACAGAATAACTATATATATATATATATATATATATATATATATATATATATATATATATACCTAAATGCTTTTATATGTTCTTATAGATAATGACCTGCAAAAAAAAAGTTCTTATAGATAACAAGAGCCAAGTTTTTCAGTTCTAAAAAAGGTGATTGAACGGGGATTTGAACCACGTAGCACTAACCTCTACGTTCCAACAAGCCAAGTTCTTATGTACAGCGAGCCAAGTTTTTTTAATAGTTTTTATAGTACTTTTCACCGTAGGCAGCAATATGTTTTTTCTTTTGCGAAAAGACAACAATAGTTATGTACTGTACGACTTAACGTCAATGTATACATCAAAATGGCAATACCTTCGGTAAGCACACATAAATTCATTTAAACCATAGAAAATATTAAATAATCTCTAAAATTATTGAAACTCCTATAAAACAAAATATATGTATTATAGTACATGTGAAAATTCTATAGGAGTATGCCGCATGTTTTAATTAAAAAAAAGAACATCACATGAATAGAACTCGAACCCGAGACATGAATTTTAAGCGGTTAGCACCTTCCCACTTGGCAACTTGTATTTCTAAAATGTTGAAAAAAAATTCAAATAAAATTCAAACATGTATTTTGAAAAATAAAGTCATCATATATTTAAAAAATGTTCAACGTGTATCAAAAAATGTTATGTGTGCATACAAAAAATGTACAACGACTATTGGATAAAGTTGACATGTATTTTTTAAAAATAAAATTTCAAAATGGATTAAAATACAAAAAAGAAAAAATGAAAAGAAAAAAGTTCAAATTTTTTCTTAAAATAGCTTGAAAAATGTTATTTGTATTATTGATCCTATGTTTATGCCTTATACAAGAAAATAATAGGAATTCCAGACATGTTGTCATTATATTATTCCTAGAGAGCCTGGTTAAATTTGAGAAGGTTATGTAAAAAAATCTAATGTGCCTACTTGGAAACTGAAACATGTCTGAGGAAAAAAAAATTGTGTTTTCAAGAGGGATCAAGTGGGATTTGTAGGCGAAGTGTCGATTGCTTCAACAGTTGACCTTGAAATGTATTCTACACTCAACATACAACATCACACATTCCTTCGGGACCACAAGTATGCATAATTACTTTTTTCAAGCTCGTGTCAATTTAATTGAAAAATCATGTACATTCATTCACGACCACAAGCACACACAATTATTGTGTATATGCACTATGTTTTTTAAGAGAAAAAATATTAAAAAATGAAAATGTATGTTAAAAAATTATTATGTGATATTAATATAAATTCTAGAAATGTATTAAAATAGCTCAACTTCTATTAAAAATAAATGTGTTTCTTCAAATGCCTGAGTGATTTTAAACTATATGTTTTTTAATACATGCTGAACATTTTCTTAGAACACATTGACCATTTGTTTTGGAAGTACACAGTGACAAAATTTTGAATGCACGACGAACATATTGGAAAATACATTAACATTTTTTAAATACACGTGATACATTTTCCAAAAACATTCTGAACATATACCTACTTTGTTAAACCTTGGTGAAACAACCACCGCGAACATCTGCGGAAGAATCATGGCTTCAAGAGAGAATGGGTTAGGTTTGAAGGTGAAGTGTTTGGTGTTGAAACTTTTTCTACACTCAAAATACACCATCACTTGTTCCATGACAACAATTGATATTTTTTGGAGTTCATTTGCAATATTCAAGTCAATAACTGTATTTCTAGGCATTTAACCGATATAACTCAATTTTGAATTGCGAGTGCATTAGGAAGTTGGCAAAAATGGGCTGAAAATTCTTATTTCTGTTAATAAATTTGGAATTTTTCACGCTCCGAAAAAATAAAATTTGGAAACAAGCTCACTGGAGCTCGATCTTCGTTGGCATTTTTTGTATATTTAGGCCTTATCCAAAAAGAGAGGAGGAATTCCAAACATCATGGTGCCAAGACTCGACCATGAACATGTAGCTTATCGGCATTTTTTATTTACAAAATTCAAACCAAGTCCGAAAAGCATGGAATCTGGCATGGTGTTATCATACGATCCCGACAAAGTGTGATGAAAATTTGAGAAGGTTTCACAGAAGTTGTGACGTACACTACTTGGAACCGGAACATCTCTAAGGAAGAATCGTGCTTTCGGTAGGGAACGTGTTGGGTTTGAAGGCCAAGTGTTGGTTGCTTTAGTGTTTGACATTGAATTTTTTCTATGCTCAACATACACCATCACATGTTCCATGTCAACATTTCACACTTTTTGGAGTTTGTTTGCGATACTTAAGAAATTAAGTGTATTTCTAGGCATTTAACAGATATAATTCAATTTTGAATTGTGAGTGCATGAAAAGGTTGGCAAAATGGGTTGAAATTTATTATTTAATAAGTCTATGTTTAGGCCTTATCCAAGAAAAGAGGAGGAATTTCAAACATCAGGGTGCCAAGACTCGACCCCAGACATGTGATCCTTAGAGACATGTGATCATTTTTTAGTCTATAAAATTTAAACTAAGTTTGAAAACACACGAAACCTAGCATGGTGTCACCATATGATCCTTAGAGAGTGTGGTAAAAATTTGAGAAGGTTTCACAAAATTTATGACGTACACTGCTTGGAAAGTGGAACATCTTTGAGGAAGAATCATGGTTTCAAGAGGGGACGAGTTGGGTTTGAATGGGAGGTGTTGATTACTTTAGTGTTTGACCTTGAAAGTTTCCCCACGCTCAACTTACACCATCACATGTTCCAGGTCCAAATTTGGCATTTTTTTGTGTATTTATGTTAATATGTCTATGTTTAGGCATTATCCAAGTAAAGAGAAGGGAATACAAATATCTAACTAGTGCCACACAAAAGAAAACACTATTCCAATTTTTTGCCAAGCATATGCACCCATTATATTATTTGATGATAAATTACATGATTTTTTGATGACTTAAAGATATATTATCCTTCCCCCATATAGGTTGCAAATAGAAGTTTCAATTGTTCATAAAAACTTTTGAAAAAATCTTCCATTTTGGGATATGACCTAAAATTAAACATATACACTTAAATATCTATTTAAAAAAATTATATAACTTTTTTGATATACATGTAGTTCGAAGTGGAATGATTTTCAATACACATGCGAAAATTCATTTGAACAATAGAAAAAATTATATCATTTGGAATTTTTTTTTGAAACTCCTAAAAACATATATTTAGTATATCTCATGTAAAAATCCATTGGGGTACATAAGATATTTTTTTGCAAGTTACTTCACACGGATAGCTTATTTAGTTATTGCAGAAATATGAAACAAAAATGTAAAAGTTACTCGTTGTTGGGCTGAAAGCAGAAAAGGCCCATTATATCTCTCAGTCGAGGGGCGATCCAACGTGAGTGAAATCGTGCCCTCTGATTGGCTGAACCATCATGCCCACAGATCGCCAATTTCAACCGTTCGATTTGCTAAGATCCGACGGATGGCGTACAAACCCTACCCTATCTTCTTTCTCCCCTACCCCCGCACACACCAACTCCTCTTCTGCCGAGAAATCAGCCACCATTCCTCCTAGCCTCTTCGATTTGCTAAGATCCGACGGATGGCGTACAAACCCTACCCTATCTTCTTTCTCCCCTACCCCCGCACACACCAACTCCTCTTCTGCCGAGAAATCAGCCACCATTCCTCCTAGCCTCTTCTCCCAGTGCCTCCCATCTCACTGGTCGCATCTCGGAGTTCCAGAACGCGACCACCACCGTGTGCCACATGACCGAGGGCCAGGCCGTCGAGGCATCTCGTCGACCCGTCGGGCACTCCTAGTTCTCCGTCCATTGCGCCGGCCTCCAGGAGGAAGACTTCTCTGGCGATCCCGATGTCATCTACGCCGAGGCCGCCCTTGTCCTTTTCTGCTTCAAAATCGATTCATTACTGTCCAGCCCCTGCTCTTCTTGATCTCCGCTTCCCATTCTCCAATTAATCCCCCTTGCCTTGCAAGTCTTGGAGCTCGGAGGCCGTAGCAAGGCAAGGAGCGCCACCACAAAGTGCAGACTCCCCAACAACCGGCGGGGTGTCGCGCTGGGCTACCGGGAGGCGTGGGGCTGCGCTGACCCGACGCCGTGGAGATGTGCCGACCCGTCGCGCAGATCTGTGTGGTGGCAGCCCCTGCCATCGAGTGCCAATCGCTGCGACGGCCTCCTATTCCCGACTGGGGGTCATCAGCGTTATGCACTACGGGGGTGGGTGTCGCGTCGGTGATTGTTTTCTCCATCCACCGTGCGTGCTGGAGTTCGATGGCATAGGGGCAGTGACATGCTCGTCATCCCCATCTACCGCTGCTTATCTAGCACACACAGACGGCGTGGACGTGTGCTAAGATGGAAAGAAGCGCGGCCATTGAGCATCATGGAGGGATGGATGCGCAGGATCTCCGGCGAGCGATGGGCAACGCCAAGGGGTAGCAATGCTTGCATAGTGCTTTAGGGAGTACTGCAATTTGTAATTTTATTTTTTGTGGTGCGCATTTTGCTTTTGCTGTCATTTGTCTCTGTCATTTTATTTTTGTTTTTAAGGCCATTTGTATTTTTGTTGAATGGTATTATCACAGATATTAATAAAATAATTGATGTGATGAAAATTTATAGAATTAGTAGGATGAAGACATATCAGTATGAGCTGAGATTGTTGGGCTGATTACAGTACGGGCAATAAGTGGCCTATAACCCTAAATGGGCCAATCTTCACATAGGCCAAAACCAAAATACTGGGCCAAAATCCTAATTTGGCCGATAACCTTATAGGCCGCCAAGTCAGATCCACGTTGTCTCCCATGTCAGATGATGACCTGGCATGCACGTTAACACCGTTAACAGTATGCCATATGTGACGGTCCATGACTGTCATGGATGAGGACTACATCGATGACGGTCTTGTTATTCTGTCATGAAGTGCACCGTGGTGAAATTATGACGCGATATACATGACGGATTTCAAATCCGTCATGGACGTCCATCCTTAACAGTTTTGCACCCACCTATGACGGTTCATGTCCGTCATGGATTAACAGATTTCTTGTAGTGATCTAGGATTTGAAACCAGGGTGGTCCTCAATTCTTTTCTACAACAAACATGACATGCAAACGTTCTAAGTAATTACCAATACCAAATAAAAATAGATCAATATGGTATTACAATCATACTAAAATTCTCAATTAAGCATCCGTTTAGAATAAAAAGAAATTACATAGTACATACCTTGAGAAATTAAAGAAGACCATGTTTCTGGCAGGGGCGCCATGCGGCCGGGGGCAGGGCAAAGTCAAAGGGGGTGCGGCTGGCGCCGAGCACGACGCGGGCGCGACGGAGAGGAAGGAGCGGAGGAGTCTCCGGGTGGCTCGGCGGCCGGCGAGGACGGCAAGGACAGGGTGACCGGCGGCTGGGCGCCCGGCAGCGTCTCTCATGCGTCTTGCTACGGAGGGAGACCATCGCCACAAGACCATCCGTACTTTACAAGACCATCGGCAGTGCGACGACCGACCGTCGCCGAACACCGCCCAATCATAGTAGCACTAGTTACAAAATAAATGATGGGCGCACTTTGTGGACCCATCCGGGAGACCCACGCATCATTCAGAGGTTGTCTGTGGCAAAATAAACAAAGACGACTTTACTGCTCACTCCTCACTCCTCGCACACATAGAGGTCGACTTTGCTTTGGTCTCGATCGATCTTTCTCGGTAGCAGAGCAATGGCCACCCACGCTCTCGTCTCCGTCGCCGTGCTCCTCGCCGTCTGTGCAGCCCCGGGAGCGCTCGCGCAGACGGTGCAGGTATGGTACCAGTGCTCGCCGGCGAACTACACCGCGGGGAGCACCTACGGGGCCAGCCTCCGCGGCGTGCTCAGGGACGTGGTCGCCGCCGCCGGCCGCTCCCGCGACGGCTACGCTACCGTGTTCCGCAGTCAGCAGGTGAAGGATGGCGCGCCGTACGGGCTGGCCTTGTGCTACGCGGACGCCGGCCCGCCGGAGGTGTGCCGGCTGTGCCTGCGCATGGCGGCCGGGAACGTGACGCTGGCGTGCCCGCGCGCTGCGTCCGCCACCATGCTGTACAACAACTGCCTGCTCCGGTACGCGGACCCAGCGGCGGACGGGAGGGAGCTCGCGCGGCCGGAGCCGGACACGGAGCAGAGATTCTCCTTCTACAACAACAACATGACCAGCGCCGGCGAGGCCGACAGGTACGGCGCCGCGCTCAATCGGCTCATGGACCGCCTCGCTCCCGCCGCCGCCGAGGCCGGAGCGAACGGCCGGCCGCGTCCGCTCGCCGCGTTCGGCCAGACCAACATCACCGCCGATGAGAGCTTGTACGGGTTCGCGCAGTGCGTGGCAGGCCTGTCCCCCGCCGGCTGCCGCCTCTGCCTCCAGAGAATCGCCGCGTCGTTGCCCATGTAAGTAGTACTCCTGCGTTCAGTTACGTCGTAGCTGCCTGCTGCCGGCCGGCGGCGTATGAGGACTGACACGACGGCCGGACATGCATGCATGCATGTATACTCTGTATGCGTAGGACGAAAGGAGGGCGGGCCTACTCGCTGACATGCTACACGAGGTTCGAGGTGGTGCCCTTCTACATGCCGCCCAACACAACCAGGATCGTCGTGGCTCCGGCGCCAGCGCCGGCGCCGTCGTCCCCCTCAAGAGGTGAGTTAAATGTGAACCTTCATTAATGAATTGTTGGTGGCAAAGCGATGTACACTCGTACATGGTGCGGTGAGGTGAGTGAGTGAGGTCGTGGTCTTTCACGTACGGTCTCGATCGACCGACCGAGTGCGATCTGAATTTCTCGGCCCTCGTGATTAAAGCAGCAAGCTGGTCCCATGAAAGGAATTCATTCACTGAATGAATTGAAACAGCGGCAGAACGTACAACAGGCCCCTGTGAGCCGCTTGCTTGACTGGTGGTGGCGTCAACGTAGAACGAAGAAGCTTTGCAATAACTGCTTAATACATGCAACTAAATAATGTAGTACTCGTTACAAAATATATATACTAGCCTATATTAGGTTCAGTTTTTGAAAGATTCCCTCAAAAAAAGATTCAGTTTTTGAAAGTGAAATTTTGATCAAGTTTAGAGTGTTATCAACATCTAGAATACCAGATCAATATCATTAAATTCATCATGGAATATAGTTTTATATAATATATATTTGGTATTGTAGATATAGATATTGTTCTCTATAAACTTGATTAATGTTTATGAAGTGTGACATTTGAGAGAACTATAAATGCACATTATATAATATGAAATGGATGAAGTAGCATTTATCTATTGTAAAATATATCATATATATTCATACACTGTTCGACTTAGAATCACCGTAATTAACAACGAGTCTTCTTGTTGCAGCTTCAAAGCGTCGCAAGTTGGGCATAATTGTGGGAGGTATCACTTCAAAACCCTTCCATCCCCTTATAATCGACAAGTTGAGCAACAAAAGGATGTGTATTTTTCCCTGATTACCTTGTATATGTGCTAGTTATCATAGTAGTATTACATACGGATTTATATCTTGTCAAAATAATTACTTGCTGAAAAAGTAATTATACATTTTTTTGTTCCAGTTTCGGCCGTTGCAATAATTATTTTGGTCACGACGTGCTCAATTATTGCTCTGAAGATTCACAGAAGTGGAAGATCTCCATTTCCATCATTACCAGGAAAGGGCTACAACGACCGTAGGGACAACATCAAAGAAATATTGGGCAACTACGGCTCACTAGCTCCCAGGAGGTACAAATTCTCACACCTCAAGAAAATAACCAAATCATTTGGTGAAAAGCTAGGGGAGGGTAGCTATGGCATGGTATACAAGGGCACCATACCGAATGGCCGCCATGTCGCTGTCAAGTTCCTTCATGACACGACCGGAAATGGAGAAGAATTTGTAAATGAGGTCATCAGCATTAGAAGGACATCCCACGTCAATGTTGTCACTCTGCTTGGTTTCTGTTTGGAGGGTTCAAAGAGAGCTCTCATCTATGATTATATGCCTAATGGGTCACTGGACAAATTCATCTACACCGAGAATTCGAAACAAGCTCTTGGATGGGAGATACTATATGAGATCGCAACGGGCATCGCGAGAGGATTGGAGTATCTTCACCGAGGGTGTAACACACGAATCATACACTTTGACATCAAGCCACAAAACATCCTCCTAGACCAGGACTTCGTCCCAAAGATCGCCGATTTTGGTCTGGCGAAGTTGTGCAACCCCAAGGAGAGCTACGTATTGTCCATGGATGGCATGAGGGGTACGGTCGGGTTCATCGCGCCTGAGGTCTTCTCGAGGCGGTTCGGGGTCGTGTCGACAAAGTCGGATGTGTACAGCTTCGGGATGGTGCTCTTGGAGATGGTCGGAGGAAGGAAGAACTTGCGAGCAAGTGTTGAGAGGGAAAGTGAGGTGTACTTCCCGGATTGGGCTCACAGTCACCTCACTCAATTTGGGAGCTTGCAACCATTTGACTTGGGATTTGATGGACCTGAAGAGATCGCTAAGAAGATGGCCACTATCGGGCTGTGGTGCATACAATTATCGCCGGCGTCTCGCCCGACGATGAGCAAGGTTCTGGAAATGTTTGAGAAGAGCGCAGATGAACTCGAGATACCGCCAAAGCAGTTCATCTACTCACCTATACAGTGAGTTTTTCATCACTCTCTAATAGTGTTGAAATGTTGCTTTTGCAGATAACTACTTGCGGTTCGCACTAGATTTAACTCGCTTTCTAATTCCATCTGCACAGGGATGACTCGGATGAACTGCAGAAGGAGAGCCGGGTTTCTATGGACACTAGCAGAACTAGCTAGCTAGGCCAGTTCCTAGGTTTAGATGAAGTACCTGAGGCATGGCGAGTTGACATGGGCATTGTTTCGCAAGTCTCAAGGGAGAAGAAGAAGAAATATTAAGTAGTGACCACTAGTTATAGATCCTCTGTGGCGTTTCAAGGCCAATAAACTCAGGTGGTAGCCGATCGACCTTCTGCGTGTGACAAAAAAGACTGTCCATTCGACAAAAAAGACTTTCCATTCAGTTAATATTAAGAACGTTAGTCCGTCACACACCTCATTATACAAACAGCCAAAGTTTGGTAGTTTAGACTTCAGAAACGTACGAATATCACAACATTTGATTCATCGCCCTACCTTCCATACTGAAATCACGTATTAGTAATTAACCAGCTTGAGCATCTCCAATAGGTGCTCTAAAATAGTAGCCAAAAAACAGGGTGATGTAAAATATACATCACCAAAAACGTGTTTTTTAGGGCACCGAGAACAACCAACTCCAACAGGTGACGTAAAATAGGGTCCAGCTCCGAACTCCGTCTTCTTCTTTTCGAGGTCGCGCTTCCAGAAGAAATCCCGCTTGTACTGCAGCTCGGCGGCGTACCGGCCGGACTCGCGCAGCCCCATACCCTTGTAGCCGGTCTTGCTCTTGGTACTCTTCTTCGGTGCCATGGCGGGCCGGTGGCAAGGGCGCGGCGGAGACGCACGGCGACGGCGACAACAGATGGATTCGGGGGCGGAGGCGTACCGGCGACAGCTGCTGGTGTCGTTGACGGCAGGGGGCGACGGGTGGGGGGCGGATTGAAGTGCGGCGGCGGCGGCGATTTGGAGGCGACGGCGGGATTTGGCGGGATTTGGGGCGGCGGCAGCGGCGGGATTTGGTGCGGCGACAGTTGGAGGCGAGGGGATGGGGTGGATGCGGCGTTTGGGGTGGCAGGGGCGACGGATTTCGCCGGAGCGCGGCGTCGGCGGCGTGTGGAGGCGAAGCGGCGGGAGCGCGCGGACGGTTCCGTGCGGCAGTTGCACGCGCACGCGCGTTGTGTGGCTTTTTGGGCACGGGCACAGGTGATGTATATTTACATCACCGTAGCTAAAATATACATCGTGATGTAAAATTTTTTTTGCCCATTTTTACATCATGGGCTGCTGTTGAAGAGACATTTTTGGTCTCTGGTGATGTAAAAATCAGTTATTTATTAGTTTAAGGCATCTATTGGAGATGCTCAGGGTTGCAATGTCAGCCAAACCTTAGACAACAACTTTTCAGTGTAGAATGCACCACCATATACTCCATTATGTACGCGTTTTAACAAGGCCAGAAAAACGCTCCGCGCCCAGGTCGCCCCTGTCGGGTCGCCCCCGCGGGCGACAGGGGCGAACCATACCGGGCCGCCGCAGGCCCCTCCCCTCCAGGCCCTCCTCCTCTGCCGCCGCCGCGAGCCGCCGCCAGGCAAAGCCCGGCCGGCGTGGGTGGCGGCAGGGATCTCATTCCTCTCTGCTTGGGTCTTGGGCCGGCGCGGGACTGCCCTTCTCAGGCGGAGGCGTGGGGCTGCCGCGGGGCTCCTCGGCGCGGCGGCGGGCGGGTAGGGCGGCGACGTGTGCATCCCAGGGCAGCGCGGTGGCGTGCTCCTGCTTCTCCAAGGCGCGGCGGCTGCGAGGAATTCGTCTCGAGCGGGAGCGTGCGGGCGGCGCACTGGCCAAGTCCGTCCGGATCTGGCTCTAGGGTCTGTTCCCGGCGTGGGTGGTGGAGGAAGGCCGACCGGGCCTCTACAGGGTGCTAAGGCGCTGGTGGTGGCTGGGATCTGACCTCGGTGCTGCAGCGGCGACATAGTGGGTCTGTTCTCCGGTCAGATCCGATCCGGCCGGTGCGGCCTCCATGCGCGGCGGCGGCGATCGGTGGCGGTCCCGTGCACACAATGCTGGATGGTGGGTCCTCGAGCGTATCCAGATGAAAATCCTACTCTTGGCACGTAGCCAAGGTCGGCGATGGCGGCGTTTTTCTACGTCGTCCCCTTCTTGAAGACATCGTCGTGGAGAAGCTCTAGACCCCTATCCGCTACCTCCGGGAGAAACCCTAGATCAATTGATCGGATGACGGCAGCGCTCATGTGTCATACCCCTCTTGAGGGCGTCATTCTTGGAGGTGTGCATAGGCTCGAGGGACCAGTGGACGGCATCTACGGTGGAGCGGCGTTCCCTGTGACGCATCGACGTCGTGGAGTCTCGGCGGCGAGGCGCTGCAAAGTATCGGCGACGGATGCGTGATGATGAACGCGCGTAGGGAGGAGGCGCTGTCTGGCGCCGTGGGGGCGTCGATGGCAGGCCTGGTAAGGTCGATGCGTCAGTACCTGCTCTGAAGATGGATTGATGGAAGAAGGTGGCGACGATCTATAAGAGTGCGTCGGACCGGTTTGTGCCCTAGACCGGGTATGTGGCTCGGTCGGGGCCTCCGGCATTAGATGTTAGGCTAGGTGAGAGGTTTGGGTATTCGGCTCACACTTTCTGCATCCTTCATCAATGGATAGGAGTAGCGACAGATGTTGCCAAGATGGCGGCTTCAGAGATATTAATGTATTACTTTGTAAGGTCTTTGTGAATAATCAATAAAGTGGCTGCATGCATCTCCCAGATGCAGAGGCCGGGGGTCATCCTCCTTTTCAAAAAAAACAAAAACAAAAAAACCAAGGCCAGCCATCCATTCAGGTTTTTACAAAACCATCCAGCGGGGCGTGCTACTAGAGAAGAGACCAAAGGACCCGTTTAGCTTGTGAGTAAATTTGCCTAGGTCATGACACCTAAGATTAAACAAGTTTGATCAATTTAGAAAGGTGTTTGGTTCAAGTCTCACCTTAGACAAAATAGATTTTGCTACACCAGGGTGTAACACCCCCTTGTATTAAGCTCTGTGACACTCTGTTAAAATTGCCAAGTCATGATCATTTGCAGTGCCAAGTCATATGGGTTAATGATCCAATTCAAATTCACATCTGAAAATCAACTCAAATTCAAAAGTGAATTATAAAGTTGATCAAACTCTGTTGGGAAAATGTTCATTAAATGGCAAATAATTCAGGAACATTTCTAAAATCAATATCAAAATATTTGGAGTTGGACAAGTGACTCTAACTAGATGAAATAGCACCCAAAACAGCAATATTAAATTCATTTAAAATCATTACTAAATCAAATGGCTTCCAAAACTGTTTAAACCACTTTTTGGTGAGAGCTAATATTGCATTGCAATATTTGGGCCAACTCCCACATTTTTCAAAAGTGCACAAGTGCTATAACTATTTCAAAACAGAAAATAAGTAAAGAAAATAGAAAACAGAAACAGAGAAATAAAAACGAGGCACTGTGCACTGGGCCTTAGTGCACAGTGCCCCGAACCCCGGCCCACCAGGCCCATGACGTCGTCTCTCTCCTGTGCGTGTCGCCGTCGCAGTGGGCGCGAGCGCGCGCGCCGGTCGCGCGCCGACACGCCGACGCCACCGACGCCCGGAGTCGACGAGGGGATAAGGTCGATGCCCTCCTCTTCGCCTCGGCCTCTCCGTCATTCCTCCCCCTCCTCTCCTCGCTCGCCTCGCCTTCTCTTCCCCTCAGATCCACCCGAGGCCGAACGAATCCACCGTCGTTCGCCGCCGTTCTCGTGGCCAGCGACGTCGCCTCGCCTCGCCTTCGTGTCCAGGAGACGCGCCGTGATCGACCACGTCGCCTGCTCCGTCGAATCGTGGCGTGGAGGCCCTGCAGCTGCTGCTCGCCGTCGCCCCCTTTCTTCCTCGACTCCGAAGCTCGCCGGCGGCTGCGACCCTCTCTGCTGCTACTAAGCTTCCGCAGGTCTTTCGTGACTACTCGGTGAGCTCCTCCTCCTCCTGTTTTTCCTCGTTGCCCTCCTCGCACGCCGTAGTTAGCTGCCGCCGCGCCCGAGCTCTGTCTGTCGTCGACGAGCTCGTGCCCGTGGCCATGGCCACTGTCACCTACACCTGAGCACAGCTGCGTGCTCCTGATGCTCCCAGCAACCGACCGCGCCCGCGTGCGAGCTATTCCACGCCCTCTAGCCGCGTTCCCGATGAGCGCCAGATTGCGCCGCCGCTCGCGCTCGTCGCCGGCGCCGTTCCGATGACCAAATGGTCATGGGGACGGGCCTATTGCACTCGTCGCGTCGCGCAGCTCCTTCCCAGCCTTTCCTTTTGCCCCGTAGCGCGCTGCTACTCCATTTTCAACTGCGGCCGAACTCCGGCGTCCGCCGCAATGCTCGCCGCCGTCGCTACACGCCGTCTCCGGCGACGCCACCGCCACGATTGGACGCGGCGTTGAACGCCCGTTCGAAAGAACCTACCCACGGCTCGAACCGAGCTCTGTAGCGCAAATCCGAGCGGCTCCGGCGACGCGCCGCCGCGATTTTGGCCGCCGGCGCAACTCCGGCGCCGGCCGCCGACGTGGCTGCCACGTGGGACACCCCTGGGTCACTGCCAGTGGGTCCCACGGGCCCAGTTGACCGCGTTGACCCGAGTCAACGCGGGCACTGTTCATCCCCTCTCACTGACATGTGGGCCCCCGCGATTAATTAGACTAATTGAATAGTTAATTAAATAAAATTAATTAGATTAACCTAATGTCTCACTAACAAGTGGGGCCCGCCCCCTAATTAACCCTGTGGATTAAGTTAATCCACAGGTTTGACCCTGGTCAACCGCAGTTGACCTGCTGACGTCACTGTGATGCAGTGATGACGTCATAATCCATTTCTGTGATTTAAAATAATTCCAGAAAATCGAATAAACTTTAAAAATTAATAACTTTTAAACCGTAGCTCAGATCGAAAAAGTTAAAACATGAAAGTTGCTCAGAACGACGAGCCGAGTTTGATCATGCCGTCTGTTTCTCCATCGGAACCCCCTACGTAGAAGAACTCGTAACTCCGGACCCGTATCCGGCAGATGAATAGTACACACACGTCGGATATTAAATCCTAGATTAATTCTAAAAATAACTAAAATGACTTAGATGCATATTTAGGCAACCTTGCACTGCATCATAGCATCACACGCACCGTATTGCATTTGTTTGCATTATATTTACCTGTTTCTTCCCCCTCTTCTCTCTCGGTAGACCCCGACGTTGACGTAGCTCCCGAGGCAGACGCAGCTCAGGAGTACGACTACGTCCCCGACGATACCACTGAAGACCTTGCCCTTGCCCCCGAGCAAACAGGCAAGCACCCCCATTTTGAGCATGCCTATATCGCCTACTCTCTTCTCTCTTATGCTTGCATTAGAACTGCTACTGCTACTGTTTTCCTATATCTGCTGCATAGCCTGATTATTGTACCCTGCCTTGTTACCTTTCTGGTTATCCTAGACTGCTTAGTTTAGGCTGGGTAGAGACACGACAAAGACCCCCACTTGATCCCGACTGCCCTGCTGGACATCAGAAGACCCGAACTTCGGGATTGAAGACTAGACCCTGGCACCGCACATCACTTCCCCTTAGTTGCCGACACTGCTGGGTTACCGTCGAGTGCCGAGGGTGATACCTCGTCAGCACTTCTGATGTTAACCTTGTAGGTTAGTTACTCGGTCGTGGTAAGCGAGGGTGATTCCTCCTACACCACCCCCGATAACGACGTCGTCGTGCAACTCCTCAAGTGTGGACCTCGAGGGTGATTCCTCCTTCGTTCACATTGATGATAACATCAGGTGGGGTTCCATCGAGGGTGATTCCTCAGGGCTCCCCTGGTGTCAGACACACAGTTACTTGGATATTATGACTTGCACTAAACCATGTTACTAAAGATGGGTCGGCCCTGAGGGGTACCCGCGCGAGCTTAATGCGAAGTGATGTGGAGTCGGGTTGACCTGGATGGTGCCCGCGAGATAACACGAGGCGTGCCCGGGCATTCTTAGCCCTTGCCGCAAGTCCTCGAGACGGGGCGACGGGGTCACATCGATCATGAGTCTCTGCTCGTTTCTGCGTGCTCCTAATCCACTACGGTTTGGATATTTGATCCGAGGGGCCTCTGGCCGGATAGCACTAACCATCACGTGGGCATAGTATGGGCGTTCTGCGTCGTATACATCAGCCAAAGCTCTATTGACGTCAGCGAGGAGCGGCCCGTTTTGGATTGGACTGGGAACGCAACTGCGCTTGTATTAAGGGGTTGCTAGGTCTGCTTCCAAAACGTCCTCGCAACGTGCAGGGTTGCCGGGGCGAAGGCCCAAGACCCCCGGGGGCATAGGTTAGTCCGGCGTGCTGACCTCTCTTTAGAGCCTAGGTCGGGTTGCGGCGTGTTGTTTGGCCGAGGCCGGGCATGACCCAGAAAAGTGTGTCCAGCCGGAGTTAAGCGAGCGTGGTGGGTAAGTTGGTGCACCCCTGCAGGGAAGAAACTTCTATCGATAGCCTGTCCTACGATAACAGACACTCGGAGTTGTATCCCGATCGGTACAACTAGAACATGTGATGAGAACTGGATAGTACGGCTGTGGGATTGCTTTCTCGTAGGGAGTCGAGAAAGGATCTCAGGTCGAGGTTGATGATACTACTACTACTACTTTACATTATGTTGCTCTGCTCTCTTCTATTGCTGCAAGACTGTCGAAGATTGTTGAAGATGCTAGTCTTCGATAGGACTAGGCTTCCCCCTCTATTCTGGCATTTCTGCAGCCCAGTCCACATATACAGCCATTCCTTTGACAATGATGCATATGTAGTGTAGATCCTTGCTTGCTGAGTACTTCGGATGAGTACTCACGTTTGCTTTATTTTCTTTTTCCCCCATATTCCATTTGATGCCACCAGACGACGGTGCCCCTGAGCCAGAAGCCCCAGCCGACGACCAGTACTACTACCCGCCTGGCGAGTACTACTACTACTACGAGGAGCCGTTTGACGACCAGGACTAGTATTGGAGGGTCCAGGGCAGGAGGCCTACACCTTTCGATCGTAGCTTTTTATTTTCCCCCGCCTCTATGAAGGCTTATCTCTCTCTCTCTCTCTGTAATCTATCTGTACTCAGATATCTGATGCTTCCGCTGACGCTTGTATGCCATCGAGCAATGTATTCGAGCCCTCGAGGCCCTGGCTTGTAATATTAAGCTTGTATGACTTTATTTATGTTTTAGAGTTGTGTTGTGATATCTTCAAGTGAGTCCTTAGGCTTGATCGTGCGCATTTGCGTGTATGATTAGTGCACGATTAAGCCGGGGTCGTCATAGGTTGGTATCAGAGCCGACTGCCTCTAGGTATCCCCCTTCCCAATTCCTTGGCCGAAGTTGAGTCTAGTGGTCAAAAACTGTTTTACTAACTTGGCTGTGTGGCTTACGGGCCCACGTCGCCAACTGGGTGGTATTAGGATCTTTTATTTCTCGTCTTTACTCTGGGACTCTAATCTCTCATCTATTCGGGTTTAATAAAATTTACTAACACCGACATTTAGGTTCTCGTTAATTCTATCCACCCGGAGAGCTGGATTCAGTGCGATTTCCCTGTCGTTGATCTGATTAGTCTGATAATCATTTTCCTTTCCATTGTTTTGTTTAACCTTTCCTTCTGAGATCGGTTATATTTCTCATTGTCTTATGACAACCATGAACTTCTCTGTTTTAGATGGATCGACTGTTTCCACCGCGGCCTATGACCCAGCTTGTGCTTCACACTTGGGCTCGTGACGCCCCTGGATTTCCAGCTGTTCTGATCGCCCTCCTGAGTAGACTGGGTTACCGCTGGTATACCGAGTACATGGTCTATGAGGTTTACCGCGAGTTCAACCAGGAACAGTACTATGCTGAAGTTCGGATCTATGATCAGCAGAACAACTCAGACACCGAGCTACACCTTTTTCACGGATTAGGCGTGACGATTGAGATGGCAGTACATGATGCCGCCTACTCTGCTGTCGCACGTCTTCGAGGAGAGCACGATGCTAGCTTGGATGATACTGTGTTTCGGTACATTCCGTATGCACCTGTTGGAGATGCTACTGGATTTTACACAGCTATCTGTGCCCCGTACGAGTCTCGACGCTACGACCCGCAGGTTCTGATTCAGTGCACTCAGGCTCTGGATCGCACTGTTCGGGCTCTTGCCGTCGAGTTGTTCGCCACTCGAGCACGCTACTACGAGGCAATGACACAGTTGCTACCAGCTGTTCGTGCAGGGATACATCCGGAGGATATTCTTTACCCACGCAGGACCGAGATGCCGCCAGGTATTGATTGGCCTGCAGTGGGAGGTCAAACGCCTGCACGTGGACCCCTTCTTACAGTTCGAGACCGGGTTCTGCATCAGAGTGCACACGGAGCACAGGATCCTGCCGCGACGAACATTCGTCGTCCGCACTTGCAGTTACCCCGTTTCAGTGGTTTTCTCCGACGCTGATGTAGCCTTTGCTATGTCACGTTGTGTACTTCCTTACCGCGTGCCTGCGTGCCGCCTAGTGTGTCTCTAGTTTTTCAATTTGCGCCGTTATGCTGCCCGATTTTAACCGACTGTGTATGGATATGTATGTCTTAATGACTACTTTAAGCATCTATTGCACTCTTTCAATAATGTCGAGTTACATCATGTTTATTGTTAAACACTTGTATAAGCTATCGCTGAAATACCCCTGTTGCAATAGCAGGATGGCTGACAACAACCCGCCACCGCCGCCACCACCTGATTACATGGCAGCGATGATGCAACAATTTGAACTCAACCGCCAGTTTATGACGGGGATTATGCAGCAATTCCCTCGTCCTGATGCTAATCAGCAGCCACCATCCATTACCTTGCCAGAGTTCATGAGACTCAGTCCATCATTTTTCCGCAACACAGTCAACCCACTAGATGCAGATGACTGGCTGCGTGACATCTCTCATGAGATGGAGTCTGCTGGTGTCGCCGAAGTTAACTATGTTACTTTTGCGACTTATCTTCTTAAGGGTCCCGCAGCTCAATGGTGGGCCACTCACCGACAGACTCTGCCGCCTGGTACTGTCGTCACCTGGGCAGAGTTCAAGATTGCTTTCCGTGCCCGCTACATTCCTCTAGCTGTCATAGCTAGGAAGAAAGCTGAGTTCCGTAGCCTTGTTCAAGGAAACAAGACCGTAGAAGTCTATCAGCGCGAGTTTCTAGACTTATCTCGCTACGCTGAAGAGGACATTCCTACTGATGAACGCAGACAGGAGAAGTTCCGCGAAGGATTGCATCATGATATACAGTTGGCACTGCTTGTTCAAGATTACCCTGATTTCGCCACCTTGGTGAATAAAGCCATCATGGTTGAAACTGGACTTAAGAAGCATAAGGAAGCGTCCAGACGCACCCGTGAGTCGGGCTCATCTTCGGGCTCGTCTTCCGAGAAGCGACGCATCTGGTTTCCCCAAGGCATGTTCCGTTCAGCAGCCCCTGCAAACAGGCCTTCTTATGCTGCACCACGTCTGCCACCTCCACCACCGAGGCAGCCTCTGCCAACTCCAGCACCTCGAGCTCCAGCACCTCGTCCTGACAGCGGACTATGCTTCAAGTGTGGCAAGCCAGGTCACCGTGCTAGAGATTGTTCTCAGAATCAGAATCAACTGGCTCTTCCTTCTGCTGGCCGTGGTATTCCTCAACAGCGCAACTATAATGCCAGACCTTCTTATGGTCGTGGGCAGAGCTACCACGTCAACATGTCTGAAGCTCCAGATCAACCAGATACTGTGATGGGTACACTTCTCGTTAATTCAGTACCAGCATCTGTTTTATTTGATTCAGGTGCATCGCATTCATTCATGTCAGAACAATTTGCACTCTTGCATGATGTTAAGTGTGAAACGCTACAACATCCGATAGTAATAAACACTCCCGCGGGACGATGCCGAACTTCCATATTCAGCCCCCGAGTTACTATTGAGGTTGAAGGGTTGCACTTTAATGCAAACCCCATTATCCTGCAATCTTCAAAGATTGACCTTATACTGGGAATGGATTGGTTGAAGGCTCACTATGCCTCAATCAATTGTGCCACTAAAGTTGTACACCTCTTGCACCCATCAAATGAGATGGTGAACTATCAAGCTCATCTCACCCAGAACACTGAGGCTCAAATTTATGCCTTGAATGCGTTGAATGCTTCTCCACTTGATGGGATCGAGAATATCCCAGTTGTCTGTGACTTCCCGGATGTCTTTCCAAAAGAGCTTCCAGGAATACCCCCTGCTAGAGCTGTCGAGTTCGTCATCGACTTGAAGCCTGGCACCACCCCCATTGCGAAGCGTCCTTACAAGATGCCTCCGCACCACCTCATCGAGCTTAAGGAAGAAATTGATAAATCCTTGAGGAAGGGTTTTATTCGCCCTAGTTCCTCTGCATGGGGAGCACCGTCTCTTTTCGTCAAGAAGAAAGATGGAACGAATAGGTTGGTCCAAGATTATCGTCCAATCAACCAGGCAACTATCCAGAATAAATATCCACTTCCCCGGATCAACGATTTATATGACCAACTCGCTGGATCTTCGGTGTTTTCTAAACTCGACTTGAGGTTGGGTTATCACCAGATCCGTGTCCGCGAAGAGGATATTCCGAAGACTGCATTCGTTACTCGTTATGGCTCTTACGAGTACACAGTCATGTCGTTTGGCTTAACAAACGCTCCAGCTACATTTTCCTGCCTAATGAATTATATATTCATGGATTACCTCGACAAATTCGTCGTCGTATATCTGGATGATATTCTGGTTTATTCGAAGAACAAAGAAGAACATGCTGAGCATCTTCGCCTAGTTTTGGAGAGACTTCGAGAGCACCAATTATATGCCAAGTACTCTAAGTGCGAATTCTGGCTTTCTGAGGTGACCTACCTTGGACATGTCATCTCCAAGGATGGTATCGCAGTTAACCCGGAGCGAGTTCAGGCTATTCTTGACTGGACCCCTTCGAAGAATGTCAAGCAAGTCAGAAGTTTCCTCGGGCTTGCAAGTTATTGCCGCCGTTTCATCGAAAATTTCTCTAAGATTGCCAAGCCCCTGACTAATCTGCTCCACAAAGGCGTTAAGTTTGAGTGGACAGACAAATGTCAGGAAAGCTTCCAGACCCTCAAGGACAAGCTGACTTCTGCTCCAGTCCTTGCTCCTCCAGACTCCCGCAAAGATTTTGTGATCTTCTGCGACGCCTCTCGCCAAGGACTAGGTTGTGTCCTAATGCAGGAGCGAAGAGTTATTGCTTATGCTTCACGACAACTGCGTCCACATGAAGAGAATTACCCAGTGCACGACCTCGAACTTGCTGCTGTCATTTATGCTTTGAAGCAGTGGAGTCATTACCTCCTTGGTAATCGGTGTGAGATTTACACCGATCATCAGAGCTTGAAGTACTTATTCACTCAACCGGAACTTAATCTTCGTCAGCAGCGTTGGTTGGAAACAATCACTAATTATGACTGTGGAATTTCATACACTCCCGGCAAAGCTAATGTGATGGCTGATGCCTTGAGCCGCAAGTCATATTGCAGCAACCTCATGGTTAAACAAGCTCAACCCCAGCTATATGAAGAATTGCGCAAGCTGAATCTCTGCATCATTCCGCATGGTTCTCTTAATAATCTTGTGATACAGCCAGATCTTGAGAAAGCTGTCAAAATTGCGCAAACTAATGATGCCGAAATTGGTCTAATGAAGAAAGAGCTTCACCTCCAAAAGTACAGGGATTTCTCGATTGTTGAAGATGGAACCTTGTACTTCCGAGACCGCATTGTAGTACCTCGCTTCGAGCTGATGACTGACAAAGTCATGAAGGAGGCCCATGATACACCGCTATCTATCCATCCGGGTAGTACCAAGATGTATCGAGATCTTCGTCAAAGGTACTGGTGGTCTAGAATGAAGCAAGATATTGCTCGTTATGTTGCCGAGTGTGACGTTTGTCGTCGCGTGAAGGCAGAACATCAGAAACCTGCTGGAATTCTGCAACCGCTCCCTATTCCTCTATGGAAGTGGGATAAAGTGCAAATGGACTTCATCCCTGGTCTTCCCAAGTCTCAGAAGGGTCACGATGCTATTCTTGTCGTCGTCGACCAACTTTCCAAGGTTGCACACTTTCTGCCAGTTAAGGAGACTATTACTGCTAGTCAGTTAGCAGAACTATATATCTCCAGAATTGTTTCACTCCATGGTATTCCCAAGGAAATCAGTTCAGACCGTGGCAGCATTTTCACTGGTCATTTCTGGGAAAGTTTCCAGAAAGCAATGGGAACTCATATTACCTGGAGTTCAGCTTATCATCCACAATCCCAAGGTCAAGTTGAGCGCGTTAATCAAGTGCATGAAGACATGCTTCGAGCCTGTGTTATATCCTTCGGTAAGAAATGGGAGGAATATCTCCCGTATGCCGAGTTCTCTTATAACAACAGCTATCAAGCCAGTTTGAAAATGGCCCCCTTTGAGGTTCTTTATGGTCGTAAATGTCGAACCCCTCTGAATTGGTCAGAAACTGGGGAACGACCTCTTGTTGGACCGGACATTATTCAGCATGCCGAAGAACAAGTCCGAATTGTCCGGGAGAATCTCAAAGCAGCTCAAGACCATCAGAAGAGTAATTATGATCGTAAGCGATGGGGTGTGATCTATCAACCTGGTGATCAAGCGTATCTTCGTGTCACTCTGATGAAGGGCACACGACGTTTCGGAATCAAGGGCAAGCTAGCTCCTCGCTATATTGGTCCTTTCCGCATCGTGGCTAGACGTGGACAGGTGGCATATCAATTGGAGTTGCCACCGCAATTCTCCCATATTCATGATGTCTTCCACGTGTCGCAACTCCGAAAGTGCTTCAAGGAATCCCCGCACCATGCGGTGGATCATGAGATGCTCGAGCTACAAGATGACCTTTCCTATAAGGAGCATCCGATCCGCATCCTCGACGAAGCTGAGCGCCGTACTCGTCAGAAGACGACCAAGTTCCTAAAAGTGCAGTGGTCGAATCACACTGAAGATGAAGCCACTTGGGAACGCGAGGATCATCTTCGGGAAGAATATCCCGGACTCTTTCCTTCTACCTCCTAAATTCTCGGGACGAGAATTTCTTTTAGAGGAGGAGAACTTGTAATACCCCCTTGTATTAAGCTCTGTGACACTCTGTTAAAATTGCCAAGTCATGATCATCTGCAGTGCCAAGTTATATGGGTTAATGATCCAATTCAAATTCACATCTGAAAATCAACTCAAATTCAAAAGTGAATTATAAAGTTGATCAAGCTCTGTTGGGAAAATGTTCATTAAATGGCAAATAAT
This sequence comes from Thinopyrum elongatum, assembly GCA_011799875.1. Classification (NCBI taxonomy): domain Eukaryota; kingdom Viridiplantae; phylum Streptophyta; class Magnoliopsida; order Poales; family Poaceae; genus Thinopyrum; species Thinopyrum elongatum. The sequence goes on from CM022301.1 coordinate 381,699,281, forward strand.
TCAGGAACATTTCTAAAATCAATATCAAAATATTTGGAGTTGGACAAGTGACTCTAACTAGATGAAACAGCACCCAAAACAGCAATATTAAATTCATTTAAAATCATTACTAAATCAAATGGCTTCCAAAACTGTTTAAACAACTTTTTGGTGAGAGCTAATATTGCATTGCAATATTTGGGCCAACTCCCACATTTTTCAAAAGTGCACAAGTGCTATAACTATTTCAAAACAGAAAATAAGTAAAGAAAATAGAAAACAGAAACAGAGAAATAAAAACGAGGCACTGTGCACTGGGCCTTAGTGCACAGTGCCCCGAACCCCGGCCCACCAGGCCCATGACGTCGTCTCTCTCCTGTGCGTGTCGCCGTTGCAGTGGGCGCGAGCGCGCGCGCCGGTCGCGCGCCGACACGCCGACGCCACCGACGCCCGGAGTCGACGAGGGGATAAGGTCGACGCCCTCCTCTTCGCCTCGGCCTCTTCGTCATTCCTCCCCCTCCTCTCCTCGCTCGCCTCGCCTTCTCTTCCCCTCAGATCCACGCGAGGCCGAACGAATCCGCCGCCGTTCGCCGCCATTCTCTTGGCCAGCGACGTCGCCTCGCCTCGCCTTCGTGTCCAGGAGACGCGCCGTGATCGACCATGTCGCCTGCTCCATTGAATCGTGGCGTGGAGGCCCTGCAGCTGCTGCTCGCCGTCGCCCCCTTTCTTCCTCGACTCCGAAGCTCGCCGGCGGCTGCGACCCTCTCTGCTGCTACTAAGCTTCCGCAGGTCTTTCGTGACCACTCGGTGAGCTCCTCCTCCTCCTGTTTTTCCTCGTTGCCCTCCTCGCACGCCGTAGTTAGCTGCCGCCGCGCCCGAGCTCTGTCTGTCGTCGACGAGCTCGTGCCCGTGGCCATGGCCACTGTCACCTACACCTGAGCACAGCTGCGTGCTCCTGATGCTCCCAGCAACCGAACGTGCCCGCGTGCGAGCTATTCCACGGCCTCTAGCCGCGTTCCCGACGAGCGCCAGATTGCGCCGCCGCTCGCGCTCGTCGCCGGCGCCGTTCCGATGACCAAATGGTCATGGGGACGGGCCTGTTGCACTCGTCGCGTCGCGCAGCTCCTTCCCAGCCTTTCCTTTTGCCCCGTAGCGCGCTGCTACTCCGTTTTCAACTGCGGCCGAACTCCGGCGTCCGCCGCAATGCTCGCCGCCGTCGCTACACGCCGTCTCCGGCGACGCCACCGCCACGATTGGACGCGGCGTTGAACGCCCGTTCGAAAGAACCTACCCACGGCTCGAACCGAGCTCTGTAGCGCAAATCCGAGCGGCTCCGGCGACGCGCCGCCGCGATTTTGGTCGCCGGCGCAACTCCGGCGCCGGCCGCCGACGTGGCTGCCACGTGGGACACCCCTGGGTCACTGCCACTATTCATCCCCTCTCACTGACATGTGGGCCCCTGCGATTAATTAGACTAATTGAATAGTCAATTAAATAAAATTAATTAGATTAACCTAATGTCTCACTGACAAGTGGGGCCCGCCCCCTAATTAACCCTGTGGATTAAGTTAATCCACTGTTAGACTAAACAGAGACTGACATGTGGGTCCCACTGGACCCACATGTCAGGTTTGACCCTGGTCAACCGCAGTTGACCTGCTGATGTCACTGTGACGCAGTGATGACGTCATAATCCATTTCTATGATTTAAAATAATTCCAGAAAATCGAATAAACTTTAAAAATTAATAACTTTTAAACAGTAGCTCAGATCGAAAAAGTTAAAACATGAAAGTTGCTCAGAACGACGAGCCGAGTCTGATCATGCCGTCTGTTTCTCCATCGGAACCCCCTACGTAGAAGAACTCGTAACTCCGGACCCGTATCCGGCAGATGAATAGTACACACATGTCGGATATTAAATCCTAGATTAATTCTAAAAATAACTAAAATGACTTAGATGCATATTTAGGCAACCTTGCACTGCATCATAGCATCACACGCACCGTATTGCATTTGTTTGCATTATGTTTACCTGTTTCTTCCCCTTCTTCTCTCTCGGTAGACCCCGACGTTGACGTAGCTCCCGAGGCAGACGCAGCTCAGGAGTACGACTACGTCCCCGATGATACCACTGAAGACCTTGCCCTTGCCCCCGAGCAAATAGGCAAGCACCCCCATTTTGAGCATGCCTATATCGCCTACTCTCTTCTCTCTTATGCTTGCATTAGAACTGCTACTGCTACCGTTTTCCTATATCTGCTGCATAGCCTGATTATTGTACCCTGCCTTGTTACCTTTCTGGTTATCCTAGACTGCTTAGTTTAGGCTGGGTAGAGACACGACAGAGACCCCCACTTGATCCCGACTGCCCTGCTGGACATCAGAAGACCCGAACTTCGGGATTGAAGACTAGACCCTGGCACCGCACATCACTTCCCCGTAGTTGCCGACACTGCTGGGTTACCGTCGAGTGCCGAGGGTGATACCTCGTCAGCACTTCTGATGTTAACCTTGTAGGTTAGTTACTCGGTCGTGGTAAGCGAGGGTGATTCCTCCTACACCACCCCCGATAACGACGTCATCGTGCAACTCCTCAAGTGTGGACCTCGAGGGTGATTCCTCCTTCGTTCACCTTGATGATAACATCAGGTGGGGTTCCATCGAGGGTGATTCCTCAGGGCTCCCCTGGTGTCAGACACATAGTTACTTGGATATTATGACTTGCACTAAACCATGTTACTAAAGATGGGTCGGCCCTGAGGGGTACCCGCGCGAGCTTAATGCGAAGTGATGTGGAGTCGGGTTGACCTCGATGGTGCCCGCGAGATAACACGAGGCGTGGCCGGGCATTCTTAGCCCTTGCCGCAAGTCCTCGAGACGGGGCGACGGGGTCACATCGATCGTGAGTCTCTGCTCGTTTCCGCGCGCTCCTAATCCACTACGGTTTGGATATTTGATCCGAGGGGCCTCTGGCCCGATAGCACTAACCATCACGTGGGCATAGTATGGGCGTTCTGCGTCGTATACATCAGCCAAAGCTCTATTGACGTCAGCGAGGAGCGGCCCGTTTTGGATTGGACTAGGAACGCAACTGCGCTTGTATTAAGGGGTTGCTAGGTCTGCTTCCAAAACGTCCTCGCAACATGCAGGGTTCCCGGGGCGAAGGCCCAAGACCCCCGGGGCATAGGTTAGTCCGGCGTGCTGACCTCTCTTTAGGGCCTAGGTCGGGTTGCGGCGTGTTGTTTGGCCGAGGCCGGGCATGACCCAGAAAAGTGTGTCCGGCCGGAGTTAAGCGAGCGTGGTGGGTAAGTTGGTGCACCCCTGCAGGGAAGAAACTTCTATCGATAGCCTGTCCTACGATAACGGACACTCGGAGTTGTATCCCGATCGGTACAACTAGAACAAGTGATGAGAACTGGATAGTACGGCTCTGGGATTGCTTTCTCATAGGGAGTCGAGAAAGGATCTCAGGTCGAGGTTGATGATACTACTACTACTACTACTTTACATTATGTTGCTCTGCTCTCTTCTATTGCTGCAAGACTGTCGAAGATTGTTGAAGATGCTAGTCTTCGATAGGACTAGGCTTCCCCCTCTATTCTGGCATTTCTGCAGCCCCGTCCACATATATAGCCATTCCTTTGACAATGATGCATATGTAGTGTAGATCCTTGCTTGCTGAGTACTTCGAATGAGTACTCACGTTTGCTTTATTTTCTTTTTACCCCATATTCCATTTGATGCCACCAGACGACGGAGCCCCTGAGCCAGAAGCCCCAGCCGACGACCAGTACTACTACCCGCCTGGCGAGTACTACTACTACTACGAGGAGCCGTTTGACGACCAGGACTAGGATTGGAGGGTCCAGGGCAGGAGGCCTACACCTTTCGATCGTAGCTTTTTATTTTCCCCCGCCTCTGTGAAGGCTTATCTCTCTCTCTCTCTCTCTGTAATATATTTGTACTCAGATATCTGATGCTTCTGCTGACGCTTGTATGCCATCGAGCTATGTATTCGAGCCCTCGAGGCCCTGGCTTGTAATATTAAGCTTGTATGACTTTATTTATGTTTTAGAGTTGTGTTGTGATATCTTCAAGTGAGTCCTTAGGCTTGATCGTGCGCATTTGCGTGTATGATTAGTGCATGATTAAGCCGGGGTCGTCACACAGGGCCTCACATCACACACTCAAAAAGTGTTGCAAGGGCAACCTACTATTACGAGTCTTTGTTTCCCCTCTCGCAATACGACTAGGGCAAAGCCTTCTTCCCCTCAATCTCCTCCGGCGAGCCTGTGAATTCGCCTTCGCTCTGCCTACCGCTCCAGCGGCCGGTGACGAGGAGGGGAATCCTGATGCATCACTTTGGCTAGTAGATAGGTTATGGTTTTAGTCCTCGCATGGGGGCGCTTGTGTGGATGGCGGCGCTTCATCTTCGAGTCGGTCATCCGGTCTCCGTTCCTCCTCAAGTTCGTCCTTTAAAAAAGTAAGTGGGAGCACGATAACATCTCTAATACTTTATATGGATGATATATTGTTGATTGTGAATGATGTAACATTTCTTACGCAATTAAGGATTCACTGGAAAAATAGTTCTTTGATGAAAGACTTATGCGAAGTAACGTACATATTGGGTATAAAAATCTATAGAGATAGATTAAGGCGCCTAATAGGGCTGAGCCAAAGCACGTACAATGGTAGATCTGGACGGCCTCGGTTTGCTGGTGGCTGGCGTCGGGCTGGGTTTGTAGCTCGGTGATGCGCTTCTCGGCTAATGTAGACAAGTTTTGAACTGATCGGCTTACTGACGGGATGTTAGGAGGATTAGCTTATGGACGGTATCATCAAGAATTTTTCTCAAGGTTCTACAGCTTGACCTCAGATTTAGCCATAATCTTCTTTAGCTTCTCCACCTCTTTGTAGAGGCGGATATTCTCTCTGCTGCATTCTGTGCACAACAAGTATGAAAAAAAACAAAAAGGCAGAGAGATTCAAACTGGCGACCTACACCAACCGGATAGACAACAGGTTGCGATAATGTTCTTTCCTTTTCTCTTTTATATACTTTCTCCAGACGTTTTTTTTCTTTTTTCGTTGTCGATTTTTTCTGGACTGATTTTTTAGCTTTTCCTCTATTTTTCTGTTTCTTTTCTTTCATCTTTTTCCTTTTCATTTTTTTCAAAATGCACAAACTTTTTCAAATTCGATGAACTTGTTTCAAATTTTTGATGCACTTTTTTTTCAAATTCAATAAACTTTTTCAAATTCATTTAAATTTTTATTCCAAATCGATGAACTTTTTTTCAAATCCGATGAACTCCTTTTTAAAATCGATGGATTCTTTTATAAAATCGATGAACTTTTTTTTTGAAAATCGGTGAACTTTTTTCAAATTCGGTGAACCTTTTCCAAAATCGATGAACTTTTTACAAATTCAGTGAACCTTTTCCAAAATCGATGAACTTTTTTGAATACGTGAACTTTTTCTAATTCGTGATCTTTTTTGAATTGGGCAACGTTTTTTTTTGTTTGCATGTTCATGATCTTTTATCGAAATATGTGTACTTTCAAAATTTGTTCACTAATTTAAAATAAAATCACTTATGAGCGGCTATAACTATTCTTAGTTTTAGCACCCATTTCAGTCACTTGCGACGAGATGCTGCAGTAGTTAGCCAAACACCTACAAGAATGTAGGACGCGAGTTCAATTCCGCGCGATTGCTGTGGCTTTGGTGGAGTTTTCGCACTATAACACCATTTTGTGCGTTGTGCCTTCGTGGGCTGGCCACTTGGCGCTGCAGTGAGCGCCTGTTGGGTCCGCGGCGTTGAATAGGAGTTCTCGTTTTTTATCTTGTCTAGTTGATGAATAATTACAGAACAGCTCGACTTGTTTGTTTTTCTCAAAAAAAAAAACTCGGCTGGTCTGTCTCTACCATTCGTCCATCTATGCACCCTGTCATCCCATTGTTACATTCTTGACCAAGATGAAGCCTTCTCATGGCACTAGCTCTCTATACCGTCGGATTGACTGTCCAAACAAATCTCGAACGTCAGATCTTCAGGCGAAATGATCCTGACTATCGGATCCGAGTTGATGTGACAACCAATGGATAGTGCCCATTTTTTGCACCCGCGCTACCGCCCTAGCTCTCCTTGACAGGCGGGGCCCAGGCAGGATGGGTCGTGCTCGTTAGTGACAGCATAATGGAGCGCTCCTGGTGTTGTCTGCTCGTGGGAGATATATCGTGCCACCGTGTATAAATCTGGAGGCCAACTGAGGGCACTTTCGCCATTTCAGGTGCGGGTGGATGGGTGCCGATAGGGTGCGACCGCGTCGGCCTCCTCCCCTCCTGTCCTCACTTTCCCCCTTCCTTCTTCTCCTCCCCTAACCCTAGCTCCTTTTCCACGATGTCGTCGACCCCACTCATCCTTCCTTGCCCTCTGATACGTCCATTTTGCATCATGCTTTTATATTCATATTTATTGCATTTATGGACTGTTATTACACATTCTAGCACAATACTAATGCCTTTTCTCTCTTATTTTACAAGGTTTACATGAAGAGGGAGAATGCCGGCAGCTGGAATTCTAGACTGGAAAAGGAGCAAATCTGAGAGACCTATTCTGCACAACTCCAAAAGTCCTGAAACTTCACGGAGAATTATTTTGAAATATATAAAAAATATTGGGTGAACAAAGTACCAGAGGGGTCCCACCAGGAAGCCACAAGGGTGGGGGGCGCGCCCTGCCCTGCCTTGTGGGCCCCCTGGCAGGCCTCCGGTGCCCATCTTCTGCTATATGGTGTGTTTTGACCTGGAAAAAAAATCAAAAGGAAGCTTTCGGGACGAAGCGCCGCCGTCTCGAGGCGGAACCTGGGCAGAACCAATCTAGAGCTCCGGCGGAGCTGTTCTGCCGGAGAAACTTCCCTCCGGGAGGGGGGAATCGAAGCCATCGTCATCACCAACGATCCTCTCATCGAGAGGGGATCAATCTCCATCAACATCTTCACCAGCACCATCTCCTCTCGAACCCTAGTTCATCTCTTGTATCCGATCTTTGTCTCAAAACCTTAGATTGGTACCTATGGGTTGCTAGTAGTGTTGATTACTCCTTGTAGTTGATGCTAGTTGGTTTATTCAATGGAAGATCATATGTTCAGATCCTTAATGCTATTCAATACCCCTCTGATTATGAACATGAATATGCTTTGTGAGTAGTTACGTTTGTTCCCGAGGACAAGGGAGAAGTCTTGTTATAAGTAATCATGTGAATTTGGTATTCGTTTGATATTTTGATGAGATGTATGTTGTCTTTCCTCTAGTGGTGTTATGTGAACGTCGACTACATGACACTTCACCATGATTTGGGCCTAGGGGAAGGCATTGGGAAGTAATAAGTAGATGATGGGTTGCTAGAGTGACAGAAGCTTAAACCCTAGTTTATGTGTTGTTTCGTAAGGGGCTGATTTGGATCCATATGTTTCATACTATGGTTAGATTTATCTTAATTCTTCTTTCGTAGTTGCGGATACTTGCGAGAGGGGTTAATCATAAGTGGGAGGCTTGTCCAAGTAAGGGCAGCACCCAAGCACCGGTCCACCCACATATCAAATTATCAAAGTAACGAATGCGAATCATATGAGCATGATGAAAACTAGCTTGAAAGTAATTCTCATGTGTCCTCGGGAGCACTTTGGTTTATATAAGAGTTTGTTCAGGCTTGTCCTTTGCTACAAAAAGGATTGGGCCACCTTGCTGCACCTTAGTTACTTTTGGTACTTGTTACCCGTTACGAATTATCTTATCACACAACTATCTGTTACCGATAATTTTAGTGCTTGCAGAGAATACCTTGCTGAAAACCGCTTGTCATTTCCTTCTGCTCCTCGTTGGGTTCGACACTCTTACTTATCGAAAGGACTACGATAGATCCCCTATACTTGTGGGTCATCAAGACCCTTTTCTGATGCCGTTGCCGGGGAGTAGAGCGCCTTTGGTAACTGGAATTTGGTAAGAAAACATTTATATTACGTGCTGAAATTTACTGTCACTTGTCACTATGGAAAATAATCCTTTGAGGGGCTTGTTCGGGATATCTTCACCTCGACCGGAAGAGCAAAGAGTTGCTCCTCAACCTACTGCACCTACTGAAAATATTTATTATGAAATTTCTTCGGGTTTGATAGAGAAACTGCTAGCTAATCCTTATGCAGGAGATGGAACATTACATCCTGATATGCACCTAATCTATGTGGATGAAGTGTGTGGATTATTTAAGCTTGCAGGTTTGTCCGAGGATGATGTCAAGAAGAAGGTCTTACCTTTATCTTTGAAGGGAAAGGCATTGACATGGTATAGGCTATGTGATGATATTGGATCATGGAACTACAACCGATTGAAATTGGAATTTCATCAAAAGTTTTATCCTATGCATCTGATTCATCGTGATCGGAATTATATTTATAATTTTTTGCCTCGTGAAGGAGAAAGTATCGCTCAAGCTTGGGGGAGGCTTAAGTCAATGTTATATTCATGCCCCAATCATGAGCTATTAAGGGAAATTATTATTCAGAATTTTTATGCTCGGCTTTCTCGTAATGATCAATCCATGCTCGATATTTCTTGCACTGGTTCTTTTATGAAGAAGACTATTGAATTCAAATGGGATTTATTGGAAAGAATTAAACGCAACTCTGAAGATTGGGAACTCGATGAAGGTAATGAGTCAGGTATAAACCTTAAGTTTGATTGTGTTAAATCTTTCATGGATACCGATGCTTTTCGTGAATTTAGCACTAAATATGGACATGACTCTGAGATAGTAGCTTCCTTTTGTGAATTATTTGCTACTCATGTTGATCTCCCTATGAAGAAGTGGTTTAAATATCATCCTCCCATTGAAGTAAAAGTAGTAGAACCTATTAAAGTTGAAGAAGAAACCATTACTTATAATGTTGATCCTATTGTTCTTATTGCTTATATTGAGAAGCCACCTTTTCCTGTTAGGATAAAGGATCATGCTAAAGCTTCAGCTGTGGTTCGTAAGAGTAATACTAGAACACTTACACCCCCTGAACAAATTAAAGTTGAACCTAGTATTGCTATGGTTAAAGATCTCTTGGTTGATAATATTGATGGGCATGTTATTTATTTCTGTGATGAAGTTGCTAGAATTGCTAAACTTGATATTAAAGATAAACATAGAACCATTGTTGGCATGCCTGTTGTTTCTGTTAAAATAGGATATCATTGTTATCATGGTTTATGTGATGTGGGTGCTAGTGTGAGTGCAATTCCTTATACCTTATATCAAGAAATTATGAATGATATTGCACCTGCTGAGATAGAAGATATTGATGTTACTATTAAGCTTGCCAATATAGATAATATATCACCAATTGGGATTGTTAGAGATGTTAAAGTCTTGTGTGGGAAAATAAAATACCCTACTGATTTTCTTGTTCTTGGTTCCCCACAAGATGATTTTTGTCCCATTATATTTGGTAGACCTTTCTTGAATACTGTTAATGCTAGGATAGACTGTGAGAAATAAATTGTTACTGTAAGTTTTGGACATGTGTTTCATGATTTTAATTTCTCTAAATTTCTTAGACAACCCCATGATAAAGAATTGCCTAGTAAGGATGAAATCATTGGTCTTGCTTCTATTGCCGTGCCTCCTACCGATCCTTTAGAACAATATTTGCTAGATCATGAAAATGATATGTTTATGAATGAAAGAAAGGAGTTAGATGAAATATTCTTTAACCAAATGCCTATTTTGAAACACAATTTGCCTGTTGAAATCCTTGGAGATCCTCCTCCACCCAAGGGTGATCCCGTGTTTGAGCTTAAACAATTACCTGATACTTTGAAATATGCTTATCTTGATGAAAAGAAGATATATCCTGTTATTATTAGTGCTGACCTTTCAGAGCATGAAGAAAAGAAATTATTGAAAACTCTGAAGAAGCACCGTGCCGCTATTGGATATACTCTTGATGATCTTAAGGGCATTAGTCCCACTCTATGTCAGCATAAAATTAATATGGAGCCTGATGCTAAACCAGTCGTTGATCATCAACGACGGTTAAATCCTAAGATGAAGTAAGTTGTAAGAAATGAAATACTAAAGCTTCTGGAGGCAGGTATAATTTATCCTATTGCTGATAGTAGATGGGTAAGTCCTTTTCATTGTGTCCCTAATGATAAGAATGAATTGATCCCACAAAGAATTGTTACAGGTTATAGAATGGTAATTGATTTTCGCAAATTAAACAAAGCTACTAGAAAAGATCATTACCCTCTACCTTTCATTGATCAAACGCTAGAAAGACTATCCAAACATACACATTTTTTCTTTCTAAATGGTTATTCTGGTTTCTCTCAAATACCTGTGTCAAAAGAGGACCAAGAAAAGACCACTTTTACTTGCCCTTTCGGTACCTTTGCTTATAGACGTATGCCTTTTGGTTTATGCAATGCACCTGCTACCTTTCAAAGATGTATGACTGCTATATTCTCTGACTTTTGTGAAAAGATTGTTGAGGTTTTCATGTATGATTTCTCTGTTTACGGAACTTCTTTTGATGATTGCTTAAGCAACCTTGATCGAGTTTTGCAGAGATATGAAGAAACTAATCTTGTCTTGAATTGGGAGAAGTGCCACTTTATGGTGAATGAAGGTATTGTTTTGGGGCATAAAATTTCTGAAAGAGGTATTGAAGTTGATAAAGCTAAAGTAGATGCTATTGAAAAGATGCCGTGTCTAAAGATATCAAAGGTATAAGAAGTTTCCTTGGTCATGCTGGTTTCTATACGAGGTTTATTAAAGACTTCTCTAAAATTTCTAGGCCTCTCACTAATCTCTTGAAAAAAAATGTTCCTTTTGTTTTTGATGATGATTGTGTAGAAGCATTTGAAATACTTAAGAAAGCCTTGATTTCTGCACCTATTGTTCAACCATCTGATTGGAATTTACCCTTTGAAATTATGTGTGATGCTAGTGATTATGCTATTGGTGCTGTTCTAGGAAAAAGAGTTGATAAGAAATTGAATGTTATCCATTATGCTAGTAAAACTCTAGACAGTGCCCAGAGAAATTATGCTAATACTGAAAAAGAACTTTTAGCAGTTGTATTTGCTTGTGATAAGTTCATATCTTATATTGTTGATTCCAAAGTAACTGTTCACACTGATCATGCTGCTATTAAATACCTTATGAAAAAGAAAGATGCTAAACCTAGGCTTATTAGATGGGTTCTTTTGCTGCAAGAATTTGATTTGCATATTATTGATAGAAAGGGAGCTGAGAACCCCGTTGCAGACAACTTGTCTAGGTTAGAAAATGTTTTTAATGACCCACTGCCTATTGATGATAGCTTTCCTGATGAGCAATTAGCTGTCATAAATGCTTCTCGTAATACTCCATGGTATGCTGATTATGCTAATTACATTGTTGCTAAATTTATACCACCTAGTTTCACATACCAGCAAAAGAAAAAGTTTTTCTATGATTTAAGACATTACTTTTGGGATGACCCACACCTTCATAAATAAGAAGTAGATGGTGTCATTAGATGTTGTGTGCCTAAGCATGAACAGAAACAGATCCTACGCAAGTGCCACTCCGAAGCTTACGGAGGACACCATGCTGGAGATAGAACTGCACACAAGGTATTGCAATCTGGTTTTTATTGGCGTACTCTCTTCAAGCATGCCCGTAAGTTTCTCTTGTCTTGTGATGACTGTCAGAGAATTGGCAATATTAGTAGGCGTCAGGAAATGCCTATGAATTATTCACCCATTTGATGTTTGGGGCTTTGATTAGATGGGACCTTTTCCTTTCTCTAATGGGTATACACATATTTTAGTTGCTGTTGATTACGTTACTAAGTGGGTAGAAGCTATTCCAACTAGTAGTGCTGATCATAACACTTATATTAAGATGCTTAAAGAAGTTATTTCTTCGAGGTTTGGAGTCCCTAGATATTTAATGACTGATGGTGGTTCACATTTTATTCATGGTGCTTTCCGTAAAATGCTTGCTAAATATGATGTCAACCATAGAATTGCATCTCCATATCACCCTCAGTCTAGTGGTCAAGTAGAATTGAGTAATAGAGAGATTAAATTGATTTTGCAAAAGACCGTTAATAGATCTAGAAAGAATTGGTCTAAGAAACTTGATGATGCATTATGGGCTTATAGAACTACTTATAAAAACCCTATGGGTATGTCTCCGTATAAAATGGTTTATGGAAAAGCATGTCACTTACCTCTTGAACTAGAACATAAAGCGTATTAGGCAATCAAAGAGCTCAATTATGATTTCAAACTTGCCAGTGAGAAGAGGTTATTTGACATTAGCTCACTTGATGAATGGAGAACCCAAGCCTATGAGAATGCCAAGTTGTTTAAAGAAAAAGTTAAAAGATGGCATGACAAAAGGATACAAAAGTGTGAGTTTAATGTAGGTGATCATGTTTTGCTATACAACTCTCATTTAAGATTTTTTGCAGGAAAGCTTCTCTCTAAATGGGAAGGTCCTTGCGTTATCGAGGAGGTTTATCGTTCCGGTGCCATCAAGATCAACAACGCCGAAGGCACCAACCCGAAGGTGGTAAATGGTCAAAGAATCAAACATTATATTTCAGGTACTCCCATAAATGTTGAGAGAAATATTATTAATACCGTGACACCGGAGGAGTACATAAGGGATACTTTCCAGAACGTTTCAGACTCCGAAAGGGAATAGGTATGTGGTACGGTAAGTAAACCGACTCCAAAACTATTCTAATGGCAATTTTTCTTCGTTTTGGAATATTTAAAAAATTAGGAAAATTAAAAGTAGTCCGGAAAGTGCACGAGGAAGCGGCAAGGCAAGGAGGCGTGCCCTACCCCCCTGGGCGCGCCCCCACCCTTGCCGCCACCGCGTGTGCCCTCTGGACTCCGTTTTCTTGCACAATACTTCTTTTGGTCGGTAAAAATTCATTATATAATCTCCCGAAGGTTTTGACCACCGTACCACGGCAATATCCCCTGTTCTTGTTTCGTGTTGTTTTGACTGCCAGATCTGAAAATATGTCGTCCCAAGATTCGGAGGGAGAGAGCTATATAGCTGATTATATGACAAACCCAAAGGCACACGGGGGTGTGGAACATTATGGTTGGACCACGGAGGAAGAAGAAGACTATGATCCAAAGGGAAAGGAGGAGACAAGCTCAGAAGAAGATGAAGTCCCACTACCCCAACCTGGGGACATGCACGTGGAGTTCAAAAAGTCAAGTCTCCCTAATAAAGCAAAGAAACCTAAGATCGAGTTTATCCCTTTTCGTCTCTTGCAGGAAAACAAACAGGAGCTATGTAAAAAGATATTAGGGCTTGAGCAGGAGATCGATGATTTAAGGGAGGAAAATTCTATCCTCAAACGCAATCTGAGGAAGAAGGATACTACATCAACAACTCCATCATCACGACCTCCGAAGAAATAGATCTAAATACATGGGTATGGGCACTCCCCTTGGCAACTGCCAAGCTTGGGGGAGGTGCCCCGGTATCGTATCACCATCACACCTTTACTTTTATCGTTTTTCTTAGTTCGATCCTTTTGGTTATATCATGATCTAGTAGAATGAAGTTTTAGTATGATCTAGCTTTGAGTCTTTTTTTTGAGATCTACCTATGTAATCGAGTCCGTGAGTTATATAATAAAGAGGAGTTTTGAGTTGAGGGTTTTCCTTTCTTGCTATGATCTTAAGGGAATAAAATAACAGAAAGAATAAAAAGAAATAAAAAGATCGTATAATGATCTTATGGAGAGTAATGGCTTCACATATAAAGAGTATGATGAATAAAAGTTGTTGAGAGTTGACAAACATAGTTTTGGTCATTGTTGCAATTAATAGGAAGTAATAAAGAAAGAGAGGTTTCACATATACATATATTATCTTGGACATCTTTTGTGATTGTGAGCACTCATTAAAATATGACATGCTAAAAAGTTGATGTTGGACAAGGAAGACAACATAATGGGTTATGTTCTCTTATATCCGAATAGAAGTTATAGTGTCTTGGATCCTCCAACATGTTGAGCTTGCTTTTCGCTCTTTTGCTAGCCAAATACTTTGCACCAAGTAGAGATACTACTTATGCATCCAAACATCCCTTAAGCCAGTTTTGCCATGAGAGTCCACCATACCTACCTATGGATTGAGTAAGATCCTTCAATTAAGTTGTCATCGGTGCAAGCAATAAAAATTGCTCTCTAAATATGTATGATCTATTAGTGTGAAGAAAATAAGCTTTATACGAAATTGTGATATGGAAGAAATAAAAGCGACAGACTGCATAATAAAGTTCTTTATCACAAGCGGCAATATAAAGTGACGTTCTTTTGCATTAAGATTTTGTGCATCCAACCATAAAAGCGCATGTCAACCTCTGCTTCCCTCTGAGAAGGGCCTATCTTTTACTTTTATCTTCTACCCTTATACAAGAGTCATGGTGATCTTCACCTTTCCTTTTTACACTTTTTCTTTTGGCAATCACTATGTGTTGGAGAAAGATCCAGATATATATGTCCACTCGGATGTAGGTTATCATAAAGTATTATTGTTGACATTACCGTTGAGGTAAAAGGTTGGGAGGCAAAACTATAAGCCCCTATCTTTCTTTGTGTCCGACTGAGGCTTTGAACCCGTAAGTATCGCTTGAGTGTTAGCAATTGTGAAAGATTAAATGATAGTTGAGTATGTGGACTTGCTGAAAAGCTCTTATATTGACTCTTTTCGATGTTATGATAAATTGCAATTGCTTCAATGACTGGGATCATAGTTTGTTAGTTTTCAATGAAGTTTCTGATTCATACTCTACCTTGTGAACGAATTGTTACTTTAGCATAAGAAGTTATATGACAATATTTGTTGCTGTTCTAAAGATGATCATGATGCCCTCATGTCCGTATTTTATTTTATCGACACCTCTATCTCTAAACATGTGGACATATTTTTCGATTTTGGCTTTCGCTTGAGGACAAGCGAGGTCTAAGCTTGGGGGAGTTGATACGTCCATTTTGCATCATGCTTTTATATTGATATTTATTGCATTATGGGCTGTTATTACACATTCTAGCACAATACTTATGCCTTTTCTCTCTTGTTTTACAAGGTTTACATGAAGAGGGAGAATGATGGCGGCTGGAATTCTGGACTGGAAAAGGAGCAAACCTGAGAGACCTATTCTGCACAACTCCAAAAGTCCTAAAACTTCACGGAGAATTATTTTGGAATATATAAAAAATATTGGGCGAAGAAGTACCAGAGGGGCCCCACCAGGAAGCCACAAGGGTGGGGGGCGCGCCCTACCCCCTGGGCGCGCCCCCTGCCTTGTGGGCCCCCTGGCAGGCCTCCGGTGCCCATCTTCTGCTATATGGTGTGTTTTGACCTGGAAAAAATCAAGAGAAAGTTTTCGGGACGAAGCGCCGCCGTCTTGAGGCGGAACCTGGGCAGAACCAATCTAGGGCTCCGGCGGAGCTATTCTGCCGGAGAAACTTCCCTCCGGGAGGGGGAAATCAAAGCCATCGTCATCACGAACGATCCTCTCATCGAGAGGGGGTCAATCTCCATCAACATCTTCACCAGCACCATCTCCTCTCGAACCCTAGTTCATCTCTTGTATCCAATCTTTGTCTCAAAACCTCAGATTGGTTCCTGTGGGTTGCTAGTAGTGTTGATTACTCCTTGTAGTTGATGCTAGTTAGTTTATTCGGTGGAAGATCATATGTTCAGATCCTTAATGCTATTCAATACCCCTCTGATTATGAACATGAATATGCTTTGTAAGTAGTTATGTTTGTTCCCGAGGACATGGGAGAAGTCTTGTTATAAGTAATCATGTGAATTTGGTATTCGTTTGATATTTTGATGAGATGTATGTTGTCTTTCCTCTAGTGGTGTTATGTGAACGTCGACTACATGACACTTCACCATGATTTGGGCATAGGGGAAGGCATTGGGAAGTAATAAGTAGATGATGGGTTGCTAGAGTGACAGAAGCTTAAACCCTAGTTTATGCGTTGCTTCGTAAGGGGCTGATTTGGATCCATATGTTTCATGCTATGGTTAGATTTATCTTAATTCTTCTTTCGTAGTTGCGGATGCTTGCGAGAGGGGTTAATCATAAGTGGGAGGCTTGTCCAAGTAAGGGCAGCACCCAAGCACCGGTCCACCCACATATCAAATTATCAAAGTAACGAACGCGAATCATATGAGCATGATGAAAACTAGCTTGACAGTAATTCCCATGTGTCCTCGGGAGCACTTTGCTTTATATAAGAGTTTGTCCAGGCTTGTCCTTTGCTACAAAGAGGATTGAGCCACCTTGCTGCACCTTAGTTACTTTTGGTACTTGTTACCCGTTATGAATTATCTTATCACACAACTATCTGTTACCGATAATTTTAGTGCTTGCAGAGAATACCTTGCTGAAAACCGCTTGTCATTTCCTTCTGCTCCTCGTTGGGTTCGACACTCTTACTTATCGAAAGGACTACGATAGATCCCCTATACTTGTGGGTCATCACCCTCGCCACCCTGCCTTCTCCCCTCCCGTCGACCACCCACTCAGGATCTCCTCCTCCGCGCCGTTGGTTGTGACGCTTCTCTCCCGTTGAGCTTGCGCGACGCCATCACCGCCTGACAGGGAGGAGGGCTCTTGACCGTCGCCATGGAGAAGGTCAGTTCTCGCCTAGTTTCCTCTTTCATTCATCTCTTCCTGCTTGTTGCGCTGCTCACCTCCCGCTCATGTGCTTTTTTTTTGCGTAGGATTGGATCTGGGTTTGGTCGTCTGGTCACTGGATCTGGAGTCACCGTGATGCCATGGAGAAGGTTCATCCCAGATCTCCCACTACTACTGCCGTTGCCACACCTCCTAGCTTCTGAAGGAACAAACCATCGCTACTCAACGGGATTCTGATTCGCCATCATGGGATTCTACTAGACGTGGTGCACTGGATCCGATAGGCGGTGGGGCTCGCCTGCGGCCTGCTATGGGGCGTCGTTCCCTTCGTCGGCATCTTCTGCATCACCCTGTCAGTCAGTCCCTCCCTCCCTCCTCAAAGCCCCATCCTTCTCTCTACCTCTCTATCCCTTCACACGTAGACATAGATTAGACATAGATTCAGGTTCATTGTCAACTGATCTCGTGAGCTCATCTCACACTGAACAATGCTTCTCAAGAAATTTCAAGGATTGAGGCCTACTCATTATTGGCCTGCTTATTAATGTTTTGGCTGCCAGCAGCAATATCATGAACATGCCTCAAGTTCTTCTTTTCAATGCCTGCAGATGTCTGTAAATCTGAAATGGGGAGAAACTCTCGCAGTTCATATAAATATGTCATTTCCTTCTTTACCATGTGAAGGTCAGTTATATTGATTAAATATATCCAAGTATCAGTTTGGTACAACGTTCCGTTTGATACTTGGTTTGCATAAGGTCATGCCTTTTAATATTTATTCACTATCTCATGTTGTCATACAGTCTTGAGTGTGGATGCAATTGACATGCCTGGCAAACATGAGGTTGACTTGTCGTGGGATTGCTGATAGTGGGTACCAACATTCATTTTTTTTGTAGGTGTATTGTTCATGGATTGATTGCTGATAGTGGATTGAAAAGGGGCATCATCTTCTGCGCTGCTCTCTCTTGCTGACTTGCCCATTCGTCTACTCAAGTATGGCTGGA
Organism: Thinopyrum elongatum; assembly: GCA_011799875.1. Taxonomy (NCBI): domain Eukaryota; kingdom Viridiplantae; phylum Streptophyta; class Magnoliopsida; order Poales; family Poaceae; genus Thinopyrum; species Thinopyrum elongatum. The sequence continues at coordinate 381,717,005 of CM022301.1, forward strand.
GGCGAGCAGAAGGTAGTAGAGGTTGGGCCTTGGTTTCCTATAGCATCATGACTGTGATTTCCCTCTACAACTGAGCATCCCACTGTCTATATATGAATATTTATTCGAGGAGTGCATAGCTCTGGTGTTGTCTATATATGAGTATTAGTGAGCTGATGAATTGATTATAAGAGATTACCAGAGGGTAGTCATCTGTTGCTGCATATATAGTTATATACATATGATGATTTTCATTCACCCACGAGATGAGGAAATGCCTTAAGGTACTGCAATGTTGGCATGCATGCTAACTTCTTTATATTTTGTATCAACTATGTTGCGTTGTGTTTGCTCTCACGATCCAAGTTTTGATGAACTGTTTAAGTTTAAGGTGTCTTGGTTTGATTTATCTAAAAAAGTCATACCTGGCCTTTCTCCTTTCAGTCATACATACCTCCTTTATGCAAGTGAGATAATTGAATTTAGTAAATAGTTTATTCATAACTAGGCACAATCTCAGATACTCCCTCCATTCGCTTATACAAGGCCACTATGAAACTTATATTTTGCATCTATACAAGGCCACTAACAGTAATCAAGGCAAAAATTAATGATGTTTTCTTGTACTACCAACTTGTTTAATACTTGCATGCATGTAGTCATAATGACACTATGCTACTTCCTTCACATTCCTTCCTTGCATGCATGCATATTAATCATCCCGGTTAACAAAAAGAAAAGTTGGCTTCCAAAACAGTCATTAAATTTTACCTTGGTACCTGTAATATGAGTTTGTGTCCTTGTATAAGGGAATGGAGAGAGTATACTACAGGCACCAGTTTGCAAAGGGTTTAAAACTCGGCTATTTTAGAACATGGTCCAATGGAACTGTCATATGCATTTTATATTATTTTAATCTTCCACCAATTTACTTTGTTAGTAGCAAAAGGTATTGCATCTACTCTTTACTCTCATGATGAGTATCATCCAATAATTGATCAGTACTTCTAATATACCTATTGTTACCAGCTTCTTCCTTTGTTTGCTAACTATTGTTGCTTCATGCATTGCTGTTATTCCAGGGTCAACTTTGTTATGATTTGTGTCTATTCATTCAGAGGAAGCAACTGATCGATATAAATCCAGAGAGCAATTGATCGATGTTGTAGTTGCTACTTCTTCAGGTACCATATTTCTGTAAGCATTTGGGGCTTCAGGTTCAATCATTGGAGGGGAATTGTGTATCATATGAGGAATGTGATGATTGAAGAGAATGTTTCTTTATTGGAGGAGCTGATGATTTTCTTCTTTTAGTATATCAGCCTTGCACTCAGTCGTCGATAAAGTATTAACGTATACAGTTTACTATGTTTGGACTGTGCTACTTCTTGAGCTTGCGTTGATTTTTCCCTTGAATAGGAAATGGTGATGCAGCAAAGTAGAGATAAGTATTTCCCTCAGTTAAGAACCAAGGTATCAATCCAGTAGGAGGCACAAGCAAGTCGCCAATCTATACACTTGCACACAACGCGAAAAAGGGGTTGTCAATCCCTTCACGGTCACGAACAAGAGTGAGATCTAATAGAGATGGGTATAAAAGATAAATAAAAGAGCAAACTAAAGTAAATATAAATAAATTGCAGTAAGGTATTTTTGGGTTTTTTGGTTTATAGATCTGAAAATATATGATGGAAAATAGACCCGAGGGCCATAGGTTTCACTAGAGGCTTCTCTCTTGAAAGAAAACATACGGTGGTAAACAAATTACTGTTGAGCAATTGATAGAAAAGCGCAAAGTTATGGCGATATCTAAGGTAATGATCATGAATATAGGCATCACGTCCGTGACAAGTAGACCGAAACGTTTCTGCATCTACTACTATTACTCCACACATCGACCGACTCCTACCTGCATCTAGAGTATTAAGTTCATAAGAACAGAGCAACGCTTTAAGTAAGATAACATGATGTAGAGGGATAAACTCAAGCAATATGATATAAACCCCATCTTTTTATCCTCGATGGCAACAATACAATACGTGCCTTGCTACCCTTCTGTCACTAGGTGAGGACACCGCAAGATTGAACCCAAAACTAAGCACCTCTCCTATTGCTAGAAAAACCAATCTAGTTGGTCAAACCAAACCGATAGTTCGAAGAGAAATACAAAGATATCTTAATCATGCATAAAAGACTTTCGAGAAGACTCAAATAATATTCATACATAATCTGATCATAAATCCACAATTCATCGGATCTCAACAAATGCACCGCAAAATAAGATTACATCGGATAGAACTCCAAGAACATCGAGGAGAACATGGTATTGAAGATCAAAGAGAGAGAAGAAGCCATCTAGCTACTAGCTATGGACCCGTAGGTCTGTGGTAAACTACTCAAGCATCATCGGAAGGGCAGCAAGGTTGATGTAGAGGCCCTTCGTGATCAAATCCCCCTTCGGCAGGGTGCCGGAAAAGGCCCCAAGATGAGATCTCACGGGAACAGAGGCTTGCGGCAGTAAAAAAGTATTTTGGTGGACGCTTATGATGTTTGGGGAATATTTCTGAATTTATAGAGGTGGAATTAGGGTTGGAGGACACCCGAGGGGCCCACAAGCCCTCAGGGTGCACCCCCCTTGGGGCGTGCCCTAGAGGCTTGTGGCTTCCTAGGGACTCTTCTGGCCCTCTCTCCAAATCACGTAAGTGTCTTCTGGTCCAAGAAAAATCATCGTAAAGTTTTATTCTATTTGGACTCCGTTTGATATTCCTTTTCTGTAAAAGTCAAAAACAAGAAAAAAAAACATAAACTAGCACTAGGCTCTAGGTTAATAGGTTAGTCCCAAAAATAATATAAAATAGCATATTAATGCATATAAAACATCCAAAACAGATAATATGATAGCATGGAACAATCAAAAATTATAGATACGTTGCAGACGTATCAAGCTTCCCCAAGCTTAATTCCTGCTTGTCCTCGAGTAGGTAAATGATAAATATAGAATTTTTGATGTGGAATGCTACCTAACATATTTATCAATACAATATTCTTTATTGTGGCAAGAATATTCAGATCCATAAGATTCAAAACAAAAGTTTAATATTGACCTAAAAACAATAATATTTCAAGCATAATAATAAAGCAATCACGTCTTCTCAAAATAACATGGCCAAAGAAAGTTATCCCTACAAAATCATATAGTCTGGCTATGCTCCATCTTCATCACACAAAGTATTTCATCATGCACAACCCTGATGACAAGCCAAGCAATTGTTTCATACTTTTGGTGTTCTCAAACTTTTTCAACTTTCACGCAATACATGAGCGTGAGCCATGGATATAGCACTATAGGTGGAATAGAATATGGTGGTTGTGGAGAAGACAAAAAGAAGGAGAAAGTCTCACATCAACTAGGCAAATTAATGGGCTATGGAGATGGCCATCAATTGATATCGATGCAAGTGAGTAGGGATTGCCATGCAACGGATGTACTAGAGCTATAAGTGTATGAAAGCTCAAAAAGAAACTAAGTGGGTGTGCATCCAACTTGCTTGCTCACGAAGACCTAGGGCAATTTGAGGAAGCCCATCATTGGAATATACAAGCCAAGTTCTATAATGAAAAATTCCCACTAGTATATGAAAGTGACAAAATAGGAGACACTCTATCATGAAGATCATGGTGCTACTTTGAAGCACAAGTGTGGAAAAAGGATAGTAACATTGTCCCTTCTCTCATTTTTTTCTTTTCTCTTTTTTTTTGTTTGGGCTTCTTTAGCCTCTTTTATTTTTTATGAAGTCCGGAGACTCATCCCAACTTGTGAGGGAATCATAGCTTCCATCATCCTTTCCTCACATGGGACAATGCTCTAATAATGATGGTCATCACACATTTATTTACTTACAACTCAAGAATTACAACTCGATACTAGAACAAAATATGACTCTATATGAATGCTTCCGGCGGTGTACCGGGATGTGCAATGATCAAGAGTGACATGTATAAAAAATATGAACGGTGGCCTTGCCACAAATACTATGCCAACTACATGATCATGCAAAGCAATATGACAATGATGCTATGTGTCATAATAAAAAGGAACGGTGGAAGTTGCATGGCAATATATCTCGGAATGGCTATGGAAATGCCATAATAGGTAGGTATAGTGGCTGTTTTGAGGAAGGATATATTGTGGGTTTAATGCATCGGCAAAAGTTGCGCGGTACTAGAGAGGCTAGCAATGGTGGAAGGGTGAGAGTGTGCATAATCCATGGACTCAACATTAGTCATAAACAACTCACATACTTATTACAAAAATTTATTAGCCATCAAAACAAAGTACTACACGCATGCTCCTAGGGGGATAGATTGGTAGGAAAAGACCATCGCTCGTCCCCGACCACCACTCATAAGGAAGACAATCAAAAAATAAATCATGCTCCGACTTCATCACATAACGGTTCACCATACGTGCATGCTACGGGAATCACAAACTTTAACACAAGTATTTCTACCAATCCACAATTGCTCACTAGCATGACTCTAATATCACCATCTTCATATCTCAAAACAAATGCATGGAATCAAACTTCACATCTTATTCAATGCTCTTTATATGAAAGTTTTTATTATATCCCTCTTGGATGCCCATCATATTAGGAATAAATTCATAACCTAAGAAAATTACCATGCTGTTTAAGACTCTCAAAATAATATAAGTTAAGCACGAGAGTTCAACAATTTCTATAAAATAAAGCCACCATCGTGCTCTAAAAAGATATAAGTGAAGCACTAGAGCAAACTGCCTAGCTCAAAAGATATAAGTGAAGGACATAGAGTATTCTAATAAATTCATGATTAATGCGTGTCCCTGTCAAAAGGTGTGTACAGCAAGGATGATTGTGGCAAACTAAAAATCAAAGACTCATATAATACAAGACGCTCCAAGCAAAACACATATCATGTGGTGAATAAAAATATAGCCTCAAGTAAATTTACCGATAGATTGAAGACAAAAGAGGGGATGCCATCCGGGGCATCCCCAAGCTTAGATGCTTGGTTGTCCTTGAATATTACCTTGGGGTTCCTTGGGCATCCTCAAGCTTAGGCTCTTGCCACTCCTTATTCTGTTGTCCATCAAATCTTTACCCAAAACTTGCAAACTTCACAACACAAAACTCAACAGAAAACTCATAAGATCCGTTAGTATAATAAAATAAATAACCACTTTAGGTACTGTTGTGAACTCATTCTAAATTTACATTGGTGTTATATCTACTGTATTCCAACTTCTGCATGGTTCATACCCCCCGATACTACCCATAGATTCATCAAAATAAGCAAACAACACATAGAAAACAGAATCTGTCAAAAACAGAATAGTCTGTAGTAACTAGAATATTAACCATACTTATGTAACTCCAAAAATTCTGAAACATTAGGAAAATATATGAAATTCAAATATCAATATTGTGTAAAATATTCCGAATTTTTTAACGCTCCAGTGAATTTAAACAATTCTGTTACTGGACGCAAAAGTTTCTGTTTTTCAGCAAAACCAAATCAACGATATACCAAACCATCCCAAAGGTCTCGCTTGGCTCAAACACTAATTAAAACACCAAAACAAAATTACTACATAGGTAATAATGTGTATAAAATAGAAAATAAAAATTTTGGGTTTTCTCCCAACAAGCGCTTTTCTTTAAAGCCTTTGAGCTAGGCATTGATAATTTTAACGATGCTCGCATGAAAGACAAAAAATTGAAGCACAAAGAGAGCATCATATAGCATGTGAAAAGGAAGTTTAAGTCTAAAATAATTATTATGCATAGGAATTTTATAGGGAAAATATCTATCAATACAAGCAAAAACTAGCATCTGCAAGGAAGAAGAAAGAAACAATAGCAATCACAACATAACGCGAGGTAATTTAGTAACATGAAATTTTCTACAGCCATATTTTCCTCTCTCATAATAATTACTTGTAGGATCATAATCAAATTCAACAATATAACTATAACATAAAATATTCTCTTCATGATCCACATGCATGCAAGGTTGACACTCTTCCAAAATAGTGGGATTATCATCAAATAAAGTCATGACTTCTCCAAGCCCACTTTTATAAAAAAATTCATAAGATTGATCAAACTCCAAAGTAGTGGGATTATTATTTCCTAAAGTTGACACTCTTCCAAACCCACTTTAAGTATTATTGCAAACATTATTATCATGAGGCTTAAATAAATTTTCAAGATCATAAGAAGCATTATCACCCCAATCATGATCATTGCAATAAGTAGTGGACATAGCAAAATTAGCATCCCCAAGCTTGGGGTTTTGCATATTATTAGCACAATTGACATTAATAGAATTTATAATAACATCATTGCAATCATGCTTTTCTTTCAAGGATCTATCGTGAATCACTTCATAAATTTCTTCTTTTAACACTTCATCAAAAATTTCAGATTCACGAATTTCAAACAAAACTTCATAAAGATAATCTAGTGCACTCAACTCACTTGTAATAGGTTCATCATAATTGGATCTCTTAAAAAGATTAGCAAGTGGATGAGGATCCATAAACTTTTTGTTCTTGATTTTCAATAAACACACAATTATGCCAAGTGAACAAGCAAACAAACCAAGTAAGACATAAAGACAAACGGAAAGAAGGCAAATATTTTTGTGTTTTTCTGAAAAAAATTTAGATGTAACATCCCAAAATTCTAAATTTTGGAATGTTATATTAAATAAATAGTTTTGATTGATTGTTTGATTGTGGTGTGGTTGCTTGTGTGAAATTGAGTGAAATTTGGAAACTTTTTGAAAGTTGAATGAGAGGGAATAAAATGACTTTCCCAAAACTTTCACCTTGCATTTATGATCTCCATGAATTCATATTCATTTCATCACAAACCCTAGAGTGAAGATAACATGACTTCTTCTATTTTAAAAGGGGTTTTTGAAAAGATTTGAATTCCATTTGGAAATATTCCAAATTCGAAAACTTTATGCAACTCAATGATTTTCATGAGAGGAGATAAAATGACTTCTTCAAATTATATGAAATATGAGTTGGAAGTTTAAAACAATCGAATTTAAAGTCCCTTTGAAATTATTTTCAATTTGGAGTTATTTGGTTTTTATTCAAATTATTTTTATCCAAAAATAAAATATATGGAAATTAGGGTAAAATGATTCCCTTCAATATAAAATTAGAGGGAAATAAATTTGAAATCATTTTGGTATTTTTAAAATGATTTTTATTAGGTTTTATTGCAGCAGTAGCACTGTTTGCTTTATTTAAATTTTTGTGAAATTTATTTGCCGCTGAAAATATGTTCATCTTTTAGGAAATCTTTTTCTGAAAATTTTGATATATAATATGCCTATGGAAATTTTTCTTATTTTCCGTTTACCTTTTTTTGTTTTTATTCTAAAAAAAAAACTGTACGAGCGACCGACTGCTATCCTTCGCCAGCGTGCGCAACATAGCTAGCAGGTCGGACTATATTATTTTTCTAGTTGTCCTTTAATTTATTTATTTTCTGTTAAAAAAAAAAAACTCCGCGCACGCACACATGCGCGCACACACGCAGGCCGGCCGAAGGCCCATGCGGCGTCGTTTCTTTTCTTTGTTTTTCCTATATCTTTCGTCTGCCTTTTGTTTACGTTTAGTCCCACATTGCCTAGCTTTTGACCTCTAAGCCTCCTTTCCACCTATAAATATAGACCCATAGAGCCTCCAAAAATCATCCGATTCGGGTTAAATCAATATATTTTGGTTTGACTAGATTCACTAAATAAAAATATTTTTCTTCTCTCCGGCGGGACTTCTGAAAGTTGTCTTCTCTCTCGGAAGTCATCTTTTCTCTACCTTATAAAGGTATCTTTCTTCGTATTTTTTTATATACTCCCGTAGCTTATTATTTCTAGACTAGTACTGTAGAATAATTAGATTTATAAATTAGTCCTTGTATTTACATTTTAGGACTAGAATTCTTTTAGCCATAACTCTTTTTCTTCCGTAAAACAGCTTGGCCCTGATTTTTCAAATAGCCATAACTTTTTACTCGTTCATCCAAATTAGACGAAACCAACGCCAATATTTTTGTCTTGATTCCACCTTTCTAGTGAATCTATCAAATAAACTTTTTGCAACTTTCAAATTTCGAAATTTGTTCAGATTCATATTCAAACTTGTTTTGGCTATAACTTGAGTTTCGTAACTCCGATTTAATTGATTCTTTTTGCTAATTGAAGCTCTTGACCTAAACTTTCTGATAAGACCAAATCCACCCAATTTTGGTACTGTTAGAAATTGTTTTCTATTGCAAGAGTTAATTGCTAGTTTTTCGAAGTTTTTCGAGATCTTTTCTTCGATTCTTTTGCATGAGTGCTTATGTATGCAATTGCTTGCTCACGTTAGATTGAACGGAGTGTGACGAGTAGAACTATCAGGAATTATGAGTGCGAAGGATCTTCATCAACAGTACAAGGCAAGTAACACATTGATCATACTTCTTCGTTACCCAGTTTTTATGCATTAGTTTCGACCCTCAAATATTGCATGATTAGAAGGTGATTAACTTGTGGGTACTGGGAAGTAGATGATGAGGTAGAACCTATTGCCCTTTTTATTATAAAACCCTTGGGAGTTACTTCCACGCTATGCTTATGTTGCCATGCTATGCTCGTAGACGTGGATTGGGTTTTGAGTGTATCCATGACAGATGTGAGATTTTTAATTAATGGTTCAACTTAAGGTGGCAACTTTAATACACATCTGGGTGGATTGCTTGTTTGGGCACCTGGGGATATACCAGTGTTGTCCTAGGAGATCCCGGGGATATACCGTGTGATCCTCCTACGGTCCGCCACCCAGGCTCAAAGGGATCATAAGATTATTCATGCTAGAAACTTCCGTGTGCAGCCACAAGCTATTATGGGCTCTAGCATAGTTGAGTATGTTACATGACCTCTTTCAGTGGTAGGCTAGCAGATGTAGGGGAAAGTAGGTGTAACTGTCTACCCAGAGTAAAGAGTAAATGTTTCTGAAAGACTGTGTCTCGGTCATCCGTTTCTCAAACACCATGTAGTGCGAGAAATCCAACGGAGGAGATCGAGTCTTGTGGTGAAAAGTGCACAAACCTCTGCAGAGTGTACAAACTAATCATGATTAGCCGTGTCCCCGGTTATGGACATCTTGAGTATCTGGTTCTTGGATCATCATATTGAATCCCATCACTCTAAATTAATTTGTTGGGATTAATGATTACTTTTAATTGGGATTGAGAGGGGGATTTACCTTCTCAATGTTCAACAACCACCATGATAGTTAAATAAAATATATTCCTTTGTTGTAGGGAAAAATTGGCTTTTCGCAAAACAGTATAACCCTAGAGCTTTTCCACCAGCCATATATGCATGTAGTGATAGCATTTATTCTGTTCATTGCTCTACTGTGTTATCTTGCCAGTACATTCAATGTACTGACCCATTTCGGGCTGCAACGTCTCATGTTGCAGGATTCTTACGACGAGTAAGTGATACGTTAGGGTTACGATTTCTACACTCAACTTTGCCGTTGGTGTTGATGGGAATCCACAACCTTGTTGTTACTTCCGCTATTTGGATTGAGGTAATAGTATTTACGTTACTTTATACATGTGATTTACCTCTGTTATAAATCCTCGAGTACTGTGTGTGTCAGCATACCGATCCAGGGATGACACTTAAGCACAGAGACTTTGATCCATTCGGGTCGGGTCGCTACATTAGAAGTGGGGGAGAGGAAAATGAGAGGCAAATGGCAAATAATATAAGTGCAAGAGATGAGAGTTTATGATGAGTACTTGGTAGGCTTGATGTAGAACCTCCCCGGCAACGGCGAAAGAAATTCTTCCTGCTACTTCTTGAGCTTGCATTGATTTTTCCCTTCAAGAGCAAAGGGTGATGCAGCAAAGTAGATATAAGTATTTCCCTCAGTTAAGAACCAAGGTATCAATCCAGTAGGAGGCACAAGCAAGTCTCGAATCTATGCACCTGCACAAACTAACAAACACTTGCACACAACGTGAAAAAGGGGTTGTCAATCCCTTCACGGTCACAAACAAGAGTGAGATATAATAGAGATGGGTATAAAAGATAAATAAAAGAGCAAACTAAAGTAAATATAAATAAATTGCAGCACGGTATTGTTTGGTTTTTTGGTTTATGGATCTAAAAATATATGATGGAAAATAGACCAGCGGGGCATAGGTTTCACCAGAGGCTTCTCTCTTGAAAGAAAACATACAGTGGGTAAACAAATTACTGTTGAGCAATTGATAGAAAAGCGTAAAGTTATGACGATATCTAAGGCAATGATCATGAATATAGGCATCACGTCCGTGACAAGTAGACCGAAATGATTCTGCATTTACTACTATTACTCGACACATCGATCAACTCCTGCCTGCATCTAGAGTATTAAGTTCATAAGAACAGAGCAATGCTTTAAGTAAGATGACACGATGTAGAGGGATAAACTCAAGCAATATGATATAAACCCCATCTTTTTATCCTCGATGGCGACAATACAATACGTGCCTCGCTGAAAGGACCACGATGTCGCCTAGAGGGGGGGTGAATAGGCGTATTAAAAACTTTTATGGATTTGGCTATATCCTAATGCGGAAATAAAGTAAGAGGATACTTTTCAAGCACAAATCCTAAATATACTAGGCTCACCAAGTGCACCAACAACTTAGGATAAACAAGATGAGAACAACGAGGATATGAGTAAGCACAAATAAGTTACAAAAACTTACTCAATGTATCTCACAAGATATGTAAATGAATAATACACACAACCACAAGTAAGCAATACAAGCTTACACAAATTGTATCACAATATATGGAATTGAATGATACAATCAAACTCAAGTAAGCACTACAAGCTTACACAAGTTATGTCACAAGATATGGAAATGAATGTTACAAGCTAGCAATTCACACTAAGCACAAGATAGAACAATAGTAGCAAGTATGAATTGCGGACTATAAAGTGTTGGCCTAAATAATCTCTACGGTATGGTAACCAACACAATATAATGAGGACAACAAGATATAGTGAATGCAAGGTCAAAAGACCAAAGTAAACCACAAGTAGTGGCTAGGGTTAGAAATAACCGAAGACACGGAGACGAGGATGTATCCCGATGTTCACTTCCTTGGAGGGAAGCTAGTCACCATTGGAGGGATGGATGTTACCACGAAGGCACACCAACGCCACGAAGGCTCACCCTATTCTCCCTTTGAGACAACACCACGAAGGCGTTTCTCAACCACTAGTGGTAGACCTTGAGGCGGCCTCCAAACCTTCACAAACTTTCCGGGGGACAAATCACAAGTTGATTCCTCACCGGAGCACTCCTACCGCCTAGGAGTCTCCAACCTCCAAGAGTAACAAGATCAAGGGGGAAATGCTCAAGACTTGCTCAAATCACAAATTCTTTCGGTCACAAGAGGGAGAGGGAGTGGATCTATCTTTTGATTGGAAAATCTCTCAAGAACTCTCACGAATCTCTCCGGGATCTAAGATTTGGTGTAGGAGAAGTGAGAGGGAGCCACTTGTGTTCTTGGGGTGATTTGGGATGAAGTGGTCAACCCCTCCACGAAGTGGTGAGGGGGTATATATAGTGTGGCAAGAAAACTATCCATTTTAGTGTAAGTGACAGCGCCGGGCCGGACATCCGGGCAATGGCCGGACATCCGGCGGCTGTAGAAAAACCACACGAAGAACACAGTGTAGTAGGAAAAATAGGGGGCCCGGATATCCGGGTGAGGCCCGGACATCCGGCCAAGTGCCGGACATCCGGAATAAATAGCAGCACAAAATGCTCTCTGGACATGGACGGCCGGATTTCCGGGAGGATCCCGGACATCCGGGGCATCCCGGGAGCCCGGACATCCAGCCTAGTCCCGGATGTCCGGCCCATAAAAAAAAGCAGGAACCCCAAAACTGAAACATGCATAACTTTCACATCCGGACTCCGATTTTGATGATCTTGGGCTTGTTTTGAAGCTATGGAAAAAGCCCAGGTCCTCACATAGAGAACCACCCAAGATCAACCAAAATGGAGGATGCAAATTATGCAAAGCTTTTATCATGTATTTGGGTAACCTATTTGGCTTTGGATTTTCTTTGATAGATGTGTAGGCATATTGTATTTGTATTGGATAGGAGTGAAATATGCCTATGTTGGAATAAGTTGAGAGAATAGAAGATGTTGACTTGAGCAAATCTATCACTAACCCCTTTGATCCCCTCTTAATAGTGCGGGATCCCTATAACTCAAGAATCATAAAAGAACTATACTATATAGCTTCCGGAAACTCATTCTTGAGCATATATCCTTTTCAATGGTCATCGATCCTCACAACTAAAGCCAAAGGAACTAATACCTTTGACTAAAGCATTCCAATTGAGCTTGATGTTGACGTTTATGCTTGGCTCAAGTCAGAACGATGATCTGATCATGACACTTGGTGAAGGCTTCAAATAGCTCCCCCATAAGCTATGTGGGGAGCATTGCATTGTATTCATCTTCATACATTCGTCATGTAATCATCCATAAGCTTCAAGCATGTAATCCTTCGGGATGGTTATCTTGAACTTGCCCTTGTCAACCATGATCATCAACACTTGATGTCATCCTCTCTTGGACACTTGAAATCTCTCTCTCCATGCGAGCCCATGAGAATCACCTAACCCTCAAAAACATAGACAACACATAGTATGGGTTAGTACACAAAGTGCAATTTACAATTGCTTATCATATCACAAGATCCTATGTGGTGCATCGTTTGCGCTCGTGTGTTGACCATTTAGTGTTCGATCTTTGAGCTTCCTCTTGGTCAACCGATATCTCTACTCCATGTTTAATCTTGACGTCTTGAAGGGTACATTGAATTCTTCACTTGAATAGCTTGCTTGAATACTTGATCAATCATGACTCAACACATGAGTCCATTATGATCATATCTTTGAGCCACTCCTAGAATTCATCATTCAAATCATCCTTTTAGGATCTTGATCCATTGTGGCTCAAACCATATCTCTAAGCATGTAATCCTTCAGATACTCCAATGAACTCCATTTTGATCATCTCGATGTAATTGTTGCTTCAAAGGAGTTGTCTTCCAATATTCTTCAATCATTTTCCAATGGGACTAACCTTCAAATGTATATCTCAATGTAAATATTAGTCCATAAGGATTGTCATTTAATTACCAAAACCACACATGGGGACGACATGTACTTTCAATCTCCCCCATTTTGGTAATTGATGACAATCTCAACAAGAGGTTTTGTATAGTGAATTTTAAACAAGCATGCAATTTATCTGAGGATAAATTGTGTACTTGGGATGGTTGTACTAGCATCAAGACACTATGCAAGCATTTGATGATAGTACACCCACAGTATATAGAGCAAACTCCCCCACAATATATGCATGTGTGAATGAACTTTGAATGTCATTGCATATGTTGGTTGACATAAACTAAGAGAGTTTTCTCTATATACGATACTCATCCATGCAACAAGAATATATAACAAGGGTAGATATGCATGAGTGACAACAAGCACTACAAAAATACTTATCTTAAACCCTCTAAACTTCTCCCCCATTGGCAACAAATGCCAAAATGGACGGAAAAATCTAGAAGACTAATATAGTATGAGTTCCTCCATAATGTGTGCATATCACGAAAATGTGAGTGAAATCAAATGCACATATTCAATGATGAAAAATTTGAGGAGCTCAACCCATATTTAGGATCTAGAATGCAACAAGATAGTATGATATGAAAATAAGATTAAACATGGGAGGAAAACATTCAAAAGATCCAAAGAACATATTTTGGACAAGATAAATAGGAATATCCAATGTGATCATCATGTCAAGTATGGGACCTGTCGCGGTCTTGTCATGGCAGATGTCCTAGAGAAAGGACTTAGTCGTGGAGCCATCGCGACGGGTTAGCTTAAAGGGGTTAAAGCGGACAAGGGACGCAGAGAGTTTATACTGGTTCGGCCCCTTGCGGTGAAGGTAAAGGCCTAATCCAGTTGTTGTGGAATTGCTAGGGTTTCGATGACCAGGGAGCGAATCCGCTATGCCTGGCTCTCGAATTGTTGTCCTCTCCCCAAACCGCCGCCGGGTCGTCCCTTTATCTACACAGGTTGACGCCCGACGGTTTACAGAATCCCGAGGCCGACTCATAAACGTGTCCGGCTCGGTCTCTACTCTTTTCTTATCTTACAAGACAAGTTACATATAATATGGCGGTTTACACCTACAAGCCCTTAATCCGCCTTTGGGCCCTGGGCCTTCATAAAGCGCCATACTCCTTGTCTTCATGGGCTTCAAATATAAATAACTCATTATGGGGATAACCCGGCCTCTCCTGGCCGGTTTACACCCAGTAATAATATCCCCAACATTAGGCCCCAGATTAATTTGAACTTGTTCATGTCGATCTCCAACAGTTAAGAAAATTTCTTCTTCGAAACCTTCGCCTAAATCTTGTAGACCACCATGACGTCATCTTCCAGGATCATAATAAATCGCCATGACGTCACCTGTTATTTAAAATGAGCCTCCGAAAATCGAGGCGACAGCTCTGTCACATATCCAACCTTTGGGCTCCTCGATTCTCGCATCTGTCACTTACCTCTTCACCTTTATAAATAAGGTCGGGGGCCCTTTTCATTTTTTCCCCTTGCCTCTTCGTCTTTCTCCTTCTTCCTCGCGCCGACCTGACCATCACACGTAGCCGCCGTCGTGAAGCTCCGCCTTCTTCCTCAACTCCGGCCGCTGCATCAACCTGATCGGACCAGAAAAATGCGGTGCTCCTTTGCTGCTCCATCAGCATCTGTAAGTCCCTTTTCTCTTTCTCCAGATTCACCATTAGGGTTTTGGTGTTCATCGGAGTTCATTAAAGCTCCGGCGCTGTTCGTCCTTGTTCTTCTTAGTACCATAAATGGCTAATTTGGATCTGATATTTCTTGTGCGGTCGTAGTCATAGCCCCTTTTTCCTCATTAGAGCATCCTCTTCGTATAGAAAAACTCATCTGAATCCAATGAACTGTTGAAGCACCTGTATTTTAGGTCTGAATATATTTCTGTTTTCTGCCACACCGCAGATCTGAATTTATCTTACCAGTCTGTGAAATCTGTTTTTCCCTCACTTAGGTACCAATATAGGCGGTTTAGCTTTGTCAAAGAACAATAATCCGGTATGCATCATTAGTCCCCTCTTAAACCGCCGATTCATTGATCTTTGCACCTTCTCCATTGTCAGACTCCGGTTTAGTAATATCAAACTCCGGTTTAACAATATGCATATACCTCTGCTTCTGCTTATCTTGCATTGCTTTATGCTCGCCCGTCATAAATCTTAAACCGGCAATAAATATGTTTCAGCTTCCCATTGAAATGGCCAAACAAGTTTACGAATGCAACTCAGTTCCTTCCCGGGTTACTGAAGAGCAATTAAATAGATGTGTCACCACTGGCGCTTTAGCCAAGAAAGAAGTCATCCACTGGAGGGCCCCTGGTCCGGAAAATCCTCCTGAACCCAAGGACGGAGAAGTAGTTGTATTTACTGACCATCTGGGTCGAGGCTTTAGCCCTCCCGGTTCAAAAAATTTCCGGGATGTGCTGGCCAGCATCCAACTCCACCCTCAAGATATTGGACCAAACTCTGTGTCCAATATTTGCAATTTCCAAGCATTTTGTGAGGCCTATCTTCAAGAGGAGCCCACAGTTGAACTGTTCAGGGATTTCTTTTATTTAAACCGTCGCACAGAGTTCACAGACGGACCCAACACTGAGCTTGGTGGAATGGCAATTCAAAAGAGGAAGGATGTCAGCTTCCCTCATGCCAAGCTTCATAGTCACCCCAAGGACTGGAATCAGACTTGGTTTTACTGCAAAGACACATCTCCAACTGATGAAAATCCTCTGCCGGGTTACCGTCCCCACCGGCTTAGCAACACTCATCCCTTCCCTCAAAGGCTGACTACCAAGGAATGGTCCAACTATGCACCATAACTGTCAAAGCTCAGAGCCTTTATGGCAAACAGTTTGACAGGTGTCGACTTTGTTCGCTGTTGGATAACTTGGAGCGTTCTGCCCTTAAGCCGGTGCCCCGGTTTAATGTGTGAGTACACACGGGATTTGAAAGACCCTCAACGACACATCGACATTCAGCTAACAGAAGCCGAAGTTACTGAGGCTGTCAAGAAAATACTGAATGAACCGGAAGTTGTCTGTAGCCAAACCGGGTTAAGCCCTTTCTGCGTCTCCAACAAGCCGCCAACTGTAAGAATCACAACTTTCTTTTTTTAGTTTACCCCTTTTCAAATAGTCTCAAAATTTTGTCCATCTTTCACAGGGCGATGACCCATTCTGGAAGAAAAAACCACAGGATAAACCGGCAAAACCACTTCGCCCGAAGACCAAGGTCACCAAGAAACCTGCCAAGAAGAGGACCACTGAATCTTCTGAACCAAATGCTGATGCGGATCTGGCTAATCCGGACTCAGAGGTAGAACTTGACTCTCTTGGTTCTTTCTTCATACACCTTATTGACAATGACTGTTATCAGGACGACGCTGAAGGCAGCCAGGCTGACGATGCAGAGGTAACTATCCTTTCTTCCGATTCAGACCCTCTGCCAACACAGAAAATCCGTCAAGCAAACCGGAAAATAAAATTTTCTCACCCCTTAGCTCACTTGGACCCAAACTTTCTTTTGAAGAAGCAGCAACACGAAGCCCGCTGCACAACCCGGCACAGTGGCCAGGTAGTTACCTCTGCCGGTTTACCGAACACTCCGGTCCGGAAACGTCGAACAGAGGTCTCTTATACTCCTGATATTTCTTGCCCCAAGGCGGGTTGTTTTCGACAGCCTCTTAATCCGTCTGATTCAAATTATCAGGGAACACCTAATTCGTCCTCTGGCGAGTCAACGGCCACACAACTTCCAACCCTCAAGACGGTCCCTGGGTAGGTTATGCTTTAATCTTATCCTTAATGTGTTATGTTTGCATACTGTACTGATCTTTATGCTTGTTCTTCTCAGTGCCAAGCCTAGACCCAGTAAGAAGGCCCGGTTAAATAAACCGTCTGATGACAATGTGGATATTGAACCGGAGAAGACTCCAGATCTGGAAAGAACAAATACTGATGTTACACATGATGATCCACCGCCTCAAGATTATAACTTCATAGTTGAACAAACAGAAGTTGACACCACATGCCACACTGATAAACCGACTAGCCCGGCTCGCGCGGATGATAAGTCGGCCAGCCCAGCTAAGGCTGCTGATAAACCGTCAACTCCCGTGAAGGCTGCTGATGATAAAGAAGATGATATTATGATTACTGGCGTCGGCCACACCGCTCCTGGCAATCATGTTGCTTTATCGAAGCATAGTGCCAAGGACGAGGTTTCTGCTATGGGCAAAGGCAAATGGAACACAGATTTGTCAACCTATGCTCACCTCAACGCCCAAGACATCCATTCTGGTTTTTTAAACCGCCTGTACACAAGCCGCGACTTTGAAGCCGGTTTAGTGAATCTAATGAAGGAGCGATATGAGGTAACTGCATAACTGCTTCTCTCTTGTGTTCAATTCCAAATATTAACTCCAGTAGCCCCCAAGTGCCGGTTTAACTGATGAAGATGAACTGGGACTTTTAGAAGAATACTCATAATGTCACTTTGAGCAAGCATACATTAGCCCCCAAGTGCCAAGAGTAATACTTGTATTGCACTTGGGACTTGCAGAAATTTCTGATTACGAGCAAATATGCATTAGCCCCCAAGTATCAGGTGCATAACTTGTTATGTGCTTGGTACTTCAAATATGCACTGCCAATTCATGATATGTTTGTCTCTTATAGGCTGAGCTGAGCAAAAAGGAAACTCAAACCGCTGATCTGCAAGAAAACATCAAGTCCCAGCAGGCAGAAACCTCCAAAACCAAAGATGAGCTTACCAGTGCCTTAGCTGCTATGGAAAAGCTGAAGGAGAGTTTCAACAAGGAGCGGGCGGATTGGGACACAGAAAAATCCGCATTGCAAAAAAGAGCCGAGGACGCAGAAGCAGCTCTTAAACCGGTGGTAGACGAGCTAACTGGTGTAAAGCGGCAAATACATGCCATGACTGCTGCTGTGTTTGGTAAATATCCTGGCTTTAAATTTTCAACATATCATCCCATACATTGCCGGTTTACTGATGTTTGTAATGGCACAGGAACTCGCATTAGTCATCTGGGTTCTGACGTACAGAAGAAGCTGAAGGCTGCCTATACTCTTATAGAGCAGTTATATACCGGCGCACAACGGATCATCTGCACTGCTTCCCACAACAAGCCGCCCCCAACTTTAATCAAGGAGACCTTAGAAAGGTTGTCAATGCTGCCTATCCGGGTAGAAGAGCTAAAGAGATCTGCTGCCAGGGCTGGTGCTCTGACCGCACTAACCCGGGCAAAAGCATGGGTGCCTGATCTTGATCCGGTGGATGTGGCTAAAGGCTATCCAAGCTTAAAAGAAGATGGATCAGAATTTGGCCATGAGGACCTCCGAGCAATAAACCAGGAAGTACGTCCACCGGCTTGCCAACGGGCTGAAGAAACTGATCTTTCATATTACCAGGCAAGTTATGATGTCAACAACAAACGGGTTGCTGCACCAACCCCTGAGGCTCAAAATCTTATCCCGCCAATCTGTAAGCACACCTATGCCCCTGACGTTGAACCGTCCACACTTATAAGCGATGAAGCTGTCGTTCCAAGCCTTAACTGGGATCGATTAGGCCACCATTGACTTCCAGCCGCTGGGTAGAGAGGAAGAGGATGAACCGGCGCAAGGCGATCCACAACCGTCAGGGCAGCCCGGTGACGAGTCATGATCCGGAGGCCGATTTAACCTTCTGCGTGCTGCAATACTTGCCAAAAAACAATTACTCTTTTGGGCACTGAAACGCCTTGTAATAGGCTAGTTTAAACACTTGGTCTGCTATGCCATCGTGCATATTTACTTTGCTTGATATCGTTAATTCACCGTGCTTAAGATATATAATGTTCATAATCCAGAGCGATTTATTCAGGCTGTTCCTGCATACAAAAAGTTGAACTTGTCCTGGCGGTTTACCACCGGACGGGTCATGATGCCCAAACATATAGCCTGGGTTTATAAACAAGGCTGTTAAAAACAATCAAATATGAAAATAAATGATACCTGTGACATTGAATCACATCGTAGGTTGACCAACTTTTGTAGTAAGGGTGATACCCCTAATCATGAGTATTGATAACTCCTTCCATATTGTGCCGGTTTATGATAAACCCGTACCGGGTTGTGAAAAAACACCGGATTATTCATATATAACACTGGCGACTTATAGTCAAAACCAGACCGGGTTAATAAGCACCGGATTATGACTAATCATGTACTGACAACTTGTAGTTGAAAGCCGAGCCGGGTTAATTAACGCCGGTTTACCAAAATCATCATAAATCTCATCAAAGGAGAAAAAACTTGGCAAATAAAAGCATATGAAAACTTGTAGTCGAGGCTTTTCATGGGCTGCCAGGCCCCAAATTCGAGGCTTTTCATGGGCTGCCAGGCCGCTGAGTTAAACCATTTTACAAAGCCTTTTAAGATGGACCTCAATCTTTAACCAATCGTCGTTTTAACTTTGACAAGTTCAGGGTCTTATGAGATTGACTTGTCGAAGTTCGACGGGTCATACCAGGTTTACCTGGACGGAGCGACTTACTTAAAAAAGGCAGGCTAACCCGGGGTTTTAGGTGTATACACCAGGCTTCCAAGCCGTGGCTTGATAGCCTATTACAAGTGTAGATTCTTTGTTCATTGCGATAGCAAAGAATCCCCGAGCAATATTTTGAGCTGTGCTCAGTGGGTGCCTATGTTTGAGTTGTTCTTTTGGAACACTCTCTTTGGCCCCTAAGTAATTTTTCTTTTTGGCTATGAGCCAATCAAGAGGTGTAGCTATGGTTCGAATATGACCAAGCCCCCAAGTGATTTTTCTGGTGGCCTTGCGCCTATCAAGAGGTGTAGCTAAGGTTCGAATACGACCAAGCCCCCAAGTGATTTATATATATGGCTTGATAAGCCGAATCAAGGGGTAAACTGGATGCCGCTTTATAAGCAGAAACCTCCATGTAACCACACCTGATGTAAGAAAAACAACAGATACCCCGCTTTAGCTGAGGCTCCGGTTTATTATATTGATCATAATATATACATTGTCATAACTATGTACATAGCAGAGCCTAGGGCTCAGGTATAGTAAGGCCGTAGATGAGCGATATTCCACGGCCGGTGGGTCTCCTCCTCCGATTTATGTGAGTCTTTGTGCTCTCAAACATCGATTAGGTAGTATGACCCGTTGTGCAGGTTCTTGCTGACCACAAAGGGTCCTTCCCAAGGCGGGGATAACTTGTGCATATCCGTCTGATCCTGGATGAGTCGGAGCACCAGATCGCCTTCTTGAAAAGTTCTGGTTCTAACCCGGCGGCTGTGATAACGACGCAGATCTTGCTGATAAATCGCCGAACGGGCTGCTGCAATGTCACGCTCCTCATCTAACAGGTCAAGTGCTTCCTGCCGTGCCTTTTCATTATCAGCTTCAACATAAGCCGCCACACGAGGCGAGTCATGACGGATGTCACTTGGGAGAACCGCCTCTGCTCCGTAGACCATGAAGAAAGGTGTGTAACCCGTAGACCTGTTGGGCGTGGTATTGATGCTCCATAACACAGAAGGTAACTCCTCCACCCAACAACCCGGCATCCGTTGCAAAGGAACCATAAGCCGGGGCTTGATGCCTCTCAAGATCTCCTGATTGGCTCTCTCCGCTTGACCATTAGATTGGGGGTGAGCCACTGAAGATACGTCAAGTCGGATGTGCTCACGCTGACAGAACTCTTTCATAGCACCTTTGGACAGATTAGTACCATTATCAGTTATAATGCTGTGCGGAAAGCCAAACCGGAAAATCACCTTCTTGATGAATTGAACCGTCGTAGCTGCATCACACTTACTGACTGGCTCTGCCTCCACGCACTTAGTAAACTTATCAACCGCCACCAAAAGGTGGGTCCTCTTGTCCTTGGATCTCTTAAAGGGCCCAACCATATCCAGCCCCCAAGTTGCAAACGGCCAAGTGATTGGAATCATCCTCAATTCCTGGGCCGGAACATGAGCTCGGCGTGAAAACTTCTGACAACCATCGCACTTTTTCACCAAGTCTTCCGCATCAGCATGAGCTGTCAGCCAATAAAAACCGTGACGAAAAGCTTTAGCTACCAGGGACTTTGAACCGGCATGGTGACCACAATCCCCTTCGTGGATCTCACGGCCCTCTTCCGGAGATACACAACGTTGAAATGCCCCTGTTACACTGCAGTGATGTAATTCGCCATTGACAATAGTCATTAACTTGGATCGCCGGATTATCTGTCTGGCCAAAGTCTCATCCTCTAGTAACTCGCCCCGGTTCATGTACGCCAGATACGGGATGGTCCAATCCGGGATAACATGAAGTGCTGCCACCAATTGAGCCTCCGGATCAGGAACAGCCAGATCCTCCTCTGTGGGAAGTTTAACCGACGGATTATGCAGCACATCCAAAAAGACGTTGGGTGGAACCGGCTTACGCTGGGAACCCAAACGGCTTAAAGCGTCCGCCGCTTCATTGTTCCGCCGGTCCACATGATCAACCTGATAGCCTTTGAAGTGACCTGCAACAATATCCACCTCTCAACGATATGCAGCCATGAGCGGATCCTTAGAATCCCAAGTACCAGACACTTGTTGAGCCACCAGGTCCGAGTCACCGAAGCACTTAACCCGGCTCAAATTCATCTCCTTAGCCATCCGAAGACCGTGGAGTAAGGCCTCATATTCAGCTGCATTGTTAGTGCAAGGGAACATTAAACGGAGAACATAACAAAACTTATCACCTCGTCGGGAAGTTAATACGACTCCAGCCCCCGAGCCCTCCAATTGCCTGGACCCATCAAAATGAATAGTCCAATAAGTATGATCCGGCTTCTCTTCTGGCGCCTGTAACTCTGTCCAATCATTGATGAAATCCACCAATGCTTGTGATTTGATTGCCGTCCGAGGCACATAATTTAACCCGTGAGGTCCAAGCTCAATGGCCCACTTGGCAATCCGTCCAGTCGCTTCCCTGTTCTGGATTATTTCCCCCAAAGGAGCAGAGCTGACCACAGTGATGGGATGACCCTGGAAATATTGCTTAAGCTTCCGGCTTGCCATAAAAACTCCATACACCAGCTTCTGCCAATGTGGGTACCTTTGCTTAGACTCAATAAGTACCTCACTGACGTAATAAACCGGCCGTTGAACCGGATACTCCTTTCCGGTCTCCTTGCGCTCCACCACAATAGCCACGCTAACTGCCCGGGCATTAGCAGCCACATATAACAGCAAATGCTCTTTATCAACAGGAGCAGCAAGGACAGGCGGCTCGGCTAGCTGCCGCTTTAAATCCTCAAACGCTTCATTGGCGGCATCGCTCCAGACGAAATTATCTGTCTTCTTCAGCATCTGATATAAAGGGATAGCCTTCTCCCCGAGGTGACTGATAAACCGGCTCAAGGCTGCAATCCGGCCTGCCAAGCGTTGAACATCATTGATGCACTTCGGTTTAGCAAAAGAAGTTATGGCCTTGATTTTCTCCGGATTAGCTTCAATGCCCCTGTTAGACACCAGAAAGCCCAAGAGCTTGCTTGCCGGTACACCAAAGACACATTTGGCCGGATTAAGCATCATCTTATAAACCCGGAGGTTATCATAGGTCTCCTTCAAGTCATCTATCAATGTCTTCTTCTCTCTGGATTTCACCACAATATCATCCACATAAGCATGAACATTGCGGCCGATCTGATCATGAAGACAGTTCTGCACACAGCGCTGATAAGTCGCCTGGGCACTCTTTAGCCCAAAGGGCATAGACACATAGCAGAAGGCTCCAAAGGGAGTTATGAAAGCTGTCTTCTCCTGGTCCTTAACTGCCATTTTGATCTGATGGTAGCCAGAATAAGCATCCAGAAAACTCAAACGCTCGCAACCCGCCGTAGCATCAATGATTTGATCAATACGAGGGAGGGCAAAAGGATCCGCTGGACAAGCCTTGTTCAAATCTGTGTAGTCCACACACATACGCCAAGTGCCGTTCTTCTTAAGTACTAGCACCGGATTAGCCAGCCACTCAGGATGAAATACCTCAACAATAAAGCCAGCTGCCAAGAGCCTGGCCACTTCCTCACCAATAGCCTTGCGTCTTTCTTCATTGAACCGGCGGAGAAACTGCTTGACCGGTTTAAACTTGGGATCAACGTTCAGAGTGTGCTCAGCGAGTTCCCTCGGTACACCTGGCATGTCAGAAGGCTTCCACGCAAAGATGTCCCGGTTCTCACGGATGAACTCGATGAGCGCGCTTTCCTATTTCGGATCCAAGGTAGCGCTGATGCTGAACTGCTGGGATGAATCGCCAGGAACGAAATCAACCAGCTTTAGTCTCATCAGCCGACTTAAACTTCAAGGCCGGATCATGCTCTGTAGTTGGCTTCTTCAAGGAAGTCATATCTGCCGGATCAACATTGTCTTTGTAAAACTTCAACTCCTCTGTTGCACAAACCGACTCAGCATAAGCCGCATCACCTTCTTCACATTCCAAAGCGATCTTACGACTCCCATGTACCGTGATGGTCCCCTTATGACCCGGCATCTTGAGCTGCAGATAGACATAACAGGGCCTCACCATGAATTTAGCATAAGCCGGCCGCCCAAACAGGTCAGGATACGGGCTCTTGATTTTCACCACTTCAAAGGTCAATGTTTCTGATCTTGAATCATGCTCATCACCAAAAGCAACCTCCAGAGCTATCTTACCGACCGGATACGCCAATTTACCAGGCACCACACCATGGAAGACCGTGCTGGACGGTTTAAGATTTTTATCTGTTAACCCCATGCGACGGAAGGTTTCATAATAAAGGATATTGATACTACTCCTCCCATCCATGAGTACTTTAGTGAACTTGTAACCTCCCACCTGAGGTGCCACCACCAACGCTAGATGACCCGGATTATCAACCCGAGGTGGATGATCCTCTCGACTCCACACAATGGGCTGTTCAGACCAGCGTAAGTAACGGGGCACCGCCGGTTCAACGGAGTTCACTGCCCTTTTATGAAGCTTCTGATCGCGCTTGCACATGCTGGTGGTGAAGACATGGTACTGTCCACTGTTTAACTGCTTCGGGTTGCTCTGGTAACCCGACTGCTGCTGCTGCTGTTGGTTCCCCTGATGATTATAACCACCTTGGTTGCCTTGATTGCCTTGATTGCCATGTCCGCTTTGATTACCATGGAATCCTGAACCGGAACTGCCTCCACCATAACCCGGCCCCTGGCGTATTGAAGAGATTCCTGGCTTCGTAAACCGGAGGCAGGTGAGATCGGTACCTTCTCCTCATTACATCATTTGACGCGTTCTGATCCAACATAAGCCGATAGGCTTGTGCATCTAACTAGGCCCGCTCTGCAGCCATCCTGGTGTTTTCAGCTGCCAAATCCACCCTGGCTTGGGCTATCTGATCCTTCACCTTCGCCACTTCTGCGTTGTGCCGCTCCTGATCCGTCGGGCTGACTTCGGCCGCTAACAGTGCTGCCAAGGTGTCGAATAAATCGGACAGAGCCTGAGCCGGTGGTGGCGTAGGGCCTCCTGCCCCAGCTGCCGTCGCCGCTGCTGAACCGGAGATCATCGCCGCAGTGGTCAAAGATTCTGGCGCTGACTGTGTACCGGCCATGAAGATCGCAACCCGGCTTGGCGGGTCAAGAGAGTCCGGAATACTGCCGCCATCGGAACAACCACCAAACCGGCCATCCTGCAGCTGGTACAATGACTCGGTCTCTCCAGTAGATGACTCGTCACCGGAATAAACAATGGTTTTGCCATCATATTCCGATCCATATTCAGATTCCACTTCGTGGATGACTCCCACGAAGGCACGCTTCATGATAGGCTTAACCCGGGCAGATCTCGCACGCTGAGCCGTTTCAACGATGTCGGTGCAGATGTCCGGCTCAGGGCCCGGTTCGCCAATCTTGCCAATGAACACTGAATGCCGCCGAAGGGGACCCGGTACCCGTACTCAATCGAACCAGCCTCGGGGCCCCAGCCTGCATCGTCGATGTAGAGCTTGCCGCGATGACTTTTGGTCATCCGGCCCACAGCGTATCCCTTGAGTCCTTCGAAGCTGCCCTCTAAGAACTCAAAACCATCGTGCGATAGCCCCACGGTGGGTGCCAACTGTCGCGGTCTTGTCACGGCAGATGTCCTAGAGAAAGGACTTAGTCGTGGAGCCATCGCGACGGGTTAGCTTAAAGGGGTTAAAGCGGACAAGGGACGCAGAGAGTTTATACTGGTTCGGCCCCTTGCGGTGAAGGTAAAGGCCTAATCCAGTTGTTGTGGAATTGCTAGGGTTTCGATGACCAGGGAGCGAATCCGCTATGCCTGGCTCTCGAATTGTTGTCCTCTCCCCAAACCGCCGCTGGGTCGTCCCTTTATCTACACAGGTTGACGCCCGGCGGTTTACAGAATCCCGAGGCCGGCTCATAAACGTGTCCGGCTCGGTCTCTACTCTTTTCTTATCTTACAAGACAAGTTACATATAATATGGCGGTTTACACCTACAAGCCCTTAATCCGCCTTTGGGCCCTGGGCCTTCATAAAGCGCCATACTCCTTGTCTTCATGGGCTTCAAATATAAATAACTCATTATGGGGATAACCCGGCCTCTCCTGGCCGGTTTACACCCAGTAATAATATCCCCAACAAGACCAAAATACATCCAAAACACATGAGTGCGCAAGGGTATATGCAATGCATACAAGCACTCACGACACAACCTCTTATCGTAGCCACTATACGAATAAAAGGAACACACAAAGTGGCCAGCAAGGAATAAATGATATCAAGGAAAGATATGAACTTTCTTATGTATAAAAATTTCTAAGTGGCCAATAATAATCATGATATGTATCCACAAAGAAACCCGTATACACAAAAAGGTTGTAATTGATAAGAACATGATATCCACAAGTGAATCCACTATTATACAACTTTGAGCCTAGCATAAGAGCAAGGCACATGGCACAAATTGATCTCATTTGCATAACACAAAGTGACGCAAGCAATCAAAAGATCCGACGAGCCAGAAGGATAAAAGAATATTATGATTTGGGCAAAGGAGTGTTCTAAGGAAAATAGAGAAGCTCCCCATGATTTGTGCACTATTTAGAATTTTTTTTATTTGGATACAAGTGCACAAAATAGGATCATCACTCCCCCAAAATCAATAGGAACACAAAACAATTGCAAGCAAGCATAGATAAGAAAAGAAGCCTAGCATTTGCAACAAACATATGGTTGAGCAACATGTACAATGAGGCAACCTAAGAATAGGCACAACCAAAATGATGTGTGTGAGTCATGTCAAAGCACTTGAGAAGACTAATATAAGGATGAGAATTAAGCATCAATATAGTCTTGAGTAAATGAGATACAAGGTGCAAGACATGTCCTTCCCACACACACGAAGTTAAGAAGGTCACACACACATCAAGCAAATGGGTTCACAAGCTCACTAATAGCAAATTAAAAATCAAAGCTTGTGACAACCCATGATGAAGATAGGAAATAATAGGCTTGTCAAGACAAGCACGAGGACAATAATCTTCACCAAACATGAGTGCACTAAGATGCAAAGAGGTAAGACACGCACTCATACAACAAATGCTTCCACGGAGCCACCAAAGGTATAAAAAGAGAATGAAACGGTGGACATGAAAGAATAGGGATATCAACTAGAGATGTAACTTCTCTCATGTGTATAAGATTCTAGGTAGATGACAATCATGATGATATATATATCCACAAAGAAGGATGTACACATGAAATAGTTACTAAAGGAAATAATAAGATATCCAAACGGGAGTCATAAAATATACCAATGAGATCTTTGCTTGAAAGCATAGCACATGGCTTAATATAATCTTATTGTATATTAATGAACTCCAAACACACAACCATCAAAGACATCACAACTAGCAACAAGAGATCATTGTTGGGATGCTTTGAGAAAGGTAACAAGTATCACAGGAATGAGTCAAGAAATTCATGCCATGATGCAACCTACACAAGGTTGACCCCATTTCTATATATATGCATGAAGTAAATACTTGTTACCGAGATAGCATTGGTATGAAGTCGTAGATCAATAAAATGTCCAAGCTTGGCTCTAATTTCCTCATAGTGCCACCACCTTCATGAATAAGCCAAGCACCCAATGCTTCTCAAATGTACCTAAAACATTTTAAGTACAATATGGTCCCCAAACTTATTGGGTCCGAAGTAGTTAGCATAACTACAACACATAGGGTAAAACCACTTAAGTATGTGCATATCGATATGAATTTGAATTTCATGCACATCTTAGCTATTAAGAATTTGATGGATTTACCATATATATATGGGATCAAATAAAGCAAACAAGGCATGCGAATTTACACATAGTAAATATGCATGCACAAGCCTACCAAAATCTAGGGAGATACAAATTGGACAAATGAACACATAACCGTTAATACTTCCAATAACATCACTAGACATTCATGTTGTCCAAAATGAATCAAAGTGACAAATCAACATATGATAGCACACAAAGTTCAACATATGAACCAAGGAAAACCAATGAGCATATAAGATATGCATTGCACACATACTAATAGGAATATCTCACTCAAGTAGATGTAGAACACTATAAACAATGAGATAGCAAACTCCCATAACTCCATACAAACCAATAAGATGAATTTGAACAACATGGAATTTTGGGTTATCATTCGGTGTAGAAACCAAATAAGTACATGATCATCTATACTAACACAAGCATAACATGAGAGTTTAGAAATAAACACAATGCTTGGATAGTATATTATTAACATTCCAATTAGATAGATCATCATGCAAAGCAACAATTGGAATAGCTTTAATCAAACGATTTTCCAAATATGATTTTGAAGATAACCATGGGCAAAACCGCACAAGAATGCCATATGTAAACAAGGCATTGCATGCCACAGAGATATAAGATAATCTCAAATATATTCTAAGTGGCATCCCATAATTGTTCACATTTAACAAGGATTGTGATATGCACAAAGCATATCACTCCCCCATAATGTGGTGATCCATTAATATCTCGCAAGAGCCCAATAAGATGCAACTAAAAAGCAATGAAGGCTCGAGACTACACACACAAATATATGGCGTGCATTGCAACCTACACATGCTAGATAACACAAATCAAGCATATTAGGAGACACAACATATACAAACACATGCTAGGTACAAAAACTAAACATGCATGGGGCTAGTAACTTTCAATGTAGACAATATAAATACAAGTTACTGCCACGAGGAGCATTGGAATGATAAATATGATGATAATTCACTTGACTTGGTTTGAACCATAATGAATGGTGAGAATCATTTTTCTTCATGAACTAGCCAAGTCTCCAATGCCCTCCACACACCTATTGATCAAGTTTGAGCTCGATGGTCCCCAACCACATTGGGTCCTAAGAAGTTAGTAACAATAGGCTTGGCAATCCAAATGGTCTTATCCACTTTCAAACCACTTTGGGCACCAACATACTTGGCAAATATATTGCCATCAATATCCTTCCTAAGTGAATAATGATCATTGATAATTGGAGGCTTAGAGATGTTACTGTTGGGACATGTTGAAGCTATGTGTCCCTTCTTACGGCAAATATAGCAACATGTGCTCCCCTTTCTCTTCTTCTTTACCTTTTCAACTTGGAGAACACTATCTTGGTTAGGCATGGGAAGAGGCCTTTCATTATCTTGAGATTGAACTTGAGGCCACTTCCCTTGATGCTTCACACTTGAAGCCTTCTTCTTCAATGGACAAGATCTCACATGGTGTCCAACATTCTTGCACTTGAAGCAAATAATGTTGGCTGAATTCTTGACTTGATCTTGTCCCTTTTTCTTGTTCTTGGACTTCTTCTTGTTGAAGATGAAATCAAGTCCTATTTTGTCTTGAGGGTCCTTTTGCACACTCAAGATATTATCACAATATTTTTCCAAGTCTTTCTTCAAACTAGTGACTTGGGCCTTGAGCTCTTTATTTTCCTCTACAAGGTTAGTATTAACAAAAGAACTAGAGGAAGTAGAAACTTCATTGTTAAAGCAACAAGGCATGGTGAGCAATTCATCACAAGATGTACCAATATCATGTAGAGAGGAATTGCAAGGACTAGCACATGGCAATAAGGCATTTCGAGTAGAAGATGTGCTAATATCCACATGAGACTCACATAACTTTAACCCATCATGAGAGATTAGAAGATCCTCATGAGTGCCTGAGAGATTTTTATGACTTTCTTCCAATTTCCCATAATTGCTAGTTAGCAAATCAAGTTGATTCCTCAGCTCAACATTTTCTTTTAATATCAATGCTTCACACAAGATAGAGTTAGTAGCACAAGCATCATTATCAATATGAGAGGAGCATGTAGAAGCTAGAGACTCCGCATGAGTAGCTTGAAGTTCCTCATGAGACTTAGAGAGTTTGGTGAGCTCTCCTTTGACCTTCTTGTAGTCAAGGTCAAGGTGCTCAAAATCCTCTTTAAGTTTACAATGAGTAACTTCAATCTCTTCTTTTAAAGACCTCAAGTCACCAAGACATTGATGAGCCATAGCAAGTTCATGTTCAAGTTGTTCACTTTTTGCTTGCTCATAAAGAAATAAGTCATTACGTTTTTGAAAGCAAGCATGAACATCTTGGAACCTTTTATAAGTGTTATTTTTAGCTCTGCGAAGAGTTTTCCCAATCTCATAGAGATTTTGAGTCAAGACTTCATCATCTTCCTCATTACAACTATCATCATTATCACTAAGAGAAGATGATACCTCGTCATTACCTCTTGCCATGAGGCACATGTGAACACAGGGGGTTGATGATGATTCTTTTGGAGAAGAGGGTTCTTCATCAACCAAGCGTGCCTCATTTTTCTTGATTTCCTCTACATGGTTAGTTTCACAAAGAGAACTAGAGGGAATCACGACATTTTGAATATGACAACACAAACGACCAAGCATATCATCACAAGAATTTATGAGTGCATCATTAGATGATATGCATGGACTCTCTACACAAGAATGTACGATGTTTTCGGTGTTAGATATGCTCGTGTCCATAGAAGATACATCACTAGTATCAACATAAGCAAGACCATCAATGATGAGCTTAATACCATCATCACGGGATGTTTCTTCACTCACCATGTCATTACCTTGTGGTATGCCACATGTTGGTGAAGTGAAAGATGTTGAGGTATGCAAGTAATCGGAGGTGGAAGCAATAGAGAGCTCTTCATGATTTAAAAATGTGGAGAACTCCTCCATTAACTCCCCGAAAAGAATATTGTCTTCATCAAGATTGGACCCACCATATATATCTTCAATTTTGGTCCAAGCCTCATGAGCCAACGAACAAGACGAGATTGACTTGAACACCTCGAAGGTTATAGCTTGGTGAATGACACTTAAAGCTTCACTATCATGATGCATATCATCAAGTGAGGGAGATTGTCCATCCTTTAGATTTGAATTCCCTACAACCACAATCCGCAAAGCATTTGGACCCATGGCCCGAAAGTGACAAAGCATGCGTAATCTCCACATAATGTAATTTGTGCCATTAAAACAAAATGTGTCATCGTGCACTAGTTCACTAGTCGACATCGTTACTCTCTAGGCGGTTAAGCCTAATAAGGAGAGACCTAGCTCTGATACCAATTGAAAGGACCACGATGTCGCTTAGAGGGGGGGTGAATAGGCGTATTAAAAACTTTTACGGATTTGGCTATATCCTAATGCGAAAATAAACTAAGAGGATACTTTTCAAGCACAAATCCTAAATATACTAGGCTCACTAAGTGCACCAACAACTTAGGATAAACAAGATGAGAACAATGAGGATATGAGTAAGCACAAGTAAGTTACACAAACTTACTCAATGTATCTCACAAGATATGTAAATGAATAATACACACAACCACAAGTAAGCAATACAAGCTTACACAAATTGTATCACAATATATGGAATTGAATGATACAATCAAACTCAAGTAAGCACTACAAGCTTACACAAGTTATGTCACAAGATATGGAAATGAATGTTACAAGCTAGCAATTCACACTAAGCACAAGATAGAACAATAGTAGCAAGTATGAATTGCGGACTATAAAGTGTTGACCTAAATAATCTCTACGGTATGGTAACCAACACAATATAATAAGGACAACAAGATATAGTGAATGCAAGGTCAAGAGACCAAAGTAAACCACAAGTAGTGGCTAGGGTTAGAAATAACCGAAGACACGGAGACGAGGATGTATCCCGATGTTCACTTCCTTGGAGGGAAGCTAGTCACCGTTGGAGGGATGGATGTTACCACGAAGGCACACCAACGCCACGAAGGCTCACCCTATTCTCCCTTTGAGACAACACCACGAAGGCGTTTCTCAACCACTAGTGGTATACCTTGAGGCGGCCTCCAAACCTTCACAAACTTTCCGGGGGACAAATCACAAGTTGATTCCTCACCGGAGCACTCCTACCGCCTAGGAGTCTCCAACCTCCAAGAGTAATAAGATCAAGGGGGAAATGCTCAAGACTTGATCAAATCACAAATTCTTTTGGTCACAAGAGGGAGAGGGAGTGGATCTATCTTTTGATTGGAAAATCTCTCAAGAACTCTCACGAATCTCTCCGGGATCTAAGATTTGGTGTAGGAGAAGTGAGAGGGAGCCACTTGTGTTCTTGGGGTGATTTGGGATGAAGTGGTCAACCCCTCCACGAAGTGGTGAGGGGGTATATATAGTGTGGCAAGAAAACTAGCCGTTTTAGTATAAGTGACAGCGCCGGGCCGGACATCCGGGCAATGGCCGGACATCCGGCGGCTGTAGAAAAACCACACGAAGAACACAGCGTAGTAGGAAAAATAGGGGGCCCGGATATCCGGGGGAGGCCCGGACATCCGGCCAACCTCGAGGCCCCAGACATCCGGCCAAGTGCCGGACATCCGGAATAAATAGCTGCACAAAATGCTCTCTGGACATGGACGGCCGGATTTCCGGGAGGATCCCGGACATCCGGGGCGTCCCGGGAGCCCGGACATCCGGCCTAGTCCCGGATGTCCGGCCCATAAAAAAAAGCAGGAACCCCAAAACTGAAACATGCATAACTTTCACATTCGGACTCCGATTTTGATGATCTTGGGCTTGTTTTGAAGCTATGGAAAAAGCCCAGGTCCTCACATAGAGAACCACCCAAGATCAACCAAAATGGAGGATGCAAATTATGCAAAGCTTTTATCATGTATTTGGGTAACCTATTTGGCTTTAGATTTTCTTTGATAGATGTGTAGGCATATTGTATTTGTATTGGATAGGAGTGAAATATGCCTATGTTGGAATAAGATGAGAGAATAGAAGATGTTGACTTGAGCAAATCTATCACTAACCCCTTTGATCCCCTCTTAATAGTGCGGGATCCCTATAACTCAAGAATCATAAAAGAACTATACTAGATAGCTTCCGGAAACTCATTCTTGAGCATATATCCTTTTCGATGGTCATCGATCCTCACAACTAAAGCCAAAGGAACTAATACCTTTGACTAAAGCATTCCAATTGAGCTTGATGTTGACGTTTATGCTTGGCTCAAGTCAGAACGATGATCTTGATCATGACACTTGGTGAAGGCTTCAA
Source organism: Thinopyrum elongatum (assembly GCA_011799875.1). Taxonomy (NCBI): domain Eukaryota; kingdom Viridiplantae; phylum Streptophyta; class Magnoliopsida; order Poales; family Poaceae; genus Thinopyrum; species Thinopyrum elongatum. The sequence continues at coordinate 381,749,972 of CM022301.1, forward strand.
ATAGCTCCCCCATAAGCCATGTGGGGAGCATTGCATTGTATTCATCTTCATACATTCATCATGTAATCATCCACAAGCTTCAAGAATGTAATCCTTCGGGATGGTTATCTTGAACTTGCCCTTGTCAACCATGATCATCAACACTTGATGTCATCCTCTCATGGACACTTGAAATCTCTCTCTCGATGCGAGCCCATGAGAATTACCTAACCCTCAAAAACATAGACAACACATAGTATGGGTTAGTACACAAAGTGCAATTTACAATTGCTTATCATACCACAAGATCCTATGTGGTGCATCGTTTGCGCTCGTGTGTTGACCATTTAGTGTTCAATCTTCGAGCTTCCTCTTGGTCAACCGATATCTCTACTCCATGTTTAATCTTGACGTCTTGAAGGGTACATTGAATTCTTCACTTGAATAGCTTGCTTGAATACTTGATCAATCATGACTCAACACATGAGTCCATTATGATCATATCTTTGAGCCACTCCTAGAATTCATCATTCAAATCATCTTTTTAGGATCTTGATCCATTGTGGCTCAAACCATAGCTCTAAGCATGTAATCCTTCAGATACTCCAATGAACTCCATTTTGATCATCTTGATGTAATTGTTGCTTCAAAGGAGTTTTCTTCCAATATTCTTCAATCATTTTCCAATGGGACTAACCTTCAAATGTATATCTCAATGTAAATATTAGTCCATAAGGATTGTCATTTAATTACCAAAACCACACATGGGGACTATATGTACTTTCACTCGCTACCCCTTCTTTCACTGAGTAGGACACCGCAAGATTGAACCCAAAACTAAGCACATCTCCCATTGCAAGAAAAACCAATCTAGTTGGCCCAACCAAAATGATAGTTCGAAGAGAAATACAAAGATATCTTAATCATGCATAAAAGAGTTCAGAGAAGACTCAAATAATATTCATAGATAATCTGATCATAAATCCACAATTCATCAGATCTCAACAAACGCACCGCAAAAATAAGATTACATCGGATAGAACTCCAAGAACATCGAGGAGAACATGGTATTGAAGATCAATGAGAGAGAGAAGAAGCCATCTAGCTACTAGCTATGGACCCGTAGGTCTGTGGTAAACTACTCACGCATCATCGGAAGGGCAGCAAGGTTGATGTAGAGGCCCTCCTGATCAAATCCCCCTCCGGCAGGGTGCCGAAAAAGGCCCCAAGATGGGATCTCACGGGAACAAAGGCTTGCGGCGGCAGAAATGTATTTTGCTGGATGCTTCTGATGTTTGGGTAATATTTCTGAATTTATAGAGGTGGAATTAGGGTTGAAGGACACCCGAGGGGCCCACAAGCCCTCAAGGCGCCCCCCCCCGGGGCGCGCCCTAGAGGCTTGTGGCTTCCTAGGGACTCTTATGGCCCTCTCTCCAAGTCACGTAGGTGTCTTGTGGTCCAAGAAAAATCATTGTAAAGTTTTATTCCGCTTGGACTCCGTTTGATATTTCTTTTCTGTAAAAGTCAAAAACAAGGAAAAAATAGAAACTGGCACTGGGCTCTAGGTTAATAGATTAGTCCCAAAAATAATATAAAATAGCATATTAATACATATAAAACATTCAAAACAGATAATATAATAGCATGGAACAATAAAAAATTATAGATATGTTGGAGACGTATCAGACTGCACCTCCTAATATAATTTGTCTTTGTTTAATGTCTAAAATATGAGGTATCTTTTTGATGCTTTTAACATTGTGAATGTCTGCTGGTGATTCATATTTAGGCTTTAGACTTTGAAAGATTTGGTTTAGCCTTTTAGATATTCTTGCCAGTGGCATGAATGATGGTGTGCTTGATATCTAGGCATTAATGATCTACATAAAGCTTATTCTTTAGTATCCACATTAACTATTTTTTTACCTCAGTTTCTATGCTACAAGATGTTCAAACGCATCCCTTATTTTTTGTTGTGTTGTGTGTGTCAATTCTTTGCTGCTGGCTGAATTTGATCTTGAGGCTTATCCACTATATTGTTCCCTGCCTATGCATATCTTAATCAGTTTAAGTTGGACATGCATGAATTAAACACAATGCAAATGTGATGTTTTTTACTCTAAAGATAGTGGCACTGGATATGCTCGCCAGCGGCGCTAAATGTGCCCACTTCCTTTCTCGCGCAACGTCTTTCACCACCGCCTCCAACCTGACCTAGCTGCTGCTTATTGTGGTCATCTAAATTGTTATTGTTGGTCATGTGTGGTGGTGCTGCTTATTTAAGTTTGTTCTTTTGAGATGTACAGGGGTGTTGTTAGGATTTGTCCGTGCTTTCTGGAACCGTTGCTGCTGAACCTGCTGGGGAACATTCTTGTCGTTGTTGTCTGGTGCCATTGTTAAGGCCTGCTGCTTCCTTGGACTGTCTCGGTTGCAGGTGATTCTCTTCTACCATTCTCTGTTTTTTATGTTGGCATCCATGTAGTTTCAGAATGAATTGTTTGTTGCAGCAACTTGCCGTTTTTTTATCCCCTGGTTTAAGTATAAAAGTTTAGGTTTAAGTGGTCTGTACCTCCTTGTAATCTGCTGCTTCATTGACTCGGCTGTTCATGCTCATTGTATGTGATAATGATCATTATCTACTACTATCAATGTATGTACATGCTTTGCAAGTGCTCCATTTTTAGAAGAACTACATATCTATAGTCATTTTTTGCTTTAAGACAAAGATCATTATCTACTACTATAAATGTCACTCAGTTCTTACAAGTACATACTTTGCAAGTGCTCCATTCTTGTCCTACATAAGAGTCAATGGATCCTCATTATCGGCATCATCGATTTATTTAATATCTCTGAAAATAAATTAAGTTAGCATGTGTTGGGACGGACTACTCCCTCTAATATTTTTTTAAAGGCTCCCTCTAATAGTTTGTCTATGTCTGTTTTTTTTCCTGCCAGCCTTACTGTAATTGGAGATGTAACATTTTTGGCTAATAATTAGTAAGAATGGCAGATACGTCTTGGCCCATGAATGCATGACCCATTTGCCGCTTCCTCTCCTATGGGCGATTCAACCTCATGCCTCGCCTCTGCTCAACCCAAGCCCCGTTCATCCAGGTTTGTTGGTCCGTCTCCCTTCTCCCCATCTCTCTCTCTTCGGGATACATTTAAATGTATTGTATATTTCCTTAAAAGTCATATTACCTTGAACAAATCCTAAGATTTTCAAAGGCACATGTTTTTGGTTTGGGACATGAACATAGATGCCTCTGATTATAATTATCTGCAATAGAAATACTCACCAGCAAATGATGATGTACATCTACTCTTTTCGAAGAATGAAATATGTGACTCTCCTTTGGATAAAGCCGCTGGTTGGTTCAAGAGTACCCGCCCTTAAGTTTTATGTCTGTCAAATGAACATCACATTCACCACACCTGGAAAAAGAATGGTGCGAATTAATTTACACTTTGTCATATGCCTTAATGTGCTTTGCTTACCCGCACCATATAACTTCAGTCTGCTCCCTCGCTGCAACACTTCTCTGTTACATATACTAAGATGTATCTTCTGGAGTTTCTCAATCCAACCGTCGAGCAAATGCAATTAGAACCCCATGTGGATGTGTGCAAGATCATGCTCGTTTAATAGAAGGCAAATACAAAAGGGCAACTATCACCACTAACTGGACACAATGTGTCTTCGTCTACAAGGAGACTCGGGGGCATCGGCTTTCACTCGCTGTTCATAACCTTTCCTAAGGTTAATTCATGTTTAGTCTACTTCAGTTGATAGGAACATTATATGAACAGTAGTAACCAAACGATGTTTGTTTTTAGCAGGCCATACGACATTGTTTTCACTCGGGAAAAGGATCTCCAAACAGGATGCATCAAGGCATATGCTAGGGGGAAACAAATCGTGAACAAGCTTGGTGAACCCTCCACGGATGAGGCCGCCTGGCTGTGGAGGTCTAAAGACGATGTTGATGCCATGGTGGACAATATGCAAGATCTAGAAGCCATTTACACGATGCGGATCATAGCTGCGCCGAGGAGGAAGAGACGGGGAAGTTGTTGGGCGGTGGCTCGCTAAATTCAAGTCTGTCACTTACGATGCCGAGGACGTGCCAATCAATGGTACTCGCTTGGTGCACTCTCCAGGTCAAAGATCTGGTCTACCAACAAGTGATTCACGTAGACATGGACTTTTCACTTTCTGGAGTAACACTAATTATCATCGGACTCGTACTATTATGCAAATGCTTTCTGTGATTTCATTGGTTAAATTATATAATTGTGACAGATTCATATATCATGTCAAGAAAGAGTTGAGCACCGGGACAACCCGACAAAGCTTTCAAATATTAGGTTACATGGCAGCTACTTAGGTTCTTTATATTGCACGAGCCTTATGGATTCTTTTGTCTATATAATTACTGAACTACCGTATTTAATTTGTGACGACTCATCGTGTTGGTTTACTTTTGGAATCAAAATGCTGCTAAGCCTTTGGTGTAACAGATTGCACTACCTTTTGGTTCAGTCTGGATGGATGCCATGTATTGGACACAGTTATGTTATCTATGAAGGCATTCTCAGTTTCTTGACATGTCGACCTATCGAATTTGAAGTGTTACCTATCATGTCAGGTTATATGTGATCGCACCCGGCAGGGGTGCGGGGTGCGGCAAGCCGCACTTTCCATCTAGTTTCTATTCAGTGGATGGGGAGCTCGCCGTGCCGCAGCAAGAGTGAGCCAAACAAGGGGCAGTGGACAGACACCGGGGCGCCGGAGAGAGCGAGAAGCTAGAGCCCCATTCGTCAAGAAGCACGGCCAGGGCAACCGGGGCACCCTCCCCAACACGAATGTTGGTCACCGACCGATCCAACTACAGAACTACTACTTGCACTGCCTAGTTAATTGACTTTATTATTGTCCATCCATATATTACATCAGTTGTATGGCGTTTATGCCTGTCAGGCTATCACTCCAGTGGCCTATGAAGGAGTAGCGACCTTCGTCCGGGTGGGGTAGTAAAATGACCACAGCAACAGTAGGGCATCGTGCCTTTCGTGATGCAACGGCCTCTGTATCCACTTCTACGGCAGAAATCCTTGCAGTCGTCTTCAGGGCAGTACCCCTTGAGCGGCACGCATCCTTCATTCTCTGCACGCGCACAAAATCCCGATCCAATAATAGCTTAGGCCAGGAAATAGATCGCGGAGATACAACTCAAAGACAAAGTATCCTGGTTATGACTGACAGATCAGAAGAGGATGCAGTGCAGGATAACCTTCACCTGCGAGACATGATGATAGAACGGCCATGACCACGATAGCGGCCAAACACAGGGTGCTTGTCATCTTGGAGGCTGCCATGCAAAACCTACTTCTCCCTTGCTTGCTTTCTCTCGGTTTTTTTCTTCTGGTTTTTTGTACCCTGGGCCTGGGGTGCTCATTGTTGACCACGCTTATATAGAGTCGCATACTTTGTCTTGGAGTAGCAGCGTTTTCATGCATTTATTGTGGTAAGTTAATATTCAGTGGATATGCCATATCTTGGAGTAGTATAGCAACGTTATCATGCATTTATTGTGGTAAGTTAATATTCAGCGGATTTGCCATATCTTGAAGTACTAGCAATTGTGGATTGTGATATTGTATTAACACATGCTAAATGGCCTAAATTAATACTCCCCGTCTCATAATATAAGAGCGTTTTTGACACTACACTAGTGTTAAAAACTAGTGTCCAAACCGCTCTTATATTATGGGACGGAGGGAGTACTATATATTATCTTATATTATGGATACCTAAGATATTATTTGATGGGAAGCGTGTGTAACACATCCAACTATGATTCCTTCCATCTAACTCCCAAAATTTTATTTTCTAGAATTTTTTAAAGATTATTCCTATATTCCACTTTTATTTCAAATTTCCCTATCATTTTTTTGGGGGACAAATGTCCTTATCGTTGTTCACTATAATCAAAATTTTGCTCACTCTGTCTGACTCTTTTATTAATTGGATTTTTGTTAGTGACATGATTCATTTTTCGCAATACTTCATGTGTTCATTTTCATGTTCACTGCCTACTTGGTCAAACATCTTTAGAAAATACAACCTTATTATTTGATCAGCCATCAGGAGAAGAAAAGAAGGGGGCAATATTTGTAGAGCGAAATACACCTAAAGTTGGTTGCTTCTGATACATGTGTTTTGTAAGTGCATCTAAGAGCATCTCTAGCAGACCCCTTATATCGCGATGAACTGCAAAATAACCGTCAGTTTACAGTTTTGCGTGAAAAAAGTGGCCCGAACAGATACCGTATCGGACCGCGGCTTAAAAAAATTGCGGGGCACGACAAATTCTCCCCCTCAACCTTTAGCTAGAAACACGGGGCGGGAGGCCGACCCGAGGGTGACCCCAATCGCTAGCGAGATTTGGCGGGAGGGACATTTCTGCGCGGCAGTTCCCGCTCTTCCTTCCCTCCGCCGCCATTGATCTTCCTCCGCCCCCTCCGGACCACCTTCCCCAGCTCTATAGCGCCGCCATGGACGCCTCCCAGCCGTCGCCCATCGCCGTGGAAGTCATGGACGCGCCAACCCCTCAAGCAGATCTCGTCGCCGACCGTGTCGCGCCCGTCGTCGTTCAAACCTCCACCGCGCATCCCCGCAAGCGCCAGGGCAACTTCATCGTCCAGAGCGGCGCTTCCGCAACCGCCACCGGGAAGCCACGCACGTCCGCCGCCGCCGCCACTCCGAATTCGGTCCAGGCCGTTCCCACCCCACCGGTGAAGATGCACAAGGTGGCGGGGATGAAACGCAAGAAGGCGGCCAAAAAAGGTACTAGGAGCACCGCGCCACCACCTCCTCCGATCGCCACCGCAAGAGCTTCCCCGAGGACGCCCGCCGACGACGCTGCTGCCGCCCCCCCCCCCCCCCCCCCCCCCCCCCCCCCGCCCCCCCCCCCCCGAGGTGTTCGACGGAATGGGCGCAAGGTATGGAACTTTGATTTTCTTCTAGTTGTTTTCAACTTTCACCATTGTGATTGTTCGTGACTTGTGGAGCGAAATTGTAGCGCCGGTTTGCATGATGTGATTGCCAAGTTTGTGCACATGTTGGACGACAATGCCGTCGACATTGATCAAGCCCTGATCAGTGATTACGGCTACAATGAGATGGATGGTGGTGTGGACGGTCACGGTGAGGAAGAGGATGAGGTGGAGGAGATTGGGGAGGGGGTGTTCGACCAAGCGCAAGCAAAAGTGCGCGCGAGATCGAAGAACTACACGCAATTGGAAGATCAAGTCGTGATAAAGGCTTGGGAATCTATGTCTCTTGATGCGTGCAGCGGCACTGACCAAACCGGCAAGCGGTATTGGCAAAGGATAGGGGACCAGTTCTTTCGAACAATGGCAAAGTATCCCTCGAGGACGCCACGCGCCTATACGTCACTCCAATGTCGTTGGGATGTGATCAAGCCTATTTGTAGCCGTTGGAGTGGTTGCTTGGAGCAAGTCTGCAATGCACCTCCAAGTGGTACCGTTGAAGCCGATTATGTTGTTTTCACGTCCCAAGTAGTGCAAATGATTTGTAGCCGTTGGAGTGGTTGCATGTGACATACTTTGACATTGTTTTCATTTTGTGGGACAAAATGGCGCAAGAAAGGTACAAGGACATGGAAGCTTCCAATGGCAAGTCATTTACACTAGAGCATTGTTGTAAATTGCTTCAAAATAGCGAGAAGTGGAAGTTGATTGACAAAAAATCCCCACCGAAGAGAGGTTCACTCACCAGGATGGATGATGATGATGGCCCAAGAAATAAGAACAAGCCAGATGGAAACAAGAAGGCCAAGGACAAGATCAAGAGGGAAGCTGTGACGACCCCGGCTTAATCGTGCACTAACCATACACGCAAATGCGCACGATCAAGCCTAAGGACTCACTTGAAGATATCACAACACAACTCTAAAACATAAATAAAGTCATACAAGCTTTATATTACAAGCCAGGGCCTCGAGGGCTCGAATACATAGCTCGATGGCATACAAGCGTCAGCGGAAGCATCAAATATCTGGGTACAAATGTATTACAAAGGGAGAGATAGGCCTTCACAGAGGCGGGGCAAAATAAAATACTACGATCGAAAGGCGTAGGCCTCCTGCCCTGGACCCTCCGATCCTACACCTGGTCGTCAAACGGCTCCTCGTAGTAGTAGTACTCGCCAGGCGGGTAGTAGTACTAGTCGTCGGCTGGGGCGTCTGGCTCAGGGGCTCCGTCGTCTGGTGGCATCAATTGGATATGGGGGAAAAAGAAAGTAAAGCAAACGTGAGTACTCATCCGAAGTACTCAGCAAGCAAGGATCTACACTACATATGCAACATTGTCAAAGGAATGGTTGTATATGTGGACTGGGCTGTAGAAATGCCAGAATAGAGGGGGAAAGCCTAGTCCTATCGAAGACTAGCATCTTCAACACTCTTCGACAGTCTTGCAGCAATAGAAGGGAGCAGATCAACGTAATGTAAAGTAGTAGTAGTATCATCAACCTCGACCTGAGATCCTTTCTCGACTCCCTGCGAGAAAGCAATCCCAGAGCCGTACTATCCAGTTCTCATCTCATGTTCTAGTTGTACCGATCGGGATACAACTCTGAGTGTCCGTTACCGTAGGACAGGCTATCGATAGAAGTTTCTTCCCTGCAGGGGTGCACCAAGTTACCCACCACGCTCGCTTAACTCCGGCCGGACACACTTTTCTGGGTCATGCCTGGCCTCGGCTAAGCAACACGCCGCAACCCGACCTAGGCTTATAAGAGAGATCAGCACGCCGGACTAAACCTATGCCCCCAGGGGTCTTGGGCCATCGCCCCGGGAACTCCTGCACGTTACGGGGCCACCGAGAGCAGACCTAGCAACCCCTTATACAAGCGCGGTTGCGTTCCCAGTCCAACTCGGCGTGCGCCGCTCCTTACTGACGTCAAATAAGCTTCGGCTGATGTATACGACGCAGAACGCCCATACTATGCCCACGTGATGGTTAGTGCTATCGGGCCAGAGGCCCCTCGGATCAAATATCCAAACCGTAGTGGATTAGGAGCGCGCGGAAACGAGCAGAGACTCACGATCAATGTGACCCCGTCGCCCCGTCTCGAGGACTTGCGGCAAGGGCTAAGAATGCCCGGCCACGCCTCGTAGTTATCTCGCGGGCACCATCCAGGTCAACCCGACTCCACATCACTTCGCATTAAGCTCGCGCGGGTACCCCTCACACTACTAGGAAAAGGGCTATAGATGATATGGCCACTAATGGCGCACCAGACATATGGTGCGCCACTACTATATAGCAGTGGCGCACCATGTGTTGGTGCGCCATTAGTGTGAAAGACACTAATGGCGCACCAGACCCATGGTGCGCCACTAGTAATAATTTTTTTTTTAATTTTTCCAAAAATACTAATGGCGCACCATGCCAGAGTGCGCCATTACTAGTTTTAACTAGTAATGGCGCACCAGCCACACAGTGCGCCACTACTATTTTTTTTTTTAATTATTTTTTTGCAAAACTACTAATGGCGCACCACCAGCTGAAGATGACTACGAAGTCGTCCATGGGGGCCGGGCAAGAAATGAGGAAGGGCAGCAAGACAACCACCGCGGCGAGGGCGGGCGAGAAGACGAAGAATCTCCAGGACATGATCACGAGGGTGATGCTGTACACAGTCATCATGTACAAGATGCCGGACATGATGATGAGGAAGATCAAGATGAAGGGCATGATCATGAAGATGAAGATGCCGGAGCAGACGACGATGGAGGCTGGGTGCAGGACCCTCATATTCAAGAGCTGCTTCTCAAGCAGACGGATAACGCAAGAGCTGCCGCCCGAGAGAAAGCCAAGCTGGATCAACTGGAGATAGACGCGGTTACTCCATTGTATGAAGGATGCAGGCCCGAGGATACCCGCCTGAAAGTAACGCTCATGGCTCTGGAGATGAAGGTAAAACACAAAATGACCGACGCATGCTTCGACGAGAACATGTCATTCTGGCACGAACGTCTTCCCAAGGGGAACAAGTGCCCGACCAGTTTCGAGGAGGCGAAGAAAATCGTGTGTCCTCTGGATTTACCGCACGTGAAATACCATGTGTGCATGAACAATTGCATCATTTATCGGGATGAGCACGCGGAGTCTACCATATGTCCGGTGTGCGGCGTCACTCGATACAAGAAGAGGAAGAAAGCTCCTCGAAAAGTGGTGTGGTACTTTCCGATCACTCCTCGTCTGCAGCGGTATTTCGCGGACCCTAAGGTAGCAAAGCTCCTGTGTTGGCACGCGGATAGGGAGGAGAAGAAGCGAGAAGATGACGGAAATGATCCGGAGATAAATAAAAAAGACAAGATGCTGAGTCACCCTAAGGATGCGAGCCAGTGGCAAGTGTTGAACTTCGAAGACCCAGAATTTGGGAACAATCCAAGGAACATCATGCTGGGCGCGAGCACCGATGGAGTCAATCCGTTTGGCAGCCAGAGAAGCACACATAGCACCTGGCCTGTGTTTGTGTGGATGTACAACCTTCCCCCCTGGTTGTGCATGAAGAGGAAGTACATTCACATGAGTATGCTAATTGAAGGGCTGAAACAACCAGGGAACGACATCAATCTGTATCTGGGGCTGCTGAAAGAGGAGCTAGACACGCTGTGGAAAACGCCAGCCAATACGTGGGACGCCGCAGAGAAAGAATATTTCCCTATGAGAGCCGCACTGCTCACGACGGTGCACGACTATCTCGGTTACGGATATCTCGCGGGGCAGGTGGTCCACGGATTTTCTGGATGCGTCAGGTGCATGGATGACACAACGTATCGCCAGCTAGATAGAGATCCCGGGTCTTCAAAAACCGTGTTCATGGGACATCGAAGGTGGCTTCGCGACGATGACCCGTGGAGAAAACGCAAGGATCTGTTCGATGGTGAAACCGAACCCCGAAGACGCCCGCGTACGAGGAGCGGCGAGGAAATAGACGAGTTGTTGAAAAATTGGAAAGATTGCCCACTGCCGGGAAAGAAGCAAAAGGCGCCAGAGCCGGGAAAGAAGCGAAAGGCGCCAGAGCCGCTGCTGAAGGTATGGAAAACGAGGTCTGTTTTCTCGGACTCTGGAAGATCCACCGTGTGCCTCACAGCCTTGATGTCATGCATATCACGAAGAACGTGTGCGAGAGTCTGCTTGGTACCCTGCTCAACATGCCAGAGAGGACCAAAGATGGGCCGAAAGCAAGGGCAGACTTGAAATCAATGGGCATCAGGGAGGAGCTTCTCGCTAATGATGATGATGATGAGGCGAAGCAGGACACAGAAAGTCGTCGCAAAGGCAAAAAGGCCAAGAAGACCGGAAATGACTACCCTCCCGCGTGCTTCACTCTAAGTCAGGAGGAGATCGAGCAGTTTTTCACCTGCCTCGTAGGAGTAAAACTTCCTTACGGTTACGCGGGGAAGATAAGCAGATACCTAGACCCAGCGAAGCAGAAGTTCAGCGAGATGAAGTCTCACGACTGTCACGTGCTGATGACGCAGATACTTCCAGTTGCAATCCGTGGGATCATGGACGCGCACGTCCATGAAACGCTATTTGGCCTATGCAACTTTTTCGACGTCATCTCTCGGAAGTCGGTTGGCATGAGGCAACTCAGAAGGCTACGGGAAGAGATCGTGGTGATACTATGCGAGCTTGAGATGTGCTTCCCGCCCGCATTCTTCGACGTTATGGTGCATCTTCTGGTCCATATCGTGGAGGATATCATCCAACTCGGGCCGACGTTCCTGCACAGCATGATGCCGTTCGAAAGGATGAATGGTGTCATCAAAGGATACGTTCGCAACATGTCACGTCCAGAGGGAAGCATAGCCAGGGGCTTTCTGACCGAAGAGTGCATCTCCTACTGCACGAATTATCTAGGCATCGAGAACCCCGTTGGTCTGCCCGTCAACAGGCACCTCGGCAGGCTCGCTGGATGGGGTCACCGCGAGGGTCGCCGCGAAATGCATGTCGACTTCGAGGGTCGACTCGCCGACTTTGAAAGAGCAAACCTAGTCGCACTACTACACATAGACGTGGTCGATCCTTGGGTGGTAGAGCACAAAACCTTTATTGAGAAGACGTACAATGACCGAGGCCAACAGAGGATGGACGGAGATATAATCAAAGAGCACAACTCATGTTTCACGCGTTGGTTCAAGCAGAAGCTTCTGTCGTACCCTTTACATGAGGATTCTTCCGCGGAAGAACAACTCATATTCGCCTTGTCACAGGGCGCCGAGCACAACCTGATGACCTATGAGGCGTACGATATCAACGGCTACACATTCTACACAGAGGACAAGGACATGAAGAGCGATGGTTATCAGAACTCCGGGGTAACGATGGAATCCTACACCGGTAACGACAAGGACAGATACTACGAAAGGATCGAGGAGATCTGGGAGCTGAGCTACGCTGGAGAGAAGGTCCCGATGTTCCGTGTCAGATGGGCAAAGAGCGTCCTAAAAGAAGACCGGTATTTCACCACCATGGTTATACCCGAAGCCAAATCCAAGACCGCGAGCGCAAACGTCACCGCGAAAAATGAGCCATGGGTACTGGCTTCCCAAGTGGACCAATGCTTCTTCATTACCGACCCGTCAAAGCCCAGTCGTGTTGTTGTGAGGAGAGGCAAAAGGAAGATCATCGGAATGGATGGAGTCGCCAATGAGCAAGACTTCGACAAGTACGGCGACCCGAAGATGGAACATGACGACGACGATGAAGTAGCAGCATACACCACAAGAAGAAGCAGGACCACCCTACCTAAAGGACGTCCGTTCCACAGAAGAACTCCATTTGCGAAAAAGAAGGGCAAGAAGATTGTGAACAGATAGCTAGCTAGCTAAGATCGATTGTATTTAAATTGTAGCCTTCATTTCTCGATTGTATTTCATGGGCACTTTTTGAACTCATGAATATTTTTAAATTTCATGGGCACTTTTTGAATTCATGAAAAAATATTGAATATTCATGAGGACACTCGATCTCGATCCCCCTCCATCTCGATCGCTATCCCCCCTCGCCAGGATCCCCTCGCCGCCGAGCACCCCACGCACCCTCCCCCGCTCCACCACCGCCGACGACCCTCGCACCCTCCCCCGCTCCACCATCACAAATGAATGCAACTAAAAATTATTACTATTTTTATAAAAAATTATTACTGTTTCATATTCATATTCATTTTCTAAAAAATTATTAGATGCAACAAAAAATAATAATAATAATAATAAATTACTTATGGCGCACCGCTGGCTGGTGCGCCATTGCTATCTAAAAAAAAGATTACTTATGGCGCACCGTCCCGGTGGTGCGCCATTGCTATAAAAAAAACATTCTAATGGCGCACCGCCAGGGGGTGCGCCATTAGTAATCTTCCCCCCTATAGCTAGTCGCCCGATCCCTTCGTCCCTCCCTCGCCAGATCCACTCCCCCCTCGTCCGACCCACTGCGCCGCCGCCGCCGCTGCCCCGATCCCACTGCGCCGCAGCCGCCCACGCGCCCCCGCCGCCTCCCTCTCCCCATCCTCCCCTTCCTCCCCCTCCGACCCCACCCCGACGTGTCTCCGTCTCCACGCCACCCACTGCATCTTCCCCGGCACCCGCGCGGAACAGATCGGAGGAGACACAGAGATAGGCGAGAGGAGAGGAGGAGCCCGCCGCCTCCTCGACGCGTGCCGCCAGATCTTCAATGCCTAGCCGCTGCCGGAGCTTCAGCGCCTCGACGCGTGCCACTCATCGTCGACCTGCCCCGCAGCCGCCACAACCTCCACATCATCGTCATCGAGGCCGGGACGCCAGGTGAGAGGCCCTCTCCATGTCCCCAACATCTTACTTGTCTTCGCTACTGTCTGCCCTCTCCATGTACCTTTTTTATCAGTGACAATTTGTCTGAATATTATCTGAAAAATGCAAGTGCTTTTAGAGAGGAGAGCAGAACAGAGCAGAGTAGCTTAAAACTCCATTGGTTGCTTGCACTGCACAAAGGGCAGCCTTGCCAAGCTCACCAGCTAGACGTCTACCACGAAATTTACATCTCTAAATTGGTAAGTGTATATGTCACACTTCGCAAGAAATTAGTATGGTGTCTGAATCTTTGCAGGTAAGTATATATGGCATTATGGCTGATGCTTTCCACGTATCCTTGCATGGATTCGATCATCATGTAAACATGAGATTACAATCGATCCTTGCATCATAGGGATACTCAAAACTAGTAACAGCAGACGTACATATATCCTTGCATCATAGGGTTAAAATGATAATACCCTTCCTCGTTTCGCTGGAGTTTCAGCCTAGTCCTCTCCTTCCACCAATCGATCCTGGAAAGCAAAACAAAACAGTGGGAGATACATTCAGCTATCCTATATCATGTGCCATTAAGGAAGAATATTATTATTAGCTAGATTGAAAGAGAGAGAGAGACCAAAGTATTACCTGATGAATATTTGTCTTTATGTTGCAAGATTCAGATGTGTAGAACATGTGCCATTTCTTCTCATCTTCTCCACCCTTTGCATAAGCCTCGACGTGCTTGATATGACTGAACTTGTCCCACTCGGAGCTAGATTCACCCTCAGCCATGGAAGTGAGTACTGCTAGGTTGCAGGTCAGCAGCAAATGACTAGGCTTTACAGTCTGCAGGTAGACCGGAAGTTGATATTCCCAGCTGAAAACTCTCAGCTCGAGTCTCCGGAGTGCATCCATCTCCTTCAGTGTCTCGAGCTTTGGGCAGTACTCGATTTGAAGCTTTTGTAATTTTGGAAGATTGGAGATCATGGCCAGTTCGGGTATGTCATACAGGTCGAGCTCAACTACAGAAACAAAGTTCTCTAGAGAGTGGAGACCTTGGACCTTCCATATTATTAGCTTCTTCAAAGCCATTGCATGAGACATAAGTCCTGGAGGCATACGGCCCAGTCTGCAAGAAGTGATACCAAGTTCCTCCAATAAGGGCATAGCTTTCACTTCCGTCTCCCAAACCCACTCCTCCCATTCCTCCATTCCGTGAAATTGCAACTTCTGGAGTTTGGGAAACGTAGCAGCAAACTGAGATGAAGTGCGGTGCTGCTGATTGTACTGATGCACAAATTCAGGACCCACACACTATGCCAGTACATTGAAGAACATTTAATTTATTATTATGCACTTCCTTCTCTACCACCCCCTGATCTCCTCTCAAAGATCAACTAATCTCTATCTGCCCTACCTTCTCTTTCCAAACTTTCAACCCTCCCTGGTTATTGGATCCACAACCATTACTAGAACTGAAATTTCCAGTCGAAGAGGAATTGCCCATCCCACTCCCCCAGCACCATTGTTGTAGGTAGGGCCAGAGAAATTATTGTAAATCTATCTCCATAAGAGCTCACCCCTGGGAAGTTTCTCTTCTGCTCTAGGAATCTAGTCCTGCATATACTGCATATAACATCATATAACATCATGTTAAACTGCATATAACATCAACTCCCACGTCCCCAAAACCATCATGTGAAACTGCATATACTGTGAAAAACTGCATATAACATCTCCAGAACAAACTGATGCCTAATAGTGACGAAAACTGATTTTTTGTTGCCAAAACTGCATACACAAAAGATTGGGGGACTAGGATTCAAACCAATGATCTTATGGATTTGCAGTATCATGGATTTGCAGTATCATGGATTTGCAGTTCATGCCATATATGCTTATGGACTTATTGCCAAGATTATGAAATACAAGTTGCTATTCTTGTAGTGGAATAAATAATTATATTGCCCATTTGCATATCAGTAGAACTAAATCCATGTTTTAATGCTTAGTTGCATTTAAGGAGGAAATCATTATCTGCCATCTTCTTGGAGAGTGGATCAGTTATTCTAAACATCAATATGAGTAGTCATTACCTTACAGTTAGTTAGCGCGGCTGGATTTTCTTCTTCTTAAAAGCTTCAACTTCAAAGTATAGTTTTACAAGCTTCTAAAACTTTTTCTTAAAAGCTCCAGCTATACATTTTATCACTTGTTCTTTTCTCAGAATATGGAACCTATTTGTGTAATCTGACCTATCTCTCCTTCTTTTTGCCTGCATTGTTGTATGCTCCTATGAAGATCCAAATGTATCATCATAATGTAGGTCCTGTGTTGTGTGATTCTTCATGGTGAGAACTTCAGCTTTTTCAACTTGCTGGACTATATGTTCATTTGTACTACTTGTGATGCTGCTGCTGTACTACTTGGGAATTTTGTCAACTTGTGATGCTGCTGCTGTACCCCGAGAGGCCCTTGAGTTTGCCGGAATGTCGATTAACTTCCGTTCCGGCAAATTCGGGTACTCCATATGTCCTATTTTCAGCAAGGTCATGCTGAAATTTTCCGTGAATTTTAGCATGACTTTGCTAAAAATAGGACATATGGGGTACTTGCGACTAATGCATGGGCCGGGGTATCTTAGTACTTAATTAAGTAGGATCAACTGCCCCTTTATTCTTGCTGCATTAAACACATATGATGAATTCATGTGTGGACAGACGAAAAAGCAACTGCCATAGGTGGCAATAGAGCCAAGTGATTAGGCCCTAAATGATAAAACCTTGGCTTTTAGGGTGCCTCGGTGTCGATAAGAACCTAAATGATGAAAGCTTAGGCTTTTAGGGTGCCTCGGCGTTGGCAAACCCTAAATGATAAAACCTTAGCTTTTAGGATGCCTCGGTGTCGACAAACCCTAAATGATGAGACCATGATAATTCCTCACAAACCCTAAATGATGAGATCTTGTTCCTTGACAATAACCAACTTTTTGACCAAACTTTTTTCCTATTTAGAGGGAAACATGGCCCACAACGATGAGGCCGGCGGTTCGGGTGGCAAGGCATTCTGGGAGCTGTCCCAGGAGATGGAGGAAGAACCTCACCGCTATGAGGACGCCGCGGAAGACACCGATCCTGACTACACAACCCCAAGTGGCGTCGGGGATGACACCACTGATGGTGTCGCCGAGGATGCCACCACTGATGGTGCCGCCGAGGATGCCACCACTGATGATGGCAGCGCATGCACAGATGGCAGCCAACCGAAGAGGCAACAGAAGGACCGGCGCCCGAATGTGCTCCGCACCGTCAAGGAGGAATTTACTGAAGTGAACTCCGACGGGCATCCAACGACGCCCAAACAAATAGTCAAGGGGTACTCGGTTCAGCTCGGGTGCATTCTCCGGAGCACCGTCTCGATCAACACCGAGAACCTAAGGCATAAGGACCGAGGGAATTTGCGCACCCTCCTCTTCACGAAGCTGCACAAACGATACAAGTTCCCCGCTGAATTTGAAAACACACGCCTCTCAGGGAATAAAGTGAACAGTGCCGCCCTCACGAGGATGAGCACGGCCCTGTCTACTTGGAGAAGCGCGGTGAAGAGAATGATTGACAAAGGTGATAGTTATGAGAAGATCAAGGCGAAAAATCCTTCGATTAGCGAAGATGACTACAAGGAGTTCAAGATCAAGTGCGAGAGCAGCGCAACCTCCGAATCAAGTCAGTGGGGGAAAGAAATGCGGGAGTTGAACTTAGGGGAACACAAACTCGGTCCCGGCGGTTACAGAGTGGCGGAGCCTATATGGGACAAGGAGGACGCGAAGCGTGCCGAGCAAGGCCTACCGCCCCGCTTCGAGAAATACCGTGACAAGCAGACCAAAAACTATGTCAGGGCCCGGTACAAGGAGGACCCGGTAACAAAGGAGCTTACCACGGATCCGAAGACCAGGGCGCTTGAGCTTGTTCTGGTAAGGAATACACCCCCGCGTAATTAGCTCCATATGGTTGCATTCTAATTAATGAAGCCAAATTTCTAAATGGTTCACATTCCTTCCGCAGGAGACTGAAAGCAGTAGCGCGGGGTCGGCTCAGAGCACCCCTTGGGACAGCACTCTAAATAGGGCGTTGAACGTAATGAAAAACAAGGATAAGCTCAGTAAGCCGTCGTCAGCTGGTCGTGTGGCCGGCAAAGGCTTGTCCACAAAATGGTCGTCATACTATAACGCTGGTGGGCGAAAGGAGAGAAAGACCAGCTCGGAAAGCCAGTCGCGCGAGGTTCAAGAACTCAAGGCACAAGTGGCGCGGATTCTGGAGATTGTCCAAGAGCAAGTGCAACAACAACTGGGATCGACGCTCACCGGCATTATGCCTACCTTGATTCATGGGCTGACGACGTGGATTGCGGGCGGCCAACAGGGGCCGCCCGTGATTCCCAGCTTCACGGCCAGCAACTCGCACAACGCGCAGGCGGCGCCATTGGTGTCTCCGGCGGAGGCGGTATTGGTGTCTCCGACGCCGGCACGGGCATTGGATCTTAATGCACCCGGGTGTACGCCGGCCGGCACCTCGGCAGCAAGCGGCCCCTCCGTCAATTGCACGCCCGCCGTTGGCGGTGCATCAACATTAGCCGAGCTCGACGCCATCATCACGGTAACTAATTAAGCCTCTCGGCCGAGGACTTCATCTCCTTGCCTTTGACTGGGCATCCCTGACGCCCTACAAGTTTTCGCAGGGCGCCGCCGACGTTCCGTGCACTCTCCTGCACTTCGTGAACGACGAGTTGGTCGATGTCGCCAAGGGCAGAATCGTTCAACCGGGCAACCCCATGTTCCACGGTAATCCGATGCCACCCACCGTGTATAGGGTTCAACTGGTTCGGGTGCTGCCAGGCTGCGACGAGTTGTTAACTCCGATTCGACCCGCCGGGGCCGACGAAGATGATGTGATGACCCTCAGCGCCTGCCTAAGCTGGCCCCTGCTTTGGCCGAAGAGCCAGATTCGTTTGGGGGCGGGGGACACCACCCCAAAGACAACACCGCCAGTCATGCCGGCGCCAAGCCATGGCAAGACCGCCGCAACGCTACCGGACATGCCGGACATCCCTATGGCACAGGATCCGAACATGCATATGGCACAGGATGCGGACGACGACGACAACGACGACGGTACATTTACCAACGTCGATAAGTACTTTGCCGAACATGGGTATGATGACGAATTCTTGGGGCCTCCTTCTCAAGAACCCAACCCTACAAAAGACGATCGCGATCTAGCTGGTACCGCGGAGAAACCCAATTGCAACAGGCGTCGTCTGGCGTTCAGTTCTCAGGAGACGCCTCTAGCTGCCGACTTCACCGAGCCACAGATAGCCGAGGTGCGAAATATTATCAGCCCCAACACACTCAAGAAGGCGGTATGTGAGCAGAACTCGGTCCCATTACAGCAGAAGAAGAGGGGACGGAAAAGAAAGAGTAACAAGGGTGCGAGCCAGCCGGCACCGAGTACGATCCGTGCTCAGGACGGGCCACCTTCACCTAAGGATATCTCGAGGAGGGTGCATGTGGCGGGTAGGCCGATGCTACCGACTAATATGCTCAATGCTGCAACCGGTGCTATGCGGAGTCTGCATGACAGTGTTCTTTCTTTGGAGAAGCGGCGTCTCAGAGAGAATGATGTGGCATACCCGGTTTTCGTGGCCAAGGTGCCAGAGGGCAAGGGCTTTGTGGATAGCGCCATCGGGGGTACGATCGTCCTGCGGTTTGATGACATCTTCGCTATGTTTAACCTTCATCCGCTGCACTACACCTTCGTTCGGCTATTTTCGCTGAGTATGGAGATGCGGATCATTAGAGACAAGACCCCGGACATCGTGATAGTCGACCCCTTCTACATGCGTGCCAAGATCTTGGGCAGCGCTGGGGACCGGCAAGTCGCGAGTTCTTACCTCGAAGGCGTCATTCTGGCAAACCCAGATAAGGATAACTTCCTTGTGCCTTACTTTCCCGAGTAAGTCGTCCCCTCAACCGCCCCGTAACATATGATTTCTTAGATTTCGATCGTTTTTTTAACATTCCATGTTTTGTGCAGTGACACACATTGCACACTCATCCTCTTAAGCCTGAAATATTCCACGGCCACGTATTTCGACTCGGACCGTCAGTCGAAGAAAGACTACACAAATATCAAGAAAGTTCTTGATGATGTTCTCCCCGGCTACGCCAAATCTGGAGGCACCTTCACCAGGCCAGTTCGTAAGTACGGCAAGCACGTGTTCGCCCACAATACGACGTTCTGCTGCGTCAAGCAGCCGCCTGGCGGTCAGAAGGATGCCTACTACGCCCTCCATCACATGCGGGCGATCGTACGGGACCATAATCACCTTCTGCTACCAAATAATCTCAAAGATTGGGCCGCGAGCTTGTCGGCAATCCAGGACGCGGACATCAGACAAGAATTCTTTCGCATCCAGTCGGAGTTTGCGGAAATCATCCATCAAGATGTCCTTCGTACCTCGGGGCAGTTCAACCTCAGAAATCAACCGTCCAACAGTGAGATAGACACAACGCTACAAATGCAGGCTGACAACGCCCGTGATTTCATGACCATCACGAGAGACGGCGGCTTCATCCACGCTCCGGTCCCTTGAGTCGAGTCGAAAGTAGTGATGCTATGTGTAGTTCTGAAACATCGATTGGCTCATGTTGTAATTAAACTTTAATGAACTTGTATGTCTCTTTGGTTTGGACAGTCGTTCAACTTAGATGTAATCGATGCTATTAATGTCTTGCTTTTCTCTTCCGATCCTTTTGTTGCATACTTATATATTGCTTATGTATTGTCTGTGAATTGCTACTAACGTTTTGTTTGGCTAGTGCATAGAGATGTCGTCGTATGTTGTGTACAAGGGTAAGGTTCCCGGAGTCTACGGCGACTGGGAGGAGTGTCGGAGACAGGTTCACCATTTCAGCGGTAACAGTTACAAAGGGTACACCACTAGGGCGGAGGCGGAATCTAGATACGCGCGCTATCTAGCGGGAGAGAGGAGGGAGCGTTGGAGGAACCGGATGAAGACCAGTTTCATCGCGATTATGCTCATCGTGATGACCGCAGCTCTCTTCTATGTGACGGTAGTTTAGATGATCGATATCGACTTGTAATGTGAAGACAAACTCGCTACTCGTGGTCTCGAGACTTGTAATGTTCTATCTTTATTCGGTCTTTTGAATTCGGAGACTAATATGATGAATTGTATTCGGAGACTAATCTTCTATTGTATTCGATGAATCTGCTGTTGCTGTGTGGTGCTGTCTATATTCTGTCCAATAATATATTTTGCAACCTGTGAAAATATGAGAAAAGAAAAAAATAATCCCTAATATTCATACTAGTGGAGCACCACTCAGCACACTAATGGCGCACTGCAAAAATGACACTAATGGCGCATCACCCACTAGTGCGCCATTAGTATGCCAAAGCACATGGGTACATATGGCCCCCTCGGAGGCATACTAATGGCGCACGGTGGGCTATACTAATGGCGCACTGCGTGGTGGCGTGGTGCTAGTGGCGCACCAGTAGTGCGCCATTAGTAGGCAAAACTGGTGCGCCACTAGCAGGCCTTTTCCTAGTAGTGTCAGGGCCGACCCGTCTTTAGTATCATGTTTCAAAGTCAAGTCATAGTATCCAAAGTAACTGTGTGTCTGACACCGAAAGGAACCCTGAGGAATCACCCTCGATGGAATTCCCGCTCGATGTTATCATCAAGGTGAACGAAGGAGGAATCACCCTCGAGGTCCACACTTGAGAAGTTGCACGACGACGCTGTTATCGGGGGTGGTGTAGGAGGAATCACCCTCGCTTACCACGACCGAGTAACTAACCTACAAGGTTAACCTCAGAAGTGCTGACGAGGTATCACCCCCGGCACTCGACGGCAACCCAGTAGTGTCGGCAACTAAGGGGGAAGTGATGTGCGGTGCCAGGGTCTGGTCTTCAATCCCGATGATCGGGTCTTCTGATATCCAGCGGGGCAGTCAGGATCAAGTGGGGTTCTCTGTCGGGTCTCTACCCAGCCTATTCTAAACAGTCTAGGATATCCAGCAAGGTAGCAAGGCAGGTTACAATAATCAGGCTATGCAGCAGATATAGGAAAACAGTAGCAGTAGCAGTTCTAATGCAAGCATAAGAGAGAAAAGAATAGGCAATATAGGCATGTTCAAAATGGGGGTGCTTGCCTGTTTGCTCTGGGCCAAGGGCAAGGTCGCCTGTGGTGTAGTCGGGGACGTAGTCGTACTCCTGAGCTGCGTCTGCCTCGGGAGCTACGTCAACGTCGGGGTCTACCGAGAGAGAAGAGGGGGAAGAAACAGGTAAACATAATGCAAACAAATGCAATACGGTGCGTGTGATGCTATGATGCAGTGCAGGGTTGCCTAAATATGCATCTAAGTCATTTTAGTTATTTTTAGAATTAATCTGGGATTTATTTACCGAAGTGTGTGCACTATTCATCTACCGGATACGGGTCCGGAGTTACGAGTTCTTCTACGTAGGGGGTTCCGACAAAGAAATGGACGGCACGATCAGACTCGTCTCGTCGTTCTGAGCAACTTTCATGTTTTAACTTTTTCGATCCGAGCTACGGTTTAAAAGTTATTAATTTTCAAAGTTTATTTGAATTTCTGGAATTTATTTATTTAGCAGAAAATGAATTATGACGTCAGCATGATGACATGCTGACATCAGCAAGTCAACAGCGGCTGACCAGGGTCAAACCTGACATGTGGGTCCAGTGGGACCCACATGTCAGCCTCTGTTTATCTTAACAGTGAATTAACTTAATCCACAGGGTTGATTAGGGGGCGGGCCCCACTTGTCAGTGAGACATTAGTCTAATTAATTAGTTTTTATTTAATTAAATGTTTAATTAGGTTAATTAGCCGCGGGGTCCACATGTCAGTGACTAGGGTTGCCCAGTCAGCAGTTGACTGGGTCAACCCAGTCAACTGGGGCCCCCAGGGCCCGCTGTCAGCGACCCAGAAGTGGGTCCCATCTGTGCCACGTCAGCGGGGCCGGCGGCGACGCCAGAACGCGGCGGAGGCCACGGCCCGGCGTCGGGTTTCGCCCACAGACTACCAAAACGGTCGGGGCTGGTCGCGTCCGAACGAGGGGGCCGCACCACGTCGATCTAAGGCACGAGCGCGAGCTAGAACGGCCGGAAACGAGCGCTAGGTCGTCGCCGGTGGACGCCGGAATCGGGCATCGGCGGATTTAGAGCTACAACGCACGAGGAGGCGCGCTAGTGATCGCTTCGGGTTCGCACGAGCTCCAGGAGCTCGTTGCGGGGCTCGGCCGCGCGTGACAGTGATGACGGCCACGGCTGCGAGCTCATCGGCGGCGATGTGTGCAGGTGCTAGCGGTGCGGCGGTTACGGTTGGCGA
The DNA here is from genome assembly GCA_011799875.1 of Thinopyrum elongatum. Lineage (NCBI taxonomy): Eukaryota > Viridiplantae > Streptophyta > Magnoliopsida > Poales > Poaceae > Thinopyrum > Thinopyrum elongatum. The sequence continues at coordinate 381,773,270 of CM022301.1, forward strand.
ACGGCAACAGAGGGAGAGGGGAAAGGAGCGTGTGCTCACCAGGAAGGCACACGGAGGCCCGGTGAATGCTTAGGACCAGCAGATCGGCGACATACGCCGGAGGTTCGCCGGTGGCCGCAAGTGGAAGACGAGCTCGTGGAGGTCGCAGCAGCGCCTCCGAGCTCCGATGAGTCGGTGTAGCCCACGTAGACGAGCACAAGGAAGCGCTACGACATCGCAGCGAGGCCGGAGGATGACGGAGGGCGCGGGATCGACGGCGAGTAGCTGCGGTGGCGCTCGGACGAGCGGGATCTGAGAGAGGGAGCGAGGAGGAGGGAAACTGGGGGGGGGGCGCTAGGGTTTGCGAGGGTGAGGGGGAGCCGGGGTTGGTCTTATCTACGTCGCGGAGCCGCCGGATGGGCGACAGCGCGACGCGGCGTCGGCGTGTCGGCGAGGGGGAGCGACAGCGCGCGGGAGGAGAGAGACGACCGCGCTGGGCTGGGCCAGCTGGGCCGTGTCCGGGGCACTGTGCACTAAGGCCCATGCACAGTGCCTCGTTTTTATTTATCTATTTTCTGTTTTTCATTTTCTCTTTTATTCTTTTCTGTTTGGGAATAGTTAGGGCTCTTATGCACTTTCATAAAATATGGAACTTAGTCCAAATATTACAGTGCCATTTTAGCTCTCACCAAAAAGTGGTTTGGACAGATTTGAAGTTCATTTGTATTTGAAACGATTTTAAATGGATTTAAATATCCTGTTTTGGTGCTGTTGCAACTTGTTTAAGTCACTTATCTAACTCCAACTATTTTGATGATGGTTTTTCAAATGTTCCTGGATTATTTGCCATTAAATGAACATTTTTCCAACAGGGTTTGATCAACTCCTTATTTCACTTTGGAAATTGAATTGATTTTCAGAATTGAATTTGTATTGGATACTTAACCCATGTGACTTGGCACTGCAAATGGTCATGACTAGGCAATATTAACGGAGTGTCACAGAGCTTATTACAAGGGGGTGTTACAGAAGCGGAGGCATCAAGCTTGCGGGACAAGATAGATGGCATGGTGCAATCAAATGAGTTGATGGTGGCCAAGACATTGGAGGCAAAGAAGGAGTTGGCCGACAAGAAGGCGCAAGAGAAGCAAGAGAAGTGGCAATTACTCAAGGAAGAGGGGTTGCGCAAGGCCGCCATTTAGGAGAGAAGAGCCCTTGCCGAGGAGAACAAGGCCTTGGCCAAGCTTCTTCAAGAGGAGAACAAGATCATGACGATGAACCGCAATGACATGGATGACATCACCAAAGAATGGCATGATATTGCAAGGAGGGAGATCTTGGAGAGAAGGAAGCAAGTGACAATGGGTGGTGGCTTCGGTGGCGGTGATGAAGAGTGATGATGATGATGGTCATGGAGGTGGTGGTGGCTTTGGTGGCGGCGGTGGAGAGTGATTATGATGATGATGATGATGGTCATGGAGGTGGTGATGGCTTTTGCATGAGGTTCTTTTGGGTCATGGATGAAAACTATGTTTAATTTTCGCGCAAACTATGTTTGATTGTTCAAATTTGTAGCCATTTACTTGGAATTGCGGTCAAATTGCCTAATTTGTTTTTTTTTTTGGTTTGAGGGCTGGCGCGGGCTGCGACCGAACAGACCCCGCAAGGCCGAACGGTAAAATAGAATATTATGCGAATATTATGTTTTACTGTTCGGCCTTGCGGGGTCTGTTCGACCGCAGCCCGCGCCAGCCCTCAAAACATTTTTTCCACGGCCCTTATACTCACTTTAAAGATCCGCGCGATAAGGGGTCTACTAGAGATGCTCTAATGTGTTTGTGAGTGTACACAAGAGTTATAGTCCCTGAAGATTTGGTTTAACCAGCAAAAGACGACTGCTAAAAATGTATTTCTCTGAGTGAAGGTGCGACCTTTGAAGAAATTAATGTGAAGAATTGGAAGCTTGAAGATTTTTGTTTTTGTAGTTTCTTTCTTCTTATTTGTGTCATAGGAAACACCGTAATGTTAAAGGGGGTCTAGGTGATACATAAATCGTATTTTCGAAGTGATGCTCAAAACCTATATACAAAGCCTATTTCTTCGAGTGAAGACTTTCGAAATCTCCGGAAGAGGCGACGAAGTCATTAGCGACAGAGACGCAGTTCTTCTGATCGCTGACGAATTTGGTCTGACTGAGGAATTAGGATTTCGCCAGTTTAATCTGCCTCCCGTGAGGAAATTGAGAGCCCCGACGAAATTGAGAGTCTAAATTCTAACCATTGCTACGCAGAGTGCCAGCTGTTGAGTGGATCCTTATCCTGAAAACAACCATGTCTGAAGGGGCATTTATGAAAATTCATGTCGGGTTGCCCCTGGCTATAAATAACCGTCTCCCACAACCACTTGTTGGTTGGCTGCTCTAGAGAGAGTTTGACACTTGTCATTTGAGAGCAACCCTTCCTCTGACAACTTTGTGAGAAACCTAAGTGAGGATAAACCCAACCAGAGCAAAATTGATTGAGCATCACTGAGGAGTTTGATATGTGTGATCTGACGCCCGTTACCTTTGAAGGCTGTCATTCTTCCAGACGGTTAGGTGTCATGTCCTGAGTACCCAAGAGCAATTGTGGCATGCCGGTGAACAAGTCTGTGAAGATTTTAGAAGTCTACCTTATAGATTTACCACGAGTGATTGGGCGAGGTCTGCTATGACCTTAGCTCAAGAGGAATATGGTGAAGACTAAGTGTCTTTGGAGTTCAATCTCAGTCGCCTCAACCAAACGTACAGTTGATACAACTACTAGAACTAGTCTACCAAATCATCGTGTCATCACCGAGCCATCCTGATTTCAAATTCCTCAACCCTTTACTTTCATTTATTCCGCTGCTGAAGGATCTGTGATCTGCTTTCTGAAGAATTTGAACTAAATACTTTCATCATGCTGGTTTTTTATTTCCTCAGTTCATCTTCTGTATGCTTGAATGCTTGTATGATTGCATATTCTTCACTTGCATCTATCTTGTATGCATGCTTTACGATTCTGTGATGAATTAGTCTCATCCCATTTCTATTTCTTCACTCTGATCTTCGTCAAATTCATCAGAGTTTGACAAATTTTTAAAAATCTCCCATCCCCCCCCCCCCCCGGCGCCGGGAGTAAACTTATGCTTTCTTGTTTTCTTTCTTAGAAAGGCTCCCAAGCGTTTAGGGTTTTACTGTCTCTTGCCGATGCTCCCAGGCGTTTAGGACATGTGATTTTATGGCATTTTATTTTGCACTGGATGTGCTAGCTACTAATTTAGGGACTAATACATTAAAGCAGAAAGATTTAGATCCTATCGAGTCCGAGTCGCTATGCATTCTGCTGGAAATAAAGATTCCTTATGGAAGGCTATACATAGACTTCCCACGACTTCTAATATTTTCCTTCTCAGTTGTCGTTTTCTTATACAGTTGTGTACAGAAGGGCCTTGGATGCTTGTAAAAGCTGAAATGTGAGTTTGTCTTTCGTGTGGGTCCTAACATAGAGTGATTTGGGTGACTGTTCATGCCCCATGTGTAATAATCTGGTATTGAAAAACCTATTGAGGGGAGGGGGGAGGGGGGGGGGGTCCAGCCGACTGCACCTTCAAAGCTATATCTTTCTTCGATAATGTTATTTAGATTGCGTTTGCTGCAAGGGGATGAAAAATCGAACGTTTTTATGCCAATTGGGGATGGAAAACTTAGTTTGCAAGCACGACAAATCCTGGCAAAAAGCTGAACTGAGGCGAAATTTTCAAGCATGTCAGTTAAACTTGCCATCCTCGTCCAACATAAATTGCCATGCAAATCATTCACAATTGCCATGCTTCCCAGCTGACGTGAGCTTGTTAAGACGGTCCATCTTTCTTTCGGTTGGGTTGCCTCTGAGCAAGGAGAAGGCCGGGCTTTGGTGGTGGAGGCGCTTTCGAACTTTAGGGTCATCCACTTGCACAACGGGCTTTCGGGGAAGAATAATACTGCTGAAGACCCTAATCCTTAGATGATGTATTTTGGGAGTCCACTCACACCAATCGAACCCTATGTTTAGTTTTATGTTTGAACTCATGGTATTGTATGACTCAATTCCTTGTTATGGGCTTTATAATATAAAGTTGGACGCTTCTTGCGTCTTCGTTCTAAAAATTTATACCACAAAATCGCCTTTTACATGCTAGCACAAAAATCTGAAGGTAGGCAAATCTGTTGAAATTTTTAAAAAGGGGGCCATCAAAATACATCAGGTGCATGAATGAAATTTGGTTTCCGTACTTGCGGAGACATTGGATTGTACAATCCAACGATCTCTTGCTCCTCCTCTCAACGCCCGCATCCGTCCTCTTCCTCTTGCTTTTTTTCTTCAATAAAGGGTGCGTCCTCTTCCTCTTGCTGCTGCCGTGCGCCGCCGCACCCTGCCCGAGCTGCCAGGTGCCACCTCTGTCGTGTTGCTGCCGCATCAGCCATCTATCTGAACCCCGCCCCAAACTATGGGTGCCGATGGCCTCCATGCACCCCCCTCTCTCTCGAACCAGTCAACCTCCAACTCTCCTCTGCCAGTGACGCACTGACGCCAAAATGTCATGTCATTCCCGGCTCCGGGTCCCTCTTGGCTGGGCCTTGCTAGCGGCCCCATGCCTCGCTGCTCGCCGTGGCATCCCCATAATCCCGGGGCTTTGCACAAAATCGACGGACGTCAATTGGATTTTTCAAAATCGACGGATTCTTCAGTTGCCTACGTAACATTTCGGTATATTTATTCGTTATTGTTTAGAACCGCAAACCCTCGTGATCACGGACACTAATCCATCTCCGACTCCGATGCGGGAGAGAAACGTCGCGTCCCCGCCGGGATATATATATAGCGAACGAGGAATCCTTATTTTAGCTATCGACGACGTAGGTGCACGTATATACCATGCCAATGGACAGCATCAAGGAAACGGTCACCGCTTCCGATGTCTCCAAGATGGCAGTAGCAAGCGATGCCACGCTCGGCTCCACACCGTGGCACCACGTCAAGGAGATGCTCGCCGGCGGCGTCGCGGGCGTGACGGCGAAGACGGCCGTCGCGCCGCTCGATCGAGTGAAGCTCCTCCGACAGGTCGGAGGTGGGGCGGCGCCCGCCGGCACCAGCGCCTTCAGGACGCTCCTCGAGATCACCCGTCGCGAGGGTCCCAGGGGGCTCTACAGCGGGAACGGCATCAACGCGCTACGCGTGTTCCCTTCCAAGGCGATCCACTTCATGGCGTACGAGCAGTACCGGAGCTGGCTCCTCGGCGCCGTCCCCTCGCTCGGCGGCGGCCCGGTCGTGGACCTGCTTGCCGGCTCGGCCGCCGGCGGCACGTCGCTGATAGCCACGTACCCGCTCGACCTCGCCCGCACCAGGCTCGCCTGCCGTGCCACCGACGCGGGCGTCTCCGGCGTGCTCCGGAGCGCGTGCGCGGAGGGCGGCGTCCGCGGCCTGTACCGTGGCGTGTGCCCGTCGCTGGCGCGCGTGCTCCCGACCGCCGGGCTCCGCTTCTTCGTGTACGAGTCGCTAAAGCGCCGGCTCCCAGAGGACTACGAGGGGCGCGTGGATGCCAAGGTGGTGTGCGGGATGGCGGCGGGTCTGGTGGGCAACACGGCGACGTACCCGCTGAACGTGGTGCGGCGGCAGATGCAGCTCGGCGGCACGGGCACGGGGACGGCGGTCACCGGGGCGCTGCAGGGCGTCCGGGCCATCGCAAGGGCGCAGGGGGCGCGGCAGCTATACGCAGGGCTAGGGCTCACGTTCCTGAAGGCGGCGCCGTCAGCGGCCATCGGGCTGGTGGCATACGAGGAGATGAAGGCTCTGCTCAACCTGCCAGCCAACCATCACTAGTCCTCTGCCATTATTCAGTTTGCATGTCTAAGTTTCAGTTTATTTGGATTCTTTTTGTACAGCCATGTTCGTTGACATAGTTTGATCATGGACAGTTCAATAGTGTTACACCCGACACAACATATCTCAAGTTCTACACCTGCCCGTAAGTCTGTATGCATATGGTAGGTGCATTTGAGCTTTCACCACCTTAGCTGTTGAGCTAGCACTTTTCTGCCTTGAAACAATATAAGGCTCAAAGTTGACGTCAAAATGCACCAAAGATTATACTTGAATTCACAATGCATTGAGTTGTCTACCCGGAAGGATCTATGACCATTTAAAAAATGTGATCATTCTTAGAATTCACGAGCATTTTAAAAAATTCACGGCCATTATTTTAAATCTTGCAGTTACCAGCTTTTCAAAATCTGTACTAAAATCCTACAATCTTCTTTTATGAAGAAAACAAGCCAGAAAACACGAAGAACGCAAGAAAATGGCTCTTATGCCATAGTGCCAAAGTGGGTCAGCCTAGTGGCTCGCCTTCTATACAACAACAACACCCCCCCCCCCCCCCCCCCCCCCCCGGGTTGACTGGGCGCTTATAGAAGAAAAGAAAATATTATTAAATTAAAAAGCATCTAAGCTACGCTGTCTTCCAACGTGAGACGCCGCGGACGCTAATCAAACTGGTCATGCGCCTCATGCGGGAAAGAATGGAATGAAGCGCCCGATGAATCTCTTTGCCCCGACGCGGCGTCCCACGCCAGGATTTGACGGCCTCAGCCGTCAAGCGACCAGGAATTCGATAGCAAAGAAATCATGGCACCTCTCCAAGCGTCCAGCATTGGAGATGCCCCAATGCGCCACCTTGCCGGCAAGGTGAAAAATTGTCAAAGAAAGAAACCATTTGCAGGACTCGATTGGGACAAAGGTGAGGATTTGGGAAGATAACTAGATACCGTATGGAAATCCGAAAATTTAGCAAACATGTATACATCGCGTATTTGGTGGATGTCAGGTTAATGATCCCACATACGAGGAGATGGAGTGAGTCTTTGATCCACCATATTATGCTCCCACATTCCTCAAAAAAAAAAATTTATTATGCTTCCACACGATGCAGATGCAGTCCTATTCATCCGGCTTTCGTCGTGCTCCTGAGATCATTTTATCGCATGTATGTATGAAAAAACTCGGGGTGACATCTAAGCACTAGCTCAAGGGGTCAATCTAGCAGCCATTGATGTTTTTCCGAACCATGGAGGAGAGATGCATGTATTATATTAAGATAGAGAGAAAATACAATACAACCCACCAAGCAGTCCAACCACATGATCTTGTTTACAACAACCCACACCGAAAAGGAAAACTATTCTTTTCAGCCGGCTGATTACACGCTCGTGTAAACCGCCCTCTCCGCATGACACGCGTCCTGTTGGGCCCTCCCACTGCCCAGCCTTATCCCCTCATCTCCAGAAGCATAACGAGATCCACTGCTTTTTCCACCGAACTCGATCCGCTTTTGTTCTGCTCTGCACCTCTCTCTCCTACGGCTCTCTCCACCATGGCCATGGACACGCTCTAAGGGGCTGTTTGGATCATCACCAACACCGACCCTGCCAATTTTTTGGCTCGCCCATGCGATTTGGAGACTGTTTGGACGGTCGCCAAAATATTGGCTCGCCCAGCCCGCGGCCGACCGCTCCGTGTTATTTTTGCCAATGCATGGGCGCGTCGAGTGCGCAGAAATCGATCGCCAAAAATTTGGCGAGCACGTCTCTCACCTGCTGATACGTGGGCCTCGTGTTAGGTTTTTTTTTTACGATCAAGGCCTCGTGCTAGTTTTTTTTAACATCAGTACAGACTCATACATACGCGCATACACTCACCCCTATGAACGCACACACGCACATCCTACCCCTATGAGCACCTCCGAGAGACTGAGCCGGCATGTCATCTTGAAATTTACGAAGTCACCGTAGGCGACTCGTCGTCGACGGGAACGTCTCCTCCCACTGAAAGCGCATCGCCGGAAATCCTGAAATAAATTCAGGAATAATGCGAGCACCAGGACTTGAACCCTGGTGAGCTGGGGATACCACTGTCCCTCTAACCATCCAACCACAGATTGGTTCGCAGGCCTCGTGTTAGTTAGAAAGAACGACCTGTGCGGCGGATTGATCGTCTGAGGAAATGAGCGTTACCAACGTGTAAATTACATTTTCCCCAAAAAAATGTGTAAATTACATGGTCGTTATTTGGATTGGATAATCCCTTTGATCGCGCAACTAACTCGGTTTTTTTTTCTGTTTAGCACAATAGCGACCGTAATTACTACTACAAGTTGTCTTCTAAACAAAACAAATCGTCTCAGTTTTCTTTTCTTTTGACGGGCACAATTCTTCTCAGCCGTAAAGGCAACCCTGAGTTTCATCGAGTTCTAAAGCTGTACGTGTTCTTTTCTAGAATTTTTTTTGTGGGATTCTTTTTTTTTAAACGTGACACATGATTCTTTTCTAGTAGAATTTACATGCAGTAAGTATATATCCATACTTTAATTACATGCAAATTCAGTTTTTTCATGTTCAAAAAATAAATTCAGTCTTTTTTTTGTGAATTGCCAATGTCACTTTTTTTAATGTTATAGTTAGTTAACTGTTCAAGTTGCCAATGTCACTTTTTTGTGAATTGCCAATGTCACTTTTTTTTAATGTTATAATTAGAATCAAATCAAGCACAAAATCAATTCAAGTTGCCAAACCAAATGAAGAACTTGCCAAATATTTGGAAGGTACAATGGCTATAATCCAAACGAGAACAACTTGCCAATTTTTTGGTCATGCCCTCACTTTGGTCATGCCAAAATTTTGGTTGGGCAAGTTGGGGCACAAACCAAACACCCCCTAAGCGCCGCTGCCCTGCTGCCTCTAAGCTCTATGTGTTGCTGCCTCACAAGCTCCAACGCTCTGCTGCCCAAGCTCCACGCAACCGGTGCTGCGTTGCAGCGCTCGTCGGTGACGCCGGCGCTACGATGCGGTGGTCGTGGATGGCTGCGGCACTGCAACGGGCTACCTCCCAAGCTCCAACACGGTGCTGCCCAAGCTCCACGCGACCGGTGCTGCGTTGCAGCGTTCATCGATGAAGCCGGCGCTGCGATGCGGCGGTCCTCGGTGGCCGCCAGCGCTGCGACGCGGTGGTCCGCGGTGGCCGCCGGCGACGCAGCCCTCATCGGTGCAGCCAGCGCTGTGATGCAGCACTCGCACTGCTGCAAGGGGCATCGGGTGTTGTAATGCAACGCTCGTCGATGATGTCGGTGCTCCTATGCAGCGCCGCGGAGCTGCGACGGGCCGCCGGTACTCCGATGGAGCACCGCCGCGCCGGTGTCATGGCTGCAATGAAGCATCGCCGGAGCTGCGATGGGCCGCCCGCGCTGCGTTGGAGCACCGCCAAGTCAGTATCGCGGTTGCAATGGAGCATGGCCGGAGCTGCGACGGGACGTCGATGCTGCGTTGGAGCACCGCGTGCCGGTGTCGCGGCTGCAATGGAGCATGGCCGGAGCTGCGACAGGCCGCCGGTCCTGCGATGGAGCACCGCCGGCCGCACCGGTGTTGGCGCTGCAGAGCGTCGCAGCGGTGCTACTATGAAGCTCGATGGTGGCAGCAGAAAGTGTTGCGGGGTGCTATATTTTTCGTTCCTCGACGTGGTCTTCTGTTTCTTCCTTTTGGTGATGCGCGGTGCATGCGGGAGTAGTTGCTTGAGATGAAGATGACTGGCGTGATCCAATGACCATACAACGTCTGATCCAACGGCCCACGAGGCGGTTTATTTTTTGCCCCGCGTTAGTCGGATGACGCCTAGCAGTGGCCCACTGAAAAACACATAATATGGACTACTACAAACAACCAGATGGGGAGAGGAATATCTGGGAACTGATCTGGAAGTGAGAGTACCACCCAAAGTTAGTGTCTTCGGTCACAAACTGGCGATAGAAAAGCTCGAGGATTTCTTGGCGATTTGCCGATCCTCTCCCCTGAATCCTTCTTCTTCTTCCTTCCTTCCTCTTCCCAATTCCTCCTCTTCCCTGTTAGAATCTCATCTCTCATCTATTCTCTCTGCTGCTTCTCCTCCGTGATCCTTCTCATCTCATTGTTCTGTTCTTATCCCATCCCCTTGTCTCTTTTCCAAATCCATTCACGCCACCAAACAAGATCCCTTGTTTTCCCTCCCAATCTCCTGATCTGATTCATCCTAGCTCTTTCCCCCATCTCTCGTGACCTCCTACCGGACTCCCCACCTTTGCTCCTTCCTCGCCTGCACGGGAAACCTTTCTATTTTGACTGCTGCCGCCACAATCCAGTTCCCCTTTCACATCCTCATATATTCCCCTGCATCCCCCAAGCATCCCATGATGAACCACTCCCTTCTGGGCTTACAAATGGGGACGTGCTTGATTTCATAGTTCTCATACGGGTGTCCTCTCTCCTCCCGCTAAGATCCAATACTTGTTGACCGCCTCTAGTATCCTCAATGAACGCAGGGTTGGATCTCGCTGTTGGTGACGCTCGGACAGTGGCTCCTCCCACTGCAGCCTTGAAATTCATCGGATGGAATTGCAGGGGCAAGGGCAGGAGTCTTGCAAACTCTAGAAAAATGGAGTATCTAGCCAGATTGATGTATTCCACTGGTGCTCAGGTAACATTTGTTTCTGAAACTAGATCGGCTAAATGTAATGCTTCCCAGTTGAATGCTCGTTTTAATTCCTCTGCTAGTTTTGTAGTACCTTTGATAGGTCTCTCTGGGGGTCTTTGGTTATTATGGTCTGATGAAGTTCTTCTCTCAATCAAGTTTTCAAATAGATATCTTATCCTAGCTCTTGTTCAACATATAACTTCTAATGTAGAGTTTGTGCTAGCTTGCGTCTATGGGGATCCCCATCACCGTAACACTCGTATGATTTGGGAGCATGTCGCCAATTTTGTGTTTGAAAATATGGGCAAGCCAGTAGTGTGTTTAGGTGATCTTAATAATATTATGCGAGATATGGAAACCACTTCTGCTTATGTAAATTATTCTCGTATGCGAGCTTTCAATAATTATGTCAAGCAATGTGGGCTTCTGGACATGGGGTTCAGTGGTCCTGCGTATACTTGGAACAACAAGCGTTTTTCTTCGGTTCCTGTCTTTGAAAGGCTTGATAGATGTTTAGCTAATGCCGAATGGTGTGATATTTTTCCTAATACTAATGTCTTCAATCTTCCTATAATTCTAAGTGACCATGCCCCTATTTTGGTCTCCACTGATTCTAAATGTTACAAACCGAAGCTAACATTTAAGTTTGAGATTTGGTGGACTATGGAAGAAGATTTTCAGGATGTTGCAAAACAGGCTTGGTATTCTTCGAAAAATAAACCTTTCTGTTCCAAGACTACTAACCTTGCAGGAACTCTTAAAAAGTGGTGCAAGAAAAAGAAGCCCATCCAACAACATTTAAATACTCTGCAGGAACAAATTAATACCATCCAAAAACAGCCTCCCCAAGAGTAGGACCACACTCTAGAGGCTACTCTCATTTCTCAGTATGAGGATTGCATCACCAAGCTCACAGAGTTTTATAGACAACGTTCGAAGAAGCATTGGGCGGTCAAGGGTGATAGAAATACATCCTTCTTTCATCATGTTGTCCTTAAGCGTAAACGTCGCAACAGAATAATATCCATTAACAATGCTCTCGGAAACAACCTTTATGATCCGGAGGACATTGCTCAGGAATTTGTTGGCTACTTTAAAAATATTTTTCAATCTACGTGTCCTAATAATGGAAGGCCTTTTCTCCATACATCTCCTCCTCAAGACTTGCAGGACTTTACCTATTCTATTCCAGACAAACATGAACTATGGGAAATATTGAAAGCCATGAGAAAGAATGCCTCGCCAGGTCCTGATGGATTTAGTGTTGGCTTCTACACATCGGCGTGGGAATGGATTGGTGATGATGTCACTACTATGGTAAGAAACTTCTATACTACAGGTATCCTTCCTCCGCGAATCAATGAAACTCAAATAGCCCTGATTCCAAAAAAATTAGTTTGTCTTGTGCCTGCTGATTTTAGGCCTATTAGTCTTTGTAATGTTATTTACAAAGTCATTGCAAAATCTCTAGCTAACAGGCTTAAGCAACACCTACCTGATTATATTCATCCGTCCCAGCATGCTTTTATAGAAGGTAGGCGTATTAGTAACAACATTATTATTGCTCAGGAAATAGCTCATTCTTTTGCTCTTAAATCCTGGAATTGCAATGACTTCATGCTTAAGATAGATCTTGCAAAGGCCTTTGACAGAATTGAATGGCACTTCATAATGTCAGCTCTAACACGAAAAGGGTTGAATGGTCATTTCATTAACCTTATACATGCATGCATCTCTTCGCCCATTTTCTCTGTTATTATCAATGGTCAGTCTTATGGGAGATTCAAAAGCTCTAGAGGTATTAGGCAAGGATGCCCTCTATCCCCTTCACTTTTTGTCCTTGCAGTGAATGAGCTCTCTCTCTCTCTTCAGGAAGCACTTCAAAACAACCAAGTGTCAGGTATAGCTCTTGGACCGCAATGTCCGCCCATTCATTCCCTAATGTTTGCTGATGACCTTCTGGTATGTGGTAAGGCTAATATGCAGGAAGCTTCAGTTATAGCTCAGGTTTTACGACATTTCTGTAATCTCTCAGATCAGCTCCCTAACTGGAATAAGTCAGCCATCATGTTCAGTCATAATGTGGACTTACAGGTCAGGCAGCAAATCAAAAGTATCTTTCCAGTTCCTGACATCGACAGTTCCACAATTCACCTGGGGCATCCGCTCATCCTTCCCTCCAAAGATAGAGCAGCTACTTATAACTTTATCTACGACAAATTCAAAACTAAACTAAGTGCCTATAAAGCTAACAGGCTGTCTCATGCGGCAAGACTTACTCTTATAAAATCTGTCTTCGCCTCTATACCTGTCTATTATATGTCAAATATTCTTTTCTCCAAAAAGTTTCTTGCAAAACTAACAGCAATTATTAGGAATTTTTGGTGGACAGGTGTTAAAGAGGATCCATGTACAAGAGTTTTATGCCTAAGAGCTTGGGCTGATATATGTACTGAAAAAAAGAAAGGTGGCTTAGGTGTCAGAAATCTACGGGCTATCAATCAAAGTCTTGTTATGTCAGTTGCTTGGAGATTAGCAAAAGAACCCCAAAGTTACCTCTCTCTCATCCTCAAGGCCAAATACCACAGTGACACATCAATTTGGAGAGCCAAACATAATGTTCCCAAATCAGCCTTTTGGACTGCTATTCTAAAGGTAAGACCTTTTCTTATTTCTGCCTCCTTTTATCAATTGGTAGATGGCAGTAGTTCCATATGGAGTACTCCTTGGTTTTCTCAGTGGCAATCTATTTATGACAATCTTATAATCCAGCAGCCACCTTATTCTTATCCAGCTGTTGTTAGTGATCTTTGGCTTCCTAATCAGAAAACTTGGAATATCAATCTTGTTAATGCTTTATTTCATCCTCATACTGCTCAAGCTATACTACATACCCCTATTGTTAATACTACTGGTCAGGATGTGCTGGTTTGGAGACTAACCCCTGCAGGTGATCACTCTTCGAAAAGTGCCTACAAGCATTGCTTCAATAATCTTGCACTACCAGCAAATCAGAGACCAAAATCGGTTCCACTGCAGATTGTAAATCTTCTCAATCAGGTTTGGAGGGACAAACTCATGGAGCCAAGAGTTCAAACTTTCGCATGGAGGCTTCTTCGCCAGGCACTTCCAACAGGTAAGCGTGCAAGTAAGTTCTCGAAGCATATTAGTGAAAATTGTATTAGGTGTGGCAACCAAGAGGATGAAATGCACATGCTTTTTCTATGCCCTTTCTCAAAGGCTACTTGGTTCACCTCTCCCTGGTATATTAGAACAGAAGTTTTGGCTACACATAACCATTCTATTCTGCAAATGCTTAAGGTCTTACTGGATTCTGCTATTCCACATATCAATTTAACTAGTGTATTCACTTTCTTGTGGTGCCTTTGGAAAGCACGAAATGATGCCCTGTTTGGTAGAAAATTTTGTCATCCATCGCAGGTATTCCCAGTGGCGAATGCGATCTTACAGGGCCCAAAGCTAGAGGATGTGTGGGCACGACATGATCAACACTCAACAATAGATGTTGTACATCAGCCAATAACCACTCAAGCGCCATCTTTAGTTGCAAGTCAGGGAATTTTTTGTGATGCAGCTTGGATAAATAAGGAAAATATGCAACCATCTTCAGCAGGTATTGGTGTCATCATCCAATTTGGAGAAAATGGTCATTGTCAGCAGCTGCAGGTTTCAGCCATGTCTCCTCCGGTGTCTTCCTCTCTCCAAGCTAAAGCATATGGGCTACTCTTTGCCACAATGATAGCAGATACTCTTCACATTCAGGAATCACAGTACTACACTGATTGTTCTATACTTGCTTCGGCAGCAGCGGCGAGTTGTATCTTCGGAATCACAGGTCACTGGAACATAAGGCCCATCCTTGCTTCTATTCAGGCGTCGCCATCTTTTAACCACAGCAGAGTATCACACATAAACAGGTGTTTTAATGTCAAAGCTCATCATCAGGCAAAGTTAGCGATCAAAATTAAAAATAAGCCTGTAGCTCTTCGATGTCTCTCTTCGGATGCAGGTCCTTGTACTGCGAGAGATGTTCTCGCCATGTCAAGTGTGAGCCCTTTCACACTACTTTCTGTAAAATGTTGCTAATGAATGAAATCAGCTGTTGTTAAAAAAAAAGCAAGGGCTCTACGAACTGACATGAATGAACTTTGGAGCCTGCCAAGTGACCGTGAGCTTGAGTGCACCGGAAATGACTGGATGCTCACCAATTCAGCACAGTTTGATGAGAATACGAGGGCCAAACTCCTTACCGTATGGTGGAGAGCTTGGCATCTAAGAAATGATAGCATTTCTGGGAAAGGCGATGCTTCAATTTATGCCTTTGCAGTTTTTTTAAGGCAACTCTAACTGATCTCCTAAAAAGTAGAGGAGGATACGGCGGAGTAAACCTTAGTAGAATAGATTTACTCCACTAAATTTTAGCCGGTTCTAGCCGAGCCCCTAAATTTAGCGGAGTAAAGTTACTTTTAGTTTATGCATTTCGTCGAACATCTGTCATGCGTGTCCGCAATGATGGTGACCACGCCGGAGACACTAAGCACGCACTCCGCCTCCACTCGGCCCGCTACGCACCAGGTAGCCTTCATGTTTGTGGTCGTGGATGTTGCTACCGCTTGGGCGGGCAACGCACACGCATGTGCTTATGTGATGTGTGCTTGTCTGTGTGCTGCCGCGTGCGTGTGTGATGTGTGTGCGTCCGTGTGTGATGTGTGTGTGTGCGTGCTCGCGCTAGGTGTGCGCGCTGGCCACTGCTGATGTGTTTGTGCATGTGGTGTGTGCCGGTGACGAGCTGCTCGCCTGTGGAAGCTTCCCGACATAGAGATGGCGCGAAGCAGTGCCGAACGCGAACGCTGTCTTGATAAACACCAGCCGTGCCAATGGAGCCAAGGCACGGCGAGTCGGCGAGGTTACCTGAGCCGGGGCGAAGCTGTGCGTGCGACCAGCCGCTCGGATGTACGTTGCGGCTGGGCCTCGGCATACACGCGAGCTCGTACCACGGCAGGGCCGGGGCGGAGCTGTGCGTGCGGCCAACGATGCGGACGCATGCGGTGGAACCCTTCTCGATCCCGTGGGCGGCGCGGAGATCAATCAGCTAGTACAAAATAAATTAACTCTATCAAACAAAAGCTACAACTAATTTTACTTATTTTATATACGAAGCGGGACGGATCCGGGCGTCGCTTTGCATCCCTACCACCAAGGACCACACAGCCACCTTGCCGGAGGCCTCCACACCCACTGAAGCTGCACCATACGAAGCTGTCTTCTGCGAGGATTCCGTACGCCGGCGAGACCGGAGGTCGCAGCCGTCGACAAGGGAGTTTCACGCGAGTCGCTGGCCGGCCACAAGAAGGCCTTTGCGTGAAGAAAATTTATTCTCGACCGCCTTCTGACGAAGTATATTTAGGGATGGGATAGGTGCCGGAGGATAAATTATCCTCCTCTATTAGGTTTAGGGGATTGGCTAATTGCGGCATAAGGGAGGAAATCGAATTTATTCTCCGCCGGATAGTGGATAGGTTAGAGTTGCCCTTACAAGGCTATGAGCAAACGTTGAGAGATATAGTTCCTGCAAAAAAAAAAAAACGTCAAGAGATAGAGTTTGGCTTGCATGGAAACATTGAACCTACTAGCTAGGAGGTGTAACTACCACTTCCTCCTTCGCTCCCTTCTCTCTCTTCTCTCCCCAGAAAAGGGCGACTAGAGGGGTGACTGGTTTTCCGGCGCCGGCTCCGGCGGCTTTGCTTTCCCGAGGGCTTTATGCTCGTCGGTGGGAGTGGAGTCGCCGGATCCACCGTGCGGTTGTATATAGCAGTAGACTAGTTGTAGTTTATGTAGTTTGGGTATGGCCGTCCCTTCGTTCTGCTCTCGTGGAGACGACGACGGCGGTCAATAAGTTCTCTTCAGATCTCCGTCCGGCCCATCGGTTTTCCACAATGTTTTAAATAGCGGGCTATGAAAAATAGCGGTGGACCTCCAAATCAGCTATAGCGGAGCTAAAGCAGACTAAAGCGGGCTATTTGTGAAGGCAATCATTTAGCGGCATCCTGGTGAGAAGGCTATAGCGGGCTATAGCGGAGCTATAGCCGGCTATTTAAAACTATGGTTTTCCATGGCGTCGGTCACGGATCTGGGAGATGCATCTCGCGGCGCCTGGTTTTCTCGGTTGGAGCTGGGTGGGCACGTTCGTTTTCCAGGCGGCGGTGCCGAGGCAGCGGTGGCACCGTCGGTGTGGACTTTTGTTCTTCCCGGGCCGCTCCTTCTCTGGCGTCTCCAGAGTTCCTGGGAGGATTTGTACAGGACGTTGTCGGCGGCTGCTGCTTCTTTCGGGGGTAGCAGCGTTGGTGCTCTACAGGTGAACGGCTGCTTTGGCGCAGGGTTCTTGGTTGTTGGGAGGCAGATCCGGCCGGCTCTCCTCGACGTGGTCGATGGGGTGCGGAGGATCTGGATCCAGCGGCGTTTCGGGGATGGCCCCGGCCGACGAGCCACATGGACAAAGTCTTCGTCGTTCGCGGCGGAGCGCTCAATCGGTTCACAAAGCCATGGTGCGAGAAGACGCGGCTGGATCTGGGCTTCGCGGCGTCTCGTCTCCTCCGGTCGGTGTCCTGGCGGCGACTGCAGCAGGCGATGGGCTTTGGTGTGTATGACACAGGATATCCCAGGGTCTTGTTTGCTCATTGTTTTTTCTTTAGGGTTCTTTGCGTTGTTGTGCCTGGACAGGTGTTCTCTCTGGAGCTTTCTCGATGGGTTCCGCGTGGGTGTGGGTGTGCTCTCTGTTGTACTCGTGTACCTTATAGTTGTATGAAGTGAAATGCTGCGCGGCTCCCTCAAAAAAAAAAAAACTAGCTAGGCGGTATGCAGTAGAGTAAGTGTGGCAGCACTAGTTGGATGAAGCCGGGCATGGGTAGGCAAAAACTTTTACGACCCGTTTGGTTCAGGACAGGTAATGTATTCACTCATGTAATCAGGATGCACCGCATCTGAAGGGGGTTTCGGCGATGACCTGATTTGCTTGGTTCAGCATAGGATTAGCGGAGAGAGTATTGGAAAGAACAGAGAAGAAGTAACCTGCGCTGTTATTCCAAACCGGAGCGGACGGCCGGTTTCGGTCGAGTGAATCGTCGTATCCCTAATACAGAGGAGCGAAACCAGCCCAGCCCAAAACAAACGCATGTAACGGTTTCGTGAGCCAGTGTAATCGGAAGACGATACATTACCACGAACAAACGCGTCGGTCGACGCGAGCTTTGAGCCACAGTCGATAAGGACCACTTGGGGGTTGTACTTCGCGACGATCGAGGTGTGGTTGGCCCTGTTTGTTTCAACTTTGCGAGCAGTTTTTAGACTGGAAAAAGCTGAAACTGAAACAAACAGCTATTTTAGAACAGTTGTGGAATCACAACCCAAAACTGTTTCGGGCTATTTTCAGTGTAACAGGCCAAAGCACGTCTCGGGATACTTCACAGCCAAAACTGTTTCCCTAGCCCCTGTGCTTTTGGCGTTTGGTCGTAATTATGTCATAAATGTCACCGCAGGCATGGCCTATCTCTCCCTTCGCCCCCTCCTCCTGAAACATAGAGTTTTCACCAGACCATAGTCGTTTCCACAGCTACGTTGCCAAACAGCTAACCTTCACTGCAGCTGTTTTCTCAACACAGCAGTTTTGCCAGCACAACAAGTTCACAGCTGAATCTGTCGAAACTGAAGCTCAAACAAACATAGCCGTTATCTGGTCAGCTGGGAACTCTACACCTCTACTGTACACTGCCAACTGTTGAGCTCGCGAAAGACATCGCCTGCCTAGAAGGGGTTCGGGCCTGATGGATGGCATCGACCGCCCGATCAGTCTTAAAAAGCGACTGCAAAGAGGTGGTGAAGGAGCTACGAAATTGCAAGAACTCGAAATCGGCGCTAGCAAGGATTGCGGGGGATACGGATCAACTTTTTGAAACAACTCCAGGCTTCAAAGTTGCTAAAGCTCATAGAAGTGAGAGCCGGAGTAGCAAATGATTTAGCTAGGTTTAGTAGAGAAGGGGTTTCTAGTGGTGTGTTCCTGCAGTCAGCTCCAGCCTGCATGTGTGCGGCTGCGGCATGATCAGACAATCTCTCAGTGCACGTTCTACTTCTGCACAGTGATCACCTAGCCCTAGCAGAGACTTTTCATGTCCTTTTGTTCTCTGACGTTTGAATAATCCTTTATTTCCTTTTGCGGTGCAGTCAGATGCATGCAAAAGATGATGGACACGCCCAAAACTGTATCTTGTCTTGTGTTCCCCTTCTTTTGGGACGATCGTTTCAATGCAATTCTACAGAGTACGTGATAGTAGGTGCGGCAAAAGTTCCGGAACTTACCAAATAAACCAAAATTAACAATGTGAATTATATTTCAAAGTTGGCCTAGAAATAATTATTTCTATGTGGCGATCCTGAGCATTGGTTCTTTATCCAACGAGAATCGAGTAGTTGCACAGATCAGAATACATAGCTTATCTACACATGAAGCTGATGTTTTGTTTTGGAAGTTATATGATGCTGATAGAAGCAAGTTGCCAAATTGCACCTTCAGATGCTACTTCCTCTAGTTTGAGATGTACGACGTTATGACATATATAGTGATTTTTTTCTCGAATACGCACGAGCGTGCGTATCATAAATTTAAGGAGATAGGGAAGACTCCCTCCACTTCTGATGTTACAAGATTATGTACAAGTGACTCAAAGGCCACACCACCTATCTAGCATGCTATAGTTGACTACTCACTACTCTCCCACGATGCGAGGCCAACGAAGAACACCTCGACTTCCCCTCTCGTAGTCCTGCCTGCTTCCATGCCCGGGCCTCGTTTTCTATGTTCTGTAGCACCGTCCGTGTAGATGGCGCCGCTTCGTCAAAGATCACGGTGTTGCGGTGCGTCCAAAGTTCCCACACGACAAGGATGCAAATTGTCCTCACCAACTTCCGGTGCTGCCCCATTTCCTCTTGCCGGATGCACCACTCCGGTAATGACTCATTTGGTGTTGGAGCTCTTCCTGGTTGTCCCATAGCAAGGCAAACCTTCACCCAAATCTTCCTTGTGAATACACACCCAATCATGATGTGGGTTATGGTCTCGTCATGCTGGCCGCACAGAGGACATGAGCTCTGGTGAGGAAGTCCCCTTCGAGCAAGGCGGTCAGAGGTCCAACATCTGTTCTTGATGGTAAACCAAGTAAAGAAACGACGCTGCAGGGGCGCCCTTGATTTCCATGTGAATTCCGCCATAGGCACGACCTCTAATCCAAAGAACTTGACCGCGTATACAGATCGTGCCGAAAACATGCCATCCTTCTCCCACGCCCACTGGATCGTGTCCTGCGTATCAGTTTGCAGGTCGGTCGCGTCCACTCGTTGCCATATTTCAAAAAATTGGCGGAGGTTTGGGCGAAGGTTTGCCAAAGAGTCGAAGATGATAAAGTAATGTCCTGGCACAGCGATTGCGCTACAGAAATTAATGTGAGCTCGTTTGCAAGTGCTGGCATTCGATTGCACCGAAATTGACGACGGCTCATGTATTTAGTCATGTTTGTAGTTTAAGGAAGGAAGCATCCTTATGAGTTAACCAGGACAACAGGGAGCTTGGTTTGGTTCCACGCGCATATCTATTATTGCAACTTGCATCCCATCTGTTCATATGTACTACTAGAAAAATGACCCATTAATTGCTTATACCATCCTTTATAAGCTGCATTCTATGTACTGTATATATCAAGACACTTCAGTATAAATACAGTGGCATATACACGGGAAACCCCAAATGGAGCCCGAGCTACATGGGAGCTCCTTTCTAGAAAAAGAATCAAAATCTGCATTTTTATGTTTTAGAAATTTCGAAACAAAATTCCTGGGTGTAGATAATGTCGAGATCTACTAGTACGCAAATTTTCAGTGCAAAACTCTTATTATTTTAGGCTACACAAAAATGACAAATCTAAAAAAATTACAAACTTTTATAACAATGCAGTGTTCATCGATCAGATCTACGCATTTATCATTTTTTTCCAGCCTAAAATACAATGAATTTTGTGTTGACATTTTGCACAGTGGTCGATCTTGACACTATCTACACCTAGACAAAAAAAATTGATTTTTTGAATGCTTTGAATATCAATTTTGGATTTTTCAAAAACCAAGCTCCATGGAGCTCGGCCTCCAAAACACCGTATTCCACACCGAAAAATGCTTTCGCTCCGCTTTATACATAAAGCAACAACCAGCGATACAAATCCGGATACAACACGTCACCAACACACATAATACACACACCCAAGACAAGATACAAGGATGCCGATGCACCGCAACACTACCCAATCGACCACCAAGCACACTACAGATGAGCCAAAGGAAACCACTTGGGCCTGACGAGGACCTGCCGAGAACTAGCCACCGAGAAGAAGGAAATGACGCCCACGGCCACCGCCACCGTCGGCCGGAAAAGACCGGGCAAGTTATGCACTCCAGTGTTAGCCCTCCCTCTGCCAAACCACCAAGATACGTCGAACATCACCAACCATGCCACCTGCTTGACCATGGCTGCCCGACCGCACCCAAGACGCGCGCTCCGCCCACGAATACCGCGTCCCGCCAGGGCCGTCTCCCTGCATCCAAGCAACTCCGTGAACACCCAAAGGCCTTGGCTTTGGCCTGACTGGCAGCCCCCAACCGACGGAGCAGCCAGCAACCGCCCTGCCTCGAACATCGCCAGAACCTCGCCAGAAGGCACACGGCCGACGAAAGGGGGAGGAGGAGCGAACGCATCCGGACCAGCGCACCCCCACACTACCGACGGATGGCCCAACACTGGGAACTCCCATCCCTCATGAGAACTCCCACCGGACACACCCCTGTGTCGCCTCATCGTGGTGGCTGATGCAGCTCGACACGAGGCCACCAACGACTGCCCGCCCAAGGAGCACCAAGCCACCCCTTACCCGCAGCCAAGAGAGCTCACCGGAGGGCCACCCTACGCCGCCCGCCGTCGTCCAGGAGCCGGACCAATGGGGGTCCGGCTGAAGCTCGGCTAGCACGCACCACCAGACCGCGAGCTCGCCCAGCAGCCGCGCCGCCCAGAGCCCGTCAACCGCGTTGCATGCCGCAGCAGTCGCGCCACCGCCTGCCGACGAGGTGCCGCGTGCCGTTCGTGGCCGCCAGCCTGCCAGATTTGGCCGAGCCCAAACAAAGCCTCCATCGCAACCACGGACTCGAGACCGCCCCATGAAGCCCACCACGCCTCGACTAGGCCCTCGCTACCCCGCCGCCAGAGCCCGTCGCCATGCCTCCGCGCCCCTCACCAGCATGAAGCACCATCGAACACCGTTGACCCGCAGCAACCGTCTCCGAGCGGGATGTGAAGGAGCCCCGCCGCCACCGGCGGCGGCGAGGGAGGGAAGGGAGGATGGGGGGCCTCGAAGCCGGCGGCTAGCCCCCCCTGATACATCTCCAACGTATCTATAATTTTTGATTGTTTCATGTTGTTATATTATCATTCTTGGATGTTTTACATTCATTTTATAGCAACTTTATATCATTTTTTTGGACTAACCTATTTGACATAGTGCCCAGTGCCAGATGTTGTTTTTTGCTTGTTTTTTAGTTCGCGAAATATCAGTACCAAACGAAGTCCAAATGCCACGAAACTTTTTGGAGATTTTTTTCTACCCAAAAGGCAACTTGGGAGCCAAGGAAGCACCAGAGGGGAGGCTCATGGGGCCCACCACCCACCTGGGCGCGCCAGAGGCCCCTGGGCGCCGTGATGGGTGGTGGGGCCCACAGAGGTCCTCTTCACCGCCTCTCAGCTCTATAAATACCCAAATATTCCAGAAACCCTAGGGGAGTCGTCGAAACACAATTCCAGCCGCCGCAAGTTCCAGAACCACGAGATCCAATCTAGAGCCCTATTCCGGCACCTTGCCGGAGGGGAACACGATCACGGAGGGGTTCATTATCTTCATTGGTGCTCCTCCGATGATGCGTGAGTAGTTCACCACAGACCTACGGGTCCGTAGACAGTAGCTAGATGGCTTCTTCTCTCTCTTTTTGATTCTCAATACAATGTTCTCCTCGATGTCCTTGGAGATCTATTTGATGTAATGACTTTTTGCGGTGTGTTTGTTGGGATCCGATGAATTGTGAGTTTATGATCAAATCTATCCATGAATATTATTTGAGACTTCTTTGATCTCTTATATGCATGATTATTATAGCCTCGTATTTCTTCTCCAAAACTTTGGTTTGGTTTGGCCAACTAGATTGATTTTTCTTGCAATGGAAAGAGGTGCTTTGTGATGTGTTCGATCTTGCGGTGTCCTCACCCAGTGACAGAAGGGGTAGCGAGGTACGCATGTATCGTTGCTATTAAGGATAAAAAGATGGGGTCTATTCCTACATGAATAGATCTTGTCTACATCATGTCATCGTTCTTATTGCATTACTCCGTTTCTCCATGAACTTAATACACTAGATGCATGCTGGATAGCGGTCGATGTGTGGAGTAATAGTAGTAGATGCAGACAGGAGTCGGTCTACTAATCTTGGACGTGATGCCTATATACATGATCATTGCCTTGGATATCGTCATAGTTATTTGCTCTTCTATCAATTGCCCCACCGTAATTTGTTTACCCACCGTATGCTATTTTCTCGAGAGAAGCCACTAGTGAAATATACGGCCCCCGGGTCTATTTTCTATTATTTTGATTTCAGATCTATTATTCCAAAAACCCAAAAATACCTTGCTGCACTTTTTCTTTACTTATTTTATTTTGAGTTTTTTGCAAGATGTATTTATCCAATCTCATATAATTTTATCTATCTTAATACCATGGAGGATTGACAACCCCTCTTACGCATTGGGTTGCAAGTATTTGTTGTTTGTGTGCAGGATCCGTTTACATGCATTGTGTTGCTTGGTTCTCCTACTGGATTGATAACCTTGGTTTCATAACTAAGGGAAATACTTACCGTTGTTGCGCTGCATCATCCTCTCCTCTTCGGGGAAATATCAACGCAAATACAAGCAATCAGGAATAATTTCTAGCGCCGTTGCAAGGGAGACATCATCAACATCTATCAGGTTCCTAATCACAAATCTCATCTCCTCGCAGTTTACATTATTTGCCATTTGCCTCTCGTTTTCATCTCCCCCATTTCTAAAATGTTTTTGCGAAAAGCACAGAAATATTTGCCTTCTTTTTGTTTGCCTTTTTTTGTCAGATCTCTTGTTTGCTTGCAATCTTGTTTGTGTAGTCACGATGTCTCAAGAAAATACCAAATTGTGTGATTTTTCTAATACTAATAATAATGATTTTATTAGTACTTCGATTACTCTTCCTGCCACTAGTGCGGAGTCTTATGATATTAATGCCGCTTTGTTGAATCTTGTTATGAAAGAGCAATTTTCCGGTACTCCTAATGAGGATGTCGCGTCCTATCTAAATACTTTCGTAGAATTTTGTGATATGCAAAAGAAAAAATATGTGGAGAATGATATTGTGAAGTTTAAATTGTTTCCTTTCTCTTTGAGGGATCGTGCAAAAATTTTGGTTTTCAAGGATGATTTTATTACTAAGTATTTTCCGCCCGCGAAAATTATTTCCCTTAGAAATCAAATCATGAATTTTAAACAACTTGAGCATGAACATGTTGCACAATCTTGAGAAAGAATGAAATTGATGCTAAGAAATTGTCCTACTCATGGTTTAAATTTTGGATGATCATACAAAATTTTTATGCGGGATTGCATTTTGTTTCTAGAAATCTTTTAGATTCTGCCGCGGGTGATATTTTTACGGAGATTACTTTGGGTGAAGCTACTAAATTGCTAGATAATATCATGGCAAATTATTCATAATGGCATACCGAAAGAGCACCTACTAGTAAAAAGATCAATTCCGTTGAAGAAATTAGTACTTTGAGTGAAAAAGTTGATGCTCTTATGAAATTGGTTGCTAATAAAAATGATCCTATTGATGTTAATGATGTGCCTTTGTCTACTTTGAATGAGCAAAATAGTGCTCCCGTAGATGTGAATTTTGTCTCACGTAACATTTTAATAACAATGCTTATAGAGGTAATTTTAATCCTAGGCTTTTTCCTGGAAATTCCTCTAATAATTATGGCAATTCCTATGGTAATTCTTCTTACAATAATAATAGGAACCCTTCTTATCTTGAGAGTAATATTAAAGAATTAATCAATGCTAAAAAAAATTCAATACTACGATAGAAGAAAAGTTGAATAAGATTGATGATATGTCTAGAAGCATTGATAGAATTTCCCATGATGTAGAAAACCTCAAGATTAAAAAAAATTCACCTAAGGTTGATGTCAATGAATCAATTAAAGCTTTATATGTTTCCATGGATGAAAGTAAGAAAAGAACCACTATGCTTAGAGCTAAAAGAGAATTTTTAGAAAGAGCGTTTTCTACCGATTGTTTTCATAATAATGATGAAGATCTCAAACTGATTGGTGTTTCTTCTATTGATTCCTTGTTTAGTAAGATTGAAATTGATGATAAAGGGACTGAAGAAGAGTCAACTTTAGCTAGAAGGCGTCCCCATGATTCGGAGGGTGAAAATCTTGTTGAGAAAATTGATGAAAGTGGGTTTGGAGAGGTCAAAACTTTAACTAGTGATGTGCCCACTCTTTTGGATTACAAAGACTTTAATTATGATATTTGCTCTTTGATTGAATGCATTTCTTTGTTGCAATCCATGATAAATTCACCCAATGCCTATGAACAAAATAAAGCTTTTACTAAACATATCGTAGATGCCATGCTAAAAACTTTAGAAGAAAATTGGAGTTAGATATTTCAATTCCTAGAAAATTATATGATGAATGGGAACCCACTATTAAAGTCAAGATTAAAAATTATGAGTGCTTTGCTTTATGTGATTTGGGTGCTAGTGTTTCCACAATTCCGAAATCTCTATGTGATGTGCTTGGTCTTACCAATATTGAAGAATGTTCTCTTAATTTGCACTTAGCGGATTCTACTATTAAAAAACCTTTGGGAAGGATTAATGATGTTCTTATTCTTGCAAATTGGAACTATGTGCCCATAGATTTTATTGTTCTTGATATTGATTGTAATCCGTCTTGTCCAATCATACTTGGTAGACCATTTTTACGAACTATAGGTGCCGTAATTGATATGAAAGAAGGTAATATTAAATTTCAATTTCCACTAAGAAAGGGTATGGAACACTTCCCTAGAACAGGAATTAAACCACCATATGAATCAATCATGAGGGCAACCTATGGATCAAAAGCCAAAGATGACAATACTTGAATCTATGCATTATGCCTAGGTAGGGGCATAAAACGATATCGCTTGTTGGGAGACAACCCAATGAATAAAATTTATTTTTGTCTTTTTCTTCTGTTCTTGAGTGTTTGCACAATTATTCTACTATTATGATTGTGCTTTTTGTGTTTTAATTAGTGTTTGTGCCAAGTAAAACCGTTGGGATCATGTTGGGTGATAGTTGATTTGATCTTGTTGGAAAACAGAAACTTTTGCGTCCAGTAGCAGAATTGTTAAAATTCACAGAAGCGACGAAAACTTCTGAAGTTTTTTACACAAGACTTATATACCAATTGCCTACATTGTCCTAATTTTTAATAATTTTTGGAGTTACATAAGTATGATTAAAATCCATGTCTTTATAGACTGTTCTGTTTTTGACAGATTCTGTTTCGTTGCATTGTGTGCTTATTTTGATGAATCTATGGATTGTATCGGGTGTATAAGCCATGGTAAAGTTAGAATACAGTAGGTATAATGCAATAAAAAATATGAATGGGTTTGCAACAATACTTAAAGTAGAGATTGTTTTCTTATACTAACGGATCTCACGAAGGTTTTGTTGAGTTTTGTGTGATTGAAGTTTTCAAGTTTTGGGTGAGATGACGATGGATGAAGGAATAAGGAGTGTCAAGAGCCTAAGCTTGGGGATGCCCCATGGCACCCCAGTGTAATATTCAAGGAGAACCAAGCAACTAAGCTTGGGGATGCCCCAGAAGGCATCCCCTCTTTCTTCCAACGACCATCGGTAATTTTACTTGGAGCTATATTTTTATTCGTCACATATCATGAGTTTTGCTTGGAGCGTCTTGTATTATATGAGTCTTTGCTTGATTTGCTTTTTAATTTGTCCCAATCATCCTTGCTGGACACACATTTTTGAGAAAGCCATAATGATGCTATGATTTGTTAGAATTGCTCTATGTGCTTCACTTAAATTTTTTGAGCTATGGAATTGCTCTAGTGTTTCACTTATATATTTTTGAGCACGGTGGTGCTTTAATTTTTTAAGAAATACTCTCATGCTTCAACTTAGATTAATTTGAGAGTTCGTAAATTTTTGAAGAAATTCTCTCATGCTTCACTTATATTATTTTGAGAGAAAGAAATTTTTTATGCTCATGTTCTTCACTTAAAATTGTTTGAGAGCTTGTTATAAGCAATGGTAATATATGAAATTAGTCACAAAGTGATAGATATTCAAGAGGGATATAATAAAAACTTTCATGAAGATCATTGGACAAAATAAACTTGATTCTTTGTAATAGTTTTGAGATATGATGATAGTAATATGTGAGTCATGTTAGTGAGTAATTATGCTTTAGTAAGAATATTGATGTTAAGGTTTGTGATTCCCTATGCAAGCACGAAAGTCAATAGTTATGCAATGCAATTACATCCTACTTGTGGTGCATTATTTGGTGTTAGTTATACTTAATGCTCGTTTATGAGAATTTTTGTTTCTTGGTTGGTTGCTTCTCAATCTATTTGCTAGCCTCCATTTGTACTAAGTGGGAATACTACTTGTGCATCCAAAATCCTTAAACCAAGTTATGCCATATGAGTCCACCATACCTACCTATATGCGGTATTTTCGTGCCGTTCCAAGTAAGTTTGTATGTGCCAACTCTAATTTTCAAAATGAATTTCCTTTTTGTGTGCCCGTAACGCTCATGAAGCGGCAGGGGGTGGCCAATATTTTTCCTTGCTAGATGTGTTATTCTCAAGATGAGTGTTTATTCACTTGTCATTGCACGAGAGTGTGGCGGTAATAGGGATGCCCAGTCCCGAAATGAAAAAGAAATTTACTTTATGTTTTCAAATAATAAATTCCTTGGAAAGTGTTGGTATGGAAGGCATCCGTGGATACGGCCAGCCAAGGATTGTGAAAGAATGGTGGAAAAAGTAATAAACTTTATTTTATGTTTGGGAACCGCCTATGATGTATCTAGCATAGAAAGTATTGGGAATTCTCAGTCGTTTTCGTTGACGGGAAAAGCATGCCTCTAAAAAAAATTATCTCTCAATTTAAGCTTTGAGCTCTGGCACCTCTACAAATCTCCGCTTCCCTCTGCGAAGGGCCTATCTATTTACTTTTTGCAATTTTTTTATTTGAGTCTCCATCTTCTCTTATAAAGCACCAACTAGGGAGCATTATGATCATACTTGTGCATTGGATGTAGCTAATATTCGAGTGTGTTTCATGAATGGATCAATGATTGAGCATGATGGGCTAGGGATAAGTTTCTTTAGTGTTGATATTTTCAAAGACACAGTTGCTTGTTGATATGCTTGAGTATTGAAGTTTCATGTCAAATATAGACTATTGCTTTGAATCATCTAAAAGTCCAAATGTCCATGCTACAAAAGAAAAGAATATATGGTGAACATGTTAGGCAGCATTCCAGATCAAAAATTCTGTTTTATCATTTACCTACTCGAGGACGAGCAGGAATTAAGCTTGGGGAAGCTGATACGTCTCCAATGTATCTATAATTTTTCATTATTTCATGCATGCTCTTATATTATCATTCTTGGATGTTTTACATTCATTTTAGGTGATTACTACGAATCATCCGGATGATCCCAGGAAAATTTAAACCGCCTCGCCGACCGCTCGATTAGGCTGCGTCGGATCATTGGATTAAAACTTCGGATCGATTTTCCTCGCACATGCACGTTTATTCTCGCTCACTACCCAAACTTGTTGGCGCTGCTGTTGCAGAAGTGCTTCTAGATTTCAACCGTATCTTCAACTCATCGTCATAGCACAACGCCCGGCCGTTGCAAAAAAGCTACTGATCGATGTTGCGACAACACAATTGTCATTGTAGAAGCACCCTCGAGGGCCTGCCTAGCCACAACAGCGCACGACCATTGTAGCACGCCTCGTTGCATGGCCGCGGTCGTCGGCGCCGTCATTGCCACGGCCGTCGTCGGCGCCGTCACGGCATGCCTTATCACCGTGGTCGTTGAAGCATTGTCACGGCCGTCGTCATCGAAGCATCGGCACAACCATTGAAGCACGCCTCATTGCAAGGTCGTAGTCGTAGTCGTCGACGCTATCACGGCACACCTCATCTCCGTTGTCATCGAAGCATTGCCGTGGCCCTCGTCATTGAAGCATTGACACGACCATTGAAGCACACCTAGGTGCATGGCCGCGGTGGTCGATGCCGCCACAGCACGCCTTGTCGCCGTGGTATTCAAAGCATCGCCACGTCCATTGATGCATGCATCATTGCATGGCTGAGGTCATCGACGCCCGTCATGGCACGCCCCATCACCATGGTCCTCGAAGCATTGTCGCAACAGTCGTCATCGAAGAATCACCACTACCATTGAAGCACGCCTTGTTGTGCGACCGCGGTCGACGCCATCACGGCACACCTCATCACCGCGATCATCAAAGCATTATTGCGGCCTTCATCACTGAAGCATTGCCACGGCCATTGAAGCACGCCTCGTAGCATGGCCACATTCGACATTGTCACGACAGGCCTCATCGTTGTGGTCGTCGAAGCATTGCCTCGGCCGTCATCTTTTGAAGCATTGCCATGATGCCTGAAGCATGCGTCGTGGCATGCCCATGGTCGTCGACGCCATCACGACATGCCTCATCACCATGGTCGTTGAAGCAATGTCGCACCCGTCGTCGTCGAAGGATTGCCATGATTACTGAAGCACGCCTCGCAGCATGGTTGCGGTCGTCGACACCATCACCACACCCCTCATCCCCGAGTTCGTTGAAGCATTGCAGCGGCCATCGTCGTCGAAGAATTGCCATGATTACTGAAGCATGCCTCACAGCATGGCTGCGGTCGTCGACACCATCACCACACCCTTTGTCGCCGCGGTCATTGAAGCATTGCGGCGGCCATCGGCATCGAAACATTGCCATGATTACTGAAGCATGCCTTGCAGCATGGCTGCGGTCGTCGACACCATCACCACACCCCTTGTCGCCCTGGTCATTGAAGCATTGAGGCGGCCATCGTCGTCGAAGCATTGCCATGATTACTGAAGCACGCCTCACAGCATGGCTGCGGTCGTCGACACCATCACCACACCCCTTGTCGCCGTGGTCGTTGAAGTATTGCGGGGGCCATCGACGTCGTTGTGATCATCAAAGCATTGTCACGATCAATGAAGCACGTATCGCAGCTTGGCCGCACTCGTTGACACCGTCACGACATGCCTCGTCGCCCTGGTTATCGAAGCATGGCCACGACCGTTGTTGTCAAAGCATTGCCATGGTCACTGAAGCACGCCTCGCAGCACGGTCGCAATCTCAACACTGTCACGACACGCCTCATCGTTGTGGTCGTTAGAGCATTGACGCCGCCGTCGACGTCGGCGTGATCAACGAAACATTGCCACAATCACTGGAGCACGCTTCGCAGCATGATCACGATTATTAACGACGTTACGGCAAGCCTCGTCGTCGTGGTTGTCGAAACATTGTCGTGTCCATCGACGTGGTCGTCAAAGCATAGTCGCGGCCGTCGACATGGTTACCAGGGTAGCACCTGCTTGCAACAGCCTCACCGGCAACCTCGCCATGACCAAGGAGGCTACAACACAACATCCACATGACTCCGACCAGTAGCCGCATCAGGCCAGCTAGCAATATCACTGCTGTGTCGATCCATCGCAACATCTCTAGCGGCGGTGCAGCCGCACGCGATGCTCCATCACAGCGCTGGCAGCCATGCATGAAAGCTCCATCGTGGCACAAGCGATCTGTGCTCACAGCATCCGTTGGCCTACAGCACCGGCGGTCCGACTCCGCTTGCCAGCAGCAGGGTCGGCTTGCCACGCTGACGACCCACAAGTATAGGGGATCTATCATAGTCCTTTCAATAAGTAAGAGTGTCAAACCCAACGAGGAACAGAAGGAAATGACAAGCGGTTTTCAGCAAGGTATTCTCTGCAAGCACTGAAATTATCGGTAACAGATTGTTGTGTGATAAGATAATTCGTAACGGGTAATAAGTAACAAAAGTAAACAAGGTGCAGCAAGGTGGCCCAATCCTTTTTGTAGCAAAGGACAAGCCTGGACGAACTCTTATATAAAGCAAAGCGCTCCCGAGGACACATGGGAATTGTTGTCAAGTTAGTTTTCATCATGCTCATATGATTCGCGTTCGTTACTTTGATAATTTGATATGTGGGTGGACCGGTGCTTGGGTGCTGCCCTTCCTTGGACAAGCCTCCCACTTATGATTAACCCCTCTCACAAGCATTCGCAACTATGAAAGAAGAATTAAGATAAATCTAACCATAGCATGAAACATATGGATCCAAATCAGCCCCTTACGAAGCAACGCATAAACTAGGGTTTAAGCTTCTGTCACTCTAGCAACCCATCATCTACTTATTACTTCCCAATGCCTTCCCCTAGGCCCAAATCATGGTGAAGTGTCATGTAGTCGACGTTCACATAACACCACTAGAGGAAAGACAACATACATCTCGTCAAAATATCGAATGAATACCAAATTCACATGATTACTTATAACAAGACTTCTCCCATGTCCTCAGGAACAAACGTAACTACTCACAAAGCATATTCATGTTCATAATCAGAGGAGTATTAATTATCATTAAGGATCTAAACAAATGATCTTCCACCGAATAAACCAACTAGCATCAACTACAAGGAGTAATCAACACTACTAGCAACCCACAGGTACCAATCTGAGGTTTTGAGACAAAGATCGGATACAAGAGATGAACTAGGGTTTGAGAGGAGATGGTGCTGGTGAAGATGCTGATGGAGATTGACCCCCTCTCGATGAGAGGATCGATGGTGATGACGATGGCGATGATTTCCCCCTCCCGGAGGGATGTTTCCCCGGCAGAACAGCTCCGCCGGAGCCCTAGATTGGTTCTGCCCAGGTTCCACCTCGAGACGGCGGCGCTTCGTCCCGAAAGCTTCCTTCTTATTTTTTCCAGGTTAAAACACACCATATAGGAGAAGATGGGCGTCGAGGGCCTGCCAGGTGGCCCACAAGGACGGGGGGCGCGCCCTCCACCCTTGTGGTTGGCAGGTGGCCCCCCTCTGGTACTTTCTTCGCCCAATATTTTTTATTAAATCCAAAATGACTCTCCGTGAAGTTTCAGGACTTTTGGAGTTGTGCAAATAGGTCTCTAATATTTGCTCCTTTTCCAGCCCAGAATTCCAGCTGCCGACATTCCCCCTCTTCTTGTAAACCTTGTAAAAATAAGAGAGAAAAGGCATAAGTATTGTGCCATAATGTGTAATAACAGCCCATAATGCAATAAATATCAACATAAAAGCACGATGCAAAATGGACGTATCAACTCCCCCAAGCTTAGACCTCGCTTGTCCTCAAGCGAAAGCCGATAACGAAAAATATGTCCACATGTTTAGAGATAGAGGTGTCGATAAAATAAAATATGGACATGAGGGCATCATGATCATCTTTAGAACAACAACATATATTGTCATATAATTTCTTATGCTAAAGTAACAATTTGTTCACAAGGTAAAGTATGAATCAAAAACTTCATTGAAAACTAACAAACTATGATCTCAGTCATTGAAGCAATTGCAATTTATCATAACATCGGAAAGAGTCAATATAAGAGCTTTTCAGCAAGTCCACATACTCAACTATCATTCAGTCTTTCACAATTGCTAACACTCATGCGATACTTATAGGTTCAAAGCTTCCATCGGACACAGAGAAAGATAGGGGCTTATAGTTTCGCCTCCCAACCTTTTACCTCAAGGGTAATGTCAACAATAATACTTTATGATAACCTACATCCAAGTGGATATATATATCTGGATCTTTCTCCAACACATAGTGCTTGCCAAAAGGAAAAAGTGTAAAAAGGAAAGGTGAAGATCACCATGACTCTTGTATAAGGGTAGAAGATAAAAGTAAAAAGATAGGCCCTTTGCAGAGGGAAGCAGAGGTTGTCATGCGCTTTTATGGTTGGATGCACAAAATCTTAATGCAAAAGAACGTCACTTTATATTGCCGCTTGTGATAAAGAACTTTATTATGCAGTCAGTCGCTTTTATTTCTTCCATATCACAAGTTCGTATAAAGCTTATTTTCTTCACACTAATAGATCATACATATTTAGAGAGCATTTTTTATTGCTTGCACCGATGACAACTTACTTGAAGGATCTTACTCAATCCATAGGTAGGTATGGTGGACTCTCATGGCAAAACTGGGTTTAGGGATGTTGGAAGCACAAGTAGTATCTCTACTTGGTGCAAAGAATTTGGCTAGCATGAGAGGGAAAGGCAAGCTCAACATGTTGGAGGATCCATGACAATATAACTTCTATTCGGATATAAGAAAACATAACCCATTACGTTGTCTTCCTTGTCCAACATCAACTTCTTAGCATGTCATATTTTGATGAGTGCTCACAATTACAAAAGATGTCCAAGATAGTATATTTATATGTGAAGCCTCTCTTTCTTTATTACTTCCTATTAATTGCAACAATGACCAAAACTATGTTTGTCAACTCCCAACAAATTTTATTCATCATACTCTTTATATGTGAAGTCATTACTCTCCATAAGATCAATATATCATCTTTTTATTTCTTTTTATTATTTTATTCCCTCAAGATCATAGCAAGAAAACAAAGCCCTCAACTCAAAACTACTCTTTATTATATAACTCACAGACTCGATTACATAGATAGAGATCAAATCAAAACTCAAAGCTAGATCATACTAAAACTTTACACTACTAGATCAAGGTATAACCAAAAGGATCGAACTAAGAAAAACGATAAAAGTAAAGGTGTGATGGTGATACGATACCGGGGCACCTCCCCCAAGCTTGGCAGTTGCCAAGGGGAGTGCCCATACCCATGTATTTATGTCTCTTTCTTCGGAGGTGATGATGATGGAGTTGATGATGTTGTATCCTTCCTTCTCAGCTTGCGCTTGAGGATAGCATTTTCCTCCCTTAAGTCATCGATCTCCTGCTCAAGCCTTAATATCTTTTTACATAGTTCCTGTTTGTTTTCCTGCAAGAGACGAAAAGGGATAAACTCGATCTTAGGTATCTTTGCTTTATTAGGAAGACTTGACTTTTTGAACTCCACGTGCATGTCCCCAGGTTGGGGTAGTGGGACTTCCTCTTCATCGGAACTTGTCTCTTCTTTTCCTTTCCGGTCATAGTCCTCTTCTTCCTCCGTGGTCCAACCATAATGCTCCACATCCCCATAAACCTTGGGGTCTACAATGTAATCAGCTACATAGCTCTCTCCCTCTGAATCCTGGGACAACATCTTACTCCAAAACTACTAAAGAAACAGCTCAAAACAAAAACAGA
Organism: Thinopyrum elongatum; assembly: GCA_011799875.1. Classification (NCBI taxonomy): domain Eukaryota; kingdom Viridiplantae; phylum Streptophyta; class Magnoliopsida; order Poales; family Poaceae; genus Thinopyrum; species Thinopyrum elongatum. Next base: position 381,807,511 of record CM022301.1, read on the forward strand.
GGATTTTGTCGTGGTACGGTGGTCAAAACCATCAGGAGATTATATAATGAATTTTTACCGACTAAAAGAAGTATTGTGCAAGAAAACGGAGTCCGGAGGGCGCACGAGGTGGCCACAAGGTCGGGGGGCGCGCCCATGGGGGTAGGGCGCGCCCTCCACCCTTGTGGTTTCCTCATGTCTCTTTCGGACTATTTTTAATTTTCCTAATTTTTTAAATATTCCAAAACGGAAAAAAATTATCATTGGAAATGTTTTGGAGTCGGTTTACTTACCGTACCACATACCTATTCCTTTTCGGAGTCTGAAACATTCTGGAAAGTGTCCCTTATGTACTCCTCCGGTGTTACGGTGTCAATTATATTGGTCTCAACATTTATGGGATTACCTGAGATATAATGTTTGATTCTTTGCCCGTTTACCACCTTCGGATTTGTGCCTTCGGCGTTGTTGATTTTTATGGCACCGGAACGATAGACCTCCTCGATAATGTAAGGACCTTCCCATTTAGAGAGAAGCTTTCCTGCAAAAAATCTTAACGAGAGTTGTATAGCAAAACATGATCACCTACATTAAACTCACACTTTTGTATCCTTTCGTCATGCCATCTTTTAACTTTTTCTTTAAACAACTTGGCATTCTCATAGGCTTGGGTTCTCCATTCATCAAGCGAGCTTATGTCAAATAACCTCTTCTCACCGGCAAGTTTGAAATCATAGTTGAGCTCTTTAATTGCCCAATACGCTTTATGTTCTAGTTCAAGAGGTAAGTGACAAGCCTTTCCATAAACCATTTTATATGGAGACATACCCATAGGGTTTTTATAAGCAGTTCTATAAGCCCATAATGCATCATCAAGTTTCTTAGACCAATTATTTCTATATCTATTATCAGTCTTTTGCCAAATCAATTTAATCTCTCTATTGCTCAATTCTACTTGACCACTAGACTAAGGATGATATGGAGATGCAATCTATGGTTAACATCATACTTAGCAAGCAATTTACGGAAAGCACCATGAATAAAATGTGAACCACCATCAGTCATTAAATATCTAGGGACTCCAAACCTCGGAAAAATAACTTCTTTAAGCATCTTAATAGAAGTGTTATGATCAGCACTACTAGTTGGAATAGCTTCTACCCACTTAGTAACGTAATCAACAGCAACTAAAATATGTGTATACCCATTGGAGGAAGGAAAAGGTCCCATATAATCAAAGCCCCAAACATCGAATGGTTCAATAACAAGTGAATAATTCATAGGCATTTCCTGACGTCTACTAATATTACCAATTCTCTGGCATTCATCACAAGACAAGACAAACTTACGAGCATCCTTGAAGAGAGTAGGCTAATAAAAACCAGATTGCAATACCTTATGTGCAGTTCTATCTCCAGCGTGGTGTCCTCCGTAAGACTTGGAGTGGCATTTGCGTAGGATCTGTTCCTGTTCATGCTCAGGTACACAACGTCTAATAACACAATCTACTCCTTCTTTATAAAGGTGTGGGTCATCCCAAAAGTAATGTCTTAAATCATAGAAAAACTTTTTCTTTTGCTGGTATGTGAAACTAGGTGGTATAAATTTAGCAACAATGTAATTAGCATAATCAGCATACCATGGAGTATTACGAGCAGCATTTATGACAGCTAATTGTTCATCAGGAAAGCTATCATCAATAGGCAGTGGGTCATCAAGAACATTTTCTAACCTAGACAAGTTGTCTGCAACGGGGTTCTCAACTCCCTTTCTATCAATAATATGCAAATCAAATTATTGTAGCAAGAGAACCCATCTAATAAGTCTAGGTTTAGCATCTTTCTTTTCCATAAGATATTTAATAGCAGCATGATCAGTGTGAACAGTTACTTTGGAATCAACAATATAGGATCTGAACTTATCACAAGCAAAGACAACTGCTAAAAAATCTTTTTCAGTAGTAGCATAATTCCTCTGGGCAGTGTCTAGAGTTTTACTAGCATAATGAATAACATTTAATTTCTTATCAACTCTTTGCCCTAGAATAACACCAACATCATAATCACTAGCATCACACATAATTTCAAAGGATAAATTCCAATCAGGTGGCTGAACAATAGGTGCAGAAATCAAGGCTTTCTTAAGTATTTCAAATGCTTCTACACAATCATCATCAAAAACAAAAGGAACATCTTTTTGCAAGAGATTAGTGAGAGGCCTAGAAATTTTAGAGAAGTCTTTAATAAACCTCCTATAGAAACCAACATGACCAAGGAAACTTCTTATACCTTTGATATCTTTAGGACACGATATCTTTTCAATAGCATCTACTTTAGCTTTATCAACTTCAATACCTCTTTCAGAAATTTTATGCCCCAAAACAATACCTTCATTAACCATAAAGTGGCACTTCTCCCAATTCAAGATAAGATTAGTTTCTTCACATCTCTGCAAAACTCGATCAAGGTTGCTTAAGCAATCATCAAAAGAAGTTCCGTAAACGGAGAAATCATCCATGAAAACCTCAACAATATTTTCACAAAAATCAGAGAATATAGCAGTCATACATCTTTGAAAGGTAGCAGGTGCATTGCATAAACCAAAAGGCATACGTCTATAAGCAAAGGTGCCGAAAGGGCAAGTAAAAGTGGTCTTTTCCTGATCATCTTTTAACACAGGTATTTGAGAAAAACCAGAATAACCATCTGGAAAGCAAAAATGTGTATGTTTGGATAGTCTTTCTAGCATTTGATCAATAAAAGGTAGAGGGTAATGATCTTTCCTAGTAGCCTTATTTAATTTGCGAAAATCAATTACCATTCTATAACCTGTAACAATTCTTTGTGGGATCAATTCATTCTTATCATTAGGAACAACAGTAATACATCCCTTCTTAGGGACACAATGAACATGACTTACCCACTTACTATCAGTAATAGGATAAATTATACCTGCCCCCAGAAGCTTTAGTATTTCATTTCTTACCACTTCTTTCATCTTAGGATTTAACCGTCATTGGTGATCAACAACTGGTTTAGCATCATTCTCCAAATTAATTTTGTGCTGACATAGAGCGGGACTAATGCCCTTAAGATCATCAAGAGTATATCCAATAGCGGCACGGTGCTTCTTCAGAGTTTTCAATAATTTCTTTTCTTCATACTCTGAAAGGTTAGCACTAATAATAACATGATATATCTTCTTTTCATCGAGATAAGCATATTTCAAAGTATCCAGTAATTGTTTAAGCTCAAACACGGGATCACCCTTGGGTGGAGGAGGATCCCCAAGGATTTCAACAGGCAAATTGTGTTTCAAAATAGGCCCTTGATTAAAGAATATCTTGTCTATTTCCCTTCTTTCATTCATAAACATATCATTCTCATGGTCTAGCAAATATTGTTCTAAGGGATCAGTAGGAGGCATGGCAATAGAAGCAAGACCAATAATTTCATCCTTACTAGGCAATTCTTTATCATGGGGTTGTCTATGAAATTTAGAGAAATTAAAATCATGAGACATATCCCCTAAACCGACACTAACAATATCTTTCTCGCAATCTATCTTAGCATTAACAGTATTCAGAAAAGGTCTACCAAATATAATAGGACAAAAGTCATCTTGTGGGGAAGCAAGAACAAGAAAATCAGTAGGGTATTTTATTTTCCCACACAAGACTTCAACATCTCTAACAATCCCAATTGGTGAAATAGTATCTCTATTGGCAAGCTTAATAGTAACATCAATATCTTCTATCTCAGCAGGTGCAATATCATTCATAATTTCTTTATATAAGGAAAAAGGAATTGCACTCACACTAGCACCCATATCATATAAGCCATGATAACAATGATCTCCTATTTTAACTGAAACAATAGGCATGCCAACAATGGGTCTATGTTTATCTTTACTATCAGGTTTAGCAATTCTAGCAGCTTCATCACAGAAATAAATAACATGCCCTTCAATATTATCAACCAAGAGATCTTTAACCATAGCAATACTAGGTTCAACTTTAATTTGCTCAGGGGGTGTAGGTGTTCTAGTATAACTCTTACGAACCACAGTTGAAACTTTAGCATGATCCTTTATTCTAACAGGAAAAGGTGGTTTCTCAATATAAGCAGTAGGAACAATAGGATCAACATTATAAGTAATAGTTTCTTCTTCAACTTTAATAGGTTCTACTACTTTAACTTCAATGGGAGGATGATATTTAAACCACTTCTCCTTAGGGAGATCAACATGAGTAGCAAAATATTCACAGAAAGAAGCTACTATCTCAGAGTCAAGTCCATATTTAGTGCTAAAATCATGAAAAGCATCGGTATCCATAAAAGATTTAACACAATCAAACTTAAGATTTATACCTGACTCCTTACCTTCGTCGAATTCCCAATCTTCAGAGTTGCGTTTAATTCTTTCCAATAAATCCCACTTGAATTCAATAGTCTTCTTCATAAAAGAACCAGTACAAGAAGTATCGAGCATGGATCGATCATTATGAGAAAGCCGAGCATAAAAATTTTGAATAATAATTTCTCTTGGGAGCTCATGGTTGGGGCATGAATATAACATTGACTTAAGCCTCCCCCAAGCTTGAGCAATACTTTCTCCTTCACGAGGCCAAAAATTATATATATAATTCTGATCACGATGAACCAGATGCATAGGATAAAACTTCTGATGAAATTCCAATTTCAATCGGTTGTAGTTCCATGATCCAATATCATCACATAGCCTATACCATGTCAATGCCTTCTCCTTCAAAGATAAAGGGGAGACCTTCTTCTTGACTTCATCCTCGAGCAAAACTGCAAGCTTAAATAATCCACAAACTTCATCCACATAGATTAGATGCATATCAGGATGTAATGTTCCATCTCCTGTGTAAGGATGAGCTAGCAGTTTCTCTATCATACCCAAAGGAATTTCATAATAAATATTTTCAGTAGGTGCAGTAGGTTGAGGGGAAACTCTTTGCTCTTCTGATCGGGGTGAAGATACCCCGAACAAACCCCTCAAAGGATTATTTTCCATAGTAAAAAGTAACAGTAAATTTCAGCACACTATATAAATTTTTCCTTACCAAATTCCACTTACCAAAGACGCTTCACTCCCCGACAACGGCGCCAGAAAAGAGTCTTGATGACCCGCAAGTATAGGGGATCTATCGTAGTCCTTTCGATAAGTAAGAGTGTCGAACCCAACGAGGAGCAGAAGGAAATGACAAGCGGTTTTCAGCAAGGTATTCTCTGCAAGCACTGAAATTATCGGTAACAGATAGTTGTGTGATAAGATAATTCGTAACGGGTAATAAGTAACAAAAGTAAACAAGGTGCAGCAAGGTGGCCCAATCCTTTTTGTAGCAAAGGACAAGCCTGGACGAACTCTTATATAAAGCAAAGCGCTCCCGAGGACACATGGGAATTGTTGTCAAGTTAGTTGTCATCATGCTCATATGATTCGCGTTCGTTACTTTGATAATTTGATATGTGGGTGGATCGGTGCTTGGGTGCTGCCCTTCCTTGGACAAGCCTCCCACTTATGATTAACCCCTCTCGCAAGCATCCGGAACTACGAAAGAAGAATTAAGATAAATCTAACCATAGCATGAAACATATGGATCCAAATCAGCCCCTTACGAAGCAACACATAAACTAGGGTTTAAGCTTCTGTCACTCTAGCAACCCATCATCTACTGATTACTTCCCAATGCCTTCCCCTAGGCCCAAATCATGGTGAAGTGTCATGTAGTCGACGTTCACATAACACCACTAGAGGAAAGACAACATACATCTCGTCAAAATATCGAACGAATGCCAAATTCACATGATTACTTATAACAAGGCTTCTCCCATGTCCTCAGGAACAAACGTAACTACTCACAAAGCATATTCATGTTCATAATCAGAGGATTATTAATTATCATTAAGGATCTGAACATATGATCTTCCACCGAATAAACCAACTAGCATCAACTACAAGGAGTAATCAACACTACTAGCAACCCACAGGTACCAATCTGAGGTTTTGAGACAAAGATCGGATACAAGATATGAACTAGGGTTTGAGAGGAGATGGTGCTGGTGAAGATGTTGATGGAGATTGACCCCCTCTCGATGAGAGGATCGATGGTGATGACGATGGCGGTGATTTCCCCCTCCCGGAGGGATGTTTCCCCGGCAGAACAGCTCCGCCGGAGCCCTAGATTGGTTCTGCCCAGGTTCCGCCTCGAGACGGCGGCGCTTCATCCCGAAAACTTCCTTCTTATTTTTTCCAGGTCAAAACACACCATATAGCAGAAGATGGGCATCGGGGGCCTGCCAGGTGGCCCACAAGGACGGGGGGGGGGGGGGCGCCCTCCATCCTTGTGGATGGCAGGTGTTCCCCCTCTGGTACTTTCTTCACCCAATATTTTTTATTAAATCCAAAATGATTCTCCGTGAAGTTTCAGGACTTTTGGAGTTGTGCAGAATAGGTCTCTAATATTTGCTCCTTTTCTAGCCCAAAATTCCAACTGCCGGCATTCTCCCTCTTCTTGTAAACCTTGTAAAATAAGAGAGTAAAGGCATAAGTATTGTGCCATAATGTGTAATAACAGCCCATAATGCAATAAATATAAACATAAAAGCATGATGCAAAATGGACGTATCACATGCGTGTAGATGGAGAATTGTTGCTCTAGTCTATAGGTAGGAGAAAGAAGGATGCGTGGAACAGAAAGTCCCGGGGAAGATATAGTTAAAAGAGAAAGAAAAAAAAGATGTGTGCAGTGGAAAGATCGATTGGTGGGGACTGGGGAGGACACGTGTCGCTTGCGCAAGGTGGTTTACACGCGGCGTATAATCAGCCGGTTGATTCAAATCCTTTTCCTTCATTTTATAGCAACTTTATATCATTTTTTGGGACTAACCTATTGACATAGTGCCCAGTGCTAGTTGCTGTTTTTTGCTTGTTTTTACTTCGCAGAATATCAGTACCAAACGAAGTCCAAACGCCACGAAACTTTTTGGAGATTTTTTCTGCTCAAAAGACAACTTGGGAGCCAAGGAAGCACCAGAGGGGAGGCCCATGGGGCCCACCACCCACCTGGGCGCACCAGAGGCCCCTGGCGCGCCCTGATGGGTGGTGGGACCCACGGAGGTCCTCTCCACCGCCTCTCATCTCTATAAATACCAAAATATTCCAGAAACCCTAGGGGAGTCGTCGAAACACGATTCCGGCCGCCGCAAGTTCCAGAACCACGAGATCCAATCTAGAGCCCTATTCCGGCACCTTGCCGGAGGGGAACACAATCATGGAGGGGTTCATCATCTTCATTGGTGCTCCTCTGATGATGCGTGAGTAGTTCACCACAGACCTACGGGTCCGTAGACAGTAGCTAGATGGCTTCTTCTCTCTCTTTTTGATTCTCAATACAATCTTCTCCTCGATGTCCTTGGAGATCTATTTGATGTAATGACTTTTTGCGGTGTGTTTGTTGGGATCCGATGAATTGTGAGTTTATGATCAGATCTATCCATGAATAATATTTGAGTCTTCTTTGATCTCTTATATGCATGAATATTATAGCCTCGTATTTCTTCTTCGAAACTTTGGTTTGGTTTGGCCAACTAGATTGATCTTTCTTGCAATGGGAAGAGGTGCTTTGTGATGGGTTCGATCTTGCGGTGTCCTCATCCAGTGACAGAAGGGGTAGCGAGGCACGCATGTATCGTTGCTATTAAGGATAAAAAGATGGGGTCTATTCCTACATGAATAGATCTTGTCTACATCATGTCATCGTTCTTATTGCATTACTCCGTTTCTCCATGAACTTAATACATTAGATGCATGCTGGATAGCGGTCGATGTGTGGAGTAATAGTAGTAGATGCAGGCAAGAGTCGGTCTACTAATCTTGGACGTGATGCCTATATACATGATCACTGTCTTGGATATCGTCATAATTATTTGCTCTTCTATCAATTGCCCCACAGTAATTTGTCTACCCACCGTATGCTATTTTCTCGAGAGAAGCCACTAGTGAAATCTACAGCCCCCGGGTCTATTTTCTATTATATTGTTTTCAGATCTATTATTCCAAAAACCTAAAAATACCTTGCTGCACTTTTTCTTTACTTATTTTATTTTGAGTTTTTGCAAGATCTATTTATCCAATCTCATATAATTTTATCTATCTTAATACAGAGGAGGGATTTACAACCCCTCTTACGCGTTGTGTTGCAAGTATTTGTTGTTTGTGTGCAGGATCCGTTTACATGCATTGTGTTGCTTGGTTCTCCTACTGGATTGATAACCTTGGTTTCATAACTGAGGGAAATACTTACCGTTGTTGCGCTGCATCATCCTCTCCTCTTCGGGGAAATATCAACGCAGATACATGCAATCAGGAAGAATTTCTGGCGCCGTTGCCGGGGAGACATCATCAACATCTATCAGGTTCCTAATCACGAATCTCATCTTCTCGCAATTTACATTATTTGCCATTTGCCTCTCGTTTTCATCTCCCCCACTTCTAAAACATTTTTGCGAAAAGCACGAAAATATTTGCCTTCTTTTTGTTTGCCTTTTTTTTTCATCAGATCTCTTGTTTGCTTGCAATCTTGTTTGTGTAGTCACGATGTCTCAAGAAAATACCAAATTGTGTGGTTTTTCTAATACTAATAATAATGATTTTATTAGTACTTTGATTGCTCCTCCCGCCACTAGTGCGGAATCTTATGATATTAATGCTGCTTTGTTGAATCTTGTTATGAAAGAGCAATTTTCCGGTACTCCTAATGAGGATGCCGCATCCTATCTAAATACTTTTGTAGAATTTTGTGATATGCAAAAGCAAAAATATGTGGACAATGATATTGTGAAGTTGAAATTGTTTCCTTTCTCGTTGAGGGACCATGCAAAAATTTGGTTTTCATCTTTGCCTCGTAATAGTATCGATTCTTGGGATAAGTGCAAGGATGATTTTATTACTAAGTATTTTCCGCCCGTGAAAATTATTTCCCTTAGAAATCAAATCATGAATTTTAAGCAACTTGAGCATGAACATGTTGCAAAATCTTGAGAAAGAATGAAATTGATGCTAAGAAACTGTCCTACTCATGGTTTAAATTTTGGATGATCATACAAAAAATTTATGCGGGATTGAATTTTGTTTCTAGAAATCTTTTAGATTACGTCGCGGGTGGTATTTTTACAGAGATTACTTTGGGTGAAGCTACTAAATTGCTAGATAATATCATGGCAAATTATTCACAATGACATACCGAAAGAGCACCTACTAGTAAAAAGATCAATTCTGTTGAAGAAATTAGTACTTTGAGTGAAAAAGTTGATGCTCTTATGAAATTGGTTGCTAATAAAAATGATCCTAATGATATTAATGATGTGCCTTTTTCTACTTTGATTGAGCAAAATAGTAATCCCGTAGATGTGAATTTTCTCTCACGTAACAATTTTAATAACAATGCTTATAAAAGGTAATTTTAATCCTTGGCTTTTTCCTGGAAATTCCTCTAATAATTATGGCAATTCCTATGGTAATTCTTCTTACAATAATAATAGGAACCCTTCTGATCTTGAGAGTAATATTAAAGAATTAATCAATGCTCAAAAAGTTTTCAATACTATGATAAAAGAAAAGTTGAATAAGATTGATGATATGTCTAGAAGCATTGATAGAATTTCCCATGATGTAGAAAACCTCAAGATTAAAAAAATTCCACCTAAGGTTGATGTCAATGAATCAATTGAAGCTTTATATGTTTCCATGGATGAAAGTAAGAAAAGAACCGCTATGCTTAGAGCTAAAAGAGAATTTTTAGAAAGTGTGTTTTCTACCGATTGCTTTCATAATAATGATGAAGATCTCGAACTGATTGGTGTTTCTTCTATTGATTCCTTGTTTAGTAAGATTGAAATTAATGATAAAGGGACTGGAGAAGAGTCAACTTTAGCTAGAAGGCGTCCCCATGATTCAGAGGGTGAAAATCTTGTTGAGAAAATTGATAAAAGTGGGTTTGGAGAGGTCAAAACTTTAACTAGTGATGTGCCCACTCTTTTGGATTACAAAGACTTTAATTATGATATTTGCTCTTTGATTGAATGTATTTCTTTGTTGCAATCCATGATAAATTCACCCAATGCCTATGAACAAAATAAAGCTTTCACTAAACATATCGTAGATGCCATGCTAAAAACTTTAGAAGAAAATTGGAGTTAGATTTCAATTCCTAGAAAATTATATGATGAATCGGAACCCACTATTAAAGTCAAGATGAAAAATTATGAGTGCTTTGCTTTATGTGATTTGGGTGCTAGTGTGTCCACAATTCCGAAATCTCTATGTGATGTGCTTGGTCTTACCAATATTGAAGAATGTTCTCTTAATTTGCACTTAGCGGATTCTACTATTAAAAAACCTTTGGGAAGGATTAATGATGTTCTTATTCTTGTAAATTGGAACTATGTGCCCATAGATTTTACTGTTCTTGATATTGATTGCAATCTGTCTTGTCCAATCATACTTGGTAGACCATTTTTACGAACTATAGGTGCCGTGATTGATATGAAAGAAGGTAATATTAAATTTCAATTTCCACTAAGAAAGGGTATGGAACACTTTCCTAGAACAAGAATTAAGCCACCATATGAATTAATCATGAGGGCAACCTATGGATCAAAAATCAAAGATGACAATACTTGAATCTATGCATTATGCCTAGGTAGGGGCATAAAATGATAGTGCTTGTTGGGAGACAACCCAATGAATAAAATTTATTTTTGTCTTTTTCTTTATTTTCTTGAGTGTTTGCACAATTATGCTACTGTTATGATTGTGTTTTTTGTGTTTTATTTAGTGTTTCTGCCAAGTAAAGCCTTTGGGATCATGTTGGGTGATAGTTGATTTGATCTTGATGGAAAACAGAAACTTTTGCGTCCAGTAGCAGAATTGTTAAAATTCACAGAAGCGACGAAAACTTCTGAAGTTTTTTACACAAGACTTATATACCAATTGCCTACATTGTCCTAATTTTTCAGAAGGTTTGGAGTTACATAAGTATGATTAAAATCCATGTCTTTATAGACTGTTCTGTTTTTGACAGATTCTGTTTCGTTGCATTGTGTGCTTATTTTGATGAATCTATGGATTGTATCAGGTGTATAAGCCATGGTAAAGTTAGAATACAGTAGGTATAATGCAATAAAAAATATGAATGGGTTTGCAACAATACTTAAAGTAGAGATTGTTTTCCTATACTAACGGATCTCACGAAGGTTTTGTTGAGTTTTGTGTGATTGAAGTTTTCGAGTTTTGGGTGAGATCACGATGGATGAAGGAATAAGGAGTGTCAAGAGCCCAAGATTGGGGATGCCCCATGGCACCCCAAGGTAATATTCAAGGAGAACCAAGCAACTAAGCTTGGGGATGCCCCGGAAGACATCCCCTCTTTCTTCCAATGACCATCGGTAATTTTACTTGGAGCTATATTTTTATTCGTCACATATCATGAGTTTTGCTTGGAGCGTCTTGTATTATATGAGTCTTTGCTTGATTTGCTCTTTAATTTGTCACAATCATCCTTGCTGGACACACATTTTTGAGAAAGCCATAATGATGCTATGATTTGTTAGAATTGCTCTATGTGCTTCACTTAAATTTTTTGAGCTAGGGAATTGCTCTAGTGTTTCACTTATATCTTTTTGAGCACGGTGGTGCTTTAATTTTTGAAGAAATAATCTCATGCTTCAACTTAGATTAATTTGAGAGTTAGTAAATTTTTGAAGAAATTCTCTCATGCTTCACTTGTATTATTTTGAGAGAAAGAAAATTTTTATGCTCATGTTCTTCACTAAAATTTGTTTGAGAGCTTGTTATAAGCAATGGTAATATATGAAATTAGTCCCAAAGTGATAGATATTCAAGAGGGATATAATAAAAAATTTCATGAAGATCATTGGACAAAATAAACTTGATTCTTTGTAAATATGATGATAGTAATATGTGAGTCATGTTAGTGAGTAATTATGCTTTAGTAAGAATATTGATGTTAAGGTTTGTGATTCCCTATGCAAGCACGAAAGTCAATAGTTATGCAATGAAATTACATCCTACTTGTGGTGCATTATTCGGTGTTAGTTATACTTAATGCTTGTTTATGAGAATTTTTGTTTCTTGGTTGGTTGCTTCTCAATCTATTTGCTAGCCTCCATTTGTACTAAGTCGGAATACTTCTTGTGCATCCAAAATCCTTAAACCAAGTTATGCCATATGAGTCCACCATACCTACCTATATGCGGTATTTCCGTGCCGTTCCAAGTAAATTTGTATGTGCCAACTCTAATTTTCAAAATGAATTTCCTTTTTGTGTGCCCGTACCGCTCATGAAGCGGCAGGGGGTGGCCAATATTTTTCCTTGCTAGATGTGTTATTCTCAAGATGAGTGTTTATTCACTTGTCATTGCACGAGAGTGTGGCGGTAATAGGGATGCCCAGTCCCGAAATGAAAAAGAAATTTACTTTATGTTATCAAATAATAAATTCCTTGGAAAGTATTGGTATGGAAGGCATCCGTGGATACGGCCAGCCATGGATTGTGAAAGAATGGTGGAAAAAGTAATAAACTTTATTTTATGTTTGGGAACCACCTATGATGTATCTAGCATGAAAAGTATTGGGAATTCTCAGTCGTTTTCGTTGACGGGAAAAGCATGCCTCTCGAAAAAATTTATCTCTCAATTTAAGCTTTGAGTTCTGGCACCTCTACAAATCTTTGCTTCCCTCTGTGAAGGGCCTATCTATTTACTTTATGCAATTTTTATTTTTATTCGAGTCTCCATCTTCTCTTATAAAGCACCAACTAGGGAGCATTATGATCATACTTGTGCATTGGATGTAGCTAATATTCGAGTGTGTTTCATGAATGGATCAATGATTGAGCATGATGAGCTAGGGATAACTTTCTTTAGTGTTGATATTTTGAAAGACATGGTTGCTTGTTGATATGCTTGAGTATTGAAGTTTCATGTCAAATATAGACTATTGCTTTGAATCATCTAAAAGTCCAAATGTCCATGCTACAAAAGAAAAGAATATGTGGTGAACATGTTAGGCAGCATTCCAGATCAAAAATTCTGTTTTATGATTTACCTACTCGAGGATGAGCAGAAATTAAGCTTGGGGATGCTGATACGTCTCCAACGTATCTATAATTTTTTATTGTTTCATGCATGCTGTTTTATTATCATTCTTGGATGTTTTACATTTATTTTATAGCAACTTTATATCATTTTTGGGACTAACCTATTGACATAGTGCCCAGTGCCAGTTGTTGTTTTTTGCTTGTTTTTTACTTCGCAGAATATCAGTACCAAATGAAGTCCAAATGCCACGAAACTTTTTGGAGATTTTTTCTGCCCAGAAGACAACTTGGGAGCCAAGGAAGCACCAGAGGGGAGGCCCGTGGGGCCCACCACCCACCTGGGCGCGCCCTGATGGATGGTGGGGCCTATGGAGGTCCTCTCCACCGCCTCTCAGCTCTATAAATACCCAAATATTCCAGAAACCCTAGGGGAGTCGTCGAAACACAATTCCAGCCGCCGCAAGTTCCAGAAGCACGAGATCCAATCTAGAGCCCTATTCTGGCACCTTGCCGGAGGGGAACATGATCACGGAGGGGTTCATCATCTTCATTGGTGCTCCTCCGATGATGCTTGAGTAGTTCACCACAGACCTACGGGTCCATAGACAGTAGCTAGATGGCTTCTTCTCTCTCTTTTTGATTCTCAATACAATATTCTCCTCGTTGTCCTTGGAGATCTATTTGATGTAATGACTTTTTGCGGTGTGTTTGTTGGGATCCGATGAATTGTGAGTTTATGATCAGATCTATCCATGAATATTATTTGAGTCTTCTTTGATCTCTTATATGTATGATTATTATAGCCTCGTATTTCTTCTCCGAAACTCTGGTTTGGTTTGACCAACTAGATTGATTTTTCTTGCAATGGGAATATGTGCTTTGTGATGGGTTCGATCTTGTCTACATCATGTCATCATTCTTATTGCATTACTCTGTTTCTCCATGAACTTAATATACTAGATGCATGCTGGATAGCGGTCGATGTGTGGAGTAATAGTAGTAGATGCAGGCAGGAGTCGGTCTACTAATCTTGGACGTGATGCCTATATACATGATCATTGCCTTGGATATCGTCATAATTATTTTCTTTTCTATCAATTTCCCAACAGTAATTTGTTTACCCACCGTATGCTATTTTCTCGAGAGAAACCACTAGTGAAATATACGGCCCCCGGGTCTATTTTCTATCATATTGTTTTCAGATCTATTATTACAAAAACCCAAAAATACATTGCTGCACTTTTTCTTTACTTATTTTATTTTGTGTTTTTGCAAGATCTATTTATCCAATCTCATACAATTTTATCTATCTTAATACCGAGGAGGGATTGACAACCCCTCTTATGCGTTGGGTTGTAAGTATTTGTTGTTTGTGTGCATGACCCGTTTACATAATGTTGCTTGGTTCTCCTACTGGATTTATAACCTTGGTTTCAAAACTGAAGGAAATACTTATCGTTACTGTGCTGCATCATCATCTCCTCTTCAGGAAAATACCAACGCAGATACAAGCAATCACCCCTCCCCCCCGCCGGTCCCCACACGGGAGCGACGTGGGGGGAGGGGAGAAGGAGGATACCAATCTCCTCTCGAGATCGCGGTTTATCGTACCTTTGTGATTCCGCCGTAGTCCATATACCGAAAAAAGGCTTTCGCCTTGCTTTATATATAAATCAATGATCAACCACAGCCCCAGTACAAACGCACGCCACCACAACACATGCACACACCCATGGCAGGATACATAGGCGTTGAGCGTCGCAACACCACCCCTAGCACTACTTGAGCAACCGGGATCCTTAACCGTGAACACGCCGTACTCCATATATACCAACTTCTCCTTCAATCTACGGATACAAGTCACGATTCACCAAAGCAGATATTCGTATTAAATGATGCTTTGGTACAGTTATTGTGTACATTGCTGCCAAAGGAAAAAAAAAGAGAGAAACAACGAACCCTGTAGAAAAAATCTAATGCTTCCAAGTTGCATCAAAGCTAGCATTTTGTTATAGCTGCAAGTTGTCTTGGCATCGGGGGCATATCCAGCTCCTGTAGGCCCTCAAGAACCCGAACCACTTCACCCATTGTGGGCCGATCATACTCATGGTCTTGTATACACCAAAATGCAACCTTGCATAATCTTATAGCTTCTTCCAAGTTGAACTCACCACGTAGTCGTGGATCTACCAAACTATTCACATCTCCACCATGAAGCATGTTGATGGCTTGCACAGGGAAAAAGGAAGTGTGATAACTGTCCGAAGTGTATACTTTAGATGAATTTCTCCTTCCTGATACAATTTCCAGCAGTACCATTCCAAAGCTATAGGCATCAACTTTTTGAGTAATGGCTTCTCCACTTATCCATTCTGGGGCAAGATAGCCTGCGGTTCCTCTAAATGTGGTCAGAACACGACTAAAATCCCTTCCTACAATTGTTGCCAGCCCAAAATCTGCAACTTTAGGAACAAATGATGTATCAAGAAGTATATTTTCTGGCTTTATATCACAGTGTATGATGCATTCGCGGCAACCCTCATGCAAGTAGGACAATCCTCTTGCAACTCCCGTGGCAATTTGGTACCTTATGCTCCAATCTAGGACAATATCATTACTGTTAAACAGATGAACATCAAGAGAACCATTGGACATGTGCTCATACACTAGTAACCTCTTATCACTTTCGCAGCAGAAACCAATTAATTTTACTAGGTTGATATGCTGGATCAAACCTATCGAACTCACCTCAGCCCTGAATTGCTTCTCTCCCTGACGAGCACCATCCAATCTTTTCACTGCTATATTGATGGCCGAGTCACTTAGAAGCCCTTTGTATACAGAACCAAATCCACCTCCTCCTAGCCTTTCAGAGAATTTTTTGGTAGCATAACGTAAATAATTATATCTGAAGGTTCTAATCCCAGCAAAATCTTGGGTGTTACTTGATGGCAAACTGTACTCATGGTTTCTCCTCCAAACAATGAACAATATTACTAGTATGAGCACCATTATTGTCCCGGCACCCGCAATGCTTGCAGCAGTAACTACTCCAATAGATGGTCCTCTTTTGTTCTCTCTCAAAATGTCCAGATAATCCTTGGCGGCAAGGCGAATGTAGAGGATCTCTCCAGCACTAGTACTTGTCGCAGTGTTGAGCAATTCTCCATGCCAGATAGAGCACCTGCTGCTAGTATAGGAATAAGCGGTGCAAGAGCAGTCGTTGGCACAAGCTTGTTCGCAAGCACTAGCATCAGCAACCACTTGCATGGTCAGAGGGTTAGCCAATGTGACACCAGGTACGGGCAAGAACTTGTCTGCTGTGCAATCTAGTGGATTATTTCTCATGCACCCTCCTGCTGGATCGTCAAGATCCCATTCCCCAGGTGACTTGACAGAGAAGCCCTTCATACAATCACACGACAGGTTTGCGTTGTTGTTGGTGCAGATGGCGAAAGGTCCGCAGGCAGCTTGGACACTGCATGGATCCATGGATTGGGTATAGAATTGGTGCCAGCGCTGTAGGCTTTCGTTCCAAACACGAGCCTTTATCTGGCCAGAAACCTCTACCGAAGTGTATATAGAAAGTGATTCATCATTCGGTGTGGAATATATGTAGTATTGCTCTTGATTGTTATCAACATGGTTGTAACTGATCAAGCCGGTATCGCTGGGATCTACATTTTGCTGAGTGAATGTCCCGGATGCCCAATACACTAGGGATGAGGAGCAGAGGCTGAGGATGATCCCTTGACTAAAGCTGGAGTCTACCCCAACACAGTATGAGCCATGGCCCGGGTTGATCCGGTTCTTCTTTGAGACGAAGACACGATTCAAACCAGTGACCTTGTTCCTGCCAAGCTTGGATCCAGGGAGGAAGACATCTGTTGGGTAGTCAAAGCTCTGCCACCACACCTGCTGAGATGGGTGTGAGGCATGCCGTATGACCAGGTTCCCATTGTTGGCGAGCACGGCAACAGCGGCAATGGTGTCATTGCTGCTGTTTTTGGATGTAATTTCAGTGGACCAAACTGGTGCCCCAGTGTGATCTAGGACGACAAGGTTGCCATCTCTAGAAATAGAGATTTGGAGCTTGAGGTCAGCTGGGACAGTGATTGGCTCGTCTCGGTTAGCGATCCACACCAGGGTAAAATCCGGGATCTTGTTGAACCATATGCCTAGGTACCAGTTGGGCATGGTAGTAGCGTTGTCTGCAGAGGAGGACTTACTAGTAGTAGTGCTTGATCCGGATGCGAAGAAGCCGAGCGCAAACTTGCCATTCCTTGAGACGAGCTTGTCGACCGCTTGGCCTGCCGTGAGAGTGTGGTCATTTGTAGTTGCAGCACAGCACCTTCTAGCAGGGCTGTGTAGGGAGACGAGGAGGAAAAGCCCCAGCAGTATGTGGTGTGGAGGCATGGTGGTGAATTAATGGAGTGACCGGATATGCGTAGGTACGCACGTACAGGTGCTAGCTGTGTATGGCTTGCTGTCTTGAGAATGAAGAGGAGGATATATATAGATAGGTATATATCCCCTTGAAAGTGCCAGTAGTGGTGGCTAGACAAAGAAAGCACGTACACGATGGCAACCATTGTTGACCGCGCGCGTGTCGTTGGTTGTTGGTCCAAGCTTAAAAAAGACCCGACCCACCATGCAACGCGGGGGACGCCCCCGTCCAGGACGTCCATGCATGACCATTGACCGTCATCCAGAAATTTCGTAGAAAAGTTTCAAACATTTCGACTAGATTTAAAGCAAAAATAAAAGCACATGAAGAGGATTCGAACTAATGACCTATCAAACAAGTCACTACACATCCCAACACTATACTACAGGCACGTTCATGCCAGATAGTACATGATTTATGCAAATTTGACCGAATTTTTCGTCCGAAAATACATTTTCTCGCCCTGTACCAAAATTCGCTTATTTCACGAAATTCGGCCAAAACTTTCGACAAAATACCTGCCTCGTCGACGGCCTCCTCCCCTTGAAAGGATGCGAATGATTCCCGATCTTCCATGTTCAGACAACGACAGTATATAAAAACAAATTAAGAGTCACCATCAGCGTGCGAGCAGCCTAATAATTCTAGCCAGGTACCGTGGGAATGCATATACTATTTCCAAGTATAAGTAAGTGTTCACACATAGAAGAAAAAATGATTCCCGATCTTCCATGTTCAGACAACGACAGTATATAAAAACAAATTAAGAGTCACCATCAGCGTGCGAGCAGCCTAATAATTCTAGCCAGGTACCGTGGGAATGCATATACTATTTCCAAGTATAAGTAAGTGTTCACACATAGAAGAAAAAATGTCCAGGGTTGTTTGGATAACGATGATTAGCCATGAGTTTATAGAAAACAGGTTTTTAGCCGATTTTCTGTAAAATCAGTTTTACTAGTTTGTTTATGACTAATCAGTTTATGAGCAATCACGTTTGGAGTAAGAAAAGTTAACGCTGGCTTCTCTTTGTTTCTTGTTTGGATATTTATCCCTCCTGTGAGATGAGGAAGGAGCGGGCTGCCAGAAAAGAGTGGGATGGCGTGAGTCCGTTAGGATCCAGTATTTACGAAATGCGTTTATAGAAAAACTATTAATTCTCGATTTTCCATAACCTTGAAATTCTGGGTTTCCGAGAACCACGTTTTTAAAATCCATGGATTAGTCGGAACAGCCAAACAAGATTTTATTCGGTTAGACGGTTTTTCTAATTTGTAGAGATTGCGTTTTGTATATTCTATCTATCCAAACAACCCCATAACTTTTCTACACATGAGGCTGATGCTTTTTTGGATGTTATATGATGTGATAGAAGCTATAGCTGCCAAATTGCACCTTCGGATGCTACTTCCTCCAGTTTGAAATATACTACTAGCTAGAAGGCGCGACTTGCCACGTGAGACAGGCCTAACGGGGCCAAACCAGTTTAAAATAGGACCCCGACAAATGTCACATATGTGGTACGAACATATGGCAAATCCAAACGTTTTCATGGCAAGTTTAGTGACGTGAGAATGGTAACTTTTTTTTAATGGTAAATTTCAGTTTTTTATTTGTTTTTTCTTTTCGAATGGCAATTTAATTTGTAAAAAACGTCAGGGCCGGAGTGCTTCGTGCCACACTATGGCACTTATCATTTGGTTGAAATATTATTATTTTCTGGTGAGCCTATCATGTACTCTCCTGTAAGGAAATATAAGAGTGTTTGAATCACTAAGAGCATCTATAGTCGCGCGTCTCAAACGCCTAGGCGGGCGGACCGGTCACAAAAAACGACCCACCCGGGCGCCTCAAACCGGACTCGAATGACCGGGCTGTCCGGCGCCCCTCATATCCAGCCCAAATGTAGGGTGGATATGAGACGGCCTGGGCATGCCCGGACGCGCCCGCTACGTTAGCCCGGCCCACCACCGACCCCATGATTGTCCCACAAAAAACCCCAATCCGTCCCATCTTCATACCCTAGCTCACTCACTGACTCACTGTCCTCTCTCGCTCTGTCCCCTCCTCTCCCTTCTCCAATTCCGATCCAATCCGGTGACATGTCGAGCTTCGGCAACCACTCCGACTCTGAAATCGACGTCGAGGAGGAGCTGACCCTCGCATTGCATTGGAGCGGTCGAAGGTAGACACCGGGGGCAGCTTCGGATTTGCACCGTTGCCGCTCCCGCGCCGGGGCAGCGCGGACGCCGGAGCTGGCCCCTCCCGGCCCGCGCGTAGCTACCCCAGGGTAGCGCAGTTTGCTCCGTCCCCACGTTGTCCCCTTCACCTGCCGACCGCTGCTCCGCGCGGGAAGTGGTGGGTGCTAGTGCTTGCTCCGCCGGCCCGCACGCGCACTCCGGAATCGGAGGCGCGCGTCACCCGCCACGAGGGGCAGCCGACAAGGGAGAGGGACGTGGCGGAATAGTTTGTGCGCTGCCAGCGGAATCCAACGAGGACGAGTCGCTCCTCGCTTGGGTCTACCGCCGATCACTGACGATGACGGAGACGGACGCTCGCCGCCTATGGCGGAAGAACACGAAGGCGCTCCGTCTTGCCATTGAGCGGTTGGAGAGCGAGGCGACGGAGGCGGCTCGGGTGACCAAGTTGAAGCGGCAACAGGACAGGGCCGGCCGCCGGATGAAGGGGCTGATCGTCCTCTCCGACTCCTCGTCCAACGACGGCGACAACCAAGATCCTCCACCAGCCGTGGACTGCTACAGCTGTGCCGGCGACCGAAAGGGCCAAGGCCCGGCAAGAAAGTGGTGAAGACGCTCCTCTGTTTATTATCGTTGCTTAGTTGTTTAAGTTAAGAACTTGTTGAGCTATGAACTCGAATGATCTTTTTGGATGATGCATAGTGGGTTTATGTGCATTTGGTTGTCCGTTTGATGCCTATTTCGTTATCAGTTGTTTGATCACGTAGAGTAGTTCATCACGTTGCATGCATAGTATGGATATAGAGTGCCGGATATGAGGTACGCGGATATGAAATGTATTATTTAAGGCGTGACCAGTCAATGCACGCGGACGCGTCCGGACGCATCCGCGAGCTTTTGAGAGCCTGAATTTGCCAAGTCCCGCCGTAGATGCTCTAAAGAGTACTTTCAATATATAAATAGATAGATTCGTTATGTTGATGAGCATGGTCGGTTTATATTTGTGATGTCATCTTTCAGACAGCAAAATCGCGCCTGCATTTGCCAGGCATCACTCATGATTGGAGTGAATTGCAAAAAACATTGACATTGAAGGCTAGATTTGCAGGAACCACAAATCTACGGAATTATGCCCAAAACCACTAATTTTTTCTCTAACTTTTTTCAAAAAACACTAGTCAATCGGTTTGGTCGTTTTAAGTCAGATTATGACAGGTGGGGCATGTTTTTGTCGACATGGCGGCACTTTTCATCCGTCCGAGCCGTTAGACGGCATTAGATGCCGTGCGCCGCATAGGTTCGAGCCGCTAGGTCGTCTTTGAGCCGTTCCCGTCCCGTCCGGTCCTCTCCATCTCTTTTCCTCCCCCGCATTCTCTCCTGCCAGACATGGCGACGGCTAGCGGCGGCGGCAGCGACTGCGGCAGGTCTGCCAGCGTCGGGGACGATAGGCCACCGGAGGCAGATCTCTGCGGGAGCTCAAACCCTAGCGCCCCTTTGGATATGAGAAGCCCCAAGTGCAGCCCCGAGCACTCGCTCGAATTTGCGGCGGCTAGATCTTGGGCCAGGGATGTGAAGGACAATCCGACGGAGAGCCACCGGTTTGCCTCATCATTCGGCGGTGTTTAGTTCCCCTCTCGTCAAACCAAGTTTCTTATCATTGATGACCTATAGATCGATTCTAGGGTTAGGGTTAGGCTTCTTTGAATTGGGGTTGATGTATGTGCTGTTAAGTTGATTTGTTGGCTGTGTTAAACCTAGCTGGCTAGCAGAAACACTAATAGTAGTCAATAGGCACTGTTAATTACAGTTCATTTGTAGGCAAATATGCACTGTTAATTAGACTAATTATGCAGTGTAAATTAGAGTAATTATGAAGTGTAAATTGCAGTAGGTCTGTTATAGTAAATATGCAGTGTAAATGGCAGTAGCTCTGTTATATTAATTATGCACTGTTGATTACAGTGCATTAGTGCTCTATTATTGTAATGATGCAGTGTTGATTGCAGTAGTGCTCTGTTATAGTAATTTTGTGCTATGTTAATGAAATTTGTTGTACTTTCTTTGTGTCTAGTTTGGATGATGAGGTTTGGGAAGTTAGAATGCACTTCCATGACAGAGACAACTTGGAGAGATTAATTTCCCTTTCAGACATCACATATTGTAATTTGGTAGCCCTAATAGAGACAGAGGGATATGGGCTGAATGATTTCATGTATTTTGTGAGGGATCCTGGTGTGGGGATTACATGATTGGATGAAATTTGTGATGATGACAAGGTTGATGAAATGCTTGACCATATTGCTAATAAAGATCAGAAGCTAGTGAGCTTGACAATGATTAGGGCCATTGATCCAAGACCTGCAGATTTGAATTCAGGCTTTGTGTATGAGGAGCAGGTTCCTTTGAGTCAATTAGGAGAGAAATCTGTTTATGAAGTCAATCCTTCTGGTGTTCTCTTCAGATCACCATCAAAATGCAATAAACAGAGGCAGCCAGAGCCACTGCAGTTCTACTCCACACAGCAGAGCACAAACCATGGTATGGATGAAGGCAATGCAGTAGATCAGGATGAACTGGAGACATTAATGGAGGTGAAGAGGAGAACAAAGATTGCCAAATTTAGGAAACATAAGAAGTCAGCTGAGCATGTTAAAATGCTTAAGCAAAAACTACCGGTTCTTCTAAGTGAAGATGATTCTGATCTGGATGCAGATGAGAATTTTCTTAAGAGGCTTAATGAGATGAGGAAGCAGAGAGAGGATCTACTCCTTCATTTTGATGGAGACACTGATGTGGATGAAGTGTATGAGCAAGATGAGGAAGAGGGGCATGTTGAGGAAGAGGAAGAAGAGCAGGTGGAGCAAGAGGAGCTGGTGGAGCAGCAAGAGGAGCCTAAAAAGAAGAAGAAAGATAGAAAAGGGCCAACCAATAGGTCACATTCTAGCTTGGAGCAAAGATTTGAGGATGTTTGGATACCATCATCAGATGAGGAGAAAGATCCAGGTGTTTTGAAGCAGGAATGTGACGATGGAGCTGAGGAACCACCTTTTGTTCTGCCCAATGGAAGGAAGAGTAGATCGGTGAGATCTTTGCCAAGGAACTGGTACAGTGAGGAGAGAGAGAACCCAGAGCAGCTGTTTTGTAGAAAACTTTGTTTCCTTAATGTGTACCAGTTTAGGAGAGCACTTCAGACATTTCATATAAGTCAGAATAGGAATTACGAGTTCCACAGAAACTGCAATGACAACATCATAGCTGTGTGCAGTAATGTAAAATGCCCTTTCTTCATTGCAGCTTCTGTTGTTGCAAATGAAACTACTTTTTGCATAAGGAAGGCTTATTTTGTGCACACATGCCCAGCAGTAGGAGAGAACACCAAGGTCACTGCAAAATGGGTTGCACACTAGTGTGAGCCAATGATGAGAATTGATATTGGCACACCAGTCACCACAATAATGCAGAATTTGAATAAGAAATATGGAGTAGAGATTTCCACCCATATGGCCTATAGGGCTAGGAAGCAAGCATTAAAGGTTATCCAAGGAGATCAGAGAGGACAATACACCAGAATCAGAGATTATTTGCAAGCCGTGTTGGATACAAACCCAGGCTCTAGATGTGTTGTGACAACTAAGTATCTGCTAGAGCACCCAAGCAAAAACCAAAGGTTCCATGGCCTGTTTTTCTGTCTTAATGCTTGCAAAGAAGGGTTTTTTAATGGATGCAGGCCATTCATGGGTACATTGTGTTTTCAAACTTGTGAATTGTTTATGTGCTCATATTATATACACTATCTTCTCACAATTGTCACTTTGTAGGGGTAGATGGTTGTTTTATTAAGCGGTCAATAGGTCAACAGATCCTTGCTGCAACAGGAAGGGATGGGAACAATAATATACACCCTATAGCATTTGGAGTTGTTTGTGACGACCCCGGCTTAATCGTGCACTAACCATACACGCAAATGCACACGATCAAGCCTAAGGACTCACTTGAAGATATCACAACACAACTCTAAACATAAATAAATTCATACAGGCTTTATATTACAAGCCAGGGCCTCGAGGGCTCGAATACATAGCTCGATGGCATACAAGTGTCAGCGGAAGCATCAGATATCTGGGTATAGATATATTACAGAACAGAGAGATAAGCCTTCATAGAGGCGGGGCAAAATAAAAACTACGATCGAAAAGGCGTGGGCCTCCTGCCCTGGACCTTCCGATCCTACTCCTGGTCGTCAGTCGGCTCCTCGTAGTAGTAGTACTCTCCGGGCTGGTAGTAGTACTGGTCATCGACTGGGGCAACCGGCTCAGGGGCTCCGTCGTCTGGTGGCATCAAATGGGAAATGGGGGAAAAGAAAGTAAAGCAAACGTGAGTACTCATCCGAAGTACTCAGCAAGCAAGGATCTACACTACATATGCAACATTTTCAAAAGGGGGCTGTATATGTGGACTGGGCTGCAGAAATGCCAGAATAGAGGGGGAAAGCCTAGTCCTATCAAAGACTAGCATCTTCAACATCTTCAGCAGTCTTGCAGCATTAGGGTAGAGCGGATCAACATAATGTAAAGTAGTAGTAGTATCATCAACCTCGACCTGAGATCCTTTCTCGACTCCCCACGAGAAAGCAATCCCAGAGCCGTACTATCCAGTTCTCATCTCATGTTCTAGTTGTACCGATCGGGATACAACTCCGAGTGTCCGTTACCGTAGGACAGGCTATCGATAGATAAGTTCTTCCCTGCAGGGGTGCACCAAGTTACCCACCACGCTCACTTAACTCCGACCGGACACACTTTACTGGGTCATGCCCGCCCTCGGCCAAACGATACGCCGCAACCCGACCGAATACCTAACAGAGAGGTCAGCACGCCGGACTAAACCTATGCCCCCAGGGGTCTTGGGCCATCGCCCCGGGAACTCCTGCACGTTACGGGGCCACCGAGAGCAGACCTAGCAACACCTTAATACAAGCGCAGTTGCGTAACCAGTCCAACTCGGCGTGTGCCGCTCAGTCGCTGACGTCTATTAAGCTCCGGCTGAAGTATACGACGCAGAACGCCCATACTATGCCCATGTGATGGTTAGTACTATCAGGCCAGAGGCCCCTCGGATCAAATATCCAAACCGTTTAGTGGTTTAGGAGCGCGCGGAAACAAGCAGAGACTCACGATCGATGTGACCCCGTCGCCCCGTCTCGAGGACTTGCGGCAAGGGCTAAGAATGCCCGGCCACGCCTCGTGTTATCTCGCGGGCACCATCCAGGTCAACCCGACTCCACGTCACTTCGCATTAAGCTCGCGCGGGTACCCCTCAGGGCCGACCCATCTTTAGTAACATGGTTTAGTGCAAGTCAAATCAGCAACTATATCTGTGTGTCTGACACCAAGGGAACCCTGAGGAATCACCCTCGATGGGATCCCACCTGATGTTATAGTCAAGGTGAACGAAGGAGGAATCACCCTCGAGGTCCACACTTGAAGCGTTGCGCGACGATGCTATTATCGGGGGTGGTGTAGGAGGAATCACCCTCGCTTACCATGACCGATTAACTAACCTACAAGGTTAACATCAGAACCCTCGGCACTCAATAGTAACCCAGTAGTGTCGGCAACTAAGGGGGAAGTGATGTGCGGTGCCGGGGCCTGGTCTTTAATCCCGTTGATCGGGTCTTCTGATATCCAGCGGGGCAGTCGGGATCAAGTGGGGTCTCTGTCGGGTCTCTACCCAGCCTATTCTAAACAGTCTAGGATAATCAGGTAGGTAACAAAGTAGGTTACAATAATCAGGCTATGCAGCAGATATAGGAAAATAGTAGCAGTAGCAGTTCTAACGCAAGCATAAGAGAGAAGAGAATAGGCGATATAGGCATGTTCAAAATGGGGGTGCTTGCCTATTTGCTTGGCAGATGAAAAAGAAACTCCTACGGTGTAGTAGTCGATTTCCAGGTCATCATCAGCGGCCTCGGGGTCTACCGGGAAGAAAGGGGGAGAAGAAACAATATAAATACATGGCAACATATGCATGACAATACGATACGCGATGCAAGAGGTGGCCTAACGTAGGGCTACACGACACCAGTGAAGGAGGAGAACATCCGGGAATGTTTTCCCGAAGTCTGGCCTTTCCGGACAAATGAAACGGAGGAGGACGGTTGCAGGTTCACTATGCTAGGGACGCGTGACAGAAGAACGGTTTGCGTATTCGGATGCGTCTCGTCGTTCTGAGCAACTTTCATGTTTTAACTTTTTCAATCCGAGCTACGGTTTAAAAGTTATTAATTTTTCAAAGTTTATTTGAATTTCTGGAATTTATTTTATTAGCAGAAATGTTTTATGACGTCGGCATGACAGAGACAGGACGTCAGCAGTGACGTCAGCAGGTCAAACTGGCTGTCCAGAGTCAAAGCTGACCTGTGGGTCTAGTGGGACCCACAAGTCAGTGGCTGAGCTAACTAAACAGAGCTAGTTCAATCTAATTAGGTTAGTTAGCGGGTGGGCCCCAGTAGTCAGTGACTGATTAATGTTTTAATTAACTAATTAATTAATTAGCTAATTATTCTTTTATTTAAATCATTTATTTATGCGGGACCCACTCGTCAGTCTCACTGGTGAACAGTGCCGGTGCTGACCAGGTCAATCGGGCCCGTGGGGCCTAGAAGTCAGCGGCACAGATCAGGCCATGCCGGCGCCAGCTCGGACGCCGGCACCGGAGTGCTCCGGCGAGGCTGCACGACGGCGAGCAACTCCGGCAAGCCCGGGTTTTGCGCACAGCGGCCCGTTTCGCCCGATTCTTGCGGCGTTTGGAAGCTTGCGGTGTCGCGCATCGCGTGGGACAACTCGTTCGACCGGAGACGGCCGGAACATGGCTGAACGTCGACGGCGGCTGCGGCGGTCTTCGGGCATCTCGCGGGAACAACGAATAGCGCGCGTGTGAGCGATTTGAAAAGGGCTGGCCGGGCTACGGGAGTGCCCCGAGCTCACCAGTGGGCTCGGACGGCCATGATGACATTGGGAGCAACGGCGGCGAGCTTCGCGGCGGAGCACGACTCGGCCATTGCCGGCGACTGCGCTAGATGCGGCAAAATGGAGAGGAAACAGAGGGGGAACCGCGGCGGCGCTCACCTAGCGGCTCATGAAAGGCCCGTGGAGGTTTTGTAGCTGCCGAGGTGGTCGTGGTCTCCGGAACTCGCCGGTGGCCGAAACAGAAAGGGGGCGGCGGCGTTCGGCAGCTGCAGATGTCCTCGGCTCCAACAGAAAACACCAGGCGACGTGGTCGAGCGCGACGCTCCTTCCCAACACGGCGGTGGCCCGCGGGGACGCCGGTGGCCATGGAGACAACAGGAGCACGTCGGTGGTGGAACTTGGTTGCGCTCAGATCCGAGCGGAGAGAGACGAGGAGGAAGGAGGAGAGTGGGCGAATGGAGGAGGTGGCCAGGGGGGACGGTTCGGCGCGGCCTTATCCCCTCGCGTCCCTGCTCCCCATCGCGGTGTCGCGCGGTGACCGGCGCGGGCGCGTTCGTCCACGGGGGAGTCGATAGCGAGGCGAGGAGGGTAGTTGGGCTGGGCTCGGCCCATTACCAGGTAAGTGTTCTGCCACTTCCCCTTTTTCTATTTTCTCTTTTTATTTATTACCAGAGAGGGAAAAGTAATTAGTTGGGCATCCAATTGGTGTTGGGAAAATATGGAACTAGACCCAATAAATCCAACACAATTTTAGGCAGTGCCACAATTATTTTGGAGGCAAAAGGAATAGGTTGGGTATTATTAGGAATTGAAAAGACAAATTTAAATGCTGCTGGACTACTGTTGTAAATGTCCAGGGGCATTCTGGGAATTTATCTGAAGTTGGTTTCAATTCTATAATTACCTTAGGATTATTTGCAGCATTATGGACATTTTAGTTTCGCCATTTGAAGAAATATTTATTTGACTCCCATTTGTAATTTGAATCTGAAGTTGAAATATTTTCTAATGAAATTTTATTAGAGTGATCATGATGACATGGCAGGTTAAGTAGCTTAACCAGAGTGGGGTGACCTGGGGATGTTACAAGTCTCCTCCACTACAAGAAATCTCGTCCCGAGATTTAAGTGGGGAAATAAGGAGTAACTTTGAGAGAACTGATCCTTATAGGATCGATTAGCTGATGGACAATTCAGGGAATGCGGCAAAAGTTTCTCTCGAGTTAAAACTTAGGAAACATCGAGAGCAAAGTATGAAGGTTCAATAAGAAGTATTAATCGAATGGACGTTCAATCGATACCTGAACAAAGTGTGAACAGGGGTTCAGGGTATCGAGGGTAGATCATCTCTCGAGGGGTGACTCGGGTTAATACACATAGTCAAGAGTAAGAGGGTACTTCGGAATCAAGGATGTACAGGAGAGTCAGGTTCCGATCCTGTGGAACTATGGGTTATGGGCCCACCATGTGGGCTAAAATTAGGAAAAACGGTGACGTCTTTCACGATTCGTTAAGCAAGGTATGTCAGAGGATAGCCTGTCAGTTATGTTGGCAATAACGCTGGTACCAAGGGCGAGGGACGAAGAGAACCATTTTCCTGCTCGTCAAAACGAGGCGGACCAATAGGCAAAGTTCTCGTCCATCGGTGGTTACTGGTATATCATCAACAATTGTAACAGGGTCGTACTGACCGAATTGTACCTCGAGGTGTTTTCATAAGCAGGGAGTTATCTCTGCTTAGATAAATTGGATTTCAAGAAAGGTTAAACAAAACAATGGAAAGGAAAAATGTGTTTCCACACAAGATTTAGGGGTATATCCTGTCCAAGGAAAAGCGGAGCAAGATATACATCATGGGACAACAATTTCAAAAGCTTTTAGGGAAAGGGGCGAGGGATGAATCATGATATTACCCATACAATGGTGTTTGGATAATTGATCGAGACACATTTGGCAATGTGCTTCCAACGTTCATGCTGGAGTTCGGAATAACACAGTCATGCTTTGAGGCAGCAATGATATGGTGTCAAGTAAAGATTGGGTTCGAAGATCTCAAGAGGTACCGAGAAACAATTACAAGGGTATCTCGGAACGTAAAGAATAACCAAACACAGCCAGGTTTGTGTTGGTCGAAAGTCAAGGATGTCATCGATGATAACACAAATCATCGAAGAGCAAGGATGATAATTCTCACCATGAATTTAATCGATAACTTGGAACAAGTCAAATATGGGCGATGATCACATCACATTTGTCGGGAGGCTCTATGAAGATGCCATCGAACAGTGACGACATCAACTGTAAGGAACGATGAGGCGAAAAGTTTATTGGAACCACGGATACGACACAAGCTCGAAATCAAGCTTGTTGTTCGAGGTGAAGTGATAAAATGAGGAAGATCGACGTAAGCTTAACTCATCGTCGAAAATTGTGCTCCGGGAAGAAGGGCCGGGTAGCACAGTTATAAGTTGGCACGATAATGATATAGCTGATCAGGCTAGGAATGAGGTAATGGAGTATTTAACTTCCCAGTAACAAATACTAGGTATAATACCGGAAGGTAAATCGGAGTAGAGGTTGGACGGGGGAAATGATTTGCAGAGGATAAGTATTTTATCTTATCCGGGAAATGGAATCAAGGAGGAAATATGGTTGGAACCACGATTGCAAAGGATCAATTCGTAGATTCAAGATGAACTTGTACCAGGGAAATAATTATTTTTACGAGCAGCTTCCATGATAAGTTCTACATCGGGTCCATGGGCATGAACACAAAGGTTCAAGGTCGACTCCCACTTCTTCAATGAACAACTTCTCATTCACTGCTCTCTGTTAAGAATGTTTAGGGTTTGAAAGTTTAACTGGTGGAACAACAGAAGGTATGGCACATGAAGCCTTGTGGGTTCTCACAGCTAGCGAAGGCATAGACTCAACCCATAGGGGCATTTTACGGATCTATACCCCATGCTTATAGAAGCAACAAATAACATTTCATAATTGAATATGGACAAAAAGAATTACATGATACCGCATTGCCGAAGGCAATTACAACAGGGAAAGAATTCTCAAAGATAGAAGATGAAGGACATTGTCGGATAATAATCCAACAAAAGAGCAGGTGGTCAGCAAAGGATCTGACGTGAGTAGCGGTACTTAACCAGAAGAAGAAAGAATGTGACGGCATCAGATTATAGAAACATCGGAACAATCCGACGTTTAAGTACAAAGGAGTTATGGTTCAGAAACGAAGGATCAGAAGCAAAAAGATCTGTCCAAATATGAGTAGGTTGAATAGAACTAGATGAACAACCTTAGCATTCCGTCTTGCAGAGTTCTCCATCCATGGTTACGTGACATGTCCTGGTCAGTGGTCAGTCCCAGGTCATTATGGGAAGGCATGCACTGTCTCTCCGTGACATGTAAGCAGGGCGTATATACAGGTGGCAAGAAGTAGAGAGTGATTCAGTGCCAAAGGCAATGGCAACGGGGAAGGAACCGATAAGGTTCTTAGAATAGAAAAAGAATCGGTCGGATATTTATCCACAAAAGGAATCAAGTGAACCGTGAGAGCTAACGGGGTAAGGTTTTAACAACTGGTTCCACATGAGAGTCCTTCGAGAAAGGTCGGAAGGCAAGTACCTCAGATTAAGGAAACACTTGAATAACCCAAGTATAAAATTCAGAGGGATTACGATTTTCAAAGACAGAAGTGACAATTAGTTCACCTGGTCAGAGGGACGAGTGATTTGTACATGCTTAGTTGGACAATCAATCAATACTTGATTGATCGAGAACCAGCTCATGTTCGGAATGGTGATTGAGCCGGAAGGAAAATTTCTAAGAATCGACGGATGATAGGGACTATTCTCATTCATATTGAATCCACTGATTCGGAACGTCAATGACAAAGAATGCAAATGGATATTGCGAGACATATGGATTTAACCATAATGCAGACAGACAAGACCTTCGGGAGCACTAGGCTGCAGAGGATCTTCAGAAGATCGAGTTGCATTTCAAAGAATTTTGTGAGACATATGAACAACTGAGGATGAACGAATCCCCGATAAGTGTGAGGGATTATCCGCAGTGCGAAAGAAGCTGCACGGCAGTAGGTTCAAATGATTCTCAGGTCAACGGAGTGTTTCTCGGGATATCTGGTAATAACCAGAGCAACTGGGGAAGAGGGTGCAACGAAAAGGATGTTACCCACGGAGATTTAACGATGGTCAGGAATTGCAAAGATAGTGGGCACAAGGGTCTTGGGAACTTCGAGGAGTATCTTCGGAGTTTTCTGATGAAGCAGGCGGCCATCTGTGATGAAGGGGCTCTCCGGAAGGAAGGGGTTACGAGATCCTAATGCCAGAGTTAGCAAAATCATTTAACCCGAATAGAAGAGAGATCAGAGTCCCAGAATAAGGACGAGGAATAAAAGATCCTAATACCACCCAATTGGCGACGTGAGCCCGTAAGCCACACAGCCAAGTTAGTAAAACAGTTTTCGATCACTAGACTCAACTTCGGCCAAGGAATTGGATAGAGGGATTCGTAGAGGCAGTCGGCTCTGATACCAACCTGTGACGACCCCGGCTTAATCGTGCACTAACCATACACGCAAATGCACACGATCAAGCCTAAGGACTCACTTGAAGATATCACAACACAACTCTAAACATAAATAAATTCATACAAGCTTTATATTACAAGCCAGGGCCTCGAGGGCTCGAATACATAGCTCGATGGCATACAAGTGTCAGCGGAAGCATCAGATATCTGGGTACAGATATATTACAGAACAGAGAGATAAGCCTTCACAGAGGCGGGGCAAAAAAAACTACGATAAAAAAGGCGTGGGCCTCCTGCCCTGGACCCTCCGATCCTACTCCTGGTTGTCAGTCGGCTCCTCGTAGTAGTAGTACTCTCCGGGCTGGTAGTAGTACTGGTCGTCGACTGGGGCAACCGGCTCAGGGGCTCCGTCGTCTGGTGGCATCAAATGGGAAATGGGGGAAAAAGAAAGTAAAGCAAACGTGAGTACTCATCCGAAGTACTCAGCAAGCAAGGATCTACACTACATATGCAACATTTTCAAAAGGGGGCTGTATATGTGGACTGGGCTGCAGAAATGCCAGAATAGAGGGGGAAAGCATAGTCTTATCGAAGACTAGCATCTTCAACAACTTCAGCAGTCTTGCAGCATTAGGGGAGAGCGGATCAACATAATGTAAAGTAGTAGTAGTATCATCAACCTCGACCTGAGATCCTTTCTCGACTCCCCACGAGAAAGCAATCCCAGAGCCGTACTATCCAGTTCTCATCTCATGTTCTAGTTGTACCGATCGGGATACAACTCCGAGTGTCCGTTACCGTAGGACAGGCTATCAATAGATAAGTTCTTCCCTGCAGGGGTGCACCAAGTTACCCACCACGCTCGCTTAACTCCGGCCGGACACACTTTACTGGGTCATGCCCGCCCTCGGCCAAACGATACGCCGCAACCCGACCGAATACCTAACAGAGAGGTCAGCACGCCGGACTAAACCTATGCCCCCAGGGGTCTTGGGCCATCACCCCGGGAACTCCTGCACGTTACGGGGCCACCGAGAGCAGACCTAGCAACCCCTTAATACAAGTGCGGTTGCGTAACCAGTCCAACTCGGCGTGCGCCGCTCAGTCGCTGACGTCTATTAAGCTCAGGCTGAAGTATACGACGCAGAACGCCCATACTATGCCCACGTGATCGTTAGTACTATCAGACCAGAGGCCCCTCGGATCAAATATCCAAACCGTTTAGTGGTTTAGGAGCGCGCGGAAACGAGTAGAGACTCACGATCGATGTGACCCCGTCGCCCCGTCTCGAGGACTTGCGGCAAGGGCTAAGAATGCCCGGCCACGCCTCGTGTTATCTCACGGGCACCATCCAGGTCAACCCGGCTCCACATCACTTCGCATTAAGCTCGCGCGGGTACCCCTCAGGGCCGACCCGTCTTTAGTAACATGGTTTAGTGCAAGTCAAATCAGCAATTGTATCTGTGTGTCTGACACCAAGGGAACCCTGAGGAATCACCCTCGATGGGATCCCACCTGATGTTATAGTCAAGGTGAATGAAGGAGGAATCACCCTCGAGGTCCACACATGAAGCGTTGCCCGACGATGCTGTTATCGGGGGTGGTGTAGGAGGAGTCACCCTCGCTTACCACGACCGATTAACTAACCTACAAGGTTAACATCAGAAGTGCTGACGAGGTATCACCCTCGGCACTCGATAGTAACCCAGTAGTGTCGGCAACTAAGGGGGAAGTGATGTGCGGTGCCGGGGCCTGGTCTTCAATCTCATTGATCGGGTCTTCTGATATCCAGCGGGGCAGTCGGGATCAAGTGGGGTCTCTGTCGGGTCTCTACCCAGCCTATTCTAAACAGTCTAGGATAATCAGGTAGGTAACAAAGTAGGTTACAATAATCAGGCTATGCAGTAGATATAGGAAAACAGTAGCAGTAGCAGTTCTAATGCAAGCATAAGAGAGAAGAGAATAGGCGATATAGGCATGTTCAAAATGGGGGTGCTTGCCTGTTTGCTTGGCAGATGAAAAAGAAACTCCGACGGTGTAGTAGTCGATTTCCAGGTCATCATCAGCGGCCTCGGGGTCTACCTGGAAGAAAGGGGGAGAAGAAACAATATAAATACATGGCAACATATGCATGACAATACGATACGCGATGCTAGAGGTGGCCTAACGTAGGGCTACACGACACCAGTGAAGGAGGAGAACATCCGGGAATGTTTTCACGAAGTCTGGCCTTTCTGGACAGATGAAACGGAGGAGGACGGTTGCAGGTTCACTATGCTAGGGACGCGTGATAGATGAACGGTCTGCGTATTCGGATGCGTCTCGTCGTTCTGAGCAACTTTCATGTTTTAACTTTTTCAATCCGAGCTACGGTTTAAAAGTTATTAATTTTTCAAAGTTTATTAGAATTTCTGGAATTTATTTTATTAGCAAGAAATGTTTTATGACGTCGGCATGACAGAGACATGACGTCAGCAGTGACGTCACCAGGTCAAACCGGCTGTCCAGAGTCAAAGCTGACCTGTGGGTCCAGTGGGACCCACAAGTCAGTGGCTGAGCTAACTAAACAGAGCTAGTTCAATCTAATTAGGTTAGTTAGCGGGTGGGCCCCAGTAGTCAGTGGCTGATTAATGTTTTAATTAACTAATTAATTAATTAGCTAATTATTCTTTTATTTAAATCATTTATTTATGCGGGACCCACTCGTCAGTCTCACTGGTGAACAGTGCCGGTGCTGACCAGGTCAATCGGCCCCGTGGGGCCCAGAAGTCAGCGGCACAGATCAGGCCACGCCGGCGCCAGCTCGGACGCCGGCACCGGAGTGCTTCGGCGAGGCTGCGCGACGGCGAGCAACTCCGGCGAGCCCGGGTTTTGCGCACAGTGGCCCGTTTCGCCCGATTCTTGCGGCGTTTGGAAGCTTCCGGTGTCACGCATCGCGTGGGACAACTCATTCGACCGGAGACGGCTGGAACAGGGCTGAACGTCGACGGCGGCGGCGGTGGTCTTTGGGAATCTTGCGGGAACAATGAATAGCGCGCGCGTGAGCGATTTGAAAAGGGCTGGCCGGGCTACGGGAGTGCCCGGGCTCACCAGTGGGCTCGGACGGCCATGACGACGTTGGGAGCAACGGCGGCGAGCTTCGCGGCGGAGCACGACTCGGCCATTGCCGGTGACTGCGCTAGATGCGGCAAAATGGAGAGGAAACAGAGGGGGAACCGCGGCGGCGCTCACCTAGTGGCTCATGAAAGGTCCGTGGAGGTTTTGTAGCTGCCGAGGTGGTCGTGGTCGCCGGAACTCGCCGATGGCCGAAACGGAAAGGGGGCGGCGGCGTTCGGCAGCTGCAGATGTCCTCGGCTCCAACAGAAAACACCAGGCGACGTGGTCGAGCGCGACGCTCCTTCCCGACACGGCGGTGGCCCGCGAGGACGCCGGTGGCCATGGAGACGACAGGAGCACGGCGGTGGTGGAACTTGGTTGCGCTCAGATCCGAGCGGAGAGAGACGAGGAGGAAGGAGGAGAGTGGGCGAATGGAGGAGGTGGCCAGGAGGGACGGCTCGGCGCGGCCTTATCCCCTCGCGTCCCTGCTCCCCATCGCGGTGTCGCGTGGTGACCGGCACGGGCGCGTTCGTCCACGGGGGAGTCGACAGCGAGGTGAGGAGGGTAGTTGGGCTGGGCTCGGCCCATTACCAGGTAAGTGTTCTACCACTTCCCCTTTTTCTGTTTTCTCTTTTTATTTATTACCAGAGAGGGAAAAGTAATTAGTTGGGCATCCAATTGGTGTTGGGAAAATATGGAACTAGACCCAATAAATCCAACACAATTGTAGGCAGTGCCACAATTATTTTGGAGGCAAAAGGAATAGGTTAGGTATTATTAGGAATTGAAAAGTCAAATTTAAATGCTGCTCGACTACTGTTGTAAATGTCCAGGGGCATTCTAGGAATTTATCTGAAGTTGGTTTCAACTCTATAATTACCTTAGGATTATTTGCAGCATTATGGACATTTTAGTTTTGCCATTTGAAGAAATATTTATTTGACTCCCATTTGTAATTTGAATCTGAAGTTGAAATATTTTCTAATGAAATTTTATTAGAGTGATCATGATGACATGGCAGGTTAAGTAGCTTAACCAGAGTGGGGTAACCTGGGGATGTTACATTGTTGACAAAGAGGACACAGACAGCTGGACCTGGTTCTTAACACAGCTTAAAGATGCACTTGGTGGAGAAAGTGGAAAGTCTGGATACTATACCATTATATCTGATAGGCAGAAGGTAAACTTCTCTTCTCCTATTTCTACATTAGTTCTATTGTTTCATAGGATCCTTGCCTAGCTCTATTCCCTATTGTTTCAAACAGGGGCTTTTAAATGCAATAAACCATATTTTTCCCAATTGTCCACAAAAAATTTCTGCCTTAGACATTGATGTCTACTATGCAACTTTATTCTTGTAGACTCGTGTTGGGCCTCCAAGCGCAGAGTTTTGTAGGATAGTAGCAATTTTCCCTCAAGTGGATGACCTAAGGTTTATCAATCCGTGGGAGGTGTAGGATGAAGATGGTCTCTCTCAAACAACCCTGCAACCAAATAACAAAGAGTCTCTTGTGTCCCCAACACACCAAATACAATGGTAATTTGTATAGGTGCACTAGTTCGGTGAAGAGATGGTGATACAAGTGTAGTAATGATAGTAGATATTGATTTTTGTAATAGGAACAATAAAAAAAAGCAAGATAGCAATTGATAAAACGGAGCAAAAACGGTATTGCAATGCTTGAAAATGAGGCCTAGGGTCCGTACTTTCGCTAGTGCAATCTCTCAACGGTGCTAATATAATTGGATCATATAACCATCCCTCAACGTGCGATGAAGAATCACTCCAAAGTTCCTATCTAGCGAAGAACATAAGAAGAAATTGTTGTAGGGTACGAAACCACCTCAAAGCTGTTCTTTCCGATCGATCTATCCAAGAGTTCGTACTAAAATAACACCAAGTTATCCTTTCCGATCGATCTATCTATCCAAGAGTTCGTACTAAAATAACACCATATGATACACATCAACTAACTCCAATGTCACCTAGATACTCCAATGTCACCATGAGTATTCGTGAGTTGATTATACGATATGCATCAAACAATTTCAGATTCATAATACTCAATCCAACACAAAGAACCTCAAAGAGTGCCCCAAGATTTCTACCGGAGAAACAAGGACGAAAACGTGCATCAACCCCTATGCATAGATTACCCCAATGTCACCTCGGGAATCCATGAGTTGAGTGCCAAAACATATATCAAGTGAATCAATATGATACCCCCATTGTCACCACGGGTATTCATAGCAAGACATACATCAAGTGCTCTCAAATCCATAAAAGTATTCAATCTGATAAGCAAAAAATCTCAAAGGGAAAACTAAATTCATCACAACAAGATGGAGAGGGGAAAACACCATATGATCCAACTATATTAACAAAGCTCGCGATACATCAAGATCGTGTCAAATCAAGAACATGAGAGAGAGAGAGAGATTAAACGCATAGCTACTGGTACAAACCCTCAGCCCTGAGGGTGGACTACTCCCTCCTCATCATGGTGGCCGCCAGGACGATGAAGATGGCCACCGGTGATGATTTCCCCCTCCGGCAGGGTGCCGGAATAGGGTCTAGATTGGTTTTTCGTGGCTACAGAGGCTTGCGGCAGCAGCACTTCCGATCTAGGGTTATTTCTGGGGGTTTCTGTATTTATAGGAATTTTTGGCATTGGTTTCACGCGAAGATGGGCTTCGAGGGGCCCACAAGACACCACCACACGGGCAAGGCACCTCGCGCGCCCTGGTGGGTTGTGCTCACCTCCTTCACCTTCTGGTCCTCCCATGAAGCTTCTAGTGCCTCTTTTATTTCAAAAAAATCATCAAAAAGTTTCGTTGCATTTGGAGAACTTTTATTTCTGCACAAAAACAACACCACGGTAGTTCTGCTGAAAACGGCGTCAGTCCGGGTTAGTTCCATTCAAATCATACCAAAACCGTATAAAATTGTTGTAAACATGGCATTAATACTTCATAAATTATATATACGCTGGAGGCGTATCAGCATCCCCAAGCTTAATTCCTACTCGTCCTCGAGTAGGTAAATGATAAAAGAAATAATTTATGAAGTGTGAATGCTAGCAAAGTGCATAAGTTTTATCAATGATAATTTCAATCACTTTTCCTAGCATCATAACAACAACTCTTTCTCATAAAACTCATCATGGTAAAGTAGCAATCAATTCACATGTTACAGTTCAAACAATGCCTTCTCTTGAAACTTAACAACCTATATTCTTAGTCACCAACCAATTGCAATTCAAGTTATTCAACAAAGTCTAAGTAAGAGCTCCACATACTCAATCATCATATAGTCTTCTATGATTGCTAGTACTCAAAGCATATTTTTAGAACAAATGGCATCCATCGAACACAGAGAAGGATAGAGGCTTAATGTTTCGCCTCCCAACTCATTTATCATAGAGATAATTGTCAACAATAATAAATCACGATCAAATATATTCGACTGGCCATATGTGCCTAGATCTTTCCCCACCACATGATGCTTGCCAACTAGAGAATAATTGAGGTTGAAATGGGAAGTAATACTATTGAATGTTGCATAAAAGTAAATACTGAAAAGTAAAAGATATGCCCTTCGCAGAGGGAAGCAGAGGTTGTCATGCGCTTTTAATTTTTGGATGCCCAAGCTCTTAATGCAAAGGAACGTCACATTATATTGCCCCTTATGATAGCAACCTTTATTATGCAGTCTGTCGCTTTTCTTACTTTGCCATCACAAGTTTGTACAACGCTTATTTTCCCTTACAATAAAAGATCAAACATATTTAGGAGCAATTTTTATTGCTTTATGCACTGATGACAACTTACTTGAAGGATCTTATTATAGGTAGGTATGGTGGACATTCATGGCAAGAAACTGGGTTTAAGGGTTTTTGCATGCACAAGTAGTATCTCTACTTAGTATGAATTTTTGCCTAGCAAAAGATCCTAAGCAAACACCACATGTTGGAGGATCCATAACAATATAACTTCTATGCAAATATACACAACCATAACTCATTATGTTGTCTTCCTTGTCCAACTTCAACTAATTTGCTCATGTTTGAAAATAATTAATGGGTATTCACAATCATAGAAGATTTCGAAGATAATATATTTGCATGTGAAAGTTCTCTTTCTTATACTAATCATTCATGAATTGCTTGTATGACCAATATTGTGATTATCAAGCTTCAAAAGATTTTACTTTCTAAACCTAATGTGAAGCTAATACTAGGCATAATATGAACATGTAATTTCAACTTTATGATATTCAATTCATTCAACAATTTACTCTTAGGATATAAGTGAAGCACAAGAGTAGATGACAAACTACTCCAAAAAGATATAAGTGAAGTTCAAATGAGTAGTTAAGTAAATCGGTAGCTACTTGAGGACTCTATCTAATTTAAAATTTTCAGATCTAAGTATTTTATTAAAATAGAAAGCAAAATTAAAATTAAATGACATTACAAGAATAGCACAACTTATGTGAAGAAGCAAAAACATAGGCTCAATCGAGGCTAACCGATAATTGTTGATGAAGAAAGGTGGGATGCCTACCGGGGCATCCCCAAGCTTAGATGCTTGAGACTTCTTGGAATATTATCTTGGTATACCTTGGGCATCCCCAAGTTTGAGATTTTGTGTCTCCTTAATTCCTTTTATATCACGGTTTCTCTAAATGTCAAAAAACTTCATCCACACAAAACTCAACAAGAACTCATGAGATAAGTTAGTGTAAATCAATGCATAACCTTATCATTATATACTGTAGCAAATCACTAAAATTATTATTCAACATTGCATGCTAAATGCCTCTGCATATTTAATACTTCTATTCTCAAATAGAACCATTAAACAAGCAAACATATGCAAACAATGCAAACATAACAGCAATCTGTCTAAACAGGAGAGTCTGTAAAGAGTGCAATTTTACTCACACTTCCCTAACTCCAAAAATTCTGAAAGTTTACCACACTGTAGAAAACTTATCATAGCATATTTTTCAAAACAATTCAACATTTTATCACATTCTTATTTTTCTCAAGAATTCACGCACTAGCGTGCAACTTTCTGTTTTCAAACAGCAACATATAGACTTGCAAAACAAGCATGACAAAGGCTATACTTGACATTTTTATTGAAGTAAAAGATATAAAATATTATATAAATAACATCAATCAAATACTAATAAAATAAAATGACGCTCCAAGCAAAACACATATCATGTGATGAATAAAAATGTAGCTCCAAGTGAGGTTACCGATAATGTTGGAGACGAAAGAGGGATGCCTTCCGGGGCATCCCCAAGCTTAGTTGCTTGGATCTTCCTTGAATATTACCTTGGGGTGCCTTGGTTATCCCCAAGCTTAGGGTCTTATCACTCCTTATTCTCCTCATATTGATATCTCACCCAAAACTTGAAAACTTCAATCACACAAAACTTAACGGAACTTCGTGAGATGGGTTAGTATGATAAAGACAAATCATTCACTTTGGTACTGTCAAGATAAGATTCATAATTGTTCTCACACAATTCCTACTGCACCCTATAATTTCTACAACTTATATTCACCAATATAAGCCATAGAATATATAAAACAAGCAAACTATGCATTGAAAACAGAATCTGTAAAAAACAGAATAGTACGTAAAGATATGAATTATGGTTATACTTTTGTAACTCCAAATATTCTGAAAAATTAGGAAAACGTATAAAATTTGTATATAAGTCATCTTTAAAAAAATCAGAATTTTTCGACGTTCCAGTGATTCTGAAAAATTCTCTTACTGGGCGCAAATGTTTCTGTTTTTGCATAGAATCAAGTCAACTATCATCCACACTATCCCAAAGGCTTTACTTGGTAATTTATTGAAACAAAAGCTATAAAACATGATTACTACAGTATCATAATAATGTGAACACACAAAAACAGTAGGGGTAAATGTTGGGTTGTCTCCCGACAAGCGCTTTTCTCTAATGCCTTTTTAGCTAGGCATGATGATTTCAATGATGCTCACATAAAAGATAAAAATTGAAACATAACGGGAGCATCATGAAGCATATGACTAGCACATTTAAGTCTAACCCA
This sequence comes from Thinopyrum elongatum, assembly GCA_011799875.1. Classification (NCBI taxonomy): domain Eukaryota; kingdom Viridiplantae; phylum Streptophyta; class Magnoliopsida; order Poales; family Poaceae; genus Thinopyrum; species Thinopyrum elongatum. Next base: position 381,848,009 of record CM022301.1, read on the forward strand.
CTTCCTATGCATAGGGATTTTGTGAGCAAACAAATTATGGGAACGAGAATCAACTAGCATAGGAAGGCAAAACAAGCAAAACTTCAAAAATTTCAACATATAGAGAGGAAACTTGATATTATTGCAATATGTAAAAGCATATGTTCCCCTCTCATAATAATTTTCAGTAGCATCATGAATGAATTCAACAATATAGCTATCACATAAAGCATTCTTTTCATTATCGACATGCATAAAAAAATTATTACTCTCCACATAAGCAAATTTATTCTCATGAATAGTGGTGGGAGCAAACTCAACAAAATAACTATCATGAGATACTTGATTGGGAAAATTGAAATCATGATGACAAGTTTCATGGTTATCATTATTATTCAATATAGCATACATATCATCACCATAATCATCATAGATAGCAACTTTTTTATCATAGTCAATTGAAACCTCTTCCAAAATAGTGGATTCATCACTAAATAAAGTCATGACCTCTCCAAATCCACTTTCATAATTATTACAATAAGATTCAACACCCTCCAAAATAGTGGGATCATTATTACCTAGAGTTGACACTCTTCCAAACCCACTTTCATCAATATAATCATCATAAATAGGAGGCATGATATCATCATAATAAATTTTCTCATCAAAACTTGGGGGACTAAAAATATCATCTTCATAAAACATAGCATCCCCAAGCTTATGGCTTTGCATATCATTAGTATCATGGGTATTCAAAGAATTCATACTAACAACATTGCAATCATGCTCATCATTCAAATATTTTATGCCAAATATTTTATTGAATTCTTCTTCTATCAATTGAGCACAGTTTTCCTTTCCATCATTTTCAAGAAAGACATGATAAAGACGAATAATATGAGGCCACCTCAATTCCATTTTTTTTTGTAGTTTTCTTTTATGAACCAAACTAGTGATAAAACAAGAAACTAAAAGATTCAATTGCAAGATCTAAACATATACCTTCAAGCACTCACCTCCCCGGCAACGGCGCCAGAAAAGAGCTTGATGTCTACTATGCAACTTTATTCTTGTAGACTCGTGTTGGGCCTCCAAGCGCAGAGTTTTATAGGACAGTAGCAATTTTCCCTCAAGTGGATGACCTAAGGTTTATCAATCCGTGGGAGGCGTAGGATGAAGATGGTCTCTCTCAAACAACCCTGCAACCAAATAACAAAGAGTCTCTTGTGTCCCCAACACACCAAATACAATGGTAATTTGTATAGGTGCACTAGTTCGGCGAAGAGATGGTGATACAAGTGTAGTAATGATAGTAGATATTGATTTTTGTAATAGGAACAATAAAAAACAGCAAGGTAGCAATTGATAAAACGGAGCACAAAAGGTATTGCGATGCTTGAAAATGAGGCCTAGGGTCCGTACTTTCGCTAGTGCAATCTCTCAGCAATGCTAATATAATTGGATCATATAACCATCCCTCAATGTGCGATGAAGAATCACTCCAAAGTTCCTATCTAGCGGAGAACATAAGAAGAAATTGTTGTAGGGTACGAAACCACCTCAAAGCTATTCTTTCCGATTGATCTATCCAAGAGTTTGTACTAAAATAACACCAAGTTATCCTTTCCGATAGATCTATCCAAGAGTTAGACTAAAATAACACCATATGATACACATCAACCAACTCTAATGTCACCTAGATACTCCAATGTCACCACGAGTATCCATGAGTTGATTATACGATATGCATCAAACAATTTCGGATTCATAATACTCAATCCAACACAAAGAACCTCAAAGAGTGCCCCAAGATTTCTACCGGAGAAACAAGGACGAAAACGTGCATCAACCCCTATGCATATATTACCCCAATGTCACCTCAGGAATCCGCGAGTTGAGTGCCAAACCATATATCAAGTGAATCAATATGATACCCCATTGTCACCACGGGTATTCATAGCAAGACATACATCAAGTGCTCTCAAATCCATAAAAGAATTCAATCCGATAAGAACGAAATCTCAAAGGGAAAAATCAATTCATCACAACAAGATAAAGAGGGGAAAACACCATATGATCCAACTATATTAACAAAGCTCGCGATACATCAAGATCGTGCCAAATCAAGAACATGAGAGAGAGAGAGAGGGAGAGAGAGATTAAACACATAGCTACTGGTACAAGCCCTCAGCCCCGAGGGTGGAAGACTCCCTCCTCATCATGGTAGCCGCCGGGATGATGAAGATGGCCACCGGTGATGATTTCCCCCTCTAGCAGGGTGTCGAAACAGGGTCTAGATTGGTTTTTCATGGCTACAGAGGCTTGCGGCGGCGGAACTTCCGATCTAGGGTTATTTCTTGGGGTTTATGTATTTATAGGATTTTTTGGCGTTGGTTTCATGCGAAGATGGGCTTCGAGGGCCCCACAAGACACCACCACACGGGCAAGGCACCTGGCGCGCCCTGGTGGGTTGTGCTCACTTCCTTCATCTTCTGGTCCTCCCACGAAGCTTCTAGTGCCTCTTTTCTTCCAAAAAAATTGTCAAAAAGTTTCGTTGCATTTGGAGAACTTTTATTTCTGCATAAAAAACAACACCACGGTAGTTCTGCTGAAAATAGCGTCAGTCCGGATTAGTTCCATTCTAATCATACCAAAATTATATAAAATTGTTGTAAACATGGCATGAATACTTCATAAATTATAGATACGTTGGAGATTCATCAGACATATATATCAAAATTTCCAAACTGCTGGTATTAGAGGTGATGAATTAAAGAAACACATGGATGCGACTAGCTACTCATATACTAAGAATGAGCACCTTGCAGCAATGAATGATTTGAAAAGAGAGTGTAAGGCTGCTTGGGCATGGCTTCATAAAATATCATTTCATACTTGGGCTAGACATGCAATGGATTTTAACTGCAAAACTGATCTGGTTGTGAACAACATCAGTGAGGTGTTTAACAAAATGATACTAGATGTCGGAGGTAAGCCAATAAAGACCATCATAGAAGGGATTCGGACAAAATTTATGGTCAAATTTAATACCAATAGAACTAAGACAGAGACAACAAATTGGGAGATTTGCCCAACATATGCTGAAATGTTAGAGGAGACAAAATAAAACTCAAGGTGGTGCCAAACTTTGATGGCTGGTCCTAACATTTACCAAGTTACTAGTGGAGATAACACCTACTCAGTAAACTTGCTGGACAGAACATGTGGATGTAGGAAATGGGATATGACTGCTATGCCTTGCAATCATGCAGTTTCTGCAATAGTGAAAGCTAAGTTGCAGCCTGAGGACTTTGTGAGTGATTTCTTCAAGAAGGAAATGTATAAAAAAAACATTTGGACATATCATATTTCATGTACCTGGTCCAAATCTGTGGCCAAGGACAAGAACTCAGGACATAGAGCTTCCAGTATTCAAAGACAATGTTGGGAAGCAACAAACAAAGAGGGGGAAACCCCAATTTGAGAAGCCAGCACCAAGAGATATATCTAGGATGGCATCTATTACTTCCAGCAACTGCAAACTTGTAGGGCATAGATACAATGTTTGCTCCAAGCCCCTGAAGCCAGCTCTTGCTATGAGAATAAACCAGCATCAGGTTAGTTAGAGTAGCTCCTCAATTCTCTTTATTTTATCTCCATTGTAACTCACAATCCTTAATTGTTTTTGAAATGCAGCCAAACAGGTCACAAGCTTCTGCTTCAACAACAAATGCATCTACAGCTGCTGCACCACCAAGGAAGAGGCCATCTCCATCTACAACTGCTCCTGGTAATGCTCCTCCCAAGAAGAAAGCCACACCTGCTCCTACACCTACTGCTCCTCCAAGGAGGAAAGCTAACCCTGCTGCCACTACACCTGCTGCTGCTCCTCCAAGGAGGTCTCCCAGGAAGAAACCTACCACAGCTGGTACAGCCTCTACCTCTGCTGCAGGCCATAGGACAACTTTTCAAGCACCAAGACAGAGTGGAAGAAAAAGGACTGGTTCATACAAGTTGGAAGAGTACATGTATGCTTCTAGTAACTAGATGTTTACATTGTTGGTTGTGAGACTATGTTGCTTGTGATGCCTTTGTTGGCTGTGAGAACCTATGTAGCCATTGTTGGCTTTGAACTAGATGTAGCCTTTGTTGGCTGTGAGAACCTATGTAGCCTTTGTTGGCTTTGAACTAGATGTTGCCTCTGTTGGCTTTGAACTAAATGTTGCCTTTGATGGATGTGAGAACCTGACAATGTTGGCTATCTTGGATGTTGCCTTTGTTGGCTTTGTTGGCTTTGTTGGCTTTGAACCACCCAAATGATTCTAGGGTCTCTCGGCATCGACAAAACCACCCAAATGATTCTAGGGTCTCTCTACATCGACAAAACCACCCAAATGATTCTAGGGTCTCTCGGCATCGACAAAACCAACCAAATGATTCTAGGGTCTCTTGACATCGACAAAACCACCCAAATCATTCTAGGGTCTCTCGGCATCGACAAAACCACCCAAATCATTCTAGGGTCTCTCGGCATCGACAAAACCACCCAAATCATTCTAGGGTCCATCGGCATCGACAAAACCAACCAAATGATTCTAGGGTCTCTCGATATCGACAAAACCACCCAAATCATTCTAGGGTCTCTCGGCATCGACAAAACCAACCAAATGATTCTAGGGTCTCTCGACATCGATAAAACCACCCAAATCATTCTAAGGGTCCATCGGCATCGCCAAACCACCAAATGATTCTAGGGTCTCTCGACATCGACAAAACCACCCAAATCATTCTAGGGTCTCTCGGCATCGACAAAACCAACCAAATGATTCTAGGGTCTCTCGACATCGATAAAACCACCCAAATCATTCTAGGGTCTCTCGGCATCGACAAAACCAACCAACAAAGCATCACATTCAGCATATATAATTGGAAGATCCATACATAACCATAACTTAAGTACCATATTACACGATAGTGCTCAAAGCTAAATAGGTACATTACATAACCACAATTCAAATATTACTAGATCATTCATCTAATAGTACTCATTACATAACCATGATGATAGTACTCATTCTCCCATAACCATGCTGGTGGTACTAATAAGTAGCATATTACATAGCCATAATTCAGATACTGCTCATTCATCTAAGATGGCCTTGATCCCATTCAGCTTCACATTGGTCTGCTCCACAACCTTCTCAAGCTCATTAATGTGGGCCTGCAACTTCCTCTTCTCTTCAGCAAGCTTCAACTTCATGTTCCTAATGACATTGGCTTGAGCAACTGTCAGGTTCTTGACCATGTCATACTTCTCCTGTAGCTTGCTCTCATCAGATTTCTTCTGCATCTGAGCCCTCGGCTCCTGGGCATCCAAAAGGCCATTGACATCTTCAACCAACCTTTCATAACTTGCCTGTAGCTTGATCTTCGGTTGTGTCAGATTGTGAATAGCAAATGAGCTTGTCAGATTGTCCTCAATCTTGCTCCTCTTGCACTCTTCATACATATTCCACAACTTGGCCAATGCATTCTCCATTTTAGTTGGCCAAGATGGATCAACCCATTCAACTAGCCCATAGTTTTTACCCTCCTGTAACATTACAGTGCTAAGAAATGGATATGAGCTATATGACACAATGAGTGCTTTACTAATAACAATTACAGTGCTCACTAATCCACATGCTATAAAGTAACAAGTATCAATCAGTGCACCCAACCCTATGCACATACTGACATATAAACAATGACCTCACTTATCCACCACTATCATAGAAAATACAAAACAAACCAGATCTGCTAACTAACATATAAACAATGACCCCACATATAAACAATGACCTCACTGAACAAGTAAGCATTCACCACATATTTAAACAACCTAACTAACAAGCCAGATCTGCTAACTAGAAAATTAGTACTAAACAACACAAATTTGGCACATACTTTCACAGGACAAGCAAGGAACCTCTTGCCAGTATGGATGCCCTCGAAAGCAACATGCCTCTCTGCTGCCTGGCCATTTTCATGGCACAAAACATGGAAGTCAGTTTCAGTGCCCTCAAAATTGGAGTCAACCATGGTAGCAGGGATCTGCACGTGCAAATGAAAACCAACCATTTGTAAAGGAAACTTCAGATCAAGTTCAACAGAAAAATCCCCAAATCCAAACCCTAACCCTAACCCTAGCTCGAGCAACTCACCTTGATGATGCCCTCGTCTGAAGCTGAGTCGATGTACTGGTGAGAGTTCTCGCTGCTGTCGTCATCAGACCAGGACACCATGGCGACGCTGCGGCGGCGACGGTGGGAGATGTGGGAGGGGGTGACAGCGGCGGACGAGCGGCGGACGAGCGGGAGCAGAGAGAGGGAGAATGAGGGCTGCGGGTGGGCCTGCACTGATTCGGGGGGTTTGACAAGAGAGGCTCGAACCGGTGCGACACACGGCGTCTAATGGCTCGGACAGATGAACAGTGCCGCCACGTCGACAAAAACGGGCCCCACCTGTCATAATCTGACTTAAAATGACCAAACCGATCGACTAGTGTTTTTTGCAAAAAAAATTAGAGAAAAAATTAGTGGTTTTGGGCACAATTCCGTGGACTTGTGGTTCCTGCAAACCTAGCCTTCAATGTCATTGTTTTTTGCAATTCACTCCTCACGATTGAGACACACAAATAAGCAAAGCAATTAACGTTTGCATAATTCGGTGAAAATGGTTCATGAGCAACACCATACACAGTCTGACGCATGGAGGAATAAACTTCATGTGGTTCTACCATGCTGCCCTACTACTAACCGCAATCACTTAGTGTGTCAATTTTACATAAGCTCTTGGTATCAGATTCTACGTGATCCCCTTCTTCCTCTTCCGGTATAAAACTGATTGACCACGCACTTAACCCCTATTGTGAGGCACATGTTTGCTGCACAAAAGAACATATTCAACAATGGGCATTGTTAAGCTAGTACCTCTGGAAAATAGCGAGTGAATTACAAAAAATCACCACATTGACGTCTAGGTTTGTAGCAAACATCGGTTTATGAATTTCTGCCAGAAATCATTGATTCTCGGTTGAATCTTTTACAGAAAATACTGGTCGGTCTTTTTGGCATTTTAACCGCAATTATAACATTTGGGTCCCGCATTTGATGATGTGGTGTAACGGTTCACAATAGACGACGTCACGACGTTAGACTGGTCTTTTCAACAAACCTCCCTCCCAAAATCAAATCTCCCTACTCGACCCGTAGCCCGATCTAGATCCAGATTGGGAATGGCCGTTCCCGCTGGCCGCCCAACAGTACCGCTGCCATGGCTTGGCCCAAGGTGCTCGCCACCTCCTTCCTGTCGGGCGGTGGTGGCAAGCAGCATGTTCAGGCGCCGCAACCAAAATTGTTCCCTACGCCAGCGGTCACCAAGTTCAAGTGCTCCGTCTATGGCAAGTTCTTCGGCTCCTACCAGGCGCTCGGAGGCCACAAGACGAGCCACCGGGTGAAGCAGCCGTCTCCTCCTGCTGACGCCGCTGCTCCTCTCATGGCTCTTGCCGCCGTGGCTGCCCTGCCGCCCGCCGAGCCATCCACGTCATCCACCGGTGCGTCCTCTGATGGGGCGACCAACAGAGTCCCAAGGTGCTCCATCTGCCAAAAGGAGTTCTCAAGCGGACAGGCGCTCTGCGGGCACAAGAAGAAGCACTACGACAGCGGCGTGGGCGTCGCGGCCTCGTCCAACGAGCTTGTGGCCGCCGTGGCCACCAAGTCCGAGGTGGGTAGCACTGGCAACGGGACCTCCGCCGCCCGGGCCTTCGACCAGAACATCTCGACCGTGCGTGAGTTCGCAGCATAGCCGGAAGCAGCAGTGGCGGTGCGCAAAGCGGGAGCGAGCAAACACCCTCGACAGTGAGCTTCTCCGCCACTGGTGCCCAGCCTGGGCGGCAGCGCACGAGCGTGCGGTCGCCGGCGGCACCAACCGACTTGGGCATGCCAAGGGCATGATTGCATTTTTGTTTTCTGATTGAAGGGTGCCTATGCAAAAATTCCAAGGACTTTTTTGGTAAATTCATATCACACCATGTCTAACGCCACCTAGGACCAATGGTTACGCCACGTCAGCATTTGCAGGACCCACATGTCATAATCACGGTTAAAATGCCCAAAGAGATCGATTAGTGTTTTCTGCAAAAGATTAAACCAAGAACCAGTGGTTTCTGGCATAAATTTGTAAACTGGTGTTTTCTGGAAACCTGGGCGCAAACCTAGGTTTCAATGTGATGGTTTTCTAAAATTCACTCAAAAATAGCATTACCAAGAAAAACATGTGCAGATGACCAGAGCTAGCCCCCTTGCCAAAACGCCTAGCGCCTCTTCCCCACGCTGGTGGCCACTCCAGCCCAGATGGCCACCTAACAACTGCAATGAACTACTCCGGCTTGCGACACCCACTCTCTCTCTTTGTTCTTTCCTGCAGCTCCCTGGTTTTTCTTGGTAAGATCTGCTTTTCCCATGGCTCTCTCTGACCTCAAGTTTGATGATGGCCTAGCTTTTGAAGGCGATGTTCGGGAGGAACTTGGTACTCCTGCCAATTCTTTTGTAGGACGTGGTCTTTGTGAATTATTTCTAGTTGTGGACTTCTCTTGCTCTAAACAGAGGCTAAATGAAGATTCAGTGAGTCTTACCTTCAGTCTTGTTTTGGGGTCTTTCAAATTTTCTGTTGCATTGAAGGAAGTTGGTTTCAAAATCTTCAATGGAGGAAACATTTTCAACTCTATCTCTGTATGAGCTTTTGGCTTTGCGGACATGGAGGCCCGGATTCTAGAAAGGAATATCAATTATATCTCACAGAACAAGAGGCTGAGTGGATCCTAGTTTCTAGATCATGTCGTTCTTATGTGGATGCGATTGGTGCTCCTCGTTTCTTTGCAGATCGAGTTACCTCAAACTCATCTGGATCATTTCCGGATCATCAGCGTTCTCAGCTTTCTATTGCTGGCAGTCATGGTGCTAGTTTTAGGAATAACAGTCAAGCGAATTCAACGCATACTCAGAATTCAAACATTGTCAGACCATTAATGGGTCGGAATTTTTGTGTAGGTTTCCTCTCCGAAGGCCATCTTAGGCCCGAGTGTACCAATCGAGTTAGATGTCGGCCTACAGCATATGGGAGCACATTGAAAGCAATTGTTTTTTAAGCCTCCTATTTCTGGTCATGCTTGTGAAAATGGTAACAGAGAAATTTTGGGTTATTTTCCAAATCAGTCTAATAGTGCATCTTCACAAAATATTCCAGAAAAGGAAACTATGGATCTTCCTCGGCTCTTTGTGCAGCTAATTGTGAGTCAAAATTCTAGAATCATTTCTCGGATTAGAGGTCCATAGTTCACTGAGACTGAGGAAACCTTGGCCACTGCCATTTTGGCTTCTCCGCCTCCCCCACCTTCCCCACCAGAGCTAAACTCTATAGTCTCTGCTGCGGTTGGAGACTCAGAGGCTCCGGACATGGCAACCTTCCCTATCGATCCCACCCCCTTTGTTTGTTGGAAATATGCCCTAGAGGCAATAATAAAGTGGTTATTATTATATTTCATTAATCATGATAAAGGTTTATTATTCATGCTATAATTGTATTTATTGGAAACTTAAATACATGTGTGCATACATAAGCAAATACCAAGTCCCTAGTATGCCTCTACTAGACTAGCTCGTTGATCAAAAGATGGTTAAGGTTTCCTGACCATAGACATGAGTTGTCATTTGATAATGGGATCACAAAATTAGGAGAACGATGTGATGGACAAGACCCATCCGTTAGCTTAGCATATGATCATTCAGTTCATTGCTACTGCTTTTTTAAATGTCAAATACATATTCCTTCGACCATGAGATCATGCAACTCCCGGATACCGGAGGAATACCTTGTGTGCTATCAAATGTCATAACGTAACTGGGTGATCATAAAGATGCTCCACAGGTATCTCCGAAGGTGTCTGTTGAGTTGGCGTGAATCGAGATTGGGATTTGTCACTCCGTATGACGGAGAGGTATCTCTGGGCCCTCTCGGTAATAAAGCATCACAAGAAGCATGCAAGCAAAGTGACTAAGGAGTTAGTTACAAGATGATGTATTACGGAACAAGTAAAGAGACTTACCGGTAACGAGATTGAACTAGGTATGAAGATACCGACGATCGAATCTTGGGCAAGTAACATACCGACGGACAAAGGGAACTACGTATTTGTCATAAAGGTTCGACCGATAAAGATTTTCATAGAATATGTAGGAACCAATATGGGCATCCAGGTCCCGCTATTGGTTATTGACAGGAGAAGAATCTCGGTCATGTCTACATCATTCTCGAACCCATAGGGTCCGCACGCTTAACGTTCATTGATGATATAGTATTATATGAGTTATGCATGTTGGTGACCGAATGTTGTTCAGAGTCCCAGATGAGATCACAGACATGACGAGGAGCTCCGGAATTGTCCGGAGGTAAAGATTGATATATAGGATGATATGGTTGGGCCAAGGGGTAAGGCCCACGGGGCTTTAGGTCGGTGCAAAAGGAAGTTTTGCGGAGGTCAGAGACCAAACGCCAGGGACCCTAGCGTCTGGTACTGGAAATCGAGAAGGACTCTTCCTTGCATTCCAAACCGACTTTGAGGAGGCTCTTTCTCCAAGAAATGACCCCAAGGCTCAACATATAAATAGAGGAGCAGGGCTAGCCCCTGGGGGACACCACGATTCACCAAGCCGTGTGCTGGCGCCCCCTCTCCCTCTAGTTCTAGTTCGTCCTCTGTCCTAAATCCGTTGTGCTTGGCGAAACCCTGCGGAAATAGTTTCACCACAACCGTCACCACGCTGTCGTGATGCCGGAAATCATCTACTACTTCGCCTCTCTTGCTGGATCGAGAAGGCGAGGACATCATCGAGCTGAACGCGGAGGTGCCTTGTGGTCGGTACTTGATTGGGACGGATCGTGAAGGTGTACGACTACATCAAACACATTGATAAACACTTCTGCTTAGCGATCTACAAGGGTATGTAAATGCTCTCCCCCTCTCGTATCTATAAATCTCCATGGATAGATCTTGTGTGTGCGTAGAAAATTTTTGTTTTCCATGCAACGTTCCCCAACAGTGGCATCATGAGCCAGGTCTATGCGTAGATGATATGCATGAGTAGAACACAAAGGAGTTGTGGGCGGTGAGGTCATATTGCTTCCCACCAATGTCTTATTTTGATTCGGCGGCATTGTGGGATGAAGCGGCCCGAACCAACCTTACATGTCCACGCACATGAGACCGGTTCCACTGACTGACATGCAACTTTTTTGCATAAAGGTGGCTGGGGGTGTCTGTTTCTCCTACTTTAGCTGAATTGGATTTGACTATGGCGGTCCTTGCAGAAGGTTAAATAGCAACTTGATTATCACCGTTGTGGTTTTGCGTAGGTAAGAACGGTTCTTGCTAGTTGCTCGTAGCAGCCACGTAAAACTTGCAACAACAAAGTAGAGGACGTCTAACTTGTTTTTGCAGGGCATGTTGTGATGTGATATGGTCAAGATGTGATGTGATATATGTTGATGTATGAGATGATCATGTTTTGTAATAAGTTCACGACTTGCATGTCGATGAGTTCGACAACCGGCAGGAGCCTTAGGGTTGTCTTTAATTATTGTATGACTTGCGTTCCAATCACTAAGCGCCATGTAATTGCTTTACTTTATCGCTATGTGTTAGCAATAGTTGGCGAGACAACCCCGACGCTACGATGGAGATCAAGGTGTCGTGCCGGTGATGATGGATATCATGCCGATGCTTTGGAGATGGAGATCAAAAGCACAAGATGATGATGGCCATATCATATCACATATATTTTGATTGCATGTGATGTTTATCTTTTATGCATCTTATTTTGCTTAGAACGACGGTAGCATTATAAGATGATCCCTTCAATTAATTTCAAGATAAAAGTGTTCTCCCCGAGTATGCACCGTTGCTAAAGTTCGTCATTTCGAAGCACCTCGTGATGATCGGGTGTGATAGACTCTACGTTCACATACAACGGGTGTAAGCCAGTTTTGCACATGCAGAATACTTGGGTTAAACTTGACGAGCCTAGCTTGTACTGACATCGTCTCAGAACACTGGAGACCGAAAGGTCGAACATGAGTCATATAGTAGATATGATCAACATAGAGATGTTCACCATTGAAGATTACCCCATCTCACGTGATGATCGGACATGGGTTAGTTGATTTGGATCATGTATCACTTGGACAACTTGAGGGATGTTGATTTAAGTGGGAGTTCATTAGTAATTTTATTATTTGAACTAAAATTTATCATGAACTTAGTCTTAATAGTTTTTGCATATCTATGTTGTAGATCAATGGCCCGTGCTATCGTTCCCTTGAATTTTAATGTGTTCCTAGAGAAAGGTAAGTTGAAAGATGATGGTACCAACTACACAGACTGGGTCCATAACTTGAGGATTATCCTCATTGCTGCACAGAAGAATTATGTCCTTGATGCACCGCTAGGTGATAGACCTGCTGCAGGAGCTGATGCAGATGTTATGAACGTCTGGCAGGCTTGATCTGATGACTACTTGGTAGTTCAGTGTGCCATGCTTTACGGCTTAGAACTGGGACTTCAAAGATGTTTTGAACGCCACGGAGCATATGAGATGTTCCAAGAGCTGAAGTTGATATTTCAAGCTAATGCCCAGGTTGAGATATGAAGTCTCCAACAAATTCTATAGCTGTAAGATGGAGGAGAACAGTTCTGTCAGTGAACACATACACAAAATGTCTGGGTATCATATGCACTTGACTCAGCTAGGAATTGATCTTCCAGATGAGAGTATTATTGACAGAGTTCTTTATTCACTAACACCAAGCTACAAAGGCTTCATGATGAACTATAATATGCAAGGGATGAAGAAAACGATTCTCGAGCTCTTTGCGATGCTGAAATCAGTGGAGGTAGAAATCAAGAAGGAGCATCAAGTTTTGATGGTTAACAAGACCACTAGTTTCAAGAAAAAGGGCAAGGGAAAAAAGGGAACTTCAAGAAGAATGGCAAGCAAGTTGCCGCTCCCGTGAAGAAGCCCAAAGCTGGACCCAAGTCTGAAACTGAGTGCTTCTACTGCAAAGGAAATGGTCACTTGAAGCGGAACTGCCCCAAGTACTTGGCAGATAAGAAGGATGGCAAAGTGAACAAAGGTATATTTGATATACATGTTATTGATGTGTTCCTTACTAATGCTCGTAGTAGCGCCTGGGTATTTGATACTGGTTCGGTTGCTCATATTTGTAACTCGAAACAGGAGCTGTGGAATAAACGAAGATTGGCTAAGGACGAGGTGACGATGCGCGTCGGGAATGGTTCCAAGGTTGATGTGATCGCCATCGGCTTGCTACTTCTACATCTACCTTCGGGATTAGTTTTAGACCTCAATAATTATTATTTGGTGCCAGCGTTGAGCATGAACATTATATCTGATCTTGTTTATTGCGAGACGGTTATTCATTTAAGTTAGAGAATAATGGTTGTTCTATTTATATGACTAATATATTTTATGGTCATGCACTTTGATGAATGGTCTATTCGTGTTGAATCTCGATCGTAGTGATACACATATTCATAATATTGATGCCAAAAGATGCAAAGTTGATAATGATAGTGCAACATACTTGTGGTGCTACCATTTAGGTCATATTAGTGTAAAGCGCATGAAGAAACTCCATGCGGATGGACTTTTGGAATCACTTGATTATGAATCATTTGATACTTGCGAACCATGCCTCATGGGTAAGATGACTAAAACTCCGTTCTCTGGAACAATGGAGCGAGCTAATGACTTATTGGAAATGATACATACCGATGTATGCGGTCCGATGAGGGTTGAGGTACGCTGCGGGTATCGTTATTTTCTAACCTTCACAGATATTTGAGTAGGTATGGGTATATCTACTTAATGAAACACAAGTCTGAAACATTTGAAAAGTTTAAAGAATTTCATAGTGGAGTGGAGAATCATCGTAACAAGAAAATAAAGTTTCTACGATCTGATCGCAGAGGCGAATATTTGAGTTACGAGTTTGGCCTTCATTTAAGACAATGTGGAATTGTTTCACAACTCACGCCACCTGGAACACCACAGCGTAATGGTGTGTCCGAACATCGTAACCGTACTTTATTAGATATGGTGCGTTCTATGATGTCTCATATCGATTTACCTTTATCATTTTGGGGTTATGTATTAGAGACAGCCGCATTCATGTTAAATAGGGTACCGTCTAAATCCGTTGAGACGACACCATATGAACTATGGTTTGGCAATAAACCTAAGCTGTCATTTCTTAAAGTTTGGGGATGTGATGCTTATGTCAAAAGTCTTCAGCCTGATAAGCTCGAACCCAAAGCGGAGAAGTGCGTCTTCATAGGATACCCTAAAGAAACTATCGGGTATACCTTCTACCATAGATCCGAAGGCAAGATCTTTGTTGCCAAGAATGGGTCCTTTTCTAGAGAAGGAGTTTCTCTCGAAAGAAGTGAGTGGGAGGAAAGTAGAACTTGATGATGTAGTTGTACCTTCTCTCGAATTGGAAAATAGCACATCAGATAAAAATGTTCCCGTGATGCCTACACCAACCGAAGAGGAAACTAATGATAATGATCATGGAACTTCGGATCAAGTTACTACTGAACCTCGTACATCGACCAGAGCACATACCGCACCAGATTGGTACGGTAATCCTGTCCTAGAAGTCATCTTGTTAGACAACGGTGAACCTACGAATTATGAAGAAGCTATGATGAGCCCAGATTCTGACAAATGGCTAGAGGCCATGAAATCTGAGATAGGATCCATGTATGAGAACAAAGTGCAGGAAATATGCCCTAGAGGCAATAATAAAGTTGTTATTTTATATTTCCTTATTCATGATAAATGTTTATTATTCATGCTAGAATTGTATTGATCGGAAACCTAAATACATGTGTGAATACATAGACAAAAACTGTGTCCCTAGTGAGCCTCTACTTGACTAGCTCGTTGATCAAAGATGGTTAAGGTTTCCTGACCATGGACATGAGTTGTCATTTGATAATGGGATCACATCATTAGGAGAAAGATGTGATGGACAAGACCCATCCGTTAGCTTAGCATGATGATCGTTCAGTTTTATTGCTACTGCTTTCTTCATGTCAAATACATATTCCTTCGACTATGAGATTATGCAACTCCCGGATACCCGAGGAATGCCTTGTGTGCTATCAAACATCACAACATAACTGGGTGATTATAAAGATGCTCTACAGGTATCTTCGAAGGTGTCTGTTGGGTTGGCATAGATCGAGATTAGGATTTGTCACTTCGAGTACCGGAGAGGTATCTCTGGGCCCTCTCGGTAATGCACATCATAAGAAGCCTTGCAAGCAAAGTGACTAATGAGTTAGTTACAGGATGATGTATTACGGAACGAGTAAAGATAATTGCCGGTAACGAGTTTGAACTAAGTATAAAGATACCGACGATCGAATCTCGGGAAAATAACATACCGATGGACAAAGGGAATAACGTATGTTGTCATAACGGTTCGACCGATAAAGATCTTCGTAGAATATGTAGGAGCCAATATGAGCATCCAGGTTTCGCTATTGGTTATTGACCGGAGAGGTGTCTCGGTCATGTCTACATAGTTCTCGAACCCGTAGGGTCCGCACGCTTAATGTTCGATGACGATTTTGTATTATATGCGCTATGTGATTTGGTGACCGAATGTTGTTCGGAGTCCCGGATGAGATCACGTACATGACGAGGAGTCTCGAAATGATCGAGAGGTAAATATTGATATATAGGACGATGGTATTCGGACACCGGAAGTGTTCCGGAGGGTACCGGGTACATATCGGGTCACCGGAAGGGGTTCCGGGCACCCCCGGCAAAAGATATGGGCCTAATGGGCCAAGAGGGGAAACGTAGCAGCTAGCAGGGGCTGCTGCGCCCCCCATATGGGCCGAACTAGAGGAGAAGGAAAGAGGGGAAGAGAGAAGGAAGGGGAGGGATTCGGCCTCCCCCTTCCTTCCCTCCTCTTTCCTTCCCCCTCCGGCACTTATGGAAGGGGGGGAGGCCGAATTGGGCAGGACCCCAAGTAGGATTGCACCCCCTTGCTGCTCCCCTCCCTCTCCCACCTATATATACATGGGGAGGGGGCGTCTAGAACACACAACATCAACTGTTAGCCGTGTGCGGCACCCCCCTCCACAGATTACACCCTCGGTCATATTCTCGCGGTGCTTAGGCGAAGCCCTGCGCGGATCACTTCACCATCACCGTCACCACGCCGTCGTGCTGACGGAACTCATCTACTTCCTCGACACTTTGCTGGATCTAGAGTTCGAGGGACGTCAACGAGCTGAACGTGTGCAGAACTCGGAGGTGACGTACGTTCGGTGCTTGATCGGTCGAAACGAGAAGTAGTTCGACTACATCAACCGCGTTGTCAAACGCTTCCGCTTTCAGTCTACGAGGGTACATAGACATACTCTCCCCCCTCGTTGCTATGCATCTCCTAGATAGATCTTGCGTGAGCGTAGGAATTTTTTTGAAATTGCATGCTACGTTTCCCAACAGTGGTATCAGAGCAGGTTTATGCGTAGATGATATGCACGAGTAGAACACAAAGAGTTGTGGGCGGTGATCGTCATACTGCTTACCACCATTGTCTTATTTTGATTTGGCGGTATTGTTGGATGAAGCGGCCCGGACCAACCTTACATGACCACGTTCATGAGACCGGTTCCATCGACAGACATGCAACTAGTTTTGCATAAAAGTGGCTGGCGGGTGTCTGTTTCTCCTACTTTAGTTGAATCAAATTTGACTGTGGCAGGTCCTTTTTGAAGGTTAAAATAGCAAACTTGATAAATCACCGTTGTGGTTTTGATACGTAGGTAAGAACGGTTCTTGCTAGAAGCCCGTAGCAAGCACGTAAAACTTGCAACAACAAAGTAGAGGACGTCTAACTTGTTTTTGCAGGGCATGTTGTGATGTGATATGGTCAAGACATGATGTGATATACGTTATTGTATGAGATGATCATGTTTTGTAAAAGTTATCGGCAACCGGCCGGAGCCTTATGGTTGTCTCTTTATTGTATGAAATGCAAACGCCATGTAATTGCTTTACTTTATCACTATGCGTTAGCGATAGTTATAGAAGCAATAGTTGGTGAGATGACCACGACGCAATGATGGAGATCAAGGTGTCGAGCCGGTGACGATGGAGATCATGACGATGCTTTGGAGATGGAGATCAAAAGCACGAGATGATGATGGCCATATCATGTCACATATTTTGATTGCATGTGATGTTTATCTTTTATGCATCTTATTTTGCTTAGTACGGCGGTAGCATTATAAGATGATCCCTTCACTAAATTTCAAGGTATAAGTGTTCTCCTTGAGTATGCACCGTTGCGACAGTTCGTCGTGTTGAGACACCACGTGATGATCGGGTGTGATAGACTCTACGTTCAAATACAACGGGTGCAAGACAGTTTTGCACATGCGGAATATTGGGTTAAACTTGACGAGCCTAGCATGTACAGACATGGCCTCGGAACACTGGAGATCGAAAGATCGAACGTGAATCATATAGTAGATATGATCAACATGGAGATGTTCACCATTGATGACTACCCCATCTCACGTGATGATCGGACATGGGTAAGTTGATTTGGATCACGTATCACTTAGATGACTTGAGCGATGTCTATTTAAGTGGGAGTTCATTAGTAATTTGATTAATTGAACTTAATTTATCATGAACTTAGTCCTGATAGTTTTTGCATATCTATGTTGTAGATCAATGGCCCGTGCTACCGTTCCCTTGAATTTTAATGCGTTCCTAGAGAAAGCTAAGTTGAAAGATGACGGTAGCAACTACACGGACTGGGTCTGTAACTTGAGGATTATCGTCATTGCTGCACAGAAGAATTATGTCCTTGATGCACCGCTAGGTGAAAGGCCTACTGCAGGAGCAGATGCTGATGTTATGAATGTCTGGCAAGCTCGATCTGATGACTACTCGATAGTTCAGTGTGCCATGCTTTACGGCTTAGAATCGAGACTTCAAAGACGTTTTGAACGTCATGGAGCATATGAGATGTTCCAAGAGTTGAATTTAATATTTCAAGCAAATGCCCGAGTTGAGAGATATGAAGTCTCCGACAAGTTCTATAGCTGCAAGATGGAGGAGAACAGTTCTGTCAGTGAACACATACTCAAAATGTCTGGGTATCATAATCACTTGACTCGGCTGGGTGTTAATCTTCCAGATGATAGTGTTATTGACAGAGTCATTCAATCACTGCCACCAAGCTATAAAGGCTTCGTGATGAACTATAATATGCAAGGGATGGAAAAGACAATTCCCGAGCTCTTCGCAATGCTCAAAGCTACGGAGGTAGAAATCAAGAAGGAGCATCAAGTGTTGATGGTTAACAAGACCACTAGTTTCAAGAAAAAGGGCAAGGGAAAGAAGGGGAACTTCAAGAAGAATGGCAAACAAGGTGCCACTCCCGGGAAGAAGCCCAAAGCTGGACCCAAGCCTGAAAATGAGTGCTTCTACTGCAAAGGGACTGGTCACTGGAAGCGGAACTGCCCCAAGTATTTGGCGGATAAGAAGGATGGCAAAGTGAACAAAGGTATATTTGATATACATGTTATTGATGTGTACCTTACTAATGCTCGTAGTAGCACCTAGGTATTTGATACTGGTTCGGTTACTCATATTTGTAACTCGAAACAGGAGCTATGGATTAAACGAATATTGGCTAAGGACGACATGACGATGCGCGTCGGGAATGGTTCCAAGGTCGATGTGATCGCCGTCAGCACGCTACCTCTACATCTACCTTCGAGATTAGTTTTAGACCTGAATAATTGTTATTTGGTGCCAGCGTTGAGCATGAACATTATATCTGGATCTTGTTTAGTGCGAGACGGTTATTCATTTAAATTAGAGAATAGTGGTTGTTCTATTTATATGAGTAATATCTTTTATGGTCATGCACCCTTGAAGAGTGGTCTATTTTTGTTGAATCTTGATCGTGGTGATACACATATTCATAATATTTATGCCAAAAGATGCAAAGTTGATAATGATAGTGCAACATATTTGTGGCACTGCCGTTTAGCTCATATTGGTGTAAAGCGCATGAAGAAACTCCATGCAGATGGGCTTTTGGAATCACTTGATTATGAATCATTTGATACTTGTGAACCATGCATCATGGGCAAGATGACTAAAACTCCGTTCTCCGGAACAATGGAGCGAGCTAATGACTTATTGGAAATAATACATACCTGTGTATGCGGTCCGATGAGTGTTGAGGCACGCGGTGGGTATCGTTATTTTCTAACCTTCACAGATGATTTGAGCAGATATGGGTATATCTACTTGATGAAACACAAGTCTGAAACATTTGAAAAGTTCAAAGAATTTCAGAGTGAAGTGGAGAATCATCGTAACAAGAAAATAAAGTTTCTACGATCTGATCGCGGAGGCGAATATTTGAGTTACGAGTTTGGCCTTCATTTAAAACAATGTGGAATATTTTCACAACTCACGCCACCAAGAACACCACAGCGTAATGGTGTGTCTGAACGTCGTAACCGTCCTTTATTAGATATGGTGCGATCTATGATGTCTCTTACCGATTTACCACTATTGTTTTGGGGTTATGCATTAGAGACAGCTGCATTCACGTTAAATAGGGCACTGTCTAAATCCGTTGAGACGACACCGTATGAACTGTGGTTTGGCAAGAAACCTAAGCTGTCGTTTCTTAAAGTTTGGGGATGCGACACTTATGTCAAAAGGCTTCAGCCTAATAAGCTCAAACCCAAATCGGAGAAGTGCGTCTTCATAGGATACCCTAAGGAAACAATCGGGTACACCTTCTACCACAGATCCGAAGGCAAGATCTTTGTTGCCAAGAATGGAACCTTTCTAGAGAAGGAGTTTCTCTTGAAAGAAGTGAGTGAGAGGAAAGTAGAACTTGATGAGGTAATCGTACCTTCTATCGAATTGGAAAGTAATTCATCAGAGAAAACCGTTCCCGTGATGCCTACACCAACTAGAGAGGAAGCTAATGATGACGATCATGAAACTTCAGATCAAGTTACTACAGAACTCCGTAGGTCAACCAGAACATGATCCGCACCAGAGTGGTACGGGAATCCTGTACTGGAAGTCATGTTACTAGACCAAGGCGAACCTATGAACTATGAAGAAGCTATGATGAGCCCAGATTCCGAAAAATGACTTGAGGCCATGAAATCTGAGATAGTATCCATGTATGAGAACAAAGTGTGGACTTTGGTGGATTTGCCCGATGATCGGCGAGCCATAGAAAATAAATGGATCTTCAAGAAGAAGACTAACGCTGATGGTAATGTTACTGTCTACAAAGCTCGACTTGTCGCGAAAGGTTTCTGACAAGTTCAAGGAGTTGACTACGATGAGACTTTCTCACCCGTAGCGATGCTTAAGTCTGTCTGAATCATGTTAGCAATTGCCGCATTTTATGATTATGAAATCTGGCAAATGGACGTCAAAACTGCATTCCTTAATGGATTTCTTAAAGAAGAGTTGTATATGATGCAACCAGAAGGTTTTGTTCAATCCTAAAGGTGCTAACAAAGTGTGCAAGCTCCAGCGATCCATCTATGGACTGGTGCAAGCATCTCGGAGTTGGAATATACGCTTTGATGAGGTGATCAAAGCATATGGTTTTATACAGACTTTCGGAGAAGCCTGTATTTACAAGAAAGTGAGTGGGAGCTCTATAGCATTTCTAATATTATATGTGGATGACATATTGTTGATTGGAAATGATGTAGAATTTCTGGATAGCATAAAAGGATACTTGAATAAGAGTTTTTCAATGAAAGACCTCGGTGAAGCTGCTTATATATTGGGCATCAAGATCTATAGAGATAGATCAAGACATTTAATAGGACTTTCACAAAGCACATACCTTGACAAAGTTTTGAAGAAGTTCAAAATGGATCAGTCAAAGAAAGGGTTCTTGCCTGTGTTACAAGGTGTGAAGTTGAGTCAGACTCAATGCCCGACCACTGCAGAAGATAGAGAGAAAATGGAAGCCATTCCCTTTGCCTCAGCCATAGGTTCTATCATGTATGCTATGCTGTGTACCAGACCTGATGTGTGCCTTGCTATAAGTTTGGCAGGGAGGTACCAAAGTAATCCAGGAGTGGATCACTGGATAGCGGTCAAGAACATCCTAAAGTACCTGAAAAGGACTAAGGATATGTTTCTTGTTTATGGAGGTGACAAAGAGCTTGTCGTAAATGGTTACGTTGATGCTAGCTTTGACACTGATCCGGATGACTCTAAGTCACAAACAGGATACGTATTTATATTGAATGGTGGAGCTGTCAGTTGGTGCAGTTCCAAGCAGAGCATCGTGGCGGGATCTACGTGTGAAGCGGAGTACATAGCTGCTTCGGAAGCAGCAAATGAAGGAGTCTGGATGAAGGAGTTCATATCCGATCTAGGTGTAATACCTAGTGCATCGGGTCCAATGAAAATATTTTGTGATAATACTGGAGGAATTGCCTTAGCGAAGGAATCCAGATTTCATAAAAGAACCAAACACATCAAGAGACGCTTCAACTCCATCCGTGATCAAGTCAAGGAGGGAGACATAGAGATTTGCAAAATACTTACGGATCTGAATGTAGCAGACCCGTTGACTAAGCCTCTTCCATGAGCAAAACATGATCAGCACCAAGACTCCATGGGTGTTAGAATCATTACAATGTAATCTAGATTATTGACTCTAGTGCAAGTGGGAGACTGAAGGAAATATGCCCTAGAGGCAATAATAAAGTTGTTATTTTATATTTCCTTATTCATGATAAATATTTATTATTCATGCTAGAATTGTATTGATCGGAAACCTAAATACATGTGTGAATACATAGACAAACACTGTGTCCCTAGTGAGCCTCTACTTGACTAGCTCATTGATCAAAGATGGTTAAGGTTTCCTGACCATGGACATGCGTTGTCATTTGATAACGGGATCACATCATTAGGAGAATGATGTGATGGACAAGACCCATCCGTTAGCTTAGCATGATGATCGTTCATTTTTATTGCTACTGCTTTCTTCATGTCAAATACATATTCCTTCGACTATGAGATTATGCAACTCCCGGATACCCGAGGAATGCCTTGTGTGCTATCAAACGTCACAATGTAACTGGGTGATTATAAAGATGCTCTACAGGTATCTCCAAAGGTGTCTGTTGGGTTGGCATAGATTGAGATTAGGATTTGTCACTCCGAGTATCGGAGAGGTATCTCTGGGCCCTCTCGGTAATGCACATCATAAGAAGCCTTGCAAGCAAAGTGACTAATGAGTTAGTTACAGGATGATGTATTACGGAACGAGTAAAGAGACTTGCCGGTAACAAGATTGAACTAGGTATAAAGATACCGATGATCGAATCTCGGGCAAGTAACATACCGATGGACAAAGGGAATAACGTATGTTGTCATAACGGTTCGACCGATAAAGATCTTCGTAGAATATGTAGGAGCCAATATGAGCATCCAGGTTCCGCTATTGGTTATTGACCGGAGAGGTGTCTCGGTCATGTCTACATAGTTCTCGAACCCGTAGGGTCCACATGCTTAACGTTCGATGACGATTTTGTATTATAGGAGTTATGTGATTTGGTGACCGAATGTTGTTCGGAGTCCCGGATGAGATCACAGACATGACGAGGAGTCTCGAAATGGTCGAGAGGTAAAGATTGATATATAGGACGATGGTATTCGGACACCGGAAGTGTTCCGAAGGGTACCGGGTACATATCGGGTCACCGGAAGGGGTTCCGGGCACCCTCGGCAAAAGATATGGGCCTAATGGACCAAGAGGGGAAATGCAGCAGCTCGCAGGGGCTGTTGCGCCCCCCATATGGGCCGAACCAGAGGATAAGGAAAGAGGGGAAGAGAGAAGGAAGGGGAGGGATTCGGCCTCCCCCTTCCTTCCCTCCTCCCTCCTCTTTCCTTCCCCCTCCGGCACTTATGGAAGTGGGGGAGGCCGAATTGGGGAGGACCCCAAGTAGGATTCCTCCTACTTGGGGTGCCTCCTTGCTGCTCCCCTCCCTCTCCCACCTATATAGACATGGGGAGGGGCGCCTAGAACACACAACATCAACTGTTAGCCGTGTGCGGTGCCCCCCTCCACAGATTACACCCTCGGTCATATTCTCGTGGTGCTTAGGCGAAGCCCTACGCGGATCACTTCACCATCACTGTCACCACACCATCATGCTGACGGAACTCATCTACTTCCTCGACACTTTGCTGGATCAAGAGTTCGAGGGACGTCATCGAGCTAAATGTGTGTAGAACTCGGAGGTCCCGTACGTTTGGTGCTTGATCGGTCGGAACGAGAAGAAGTTCGACTACATCAACCGCGTTGTCAAACGCTTCCGCTTTCGGTCTACGAGGGTACGTAGACATACTCTCCCCCCTCTTTGCTATGCATCTCCTAGATAGATCTTGCATGAGCGTAGGAATTTTTTTGAAATTGCATGCTACATTTCCCAACAAAAAGTGTGGACTTTGGTGCACTTGCCCGATGATCGGCAAGCCATTGAGAATAAACGGATCTTCAAGAGGAAGACAGACACTGATGGTAATATCACTGTCTACAAAGCTTGACTTGTCACGAAAGGTTTTCGACAAGTTCAAGGGGTTGACTACGATGAGACTTTCTCACCCGTAGCGATGCTTAAGTCTGTCAGAATCATGTTAGCAATTGCCGCATTTTATGATTATGAAATCTGGCAAATGGACATCAAAACTGCATTCCTTAATGGGTTTCTTAAAGAAGGGTTGTATATGATGCAACCAGAAGGTTTTGTCGATCCTAAGGGTGCTAACAAAGTATGCAAGCTCCAGCGATCCATCTATGGTGGTGCAAGCATCTCGGAGTTGGAATATACGCTTTGATGAGGTGATCAAAGCATATGGTTTTATACATACTTATGGTGAAGCCTGTATTTACAAGAAAGTGAGTGGGAGTTCTATAGCATTTCTGATATTATATGTGGATGGCATATTGCTGATTGGAAATGATATAGAATTTCTGGATAGCATAAAAGGATATTTGAAAAAGAATATTTCAATGAAAGACCTCGGTGAAGCTGCTTACATATTGGGCATCAACATCTATAGGGATAGATCGAGACGCTTAATAGGACTTTCACAAAGCACATACCTTGACAAAGTTCTGAAGAAGTTTAAAATGGACCAGTCAAAGAAAGGGTTCTTGCCTATGTTGCAAGGTATGAAATTGAGTCAGACTCAAAGCCCGACCACGGCAGAAGATAGAGAGAGATTGAAAGTCATTCCCTATGCCTCAACCATAGGTTCTATAATTTATGCCATGCTGTGTACCAGACCTGATGTGTGCCTTGCCATAAGTTTGGCATGGAGGTACCAAAGTAATCTAGGTGTGGATCACTGGACAGCGGTCAAGAATATCCTGAAGTACCTGAAAAGGACCAAGGATATGTTTCTCCTTTATTGAGATGACGAAGAGCTCGTCGTAAAGGGTTACGTCGATGCTAGCTTCGACACAGATCCGGATGACTCTAAGTCACAAACCGGGTACGTATTTATATTGAATGGCGGAGCTATCAGTTGGTGCAGTTCTAAGCAAAGCGTCATGGCGGGATCTACATGTGAAGCGGAGTACATAGCTGCTTCATAAGCAACGCATGAAGGAGTCTGGATGAAGGAGTTCATATCCGATCTGGGTGTAATACCCTGTGCATCGGGTCCAATGACAATCTTTCGTGACAACACTGAGCAATTAACTTAGCGAAGGAATCCAGGTTTCACAAGAGAACCAAACACATCAAGAGACACTTCAACTCTATTCGTGAAAAGGTCAAGGATGGAGACATAGAAATTTGCAAAGTATATACGGATCTGAATGTGGCAGACTCATTGACTAAACCTCTTCTGTGGGCAAAACATGATCAGCACCAAGACTCCATGGGTGTTAGATTCATTACAATGTAATCTAGATTATTGACTCTAGTGCAAGTGGGAGACTATTGGAAATATGCCCTAGAGGCAATAATAAAGTGGTTATTATTATATTTCCTTAATCATGATAAAGGTTTATTATTCATGCTAGAATTGTATTGATTGGAAACTTAAATACATGTGTGAATACA
Organism: Thinopyrum elongatum; assembly: GCA_011799875.1. Classification (NCBI taxonomy): domain Eukaryota; kingdom Viridiplantae; phylum Streptophyta; class Magnoliopsida; order Poales; family Poaceae; genus Thinopyrum; species Thinopyrum elongatum. The sequence goes on from CM022301.1 coordinate 381,873,288, forward strand.
TAAGCAAATACCAAGTCCCTAGTATGCCTCTACTAGACTAGCTCGTTGATCAAAAGATGGCTAAGGTTTCGTGACCATAGACATGAGTTGTCATTTGATAACGGGATCACATCATTAGGAGAATGATGTGATCGACAAGACCCATCCATTAGCTTAGCATATTATCGTTCAGTTTATTGCTACTGCTTTTTTAAATGTCAAATACATATTCCTTCGACCATGATATCATGCAACTCCCGGATACCGGAGGAATACCTTGTGTGCTATCAAATGTCACAACGTAACTGGGTGATCATAAAGATGCCCTACCGGTATCTCCAAAGGTGTCTGTTGAGTTGGCGTGAATCGAGATTGGGATTTGTCACTCCGTATGACGGATAGGTATCTCTAGGACCTCTCGGTAATACAGCATCACAAGAAGCTTGCAAGCAAAGTGACTAAGGAGTTAGTTACAAGATGATGTATTACAGAACGAGTAAAGAGACTTACCGGTAACGAGAATTAACTAGGTATGAAGATACCGACGATCGAATCTCGGGCAAGTGACATACCGACGGACAAAGGGAACTACGTATTTGTCATAAAGGTTCGACTGATAAAGATCTTCGTAGAATATGTAGGAACCAATATGGGCATCCAGGTCCCGCTATTGGTTATTGACTGAAGAAGCGTCTCGGTCATGTATACATCATTCTCGAACCCGTAGGGTCTGCACGCTTAACGTTCGCTGATGATATAGTAATATATGAGTTATGTATGTTGGTGACCGAATGTTGTTCGGAGTCCCATATGAGATCACGGACATGACGAGGAGCTCCGGAATGGTCCGGAGGTAAAGATTGATATATAGGGTGATATGGTTGGGCCAAGGGGTAAGGCCCACAGGGCTTTAGGTCGGTGCAAAAGGAAGTTTTGCGGAGGTCAGGGACTAGACGCCAGGGACCCTGGCGTCTGGTACTGGAAACCGAGAAGGACTCTTCCTTGCATTCCAAAGTGACTTTGAGGAGGCTCTTTCTCCAAGAAATGACCCTAGGGCTCAACATATAAATAGAGGAGCAGGGCTAGCTCCTGGGGGACACCACGATTCACCAAGCTGTGTGCTGGCACCCCCTCTCCATCTAGTTCTAGTTCGTCCTCCGTCCTAAATCCATTGTGCTTGGCGAAGCCCTGCAGAAATAGTTTCACCACCACCGTCACCACGCCGTCATGTTGCCGAAACTCATCTACTACTTCACGTCTCTTGCTGGATCAAGAAGGCGAGGACGTCAATCGAGCTGAACGTGTGCTGAACATGGAGGTGACGTGCGTTCGGTACTTGATCGAGACGGATTGTGAAGGTGTACGACTACATCAACCGCATTGATAAACGCTTCCGTTTAGCAATCTACAAGGGTATGTAGATGCTCTCCCCCTCTCGTAGCTAAACATCTCCATGGATAGATCTTGCCTCTGCGTAGAAAATTTTTGTTTTCCATGCAACGTTTCCCAACATCATTCTCCTAGGGCATCACGCCATTGAAGTTTAAGGCACGCCCGCCCGGGTCCGTGTCGTCCATGGTGAGCTACGCCCTGTGTATGATGACCTCGCCATCGTCACCATTGTCCCAATGCCGCAAGGTGATCAGGTCGCTTTTCAGAATGTTCAGAAATTTTGGACGAGTTTCTTCATATTGAGAAAGGGATGGGAATAAGGGATATCCCTAAGTGCCCTTTCGGCAAGGCCTATGCTAGATTTGATAGCATCGTGAACGGAGATCTTATGGTCTGTAGAAGTCCCCATGTATGGGATGATTTGAACTTGGTTTTTCAGAAGCATAATGAGGGTTTAAAGTGGAACAGATTCAACTTAAATAGAGAAGTCTGGCTGTAGTTAATAAGTTTGCCTGCTGATCTTAGATGCATTCATGAGGCTGCTAATTTTGTCAGAAGTTTTGGCAAGTTTTGATCTGGGACAGAGTGAAATCTACTAAAGCTTTTGTTATAGTGAAAGTCATAGTTTATGAGATGAGAGACATGCCTATAAGTGTGCTGGTTTTAGGCGCACACCATTTCCTAGGGGAATCTTGAACTTGCCCAGTTGTGATTATTCAGGAGAATCTACTTGGGAGTGGGCCACCAGATGAGGATCCTATTCCAGAAGATGGCAACCCTCTTCCAAGGCCCAGTGAAGAGTTTTTTTCACCCTAATCAGGATAATCACTTCATTTGTTTCATTCCACTTCATGAGATCATTCCAGAAGTTGTGCAAGTTAATCAAGGTGCAAATGTTGCCAATCAGATTCTGCAGCATCCTATTCATCAGGCAATGGAAGAATAGCTTGAAGATAATATTATTGGATGGGATCATTGGGCTATGCCTCCACCTCATGGCTTCATTGACAAGGAAATTCAAGCTAGGGAGTTTCCCAATTTAAAAGAGATTCTGGAACCAATAGGAGAGGAAGTTGTGCAAGACATGGATGACAGTAGTGCCCTTACTTTGTCACTTATTCATTCAGATAGCAGGACCTGTCCATGTATTTGCTCCTCCAGTGGTTCAACAATTGCTTGCCCCTGTTAATCATCCTTAACCCATGCTTCTGGACTTTGACTTAAAGGAACCTGCCGTAGATGCCGATGTTGGAGCTCTTCTAAATCAAGTTGATATAGAACAACAAACTGAAGTTCAAAATGTTGTGTTTAAAGTTTCTAGCCCATTTAATGAAAATTCTGAGCAGCTTCAGCTGGGCCTCACATTGTAGTTTTCTAGACCCATGAAGAACAGGAATCAGAGGCCCAACCAGTTGCTTTGGGCATTAATGGGCTTGGTTTGAGGGACTATGATCAACAAGATTTAGCCCATGGTGTTTCTTCCGAGACCGGTACTATTGAACCTGGAGAGAGGACTGATAATCATGTTACATATGAAAGCTAAATGTTCATGCAGCTACTTTGGGTAGCCAACATGAGACCATTCCTGCTGTTGAGGAACAGTCATTAAATAATTCTTCTGTGCAACCTACTAACTCACGGGAAGGTACTATTGATCCTGATAAGACTATTAATCCTCCTGGTTTTCCTTTTCCTCTTTATATATATTGATGGAAATATGCCCTAGAGGCAATAATAAAGTTCTTATTATTATATTTCCTTATTCATGATAAAGGTTTATTATTCATGCTAGAATTGTATTGACCGGAAACTTAAATACATGTGTGAATACATAAACAAATACCGTGTCCCTAGTGAACCTCTACTGGACTAGCTCGTTGATCAAAAGATGGTTAAGGTTTCCTAACCATAGACATGTGTTGTTACTTGATAACGGGATCACATCATTAGGAGAATGATGTGATGGACAAGACCCATCTGTTAGCTTAGCATATGATCGTTCAGTTTATTGCTACTGCTTTCTTAATGTCAAATACATATTCCTTCGACCATGAGATCATGCAATTCCCGGATACCGGAGGAATACCTTGTGTGCTATCAAACGTCACAACATAACTGGGTGATCATAAAGATGCTCTATAGGTATCTCCGAAGGTGTCTGTTGAGTTGGCGTGAATCGAGATTGGGATTTGTCACTCCGTATGACAGAGAGGTATCTCTGGGCCCTCTCGGTAATACACATCACAAGAAGCATGCAAGCAAAGTGACAAGATGATGGAACGAGTAAAGAGACTTGCCGGTAACAAGATTGAACTAGGTATGGAGATAACGACGATCGAATCTCGGGCAAGTAACATACCCACGGACAAAGGGAATTACATATGTTGTCATAAAGGTTCGACCAATAAAGATCTTCATAGAATATATAGGAACCAACATGGGCATCCATGTCCCACTATTGGTTATTGACCAGAGAAGCATCTCGGTCATGTGTGCATCATTCTCGAACCCGTACGGTACACACGCTTAACGTTCGTTGACGATATAGTACTATATGAGTTATGTTAGTTGGTGACCGAATGTTGTTCGGAGTCCCTGATGAGATCACAGACATGATGAGGAGCTCCAGAATGGTCTAGAGGTAAAGATTGATATATAGGATGATGCTATTTGGTTATCAGAAAGGTTTGGAATGTACCGGGTAATCATCGGATCACCGGAAGGGGTTCCGGGAGGCCCCGGGAGGTTATTGGGCCATATGGGCCAAACGAGGGGAGCACACTAGCCCACAAGGGGCTGGCGTGCCCCACCTCCGGCCGCTAGCCTTGGGGAGAAAAGGAAGGAGGGGAGTCGGCCTCCCCTTGCCTTCCCTCTCCTCCCCTTTCCTTTCCCCCGAGAGCAAATAAGGACGGGGGGCGCGCCTAAGGGCAGGCGCCCTAGGGCTGGCCACCAGCTCCCTAGGGGTGCACCTGGGTAGCCTCCTCCTCCCCCCCCCACCTATATATATGTGAGGAGAGAGAGGGGCAACACATACGACAATCCCCAAGCCGTGTGTGGTGTCCCTCTCCCTCTAGTTTGTCCTCGATCATAATTTTCGTAGTGCTCGGCGAAGCCCTGCGGAGATAGTTGCACCACCACCATCACCACGCCGTCGTGCTTCCGGAACTCATCTACTACTTTGCCTCTCTTGCTGGATCGAGAAGGCGAGGATGTCATCGAGCTGAACGTGTGCTGAACATGGAGGTGTCGTGCGTTCGGTACTTGATCGAGCGGATCGTGAAGGTGTACGACTACATTGATACGTCTCCAATGTATCTATAATTTTTTATTGTTCCATGCTATTATATTATCTGTTTTGGATGTTTTACATGCATTATTATGCTATTTTATATTATTTTTGGGACTAACCTATTAACCTAGAGCCCAGTGCCAGTTTCTACTTTTTCCTTGTTTTTGAGTTTCGCAGAAAAGGAATACCAAACAAAGTCCAAACGGAATAAAACTTTCGCGATGATTTTTCTTGGACCAGAAGACACCCCGGAGACTTGGAGTTCAAGTCAGAAGAGCCACGAGGCGGCGACAAGGGCGGAGGGTGCGCCCAGGGGGTAGGGCGCGCCCCCCTGTCTTGTGGGCCCCACGTGACTCCACCGACCTACTTCTTCGTCCTATATATTCACATATATTCCAAAACCCTCAGAAGCATCCACTAAAACACTTTTCCACCGCCGCAACCTTCTGTACTCGTGAGATCCCATCTAGGGACCTTTTTCGGCACCCTGCCGGAGGGGGATTTGATCACGGAGGGCTTCTACATCAACTCTATTGCCCTTCCGATGAAGCGTGAGTAGTTTACCTCAGACCTACGGGTCCATAGCTAGTAGCTAGATGGCTTCTTCTCTCTCTTTGATTCTCAATACCATGTTCTCCTTGTTGTTCTTGGAGATCTATCCGATGTAATCTTCTTTTGCGGTGTGTTTGTCGAGATCCGATGAATTGTGGATTTATGATCAGCTTATCTATGAATATTATTTGAATCTTCTCTGAATTCTTATATGCATGATTTGATATCTTTGTAATTCTCTTCGAATTATCGGTTTGGTTTGGCCAACTAGATTGGTTTTTCTTGCAATGGGAGAAGTGCTTAGCTTTGGGTTCAATCTTGCGGTGTCCTTTCCCAGTGACAGTAGGGGCAGCAAGGCACGTATTGTATTGTTGCCATCGAGGATAAAAAGATGGGGTTTACATCATATTGCTTGAGTTTATTCCTCTACGTCATGTCATCTTACTTAATGCGTTACTCTGTTCTTCATGAACTTAATACTCTAGATGTAGGCAGGAGTCGGTCGATGTGTGGAGAAATAGTAGTAGATGCAGAATCGTTTCGGTCTACTTGACACGGACGTGATGCCTATATTTCATAATCATTGCCTTGGATATCGTCATAACTTTGCGCTTTTCTATCAATTGCTCGACAATAATTTGTTCACCCACCGTATTATTTGCTATCTTGAGAGAAGCCTCTAGTGAAACCTATGGCCCCCGGGTCTATTTTCCATCATATAAGTTTCCGATCTACTATTTTCCATCATATTAGTTTCCGATCTACTATTTTGCAATCTTTTACTTTTCGATCTATATACCAAAAAACCCAAAAATATTTTATCTTTTGTTTATCTATCTCTATCAGATCTCACTTTTGCAATTGACCATGAAGGGATTGACAACCCCTTTATCGTGTTGGGTGCAAGTGTTTGATTGTTTGTGCAGGTATTAGGTGATTTGTGCGTTGTCTCCTACTGGATTGATACCTTGGTTCTCTAACTGAGGGAAATACTTATCTCTACTTTGCTGCATCACCCTTTCCTCTTCAAGGGAAAAACCAACGCAAGCTCAAGAAGTAGCATACATGAACCGTGTTGATAAACGCTTCCGCTTAACGGTCTACGAGGGTACGTAGACATACTCTCCCCTCTCGTAGCTATGCATCTCCATAGATAGATCTTGCGTGTGCGTAGAAACTTTTTTGTTTTCAATGCAACGTTCCCCAACAGTGGCATCATGAGTCAGGTCTATGCGTAGATGATATGCACGAGTAGAACACAAAGGAGTTGTGGGCAGTGATGTTCAAACTGCTTACCACCAACGTCTTATTTTGATTCGGCGGTATTGTGGGATGAAGCGGCCCGGACCAACCTTACATGTCCACGTACATGAGACCGGTTCCACCGACTAACATGCAACTTGTTTTGCATAAAGGTGGCTGGCGGGTGTCTGTTTCTCCTACTGTAGTTGAATCAAATTTGACTATGGCCGGTCCTTGCAGAAGGTTAAAACAGCAAACTTGATAATCACCATTGTGGTTTTGCGTAGGTAAGAATGGTTCTTGCTAATTGCCCGTAGCAGCCACGTAAAACTTGCAACAACAAAGTAGAGGACGTCTAACTTGTTTTTGCAGGGCATGTTCTGATGTGATATAGTCAAGATATGATGTGATATATGTTGATGTATGAGATGATCATGTTTTGTAATAAGTTCATGACTTGCATGTCGATGAATACGACAACTGGCAGGAGCCTTAGGGTTGTCTTTAATTATTGTATGATCTATGTGTCAATCACTAAGCGCCATGTAATTGCTTTACTTTATCACTATGCGTTAGCAATAGTTGTAGAGGCAATAGTTGGTGAGACGACCCCGACGCTACGACGGAGATCAAGGTGTCGTGCCGGTGACGATGGAGATCATGCCGATGCTTTGGAGATGGAGATCAAAAGCACAAGATGATGATGGCCATATCATGTCACATATTTTTGCATGTGATGTTTTTCCTTTATGCATCTTATTTTGCTTAGAACGACGGAAGCATTATAAGATGATCCCTTCACTTAATTTCAAGATAAAAGTGTTTTCCCTGAGTATGCACCGTTGCTAAAGTTCGTCATTTCAAAGCACCTTGTGATGATTGGGTGTGATAGACTCTATGTACACATACAACGGGTGTAAGCCAGTTTTGCACATGCAGAATACTTGGGTTAACCTTGACGAGCCTAGCATGTACAGACATAGTCTCGAAACACTGGAGACCGAAAGGTCGAATGTGAGTCATATAGTAGATATGATCAACATAGAAATGTTCACCATTGATGACTACCCCATCTCACGTGATGATCGGACATGGGTTAGTTGATTTGGATCATGTATCACTTAGACAACTTGAAGGATGTTGATTTAACTGGGAGTTCATTAGTAATTTGATTATTTGAACTAAAAATTTATCATGAACTTAGTCTTAATAGTTTTTGCATATCTATGTTGTAGATCAATGGCCCGTGCTACCGTTCCCTTGAATTTTAATGCGTTCCTAGAGAAAGCTAAGTTGAAAGATGATGGTACCAACTACACGGACTGGGTTCGTAACTTGAGGATTATCCTCATTGCTGCACAGAAGAATTATGTCCTTGATGCACCGCTAGGTGACAGACCTACTGCAGGAGCTACTGCAGATGTTATGAACGTCTGACAGGCTCGATCTGATGACTACTCAATAGTTCAGTGTGCCATGCTTTATGGCTTAGAACTGGGACTTCAAAGACGTTTTGAACGGCACGGAGCATATGAGATGTTCCAAGAGCTGAAGTTGATATTTCAAGCTAATGTCCGGGTTGAGAGATATGAAATCTCCAACAAGTTCTATAGCTGCAAGACGGAGGAGAACAGTTCTGTCAGTGAACACATACTCAAAATGTCTGGGTATCATAACCACTTGACTCAGCTCGGAATTGATCTTCCAGTTGAGAGTGTTATTGACAGAGTTCTTCAGTCACTGCCACCAAGCTACAAAGGCTTCGTGATGAACTATAATATGCAAGGGATGACGAAAACGATTCCCGAGCTCTTCGCGATGCTGAAATCAGCGGAGGTAGAAATCAAGGAGCATCAAGTGTTGATGGTTAACAAGACCACTAGTTTCAAGAAAAAGGGCAAGGGAAAGAAAGGGAACTTCAAGAATAATGGCAAGCAAGTTGCCGCTCCCGTGAAGAAGCACAAAGCAGGACCCAAGCCTGAAACTGAGTGCTTCTACTGCAAAGGAAATGGTCATTGGAAGCGAAACTGCCCCAAATACTTGGCAGATAAGAAGGATGGCAAAGTAAACAAAGGTATATTTGATATACATGTTATTGATGTGATCCTTACTAATGCTCGTAGTAGCACGTGGGTATTTGATACCGGTTCGGTTGCTCATATTTGTAACTCGAAACAGGAGTTGCGGAAAAAATGAAGTTTGGCTAAGGACGAGGTGACAATGCGCATCGGGAATGGTTCCAAGGTTGATGTGATCGCCGTCGGCACGCTACCTCTACATCTACCTTCAGGATTAGTTTTAGACCTGAATAATTGTTATTTGGTGCCAGCGTTGAACATGAACATTATATCTGGATCTTGTTTATTGCGAGACGGTCATTCATTTAAGTTAGAGAATAAAGGTCGTTCCATTTATATGAGTAATATCTTTTATGGTCATGCACCTTTAGTGAATGGTCTATTCTTGTTGAATCTCAATCGTAGTGATACACATATTCATAATATTGATGCCAAAAGATGCAAAGTTGATAATGATAGTGCAACATACTTGTGAAACTGCCGTTTAGGTCATATTGGTGTAAAGCGCATGAAGAAATTCCATGCGGATGGACTTTTGGAATCACTTGATTATGAACCATTTGATACTTGTGAACCATGCCTCATGGGTAAGATGACTAAAACTTCGTTCTCCGGAACAATGGAGCGAGCTAATGACTTATTGGAAATAATACATACCGATGTATGCGGTCCGACGCGTGTTGAGGCACGCGGCGGGTATCGTTATTTTCTGACCTTCACAGATGATTTGAGTAGGTATGGGTATATCTACTTGATGAAACACAAGTCTGAAACATTTGAAAAGTACAAAGAATTTTAGAGTGAAGTGAAGAATCATCATAACAAGAAAATAAAGTTTCTATGATCTAATCACGGAGGCGAATATTTGAGTTACGAGTTAGGCCTTCATTTAAAACAATGTGGAATTGTTTCACAACTCACGCCACCTGGAACACCACAGCGTAATGGTGTGTCCGAATGTCGTAGCCATACTTTATTAGATATGGTGCGTTCTATGATGTCTCTTACCGATTTGCCTTTATAATTTTGGGGTTATGCATTAGAGACAACCGCATTCACGTTAAATAGGGCACCGTCTAAATCCGTTGAGATGACACCGTATGAACTATGGTTTGGCAAGAAACCTAAGATGTCATTTTTTAAAGTTTGGGGATGCGACGCTTATGTCAAAAGGCTTCAGCCTGATAATATCGAACCCAAATCGGAGAAGTGCGTCTTCATAGGATACCCTAAAGAAACTATTGGGTACAACTTTCCACAGATCCGAAGGCAAGATCTTTGTTGCTAAAAATGGGTCATTTCTAGAGAAAGTGTTTCTCTCGAAAGAAGTGAGTGGGGGGAAAGTAGAACTTGATGAGGTAATTGTACCTTCACTTGAATTGGAAAATAGCACATCAGAGAAAACTGTTCTCGTGATGCCTACACCAACTAGAGAGGAAGCTAATGATGATGATCATGAAACTTCGGATCAAGTTACTACTGAACCTCGTAGGTCGACCAGAACACGTTCCGCACCAGAGTTGTACGGTAATCCTGTCTTGGAAGTCATGATGTTAGACAACGACAAACCTACGAACTATGAAGAAGCTATGATGAGCCCGGATTCTGACAAATGGCTTGAGGCCATGAAATCTGAGATAGGATCCATGTATGAAAACAAAGTGTGGACTTTGATGGACTTGCCCGATGATCGGCAGGCCATTGAAAATAAATGGATCTTCAAAAGGAAGACGGACGCTGATGGTAATATCACTGTCTACAAAGCTCGACTTGTCATGAATGGTTTTCGAAAACTTTAAGGGGTTGACTACGATGAGACTTTCTCACCCGTAGCGATGCTTAAGTCTGTCCGAATCATGTTAGCAATTGCCGCATTTTATGATTATGAAATCTGGCAAATGGACGTCAAAACTGCATTCCTTAATGGGTTTATTCAGAAGAGTTGTATATGATTCAACCAGAAGGTTTTGTTGATCCTAAAGGTGCTAACAAAGTGTGCAAGCTCCAGTGATCCATCTATGGACTGGTGCAAGCATCTCGGAGTTGGAATATACGCTTTGATGAGGTGATCAAAGCATATGGTTTTATACAGACTTATGGTGAATCCTATATTTACAAGAAAGTGAGAGTGGGAGCTCTGTAGTATTTCTGATATTATATGTGGATGACATATTGTTGATTGGAAATGATATAGAATTTCTAGATAGCATAAAAGGATACTTGAATAAGAATTTTTCAATGAAAAACCTCGATGAAGCTACTTACATATTGGGCATCAAGATCTAAAGGGATGGATCGACACGCTTAATAGGACTTTCACAAAGCACGTACCTTGGCAAAGTTTTGAAGAAGTTCAAAATGGATCAGTCAAAGAAAGGGTTCTTGCCTGTGTTGCAAGGTGTGAAGTTGAGTAAGACTCAAAGCCCTACCACGGCAGAAGATAGAGAGAGAATGAAAGTCATTCCCTATGCCTCAGCCATAGGTTCTATAAAGTATGCCATGCTGTGTACCAGACCTGTTGTGTGCCATGCCATGAGTTTGGCAAGGGGGTACAATAGTGGTCCAGGAGTGGATCATTGGACAGCGGTCAAAATTATCCTTAGGTACCTAAAGAGGACTAAGGAAATGTTTCTCGGTTATGGAGGTGATAAAGAGTTCGTCGTAAAGGGTTACGTCGATGCAAGCTTTGACACCAATTCGAATGACACTGAGTTTCAATCTGGATACGTATTGAACGTGGGAGCAATTAGCTAGAGTAGCTCCATGCAGAGCATTTGTAGACATAGAAATTTGCAAAATACATACGGATCTGAATGTGGCTGACCCGTTGACTAAACCTCTCTCACAAGCAAAGCATGATCACACCTTAGTACTCTTTGGGTGTTAATCACATGGCGTTGTGAACTAGATTATTGACTCTAGTAAACTCTTTGGGTGTTAGTCACATGGCGATGTGAACAATGGGTGTTAATCACATGGCGATGTGAACTAGATTTTTGACTCTAGTGCAAGTGGGAGACTGATGGAAATATACCCTAGAGGCAATAATAAAGTTGTTATTATTATATTTCCTTATTCATGATAAAGGTTTATTATTCATGCTAGAATTGTATTGCCCAGAAACTAAAATACATGTGTGAATACATAAACAAATATTGTGTCCCTAGTGAGCCTCTACTGGACTAGCTCGTTGATTAAAAGATGATTAAGGTTCCCTAACCATGGACATGTGTTGTCACTTGATAACGGGATCACATCATTAGGAGAATGATGTGACGGACAAGACCCATCTGTTAGCTTAGCATATGATCATTCAGTTTATTGCTACTGCTATCTTAATGTCAAATACATATTCCTTCGAATATGAGATCATGGAACTCCCAGATACCGAAGGAATACCTTGTGTGCTATCAAACGTCACAACGTAACTGGGTGATCATAAAGATACTCTACAGGTATCTTCGAAGGTGTCTGTTGAGTTGGCGTGAATCGAGATTGGGATTTGTCCCTCCGTATGACGGAGAGGTATCTCTGGGCCCTCTCGGTAATACACATCACAAGAAGCTTGCAAGAAAAGTGACTAAAGAGTTATTTGCAAGATGATGTATTACGGAATGAGTAAAGAAACTTGCCGGTAACGAGATTGAACTAGGTATGGAGATACCGGCGATCGAATCTCGGGCAAGTAACATACCGACGGACAAAGGGAATTACGTATGTTGTCATCAAGGTTCGACCGATAAAGATCTTCGTAGAATATGTAGAAACCAATATGGGCATCCAGGTCCCGCTATTGGTTATTAACCAGAGAAGCGTCTCGGTCATGTCTACATCATTATCGAACCCGTAGGGTTCGCACGCTTAACGTTCGTTGACGATATAGTACTATATGAGTTATGTGAGTTGGTGACTGAATGTTGTTCGGAGTCCCGGATGGGATCACGGACATGATGAGGAGCTCCGGAATGGTCCGGAGGTAAAGATTGATATATAGGACAATGCTATTTTGTCACCGAAAAGGTTTCGGAATGTACCGGGTAATCATCAGATCACCGGAAGGGGTTCCGGGAGGCCCCGTGTAACAGCCTGGATTTTGCCCTTTTCTTTTTCCTTTGATTTTCTTGGATTTCTTGATTTGATTTAATTTTCTGTGGCTATGTGGTTCTGAAACTTGGGAAGATCATGTCTTCCTAGGTTTTATAGTGGCTTCTCATCCTCATCATCAACCCAAGATCAATTCATTTTCATCCTTGACCTAATCCAATATTCTTTTTCTAGGGAATATTCCTTTTCTGCTAAAGGAATAATCCTTTAGACCCTAGGTTGTGAAGCAACCTATATTTCTGTCACTCCCAAAATTCCCAAATAATTCTCATAAATTGTTTGGGTAATATCTTCCACAAATATGTCAAAATCCTTCCTTGGCATCATCCATGATAATTCACAAATATTCCTTTTCTGATTCTGGCCTAAGCGGTGGTTTGAGAAGGAAGTGTCATTTATCTTTGCTTGATTGACCCCTAACTTTTTGGACATCTTTTCCTGTCCATATCATTGCCCCATGACAAAATTCAACTCAATTTGCTTAGTAAATATTCCTGAGCAATTTTTCAAATTTCTTTTCTGAGGGAAGTCATTGTGAAGGGAGTACTAGCTAGACATATCCAAATGAGTTTAAAATTTTCAGGGTCCTTCATATGATCAAATCATGACTCTCCACCAAATTATAGCTCATGTAACTCATCTATGTGAGCCCAGCTCCAAATCTTAGTTTCTAGTCAGATTTTCAGTTTGTCAAGCAACCTTATTTTATCTTGCTTCATTTAAGCTAAAAATTTACCAGGACATTATCCTATACATATCAACTCCCTCCACCAAGTTTTAGCTCAAGTCATTAATCCATTTTCCCTGTGCAATTTTTCCAAATTTCTGCCCAAAGAGATGCTTTATGAAGCAAGTGCTATTTTGGCAAGTCCAAATGGCATGAAACATTTTGGGCATCTTAATATCTTCAAATCATTGGGCAATGCCCAATTTCAGCTCAACTTGCCTCTTCATGTGAGTGCAACTTCATCATCTCTAATTCTGGCCATTATGGTGGTTTCTATAGCAAGTATCCTTTTTATCCATCCGAATGAGCTACAAATTCTCAGAGAGGATCACCTTAGTGCTTGATCACGCTGTGCCAAAGATCTGAGTCCAACTCCACTCATGTGAACCTCAGAAGGCATCAAACACCTTGCTGCCAAAATGTTTTGGCTCCTCCTCCAAATCTCTTCTTTGCCCCTGGACCGAGTTGTTTCTTCCTTTGAAGTCAGGGTAGCATGGTCTATCTACTAGATATGATGTGGCCGATCACCTGGCACCGCGTATGCCAGTTCACGTGGTGACCATAGGTCACGACCAGCCAAACTCGTGCTCTGGCACGTTGTCGCCGCTGTTCCCGTCGATTTCCTCTTCCTCTCACGTCCATTTCATGTCTGGTAGATCACCTGTGCTCGTATGCACCGCCCTACATCGCTGCCCCGCCCTGCATCGCTGTGGTGTGGTCGCCTTCGCCGTGCCCGTGCCACAAACCTCCTCTGCTCCTCCATTGTTGGCTAGTTGAGCTCGCCCGTGAACTCTCGAACCCTCTTCCGTGGCTATATATAGTGTGCCCGAGTCCTCCCGCAGCTCCCAAGCCTCTCCTTGTTCCTCCTCGACCACCGGAGCAGCCACACCTCACTGTTTTCGCCTCGGACCGCCGCGGTCCTCGCCGGAGTCCACTCCAATCCGGCCACCCGAGCTCTTCCTCCACCTGTAGCCACCACCATCGTCTTCTCCTCATCCCACTGATCCTCCCCGTGCCCTTGCCCCCTCGTCGGGGCCCCTCCAGGGCCGTGCCCCGAAGACCACTGCCGCCTCTGCCTCCTCCCGTCGCCGCCTCCCCTACCCTCCTCGACGGCCGTTTCCTCCCTGAACCGGCGCGCCGCGCCGCCCCTCGCCCGCCGGTGGCCGCGCCCCGGTCGGAGCCCGCCGGAGTCGCCCGGCCGCCTCGCCGCTTCCCTCCCCTGTTCCTCCTCTGCTTCATGAGGGGAATAGGCGTGAGGAAGAAGACGCCCCGATCGGCCCCTCCCCCTGTCCCCTGGGCCCCACGCGTCATTGGCTCTAGGCCCGAGCCCAGCAGAGTAAGTGGACACGTTTTCTTGAAACGCATTTTCGTTAGGAGAAAGCGTATTTCTCTCCTCTTGTGCCCAAAGTACGTTTTCCCATGGGAAAGCATATTTCCGTCTACTACAGCCTAAAATGCGTTTTCCTTTCCAGAAAATGTATTCTGCCCGAAGGCGCGTTCTGTTTTTCCTCTCAGGGACTTGTTGGTGATGAAAATATTCACAGATAGGTCACTGATCTTCATCACCTCATAACTTCGCGACTGTAACTCCGATTGAGGTGAAACCAACGCTCATTTCTTCGTCTCGTCGAGATCTTTCTGTTGGTAACATTTTCACTAGGTGGTCCCATAGTGAAAATGACCATTTTGCCCTTTCTTCTAATCAGCCCCCTCCGGGAGAAAACCGTCCGGCGTTTCGTTCCGCGGCTTCACTACACTTCTTCCCGAAGTCTCCGGCACCCCCAGGCAAACCACAACAGCCACTTGCATGATAGCCATGCAGTAGCCATGGTTTCTACTTGAATATTTAATAAAAGTTTGCCCGTTATCTGTCTGCTTGTTTGCTACTATTGTCGTTGTTTCGGTTATGCTCGTAGTTTCATGTTCACCTTCATGCTATGTTCCGATGCATCTTGTTATCTTGTACTACTTGCTAGTATTGTTTTCATGTCATGCTTGGTAGTAGTAGTAGTAGTACATGCTGATAGTAGTGATGTTCAGTCCGATGCATATTTACCATCTGTTATCAAGTACCGTGGTTATGCATGTTCCTTTGCATCTAGTTGGTTACATGCTTACTTGGTAGTGTTCTTGCTATGTTCTTGCATGGTATTTATTCATGATGCTAGTAGTCATGCTATGCTCCTGTGTAGTGTTATGATTATGCTCATCAGTATGTCATGCTCATTTAGATATGTTGTGGTTATGCTCGATGATTATGCTGCACCTCCATGCTTATGTTGATGTCATGCTTTGTAGTTGCATCATGTTATTTTTATATGGCTCAGCTTCTTGCATTCAAGTTTAACCGGATAATAATGAACTTGAACAACTGTTGGCTGAGTCATGGTGCCACTGAATCGAGCTGACCAGTGCAACCACATTTGCCTTTTATGGGAAGGACCTAACTGGGTCTATTGTCATGCCTCTCGCCGGTGCCTCCAACGAGGGAAGGTTATGGGCGCGCGCTACCCTAATCAGGCAGGCGGACATAAGCCTTGTGTGCCCGTTGTTGTTGTTATGGTACCTTGTCCCTGTTTGGGACCGTTTATGTTTTGCCACGACAGTGGCCATTGGGTGTCTTTGGTAGACACAGGGTCACCCAGGACTTAGCCCAAAGGGGAGTTTTCGGAGTGGCCGGGAGAGTGTCATGGGCAGTAGATCGGTTTTGTCGGAATGCCGTTGGTCCACCCGAATGGGAGTGCGAGGCCATGGGTTCCGTGGTGTGGGTACAGTGTGCTAACCTCTGTAGAGTGTGTGTTTTAATCTATCGATAGCTGCTCCCGCGGATATGGGCCCAGTTCGTAGTCGGTCACACTATGAGCCAACAATAATAATAACTTGCTTAATAATAACCCTGGTTCGATGATGAGAAAGAGATTGGTTGTGATCGAGAGAGGATCACGAAGGTATCGTGGATACTGAAGTTGGTTGATCTTTATGTGATCGCGAGATGATCACAGTGGTATCGTGGATACCGAAGTTGGTAAGTTGATGCATGAGATGGTTACGAGGTAACCGCTGAATAAGAGTAAGTTGGTGCATGATCATGTTAACTTGTTGCATGTAGTATCATCATGTTCATATGCTCATGTCGTGCTAAGGTTGTTCTAGATGTATCATGTTCAGATGTGCATGCCCCGTGTTCTGTTAGCATCATGTTCATGATTTCTTTAACCTGTAATTGCCATGTTGTTGTCTGTCTTGATTGCTTTTGGTTAATTGTGAGCTTGCAAGTACATTCAATGTACTGACCTGGCGTGTCATGCTAGTTGGCAGGTCGTGCCTAGATTGCTTGCTTGTTTGGTGTGGTTCCTGTGTTTGCGAGCTAGGATAAACGTTCCTGCCAGAGTCCCTGCGGATTGGAGTCCATCATCGTCGTTCGTTGTTCCGCTGCCAGTAGAGGTTCCGCTGCCTTGAGTTGTTATGCTGCTTGCATAGTGCAACTGTGGTTGGCGTAGTGTCGTCGTGCCGGTGTTATTCATTGTAATATCGGAGACCTTGTAATCGTATTTGTGTTGTAATAGAGAGCTGGTTTGTTCTATGCTAAGCAGTGCCGTATTCCAGAAGACTTCACTTCGATCTCTGGGCTGGAATACTGGGTGTTCCGATTTCTCTGAGCCGGGTTGCCACAGTGCTTGGTATCAGAGCAGGTCTGGCTGTAGAGCGTCCTAGTCTGCTGGAACGTTAGAAAACAGTAGTATAGGGTCTGGTTGTTGCCCTTGCTTGCTGCATTTGGTTGTTGCATTTGTTTGCTGCATATAGTCTTATTCGGTTACCCCTAACCCTTTATTCCGTGCGTAGATGGCGGTCAGCTTCCACGAGTTCAATGCCATCCCCAGAGCTCCCGGTGCTATTCCTATTGCGTTCAATCCCACTCCTGCACCTCTCATCTTTGCCGCCCTCCTTGGCGACATGTGGCGTAGCATTTATCCCCTCGGAGATCCACCCCATTATCAAGTATTCCAGTTTTCTGCCGGACGAAGAATCCTGGAGTATGTTGCCCATGTCCATCTGTCAGCCTCGATTCCTGTTGGTAAGCGCACCTATAGTTTCCCTGGTGGTTAAGGCGCTACTCCCGAGCGTGACGTTCAGCTTGCCGCAATGGCAGGAATCACCGGTCTTCGTCCTCAAGAGAGCGTGGTGCAAGAGAACCGTGCTTATCAGTATTATCCCACCATCATTGAGAATCCTAAGCGGATTCAGTTCCCCTCTGTCAACCCTCAAGATGACCCGGCTATCCTCGCCATGTCCTGTTACATGACGGCCTAGTGTCTTCTTATTTCCGAGTTAGTCCGAGACGCCATTCGAACCAGGAGATTGCTTGGTGTTTCCCCACCTCAGTCTCCGCCAGCTTCTCCAACCCCTCCACCTCATCCCAACGGAGTTTCGGAGTCAGCAGTTCCACTCGCTACTCCCCTAGCTTCATCGTCAGTTCCCGAGCATTTTCTCAAGCGTAGGGTGTAGTCCTTCGTGCAGTGCATGTGCATTTGCTATAGTATTATGCTTGTGTGTGCCTGTGTGGAGTAGTTTTGTAACTTGTGTGATGTGTGCTTTGTTGCGATCGATCGTTTTCTCGTGCTTCTTTGTTTTGAATCTTCGGTGTTACCCCCTTATGGAAAATTGCTCATCAACCGACACCGGATCAGAGGAAGCCATAAGAAGTACAGATATACACCAAGGAAACTCAGTTAAAAGCAATGATGTTTTCAGCTGACAGCATTGTATTGCAGACATCCGGTCTGAATACAAATTATATTCTGCTCAGACTTTCAGTAACAAGAACTCGTCAGAGATACATCCTTATTGCAGCAACGATTAAACCAGCAAGAGAACAAAATTGGATCCAAGTCCAACATGCATTTCCAGTCAGAGGTATGGTCCGTACCCGATGATTGATTCTGCCATGAGTCAGATTTGAAACATGCGATACCCCGAAGTCAGTCCAAATATGCAATGAATTCAGCAAGGACAGTCAGACAATTCTTGTCATACAAGTAATCAGCAGCCGGAATGACAAGAATATATATATATATTATTTGGTTCACAAAGGAAAACAGTCCAGTCCTTCTCCACAATTTATCAACAAAGCGTACAAGGCAAGATTCCCCAGTCTGCATCAGTAAGGTATGAAGGGATTCCCGTGCAAGATATTCAGTCTTCTCAATGAGATACTGCAAGAAGCTGCTGGCATAAGGTACCGAGTCTTCCCTAGCAAGTCTTTAAGGGGGGAAGCTTATGAGGTACGGTACCCAGTCTTCCTCAGCAAGATATCCGCCGAATGCTTCGAGCACAAGCCATCCAGTCTTCCTCAGCACGATATCCCAGTGGTTTCCAACACAAGCTGCCCAGTCTTCTTCAGTATGGCACTGGTACAAGATATTAAACAATGAATTGTCAGCATATGACAGTGTTTCTCCAAGTGTCAGATCTGCAACAGTTGGGTCAGAAACAAGAATCAGTCAGAACAAATGTATGCCTCGAGAATCAGATATTTCTTCATACAGTGAGTGTGATGTCAAGTTCATGCCAGTCCCTCGCGCAAGGAAGAATTCACAGTACGCATCCGACAACCTCATCGGTTATTCAAGAGACAGAAAACCAGTGGGTGACGCAAGAATCAACAAGTCCTGAAGAAAGACAACATTGAGACGCTATCTTGACAGTGATTATCAAGATCAGCCCCGCACATCCGATAAGGTGATGTTATTAATCCGGTCACTGTCTGGTATAATCAACAACAGTATTGAGATCTGTATAAGCACAAGTAAACTGGGTGAATATGCTGAGACTGGAGACATGAACAAGACCAGGGTATGATCGCAAGATATTGCATATGACAGCACTCAGGGTCACAAAAATAATCAAGGTACATAAGGCCCCACTCTTTCAGTTAAAGATCCAGATGAAGAACATAATAATGAAAGAGCAAGACCGACAATACAGGTATGCCGGTTATTGTGTGAAAAATGTGGTATGTATGCCCAAGACAGTCTGATATTTCATATCAATTACCAAGTGAGGATACGCCTAAGAGGTCTACTCCATTGTGGTAAGGACCTCATGGCAAGGCAACTAGCTCAGTCCACAGTATGCTCAGAACTGTCAGCATTGGATACCCGAGTCTGTCAAGTCCGACTCAAGGACAGCTCAATATGATGACCTCAGCAACTGTGCTAAAGTATCGCACAACCTACTATCCACATAAGAATACCAGCAAAATGAAGAATCAGAGTGAGAGCACATACTTTGAGGATTGTTATCTCTCACATAAGGGAATGGATTAAAGAATAGCCTGCCGTGAATGGAATTCTTTGCCAAGATCACCGCCAGTCAAGTCTGCAAATGTTATCATCAGGAGATGGTGCATTTTTCTATCAGTCACGTCAAGCGACAGTCAAACTTTTGGAACAGATTGGATACTCAAGACTGTGAAGCCAGTCAAGCTAAGTCAGAAACTCCTGCAAGATGTCAGAATCCGTTAGAAGAACAGGTATGATTCACATTACTGTTTTGAACCCACATGGCATGCATATATATTCAAGGAACCCGATGCCTGGATAAGAGAGATTCCTTGTTCCACGAGAAGATATGTTCCCCACTCTGTGGAATATTTCGGTACTCGATACGAGAATAACATCTCCAGCAAGAATCAATATCGAGAAGGACACGTATGTCAGTAATGATAATTTTTCAGACCCCAGCTAAGCCAGCAAATATGAAAGAAAATTTGAGTCAGCATGAACAGGAACATATGAGGTAAGTCAAGTCAGTATGTTAGATACGGTGAAGCAAACCACCCCAGACCAAGGCAGTCAGTCAGATGCAATTTAGTGGGAACATTATATGAGAATGAATAAAAGAAACCCGAGTTGGAAACGGTTTCTTCAAGTCAGAATATTTATTTATCCCTGAGAAACCAAATCTCGAGGACGAGATTTCTTTAAGGGGGGAAGGTTTGTAACAGCCTGGATTTTGCCCTTTTCTTTTTCCTTTGATTTTCTTGGATTTCTTGATTTGATTTGATTTTCTGTGGCTACGTGGTTCTGAAACTTGGGAAGATCATGTCTTCCTAGGTTTTATAGTGGCTTGTCATCCTCATCATCAACCCAAGATCAATTCATTTTCATCCTTGACCTAATCCAATATTCTTTTTCTAGGGAATATTCCTTTTCTGTTAAAGGAATAATCCTTTAGACCCTAGGTTGTGAAGCAACCTATATTTCTGTCACGCCCAAAATTCCCAAATAATTCTCATAAATTGTTTGGGTCATATCTTCCACAAATATGTCAAAATCCTTCCTTGGCATCATCCAAGATAATTCACAAATATTCCTTTTCTGATTCTGCCCTAAGTGTTGGTTTGAGAAGGAAGTGTCATTTATCTTTGCTTGATTGACCCCAAACTTTTTGGACATCTTTTCCTGTCCATATCATTGCCCCATGACAAAATTCAACTCAATTTGCTTAGTAAATATTCCTGAGCAATTTTTCAAATTTCCTATCTGAGGGAAGTCATTGCGAAGGGAGTACTGGCTAGGCATATCCAAATGAGTTTAAATTTTTCAGGGTCCTTAATATGATCAAATCATGACTCTCCACCAAATTATAGCTCATGTAACTCATCTATGTGAGCCCAGCTCCAAATCTTAGTTTCTGGTCAGATTTTTAGTTTGTGAAGCAACCTTATTTTATCTTGCTTCAATTAATCTGAAAATTTACCAGTACATTCTCCTATACATATAAACTCCCTCCACCATGTTTTGGCTCAAGTCATTAATCCATTTACCCTGTGCAATTTTTCCAAATTTCTGCCCAGGGAGATGCTTTATGAAGCAAGTGCTATTTTGGCAAGTCCAAATGGCATGAAACATTTTGGGCATCTTCAAATCATTAGGCCATGCCCAATTTCAGCTCAACTTGCCTCATCATGTGAGTGCAACTTCATCATCTCTAATTCTGGCCATTATGGTGGTTTCTATAGCAAGTATCCTTTTTATCCATCCGAATGAGCTGCAAATTCTCAGAGAGGATGATCTTAGTGCTTGATCACGCTGTGCCAAAGATCTGAGTCCAAATCCACTCATGTGAACCTCAGAAGGCATCAAACACCTTGCAGCCAAAATGTTTTGGCTCCTCCTCCAAATCACTTATTTGCCCCTGGACCGAGTTGTTTCTTCCTTTGAAGTTAAGGTAGCATGGTCTATCTATTAGACATGATGTGGCCGATCACCTGGCAACGCGTATGCCAGTTCACGCGGTGACCACGGGTCACGACCAGCCAAACTCATGCTCTGGCACGTTGTCGCCGCTGTTCCCATCGATTTCCTCTGCCTCTCACGTCCATTTCATGTCTGGTAGCTCACCCGTGCTCGTCTGCACCGCCCTGCATTGCTACCCCGCCCTGCATCGCTGTGGTGTGGTCGCCTTTGCTGTGCCCGTGCTACAAACCTCCTCTGCTCCTCCATTGTTGGCTAGTTGAGCTCGCCCGTGAACTCTCGAACCCTCTTCCGTGGCTATATATAGCGTGCCCGAGTCCTCCTGCAGCTCCCAAGCCTCTCCTCGTTCCTCCTCGACCACCGGAGCAGCCACACCTCGCCGTTTTCGCCTCGAACCTCCGCGGTCCTTGCCGGAGTCCACTCCAATCCGGCCACCCGAGCTCTTCCTCCACCTCTAGCCACCACCATCGTCTTCTCCTCGTCCCACTGATCCTCCCCGTGCCCTTGCCCCCTCGCCGGAGCCCCTCCAGGGCCGTGCCCCGAAGACCACCGCCGCCTCTGCCTCCTCCCTGCCTCCTCCCGTCGCCGCCTCCCCTACCCTCCCCGGCGGCCGTTTCCTCCCTGAACGGGCGCGCCGCGCCGTCCCACGCCCGCCGGTGGCCGCGCCCCGGCCGGAGCCCGCCGGAGTCGCCCGGCCCCCTTGACGCTTCCCTCCCATGTTCCTCCTCTGCTTCACGAGGGAACAGGCGCGAGGAAGAAGACGCCCCGATCGGCCCCTCCCCCTGTCCCCTGGGCCCCACGCGTCATTGGCTCTAGGCCCGGGCCCAGCAGAGTAAGTGGACACGTTTTCTTGAAACGCGTTTTCGTTAAGAGAAAGCGTATTTCTCTCCTCTTGTGCCGGGAGTACGTTTTCCCTTCTGGAAAGCGTGTTTCCATCTACTGCAGCCTAAAATGCGTTTTCCTTTCCAGAAACGTATTCTGCCCGAAGGCACGTTCTGTTTTTCCTCTCAGGGACTTGTTGGTGATGAAAATATTCACAGATAGGTCCTTGATCTTCATCACCTCATAACTTCGCGATCGTAACTTCGATTGAGGTGAATCCAATGCTCACTTCTTCGTCTCGTCGAGCTCTTTCTGTTGGTAACATTTTCATTAGGTGGTCCCATAGTGAAAATGACCATTTTGCCTTTGCTTCTAACCAGCCCCCTCCGAGAGATAACCGTCCGGCATTTCGTTCCGCGGCTTCACCGCACTTCTTCCCGGAGTCTCCGTCACCCCCAGGCAAGCCACAACAGCCACTTGCATGATAGCCATGCAGTAGCCATGGTTTCTACTTGAATATTTAATAAAAGTTTGCCTGTTATCTGTCTGCTTGTTTGCTACTGTTGTCGTTGTTTCGGTTATGCTCGTAGTTTCATGTTCACCTTCATGCTATGTTCCGATGCATCTTGTTATCTTGTACTACTTGCTAGTATTGTTTTCATCTCATGCTTGGTAGTAGTAGTACATGCTGGTAGTAGTGATGTTTAGTTCGATGCATGTTTACCGTCTGTTATCAAGTACCGTGGTTATGCATGTTCCTTTGCATCTAGTTGGTTACATGCTTACTTGGTAGTGTTCTTGCTATGTTCTTGCATGGTATTTATTCATGATGCTAGTAGTCATGCTATGCTCCTGTGTAGTGTTATGATTATGCTCATCAGTATGTCATGCTCATTTAGATATATGATTCATTGTGGTTATGCTCGATGATTATGCTGCACCTCCATGCTTATGTTGATGTCATGCTTTGTAGTTGCATCATGTTATTTTTATATGGATCAGCTTCTTGCATTCAAGTTTAACCGGATAATAATGAACTTGAACAACTGTTGGCTGAGTCATGGTGCCACTGAATCGAGCTGACCAGTGCAACCACATTTGCCTTTTATGGGAAGGACCTAACTGGGTCTATTGTCATGCCTCTCGCCGGTGCCTCCAACGAGGGAAGGTTATGGGCGCGCGCTACCCTGATCAGGTAGGCGGACATAAGCCTTGTGTTACCGTTGTTGTTGTTATGGTACCTTGTCCCCGTTTGGGACCGTTTATGTTTTGCCACGACGGTGGCCGTTGGGTGTCTTTGGTAGACACGAGGCCACCTAGCCCAAAGGGGAGTTTGTCGGAGTGGCCAGGAGAGTGTCATGGGCAGTAGATCGGTTTTGTCGGAATGCCGTTGGTCCACCCGAATGGGAGTGCGAGGCCATGGGTTCCGTGGTGTGGGTACAGTGTGCTAACCTCTGCAGAGTGTGTGTTTTAATCTATCGATAGCCGCGCCCGCGGATATGGGCCCAGTTCGTAGTCGGTCACACTATGAGCCAACAATAATAATAACTTGCTTAATAATAACCCCAGTTCGATGATGAGAAAGAGATTGGTTGTGATCGAGAGAGGATCACGAAGGTATCATGGATACCGAAGTTGGTTGATCTTTATGTGATCGTGAGATGATCAAAGTGGTATTGTGGATACCAAAGTTGGTAAGTTGATGCATGAGATGGTTACGAGGTAACCGCTGAATAAGAGTAAGTTGGTGCATGATCATGTTAACTTGTTGCATGTAGTATCATCATGTTCATATGCTCATACCGTGCTAAGGTTGTTCTAGTTGTATCATGTTCAGATGTGCATGCCCCGTGTTCTGTTAGCATCAAGTTCATGATTTCTTTAACCTGTAATTGCCATGTTGTTGTCTTTCTTGATTGCTTTTGGTTAATTGTGACCTTGCAAGTACATTCAATGAACTGACCTGGCGTGTCATGCCAGTTTGCAGGTCGTGCCTGGATTGCTTGCTTGTTTGGTGTGGTTCCTGTGTTTGCGAGCTCGGATAAACGTTCCAGCCACAGTCCCTGCGGATTGGAGTCCATCATCGTCGTTCGTTGTTTCGCTGCCAGTAGAGGTTCCGCTGCCTCGAGTTGTTATGCTGCTTGCATGGAGCAACTGTGGTTGGCGTAGTGTCGCCATGCCGGTGTTATTCATTGTAATATGAGAGACCTTGTAGTCGTATTCGTGTTGTAATAGAGAGCTGGTTTGTTATATGGTAAGCAGTGTCGTATTCCAGAAGACTTCACTTCGATCTCTGGGCTGGAATACGGGGTGTTCCGGTTTTTCTGAGCCGGGGTGCCACACCCCGGGAGGTTATTGGGCCATATGGGCCAAGCGAGGGGAGCATACGAGCCCACAAGGGGCTGGCGCGCCCTACCTCTGGCCGCTGGCTGCTACTTCTTGAGCTTGCGTTGGTTTTTCCCTTGAAGAGGAAAGGGTGATGCAGCAAAGTAGAGTAAGTATTTCCCTCAGCTCTTGAGAACCAAGGTATCAATCCAGTAGGAGACAACGCTCAAGTCACCGAATACCTGCACAAACAAACACCAACATTGCACCGAACGCGATAAAGGGGTTGTCAATCCCTTAACGGTTATTTGCAACGTAAGATCTGATAGAGATGATAAACGGTAAAGTAATATTTTTGGTATTTTTGGTTTATGGAACGGAAAGTAAAGATTGCAAAGTAAAAGAAATAGGAAACAAAAATTGTAGATCGGAAACTTATATGATGGAAAATAGACCCGGGGGCCATAGGTTTCACTAGAGGCTTCTCTCAAGATAGAAATTATTACGGTGGGTGAACAAATTACTGCCGAGCAATTGATAGAAAAGCACAAAGTTATGACGATATCTAAGGCAATGATCATGAATATAGGCATCACGTCCGTGTTAAGTAGACCGAAACGATTCTACATCTACTACTATTACTCCACACATTGACCGACTCCTGCCTGCATCTAGAGTATTAAGTTCATAAGAACAGAGTAACGCATTAAGTAAGATGACATGATGTAGCGGGATAAACTCAAGCAATATGATGAAAACCCCATCTTTTTATCCTCGATGGCAACAATACAATACGTGCCTTGCTGCCCCTACTGTCACTGGGAAAGGACACCGCAAGATTGAACCCAAAGCTAAGCACTTCTCCTATTGCAAGAAAAACCAATCTAGTTGGCCAAACCAAATCGATAGTTCGAAGAGACTTGCAAATATATCAAATCATGCATATAAGAATTCAGAGAAGATTCAAATAATATTCATAGATAAGCTGATCATAAATCCACAATTCATCGGATCTCGGCAAACACACTGCAAAAGAGTATTACATCGAATAGATCTCCAAGAACATCGAGGAGAACTTTGTATTGAGAATCAAAGAGAGAGAAGAAGCCATCTAGCTACTAGCTATGGACCCGTAGGTCTGAAGTAAACTACTCACGCTTCATCGGAGAGGCAATGGTGTTGATGTAGAAGCCCTCCGTGATCGAATCCCCCTCCGGCAGGATGCCGGAAACGGCCCCAAGATGGGATCTCACGGGTACAGAAGGTTGCGGCGGTGGAAAGGTGGTTTTGTTGCCCCCTGGATGTTTTTCGGGTATAATAGTATATATAGGCGAAAGATCTAGGTCAGAGAGGCTACGAGGGGCCCACAAGGTCGGGGGGCGCGCCCTCCACCCTTGTGGCCGCCTCGCGGCTCTTCTGACTTGCACTCCAAGTCTCCTGGGTGTCTTCTGGTCCAAGAAAAATCATCGCGAAAGTTTTATTCCGTTTGGACTCCGTTTGGTATTCCTTTTCTGCAAAACTCTAAAACAAGGAAAAAACAGAAACTGGCACTGGGCTCTAGGTTAATAGGTTAGTCCCAAAAATCATATAAAATAGCATATTAATGCATATAAAACATCCAAAATAGATAATATAATAGCATGGAACAATCAAAAATTATAGATACGTTGGAGACGTATCACTGGCCTTGGGGAGAAAAGGAAGGAGGGGGGTCGGCCTCCCCTTGCCTTCCCTCTCCTCCCCTTTCCTTTCCCCCGAGAGCAAATAAGGAAGGGGGCACGCCTAAGGGCAGGCGCCCTAGGGCTGGCCGCCGGCCCCCTAGGGGTGCGCCTGGGCGACCTCCTCCTCCCTCCCACCTATATATATGTGAGGAGGGAGAGGGGCAACACACACGACGATCCCCAAGCCGTGTGCGGCGTCCCTCTCCCTCTAGTTCGTCCTCGGTCATAATTTTGTAGTGCTCGGCGAAGCCCTGCGGAGATAGTTGCATCACCACCGTCACCACGCCGTCGTGCTGCCGGAACTCATCTACTACTTCGCCTCTCTTGCTGGATCGAGAAGGCGAGGACGTCATCGAGCTGAACGTGTGCCGAACGCGGAGGTGCCGTGCGTTCGGTACTTGATCGGGCGGATCGTGAAGGTGTACGACTACATCAACCGCGTTGATAAATGCTTCCGCTTAACGGTCTACGAGGGTACGTAGACATACTCTCCCCTCTCATAGCTATGCATGTCCATGGATAGATCTTGCGTGTGGGTAGAAAAAAATGTTTTCCATGCAATGTTCCCCAACATATATATATATATATATATATATATATATATATATATATATATATATATATATATATATATATATATATATATATATATATATATATATATATATATATATATATATATATATATATATGTATGTATGTATACTATTCAAGGCATTTTATTAATGTGGGAGCTATGCAGTTTGGCACAGATATGGCCGATCCTATAATGCAAAAAATGCTAGATAATTATTTTGCCTTAGATCTTGATTCCATTGTTCTAGGTTCAGAAGGAGCTCTTCTTTGGAAAGACCATTTTGCTCCAAGTGATATATCTGACGAGGTGACAAAGGTACCTATTAAATGGATGAATTTTCTGACTTTTGTCCTCCTCTCCCCAGATAAGTTTGATTGGGCCAAATCACTCCTCTCCTCCAAGCTGTGGTCTTTTATTTTAGAGGGATTAGAAAGCACATCTTTTAAAAAAATTGTCCTACCTGAAGCATGCATTGCCAAGTGTAACACCCCCAGTGGTTAGCCACAGTAATCCCATTTTGATAATGCCAAGTCAGCATGATTAACAGTGCATGATCATCATTTGCATCATAATGCTTTTCAACTCCTAAGTCAAAATTCAAATTTAAATGAAAGTGAAATATAAAAGTGGTCCAACATAAAAACTAAATTGTTCATTAGATGGCAAATATTCCAGAGACCATTCTAAAATTGTAACCAACATTAAATAAATTAATTAGGTGGCCCAAACCTCTTTTAACAGTGGCTGAAAATAATATTTACAAGCCTTTTAATTAATCTAGATCAAATATGAAATGGTGTTTTGCCCAAACTAGTTTTTGGTGTTATGGTATAAAGCACTGGTATTTATGGACTAGGTCTCCCTTTTTACAAAAATCATTTGGGGCCTAAACAATTAACAGAATAGAAAAGAAAAGAAACAGAAAAGGAAAAAAAAGGAAAAGAAGCCCACTGTGCCAGACCGCAAGTGCATAGTGGCGGCCCAGCCCAACTAGCCCCCCTTCCCCTACCCCTTGACGCCGCAGGCGCGCTGTCGAGCAGCTAGCGCGCGCGCGCGCCTGGCCCCCCTGGCCCCTCTCCGTGCGGTCGACAGCGGCCTCGCCTCGCCGGGGAGGTTAAGTGCACCCCCGTTGACCCCCTGGTTCCCCCTTCGCCATTCTCTCCCTCTCTCCCTCGTCTCCCCACCGCGGCAGAACGCGGCCATGGCTCCGCCGCCATAAAACACGCAGACCCCGTGCCCCGTTCGCCCCGCCGTGTTGTCCGGCGGCTCTGTCGCGCATGACTACGTCGCCCCGCACCACCATTCGACGCCCGGGGGCCCTTCTCCACTGCAGCTGCTCCGCCCCCTTCTCAGATCCCCGCCGGCGATCTTCTTCGCCAACGGCTGCACCGGCCCTCCCCCGAGCACGCGTACACGGCGACAACCCCTGTGAGGCTCCCCCCCTTCCTCCCCTGCTCTCTGCTCGCCCGCTCGATAGCCGTAGCTGCTCCGCCGCATACGCATGCTCCGGCCGCCGCGGCGCTGCTCCATCCGGTCGCCTCGCTCGACGTTTCGGCCTGGCTTTTGCTCCGTTCATCATCGCGTCGATCACTGGTTCAAATGTCGTAGTTGGCGCGCGCAAAAACCCCCTCGAAGCACCGCCCGCACCACTCACCGAAGCACCTCTCCGCCACGCTCGTCGCCGGCACCTTTTCCGGTCACCATTGCCCCCGCCACCACCACCGTTCGACGCACGGCACACGTGCGGTTCGAACGCGCCCGGCCGCACGCCAAACGGCGCACCACAGCTCGATCCCGCCGCTCGCCGGCGCTCTGCCGCCGTCTCTGGTGCGCGCCGGGGTGGTTCCGGTGGGTCTGGCCGACGTGGCCGCCACGTGGACCTCCCCGGGCCCCCCTGGGCCGATGACATGTGGGCCCGTGGCGCCACTGTTGACCGTTGACCTGGTCAACTGGTCTGACTAGTGGGCCCCACGGCCCTGTTAATTAACTGCTAATTAAAATGTTTAATTTAATTAGTTTTAGTTAGATGTCTCACTGACATGTGGGCCAGTAGCCTAATTAGTTGATTAGTTAAAAATTAAACTCTGTTTAGACTAATCAGAGGCTGACATGTGGGCCCCACTGGTCAGGTTTGACCCTGGTCAGCCGACCGTTGACTGCTGACGTCAGCATTACGTCACAGTGACGTCACCCTGCTACTATTTTGGATAATGTTGATTTAAATAATTAAATAAATTCCAGAAAATCAATAAAACTTTAGAAAATCATATCTTTTAATCCGTAACTCCGATCGAAAAACTTTATACATGAAAATTGCTCAGAACGACGAGACGAGTTCGAATGCGCGGTCCATTCGTCCGTTACACGTCCCTAACTATCGGAACATGCAACCGTTCCTCTCCGGTCATCTGTTTGACAAATGTCCGGAACCGGGAAAACATTCCCGGATGGATTCCTCCTTCCTCGGTGACGTGCAACCACACGTTAGAACACACCCGGCACTGCATATTGTCATGCCGTACTTTGCGTTGCTCATGTTTGCTCTATATTTATACTGTTTCCTCCCCCTCTTCTCTCTCGATAGAGCCGGTACCGACGCAGCTCCGGAGTTCGACGACCCTTGAAGACCTTGCCTTTGCCGCCGAGCAACCAGGCAAGCCCCCCCCCCCCTTTGATCATCCCGATATCGCCCATTCTATTTCTCATGCTTGCATTAGAATTGCTGCTGCTGCATTACCTATTCTGATGCATAGCCTGTTTATTGTAACCTGCTGTTGATAATTACCTGCATATCCTAAACTGCTTAGTATAGGCTGGGTAGAGACCTATCAGTGACCCCACTTATCCCGACTGCCGCGCTGGATCGTCAGAAGACCCGATCAACGGGAATTGAAGACCAGGCCCCGACACCGCACATCACCCCCCTTAGTTGTAACGACACTGCAGCGTTACTATCGAGTGCCGAGGGTGAAACCTCTTGTAGCACTTCTGATGTTAACTCTGTAGAGTAGCTATTCGGTCGTGGTCATCGAGGGTGATTCCTCCTTCACCGCTTCCGATAACGACGCTGTCGTACAACACCTCAAGTGTGAACCCAGCGAGGGTGATTCCTCCGAGTTCACCTTGACGGATACATCGAGTGGGAAATCAAATGAGGGTGATACCTCAGATTCCCCTGATGTTATGGACACACGGATACTTGGACTGTACTGTTGATTACATGGAAAGGCGGGTCGACCCTTAGGGGTACCCGCGTGCGCCTGAGAGGCGAGTGTTGTGAAGACGGCTGCCAGTGTGGTGCCCGAGTGGTGAATACGAGGCACGGCCGGGCATTCTTAACCCTTGCAGCAAGTCCTCGAGACGGGGCGACGGGGTCACATCTTTCGTGAGTCTCTGCTCGTTACCGCAAGCCCCTAGTCCTAACGATTTGGATATTTGATCCGAGCAGGCCTCTGGTCTGATAACACTAACCATCACGTGGGCATAGTATGGGCGTTCTGCATCGTATGCATCAGCCGAAAGCTCTGTCAGACGTCCAGTTCAGCAGTGCGGCATGGAGTGATTGGCGCCATTTCGGTGGTGCTTGGATCTGAGCCATGTGCGCAACGACCCGGAGGGCGAGGGGCGATGGCCAAGACCCCCTTGCGCTTAGGATGTAGACCGGCAGGGACCTCTCTGCTGAGCTGTAGGTAGGGTTGCGATGTGTCGTTTGGCCGAGGCCGGGCATGACCCAGGAAAGTGTGTCCGGCCGGAGTTAATCGAGCGTGTTGGGTAAGTTGGTGCACCCCTGCAGGGAAGAACATTTCTATCGATAGCCGGTCCTACGGTAAAGGACACTCGGAGTTGTATCCTGATTGATACAATTTAGAACTGGATACCTGTGATGAGACCTGTATATATGGCTCTGGGATTGCTTCTCGCAGGGAGTCGAGAAGGGATCTCCGGACGAGGTTGATGAATGTATGGCTCTGGGATTGCTTCTCGCAGGGAGTCGAGAAGGGATCTCAGGACGAGGTTGATGACTGTATGGCTCTAGGATTGCTTTCTCGCAGGGAGTCGAGAAAGGATCTCTGGGTGAGGATGAGACTTAATGATACTGTTACATTATATTGAACTGTTCTACTCTCTTCTACTGCTGCAAGACCGCTGAAGATGCTAGTCTTCGATAGGACTAGGCCTTCTCTCTATTCTTGCATTTCTGCAGCCCAGTCCACATATACAGCCTCCCTTGAAAATGTTGCATATGTAGTGTAGATCCTTGCTTGCTGAGTACTTCTGAGTACTCACGGTTGCTTTGTTTTCCTTTGCTCCCCATATCAGTTTGTCGTAACAAGATGACGGAGCCCCTGAGACAGCTACGCTGCCGACGATCGCTACTACTACTACCCAGAGGATGGTTACTGCTACGAGCTTGCCGTCGACCAGGAGTAGGATCGGAGGGTCCCAGGCAGGAGGCCTTCGCCTTTCGATCGTAGTGTTTTATTTTGCCCCGCCTTTCTAAAGGCCTTTCTGTTTCTCTTTTAATATCTGTACTCAGATATCTGATGCTTCCGCTGACGCTTGTTCGCAAGCTTATGTATTCGAGCCCTCGAGGCCCCTGGCTTGTAATATAAAGCTTGTATGACTTTATTTATGTTTTAGAGTTGTGTTGTGATATCTTCCCGTGAGTCCTTAGGCTTGATCGTGTGCATTTGCGTGTATGATTAGTGCACGATCGGGCCGGGGGCGTCACAAGTTGGTATCAGAGCCGACTGCCTCTAGGAATCCCCCTTTCCAACTCCTTGGCCGAAGTTGAGTCTAGTAACCGAAAACTGTTTACTAACCTGGCTGTGTGGCTTACGGGCCCACGTCGCCAATTGGGTGGTATTAGTATCTTTTATTCCTCGTCAATACTCTGGGACTCTGATCTCTCTCCTATTCGGGTTAAAATTTTACTAACTCCAACATTAGGTTCTCGTGCTCACATCCACCCGGAGTTCTGAAAATATTCCCCCTTGCTTCAAGATTGTGGGCCAGGTTCTGCTTAGAGGATCCTTTTATCGAGGGCACCCTGTGTTGTCACTTGCAGATTCCTCGCTCCGTCAGTTTTCTCCGACGTTGATGTAGCCTTTGCTATGTCTCGTTGTGTACTTCCTTACCGCGTGCCTGCGCGCCGCCTAGCATGCCTAGCTTCTAAATTTGCGCGGTTGTGCTGTCCGCATATACCCGACTCTGTGCATGGATTGGTATGTCTTTCAACGACTACTATTTTACATCTAATGCCCTTCCTGTTCATCTCTCGTGTTACGTCCTGAATAACTCCTTACACATGTAGTCTTTCTTGCTAAACTGCCCCTGTTGATTTGGCAGGATGGCTGACGATCCTCCACCTCCACCCTATATTGCCACAATGATGCAGCAGTTTGAACTGAACCGTCAGGTTATGACCGGGATATTGGCTCAGTTCCCAAACCAGAATGCTCATCAGCAGCCTACACCAATAACACTGTCAGAATTCGTGCGCCTCAATCCGTCCACTTTTCGCAGCTCGACTGATCCAATGGATGCTGACGATTGGCTCCGTGACATTGCCTTCCAGATGAAGTCAGCCAATGTTATCCCTGACAGTTACGTCACCTATGCGACGTATCACCTGAGGGGATCAGCTGCTCAATGGTGGGAAATCCACAAGGGTATATTGCTGCAGAGACTGTAACCATTTGGCAGGAATTTCAGTTAGCTTTTCGTGCACGGTACATTCCTCAAGGTCTGATCGACCAGAAGAAGCAGGAGTTCCGCAAACTCTCTCAGGGCAAAATGACTGTGGATGAATATCAGAGGAAATTTCTCGAACTATCCCGCTATGCTGAAGATGACGTATGCACTGACGCCCGCAAGCAGGATAAATTCCGTGAAGGACTCCGTACTGACATAAAACTTGCACTTGCTGTCCATGATTTCACAGACTACGCAACGCTTGTCAGCAAATCTTTCCAAATTGAAACAGCTCTGACTAAGTGCCAGGAGTCGCTCAAGCGCACTCATGGAGCTGGCTCATCCTCGGGTCGACCTGTTCAGAAGCGTCGAGTGTGGATCCCTCACAATATTCATCATCGACCTGCCCCAACACCAAGGCCGTCATATGTTGCACCTCGTTTGCCTTCACCACCGAGACAACTATCGGTTCATGCTGGGCCGCCTGATGCTATGGCTTTTCGTCAGGATGCACCACGTCCTTCTGCTGGTTGCAGGAAGAGCCGCCGAAAACATCCTTCTAGGAACGTTGGAACCAGACCACCTGCTAGTTAGCGTGTTCATGTCAACCAAGTCAACATGGAAGAAGCTCGACAGGACCCCAACATTGTGATGGGCACCCTTCTATTGAATTCAATCCCAGCTTCAGTCCTCTTTGATTCTGGAGCATCGCACTCCTTCATGTCCGAAAGTTTTGCACGAAGCCATGATATACTTTTCGAGGAGATGTCCATCCCATTAGTAATCCATTCACCTGGAGCTAATTGGCAAACTACCATGGTAAGCCACGGTAACCACATTGTGATCGGAGGATTGATGTTCCCCATTTCACTCATTGCTCTTAAGACCTCCAACATTGACATTATTCTGGGTATGGACTGTTTGAAGCCTCATAAAGCTTTGATTGACTGTGCCACTGAAACAGTCCGCCTCACACACCCTTCCGGTCAGACTGTCAGATACTCAGCTCGTATAGTGCAGGGCGCCGAAGCTCAGATATATGTTCTGAATGCATTGAACGCTTCACCTCTTGAAGGCATCGAGAACGTTCCAGTTGTTCGTGATTTTCAAGATGTATTTCCAGAAGAACTTCCAGGAATACCCCCTGCTAGAGCTGTTGAGTTCGTCATCGACTTGAAGCCTGGCACAACTCCTATTGCGAAGCGTCCTTATAAAATGCCTCCGCACCACCTTCTCGAACTTAAGGAAGAAATCGACACATCACTTAAGAAAGGTTTCATCCGCCCCAGTTCCTCTACTTGGGGAGCACCTTCACTCTTCGTTAAGAAGAAGGATGGAACTAACTGATTGGTTCAGGATTATCGGCCCATTAACCAAGCTACAATCCAGAATAAATATCCGCTTCCTCGGATCAATGATTTGTATGATCAACTTGCCGGTTCCTCAGTATTCTCTAAGCTTGATTTGAGATTGGGATACCATCAGATCCGTGTTCGCGAAGAGGATATTCCGAAGACTGCATTTGTTACTCGTTATGGCTCCTACAAGTACACCATCATGTCATTTGGCCTAACAAATGCTCCAGCCACATTCTCCCGTCTGATGAATTATATTTTCATGGATTACCTCGACAAGTTCGTCGTGGTTTATCTAGATGATATTCTGGTTTATTCGAAGAATAAGGAAGAACATGCCGAACACCTCCGTCTTGTACTGGAAAGGCTCCGAGAACACCAGTTGTATGCCAAATACTCCAAATGTGAATTCTGGCTTTCTGAAGTAACTTACCTTGGTCATGTGATTTCCAAGGATGGCATTGCTGTCAACCCAGAACGAGTTCAGGCTATTCTTGACTGGACTCCTCCGAAGAATGTCAAGCAAGTGAGAAGTTTTCTTGGCCTTGCAAGCTATTGTCGTCACTTTGTCGAGAACTTTTCTAAGATTCCTAAGCCCTTGACTGATCTGCTTCACAAGGGCGTTAAGTTCGAATGGACAGAAAAATGTCAGGAAAGTTTTCAAACACTCAAAGACAAGCTAACATCTGCCCCAGTGCTATCTCCTCCAGATACCCGCAAAGACTTTGTGATTTATTGTGACGCATCCCGTGAAGGATTAGGCTGTGTCCTAATGCAAGAGCGTAAGGTGATTGCTTATGGCTCTCGTCAGTTGCGCCCACATGAAGAGAATTATCCGGTACATGATCTAGAACTAGCTGCTGTGATCTATGCACTGCAGTTGTGGTGACATTACCTTCTCGGTAATCATTGCGAGATCTACACGGATCATAAAAGTCTGAAGTACTTGTTTACTCAACCATCTCTAAACCTCCGTCAGCAAAGATGGAAGGAGGCCATTGCGGACTATGATTTGGGTATATCCTATACCCCTGGCAAGGCTAACGTGATGGCTGATGCCTTAAGCCGCAAGTCCTATTGCGACAACCTCATGGTTAGGCGAGCTCAACCTCGTCTTTTTGAAGAACTGTGCAAGCTGAATCTGTGTATTGTTCCACAGGGTTCTCTTAATAACCTTGTGATACAACCAGACCTTGAGAAAGTTGTTAAGAGTGCACAAGCTAAAGATGCTGAACTTGATCTGATGAAGAAAGACCTTCACCTTGTAAAGTACAGGGATTTCTCGCTGTCTGAAGATGGAACCTTGTATTTTAGAAACCGCATTGTCGTACCTCGCTTCGAACTTATGACCGACAAGGTCATGCAGGAGGCACATGAAACCCCGCTGTCTATTCATCCGGGTAGCACCAAGATGTATCGTGATCTCCGTCAAAGATATTGGTGGTCTAGAATGAAGCAGGACATTGCTCGATATGTTGCTGAATGTGATGTATGCCGTCGCGTTAAAGCAGAACACCAGAAGCCTGCTGGAATTCTGCAACCACTTCCTATTCCTCTATGGAAATGGGATAAGGTTCAGATGGATTTCGTTACAGGACTTCCCAGGTCACAGAAGGGTCGCGATGCTATTCTTGTCATCGTCGACCAACTCTCTAAAGTTGCACACTTTCTGCCTGTCAAAGAGACTATCACTGCCAATCAGTTAGCAGAATTGTATATCTCCAGAATTGTATCACTCCACGGTATTTCGAAGGAGATCAGTTCGGACCGTGGCAGTCTTTTCACCTCAAAATTCTGGGAAAGTTTTCAAACAGCTATGGGAACTCATATTACCTGGAGTTCAGCTTATCATCCCCAATCCCAAGGCCAAGTCGAACGAGTCAACCAAGTGCTTGAAGACATGCTTCGAGCTTGTGTTATTTCATTCGACAAGAAGTGGGAAGAATCTCTCCCGTATGCCGAGTTCTCTTATAACAACAGCTATCAAGCCAGCTTGAAGATGGCCCCCTTCAAAGTACTTTATGGACGTAAGTGTCGAACCCCTCTGAATTGGTCAGAAACTGGGGAACGACCGCTCGTGGGTCCGGATATTATTCAACACGCCGAAGAGCAAGTTCGTATTGTCCGGGAAAATCTCAAGGCGGCTCAGGACCGCCAGAAGAGCAACTATGATCGCAAACGATGGGGTTTGACTTATCAACCTGGTGATCAGGCTTATCTGCGAGTCACTCCTATGAAGGGCACTCACCGTTTTGGAATCAAGGGCAAGCTAGCTCCACGCTATATTGGTCCTTTCCGCATAATTGCTAGACGTGGTCAGGTGGCATATAAATTGGAGTTGCCACCGCAATTCTCTCATATCCACGACGTCTTCCATGTGTCGCAACTTCGTCAATGCTTCAAGGAATCTCCACACCGAGCTGTGGATCACGAAATGCTCGAATTGCAAGATGATCTATCTTATAAGGAGCATCCGATCCGCATTCTCGATGAAGCTGAACGTCGAACCCGCCAGAAAGTTACCAAGTTCTTCAAAGTGCAGTGGTCAAATCATACTGAAGATGAAGCCACTTGGGAACGCGAGGATAATCTTCGTGCGGAATACCCCGAACTTTTTCCTTCTACCTCTTAATTCTCAGGACGAGAATTCTTATTAGTGGAGGAGATTTGTAACACCCCCAGTTGGTAGCCACAGTAATCCCATTTTGATAATGCCAAGTCAGCATGATTAACAGTGCATGATCATCATTTGCATCATAATGCTTTTCAACTCCTAAGTCAAAATTCAAATTTAAATGAAAGTGAAATATAAAAGTGGTCCAACATAAAAACTAAATTGTTCATTAGATGGCAAATATTCCAGAGACCATTCTAAAATTGTAACCAACATTAAATAAATTAATTAGGTGGCCCAAACCTCTTTTAACAGTGGCTGAAAATAATATTTACAAGCCTTTTAATTAATCTAGATCAAATATGAAATGGTGTTTTGCCCAAACTAGTTTTTGGTGTTATGGTATAAAGCACTGGTATTTATGGACTAGGTCTCCCTTTTTACAAAAATCATTTGGGGCCTAAACAATTAACAGAATAGAAAAGAAAAGAAACAGAAAAGGGAAAAAAAGGAAAAGAAGCCCACTGTGCCGGACCGCAAGTGCACAGTGGCGGCCCAGCCCAACTAGCCCCCCTTCCCCTACCCCCTGACGCCGCAGGCGCGCTGTCGAGCAGCTAGCGCGCACGCGCGCCGGGCCCCCTGGCCCCTTTCCGTGCGGTCGACAGCGGCCTCGCCTCGCCGGGGAGGTTAAGTGCACCCCCGCTGACCCCCTGGTTCCCCCTTCGCCATTCTCTCCCTCTCTCCCTCGTCTCCCCACCGCGGCAGAACGCGGCCATGGCTCCGCCGCCATAAAACACGCAGACCCCGTGCCCCGTTCGCCCCGCCGTGTTGTCCGGCGGCTCTGTCGCGCACGACTACGTCGCCCCGCACCACCATTCGACGCCCGGGGGCCCTTCTCCACTGCAGCTGCTCCGCCCCCTTCTCAGATCGCCGCCGGTGATCTTCTTCGCCAACGGCTGCACCGGCCCTCCCCCGAGCACGCGTACATGGCGACAACCCCTGTGAGGCTCCCCCCTTCCTCCCCTGCTCTCTGCTCGCCCGCTCGGTAGCCGTAGCTGCTCCGCCGCATACGCATGCTCCGGCCGCCGCGGCGCTGCTCCGTCCGGTCGCCTCGCTCGATGTTTCGGCCTGGCTTTTGCTCCGTTCGTCACCGCGTCGATCACTGGTTCAAATGGCGTAGTTGGCGCGCGCAAAAACCCCCTCGAAGCACCGCCCGCACCACTCACCGGAGCACCTCTCCGCCACGCTCGTCGCCGGCACCTTTTCCGGTCACCATTGCCCCCGCCACTACCACCGTTCGACGCACGGCACACGTGCGGTTCGAACGCGCCCGGCCGCACGCCGAACGACGCACCACAGCTCGATCCCGCCACTCGCCGGCGCTCTGCCGCCGTCTCTGGCGCGCGCCGGGGTGGTTCCAGTGGGTCTGGCCGACGTGGCCGCCACGTGGACCTCCCCGGGCCCCCCTGGGCCGATGACATGTGGGCCCGTGGGGCCACTGTTGACCGTTGACCTGGTCAACTGGTCTGACTAGTGGGCCCCACGGCCCTGTTAATTAACTGCTAATTAAAATGTTTAATTTAATTAGTTTTAGTTAGATGTCTCACTGACATGTGGGCCCAGTAGCCTAATTAGTTGATTAGTTAAAAATTAAACTCTGTTTAGACTAATCAGAGGCTGACATGTGGGCCCCACTGGTCAGGTTTGACCCTGGTCAACCGACCGTTGACTGCTGACGTCAGCATTACGTCACAGTGACGTCATCCTGCTACTGTTTCGGATAATGTTGATTTAAATAATTAAATAAATTCCAGAAAATCAATAAAACTTTAGAAAATCATATCTTTTAATCCGTAACTCCGATCGAAAAACTTTATACATGAAAATCGCTCAGAACGACGAGACGAGTTCGAATATGCGGTCCGTTCGTCTGCCACACGTCCCTAACTATCGGAACATGCAACCGTTCCTCTCCGGTCATCTATCTGACAAATGTCCGGAACCGGGAAAACATTCCCGGATGGATTCCTCCTTCCTCGGTGACGTGCAACCACACGTTAGAACACACCCGGCACTGCATATTGTCATGCCGTACTTTGCGTTGCTCATGTTTGCTCTATATTTATACTGTTTCCTCCCCCTCTTCTCTCTCGATAGAGCCGGTACCGACGCAGCTCCGGAGTTCGACGACCCTTGAAGACCTTGCCTTTGCCGCCGAGCAACCAGGCAAGCCCCCCCTTTGATCATCCCGATATCGCCCATTCTATTTCTCATGCTTGCATTAGAATTGCTGCTGCTGCATTACCTATTCTGATGCATAGCCTGTTTATTGTAACCTGCTGTTGATAATTACCTGCATATCCTAAACTGCTTAGTATAGGCTGGGTAGAGACCTATCAGTGACCCCACTTATCCCGACTGCTGCGCTGGATCGTCAGAAGACCCGATCAACGGGAATTGAAGACCAGGCCCTGACACCGCACATCACCCCCCTTAGTTGTAACGACACTGCAGCGTTACTATCGAGTGCCGAGGGTGAAACCTCTTGTAGCACTTCTGATGTTAACTCTGTAGAGTAGCTATTCGGTCGTGGTCATCGAGGGTGATTCCTCCTTCACCGCTTCCGATAACGACGCTGTCGTACAACACCTCAAGTGTGAACCCAGCGAGGGTGATTCCTCCGAGTTCACCTTGACGGATACATCGAGTGGGAAATCAAACGAGGGTGATACCTCAGATTCCCCTGATGTTATGGACACACGGATACTTGGACTGTACTATTGATTACTTGGAAAGGCGGGTCGACCCTGAGGGGTACCCGCGTGCGCCTGAGAGGCGAGTGTTGTGAAGACGGGTGCCAGTGTGGTGCCCGACTGGTGAATACGAGGCGCGGCCGGGCATTCTTGACCCTTGCAGCAAGTCCTCGAGACGGGGCGACGGGGTCACATCTTTCGTGAGTCTCTGCTCGTTACCGCAAGCCCCTAGTCCTAACGATTTGGATATTTGATCCGAGCAGGCCTCTGGTCTGATAGCACTAACCATCACGTGGGCATAGTATGGGCGTTCTGCATCGTATGCATCAGCCGAAAGCTCTGTCAGACGTCCAGTTCAGCAGTGCGGCATGGAGTGATTGGCGCCATTTCGGTGGTGCTTGGATCTGAGCCATGTGCGCAACGACCCGAAGGGCGAGGGGCGATGGCCAAGACCCCCTTGCGCTTAGGATGTAGACCGGCGGGGACCTCTCTGCTGAGCTGTAGGTAGGGTTGCGATGTGTCGTTTGTCCGAGGCCGGGCATGACCCAGGAAAGTGTGTCCGGCTGGAGTTAATCGAGCGTGTTGGGTAAGTTGGTGCACCCCTACAAGGAAGAACATTTCTATCGATAGCCGGTCCTACGGTAAAGGACACTCGGAGTTGTATCCTGATTGATACAATTTAGAACTGGATACCTGTGATGAGACCTGTATATATGGCTCTGGGATTGCTTCCCGCAGGGAGTCGAGAAGGGATCTCCGGACGAGGTTGATGAATGTATGGCTCTGGGATTGCTTCTCGCAGGGAGTCGAGAAGGGATCTCAGGACGAGGTTGATGACTGTATGGCTCTAGGATTGCTTTCTCGCAGGGAGTCGAGAAAGGATCTCTGGGTGAGGATGAGACTTAATGATACTGTTACATTATATTGAACTGTTTTACTCTCTTCTACTGCTGCAAGACCGCTGAAGATGCTAGTCTTCGATAGGACTAGGCCTTCTCTCTATTCTTGCATTTCTGCAGCCCAGTCCACATATACAGCCTCCCTTGAAAATGTTGCATATGTAGTGTAGATCCTTGCTTGCTGAGTACTTCTGAGTACTCACGGTTGCTTTGTTTTCCTTTGCTCCCCATATCAGTTTGTCGTAACAAGATGACGGAGCCCCTGAGACAGCTGCGCTGCTGACGATCGCTACTACTACTACCCAGAGGATGGTTACTGCTACGAGCTTGCCGTCGACCAGGAGTAGGATCGGAGGGTCCCAGGCAGGAGGCCTTCGCCTTTCGATCGTAGTGTTTTATTTTGCCCCGCCTTTCTAAAGACCTTTCTGTTTCTCTTTTAATATCTGTACTCAGATATCTGATGCTTCCGCTGACGCTTGTTCGCAAGCTTATGTATTCGAGCCCTCGAGGCCCCTGGCTTGTAATATAAAGCTTGTATGACTTTATTTATGTTTTAGAGTTGTGTTGTGATATCTTCCCGTGAGTCCTTAGGCTTGATCGTGTGCTTTTGCGTGTATGATTAGTGCACGATCGGGCCGGGGGCGTCACACCAAGCAAGTTCTTGTCTATTTTTATTCAATTTATGATGAGCAGGAAGTACCTGAAGGTGTTGAGAGGAATGAACCAAATACTCCCAAGTTCGATCACATACTGGGACAAGGTGCTACTTCTAAGTCCACCTTTGCACTCATCTCCAAGAAAAGGAAAGAGAAAGCTCATCTTGTGGAAACAGAGGTAAGGAGTGTGACAGACTAAAACATATT
This sequence comes from Thinopyrum elongatum, assembly GCA_011799875.1. NCBI lineage: Eukaryota > Viridiplantae > Streptophyta > Magnoliopsida > Poales > Poaceae > Thinopyrum > Thinopyrum elongatum. The sequence goes on from CM022301.1 coordinate 381,914,532, forward strand.
CAATATGGCTTTAGAATGAAATCTTGTTCCAACGAAAATTATATCAGTTGTAATTCTTTGACACCTAGTTTACCATCCAAAGTTGTGAGAAAATTGAGTGTTTGTTTCTACAAGGTGGCACCTGATGATTGCTTAGATGAGAATCTAGCCGATAAACAGAAAAGAAAGAAGAACAACAAGGAGACTGGAAAGAAATCTCTGCAATATAGAGTGAAGGAAATATGCCCTAGAGGCAATAATAAAGTTGTTATTTTATATTTCCTTATATCATGATAAATTTTTATTATTCATGCTAGAATTGTATTAACTGGAAACTTGATACATGTGTGAATACATAGACAAAACAAAGTGTCCCTAGTATGCCTCTACTTGACTAGCTCGTTAATCAAAGATGGTTAAGTTTCCTGACCATAGACATGTGTTGTCATTTGATGAACGGGATCACATCATTAGGAGAATGATGTGATGGACAAGACCCATCCGTTAGCTTAGCATAATGATCGTTAAGTTTTATTGCTATTGCTTTCTTCATGACTTATACATATTCCTCTGACTATGAGATTATGCAACTCCCGAATACCGGAGGAACACCTTGTGTGCTATCAAACGTCACAACGTAACTGGGTGATTATAAAGATGCTCTACAGGTGTCTCCGAAGGTGTTTGTTGGGTTGGCATAGATCGAGATTAGGATTTGTCACTCCGAGTATCGGAGAGGTATCTCTGGGCCCTCTCGGTAATGAACATTACTATAAGCCTTGCAAGCAATGTGACTAATTAGTTAGTTACGGGATGATGCATTACGGAACAAGTAAAGAGACTTGCCGGTAACAAGATTGAACTAGGTATGATGATACCGACGATCTAATCTTGGGCAAGTAACATACCGATGACAAAGGGAATGACGTATGTTGTTATGCGGTTTGACCGATAAAGTCTTCGTAGAATATGTAGGAGCCAATATGAGCATCCAGGTTCCGCTATTGGTTATTGACCGGAGATGTGTCTCGGTCATGTCTACATAGTTCTCGAACCCGTAGGGTCCGCACGCTTAACGTTCGATGACGATTTGTATTATGAGTTATGTGATTTGATGACCGAAGTTTGTTCGGAGTCCCGGATGAGATCACGGACATGCCAAGGAGTCTCGAAATGGTCGAGAGGTAAAGATTCATATATTGGAAGGTTATATACGGACACCAGAATGGTTCCGAAGAAGATCGGGGATTTTTCGGAGTACCGGGAGGTTACCGGAACCCCCCAGGAAAGTTATTGGGCCTAATGGTCCATAGTGGAGGAGAGGAGGCAAGCAACAGGAGGTGGGGTGCGCCTCCCTTGCCCCAATCCGAATTGGACTAGGGGAGGGGACCGGCCCCCCTCTTTCCTTCTCCCTCTCCCTCCTTTCCCCTTTCTCCCTCTCCGTTGGAAGGAAAGGGGGGGCCGAATCCTACTAGGTTTGGAGTCCTAGTAGGACTCCCCCCCTTGGTGCGCCTCCCCCTTGGCCGGCCTCCTCCTCCCTCCCTCCTTTATATACATGGGCAGGGGGCACCCCAAGACACAACAGACAAGCTCTTAGCTGTGTGCGGTGCCCCCCTCCACAGTTACACACCTCGGTCATATCGTTGTAGTGCTTAGACGAAGCTCTGCGCCGGTAACTTCATCATCACCGTCGCCACGCCATCGTGCTGACAGAACTCTCCCTCGATCTCAACTGGATCAAGAGTTCGTGGGACGTCATTGAGCTAAACGTGTGCTGAATACGGAGGTGCCGTACGTTTGGTGCTTGGATCGGTCGGATCGTCAAGACGTTTGACTACATCAACCGTGTTACTAAACGCTTCCGCTTTCGGTCTACGAGGGTACGTGGACACACTCTCCCCTCTTGTTGCTATGCATCTCCTAGATAGATCTTGCGTGAGCGTAGAATTTTTTTGAAATTGCATGCTACGTTCCCCAACAGTGGTATCAGAGCCAGGTCTATGCGTGGATGATATGCACGAGTAGAACACAAAGAGTTGTGGGCGATAATAGTCATACTGCTTACCACCAACGTCTTACTTTGATTCGGCGGTATTGTTGGATGAAGCGGCCCGGACCGACATTACATGACTGCGTTCATGAGACTGGTTCTATCGACGTGCTTTGCACACAGGTGGCTGGCGGGTGTCTGTTTCTCCAACTTTAGTTGAATCGAGTTTGACTACGGCCAGTCCTTGTTGAAGGTTAAAATAGCACACTTGACGAAAAATCGTTGTGGTTTTGATGCGTAGGTAAGAACGGTTCTTACTAGAAGCCCGTAGCAGCCACGTAAAACTTGCAACAACAAAGTAGAGGACGTCTAACTTGTTTTTGCAGGGCATGTTGTGATGTGATATGGTCAAGACATGATGTGATACACATTATTGTATGAGATGATCATGTTTTGTAGAAGTTATCGGCAACTGGCAGGAGCCTTATGGTTGTCGCTTTATTGTATGAAATGCAATCGCCATGTAATTGCTTTACTTTATCACTATGCGTTAGCGATAGTTGTAGAAGCAATAGTTGGCGAGGCGACAACGATGCTACGATGGAGATCAAGGTGTCAAGCCGGTGACGATGGAGATCATGATGGTGCTTTGGAGATGGAGATCAAAGGCACAAGATGATGATGACCATATCATGTCACATATTTTGATTGCATGTGATGTTTATCTTTTATGCATCTTATTTTGCTTAGTACGGCAGTAGCATTATAATATGATCCCTCACTAAATTTCAAGGTATAAGTGTTCTCCCTGAGTATGCACCGTTGCGACAGTTCGTCGTGCCGAGACACCACATGATGATCGGGTGTGATAAGCTCTACGTTCACATACAACGGGTGCAAGACAATTTTGCACGTGCGGAATACTCGGGTTAAACTTGACGAGCCTAGCATATGCAGATATGGCCTCGGAACACTGGAGACCGAAAGGTCGAACGTGAATCATATAGTAGATATGATCAACATAGAGATGTTCACCATTGAAAACTACTCCATCTCACGTGATGATCGGACATGGTTTAGTTGATATGGGTCACGTGATCATTTAGATGACTAGAGGGATGTCTATCTAAGTGGGATTTCTTAAGTAATATGATTAATTGAACTTAATTTATCATGAACTTAGTCCTGGTAGTATTTGCAAATTATGTTGTAGATCAATAGCTCGCGTATAGCTCCCTTGTTTTATTTTTGATATGTTCCTAGAGAAAACTAAGTTGAAAGATGATAGTAGCAATGATGCGGACTGGGTCCGTGATCTGAGGAATATCCTCATTGCTGCACAGAAGAATTATGTCCTTGATGCACGGCTAGGTGACAGACCTATTGCAGGAGTAGATGCAGACGTTATGAACGTTTGGCAAGCTCGATATGATGAGTACTTGATAGTTTAGTGCACCATGTTTTACTGCTTAGAACCGGGACTTCAAAAATGTTTTGAACGCCATAGAGCATATGAGATGTTCTAAAGAGATGAAATTGGTATTTCAGACTCATGCCCGTGTCGAGAGGTATGAGACCTCTAACAAGTACTTTGCCTACAAGATGGAGGAGAATAGCTCAGCTAGTGAGCATGTGCTCAGAATGTCTGGGTACTACAATCGCTTGAATCAAGTGGGAGTTAATCATCCAGATAAGATAGTGATTGATAGATTTCTCTAGTCACTATCACCAAGTTACTAGAACTTCATGATGAACTATAATATGCAAGGGATGACGAAAATGATTCCCAAGCTCTTCGCGATGCTGAAATCGGCGAAGGTAGAAATCAAGAAATAGCATCAAGTGTTGATGGTTGACAAGACCACTAGTTTCAAAAAAAAGGGTGAGGGCAAGAAAGGGAACTTCAAGAAGAATAGCAAGCAAGTTGCTACTCCCGGGAAGAAACCCAAGTCTAGACCTAAGCTTGAAACTGAGTGCTTCTACTGCAAAGGAAATGGTCACTAGAAGCGGAACTGCCCCAAATACTTGTCGGATAAGAAGGATGGCAAAGTGAACAAAGGTATATTTGATATACATGTTATTGATGTGTATTTTACTAGTGTTCATAGTAGCCCCTGGGTATTTGATACCGGTTCAGTTGCTAACATTAGTAACTCCAAACAGGAGTTGCAAAATGAACAGAGACTAGTTAATGACGAGGTGACGATGTGTGTTGGAAGTGATTCCAAGGTTGATAAGATCACCATCGCACACTCCCTCTACCTTCGGGATTAGTGTTGGACCTAAATAAATGTTATTTGGTGTTTGCGTTGAGCATGAATATGATTGGATCATGTTTATTACGATACAGTTATTCATTTAAGTCAGAGAATAATTGTTGTTCTGTTTACATGAATAAAACCTTCTATGGTCATACACTCAATATAAATGGTTTATTGAATCTCGATCGTAGTGATACACATATTCATAATATTGATGCCAAAAGATGAAAAGTTGATAATGATAGTGCAACATATTTGTGGCACTGCCGTTTAGGTCATATTGGTGTAAAGCGCATGAAGAAACTCCATGCAGATGGGATTTTGGAATCACTTGATTATGAATCATTTGATACTTGCGAACCATGCCTCATGGGCAAGATGACTAAAACTCCGTTCTCCGGAACAATGGAGCGAACCAATGACTTATTGGAAATAATACATACCGATGTATGCGGTCCGATGAGTGTTGAGGCTCGCGGCGGGTATCGTTATTTTCTGACCTTCACAGATGATTTAAGCAGATATGGGTATATCTACTTAATGAAACACAAGTCTGAAACGTTTGAAAAGTTCAAAGAATTTCAGAGTGAAGTGGAAAATCATCGTAACAAGAAAATAAAGTTTCTATGATCTGATCGCGGAGGTGAATATTTGAGTTACGAGTTTGGTCTTCATTTAAAACAATGTGGAATAGTTTCGCAACTCACGCCACCTGGAACACCACAGCGTAATGGTGTGTCCGAACGTCGTAACCGTACTTTATTAGATATGGTGCGATCTATGATGTCTCTTACCGATTTACCACTATCGTTTTGGGGTTATGCATTAGAGATAGCTGCATTCACGTTAAATAGGGCACCATCTAAATCCGTTGAGACGACACCGTATGAACTATGGTTTGGCAAGAAACCTAAGCTGTCGTTTCTTAAAGTTTGGGGTTGCGATGCTTATGTGAAAAAGCTTCAGCCTGATAAGCTCGAACCCAAATCGGAGAAGTGCGTCTTCACAGGATACCCAAAAGAAACTGTTGGGTACACCTTCTATCACAGATCCGAAGGCAAGATATTTGTTGCTAAGAATGGATCCTTTCTAGAGAAGGAGTTTCTCTCGAAAGAAGTGAGTGGGAGGAAAGCAGAACTTGATGAGGTAGTGGTAACTTCTCTTGAATTGGAAAGTAGTTCATCACAGAAATCAGTTCCAGTGATGCCTACACCAATTAGTGAGGAAGCTAATGATGATGATCATGAAACTTCAGATCAAGTTACTACAGAACCTTGTAGGTCATCCAGAGTACGTTCCGCACCAGAGTGGTACGGTAATCCTGTTCTGGAAGTCATGTTACTAGACCATGACGAACCTACGAACTATGAGGAAGCGATGATGAGCCCAGATTCCGCGAAATGGCTTGAGGCCATGAAATCTGAGATGGGATCCATGTATGAGAACAAAGTGTGGACTTTGGTTGACTTGCCCGATGATCGGCAAGCCATAGAGAATAAATGGATTTTCAAGAAGAAGACTGATGCTGACGGTAATATTACTGTCTACAAAGCTCGACTTGTTGCAAAAAGGTTTTCGACAAGTTCAAGGAGTTGACTACGATGAGACCTTCTCACCCGTAGCGATGCTTAAGTCTGTCCGAACCATGTTAGCAACTGCCGCATTTTATGATTATGAAATCTAGCAAATGGATGTCAAAACTGCATTCCTTAATGGATTTCTCAAAGAAGAGTTGTATATGATGCAACCAGAAGGTTTTGTCGATCCTAAAGGTGCTAACAAAGTGTGCAAGCTCCAGCGATCCATTTATGGACTGGTGCAAGCATCTCGGAGTTGGAATATACGCTTTGATAGTGTGATCAAAGTATATGGTTTTATAAAGACTTTTGGAGAAGCCTGTATTTACAAGAAAGTGAGTGGGAGCTCTGTAGCATTTCTGATATTATATGTGGATGACATATTGCTGATTGGAAATGATATAGAATTTCTGGATAGCATAAAAGGATACTTGAATAAGAGTTTTTCAATAAAAGACCTCGGTAAAGCTGCTTACGTATTGAGCATCAAGATCTATAGGGATAGATCGAGATGCTTAATAGGACTTTCACAAAGCACATACCTTGACAAAGATTTTGAAGTTCTCCAAAATGGATCAGTCAAAGAAAGGGTTCTTGCCTATGTTACAAGGTGTGAAGTTGAGTAAGACTCAAAGCCCGACCACGGCAGAAGATAGAGAATGAAAGTCATTCCCTACGCCTCAAGCATAGGTTCTATAAAGTATGCCATGCTGTGTACCAAACCAGTTGTGTACCTTGCCATGAGTTTGGCAAAGGGAAACAATAGTGATCCAGGAGTAGATCACTAGACAGCGGTCAAAATTATCCTTAGAGGACTAAGGAAACATTTCTCGGTTATGGAGGTGAGAAAGAGTTCGTCATAAAAAGTTACGTCGATGCAAGCTTTTACACCGATCCAGATAACTCTAAGTCTCAATCTGGATATATATTGAAAGTGGGAGCAATTAGCTAGAGTAGCTCCGTGCAGAGCATTCTAGACATAGAAATTTGCAAGATACATACGGATCTGAATGTGGCAGACCCGTTGACTAAACTTCTCTCACAAGCAAAACATGATCACACCTTAATACTCTTTGGGTATTAATCACATGGCGATGTGAACTAGACTATTGACTATAGTAAACCCTTTGGGTGTTGGTCACATGGCGATGTGAACTATGGGTGTTAATCACATAAAGATGTGAACTATTGGTGTTAAATCACATGGCGATGTGAACTAGATTATTGACTCTAGTGCAAGTGGGAGACTGAAGGAAATATGCCCTAGAGGCAATAATAAAGTTGTTATTTTATATTTCCTTATATCATGATAAATGTTTATTATTCATGCTAGAATTGTATTAACTGGAAACTTGATACATGTGTGAATACATAGACAAAACAAAGTGTCCCTAGTATGCCTCTACTTGACTAGCTCGTTAATCAAAGATGGTTAAGTTTCCTGACCATAGACATGTGTTGTCATTTGATGAACGGGATCACATCATTAGGAGAATGATGTGATGAACAAGACCCATCCGTTAGCTTAGCATAATGATCGTTAAGTTTTATTGCTATTGCTTTCTTCATGACTTATACATATTCCTCTGACTATGAGATTATGCAACTCCCGAATACCGGAGGAACACCTTGTGTGCTATCAAACGTCACAACGTAACTGGGTGATTATAAAGATGCTCTACAGGTGTCTCCGAAGGTGTTTGTTGGGTTGGCATAGATCGAGATTAGGATTTGTCACTCCGAGTATCGGAGAGGTATCTCTGGGCCCTCTCGGTAATGCACATTACTATAAGCCTTGCACGCAATGTGACTAATTAGTTAGTTACGGGATGATGCATTACGAAACGAGTAAAGAGACTTGCCGGTAACAAGATTGAACTAGGTATGATGATACCGACGATCGAATCTCGGGCAAGTAACATACCGATGACAAAGGGAATGACGTATGTTGTTATGCGGTTTGACCGATAAAGATCTTCGTAGAATATGTAGGAGCCAATATGAGCATCCAGGTTCCGCTATTGGTTATTAACCGGAGATGTGTCTCGGTCATGTCTACATAGTTCTCGAACCCGTAGGGTCCGCACGCTTAACGTTCGATGATGATCTGTATTATGAGTTATGTGATTTGATGACCGAAGTTTGTTCAGAGTCCCGGATGAGATCACGGACATGACGAGGAGTCTCGAAATGGTCGAGAGGTAAAGATTCATATATTGGAAGGTTATATACGGACACCGGAATGGTTCCGAAGAAGATCGGGGATTTTTCAGAGTACCGGGAGGTTACCGGAACCCCCCGGGAAAGTTATTGGTCCTAATGGGCCATAGTGGAGGAGAGGAGGCAGGCAACAGGAGGTGGGGCGCGCCCCCCTTGCCCCAATCCAAATTGGACTAGGGGAGGGGGCCGGCCCCCCTCTTTCCTTCTCCCTCTCCCTCCTTTCCCCTTTCCCCCTCTCCGTTGGAAGGAAAGGGGGGGCGAATCCTACTAGGTTTGGAGTCCTAGTAGGACTCCCCCCCCCCTTGGTGCGCCTCCCCCTTGGCCGGCCTCCTCCTCCCTCCCTCCTTTATATACATGGGCAGGGGGCACCCCAAGACACAACAGACAATCTCTTAGCCGTGTGCGGTGCCCCCCTCCACAGTTACACACCTCGGTCATATCGTCGTAGTGCTTAGGCGAAGCTCTGCGCCGGTAACTTCATCATCACCGTCGCCACGCCGTCGTGCTGACGGAACTCTCCCTCGATCTCAACTGGATCAAGAGTTCGTGGGACGTCATCGAGCTGAACGTGTGTTGAACACGGAGGTGCCGTACGTTCCGTGCTTGGATCGGTCGGGATCGTGAAGATGTTCGACTACATCAACCGCGTTACTAAACGCTTCCGCTTTCAATCTACGAGGGTACGTGGACACACTCTCCCCTCTCGTTGCTATGCATCTCCTAGATAGATCTTGCGTGAGCGTAGAAATTTTTTGAAATTGCATGCTACGTTCCCCAACATAGAGGAGAGGAGAGGATTAAAGGAAGCTTAGATTATTTTTTCTACTTCCTAGTGATATTTTGGCTCTATTTGAATATGTAATGATGAAAGACATGAATTCTCCTTTTGGTTGTAATAATTACTTGGATCTGATGCTGAGAGATACTCTATCTTTGTGGGTGCTTTCAAGACTTTACGAGTTGCTATCAGTATGTTATTTGGCTGAGTCTTGTTACGTAGTTGAACTTCAAGTTTTCCGGTCCATCCGTTACAATGAATAGAGATTGGAATATAAGAGCTATAAAAATGGTTGGCTATTTCAAATAAATGTGCATAATCTGGATGTGCTATTCTCTATCTACAAGAAACCAAAAAAGAAACCTTTGATAGTAATTATATCAAGAAATTATGTCCAAGATGATTGAATAAATTTGATTACACTCCCTCGGTTGGTGCCTCTCGAGATCTTTTTATTGCTTGGAATGATGCATTTTTTCTAGAGAATGTATTTTTAAGAAAGACTTTTCTATTATTATGAAATTTTCTTCCAAGCATAGTAATGAATAGGGTTTCTTAAAAAAAATATGGCCCTCGTCAAGCTGATCAGAGGAGTGAGTTCTTGGAATGGTTTCAGAACATCCAAATGCCAGAAGAGGAAAATTGGCTAGTACTTGGAGATTTCAATTATATAAGATATCCTCACAACAAAAACAGAGAAGGAGGGAACACGAATGACATGTTGGATTTTAATGAGGCTATCGGCTCTTTAGCCCATATTGAGATTCCTTTTAAGGGTAGAGAATTTACTTGGAGCGACATGCAAAATGTACCATTACTAGAGAAACTTGATTGGATTTTTCCTCAGAAGCATGGACTCTAAATTTCCAAAATACCTTGGTTATCCCCCTTGCAAGACCAATCTCTGATCATGTTGCTTATAAGATTCAAATAGGAACCTCTATTCCTAAATCCAACATTTTCAGATTTAAGAATGATTAGGTAAAGCATCAAGGTTTCAAAGACATTGTCAAGAATATTTAGGATTGGGATATGCAAGAAAATGACAGTGCTAAGAGGATCATAAAAAATCCAAAAAGCTTATAAAAGGTTCAAAGAATTGGTCCAAAGATTTATCTCAACTGTCTAGTCAAATAAGTAATGCTAATGAGACAATTCTATTTTTTTTACACTTTGGAAGAATATAAGCCCTTGTCGATCTGGGAATGGGGAGGAATAGCGGTAATCAAAGATAAACTAGCACTTCTTCTGTCTCAACAAAATGCATATTGAAAACAAAGAGCAACTATAATTTTGGGAGATGAACACTAATTTTTTTCATACCAAGGCAACTATGAAATTCAGACTCAACTCCATTGCCTCTCTGCAGGATGAAAAGGGAATAAATCATTCTGAACATCAGGCCAAAGCTGCCATCTTGGAAAGAGCATTTAAACAAAGACTGGGTACCTCATCTGAAACTATAAATGATTTGAACTTACGACGCGTTTGGTTCACCTCAGGTAAGGTATTCAGCTTTGTAATCGGACTGCACTGTATTGGGTGGTGTATTGAGTGACCACGTGATTTGTTTGGTTCAATGAGGGGATGCTTTCTCAATACAATGCAACACCATGGTTCTTGCTAAAGGTAGCAGAGGCAGGGATAGCTCACGTCGAAGAAAACAGGGGACCAGGCGACAGAGCTTGGAGAGGAGAGAGATAGATCTGACATTGCTTCTTGCCGCAGGGGAGGGAGAGGCGAGGCGTTCCTACTCCGACCGCGAGGGAAGGTCGTGGCGGCGAAGGGGAGGGCTCATGGTGGAGATGGAGCGAGGCGGAGACGAGCGGAGAAAGGGAAAGGGGATCGAGCGTTTTCCATATCTACTCGGTACGTGGTGTTTTGGGCTTTACGAAGCGTCGTATCGGATTGCACGGTGATGGAAACCGGCCCAGCCGAACCAGACGGATGTAACGTTTTTGCTAAACGTTGTAATCGGAAGATGGTGGAAAAGTTACGAACCAAACGCGTCGTTAGACTCTTTAATTGAAAGTATGCCAGGATTGAAGTCTTTAGAAGTACCTTATTCAAAGGAAGAAATTGATGTTGTCATAAAAGAGTTGCCTCCTGACAAATCCCCTGGTCTAGATGGATTTAATACTAATTTCATCAAGGAATGTTGGAGTATTATTGTAGAAGATTTCTATAAGCTGATTCAAGATTTTTATGAAGGAACTGTGAATTTGCAAAGCATAAATTCATCATACATTACTCTCATTCCTAAGAAGGAGTCACTTGTTCAAGCATCAGATTTTAGACCTATCTCTCTTCTAAACTGTTCCCTCAAGATTATCAATTAGCTGCTTGCAAATAGGCTTCAAAAGTTCATGCACTAGCTTGTTCACACAAATAAATATGATTTCCTAAAAGCAAGATCAATCCAAGACTGTCTCCCATGGGCTTATGAATACTTACATCAATGCAGCCAGACTGGTAGTCAACTTGTGGTTCTTAGGCTAGACTTTGAAAAAGCCTTGGGTATGCTTGATCACAAAACTACAAGGGATATTTGAACAGATAAAGGTTTGGGCACTAAGTGGATAGTGTGGATAGAAAAGATTTATTCAACTGGCATCTCCTCTGTCCAACTAAATGGTGTTCTTGGGACACAATTTTTGTGCAAAAGAGGAGTAAGGCAAGGAGACACCCTCTTTCTCTTTTGATACGTGTGTTAGCAGCAGACTTGCTTCAATCCATTTTCAATGAAGCCATGAATAATGAGTTGATTAAATTTCCTTTCAACTCTGAAGCTTGCCTAGATTTTTCTGTTGTGCAATATGCTCACTAGAGATAATCTGGCTTTTGCCACGAAAAGCATTGTCGTCCGTGGTCGATGGCATCTACCACTCATTTGGGAGGGGGGACTGTCATTTTCGTGGTCGATGCGCACAATCCACCACGATTTCCCGAATCGTGGTCTATGCGCGGCCGGATGCTTTGTTGGGCGTTGGCTGACACCGACAACCACGGTCTACACGAGTTATTCGTGGCAGAAGATTAGTTGTCGCTCCTGTTTTCCATTACGTGTGTGACTTTACCTCTGATCGACACCCCCCCACGGTCATATCAAGCCGGTGGTTCCACCATGTCAATGACTCATAATACTAGTGAATAGTGATCGATTCTTTTGACTTTTTTTGGTTGTTCCAGTTACTTAAGGTTGTGCGGTGCAGGTCTAGCCGGTTGTGCCACCATGTCATTGACTCCCGAGTACTAGTGATCGATTCTAGCCGACCTTTTTAGGTTGCTCCCGTCACTTGAAGGCTACGTGATGCATGTCTTGCCGGTGGTTCCACCATGCTAGTGGCTCATAATACTAGTGATCAGTTCTTCCGGCTTTTTTTCCAGGTTGCTCCGTTACTTAAAGACTGTGCGATTCAGGTCTAGCCGGTGGTTCCACCATGTCAATGACTCATAATGCTAGTGATCGATTCTCCCAACTTTTTTTCTGTTGCTCCGTTACTTGAAGGTTGCGCGGTGCAGGTCTAGCCGGTGGTTTCATCATGTTAGTGACTCTCAATACTACTGATCGATTCTAGCTGGCTTTTTTTAGGTTCCTCTTGTTACTTGAAGGTTGTGCTATGCAGGTCTAGCCGGTGGTTCCACCATGCCAGTGACTCATAATATTAGTGATCAATTCTAGCCGACTCTTTTTAGATTCCTCCCGTTACTTGAAGGTTGCGCTGCAGGTGCTGCCGGTGGTTCCACCATGTCAGTGTCTCTGAATGATCGATTCTTGCTGACTTTTTTTCGGTTGCTCTCGTTACTTGCAGGTTGCGCGATGCAGGCGGGTTATGGTCTAGCTGATGGGTCCACCATGTCAGCCTCTGTGTGCAAGGTTGCCTCTTAAAAAAATGAAGATAACTGAATTGAACCCCAAACACGAAACCAAATTCAGCTTTACTCTGTTTGATGCCACTACACTAGGCAATTTGATTGAACTGCATAAATCTAATAGGGTATTATAGCAACATATCCTACTCACATTGGCAACCAAAGCGAGTTGGAAGTTGGAGATGGTGTGCATGCAGTCAGCGGCTCCTCGGCGGCTACGACGGCGTGGAGGGGTGGGTCAGACCAGCAGCGGCTGTGGCGGAGGAGGCATCGGAGTCGGCCATAGCCCGGGCGGTGGTCGGCAGGCGGGCGGAAGGAAAATGAAAGTGGTTGGGCAGTTGGTGTGCAGCCGCCAGTTTTAAATTTGCATCTCCCAGTGTTGTATTTTACATAGGGTTTTGGGGCCTCGGAGATGCAAAAATTAGTTATTTTTGCATCTACATCATCTATTGGAGATGCCAATTTAATAGTTGATCTGCTACTAAATTACCAATTATTTTTTGTCAAATTTAATTTCTAACTTGTAAAAGAGCAGCCTGGGAGGTCAAAACGAATATTTTTTATGGCAATTTATATTGTTGTGAGGATGGCAATTTCTTTTAGCAAGCACCACAAATCCTAGCAAAAAACTGAACTGGGCGGATTTGCCGTCCTTGCTAAAGAAAATTGTCATCTGCGGACAACAAAAATTGCCATGAAAATCGTTCGCTGGTTAACATAGACAACTGCTATTTGCACGAGCCTATAGAAGCTTCAGTAGGGAAAAAAATGCAGATTGGAAGTTTGTACTACCAGGAGCAGTGGTTTGCATTTGTTCATGATCAGATAATCAAGATTTATACACTTGATACTTGATATTAGTTCCTTGCTGCAGCAATTTACTTGATTGAAAGATACAAGGAAGTTATTTTCCTTTCCTTACGTTCATAGAATTTGTTATTGGTATTTTTACATCGAAACTCTAAACCTGACACCACATTCTTTTGTTAAGACACCAGGTTCGATTTCTATTAAGAGGTACATGGGCAGCTCCCAGGAGAACAGGATCTGAGAACAAAGATACATGACCTCGGCAAGCTTCTGAAAAACTTGAAGAAACCTCTCCCTCCGTGCTACTCAGCAGCTACATCAGGCTTAAGCAGATCAGTCATCACCTGTGTCATCTGTCTTCTGCTTCTTCCACTTGTAAGCAGCTTCCAATATCTTGAGGTCTGATGCCAGCGTGGCTTCATCAGGGAAGATATAATCAACGTACTCCTCATGCACAATATTAGAGCCATCATCTGTGGGAAGTGTCCTCTTCCTCTTCACTTTCCTTGGAGTTTTCTTCTGCACGAAGGCGACATCACCAAGATCACCAAAGCCCAACTCTGTTTTGAGCCATTCTTCCAGGAGCATCGCTCTTTCTTCCTTTAGCTCCGCGGCATTAGTCCTGAAGTAGTCAAATGCCCTTTCAAAGACAGCTCGACACATCCGGACCCGCTCGATCTGCTGTTCCTGGTAACCAGCATCATTCTTATTCACCTCACTTCCATTGTCTTCTGCCAAGCCAGCCGAGGCCTCGAATTCGGCGTAGCTGATCCATACCTTCAGGTGCTTTGTTCTGTCAAGCAGTCTCTCATAGAGTTCCCGTGCCCTACCAAATTCACCTTCATCAATTTCAAACTGCAAGTACTCCTTCCATAAAACCTCGGGCATGTCGAGGGCTGGCTGAGCGATAGCAAGATCGTATACTGACCGAGCACGATCAGCCTCGCCGAGGTTCTTTTCAAGTTCAGCATACTTCCTCCAGGCATAACAGTTTGCTGGAGACCATCGAATATACTTCTCATATAGAGTTCTACAGCGGTTGAAATTGCCGAGACCAGGCATAACAGTTTGCTGGAGACCATTGAATATACTTCTCATATAGAGTTCTACAGCGGTTGAAATTGCCGAGATGAAGCTCGATCTCAATGTACTCCTTGAATAATTTCCCCTTGGGCGCCATACCTATCGCATTGCCGAGAATCCGCCGTGCAGCCTTCATGTTCTTCTGTCTTATCTCAAACTGTGAGGCCATCAGCCACAACTTCGCAAAAGTAAACTTCTTGTGCGGAATGAGTTTCAGACACGCCCTATAGACCTCCCGGGTCCTCTTCATGTCCTGTGCATCAAGTTCCTCATACAAAGCATAGTTCATCCAAAGGTATATATACCTCTGCCAGTACCGCTTCTCTTGTGCAGGGGGAACATTTGCGATAGCCCTCTCGTACACATCCCTGATCCTGTCCTTATCCCCGGCGCTCTCCTCCAGCCTGATGTAATCGAACCATGAGTCGAAATTGAGTGGGTTCTTCCTCACCTCATCTTCATATTGGAACCTCTGCTTGCCCACAATGGCATTCTCAATCCCCTCACGGTCACCAAATCGTTTCTCAAATGCCAGGAACTTCCTGTAAAGATCCTCAGCCTTGCCCTTGGGCACTCTGTCAAGCGCATACTTGTATATTGCACGAAGCGCGCTCCACCTCCAGGCGATTTTCCTCAAACTCAGCAAATGCTACAAACAACACCTCTGCATCTTCATCATCCACGAGCAGTTCCGATGCACGCTCATACACGCGTCGTGCCCGCTCTACTCCTCCATGTTTCATCTCGAACTTGGCATATCGGGCGAACGTGTCGGGCCGCGGGTGCTCGGCGACGAACCGCTCGTAGATTGCCCTGGCGCGCTCAACCTCTCCATACCGCAGCTCAAATTTGATGTACGAGTTCCAGGCAGCAATGTCGGGACGCCATCCCATCCAGCGCTCAAAGAGCTGGCGAGCATTAGCGACGGCACCAAGCAGCTCCTCCATGTGGATGTACTTGTGCCACAGCTGGTCGACACGGGGGAGGAGCGAGACGGCACGGTCCCAGACGTTCCTCGCGTGGTTGACGCACCGGTTGCGCATCTCGAACTCGGCGTACTTGAGCCACAGCGCGTGGTCGCGGCGGGCGACGTCCAGGTCCAGGGCGCGCTCGTAGACGGAACGAGCACGGGCGAGGTCCCCCTGCCCCTCCTCCCACCGAGCATACTTGACCCACGACGGGACGCCGCCGCGAGTGACGAGGCCTTCTAATCTCTTGCGCTCGCCGAGCCGGTAGTCCGCGAGCTCCTGGGCGTCGGTTATCCTCTGCCTGGGCGGGCGGATCTCGGGCTCCTGCAGCTCCCGGGCCTCCCGGAGGATCTGCTCGGCGGTGATCTGGACCCCCGCTGGCGCCTTGTTCTTCACCCGCGTCGCGCGGGGGAGCTTGACCTCCGTGTCGCGGTTCGTGAGGAAGCCGAGGCTCGCTTGGTTGGCGCCGCCGCCTCTGCGGGTGGTGAGAGCCATCGCCCGCTGGTGTTTGTGCTAGGGTTAGGGTAATAGGGGGCCGGAGGAAGGGGGCCGCGCGAGGGGCGTGGCAGATCGATCGAGCGTCTCGTGGTCGTGGGGCTCGATCGACTCTCGTACTACCGCCGTTCAAGTTCTTTCTCGGAAAGAGCTTTGCCCCTAAAATAGGAGGAAAGAGTCCGAAACAAACATGAACACGGTTGGGGCCTTGGGGGACAACCCGGCGCTGAAAATATATACTCCTCCGTTCAGAAGCTTGGGGGAGTACTCAATACCTGACAGCGTGTTCTCCTCCGTTCTAAAATATTTGAAGTTTTAGGCTTGTCATAAGTCATCAAACCTCTTTAAGTTTGACCATGTAAAGCAATTATATATACTAGCTGAATGCCCATACGTTGCTACGGAGACACAATTATTTATCTGTTAACACCCCCATACGCTCAGCCAAGGCGCTCCCCGGGTCGCTCCCGCGGGCAGCCGGGGGCGAATCCCAGCCGCTGCCAGCGTAGCTCCACCGCCCCCTCCTCCCCTCGCCGCCGCCGGCGGAGGTCGCCGGGCAAAGCCCGCGCGGCCCGGCGGCGGCGGGGCGCTTTCCTCCTCCAGTCTGAGCTCTGGCAGCGCGGGCTGCTCGTCTCGATGGGATCTCCAGCGTTGCTCCCGCGCCAGTGCGCGCACTGGCTGGGGTGGCCGCGTTCGGGCGCGGGGAGGCGCGCGCAGGGCTGCGTCGGGGTGACCGTGGATCTGGCGGTCTCAACGAGGGTGGCTTCGGGCCAGCGGCTTGACCTGCGACGACAGGCCCGGTTTCGCGGGATCCGGTGCTGGGGAGGGCGAGGCGGAACGAGGTGGCCACGTCGGGCGGCCAGGCGTGGCCGAGCATGGTGGCGCTGCAGGCGCGCGCTGGGCGCAAGGGGACTCCGTGCTGCGCGGATCTGGAGCTTGGAGGTGTGCGGCGTGGTGGTCTTGGTTGCCGTGTCATGCGACGGGCTAGGGCCGGTGGTGGTGCTGCAATGCGCGGTGAGGCTGTGGGGTGGCGACGCTCGGTGCGCGGCCGGGGGTGCTGCTGCCGAGCCCAGGGGCGGCCAGACGCTGCTGCGGGCGCACGGGCGTGTGCGGCCCAGATTTGGTGCGCGGCTTGGAGGCAGGAGGCAGGTGCGTCCGGCGTCCTTCGGTCGCGCGCTCTGCAGGGTGCTCCGGCGCTCGTGGGGGATGGCCTTGGCTAGTTGGTTGTGGTCTTGCCAACGCCGGTGTGGGTCGTTAAGGTGGTGTTCGAAAGCTCGGGTGAAAACCCTGTCTTGGTCTTCGGCCTATGACCAGCGATGGCGACGCCTGCGGGCGTCGTGGACCTTCTTGGAGGCATCGTTGTCTTGCTACCTCACCCCTTGCGCATAGACCGGTCGATGCAGCTCCGAGGGAAACCCTAGATCCGTGTGATCAGACGAAGGCGGCGCCTTGGCGTTGTATCCCTCCTGAGGGCTTTGTCTTTGGAGCGGGGCATTGGCAAGAGGGACACGTGGAAGTTGGTGGTTGTTGGCGTCAAGGCTTCTGTGCCAACGATGGCGATGGTGAGCGAAGTCGGAGGCGTGGCAACGGTTGCGGTAGCTGGCTCTTCTTCGGCGTGTCCGTGCGATTACCTCAGGTTGTTTTGTTGCGGTGAAGTCGGAGCTGCGGCGGCGGGGCCCCTGCGGCAACGATGACAGGCAACAGATGGTATGTTCGGTGGTCTCCCATGGCGCCAGTCGTGCATAGTTCTCTTTTGGAGCTATCCATCCGAGTCGGAGCTGCGCTGCCTAAGGTGCGGGTGGCTGGGTCTGGCACGGGTCTGCTTGTGTTTCCACACAGTCTCTACGGTGAGGGTGGGATCGAGGTTCGTCTTCGGTGAAGTCGGAGTCACTTGCTCGGAGTTTAGGGAGGGTGATGACGCCTGTTGGGGAGAAGTGATGACGATGACGTCTGAGTGTATCTTGATGGGGCCCTCCTTGTTGAGGTGTGTGTGTGGAGTATCTTTTGTGTGTGCCGCTCGGCGGTTTGTGACGGTTTTAGTCCGGTTTTCCGTTAATTAACCGGACAACTCTCTTCTGCTTAATTAATGGATGAGGCAAATCTTTTGCCTCCGTTTCAAAAAAAAGAAGCCAATGTCAAATCATCACCTTAGGCCCTGTTTGATAGCAAAGTATTTTCGAAGTATTTTGAGAATACTAAAGTTTTTAAGATTATCATAGTTTTATTTACAATGAGGTGTTTGGTTGTCCTTAAAAACTGTGTTTTCAATACTACAGTATTTACTAAACCATGGTTTTTTCTCTGTATTAAAAAAAGAGCCCCAGACCTCTTTTTAAAAAACAGAGAAGCGGAAAAGAACGGCATGGCACCTCGTTATCTTCTCCCCCGCTATTCTCAACAACTCACCTTGCTCCCACACCCCGCCGCGGCTGCTGCCCTGCCCAAGCGTCCTTTTTGATAACCTGCAAGCCTTGAGCATTGTTGTTCGGTTGTTATGCATGCGGATGGTAAGGAGTGGCCAGCTGGCTAACTAGATCGAAAAATGCGCTCCTCTATGGCCGTGTGCATGGCCGCTCTTTGGCCGGTCGCTACATGCAATGGCTAGCTCCTCTAGGAAAACCGGCGTGTTTGAAGCAGTACAACTAATTTTACAACGCTGTGTCAAACAGCTTCTCTGTATTGTTAATACTTTAAAATACTCTGCTATGTCAATACCACGGTATTTCATACCAACTGACTAAATTACTGTCGTTTTTTATACTGTAGTTTTTTTTAGTACTTTGCTATCAAACGGGGCCTTAATCTTGAATACATACAGAGCAAAATGAGTGAATCTATGTTCTAAAATATGTCTATATACATCCGTATGTAGTTCGTATTGAAATCTCTAAAAGGGCTTATATTTAGAAACGGAGGGAGTATTTTCCAAGGATATCAAGCCAATATCAAATCATCACCGTAGTTTTGAATACCACACGGGGTGTTATGCATACATATTCCAGTTCGACTCGCATAATAACCCATGTAAAACAGACACGACACGAAATCTCTTCTCAAGAATAAGGATGTGCCTTGATAGAAGATAAATGGTTTTTATAGATAAACAATAATGGTTATGTCAGCATAAAGCAGATCCACACATGGAGTTACAAGAGAGAGAAATGATACATGTAGTAGCTACTTGTGAGCGAAGAGAAATTTGACTATTTTTTTGTTCAACTTTGTATTTTGGTATTGTACTCCTTGACTATATAGGTTTCCCCTTGCTCCTTTGGATTCCAGCCATACCTTATCCGTTTGTGAACTAAAAAATAAAAATTATCAGCGATCATCCATACGACTCTAATAACTATTACGAAAACCAGACACTACATATATATAACTAAATTATTCTCAAACAATGTCGAGCCATTAATTGCATGAGAGATTCTATATCCCTCCAAATAGTCCGTGCAACCCGCAATTTCCATTGACCATAGAGAAAATAGATGCAAAGAGCCAGCCTTTTTTCCTCCTCCATCCAGAACTGAGATCACAAAGTAAACACTATAAACTACAGGAAGGATCAACCACTTTGATCCGAAATTCTGACAATCCATGTTAAAGAAATGGATTTATGAGCTTATTTGACAGAATATAGGTTAGGTAAATACAGCTATTGCCAAGAGTAAATCTTCCGGAATTAGATGTAGAAAATATGAACACCTTCCTATCAACGAGGAACCTAAACAAGCCTGCAGCTGTGTTCTTTTTAGGGCATCATCATATATATAACAGAACCTAAAACAAGTCAGATGTGTTCTTTTTGGGGCATCTACCTGCTAAATCAACTTGTAGGATATATATAAGAGGATGGGCCAAAATGATTTTGAATGCCTACAACTCACGTCTATAGAAAGACATTCCAAAGTGAAGCGTGGATCCAGCTCGTAAAATATATATATTACAAAGAAGAATGGATGGAAGACAAAATTGTGTATTATACTACTTTCATTAGTACTTGATACCAGAACACGGCAAAACAAAAAATTACTGCAGATTTCAGTGGCATAAAAAATCTTCTGATCAGATTATCCATCACCTAGGTTTCAAAAAAAAAACTAAATTTACCGCCGGTCTACAACCATACCACTTGTTTAAAAACATGAACAAATAATGCAATTCTTATTCAAGCAAGGTTTTGTACTACTTTCGTTAGTACTTGATACCAGAACACGGCAAAGCAAAAAATTACTGCAGATTTCAGTGGCATAAAAAGTCTTCTATTTTACTACTTTCCTCGGAATTTTGCAGTGGTACACATTTCTGATCAGACTATCCATCACCTGGGTTTCCAAATAAAAAACTACTCCATCCGTCCCAAATTAAGTGTCTCAACTTTGAACTAATTTTAGTAGTAAGTTGTACTAAAGTTGAGACACTTATTTTGGGACGGACGGGGTACAATTTACTGCCGGTCTACAACCATACCACTTGTTAGAGTTAAAAACATGAACAAATAATGCAATTATTATTCAAGCAACACAGGCAATAAAAGTTAGCACAATATGCGTATCTTCATTCATGATGAAAGAAATCAAAGAGAGGCAATATTGACCTTCCATTTGATGTATTAGATGGAGTGAAGCATGTCAATGTCGCAATAGCATCTACTTAGGCATATATCTACACTTTCAGATTTTGGCAGAGAAGTTTTTAACCTCACTGAGTCGTTGTTAGCATTGAGTAGGGCAGCCAGAACGCAATATGTAGAAAACTGCATCGAGTTAGTCATGAGAAAGAACTACAGGTTTAAGTGTTTTTCATCACATTCGCCTGAAAGGTAGCTAAAAGTTTCAAGTATATAGAACCATTGACTCATGTTTTAGATGTCTATAACGTTAAGCATGCAACCAAAAGTATATAGCAGCCTTTTGGAACTGTACTATAACATTCACGAATCAAGATTTAGTGGCTGAAGAGTGGGGCAGAAAAATGTTTAATACCTAGTTCTTGACAGCCTTGGCCATCTAGCAGAACTCCTTGTGCATGACAGTATTCTGGGAGAACGCGACAAGCTTGTCCTTCTTCCGTGTCTTGGTTGTCAAGAGACGAAAGAAGGACAAGCGTGGAGCGTGGGTTCGAATGGACCATGGCCCCACACAATATTTTCGGTTGTCAAGAGGACCAGCGCCATCTCCTTATCAGTAGTTAGCTCTGTGCCGTCAGTCTACTTGTTTACCAGGACTGAAAAACAGACCAATCACCAAACAGATCTGCCAATGGCGAGACATCCATAATTCAACCGACCAAGAGATGGCAAGAACTACTAACTAGAGTGCTTGTCAGAGTGGACAATGTAAAACTTGTTAGGCTTCCTTACTGAACAGAACCTTGGCATTACTCTTGCTGAACTGCTACATTAGGAAACAAATGTTCTTCTTGACAAGCTCTCAGGCGACATTGTCCGGAACCGTCACCATTTATCTGAACCTAAAAAATCATATCAACCAATGAATATGAAACCCATCAGACAAAAGTGTAAGGATTCTCAAGTTTCTATCTCACATAGCCGATAGCGTCTGCACAGTGGTAACGACTGGTGTTCCTGCTGGTGGCTGCCCTGAAGTGCGCGTTGAAGGCAGACGGTTCTGCCGAGGAATTCTGCTACTACAGACCCTCATGGGCGGCATCAGGACGAGATGCATCTGCGGCTGGAAGCAGGCAAGGAAGTGGACGGGCCATACCTCTTTGGAAGGAAGCACCGCAGTCCTAGCAGCAGCAGCGCGACCCCACCCGGCACCACACGCCGGAACCATGGCCTTCTCTTTCCCTGTGGGCATTAGGCCAGCACCGCCGCTGCGCTTTTCTGTCGCTTGCTATATTTCCACGGCGATACGTGTGGCCACCTGCTCCTCCCACGGTCCCACCGCCTCCCGTCGTCCGTTGCCACAAACCGATCTTCCGCTGACCGTTCCGCTGCCACTCGACGGCCCCTGCCATGGGACAGGGCCGGGCCCGTAAAATCCGGGGCCCTATGCGAAACTAAAAAATGGGGCTCTGTCTCACTAGAAAAAATGAATTATCAAGCAATTATAATGTATATTTTATATAGTGTCTTACGTAACATAACAAATTATCTTGTACTGAAACACAAGATATAAAGATGAATAAAATAAAATTATAGTGATATGGCAGCAGATATCAATTGGAGATTATGCATCAATGTTTGACAATTAAACGAACCGTCTAACTCACCTAGTCTTGTGTCCCGTCAGATTGAATTGCTATACTGTGATCTTTTAATCGAGGAGCAATAATGCAAGATCATATCTTTCCATTGATCCCTGCAAAAAGTTAATTAGGAAATAATAATTAGGAGAAAAGGAATAGAATTAGGAGTAAGAAGCCAGCGGTATTCCTATGTGGCTCAAGAATCCGAGATCACGAGAGGAATAATCTATGGATGAGAAGTTGCGAACGAATGAGATACTGTATTTGCAATACCAAAACTAACATACAACGTAACCTCATCCTGCCTCTGACTATACCTGTCGCCGTGTCGTCCGTCGCGGCGTCGCCGGATCTGGATGTCTCGATAGCAGGAGGCAGGAGGATGCGCATGTGCCGTGTCGCCTGCCCATGGATTCTCGATGCGATCGATGGAGCAGAACTGAACCGCCCTTTGGTTACAAATGGAGCAGATCAGCTTATTATTTTTTGAGGGGAGATCGAGGCATCGAGTAGATCAGCGTGCCCTAGCACCCTGGCGGCTGGGATCGCAATCGAGGCATCGAGCCATCCAGGCATCGAGCAGTGGCATGGGATGCTCGAGCAGGGGCCCGGTGGACTCACTCGCGGGGGGAGTCACGCGCCAGCGGGCAGAGGCCCAGCTCTATGCGCGGCCCAACGCCTACCCTGGAAAAATATGTACAATGGCATATAAAAAGTTTGGGGCCCCCCTAAATTGATGGGCCCTGTGCAGGCCGCACAGTATGTACAACTGTCGGCCCGGTCCTGCCATGGGAGAGAAAACGTGGGGGTGCGCTAGTACAAGCTACGGGGAGAAGATGGGTCGGAGGGAGGGTGAGATAGCGTTACCTGGGCCTCATTCATTGCGGCCATGGGCGCGGCGCTCCTGCTCGTCTCCCTCCCCACATCGAGCTCCTCCTCAACTCGGTGAAGAACAGATGAGATTGGAAGGGCTTGGATCCACCGTTCCAGTCTAATTTGGCTGCAGTGTGGAACCGCTCGAGGTCGCCATAAGCGTGAGGAGGTCGGCGGCGGTGATTCCTCTATGGAGAGCAACGGGATTGAGAGCGAGGGATTTGGGGGAGTGGGAGGTGGGAGCGCTGCGCTGTTTTTTTTTTCTTCCTTCGTGCGACGGGTGGAGAGGAGCGAGGAGGTCCGGTTTTTTCGCGTGCAAAGAAAAGTTTACACGCGAGGGGAGGCCTGGTTGAACCACGGCGACGACGGCAGATCCCCTCTAATAGTAGAGATAATCTGAAAAGTTCAAAAAAATATAGTAGTATAAGAATATATTTTATGACAAATCTAATATAACTAATTTGGTGTCATTAATATTCATATATGTTTCGATAGACTTGATAAAACTTAATTATGTTTGACTTAGAACATGTCACATCCCAATCTTCTATATCTAAATAGCTAGCCCCCACTGACATATTTCTCTCGCATGTGACCTCATCATTTAACATGCATGGGAGAAGACTCACCTTAACATACAATTATACATAATAAAAAATCACCTCAACACAACATGCAAACATGCATGCATTGAAAATTCCATCCTATTATGCTCTTTACATTTAATTCTTATATTAGTTCAAAAATTATTGTTTTAAATAGTCATGCTCCATATAACCAAAACCTCATAGAAATATTGCAAAACATTTCCGCAACAACGTGCGGGGCATCATCTAGTTTTTAAAATTTTAGGATACACACATGGAAACATTACATTCCATTATTTCAGTGCATATTTGGAGTTTTGAAAATCAAAATGACTATTTCTTAAACCTAAAACCATTGTTATTTAATTGGTGGGCATATAATTTTTTTATGCGCAAAACCCTTTTACAATTTTGCATAAGGGCATGATTTTTTTCCTAAGATATATATTTCCCTAGTTTCCATGAATAGTTTTGTGTTCAAAGACTTTGAAATGGTTTGAATTTGGGTCAATTCAAACCATATTTAAATCCCGGGTCGCAAAGAAAACAAAAGTACAGAAGAAAAACACAGGCGCAGCCAGGCCGACCCAACTAACGAGCCCAACCGCGATCGCGCGCGAGCATTTAGGAATAAAAAACAAATCAGTACGCCGTGATCTAATCGCAGCCGTCAACGAGAGATCGAACGGTAGCCGCACCCACGCAAGCCTCTCTCACTTACAGGTGGCCCCACCCGTCAACTTGGTCAACCTCCCGCGAGGAGCCCAACGCCCACGGCCGAGCTCCACGCGGGCCACTAGTCCATGTTCTCCCACCCCATTGAGGTTTGAGGTCGTGCGCTCGTGCCCTTGCCCGTCCGAGCTCCATGCCACCCACGTCGCCCACTCTTTTTCTCATATATTCCTCCTATCAAATACTTCAGCATTCTTTATTGAAACAACAAAAAGAAAACAAAGTTAATTCTTCATCTACCTTATTTGCATGGGTTGCCTCCCATGAAGCACTTCATTTTTAGTCGGTAAGCTCGACTGTAGTGACGGTTACTTCACCTTTGGTGTGACAATCTCGAGCCCGTAGCTCCTGACATTTATCATGATACCCTCCTACATACATCTTCATCTTATTTTTTTTCTTGGGAAATGTCTAGCAGATGGATTCTACATCAGAGGTCAAATCTCACATTTCTTTCAAAGACATTGATGATAGTTTTTATAAGTTTCAGAAATGGCCTACCAAATTTAATAGGGACAATGGGATCCACACACATATCAACGACAACAAGATCAATCATAACAGGGGATCGATAGAGCGAGCGAGAAGGGTCGGCCCATTTAGCAGCGAGCACTGAGTTGTGCGTGCGTTCGACGAAATCTGGTTCCGGGAACCTTTTAGGAGGTTCTTGTCTGATTTTAGGAACCTTCTAGAAGGTTCCTAAACCAGGTTTTTCTAGGTTTCAAGTTGTTTAGTATATTATTTTTCTCTTTTTAATTTCACTTTTTTGTTTATCATTTATTTGTAAGTTTCTTTTTCTTTTCAAATAAGGTTCGGCAACTTTGAATGTTTATTTGAAATTTCAAGAAAACGTTAGTTTTTCAAAAATCATTTAGAATTTAAAAAATGTTTATGTTTTCAAATTTTGTTCACAAATTCAAAACTTATTTTTTCTAAATAAGTTCATATTTTTTGAAAAATGTTCTATTTTATAAAAAAATCATAAATTAAAAAAATTAGATTTTTAAAAAATGTTCATTTTTCAAAAAATATTCTGAATTCGGCAATGTTCCCTCTTTCAAATTTCTTCATAAATTGGGATGTTTTCATGTTTGCAAAAAAAGGTTGAAACTTTCAAAAACATTCATGTGTTAAATTTTTTTAAAAAAATCTCCATTTTTCAAATAAAATCACAAATTCAAAAATTGTTTTGCAGGATTTTCACATTCGCAATATAGTATCACTTATCCTGCTACCACTACCTATTCGAACGGTCGACTATTTGACACAAAGGTGAACATAAATGGGACCTTCCCGCTCCCGGATCCTATTTCGCGCCATCAGCACCACTTACAGAAGTTTTAGCTAACCGGGGCACACACCCCCTGGGTATTAGGCTTGGCCCATTTAGTTTTCTTCTCGCAACAGCTTGCGTGCGACATTCGCTAAGTCGCCGGCGCAGTCCCTTTTTCTGTTTTTTCAATTCGGTTCTCTTTTTTCTCTTATTCTTTTTCCTTTTTTGTTTTTCAAATTTTGTGAACTTTTTTTACAATTTCAAGATTTTTTTTTCATATTTAGTGAACTTTTAACTCTGTTTTTTATAAATTCCTAAACTTTTATGCATTGTTTTCTTTCAAATTCGTGAACTTTTAACGGAATTTCATGCACTTTTAGCACTTTCTCTTACAAATTCGTGAAATTGCATGAAATTTTCAAATCCATAAACTTTTTCAAACTCACCAACTTTTCTCAAATTAGTGAACTTTTCAATTTCATGAAGTTTTCCAAAATCTATGAACATTTTCAAATCCATCAACATTTTTGAAACTCATGATTTTTCTCAAATTGGCATAGTTTTCTCAATTTCATGAACTTGTTTGAATTTGGGATTCTTAGGATGCATGAACATTTTTTTTGCATGTTCATGAACTTTTTTTGAAATATGTGAAGTTTCAAATTATGTTCATACTTAAAAAAAACACATTTTTCCCAAAATATTTTCAGGTAATTTGAAAAATCTAAGCGATAAAGTAAATGGTAC
This sequence comes from Thinopyrum elongatum, assembly GCA_011799875.1. Taxonomy (NCBI): domain Eukaryota; kingdom Viridiplantae; phylum Streptophyta; class Magnoliopsida; order Poales; family Poaceae; genus Thinopyrum; species Thinopyrum elongatum. The sequence continues at coordinate 381,940,991 of CM022301.1, forward strand.
AATATGTTGTGCAATAAATAGCGAGGCTTCATTTGTTCTTAAATTACCTACGATTTAATCTGTCATAGCGCTAGTGGTTTCCAATATATATTTTTTGGGGGTGGGGTCTTGCTATAAACACAAGTCACTACGCTACACGTTTGTGGGGCGGACCACCAGGCGCTTTACTGAGCGACAGTTCCCCTTTGCGGCGCTAAAGGCACGAAATAAGAGGTGTCCCTGCTTGAGAGCTCCTGCTCAACGCTCGTGAGCGCTAAAATGAGGAGCATTCGTTGAAGGATTCACGCAAAAGGGTCGGCCCATTCCCAGGTGACGTGAACATAAATATAAAATGTCATGAAAAAATGTTGGGTTCGATGGAGTCAAACCCCCGACCTAACGTTGGATAGCCGCATTGCGAGCCACTGCAGCTACCGAGTGAGTATGTCTTAAATTACAATGCTAAACTTAAAGTACTATGGACAGCGGTAGATCCTTTTTTAACCTTCCTTAAAAAATCAATAGTGTTTACTTGAACATATTTTGAAACTTGAACAAAATTCTAAAACATGGTTTTTTTAAAAAAAATGAACAGTTAATAAGAGCATGAACAAAAACTTGAAATTCCAAACATTTATTGAATTATTTTAAATACGCTGAACAATTTTAAATATATATTGAACATTTTTTAATATATGTTGAATAATTTTTAACTGCACAGTGAACACTTTTGTGATATATGTTGAATAGTATTTAAAACACACTGATAATTTTTGCTATATATGATGAACAATTTTTAAATACACTGAACATTTTTGTAATACTAGTAGAATGCCCGTGCGTTGCCACGGGCCTTTTGCTATATATAAATCATATCGTGCGCAATAAATATATAAAGAACAAATATTTGTATGCACATGTTCTGATTGTGTAAATCCAGGTGATTTTTCTGCCCGGTCCATCATAAAGCTTTGTCAATCGAAAGCCATCTGTTTTCAAAGCATCATGGGAAGCCATCAATTTTGATCTATGATTAAAAAAAGTAAACATATAAAAAATATTAAAATAAAAAAACTGATATACAATATATATTCAATGGTCAGATGCTAAATGCGAGTAGGTGACCGTTTTTAGTCGAAGTGAGTGGCATTGTCCTTTTTAGTAGAGTGAGTCGCATTCCAATTTGAATAAACTGTAAGCTCACTTGTTTATAATTAATCTCCAGAAATGACTTGTTTAAGGTATCTAATATTTTTCACTATATAAAAGTATGTGACATTTCTCTCATAACAAACAAATGCCCCCCCCCCCCCCCACACACACACACAAAAAAAAGGAAAATGCCGCTCCTTTTCTTTTCATTTAAAAAAAAGTTAATTCACTCTCTCATTCTCTCACTACATGGCACAACACTCACACTCACATCTCATTCCCCCGACCTGCTCTCCTTGTTGATGTCGTTGCCATCTCTCCCCGCCACGGTGTTCAGCCCACACCTTCCTCTCAGCGCTATCACCCTTCCCGACCATGGCGTCGCCGTCCCCTCCTCACCCCTCTACGATGTCCAATGCCGATTCCCAGTGCAAGGAATGCACACAATCATAGCCGAGGGCGACCACCATGGCATTTTTGTTGTCTGATATGCAAAATGGTATTTATCGTGATATCCTTTCGCATATACTTTTCTAAAATAACTATTATCGATTTCAACATCAATAGAAATAGCAAAATCTATGCTGCTGCTTATGTTTCATTATTATATCAAGATTCGATGCTTGCATTTCCATCCCGAAGATAGCTAATAGCTTATTTAGAAGGATGCTTGCATTTCCAGCCTCAAGATAGCTAACATGTTATTTAGAAGGATGTTTACATTTCGAGCTCACGGATGGACAGAGCAATAAATTTGTTATTTGGATGTTGACTTTCTTTCCTATTCAAAATGCTCCGTTTATGTGTCCGTATGTTCACTTCCCGGCATCATATGCAAACTTGCTGACAAGTGACAAATATTTAAATACATTGAAAAAGGTGGATGAACAACCAGTAAATTTGAATTCTCTAAATGAATGACCGTGCATTGCCATGGAATAAAAAAACATAGCGATCGAATAATTGACTCAATGCAGAAATGTGTTGGACAAGATGGCATGTGGTCTCCATCCGTACGGTAATAAAACAGATTCTCTCTCCATTTCTTGTCATTTCTTCGTAACCATCCTCTCCTTGCAAGAAGACCAAATGAAATATAATCTTCTCCCCACCCTTCCTCCGGCTCTATAGATCCTTGATTAACTAAAATGTCCCTTGTCCCCATTTCTTAAACTCCTCACACGCTACTTGCTCCATTCTCCCCGTGGCCACACAACCATGCCTACCTCTGATCATGAAAATCAATCAATCATTAAAATTCATAATTTGATTATACATTTTACAAGATAAATAAAATCCATGTCAACTAAAATATAATTAAAAAACACGTCGTTTGTGCACTATAGCAGTGGTACATTATCATACGGGCCAGTTTAGAGTACTCATAGCATGAATAAAGAAGGCACACAACATCTGGCATTATCATAAAATCATACTTGCACACATTACCACCAGTAGGAAGATAAACGAGGTGGACATCAGCTTTTAAAGCATGATTAGGAATCAAGGCAAACTATTTTTTCAGGTTCAGAAAGAAAAATACCAAGTGCAAGAATTGGAACAGATAAGAGCTTACCAGGGCATGATGCCATTGGGCTCGATGTCATGCACGAGCCAATAGAGCACCCTCCCTCTCCCTTATGAAGCTCTCCCTATGACCCACTTCAGAGCATCCGGTCGTGCTTCTTTCCGGCCCAACTTTTGTGTCGCAGCATCTCAGCCGGAGGAGCTGCTGCCTACAGCCAAGCTCACCTTCTGCGCCGCTACAGATCAGCAAGTCGCGCTGCTGCCGGCGGCGGAGCTCTCCCTCTATACCGCTGATCACCAACTTGCCACGCCACAGCGCCAAGATCTCAGTCTGACCCGCAGGATAGCAGCTGACCACGCCTCTTAGGAGCACTTGTGTTGCATCGCCTAGCACTTTTCTAGCATAGCAGCTGGCCGTGCCGTTTATTATTCTCTCACTATTGCACACATTCAGTAGTGACAGATTGTATTGGAATTTTCCTAGTACTTAATGTTGTGAAATTTCTAACGACCAAACAATCATGTATAGCTCAGAGAAAAGATACATGAAATGATAAGACATGAACCCAGTATAGTGCGAAAGGTGAACATAAAACTCAAAGATACGCATGAAATATATCATAAGTACAAGTATCAAGACATAACAACATATTTTCCATGCATTTCTGGAAATCCTTAATACACATAGCACGGTCGTAATATATGTTATCACTTGGATCTTTTCCGTCGATCTTTTTAAACCTTCGCGTGCCACGTTGCATTAATCCACGTTGTGTCACCATATTTTCACACACGGTATCCTCTTAAGTATCATCTTTTAGATGAACTATAATAACATGGTTACTCCCTTAACTTGTTAACACTTCTATATAATGGAACCGTGCAGCAAATAGATCAGTACACAAAAAGGTTATTTTAGTTTTATCTTTGCTGTTTTTTATGTACCAAAATTGTAGAGTTGGATTAAGCCATAGACAAATCTTCTATTTTCTACACTTTTGACTCCAAGGCAATTAGCAACATTAAAACTTAAAATATTAAAATTATTATTAACTTTCTTATTTGATTCAAATACCATGTTTTTCTTACTTGAGCAAACTCAATAAGGGCAAGCATGTGGAGTGTACATGATCACCGAGAGAGACTCAGTCGAGCAAGATAAATGAAAAAGGAAAAGTACCAACGTTTTGAGGAAATGAATTCAGTTAGTCATACAAGAATATGTTTAGAAGATAAAAAATTATTTGGACACACCTCATACAAATTCTCTCAAAGAAATTCTTCATGGCATCTTCTGGAACGTACATGTTCAGAAAAACAAAGTAAGAGAGCAGACATATGCACCATAATCACCATCTCAGAACTTGCGGTGTGAAACCATCAAGGTACAAAAAAGATATATGAATATATTGTTTCCTTATTTATTCAATTTTGTTCGAGATCACAGTTGAAATGTTTATAAAGTACATATTCTTGGGTAGCATTTCTTTCTCATCTTGTCTGCATAATAAACAGATTAAGGCTTAATATTATTACTTAGCTCAGAGATCGGTCAACAAGTAGTATGATGTAATTTACAAAAGAACTATGTGCATTTACTTACTGGAGGAAGAAACCAAGGTCGAAAGGCAAAATGGCAGTCTTCATATCGTGCGTCAAGCATAACTTCATTGCCTTATAAACAAATTAGAACTTACAAGCAATAGTACTAACAACCAACAGTGACGAGCCTATTTACAATATTTACCTTATGCTTGGAAAGAGCATTTCCAATCATCTTTATTGGTCGTATTTGGCTCTAGTAACGAAGAATCGAACTTTCCTATCCAGATCTGTAGAAGTGATCCGAGTATACCTTTCAAGAAAGCACAGATAAATGTTAAAAACCCTGTAACTTTTGCATATGGAAAGAGGATGTGATCTATATATGATAGCCCTAAGCAGAACCGGTGATAAAACATATATATCAAGTTAATCTTACACATGACTATTAGTCTGGTACTGATTATGGGGTGAAAAGGTGCAATTCTAAGAAAGCATGGTAGCCCGAATACCATGCAAAATAAACAAAAAATGCCTACAAAATGTGCTCTAACAGCAACTGGGCAGCATTCTAACTAACCTATACTCATGGTAGCCTTGTACCAACTCCTGATACTCGCATTTCTTTGAAAGATTGAAACTGACTCACTCTCTTAGTTAACTTCACTCGAATTTGTTACCACTTACCACTGTTGAATGCTAAGTCTGCATACTTCCTATATTAACCAGTGCACCATTGCTCAAATCACACAGTATTCGCACCAAAATTGCTGATACAGTGTACATGGAGGTGGTCACTAAACTCCTAATTCTAGCCCTTATACTGATATGTTATGCACAATTTAAAGAAAAAAAATACTAAAACGGCTGCAGAGAACTCAATATTGTTCAGCAGCATCAACAATAGATTGTTTGTGGGTAGGTAGGTGCAAGCGTGGGCGGACGACCTTCTGACCCTTCATTGCAACTTCAAACTTCATTCAGGTACGATCCGAGCGGCATTCCTTGGCTCTCAATCAACTCCATTATCCTCTTCCTCTCCTTGTGGGCCAAATCCTCCACCGGTGCCCCACATATCAAACTCAATTGTATTCTCTAAAAAAACGAAAGCTTGGATATATAAGCCAAAAAAAAAACGCTCCTCATTGACATCAGCGTAGGCCACCGTCACGCAAGTGCGGCGGCTGCGCCGGCAGCGAATAAGACGTCGTTCTTCAAGGATCATGTGCGCGATTTTGCATTTGGGAAACCTAGGTGTGACCATAGTGCTACAGAAGAGCCTTTCTATGACTGGTAATGGATCATCATATAAAGGCAAGGTTAATAGGCATACATACAAGTACAGAAAAGCCAACCAGCCTGATTGATACTTCAGTTTAACACGTACACGGCTTCACATCAAAGTGGTTGACTTAGCATTGTGTATTACTCAATGTACACATCATGGGGAAGAAGAAGACACAAAAGGAGAAAAACGAGTGGCAAACCTGGACAGCCAATTCACAAGCCATCATTGGCCGGACCAAACCCCGTGCCCATGAGTTGTGTGGCGCGGAGGGTCATGTGTCTGCGGACGCGGCCACACCGGCGGATGGGGGGCGACCGAGCCTTTCTCATCTAAGAAGGGACCCATAGCAGGGGAGGGGAAGGACAAAACCCTAGCTAGGGTTTGTCTCTCACCTTGCTGCGCATCGGACGGCGATTCTGACGGCTGCTATTGGCTGATGGCCATCACCGTCACGGCTGAGATGGACCACGCCGAGGAGTGGACTTGGCTGACGGGGACACGATCTAGAAGGAGCATGTAGAGGAGGGCAGGGGGAGAGGAGGACAGATCGTCCCGTGTGTGTTCTCTTTTTGCCCTAGCGTTCATCCAGATCGTGCGTTGTGGACTTGTGGAGGAGGAGCGGCAGAGGCGGCCTGGTTTTTCTGCTTTTTTATGCGCGTATATAAGACCGGGAGGAAAAATATGGGAACGAAAGCTGGGTTTTTTTTTAGGACATAGGTGGGGAGGGGGTGGGGTGGGGGGGGTCGAGCAGATCGGTGGGAGGGAGATTGATCGATGGGCATCGGACGAAACGAAATGACAACGTACTCGACACATTAATTTTTTTTAAATCGGTTATTTGTTTTCTAATTAATATGATTGAGCAGTTTAAGGTAAGGTTAATTAATTTAGATTTTATCTTTCTAGATTGATCGTGATTGATTCTTTCACATAAAGACATTACTAAATAACTTGCGCCAGCATCGAAAGTTCTGATCTGTTTAGATTTTTTTTTTCGTTGTGTGAGAGAGGGTGACGCGAAACTAAACCAGTGGGGTGGGGAGGGACAAAAAAAACCGACGAAAAAAACGGACGAAAGTGATGGGACGAAAAAAAACCATGAAGGCTATTCTACCAACTCAGTCATTAAGAGTAGAGATATGCTGAACAATTTTTAACTACACATTGAATAATTTTGTGTTATATGCTAAACAGAATATAAATACACATTGAACATTTTGTGATATACGCAGAACACTTTCGCGGTGCTCGCCAGCGCGCTTCAGCGAAAGCGCAGCAGTTTGACGGTCGCGAGCGACAAATAGGGTTGCGCCCCCTCCCCGCTTACGGCGCTGCTTTTTTTTTTTTTTTTTTTTGAGAATTCCCCGCTTAAGGCACTGTTTAGGTGGTGTCGGCTCTTTGGGCTCAAGCCGAACACAAGTTGCCCGTATGGCCTGTAAACGGCCTCGTGGCCGAGCCCACCCGCATGTTCTGTCACGATGTCTTTTCGTTTTTTTGCCGAGCCGACCGACCGACCGGCACATGCATCACCTCTGCCTCGGCCGACAGTGCGCCGCGTCTCTGACCGGCCGGGAGTTTCGCGCTGCTTAATCATTTTGGTGTTCCGCGCCGATGGCATTTGAGTTTTCATCGCCCGGCCAACACTCCGTGACCGTGACAGACTCAGTCTTATTAGGCTGGTCGTAATGAGAGGATCGTAAACGGTATCAGACATGCCAATTAGATTTTTTGAATGATGTGACACACAATTAAATAAGAAAAGAGATGATGTGATATCATATCATGATACCATATCATATTAAGGGGATGTTTGGTTCTAGGACTAGCATTGCCACACTTTGCCACATATTTTTGCCAAACTTGCCTAAGGTTAGTTCATCAAAATGAGAGCCACAAGTTGGCAAGCCTAAGGGAATCTTGCCACACTTTTTGTGTCTATGCCATGTGGGGCCCAAGTGTGGCTTGCCTAAGATGTGGCTTGAACCAAACACTCACCTGAGTTGGTCAAACTTGCCTAACCTTAGGTGTGGCAATCTTTGGCAAAGTTAGTTACAAACCAAACAGCCCCTAAATGTTATACTACTTTGTGTCATGCATGACAATTAATAAGGCAACCTAAGATACTAATTTATGATATTAATTTATGATACTATGCATAATACTAGTATATGATACTCCCCGTTACGATCAGCCTTAACTTTTTTTTTGGAAAGTGTTGTTGACTTTTGCCTTGAGTTGTGGTTCTCCTGCACTCGCACAAGATCGACCGACGGATGCCGGCCTCGGCCTGCATGATCCACAGGCGCTGCCTGTGCCTGGTCGGCGCCGATGATTTCGTGAATGCATGCAGCCCAGCCGTTTCGATAAAAAAAGGTGCTGATCATCAATGAGATGGCGATAGATCGCGGGATCGCGCGTAGATACGTGCACGCAATCCCGGCTCAGATATGTTCAGAGGTTATTGGTGAACCATGCACAATGAGATAGATATGCACGACACGAACCAGCCTGGAGGTAACTTCTCTCTCTTTGTTGAGGCCACCGACGGACGTTTCTTCCTTGCTTCGCGAGCACCCAAGAAACTGTATGCTGGTTGAACTATCTCAATTTAGCTTTGCACTTGCAGTCCATGGGTGGTGGAGCCAGTTAGCCATGCATATGATAATAATCTTACTCACAGCTCCACTTGTTTTCCTCGAGTGGAAATCATGATATTGTATCGCTCACGAATGTGATCTTCAGGTGCAAGATATGGTCAAAGGTAAACTCTGAATTTTTTAGGGGTGAAGCATCCTACGTACTGTCAGAGAAACTTATAGTGCTAATTAGTATTTACGACGCCGATAAAGCTACTGGGGTCGTTCCTTCGTCAATCTTCCTACAGATCCACACGTGAAAAACCAACGCAAGGAAATATCACGGCTTTGCTGTGCCTCGGACAGTGAAAGAAAACTATCGTCACTTACACATTTTGTACTTGTTTCTTCCATTCCAGTTTGGTCAACCTGTCTGCTCTCCGTCGATCACTTTTGCAAAGCGCCTCGGCCGCAACCGCAAGCACAACGCAGGGAGGGAGACAAATGTGCTGCTGCCCTGATGATCTGTTTCCAAAATGGCCGTCATAACTCGTGCAAAGTCACGCTTAATCTCGGCGAAATGGATCCATCGGGGTATATACTACTCCATTATGGATGCAGCTTGTCTTTCGTTTTCAGCGTCCGTTTGCCTTTTCCGGATGATGCAACCGGCGAAAGTGACTCCACACTCCACAGATCATCGTCTAGAAGATCAATTATGTATGGAGCTCGTGTTCCATTCTCGACCACGCACCTGCCTTATCTGCAGTGCCCAGTGGTGGCTGTTGACAGTAATGTTTTACTTGTTACTCCCTCTTATCAAGAAATAGTATAAAACGTGTTTTGTTTTTGTGCTTACTTGACTATAAGCTCTACTTATGGCATGAGTGTGAGAGAGTTTGTATCTCCCCTAGTCAAGTTTCTTTTTCTTCTAGTTTAGCATTAGCACCCCTGATGTAGGCTGGATGTATGTCTTGAGGGTGTATGGCTGTTATTGCTTCTTCTTGTAAAAATACTCTATTTTCTTAATTGAAAATGGGGGCCTCGAGGCTACTTTCATCTACAAAAAACTTATGGCATGAGTAAATAAATAATGTATAATATATAATATATAGTGTTAAAGAACATTTTCCAAAAAAGAAGGCAAGAAAAACTTCCCCGCCTCTGCATAATTAGATGCACACTTCCATATTTTCATTAAAGAAGATTCTAAATATGACGAGGCCAAAACACTGATATATGAGCAGAGTCGAAGTAGCCAGCAATATTAGGACCATGACAAGATGAGGCAAAAAGAAAACATGTGGTTGTTTGAGTAGCGACGGGATTATATAAAACAGGTTTTTAGCATAATTTTAGTAAAAATCAGTTTTATCAATTGTTATGTGTGTAACCAGTTTATAAAAAAAGGATGTTTGGACTAGAAAAAACTTAGGACCGATTTGCCATGTTCCTTGTTTGGTTTGGATAGGCTTTTCGCCCACACGCAGCAACAAGTTTGTTGAGGGAAAGATGGGCGAAGAGAAAAGGTTATAGATCGGGTATATGCAGATCACTTTTTTAGAAAATCAACGAATCCTCGTTTTTCCATAGACCCGAAATCCTGGATTTGGGGAAACCAGATTTTCTATATTCACGGATTAGATTGTCAAACAGGATTTTAGTTTGTTACATAGTTTTTTTGATTTGTGGACATCCGGTTTTGTATATATCACGTATCCAAACAAGTATGGGCATGTTTGGTTTCTGAGCAAGCGCTTGCCTTGCCTCGCCAAGCAAAGAAGCGAAGTGTTTGGTTTCTCGGCAAGCCTGTCTCGTTGCCTGCAGTTTCCAGCATTTTCCTCGTTTGCTTGAGCGAGCCAATTTGCCTCACCTTCATCAGCAAGGCTAGCTTTGCCCAGCGAGGTGAGCATGCAAGGGATCCAAACACACCCTATGTCACAATTCCACGGCATCGTCTTCAAAAAGTATGTACTTGCACAACCATTGCCAAATACTGACTGTAAACGTCGCAAGAGGGATTTTTCATCATGGATAACATATCCAATTGATTAGGGCCATAACATTAGCACAAAAAGAGAACATCTTCACAAAGGGACAATGCAAGCATGGTGTTGCAGGGTTTGGCTGATGAAGGCAAGATATCTAGTTTTCATCATAAACATGAAGCGATGTTCTAGTTGGCAAATTGGTCAGCGACATAACCGTGATCCTTCTGATCAACCTTCACTTACAGCCTCCATCAATGTGAATGTATGGTAGTAACAACTATCGAAACCACAGGGAAACAAAGTTGAATCTCTTTATGTTTGCATTTTCAACTCAACTCCTTTAAATGCATGCAAGTTATCTTCTTTACGTTGTTCTAGTTGTTTGTATTGTTCTAAAATTGCTGAAATCTCAAAAAAGAATGGGAATTTGTGATATATTTGTCCACCCCACGATCTCCTCACTGGAGTTATTTAAATCTGCGATCTCCTCACTCGAGTTATTATCCTCTCTCCCTCAAGACCATATCCACAATGGAGTTATTTAAATATACCCTAGTAGGGCCAACAAAAGTCAAAGGTTGTGTGTACTAACATATGATTTTCCAAATTGACATGTTAATGCATTCAACTTATTTTGAACAATTTCGGGTGAGGTGTGGAAGTCACTATCATTTTGGGGATGAATTGCACATTGTTATGCACATTGCAAGTCAAACCAAGAAAATAAATATGATACACAAATTTCCATAAGTACGTATTAGAAGTGCTAATATTTTACCTTGCGCATAAAGTAAGCATGTTTACGCTTTATTGTGCTAAGTGGTGCTAATTCAAGGCCAAGTGCAAAGTATGCATGAGATGTCAACTGATTGGTGACCCCAAGAACATGAAAGACATATTTGGTCATGAAAGATGAGTAATCACAAGACAACCCACTCATAGATACATTTCATATTCAGTTTTTTTCTACTAAAAATATTTTTTTCTATTTATTATGTAGACAATTATCCATTTTCATTTACTTCCACATAAAATAGGTAAGTGTACATTCTAGAAACATCGATCACTTCATAGCTACCTGCCATGGTATTTAGGAAACTATAATAGACACGAAGACGTCACATATTTACAATTAATCTAAGTGGTGCCAACTAATCTTTGAAGACTTCCACTTTTTTGCTTTCCCATTGCTTCTAAATTTACAATATTTTAATTAAACAATGAAATAGATAAGATGCAGTGTTCAAAAGAAAACAACTAAATCAAACTCCTATGGTATATGTTTTAAGTTTAATAAAATTACATTTCTCATGGCCAATCATAAAATTATATAATAATAATAAAGTATATACGAATGCTTAGATGTGTCGTTACGTAGTTGTGAAGCATAATACACAATTATAACCTTAAGTTCATATGTCAACAAGATATTATCAATACAGAAAAAAGTTTAGTCTAAATAAATGATACTCGTGATATAAAGTCGCATATGGCCAGCTTATCTGGATTGAGATCCAGTAACATGACACTGATGAACAAAACGATGACATGCCCATCCCTCTAGATCGTCCGATCGAGAATCATGTGAGATCAAAATGAACTGCATAAGACTACAGTACACGTCTACAGAACCCGCCATCGAAAGCCACCGCGCAACCGAGACTGCACAACGCCATGACACCACCTGTGTCGGCAGTACATTCGAAATGTTACGGGGGGCCAAGACGACGCCACGGTTGAGGGAGTCCTGTACTAGGGGGTCCTCGGGTTGCCGACCTATCTATTATGGGCCGGACAGGTCGGTTGTTGTACGACTACTGCAAGGCCGAGCTATAAGGTGACTCCGTGTCCGGACAGGAAACCTTCGGAGCCTTGGTGTGTCCTCCAAGTCAAAGATTAGAGAATCGGCATGTTTATCCTTTCTTTGTAACCGACATGTGTAACCCTAGTACCCCTGGTGTCTATATAAACCAGAGGGTTTAGTCCGTAGAGGCTAGAACAACAACCATCATCCTACTCACCTAGGGTTTAGTTCATCTAATCTTGGGGTAGATCGACTCTGTAATCATCCTATACACTTCAATATAATCAAGCAGGACGTAGGGTTTTACCTCTTCGAGAGGGCCCGAACCTGGGTAAACATCGTGTCCTTCGTCCCTTGTTCCCCATTGATCCAAGATCCTTAGCTCAGGACCCCCTACCCAAGATCCACCGGTTTTAACACCGACATTGGTGCTTTCATTGAGAGTTCCGCTGTTGGATCGCCAAAAGGATCAATGCCTCGCCTAGTCATCAACGACGCCATCCATGCCAGGGACATCTTCGTCTCCGGCCAGACTTTCGCGTTTGGCAGTGTCGTACTACACGCCGACCGACCATCTCGGCCTGGTTGGAAATTTTGCCCCGGTCAAGAGATCAGGTTCCGGAACCTAGAGTTCACCGCCGACTCACGAGGAGAGCTTACTCTAACAAAATCTTTAGCTCCCCTTGAAAAACTTACTGATCCCGACGCTTTGACTTCGGGAGCGGTAAACCGGACGGGGACTGATGTCACACGGAGCCTGGCCTTAAAGCCCCGACCCCGTCAGTTCGACCTAACTAGTTCCGTCCGAATACCGCATGGGCGCAACCTCAAACGTCCCCGGAGCGGCTATACTACGGGTCAGTCCCGAATATTCGGAGAGTATGGACCCAACAAACATTTCATCGTTGAATGATCTACTAAACCGATCCGAGCCATGGGAATCTCCGACAGCCAATCCTCAGTCTACGATCAGATCGGGCTCAAACCCGATAAGAGGAAAATTTACATCCCACCTGTCACACACCTCGTCGCCACCATCGAGGACTTGGCCGAAGGCTCGCAGTCACCAAAGTTAAAAACAAACTATGTCCAGGTTTGCGATCATCTCGCCCAGGCTTCAAGCCCAGAGTCCGATGTTCGCCCCGAAGAGAGCCCGGAACCAAGCCTCGGCTTGAAGCATGACCTCGAGTCTGCACGATAGTATGCAGTTGACAGTCCGGATTTTGAAATTGGCGTGCCGGATACCGCGATGGCGCTGGACACCGCCGCCAAAGCTCCAGATACGCAACCCGTTGGGACGCAAAGCTTTTTCCCACCCACCCCCCACGTCGAGTACTCTCCAAGTAACTCGGAAAATCCCGACGTATGTGATTTAATCTACACAAAGCAGCAGCCCGGAGAAACGGCCACCACTTCTGGGCCAGATTCCTCCTGGTCAAAGACATGATGATGGATTGCTGCGAACAAGAAATCATAGCGACCTTTCGGTATAACTGCCGAGACGAGGGAATCTTGAATGCCCTCACCCGTCGCCACGGTCAAAACTTCACCGAGTTATCGGATCTCGTGGAAAGCGCCTGGAAGGCACAATAGATGCGCGTGGAGTCAACCCATGCTGAGCAACCCAGAAAAGCTCGGGCAAAACGCGTATACCCACGGCGGTCGGTAGAACATGAGCCTGCCGAGAAGAAGAATAGATCCCTCATCGGACCCAGAACAGTCCTCGAGGAGCTACTGGACAAACCATGCCCCATACACTCGGTCCTGCTAAACACAAACCCAACCCACATCCTTTGAGCTTGTTGGGTGGTCAGGCAGGTGGCTAAGAGTGGGGAAACTATCCTCGGAGTCTCACCCTCCAGTAGGTGGTCAGCTACACCCCCGTACAACGACACTGAGGTCCTGACGATCTATGAGACATTTTCCTCAAATAGTCAGCGGAAAAGAGCCCTTCGAGAGCTCGGTCAAATCCACCAGGCGACAACCGCAAATTCATGGACGGATACACCAATCACCTTCGTTGAGGAAGATAAGCCAAGGGCCCGCCCCGTCCGAGCACCCGCCACACTAGTCCTTGATCCCATAGTGGACGGCTTCAGACTAGCCAAGGTGCTAATGGACGAAGGTAGCGGTTTAAACCTCATTTACGAGGATACCCTTGATAAAATGCAGTTCGACAAATCTCGCGTCGAACAGAGCTACACTACCTTTTGAGGAATTATCCCCGACAGAGAGGCGCGTTGCTCCGGACGAGTCACTCTCGACGTAGTATTCGGCACTCCTGAGAACTACAGGTCCGAAGAACTACTCTTCCACATTGTGCCCTTCCACAGCGGATATCACGCCCTATTGGGACGTGACGCATTCGCAAGGTTTCAGGCTATACCACATTATGGGTATATGAAGCTCAAAATGCCAGGGCCCAATGGTGTGATCACAATCGCAAGTGACCCAGATAGAGCTCTTCGAGCCGGAAACAAAACAACATCATTTGCCCTCGAGGCACTATCCAAGGCTCTCGCAGCCGGGGAATTAACCACACTACGCTCAAAAGTGGATAGGGATGATGTAGTCCTCAGTAAAAGGCCCAAATCCACATCCTTCAAACCAGCAAATGAAATTATCAAATTCCAAGTGCATCCAACAGACCCCAACAAAACAGCGTCCATTGGAGTTCAGCTGGACCCTGCAGTAGAGGAGGCGCTGCGCATTTTCTTGCGTGAAAACTGGGACATATTCGCCTGGCACCCCTTAGATATGCCAGGAATCCCACGAAGACTAGCAGAGCATAGCCTGAACGTTATCAAGGGCGCCAAGCCAGTCAAACAGGCGCTGCGCCGATTTTTCGAGCCGAAACATCAAGCTATGGGGGGAGAATTAGCAAAATTACTCGAAGCCGGATTCATCCGAGAAATTAAACACCTCGAGTGGTTGGCAAACCTGGTCATGGTGCCCAAAAAGGATAAATTCTGGCGGCTATGCGTCGATTTCAAAGACCTAAATAAAGCATGCCCTAAGGACCCTTCCCTCTACCCTACATAGACTAGATCATCGACGCCACCGCCGGACACGACTCACTGTGCTTCCTCGACACCTACTCCGGATACCATCAAATCAAAATGAAGGAGTCCGACCAATCCGCGACCGCCTTCATCACCCTCTACGGGCCATTCTGCTTCAACACAATGCCCTTCGGGTTGAAAAATGCAAGCGCCACATACCATCGCATGATTCAAACATGCCTAGAAAACCAAATCGGCAAAATAGTCGAGGCATACGTCGATCACGTGGTCATTAAGACTAAACGCATAAGCCAATTGGTGGATGACCTCCGCCAAACTTTTGACAACCTGCGAGCTTACGATATACAGCTCAATCCGAACAAATGTGTCTTCGGAGTTCCCGCCGGCAAACTACTCGGATTTATTGTCTCCCATAGAGGAATAGAGGCCAATCCGGCTAAAATCCGAGCCCTATCTCAGATAGCGATCCCTACAGAGCTGAAACATGTCCAAAAGTTGGCGCGTTGTGTGGCGGCCTTGAGCCGCTTTATCTCCTGCCTTGGTGAAAAGGCACTGCCGCTCGATAGATTGCTCAAACGGACCAAAAAATTTGAGTGGACCGATGAAGCAACTGCTGCACTGGAAGAAATAAAAACGCTCTTGGCCGGCAATCCAATACTAGCTACATCCGCCATCGGCGAACCCATGCTGTTATACATCTCGGCCACGAATCAAGTGGTGAGCGCGGTCCTCGTGGTAGAGCGAGAAGCGGAGGGCCACAAGTTCTGGGTACAGAAGCCAGTCTATTACATATCAGAAGTACTCATACCGTGCAAATCTCGGTATCCTCATTACTAGAAGATAGCTTATACAGTTTTTATGTCATCCCGAAAGCTCCGACACTACTTTCAAGAGTGTTCGGTCACGGTGGCATCCGAAGTACCACTGAACAACATCATCAACAACAGGGACGCCACTGGCCGTATTGCCAAATGGGCCATAGAGCTCCTTCCCTTCGAAATCGTGTACAAACCACGCTGAGCTATTAAATCTTAGGTGCTGGCCGATTTTCTCGCCGAATGGACGGAAGTCGAGCTCCCCAAGGAATATAGCACATACTCACATTGGACAATGTACTTTGATGGCTCCAAAATGCTAGCCGAACTGGGGGCTGGGGTGATCCTTACACCCCCCCACTGGCGACAACATCCGGTATGTACTACAAATTATGTACACTGATTCCAACAACGTTGCCGAATACGAGGCTCTATTGCATGGACTTCGGATGGCAACGTCCATGGGTATCCAATGGCTCAAGGTGCGGGGAGACTCTAACCTCGCCATCTCTCAAGTCAATGGAGAATTCGACGCTAAAGACCCAAAGATGGTGGCATATCGTAATGTCGTTCTTAAAATATCCGCCCGGTTCGAAGGGCTAGAATTTTGCCACGTCTCCAGAAACAGCAATCAAGTTGCAGACGTCCTCGCTCACTTGGGCGCCAAGCGTGACCCGGTCCCAAGAACTCCTTTGTGGAATGGCTTTTCAAGCCATCCGTGGTGTGGCAGGACGAGGGCAAGGACACTGGAGCCAATGACCCAGAACAGATCACCCCTCCCATCATCGAACTAGACGAGGGAATCGTCGGAGGATCGACACTCGAAGAAACAGTCTCAGCTCACGAAGTCATGGCAGTCATCGCGCCATCGACCGAGCCCTTCCTCGCCTATCTCCTCCGACAAGAGCTCCCCGACGACCAGACCGAGGCACGACGCATAATTCGGCGTTCCAAGGCTTATAAGGTCCACGAGGGCGAACTGTACAAGAAAAGCACTACAGGAGTCCTCCAACGATGCATATCCGAAGAGGAGGGTCAACATCTTTTGGCCGAGATACATGCTGGCATGGGCGGTTACCACGCGGTAGCTCGGGCCCTGGTCAGCAAGGCTTTCCGAGCTGGGTTTTTCTGGCCCACCTCCCGCGCAGACGCACACACGCTAGTCCAACATTGCGTCGGATGCCAGCTCTTCGCAAACCAAAGCCATATGACCCCCACAGCTCTCCGAATGATACCAATCACCTGACCCTTTGTGGTCTGGGGGCTGGACATGGTCGGACCACTTAAAGGGGGGACCAAGAAGAAGAAATACCTACTGGTTACGGTCGACAAATTCACTAAATGGATTGAGGTGAAACCAGTAACTTCAGCTAAGTCCGGACCAGTCATCGACTTTATGTCCGGCGTGGTCCACCATTACGGTGTCCCCCATGCATAATTAGGACAATGGATCCAATTTTACAGCCCAGGAGGTAAAATATTGGTGCGCTAACATGGGTATCAAGCTTGATTATGCTTCGGTATACCACCCACAGACCAACGGACAGGTCGAACGGGCCAATGGACTAATCATGAGTGGCATAAAGCCTCGTCTAGTCCGTTCCCTGAAAGAATCCGATTGCCATTGGGTAGAGGAGCTTGACTCCGTATTATGGGGACTGCGCACCACGCCTAACCGGTCAACGAGATACACGCCTTTCTTCATGGTGTACGGCGCAGAAGCAGTCCTCCCCTGCGACCTCATTCACGACGCGCCTAGAGTACGCATGTACGAAGAAAAGGAAGCCGAGTCAGATCGGCAGGACGACCTGGAAGCCTTGGAAGGAGAGCGCGACATAGCTTGGGCCCGCTCTATGTTTTATCAACAACAAGCTCGGTGCTACCAGAGCAGGCAAGTTCGGGCGAAGGCATACAACGTAGACGACCTCATCCTACGCCTCCCTGAGAAGCAGAAGAACAAGCTCTCGCCCAAATGGGAGGGTCCCTTCATAATCGATTAAGTGCAAGCAGGAGGAGCATATCGTCTCCGCAACCCAGCAGACAATCGCCTCGAACCAAACCCATGGAACGCAGCTCGGCTTCGGCGCTTCTACGGCTAGTCCAGTGTCGCCTGATGTCACTTGAACTACGTCGGTATTTCCCCAAAGAGGAAGGGATGATGCAGCATGGCTACGGCAGGTATTTCCCTCAGTTATGAAACCAAGGTATCAATCCAGTAGGAGAACCAAGCAACACTATATAAATGGTACCTGCACACAAATAACAAATACTTGCAACCCGACGATTAGGAGGGGTTGTCAATCCCTCTACGGGTAAAAAGATAGATAAAATTGTGATAGATTGGATAGATAGATCTCGATAAAATGCGAAGTAAAATAAATAGCAAAAAAGTGCAGCAAGGTATTTTTGGGTTTTTGGAATAATAGATCTGAAAATAAAAGCGAATAAAAATAGATCTCGAAGCAAATATGATAAAGAATAGACCCGGGGGCCGTAGATTTCACTAGTGGCTTCTCTCAAGAAAATAACATACGGTGGGTAAACAAATTACTGTTGGGCAATTGATAGAACATCAAATAATTATGATGATATCCAGGCAATGATCATTATATAGGCATCACGTCCAAGATTAGTAGATCGACTCCTGCCTGCATCTACTACTATTGTTTCACACATCGACCGCTATCCAGCATGCATCTAGTGTATTAAGTTCATGGAGAAACAGAGTAATGCAATAAGAACGATGACATGATGTAGACGAGATCTATTCATGTAGGAATAGCCCCCATCTTGTTATCCTTAATAGCAACGATACATGCTGTCTTGCTGCCCCTTCTGTCGTTGGGAAAGAACACCGCACGATCAAACCCATCACAAAGCACCTCTTCCCATGGCAAGAAAAATCGATCTAGTCGGCCTAACTAAACCAAAGATTCGAAGAAGAAATACGAGACTATAAGTAATCATGCATAAAAGAGATCAAAGAACTCAAATAACTTTCATGGATATAGATCTGATCATAAACTCAAAGTTCATTGGATCCCAACAAACACACCGCAAAAAGAGTTACATCAAATAGATCTCCAAGAGACCATCGTATTGAGAATCAAAAAGTGAGAAGAAGCCATCTAGCTACTACCTACGGACCTGTAGGTCTACAATGAACTACTCACGCATCATCGGAGAGGCACCAATGAGGATGATGAACCCCTCCGTGATGGTGTCTAGATTGGATCTCATAGTTCTGGAACTTGTGGCGGCTGGAATTTAGTTTCGTTGACTCCCCTAGGGTTTCTGGAATAATTGGAAATTTATAGGGCGAAGAGGTGATGCGGGAGGCCACCGAGGTGGGCACAACCCACCAAGGCGCGCATGGGCCCCCAGGCGCGTCCAGGTGGGTTATGCCCCCCTCGAGGCACCCCTCTGGTACTTCTTTGGCCCATCTTGTGTCTTCTGGTCCAGAAAAATTCTCCAAAAAGTTTCGTTGCGTTTGGACTCCGTTTGGTATTGATTTTCTGCGAAGTAAAAAACAAGCAAAAAAACAGCAACTGGCACTGGGCACTATGTCAATAGGTTAGTCCCAAAAAATTATATAAAGTTGCTACAAAATGATTGTAAAACATACAAGAATGTTAATATAACAGCATGGAACAAGCAAAAATTATATATACGTTGGGGACGTATCATCGCCACTTCAACTAGCCTTTCCTTTGTTATAGTTTTTCCTTTCCTTTTTACTTTTTTAGGTGGTTAGCACCTCCCAGGCTGTGTTCGGATAAACCGAACTGTGTTAAGTTCTTTAGGTATACATTGTCAAATGTACTACCCGGATCTACCTGGGGGCTCCTTTAAAGGAGCCACAATCATCCTTGTTGTACACACCTTTTGAGAGGGACACACATGAATCGTGATTTATTAGAATACTCTATGTGCTTCACTTATATCTTTTCAGCTAGGCAATTTTGCTCTAGTGCTTCACTAATATCTTTTTAGAGCACGGCGGTGGTTTTATTTTATAGAAATTGTTGAACTCTCATACTTCACTTATATTATTTTGATAGTCTTTCTAAACAGCATGGTAATTTGCTTTGGTTATAAATTTAGTCCTAATATGATAGGCATCCAAGAGGGATGTAATAAAAACTTTCATATAAAGTGCATTGAATACTATGTGAAGTTTGATTACTTATGATTGTTTTGAGATATAAAGATGGTGATATTAGAGTCATGCTAGTGAGTAATTGTGGATTGTAGAAATACTTGTGCTAAAGTTTGTGATTCCCGTAGCATGCACGTATGGTGAACCGTTATGTAACGAAGTTGGAGCATGAGGTATTTATTGATTGTCTTCCTTATGAGTGGCGGCCGGGGACGAGCGATGGTCTTTTCCTACCAATCTATCCCCCTAGGAGTATGCGCGTAGTACTTTGTTTCGATGACTAATAGATTTTTGCAATAAGTATGTGAGTTCTTTATGACTAATGTTGAGTCCATGGATTATACGCACTCTCACCCTTCCACCTTTGCTAGCCTCTCTAGTTACGCGCAACTTTCGCCGGTGCCATACACCTACCTTTTACCTTCCTCAAAACAGCCACCATACCTACCTATTATGGCATTTTCATAGCCATTCCGAGATATATTGCCATGCAACTTTCCACCGTTCCGTTTTATTATGACACGTTCCATCATTGTCATATTGCTTTGCATGATCATGTAGTTGACATAGTATTTGTGGCAAAGCCACTGTTCATAATTTTTATACATGTCACTCTTGACTCCTTGCACATCCCGGTACAGCGCCGGAGGCATTCATATAGAGTCATATTTTGTTCTAAGTATCGAGTTGTCATTCTTGAGTTGTAAGTAAATAAAAGTGTGATGATCTTCATTATTAGAGCATTGTCCCATGTGAGGAAAAAAATAAAAGAGGCCAACGAAGCCCACAAAAAAAAAGAGGACAAAGAAGCCTACCAAAATAAATAAATAAATAAGAGAAAAGAGAGAAGGGGCAATGTTACTATCCTTTTTCCACACTTGTGCTTCAAAGTAGCACCATGATCTTCATGATAAAGAGTCTCCTATGTTGTCACTTTCATATACTAGTGGAAATTTTTTATTATAGAACTTGGCTTGTATATTCCAACGATGGGCTTCCTCAAATTGCCCTAGGTCTTCATGAGCAAGCAAGTTGGATGCACACCCACTTAGTTTCTTTTTGAGCTTTCAAAAACTTATAGCTCTAGTGCATCCATTGCATGGCAATCCCTACTCACTCACATTGATATCTATTGATGGGCATCTCCATAGCCCGTCGATACGCCTAGTTGATGTGAGACTATCTCCTTCTTTTTGTCTTCTCTACAACCACCATATTCTATTCCACCTATAGTGCTATGTCCATGGCTCACGCTCATGTATTGCGTGGAAGTTGAAAAGGTTTGAGAACATCAAAAGTATGAAACAATTGCTTGGCTTGTCATCGGGGTTGTGCATGATTTGAGTACTTTGTGTGACGAAGATGGAGCATCGCCAGACTATATGATTTTGTAGGGATAACTTTCTTTGGCCATGTTATTTTTTAGAAGACATGATTGCTTTATTAGTATGCTTGAAGTATTATTGTTTTTATGTCAATATTAAACTTTTGTTTTGAATCTTATGGATCTGAACATTCATGCCACAATAAAGAAAATTACATGGATAAGTATGTTAGGTAGCATTCCACATCAAAAATTCTGTTTTTATCATTTATCTACTCGAGGACGAGCAGGAATTAAGCTTGGGGATGCTTGATACGTCTCCAACGTATCTATAATTTTTTTATTGTTCCATGCTATTATATTATCTGTTTTGGATGTTTTATATGCATTAATATGCTATTTTATATTATTTTTAGGACTAACCTATTAACCTAGAGCCCGGTGCCAGTTTCTGTTTTTTCCTTGTTTTTTAGCCTCGCAGAAAAGGAATACCAAACAGAGTCCAAACGGAATAAAACTTCACGATGATTTTTCTTGGACCAGAAGACACCCAGGGGACTTGGAGTCCAAGTCAGAAGAGCCACGAGGCGGCGACAAGGGTGGAGGGCGCGCCCCCTACCTTGTGGGCCCCTCGGGAATCCCCTGACCTAGATCTTCCTCCTATATATTCACAAATATTCCAGAACCACATGAGGCATCCACGAAAACACTTTTCCACCGCCGTAACCTTCTGTTCCCGTGAGATTCCATCTTGGGGCCTTTTCCGGCATCCTGTCGGAGGGGGAATCAATCACGGAGGGCTTCTACATCAACTCCATTGCCCTTCCGATGATGTGTGAGTAGTTTACCTCAGACCTATGGGTCCATAGCTAGTAGCTAGATGGCTTCTTATCTCTCTTTGATTCTCAATACAATGTTCTCCTTGATGTTCTTGGAGATCTATCTGATGTAATCTTATTTTGCGGTGTGTTTGTCGAGATCCGATGAATTGTGGATTTATGATCAGCTTATCTATGAATATTATTTGAATCTTCTCTAAATTCTTTTATGCATGATTTAATATCTTTGTATTTCTCTTCGAATTATCGGTTTGGTTTGGCCAACTAGATTGGGTTTTCTTGCAATGGGAGAGGTGCTTAGCTTTGGGTTCAATCTTGCGTGATTTCACCTAGTGACAAAGTAGGGGTAGCGAGACACGTATTGCATTGTTGCCATCGAGGATAAAAAGATGGGGTTTTCATCATATTGCTTGAGTTAATTCATCTACATCGTGTCATCTTACTTAAGGCGTTACTCCGTTCTTTATGAACTTAATACTCTAGATGCATGCTGGATAGCGGTCGGTGTGTGGAGTAATAGTAGTAGATGCAGGCAGGAGTCGGTCTACTTGACACGGACGTGATGCCTATATGCATAATCATTGCCTTGGATATCGTCATAACTCTGCGCTTTTCTATCAATTGCTCGACAGTAATTTTTTCACCCACCGTATTATTTGCCTTCATGAGAGAAGCCTCTAGTGAAACCTATGGCTCCCGGGTCTATTTTACATCATATTACTTTCCGATCTACTATTTTGCAATCTTTTATTTTCAGATCTATATACCAAAAAACCCAAAAATATTTTATCTTTTGTTTATCTATCTCTATCAGGTCTCACCTTTGCAAGTGACCGTGAAGGGATTGACAACCCCTTTATCACGTTGGGTGCAAGTGTTTGATTGTTTGTGCAGGTGTTGGTGATTTGTGCGTTCTTCTCCTACTGGATTGATACCTTGGTTCTTAATTGAGGGAAATACTTACCTCTACTGTGCTGCATCACCCTTTCCTCTTCAAGGGAAAAACCAACGCAAGCTCAAGAAGTAGCACCGGTCCAACACGAGCCATATGCTCTGGCTCAAGTTTGGTAAAATGGGTCTTCACATTGCCCAGGCCTCCCGCGCTCCTTCTTGACAAGCTGATATCTTCCATAGCTCAAAGCGACGTCGAGCTCCCTTAAATCGATTGGCCAGTTCGGCCATCCCTTCCGGAGGCGTCTCGGTCGGCCACAATGCTTTGGCCAAGCTCTTCATAACTTTCCGAGCTCGCTCATGCACTATGGACAATTCCTTTAATAGGTTCCCTCCAAAAGAGCTCATCTCATCTTCGGGACGCCCTGTGAAGAGACCTAACACAAGGAATGGCATGTCTTTTATACTCACGCATATTCTATGCAATCAAAAGCTGAGATGACACTTACCGAACATGCCGCCCTTTAATCTTTGGTTCTCCTCAAGGGCTTGTGCCAATTGAGTTTTCAAACTCTTAATTTCCTCGGCCTGTTGCTGGTTTTCCGCTCCTGTCAGTACTCGGCGGCCAGCTTCATGCTGCGATTCAGCATACCTTTGGGATTCTCTGGCCGCGTCCAGGTCCTTTTTTAGTTGACCTATGGACTCAGCTGCTACAAGGGAAGCCTGTGTTAAACAAGGTACCCCAGACTATTCGTGCATATTAAAGCTTTTTCCTCACCATGTGCTTCCCTGGTGAAATTTTTGACCACCTCCAGTTCGGCTTTTGCAACGACCAACTGTGTTCGGTTTAGCTCAAGGTCCTCGGATAGTTTTTTTGTTATGTTCCCTCGAGGCCTACACAATATCACAAATATATATACTCTCAGATCCTTAACTCGGTCGTCCTGCCCGAATTAAGGCTCGGGGGCTACTGGGTTAGGATTTATGTTCGGTTCTAAAAACCAATCTCGTACCTGCATGTTGGTGGACAGGAGGTTGGCGACTCCCTCGAGACCGGTTCGGGCTGCTCCGAGGTATGCGTCTACCGAAATAAATGCATTAAATTCCTAGTCGGAAAATGCGACATGACGCAGGGACTCCTTCCGCCGTCGGTGATTCATCACACTTTTGACTTCCGAGTTGGTAACCGAGACATCCCCAGGATCCTCCGGAGGCTGGTCTGCGGCAGAAGCCTCCGCATTGACCCTGGCCGACGCCGAGGATCTTAGTTCGGGATTACCCCTTGCCGCCTCCTTGACATCTTCGGACGGTGGTGGCAGTACACTCCTTCTGCAGGTCTCAATAAGATTATGAATACTCGCAGTGGCCATATCAATGACTGAACTAAAAATTCGAATATATTACCTCTTGGTCGGGGACGCGGTTGTCGTAGCTCCCACAGCCCCTGCACACTTGAAAGCCCCACCTTTGGTTGGTGGTAGCGTGGTAGGCACCGCTCTCGACGATGTTTGGCGCATGGTACAGTGGCCCTTGGGAGTAGAAGTCAGTGTACTTGGAGTGGCGCGAGGCAAACACCCTTTTCAGGAAGAGGCCTTCTTGCTACTTACAACGGAAGAAGGGAGGGTTCCAGGGTGATCGGCTATAAGAGCCACCTTGGAGCCGTCAAGGCTCTCCTGGTAAAAGACCCCGTCCTCGAAATCGATTCACGTCTCAGGGTCGTCATAGAATCCTGGGTCATCTTCACGGGAATAACTCTCCTGCTGAGGGGAGGGGTTGTTGACTTTCTCGACCCAGCGCCTCCAATTCTATTCGGACAGAAGATTTGATCAGCAAACACAGACGTAACATTCGGACTATGAAATGAAAGTTGAACTTACCCATTCAATGGGGTTATAGCTCGAATAGCCGTCCCTGTTCTTTAGACGGGCAAACTCTTCTTCCTCTCCTTTGAAGAAATCGGCTAGTATGGCAGCCATTGCTGCCTGGTTATCAGGCCCCATCTGTTTGTAATGGGTCGTCGCTTGTCCCGTTATAACACCACAAGGGATGCATCCTTTGTTGAAGAGGTTGCACGCACCGAGTAATGGCGGCGACCATTACGTCAATAATAGTTAACTTATTGTGGGCCAACAACCTCACCTTGGCGGCCAGGCGCTGTACCTCGGCACTTTCTTCTTGAGAAGGGCTCTTTGGCCGCCAGTTGAACCGCTTCTTTAAAGGAGCGTCCGAATATTCAGGTAGACCCCTCCGAACTGGTTCGAATAGGGGAACGTCTTCGATATAAAACCATTCCGAGGTCCACTCTTCAGAATCCTTCTTCGGTGTCCCAATATGATAGCCCGTCCCGGCTATGCGACATACCTCGGCTCCGCCTACTTCTAGAATTGACCCCCCGCGGGTATGGGGGACAAGGCAGAAGTACTTCCTCCATAACCCGAAATGGGCCTCGCAGCCCAAAACCATCTCGCAAAGGGCGACGTAGCCCAAGATGTACAGTATGGATCTAGGGGTAAGATGATGGAGCTGGATCCCGTAAAACTCTAGCAAGCCCCTCAAGAAGGGGTGAATAGGGAAGCCCAAAGCACGTAAAAGAAAGGGCACGAAGCATACCCTCTCTTCCTTTCTTGGGGCAGGGAAGTTCGCCGCAAAAGCTTTGCCGTCCACGAAGGTTAATCTGGCGCGAATAGATGTGAGATCTGAAGTGGGAAGATATCCTTGCGTTTGGAGTCTGCTTAACCGGAGGTGTGGAACTGAGCAGCTAGCCCAGTCGCCCGGGAGAGGGCCATGAGGGCGTGAGGATGAGCCTGGGGCCCCAGCCATTTTTGCCAGATTTCTCTGGTCTTGTCTTGGCTTCTTGATTTGGGGTGGATGAACTACCCGTCACGCTCCTGACCTATTAAATAGGCACATCCTACCTGGCCCCTGAGGGGCATTCCTGTAAAAGATTACTGGGATGTTCGCCTCCTATTGGCGCACGAAAATCGAGGGGTGTCTTTAGCCCTTGATAAAAAATAATGTTGAGGACCCCACGATGACTTGACGGATTAAAAGGTCATCGGTGGCCGAACTATCAACAACCGAACAAGGAAGGGGTGAAGAACTCATCTCGCAAGCTGGAGACTTTGGGTGCACAGGGCTGCAATCACGAGCCCCGGCGTTGGAGACTAGTTCGGGGGCTACTGAGGGAGTCCTGGACTGGGGGGTCCTCGGGATGCCGACCTATCTCTTATGGGCCGGACAAGTGGGCTGCTATACGACTACTACAAGGCCGAGCTATAAGGTGACTCCGTGTTCGGACAGAAAACCTTCGGAGCCTTGGTGTGTCTCCAAGACAAAGATTAGAGAATCGGCATGTTTATCGTTTCTTTGTAACCGACCATGTGTAACCCTAGTACCCCTGGTGTCTATATAAACCAGAGGGTTTAGTCCGTAGAGGCTAGAACAACAACCATCAACCTACTCACCTAGGGTTTAGTTCATCTGATCTTGTGGTAGATCGACTCTGTAATCATCCTATACACTTCAATATAATCAAGCAGGACATAGGGTTGTACCTCTTCGAGAGGGCCCAAACCTGGGTAAATATCGTGTCCTTCGTCCCTTGTTCCCCATTGATCCAAGATCCTCAGCTCGGGACCCCCTACCCGAGGTCCGCCGGTTTTATCACCGACAACGGTACCTGTGTGCCATCGGCGTAGTCGCGGGGCACCGCCTAGCAGAGACACCAAGGAGCACTCGAGCACGACGCACACCAGCGTCGACCCCAGACCGGCCAAACCACCACCACTAACCGCACCAACTCACAACCAACAACCTCAAACCAGCAAAACACCATCCCAGACCTTAGGCGAGTTGCATGGAGAAGCATCTCCAAGACAGACGCCAACAAGTTGGTAACGACGTCGAGGACGCCGCCGTTGTCCAATCCAGGAGATGGATCAAAGACTTTCACCCGGAGAATGAACAGAGTAGGCGAGCAACCAATGCATCACACGACCGCACCTCCAAGGAGGAATCCGACGCCATAGGGCGTCGCTGCCGCCGGTGCCGACCGAAGCCGACATAGGGCTTTCGCCCTTTTGCATCACCTTCGCCACCCAGACTGAACCATGTCGCTACAGAGACCGGAGGCAGCACCGCACGGGGTAACCAACCCCGTGTGACAACGGCGACCGAGCGCCCGCAGGTCCAACACCAGGCCGCAGAAGCAACCACAAAATGGATGGATTTGAGCAAGGCATGCCAGGGGTGTTAGATCCATGGGAGGGCGCGAGCAGACATGAGACACTTTTGCCACCCTGACTTGGATCTGTACGGAAGAGAGGGAGTGGTTGGGCACCATCATGGCCCAGCCCTCATGCCGCCCGAGCGGCTGCAGAAGGTTTGGCCACCTCGTCGAGGGCCAGGACAACAGCCCCCACGCCACAGCCAGCCGTTGGCCTCGATCCGACGCGCCGGCTAGATCCGCCGCCAGGGAATGTCCGCATGCGCCATGGCCATGCACCGGTGAGTAGGCCCTGCGCCACCTCGACGCCACCCTACATCCCCGAGTGCACACCACACGCCCTCGGCGCCGACCTCGGCTGAAGCCCCAACGCCGACCCCAGCCACCCAGCCACCACGCGTCCACCGCGGGCTCTCCCCGAGGAACCTTCAGAGCCAAGGGATGCCACCACCACGCCAAGGCCAACGGCAGCGGCGAAGGAGAGGAGGTGCAAGGGAGGGGGCCTATGGCGGCGCCTGAACTGTCCCCGAGTCGCCCGAGCGGAGCGACGCATGGGTCTGTTCTAAAAATGAATATTGAAACAATAAATTTTGCTTTGGGTGAAGAACTAGGTAATATCATAAACATATATTTGAACTCATGTATTTGGTATCTTTTTTCATTATTCTCTAGATAGTAGAGTTTAGTTAGTTATTGTAGTGATCCACACCTCCCACCAGCTATGACAGAGTACATGTCTTTGACTTTTTTTGCGAGAAACTTCTGATCTATTCATCTTCAATCATGGCAATACAACCAACACCAGAAATAATAAAAATTACATCTAGATTCGTAAACCACCTAGCGACGACTACAAGCACTGAAGTGAGCCGAAGGCATGCCGCCGTCATCTCCCCTCCCTCGCCGGAGCCGGGCAAAACTTGTTGTAATGGACAGTCGGGAAGTCCTCGTGTTAAGGCCCCATAGGACTAGCGCACCAGAACAGAAACCGCTGCTGATGAAGAGTAGCGTAGATCGGAAGGATCCAGCCTGAAAACACACGAACGTAGATGAACGACAACCAAATCCGAGCAGATCCACCAAAGATAGATCCGCCGGAGACACACATCCACACACACCCACCGACGATGCTAGATGCACCACTAGAATGGAGGCTAGGCGGGGAGGACCTTATTCCATCTTTAGGGAGCCGTCACAGTCTCGCCTTCATGAGCAGAATACAAAACCTAACAAAACTCAAAGAACCATCTAAAAACGGAGCCCCCCGTCAGCAAGGATCAGGATCCACCACGCCCCATGGCCCTACGGCCACCGGAGACGAGGCGGACAGAGAGCAACGCCGGTGGGAGGCAGAGAAACCCTAACTTTTCTTGGGGAGGAGGATAGGAGGAAGGGGAGGAGGAGTGCATGTCTTTGGCTTGTTGCAAGATAAATATGACTTTAGTAACATATTACCCATCAGAGTAGCAGAACAAGAGCATTGTAGCGGATTCGGTAAATAAACAACTAAAATATTTTTACAAATAAAACTACAATGTAACTCTTACAAAAAATATAATATAGATGTTGATATCATACAAGTGCACAGTGTTTAGTTGTAGCCTTTTCGAAGTAAAAGTATCGAGTAGACAAAGATCTTAGGAAATGACCTTTTGCCTCTGCTTTCTCTCAACTCCCAAGTGCAAGGGTTTGTAGCAAGCAACATTTTCCCTCAAGTGACCTCAAGTTTTATCGAATCCACGAGCGCTACGAGATCACAATAAATGATTGGTACCTAGACACACAAAACAAAACGTCCTTGTGTCCCCAACTAAACTAGTGAGGTTGTCAATCTCAGTAGTTTTGCTAGTGACAAAGGATTTAAAAGCACAAGTTTATGGAAGATTCGATTGCAGCAAGAAAGTAAAAGAAAACGTAAATTGTGATTGGAAGATTATCAGAAGAAGATGGATAGGGATCCGTAGTGATGAGTGTATTTTTACATATTATCCCAAGATACTGGCTATAGAGGTACATGTAGAAGCGTAGAGCATGGACTAAGGAGATTGCCTCATATAATACATCTTTGCCAAGATTTGTTCGAAGGAACTCTCCAACAATTTCAATGCAAGTCTCTATGAGAACCTGCAAGGAAAAAAGAACACCTGCATTATTGCTAGGATTAGGGGGTATGTGACTATGGGAGTGTAGTATGTCGGGATCAGGGTGTTATGTGACTAATTTGTCGTTGTTCAAAATGGTTTATCTAATAAAATCTGAGATATCCCCTCCGATATTACCACTAATGAATAATGAATGCAAGAGACTATGAAATCCTCTCTTTATTTTGTTTCTACAGGAAAAGATGCCATACATGGATAAAAATCATGACTTACATGGAAAGAAGTAAACTGGAAAAAGAAGAGATCAATTGGAAGGCGCACCAGAAGAAACAGAGTGCAAGACGGCATCCGGTATGAGCGCACACACTCGTACCAAGTGCCCACAACACCGTGGCATCCAACCCTCCAACTTTTATAAAAGGCCATGTACCAGATTCGTGAAGGAGCATCGCCAAAAACCTCCATCTCCGCACCAGAAGCGATTCACAAACCCTAGCCGCCGTAATTTCCCATCTCATCTCCATAACCACCACCATCTTCATCACCGCAGCAATCCACCTCCAAGTTAGTCATACTTGTAATCATGTATAGCATCCGGCAACCATTGTAAGACATAATATCAATAAAGCTTTCATCTTGATGTCTTCTTCAATGATTTTTTTGTGCGATATGAAATTCATGTGTGAGTAATTCGGTAAGGCAATGGGTTGAGGCATAGCTCGCAACCCGATGTGTTTGTCTGAGGGGTCTATGGAATGACTTTGAATGAATGTCGTGTATGTGTGAAATAAAACAGCATCGTAGTTGTCTCTTCTCTTTTTC
Source organism: Thinopyrum elongatum (assembly GCA_011799875.1). Taxonomy (NCBI): domain Eukaryota; kingdom Viridiplantae; phylum Streptophyta; class Magnoliopsida; order Poales; family Poaceae; genus Thinopyrum; species Thinopyrum elongatum. Next base: position 381,971,050 of record CM022301.1, read on the forward strand.
GTGTTGTTCCCAAAAGCATGATGGCCTGCAAGCACACAGGGTTTAGTTGTACTTTTTTGTAGTAAGAGTATCGATCCCACACTCCCACATGCAGCACAAGAATTGGGGTTTTGTCTCTCGTAGTGACTTACGGGATTGTACTTGTAATTAATTGTAGACTCAAAGAAAAGTGAGGGCGGAGGATAAATATTGGTTTTGGTGAAGTGCCAAAGTAAATAACATAAACAAAAATAAAAATAGTAGGAAAAGTGACAAGTAAACTGATAGAAGAGTAAGGCATTCTCAGGGAGTCCGGAATTCCCATTGCTATGTTTCTAACACAACCTATCAAACGACATAGTATTAACTGGATACTTGAGTCACTCTTGACGTTTACGCTGGGCAGAGCCGGGTATAGAACACGTTCTACTCTTGGTAGACTCGTGCCACGCATGCCGCCACCATATCCCCCCCCTGTAGATTACAGCTACGGTAACTAAGGGTTTCCCCGTGGACGCGACCTCACTAAGGGTTCTCAGTAATTCCCTTATTAAATGTAAAACCTAGAGATGAAGTCGTTTACTATCACCTCGAATTACCTTCAGTCTCTAACTCTTACAACAACAGCGATACACTTTGTGGCCTTTTTGTGATAATGTTGAGTGGGGCCCCTTCACAACATTCATGAAGTTTATGAAATCATTCAACAGAGGATCACATATCCTTATTAATGTTTCGGCTCCTATACATACCAAGGTTCATCCATATCGCCGAGAACTAGGGGGTTTACTCGTACATAGGGCCATCCAACATCATGAAAGCGGTGTTGATAAGCATAGATGATTCAAACAAGTAATACACATGATGATTCAATAGGGTCCTGATATTACAACAAGATGAAGATGGATGTGGATGATGGTGGTAGTGGTGATGATGTCGATGTCCCATTGCATGTGATGGTGAAGATGGCGATCTCCTCCTTGCCAATTTCCCCTTCGGATGGATTCTGGAGGCTAGGGTTCTGCTTCTGGATGTGGTTCTGGTGGTTGTGTGCGTCTGTTCTTCGATCCAAATCCACAGGGGTGAAGTAGTCAATCAGGAGGTGGCTCTGACAATCCATACGACCGTGCATACGAGCACCCGCGCTATTATGACAGGCCATCTTGCTTTCTGGAGCCGCTGCGCAGGATCTAATTGCGTCCAATCTTTTTATTATTTTTATGGTAGGTGATAATCACCTTGATTGACGCGATTCCACCATAATTTTCTCTCCTTCCATAATATTTCATTTGTTCCAAAAGTCATGTCTTGTGGAAAACCGACAAAAAGTAGTGTGCGAATGTGGTAAAATTCCACAAAGCCTATGGTGTAAGCAAAAAAATAACCATCAAAATCAGCATACATTTTGGACACATCACGGTGCCCTTATGTTGATGCCCTCCTCCGAATCCCTTTTAGAGGTTAGGCTTTCTACTTCTGATTAGTGGTTTGGGGCCTCTATGTTCGTCCCCTATGAGATCTGATCACACGGGGTTGAAGTAGTCGACCGGGTGGAAGCTCTGCCATACGATACAACCGCACCCACTCGTACCAACGATCATACCGTACACCATCTTCTCTCCTAGATAGCAATAGTTGCCTTGTTTCTTCCCACTTGATCATCTCTTCCTATGGAAGGCTTTTATGAGGTCCAATTTTCATATTTTACACCCAAAAGTAGGTGTTTGCCAGTCAGTGCTCAAAATTTCCTACTTCTTTGGAATCATCACAAAATCAGGAAAAAAGGCCTGCGAGCGTGGTTAAATATGAAAAATCCTATGACTAAGATGCAAAAACATAAGGTTAAAGTGATGAATGCACTTATGAGGTGTCTCACTATTCATCAAACACTCTTCTATCTTGGTTTCCTAAAGTTCATTTCCCTTGTAACTCCAAGGTATAGCTCATTTGTATGTTGGTTTATGTCATCTCCATCTTAGTGTACTTTGTCTCCGTCTTGGTACATACTAGCATAGGACTAAGCCCTAGTTCTTTTGTGACATCACCTTCAAGTACATACTTGCATCGACATTGGAAACCCCATCGACGAATGTCACCACAATGATTGTCACCGTGAATGACATGTCCAACCAATTAAGGCAAGAACATTTATTATCCTATAAAGGATGTTGGAGTACCCACCTCCTTGGGGCTTTGGCACATGAGCGTGCCCTCTGCACCATCTGTTCTGCACCGGCCTCACACCGAAGGCTCCCTAGCACGCTCACGGCCGTCCGATCTCTACAGCCGCCTCACACCCCATCGGTTTTCCTCGAGGATCCATGATGCGACGATAACTTCCCGCACTATACGCCATACACTCCTAAGTAGTTAAGCCAAAGCAAGAAGTCAAATTTCCAAGGATTCACTAATGGAGGACTTTGCAAAAGAGACCAAAGCTCTGATACCACTTCTAGGATCGATAAATATGTCTAGAGGAGGATGAATAGACTACTAGCTCAAAATGGATTATTTTCCCAAATTTAAGTTCTTGGTAGATTTTAAGCTTTTCTAGCAATGTATAGATCACCCTACACATGCATATCTAGAGTAATAAGGATTGTAATGTAAAATATGTCAATGCAAGGGTAAAGGAGTAGAGTTGAGAGAATCGCAGACACAATAGGCTCGGTGAAGATTTTTTGCGTGGTTCGGATAGTTGGTGCTATCTTACATACATGTTGATGGAGGCTTCAATCTGCAAAGGATTTATAACACAAAGGATTCTGGTTGTGGGATTCCATGAAGGAACGGTCCATGAAGGCTACTCACCCACATTGGGTTCACTTAGGAGAAACCAACCTATTCCACCATGGTTTATGCCCACGAAGGACTAGCCTCACTAGGTTAGATCTTCACGAAGTAGACGATCTCGAGGCTCATACAAACTTCTTGGCTTCTTCACAAACTTGAAGACTTCCAAACACACCTAGCCGATATAGAAGACGCAAATCCTCCAAAAGTAACAAAATGAGGTTGATTGACAATGAATCTCTTGCTCTTGTCCTTCAATCTCGTGAACACTCAAACTCTCTCAAAATTTGGCCATGGATTTGAAGAAAGTTTGGAGTGGAAAGCATAGAGGGGATTAGATCTCAAATGGTTGATGGATGGTTGGACTGAATTGCCCTTTGAAATCAGCACAAGGAGGTGAAGTCCTCTCTCAGAACAAATGGTAGGAGTGGAGTTTGCTTTGAATTGAACTAGTGGGATAGGTGGGGTATTTATAGGCTAGACCAATAGTATGATCATTACACACTTTATGCACATATCAGTGGCTCTGACTTATTTTTCTCGGTAGCTCCGAGTTGAACAAAAGTGTCAACTTTAGATTCAATTAGTATGTCCGAATGATTCCAGTTGTTGGCTCCGAGGTGAGTACCTTGGCGCATGGCAGATGGCACACTCTCTGTAGATGCTTCGAAAGTTCCAACAGGTTTGTCTTAGAATTTCCGACGTGATCACAAATGGTTTACCACATTGCTTCGGTGACTCTGACTGGAATGTTGGAGGCTCTGAATGAATTAGGCTTTGGAACAAACGGCTACATTGTATTGCTATCTTCGAGTGGATGTGTTCAATGGCCCCAAATGGAAATAAATAGGAAGGTATAGTGGCATTACTTGAAGGAGTTTGAGGAGTTTTTGGAATTTGATCTTGAATCACCTAGAGGAACAATCTCATTGTCACACCCTCATCCCCTTTTAATAATATCGGCATGCCTAAGGACTCGATGTGATCTCGAATCACTAAAATTGAAATGAAGAATCCCATGGCTTGACCAACATTTGTCTTGAAGCTTTTTAGGTGTCACCTTCCATTCCAATGTTGTTCCTATGAAGAATTTTGCCGGAATTAAACTTGAAGCATAGTTAGTTCTTCGAGATATGTTGGCCTGAATTACCAAAATCCACCTTGGGGATTAGATGCACTTTCACTGACCTTACCCCTTCGCGAATCACGAGCACTCGTTTCTTCCTCCTCCATCTCCTCTTTCTTGTCGCTTTCGTCTCTCATCTCATGAACAACAATGGCGAAGCAGGCGTCATGCTCGTTGAATCCCCGCCGCCGCTAAGCCATCAACAACCGCCGCGCACAAGCCTTAATCCTTGCCACTGTGAGCCTTCAACCACCACGCTGACAAGGGTTGCACTGTGCTGCAAAATCCCTATACGTTGCATGTTTTTAGGCCGCCGTCTTTTGTCGCATGCGCTTGATACGTCTCCAACGTATCTATAACTTATGAAGTATTCATGGCATGTTTACAAAAAATTTATATGGTTTTGGTGAACTTTTATTTGATTTTTGGGAACTAACCTAGTGCCTAGTGCCAGTTTCTACTTTTTAGCTATTTTTTGTTTCGTGGGAAAACTATACCAAACGAAGTCCAAACACGATAAAAATTTACGATGATTTTTTATGGACAAAAAGAGACCCACGAAGCTTTGGAGGAGGATTAGACGAAGTCTGGGGGGCCACAAGCCAGGGTGCCATCCTAGGGCAGCCACCTGAGCTTGTGCGTCCCTCGGGAACCCCCGTGACGTGAAATCAACGCTAAAAAATCCTATAAATATAGAATCCCCCGAAACTTAACCTAGATAAGTTCTCCCGCCGCCGCAAGCCTCTGTTCTGGCACCCCGTCGGAGGGGGAAGTGATCACTGGAGGCCATCTTCATCATCCCCACTGCTTTCATGATGAGGTGGGAGTAGTTCACCCTCGGGACTGAGTGTATGTATTAGTAGCTATGTGTTTGATTTCTTTCTCTCTCTCTCTCTCTCACTCTCTCTCCCTCTCTCTCGCTCTCTCTCACTCACTCTCTCTCTCTCTCTCTTGTTCTTGATTTGGCACGTCTTGATGTACCACGAGCTTTGTTAACATAGTTGGATTTTATGGTGTTCTTCCCTCTCTATCTTGTTGTGATGAATTGAGTCTTTCCCTTTGAGGTTCCATTATTATCGGATTGAATATTGGATTTGAGATCACTTGATGTATGTCTTGCATGTGGATACCCGTGATGACAATGGGGTATTCTATTGAGTCACTTGATATATGTTTTGGTAATCAACTTGCGGATTCCCATGGTGAAATTGGGGTAATCTAGGCACATAGGTTGATACACATTTTCATCCTACTTTTTTTTATAGAAACTTTGTGGTACTCTTCGAAGTTCTTTGTGTTGGATTGAATATTATGAATCTGAAATTATTTGATGCATATCAAATAATTGACTCACGGATACTTGTGGTGACATTGAAGTATCTAGGTGACATTAGAGTTGATTGATTCGTATCATATGGTGTTATTGTAGTACGAACTCTAGGGTTGTTTGTGACACTTATGGGGATGACTTAATAGATTGATCGCAAAAATAACTTTGAGGTGGTTCGCTACCTACAACAATTTCATCTTATGTTCTCCGCTATTGATAAAATTTTTGGAGTGATTCTTTGTCGCACGTTGAGGGATGGCTATATGATTCAATTATGTTAGCATTGTTGAGAGATTGCACTAGTGAAAGTATGAACCCTAGGCCTTATTTCCAAGCATTATAATATCATTTGTGCTCACTTTTGTCACTTGCTACCTTGTTGTTTTTATTATTTCAGATTACAAAAACCTATATCTACTATCCATACTACATTTGTATCACCATCTCTTTACCGAACTAGTGCACCTATACAATTTATCATTGTATTGGGTGTGTTGGGACACAAGAGATTTCTTGTATTTGATTGCAGGGTTGTTTGAGAGATATCATCTTCATCCTACACCTCCCATGGATTAATAAACCTTAGGTCATCCACTTGAGGGAAATTTGCTGCTGTCCTACAAAACTCTGCACTTGGAGGCCCAACAGAGTTTACAAGAAGAAAAGTTACGTAGTAGAAACCAGCGTTACTGCAAGGGGTGGAGCTGCGATGGAGCAACCACCGTTGTTGTAACGGGAGAGCCTATCAGCTGCGATGTGAGGCCACTGAGGTGCTACGATGGGCGTCCACTCATGTTGGAACCAACGGCCATACACGTTGAAACCGGCGTGTGGCCTTGCTTCTATGGCGTTGCAGCATTGCTTGCATCGGGACACGATCCTGCTTGAACGGACGCGTGGACGTGCTTCGACGGTTTGCAGCATTTGTTGGAACCATCGTGCGGTAATGTTGGAATGACCACTCGTGTTGGAACGGACGCACGGTTGTGTTCCAACAATGATGGGGTGTTGGGACGGTGATGACCGAGAGTTGCGTGCGGTGACGTCGGGGGTGTTGCGCCACCGCCATCAGGTGCTCCGAGGAGGGGCCCACGATGGCAGGCGCTGGTTGTTGCTACGACGGCAGATGCTGCGAGGCCATGGGTGATTGGCTGCCGAGCATTGTTGTCACGGGAACGGACGGAAGATGCTACCACGGGGCGTCCGATGTTGTGACCATAGAGCTGTTGGCGTTGTGAGCGAAGCTACGGGTTCTATGAGAGGGCTGCAACAAGAGATGCCATGGCGATGGTGCGACCGCACGGAGTAGCGCGTGGAGGTGGCGCCGGTACAAACCCGGCAAGAAAGACGTGCAGGCTAGAGATGAACATGAGGAATATTTCCCTGGATTTTCTCATACGGGGATACACAGGGATAGGAGAGACGACCGACGCTTTGATCAAACGGTTGTGGAAGGCCGGATCGGATGGCTCGCATGCTCCCCGATTGAGGGCTGGCGCCGGTGGACTGAGGCAAAGGGTCATCCAAATATCTTCGAAAAGCCAGCTCTTCCAGCTTTTTTTCTTCTTTTTTTGGAAAACCAGCTCTTCCAGCTAGTACTGTTGGTGGGCTTGGTTGGAGAGACAGAGGCAGCAGAGCAGCGCCAACCCAACCACCGAAGGCATTGAAACCTCCAAGCAACGCCTAGACGCAAGGAAGAAACGAAAAGCTTCTCATCAAACCGTACCAGCAAGGCATATTTTTCCTCCGATGCCCATCCTTCCATCGCCCCGCAACGCCGCAACAGGATAAGATCACATCGCACATGCACAGTCATCATATCATATCATATCATATCCTATCCCTTCCCTCACCCCACACCTAACTTATCCATTATCCAATCACTCTCGAGACCATTAGCATTAACGCATCGATTACTACAACTGCCATAGTACTATAGTACCAGTACTAGTGTAGGACTCCACATCACACACAATGACACAAACAGTAACATATACTACTACTTCCCTTTGTCTCCTCCCCTTCTTCACCTTCTTCTTCAGACTTGTCGCCGGGAGAAATCAAAGCCCCCGAGAAAAGAATGGTTAAGGTGAGCCATCAGCGGACAAGCCCAGCTCGTGCGACGCACCGACGCTGCTGTATGGAAACAATGCGAGGTCGGGTTAAAAACTTCAGATGTCAAACTGTACCTTGTCGCCGTGATTGCGATCCATGATTCACTTGATTTGCTACTTACTACTAGCGCTACGTTTCACCCATTTCTCCCAGGCCAAGAGAGACAACCCCAAATTAATTCATTAATCCACGTCGTGTTATAGGGGTAAAGTAAGCGGTTTGTTTATTTACGTGGCAACCCGGTTCTGTTCTTGCCGCCCGTTCGGCGCAAACATGGGGCGTGACTTTTCTTAGAAAACGGAACAAAAACTGTCGCCGGGGTGACAGATCTACGCACCACGCAGATTGCTGGGGAAAGAAGCGTGCCCATGGATCTGCCTTTCTAGGCACAAAGTTACCGGTACCTGCAAAAGCGCCATCTTTCTTTCTTTCTTTCTTTCGTTCTTCTTGGGATTGATTTAGGCTGTCTTATTCTTCCTCGTTGGTGGCCATTTCAAGGCACATTTCATCCCCCCTTCCCACCACAAGGCAAAAGCATGGCCTAAGGGCGACCTACCCACTTGGTGGAAGCACAATCATGGCGGGGATCCCCTACCCAGCAAATCAAATTTGCATCAACGAATTGTATATATGTTTGTACAGGACGGAAGGATCAGGAGCAATGTCATTAATTAACTAAGTAATCTTATCTTGAGGATGGTTCATCATTAGTTAATGATGGCCAGGGTGTTGGATCAGTTCGGTGAACTCAGTTCACCGGAGCAGTTCATACATGTCTGCGTACACGAGGTGAGTGAGGTCAACGGGATCCATCAGATGGATACAAGAACACAACGAATTTAGCTTAAGACACTTGCACATGCTCTTGCGATTGCTTACTTATATATAATTAAGGAGTAAGTAGTAACAGATCTACCGGGCACGAGACAGATCAATGGCTGCGAATTCGCAGCTACTGATTATAACTAGCATCGCCGCCATTTCGAAGATCTGACAGGGAATACGATCTCGGCGACCTGAAGCTGCCGCCCCTCCTCGCCGCCGATGCGCCGATCTGGGTGTTCACGCTGAGCCTCGGGGGAGGCAATGCCGGCGCCTCCCACCCGTTCTTGCCGCGGTGCTGCTCCTCGGAGCCGGAGTCGGAGTCGTCGTCTTCCTCGCCTTCGTCCCCCTCGGGTAGGGCGTGGTCCGGCGCGAGGAGCGGGGGCAGGTAGGTGGCCGTGGCGAGGGAGCTGCAGGAGGCGCGGCGGGACCAGGTGGCCAGGATGCGGCGGCGCTTGTTGAAGGGGTTCTCCGGCTTGGCGAGCTCCTTCACGGCGTCCCGCGCCGCCGCCTCCGCGAGGCTGGTGAAGGACTTGGACTTTCCGGCGTAGAAGCTTGACAACCCGTTCCTGCAAAATCACACGAAAACGAAGGATCAATTTTCCATCCTCCTCTTCCTCTCTCGATCAAATCAATTGCGATTGTGGAACCGATGATAACCTGTGATCTCTAAATACGATGAAACCTCATACGAATTTCCTACTCGCGCTTTTGCAAATGGATGAAAGAATCCCCCCCCAAAAAAGATCTTCTTTTAAAAGATCTTCTTTTTTTTCCTCATTTTGGGCAAGCAAAAAGAAGCATATTCAGAGAAGCATTTGACTCACTTGATGGGCAAGGAGTCCTCCAAGGCGTCCAGGCACCCGAGCCCGGGCTCCTCCTTGAGCTTGCTCTCGACCTCCTCGTCTTCCCCTTCCCCGCCAACCTCCGATGAGGAGTCCTCCCCGATGGAGGAGCTCGACCGCGACGGCGCGCCGATGGAGGAGCTCTCCGTCAGCACCTCCTCCGCCTCCTCTTCGATGAAGAACCCGTCGCTCATCTTCTTGCCGTGCAGCTCATCCCCCTTGGTCCTCCCCGATCCAGGGAACCCGCCGTAGGGCCGCGCCACCGCCGTCAACATGTCGGATGTGCTCGTCCAGGAACAAGGACAACACCAACTCAGCAGCAACTTGTAAGAGAGAGAGAGAGAGGAAAGAGGAAGAAATGGGCGATGGGATAAGATAAGAGCAACGACAGGAGAGGAGTTGGATAGGCGGGGTCTTTGTAGGCTCACGGCATGGGCGCCCACCAGGGCCAGGATCCTCTGCGGCCTAGTATAACCCAATGCACCACACTACTGCCTAAAGTGTGTGGTACACAACCCCCTTCTAGACGCCTCTCGAACTATTCGAGATTTCGTGCCGAACAAACATCCGCTCGAGCGTAAGAACCGGTTGATAACCTAGAATCAAAATGGTTCTGTGGATTAAGCATGAGCTTGTGGTAATTTGCCCGTGTTATATAGCGTGTCGGTAGGGTTTAGGGGTCCGTGTAAGAAAGGAAAATTTTGGTATCGTCTACTTTAATTTGGTATTGTCTCTCTCAGGAAACCTCTCTTACGTTTCGAACATCCACGCCAACAAACATCCGTTGGTGTGAGAACATGTCGATAACCTAGAGCACTGGGTTGGTTTGGTGAGTTAATTGTGCCCTTTTACCAATATGTCCATGTTTTATCCTTAGTCTGTAGGGCTTAGGGTTACGTGTAGGTCCAAAAACCTATGGTGTCGTCAACTTTAATTTGGTATTATCTCTCTCAAGAAACCTCTCAAACGATTCGAACTCCCACACCAACAAACATCCGTGTCGATAACCTAGAGCGAGGGATGTTCCGTTAGTTAATCGTGACCTTTTACTAATATGTCCATGTTATATCGTTTGTCGGTAGGGTTTAGGGTTACGCGTACGTCCAGAAAACTATGATGTCGATAACTTTAATTTGGCTTTATCTCTCTAAAGAAACCTCTAGAACAATTTGAACTCCCACGGCAACAAACATCTGCTAGAGCGTGAGAACATGCCGATAACCTAGAGCGAGGGATGGTTCCCTGAGTTAATCATAACCTTCTACTAACATGCCCAAGTTCTATTGCATGTTAGTATGGTTTAGGGTTACGTGTACGTCATGAAAACTATGGCATCATCAACTTTAATTTGGTATATATTATCTCTCAAGAAACCTCTCAAACAATTCAAACTTTTGCGCCAACAAACATTCGCTGGAGTGTGAGAACATGTCAATAACCAAGATCACGGGATGGTTTCGTGAGTTAATAATGACTTCTACTAATCTGTCCATGCTATGTTGTGCGTCGATAGGTTTGAGGGTTACGTGTACATCTAGAAAACTATGACGTCATGAACTTCTATATGGCTTCATACATGCCACAATATCAGCATTGGGTATAGATAAAATAATGTTTGGTAGTACTTCTATGTTCATTTCAAACTTACTGGTTTATCCAATGCACTACATTGTTGCATGAATTGTGTGCTATACAAACCCGACTTGCTTGAATAATGGATGTTGGCACATGTGATGTCTCAACCGTCCATTTTATAATTACTAATTTGTCGATCTATATCGCAACACTGTAGGGTTTAGGGTTACTTGTACACTCGCAAACTATGGTGCCGCCAACTTTAATTAGTTTTTAGTGCACGGAGCACTTTGACCATTGGTAGGAGAGAACATAACATTTGGCATTATCTCTTTCTAGATAACTCTTGAACTATTTAATCTTTCGTGTCGAACAAACGTCCTCTTGAGTGTAAGAGTTGGTCGTTATCATGGAATGAGGGATGGTTCGATGAGTTAAGCGTCAGTTATACTGATACTCCATCCATATTGGAAAGAAAAGGCGCGAAATCCTTGCCACGTAGATTAAGGAGGGTCGACAACGGGTGATTTTATTTTTAGATTTACCTATATAAAGTGACTGGCCATTCTACTTGATTACATTTCCCACACCTTTATTATGCCAACAATCTCCTCGAACGCACGTGTGTCGCTCTTCTCGTGAAGCCCCGCGCCAGTTCTTACCTAGTTCATGCCGAGACAGTAGGAAACACGTTAAGCAGGGGCACTCCCAATGCACATACTTTTAACGCGCTATCCTAGTTGGTGTTGTTTTTTTGTAGACAGTCAAACCAATGTATTGTGTCTTGAATGTTGTATATAAGTGATGGTGTACCTCATTTCACTGGTTGTAGGGAATTTGCTCACATCTCAAAACTGTGGTCTAGTTGTGGAGAGAGGAGAGAAGGAGTGACAAACGGGGGAGAGAGACCACACTGATAAGAGAATTTGATGTCAGTGCATAGGAAAAAAGCTAAGATTCTTATTTCCGTTGAAATGCATCCCCCTCCTCTGTATCTGTTCTTTAATTATTTTTCTGCATCGGTATTTTACCTATGAGATAGTGTTATGAATATGTATTTGGACCGCCCAGATATATTTTAGAGGAAAGGAACTTTATAGGCAGGAAGTTTGGACAACACACATCATTTTTGGCTCCTAGCACCTTATTCTCGCGCAAAAAGGGAACAAATATGCATCCATTTCAAAACGAGAGGGGATATTTAGTTAACCTTTCAAGATGTTTCCCTTTTTACAATGGTCAGAGCTGCCAATTGTAATTTAGTCAGACAATGTTGCCCTTATTGCTCTCACAAGCTCCTCTTTTGTTTTTGATCCATCCATGTTCACCTAGGGGTGGAGATTGAAAAACTTCTGGAAACTCGTGAGTTTGTTTGTGTGAAGAGAGTGTTGTCGAAACAGAATTGCACGTAACATAGCTAATCACACTAGAGGAGAGAACATAACATTTGGCTCTATCTCTTTTTATATACCTCTCGAACTACTTAAACTTTCATGCCGAACAAACATCCTCTTGAGTGTAAGAATTAGTTGGTATAATAGAGTGAGGGGTGGTTCCATGAATTAAGCGTCACCTTATACTTATCCTCCATCCATATTCGACAAAAAAGCATGAATTTGTCTCTGGCACGTAGATTAATGAGGGTTACTTGCGGGTGTTTTTTTAGATTTACCTATAAAAAGTGACCGATTGTTTTACTTGATTGCATTTCCCACATCTTAGCTGTGCCAGCCGTCTCCTCGAACACACATGTGTCGCTCTCCTCGTGAAGCCTCGCACCTAACCATGCACACGCCCATTTTCACATGGTTCATGCCTAGCAAGTAGGAAACACTTTAAGCAAGGTTATCGACGAGACCACTTCCAATGCACCGGCTTTTAACGCGCTATTCTCATTGGTAAAAAGAAATTGGAGACAATCACCCCCTGTATGTTGTCTCTTAAATACTGTATTGTGATGTTGTACTTCATTTCGCTGGTTGTAGGGAATGTGCTCGCATCTCAAATTTGTGGTCTAGTTATGAAGGGGGAAGATAAGGAGTGACAAACGAGGAGAAAGACCACACTGAATCAGAGAATTCGATGTTACCGCATAGGGTAACAAGCTAAAATTCGTATCTCCCTCCCCCCCCCCCCCCCCCCCCTCTCTCTCTCTCTCTTATTTAATAATCGTGCCACTTCGCTAATTATATATGAAATAGTGTTAAGAGTAAGTATTGGGAGTGGTCTGAGATATTTTAGATGGAAAGAACATAATTATAGGAGGGATGTTCGGACAACACACATCTTTTTTGACTCCTACCACCTTATTCTTGCGCAAAAAGAAAAAAAAGGAAAATGCGTCCTTTTTGAAACTATAAGGGGTATTTAGTTAAGCTTGCAAGATGTTTTCCTAGTTGTTGTGGATTGTAATTCAGTCGGAGTGCGATGTCTCTCTTGGTGCTCTCACTAGCTCCTCTCTCAATCGGTCGATCTGTGGACACCTTGTGGCAAAGATTAAAAAATTTCCAGAAACTCATAGGCTTGTTCTTGTGAAGATAAAAAGGTTGTCAGAATAGGATTGCCCATTTTCCATCTAATAACAGCAGATCTTGTGATCACCGTATCAGAAAGTTTTTCTGAGCTAGTTTTAGATACTCTTATTGCCATGGAATAAAACTGAGGGAGGGTTTATGTCTCGCTCAGGAAGTCGAGGTGGCGACGGCTTCATGAAGATGAAATAAGGTTCTTCCCGTCTAGTCCCGGTCCCAACGGTGCATCTAGCGTCGTTGGAGGGCGTGTGGAGGTGTGTCTCCGACGGATCTCGTGAAATTCGGTCAGTGTTTATCTTTGGTGGATGTGCTGATCGGGTCTGCGTTTGTGTGTCTAAAGGTTGGATCCTTCCGGTCTACGCTTCTCTTCATCAACGATGGTTACTGTTTTGGTGAGCTCGTCCGTTGGGGCCTTAGCACAACGACTTCCCGACTGTCTACTTCAACAAGGTTTATCCGGCTTCGATGAGGGAAGTGAAATGACGACGACGCGTTTTCGACTTATTCCAGTATTTATAGTCGTTGTTAGGTGATCTATGGACATGGATGTAATTTCTATTACTTCTGATTTGTTCCTATGAAGATAAGAGTGTTGCCAATATTCTAACTAATAAGTAGATTTGGTGATCACTTTGCCAGAATGTTTTTGTGAGTTAGTTCTAAGTAATTTTGTTGCTGCACATAGCCACGAAATGTTTTCCTCCATGCGACTCCCATGCACGGTTCCCCACCTCCCGCCGGTACCACCACCGATTTGCCTCGTCTCTTGCAGCCTTAGGGGCATGGAGGCACGTTGGGTCCCGGTCCTTGCCGGTGGGACGGCCCCTGCTATGTTTTTAAGTGTTTCTTTTAGTTTGTTTAGGGCTTATATGTCCTACTCAGGAAGATGAGGTGGCAGTGGATTCTGCCCTTGCCGATGGGAGGGCTACTGCCTTATTTTTTGGTGTTGTTTAGTTTGTTTAGGGTTTGTGTTCTGATTAGGAAGGTGAGGTGGTGACGACTCCCTAAAGATGGAATAAAGTTCGCCCGCCTAGCTCCCATCCCGATGATGTGTCTGGCATCGTTGGAGGGCGTGTGAAGGTGTGTCTTCGAAGGATCTCGTGGAATTCGGTCAGTGTTTGTCTTCGGTAGATCTAGTCTTTTTGTTTCTGTGTTTGCTTCTGTTCATCGGCGACGGTTGTTGCTCTGGTGTGCTGTTCTTTTGGGGCATTAGCACGACGATTTCTCGGCTGTCTACTGCAACAAGGTTTCCTGTGTTCGGCTCGCTCTAGTGTTTATAATCGTCGCTAGGTGGTCTACGAACATAAATGCAATTTGTAGGGCTTTCTGTGTTCTTTGTACCGATGTGATGTTCAACGAATAGAATGCAAGCTTTTTAAAAAGAAAAGTAATTTTATTGCAATGGGATGATAAAACCAAGGGCCCCTTGTTGAAAAAAAAAAAAGAACTTTCAAGAAGGCAAGCCTTCTAGAAACATGGCTGTCCCAGGAGAGTAGAGAGGCCCGTAAAACTCCATCCCAGCCACAAAGGATCCTGGTCAACACGGCGGAGCCGAAACGGATGAGCGCCCCGCCCGCCCTGTGGCGCGTGGTGCGTGGACGGGGTCCATGTGGCCATCCGTCCGCGGTTTCCCTGCCGTTTCCGTGTGCGTGCGTCAGCCGGAGAGGAGAAAACCCGGGGAAAAGAAACGCAAAAGATCCAGGATAGACGAGGAGGGAGGGGAGTTGGGCGTCCCTATCCGATTACAGTTAGCGCAGGCGCTCCGTCGCTGGCGCGCGGGCCCCCCCCCACGGACGGACAGGATCAGGATAGGGATGAGGCTGCGCCTGAGCTGAGGTGGTTTGACACGTTCCCACCAGCGAGCGACCACGTGGCCGGGACCATCGACCACACCACACCACACCAGCATGGATGGATGGATGGAGAGCAAGCAAATGCGACTCGCCTAGCTGGACAGCGACCCGGACGAGGTTGCTGCGCCTGTCTGTGTTGTCTGTGTGTGTGTGGGCGCGCCGGTTCGGTCTCGCTCGCTCGTCAATACCGCGGCCGTCTGGTGCGGTTTCGGATTTCGTTTATGCCACTTGGGAAATGTGTCTTCTTCTTTCTTTGGGGGTTCCCGGTATTGCCCCTACGCCGTTGTGAGCTTTGTGGGCTGACGTGCCTCGCGGTTTAGGGGTAGTCTGGTCATTGGGGATGGGGAGCGGCTTTGGGTTGATTTTTCGGGGGGTGGGTGATTAGGTCGGAGGAGGGAAGGTTCTTTTGAAGCTAATCAAGGACTGTGTGGAGCTTTCGGATGCTGCTTTTGTGTGACTGCGGCGTCTTCTGTCCAGACGAGCTAACTACGAGTACCTCTGAGTCAAAATATAAGATATTTTTGTAGTTCAATATATTTTGGCACAGAGGAAGTATATGCTAGTACAAGTAATACTCCAATTTCAGAGAAAAAAAACTCATATACATACGGTACAGATACTCGTCCGTCCGACACTAACCCTAGACAATATCAGAGCTAATTGCAATCTCACTTGTGTACCCGGCCAAGAGCCAGTACGTAGAGCACGTACTTCCTGAGATGAGATCTCACCGACGGACGACCGACCGACAGTTGGGGTGGGTTGGGTTGTCGTCGTGGATAAACATGAAAATCCAGCCACGACGTCCAAATCGGTTTGTTTACCGACAGTTGGGACTGGGAATACGTACGCAGCATGCTTAGCCTCGATCGAGTTTTGACTAGCTCATACGCCCCTATCTAGCCAGCGGTGGGTATATGCGTAGAAATTCGGATAATCATGTCATGTGCGTGCCTCGACGATGTCCAGGACCAGGAGGAGGGGAGGTCGGCATGCATTTTCCGAGATAGCCTTGTGTGACCTGAGATGAGCTCCACTAAACAAAAACTAGGCTGGCAATATCCCGGATCGAATTGAGATATACCTAGGCCGTACGGCCGTACGCAATTGGCCCATGTGGTGTCGAGATTTATGCAACTTGCGTTCAGCCTATGGCACCTCTCGGTCTCGGATGTGCGTGCCATGATGCCTTGTACTCCTCCTACCTCTCATTGCCGTTCCACGATGAAGTACGTCGCCGTGGCTTGTGGCCCTTGCGATCGGAGGTGTCGAACGGTTTGGGTTTCAGTCTATAGTGAGAAGTTTTCTGGCCAGCACCGAGCTTCTTCACTTTGGCTTTGAATCTTGACCGTCCGTGCTTGGTCCAGGGAACGTGCCGTCCACGAGGCTCCCATGCAGTGAGTGCTTTTGTTGAGGAAAGGCTAGGCAAGGCAGAATGATTCCCGTACTGAAATGTGCATGTAAATGTTCTTTTTTTGTCACTCTACTATGTGTCCTGTAAATGGGTTATACGTGCATCGCAGATTTGGAGGCTGACATGCGGGACCTGTTAGATTGAAGCTTATAAGACTTTGTCAACTTAGTCAGCAAACAATTCTGACAACAGTAGCCATTGAATTGACATCCAACGGTCGTCATGCTTTTTCAACTTCCTCCTGCCGTTCAAACCAGCGCCGACGTGACTGTCTGCTCCTGCCTCCCGTGGCCAGCAGCGGTACAACGCCCGCCTCGCCGCCCCTCCCTACTCTAAACCACCGGCCAGATCATCCCTCCACTCCAGCACACACCTCCTATTATTCTCCAATGCTGGCAGCCACACCCCACCCTCGTACTCCCTCGGCCTGAGACTCAATTGCCGTATCTTTCCCCTCCGGGTAGTTCTTGTCCAAGGTCTCGCCATCATCCACCGCCTTGCTGCGCTCGGGGACGGTGTGATCAACGTGGTCAACAAATGAGAGCCATGGAAAAAGGACTACACATGAAGAGGCTGACAGTAGGGACACAACAGTACGAAAACAAGTGCCTCCTTATTACGAGCAAAAAATGCATCCTCATAATGGGATTCTGATAGATGGGGTCCACCAGGTTGAAGCGTACGTGTTGCCTTATCTATCCAGTCGCAAACGTGTATGTACATATTGGTCTCTCTCCAACGATGAACAGTGATCGAGTAAGTACGTAGTGGCACGTGTCATACTTGGAAATTTGGCCCGAGATGTAGCAGGTCATGATGTCCTGTCTAAATTGGGTACACATACGTATAACCACATTGTAAAAACACGGGGGAAGTACGTACCGGCTTGTTCATGTACGGGCCGACCGCACTCGGGTATATACATAAAATATGATATGCATATGAAAGATATGTTCACATTGTTGGGGAACGTGCAATTTCAAAAAAATTCCTACGTTCACGCAAGATCTATCTAGGAGATGCATAGCAACGAGAGGGGAGAGTATGTCCATGTACCCTCGTAGACCGAAAGCGGAAGCGTTAGTTTAACGCGGTTGATGTAGTCGAACGTCTTCGCGATCCAACCGATCAAGCACCGAACGTACGGCACCTCCGAGTTCAGCACACGTTCAGCTCGATGACGTCCCTCGAACTCTTGATCCAGCAAAGTGTCGAGGGAGAGTTCCGTCAGCACGACGGCGTGGTGACGGTGTTGGTGATGTGATCCGCGCAGGGCTTCGCCTAAGCACTACGACGCTATGACCGGAGGAATAAACTGTGGAGGGGGGCACCGCACACGGCTAAGAGAATACCTGTTGTGCCTTTGGGGTGCCCCCTGCCCACGTATATAAAGGAGGGGAGGAGGAGGTGGCCGGCCTAGAGGGGGCACACCAAGGGGGGAGTCCTACTTGGACTCCTAGTCCAAGTAGGATTCGGCCCCCCCTTCTTTTCCTTCTCTTGGAGGTGGAAAGGGGGAAGGAGAGGGAGTAGCAGAAGGAAAGGGGGTGGCGCCCCCTTCCCTAAACCAATTCGGCCTCCCCATGGGAGGGGGGCGCAGCCACCCCTTGTGGGCTGCCTCCCCTCTTCCCTATGGCCCATGAGGCCCATTACCTCTCCCGGGGGGTTCCGGTAACCTCCCGGTACTCCGGAAAAATACCCGAATCACTCGGAACCATTCCGATGTCCAAATACAACCTTCCAATATATGAATCTTTACCTCTCGACCATTTCGAGACTCCTCGTCATGTCCATGATCTCATCCGGGACTCCGAACAAACTTCGGTCACCAAAACACATAACTCATAATACAAATCGTCATCGAACATTAAGCGTGCGGACCCTACGGGTTCGAGAACTATGTAGACATGACCGAGACACATCTCCGGTCAATAACCAATAGCGGAACCTGGATGCTCATATTGGCTCCTACATATTCTACGAAGATCTTTATCGGTCAAACCGCATAACAACATACGTTATTCCCTTTGTCATCGGTATGTTACTTGCCCGAGATTCGATCGTCGGTATCATCATACCTAGTTCAATCTCGTTATCGGCAAGTCTCTTTACTCGTTCCGTAATGCATCATCCCGTAACTAACTCGTTAGTCACATTGCTTGCAAGGCTTATCATGATGTGCATTACCGAGAGGGCCCAGAGATACCTCTCCGATACTCGGAGTGACAAATCCTAATCTCGATCTATGCCAACCCAACAAACACCTTCGGAGACACCTGTAGAGCATCTTTATAATCACCCAGTTACGTTGTGACGTTTGATAGCACACAAGGTGTTCCTCCGGTATTCGGGAGTTGCATAATCTCATAGTCAGAGGAATATGTATAAGTCATGAAGAAAGCAATAGCAATAAAACTTAATGATCATTATGCTAAGCTAACGGATGGGTCTTGTCCATCACATCATTCTCCTAATGATGTGATCCCGTTCATCAAATGACAACACATGTCTATGGTCAGGAAACTTAACCATCTTTGATTAACGAGCTAGTCAAGTAGAGGCATACTAGGGACACTTTGTTTTGTCTATGTATTCACATATGTATCAAGTTTCCGGTTAATACAATTCTAGCATGAATAATAAACATTTATCATGATATAAGGAAATATAAAATAACAACTTTATTATTGCCTCTAGGGCATATTTCCTTCAGTCTCCCACTTGCACTAGAGTCAATAATCTAGTTCACATCGCCATGTGATTTAACACTAATAGTTCACATCTTTAACACCCATAGTTCACATCGCCATGTGACCAACACCCAAAGGGTTTACTAGAGTCAATAGTCTAGTTCACATCGCCATGTGATTAATACCCAAAGAGTATTAAGGTGTGATCATGTTTTGCTTGTGAGAGAAGTTTAGTCAACAGGTCTGCCACATTCAGATCCGTATGAATCTTGCAAATTTCTATGTCTACAATGCTCTGCACGGAGCTACTCTAGCTAATTGCTCCCATGTTCAATACGTGTCTAGATTGAGACTTAGAGTCATCTAGATCAGTGTCAAATCTTGCATCGACGTAACTTTTTACGACGAACTCTTCATCACCTCCATAACCGAGAAACATTTCCTTAGTCCTCTAAGGATAATTTTGACCGCTGTCTAGTGATCCACTCCTGGATCACTATCGTACCCCCTTGCTTAACTCATGGCAAGGTATACAATAGGTCTGGTACACAGCATAGCATACTTTATAGAACCTATGACTGAGGCATAGGGAATGACTTTTCATTCTCTTTCTATTTTCTGCCGTGGTCGGGTTTTGAGTCTTACTCAACTTTACACCTTTGCAACACAGGCAAGAACTCCTTCTTTGACTGTTCCATTTTGAACTACTTCAAAATCTTATCAAGGTATGTGCTTTGTGAAAGTCCTATTAAGCGTCTTGATCTATCTCTATAGATCTTGATGCCCAATATATAAGCAGCTTCACCGAGGTCTTTCATTGAAAAACTCTTATTCAAATATATTTTTATGCTATCCAGAAATTCTATATCATTTCCAATCAACAATATGTCATCCACATATAATATCAGAAATGCTACAGAGCTCCCACTCACTTTCTTGTAAATACAGGCTTCTCCAAAAGTTTGTATAAAACCATATGCTTTGATCACTTCATCAAAGCGTATATTCCAACTCCGAGATGCTTGCACCAGTCCATAAATGGATCGCTGGAGCTTGCACACTTTGTTAGCACCTTTAGGATCGACAAAACCTTCTGGTTGCATTATATACAACTCTTCTTTAAGAAATCCATTAAGGAATGCAGTTTTGACATCCATTTGCCAAATTTCATAATCATAAAATGCGGCAATTGCTAACATGATTCGGATAGACTTAAGCATCGCTAAGGGTGAGAAGGTCTCATCGTAGTCAACTCCTTGAACTTGTCGAAAACCTTTCGCAACAAGTCGAGCTTTGTAGACAGTAACATTACCGTCAGCGTCAGTCTTCTTCTTGAAGATCCATTTATTCTCTATGGCTTGCCGATCATCGGGCAAGTCAACCAAAGTCCATACTTTGTTCTCATACATGGATCCCATCTCAGATTTCATGGCCTCAAGCCATTTTGCGGAATCTGGGCTCATCATCGCTTCCTCATAGTTCGTAGGTTCCTCATGGTCTAGTAACATGACTTCCAGAACAGGGTTACCGTACCACTCTGGTGCGGAACGTGCTCTGGTTGACCTACGAGGTTCGGTAGTAACTTGATCTGAAGTTTCATGATCATTATCATTAGCTTCCTCTCTAGTTGGTGTAGGCATCACGGGAACAGATTTCTCTGATGAGCTACTTTCAAAATTGAGAGAAGGTACAATTACCTCATCAAGTTCTACTTTCCTCCCACTCACTTCTTTCGAGAGAAACTCCTTCTCTAGAAAGGATCCATTCTTAGCAACAAAGATTTTGCCTTCGGATCTGTGATAGAAGGTGTACCCAACAGTTTCTTTTGGGTATCCTATGAAGACGCACTTCTCCGATTTGGGTTCGAGCTTATCAGGCTGAAGCTTTTTCACATAAGCATCGCAACCCCAAACTTTAAGAAACGACAGCTTAGGTTTCTTGTCAAACTACAGTTCATACGGTGTCGTCTCAACGGATTTAGATGGTGCCCTATTTAACGTGAATGCAGCTGTCTCTAATGCATAACCCCAAAACGATAGTGGTAAATCGGTAAGAGACATCATAGATCGTACCATATCTAATAAAGTACGATTACGACGTTCGGACACACCATTACGCTGTGGTGTTCCAGGTGGCGTGAATTGCGAAACTGTTCCACATTGTTTTAAATGAAGACCAAACTCGTAACTCAAATATTCGCCTCCGCGATCAGATCGTAGAAACTTTATTTTCTTGTTACGATGCTTCACTCTGAAATTCTTTGAACTTTTCAAATGTTTCAGACTTATGTTTCATTAAGTAGATATACCCATATCTACTCAAATCATCTGTGAAGGTCAGTAAATAATGATACCCGCCGCGAGCTTCAACACTCATCGGACCGCATACATCGGTATGTATTACTTCCAATAAGTTAGTAGCTCGCTCCATTGTTCCGGAGAACGGAGTCTTAGTCATCTTGCCCATGAGGCATGGTTCGCAAACATCAAATGATTCATAATCAAGTGATTCCAAAAGTCCATCTGCATGGAGTTTCTTCATGTGCTTTACACCAATATGACCTAAACGGCAGTGCCACAAATATGTTGCATTATCATTATCAACTTTGCATCTTTTGGCATCAATATTATGAATATGTGTATCACTACGATCGAGATTCAATAAACCATTTATATTGAGTGTATGACCAGAGAAGGTTTTATTCATTTAAACAGAACAACAATTATTCTCTGACTTAAATGAATAACCGTATCGCAATAAACATGATCAAATCATATTCATGCTCAACGCAAACACCAAATAACATTTATTTAGGTCCAACACTAATCCCGAAGGTAGAGGAGTGTGCGATGGTGATCTTATCAACCTTGGAATCACTTCCAACACTCATCGTCACCTCGTCATTAACTAGTCTCTGTTCATTTTGCAACTCCTGTTTTGAGTTACTAATGTTAGCAACTGAACCGGTATCAAATACCCAGGGGCTACTATGAACACTAGTAAAATACACATCAATAACATGTATATCAAATATACCTTTGTTCACTTTGCCATCCTTCTTATCCGCCAAGTATTTGGGGCAATTCCGCTTCCAGTGACCATTTCCTTTGCAGTAGAAGCACTCAGTTTCAGGCTTAGGTCCATCTTTGGGCTTCTTCACGGGAGTGACAACCTGTTTGCCATTCTTCTTGAAGTTCCCTTTCTTTCCCTCGCCCTTTTTCTTGAAACTAGTGGTCTTGTCAACCATCAACACTTGATGCTATTTCTTGATTTCTACCTTCACCGATTTCAGCATCGCGAAGAGCTTGGGAATCGTTTTCGTCATCCCTTGCATATTATAGTTCATCACGAAGTTCTAGTAACTTGGTGATAGTGACTAGAGAACTCTGTCAATCACTATTTTATCTGGAAGATTAACTCCCACTTGATTCAAGCGATTGTAGTACCCAGAAATTCTAAGCATATGCTCACTGGTTGAGGAATTCTCCTCCATCTTGTAGGCAAAGTATTTATCAGAGGTCTCATACCTCTCGACACGGGCATGAGTCTGAAATACCGATTTCAGCTCTTGGAACATCTCATATGCTCCGTGGCGTTCAAAACGTTTTTGAAGTCCCGGTTCTAAGCCGTAAAGCATGGTGCACTAAATTATCAAGTAGTTATCATATCGAGCTTGCCAAACGTTCATAACGTCTGCATCTGCTCCTGCAATAGGTCTGTCACCTAGCGGTGCATCAAGGACATAATTCTTCTATGCAGCAACGAGGATATTCCTCAGATCACGGACCCAGTCCGCATCATTGCTACTATCATCTTTTGACTTAGTTTTTTCTAGGAACATATCAAAAAAAAAAACAGGGGAGCTATACGCGAGCTATTGATCTACAACATAATTTGCAAATACTACCAGGACTAAGTTCATGATAAATTAAAGTTCAATTAATCATATTACTTAAGAACTCCCACTCAGATAGACATCCCTCTAGTCATCTAAATGATCACGTGATCCATATCAACTTAACCATGTCCGATCATCACGTGAGATGGAGTAGTTTTCAATGGTGAAGATCTCTATGTTAATCATATCTACTATATGATTCACGTTCGACCTTTCGGTCTCAGTGTTCCGAGGCCATATCTGCATATGCTAGGCTCGTCAAGTTTAACCCGAGTATTCCGCATGTGCAAAACTGTCTTGCATCCGTTGTATTTGAACGTAGAGCCTATCACACCCGATCATCACGTGGTGTCTCAGCACGAAGAACTTTCGCAACGGTGCATACTCAGGGAGAACACTTATACCTTGAAATTTAGTGAGGGATCATCTTATAATGCTACCGCCATACTAAGCAAAATAAGATGCATAAAAGATAAACATCACATGCAATCAAAATATGTGACATGATATGGCCATCATCATCTTGTGCCTTTGATCTCCATCTCCAAAGCACCGTCATGATCTCCATCGTCACCGGCTTGACACCTTGATCTCCATCATAGCGTCGTTGTCGTCTCGCCAACTATTGCTTCTACGACTATCGCTACCGCATAGTGATAAAGTAAAGCAATTACATGGCGATTGCATTTCATACAATAAAGCGACAACCATAAGGCTCCTGCCAGTTGCCGATAACTTTTACAAAACATGATCATCTCATACAATAACGTATATCACATCATGTCTTGGCCATATCACATCACAGCATGCCCTGCAAAAACAAGTTAGACGTCCTCTACTTTGTTGTTGCAAGTTTTACGTGGCTGCTACGGGCTTCTAGCAAGAACCGTTCTTACCTACGCATCAAAACCACAACGATTTTTCGTCAAGTGTGCTGTTTTAACCTTCAACAAGGACCGGCCGTAGTCAAACTCGATTCAACTAAAGTTGGAGAAACAGACACCCGCCAGCCACCTTTGTGCAAAGCACGTCGGTAGAACCAGTCTCATGAATGCGGTCATGTAATGTCGGTCCAGGCCGCTTCATCCAACAATACCGCCGAATCAAAGTAAGACGTTGGTGGTAAGCAGTATGACTATTATCGCCCACAAATCTTTGTGTTGTACTCGTGCATATCATCTACGCATAGACCTGGCTCTGATACCACTGTTGGGGAACGTGCAATTTCAAAAAAATTCCTACGTTCATGCAAGATCTATCTAGGAGATGCATAGCAACGAGAGGGGAGAGTATGTCCACGTACCCTCGTAGACCGAAAGCGGAAGTGTTAGCTTAACGCGGTTGATGTAGTCGAAATACAAAGCTATAATAATCATGCATAAATGAGTTCAGAGAAAACTCAAATAATATTCATGGATAATCTGATCATAAACTCACAATTCATCGGATCCCAACAAACACACCGCAAGGAGAGAGAGAGAGCCATCTTGGTACTAACTATGGACTCGTAGGTCTGTGACAAACTACTCACACATCATCGGAAGGGAAGTAAGGTTGATGTAGAGCCCCTCCGTGATTGATTCCCCCTCCGGCAGAGTGCCGAAAAAGGCCTCCAGATGGGATCTCATGATACAGGAACTTGCGGTGGCGGAAAATGTATTTTGGCTGGCTCTCTGTTGGTTTCCCGATTTTAGAGAATTTATAGAGGCGAAGTTAGGTCAAACGGAGCCACGTGGACCCCACGAGCCACCAGGGTGCGCCCACCCTCCTGGACGCACCCTGGTGCCTCGTGGGCCACTGCTCCATCTTCTGGTCCTCTCCCGAAGCTTCTAGGGTTTCTTATGTCCAGAAAAAAATCTCCAAAAAGTTTCGTGGCATTTGGACTTCGTTTGGTACTCATATTCTAAAAAACCAAAAACAGGCAAAACAACAACAACTCTCACAAGGCACTAAATTAATAGGTTAGTCCCAAAAAATGATATATAAATGCTTGTAAATGCATATAAAACACCCAAGATTGATACTATAATAGCACGGAATAATAAAAAATTATAGATACGCTGGAGACGTATCAGCGGCTATTTAAGCCGGGCGCCGACGACACACAAAGCTGCACTCCCCCTCCCTGAGCACCGTCCCCTCTCCCTCTTCGTCACCTCCCCTAGCCCTTCCTTCTCTCTGAGCCCAACGGCGATGCCGAAGTCCTGGTTCCCCGCGCCGGTAGGCATAGCCGGTGGAAGTTCCTCTTTAGGTGGATCGTGGCGCCACTGCCTTTGAAGGAAATATGCCCTAGAGGCAATAATAAAGTTGTTATTTTATATTTCCTTATTCATGATAAAGGTTTATTATTCATGCTAGAACTGTATTGATCGGAAACTTAAATACATGTGTGAATACATAAACAAATATCGTGTCCCTAGTAAGCCTCTACTAGACTAGCTCGTTGATCAAAGATGGTTAAGGTTTCCTAACCATAGACAAGTGTTGTCATTTGATAACGGGATCACATCATTAGGAGAATGATGTGATGGACAAGACCCATCCGTTAGCTTAGCATATGATCGTTCAGTTTATTTCTACTGCTTTCTTGAATGTCAAATACATGTTCCTTCGACCATGAGATCATGCAACTCCCGAATACCGAAGGAATACCTTGTGTGCTATTGATGACCCACAAGTATAGGGGATCTATCATAGTCCTTTCGATAAGTAAGAGTGTTGAACCCAACGAGGAGCAGAAGGAAATGACAAGCAGTTTTCAGCAAGTTATTCTCTGCAAGCACTGAAATTATCGGTAACAGATAGTTGTGTGATAAGATAATTCGTAACGGGTAATAAGTAACAAAAGTAACTAAGGTGCAGCAAGGTGGCCCAATCCTTTTTGTAGCAAAGGACAAGCCTGGACAAACTCTTATATAAAACAAAGTGCTCCCGAGGACACATGGGAATTACTGTCAAGCTAGTTTTCATCATGCTCATATGATTCGCGTTCGTTACTTTGATAATTTGATATGTGGGTGGACCGGTGATTGGGTGCTGCCCTTACTTGGACAAGCCTCCCACTTATGATTATCCCCTGTCACAAGCATCCGCAACTACGAAAGAAGAATTAAGATAAATCTAACCATAGCATGAAACATATGGATCCAAATCAGCCCCTTACGAAGCAACGCATAAACTAGGGTTTAAGCTTCTGTCACTCTAGCAACCCATCATCTACTTATTACTTCCCAATGCCTTCCCCTATGCCCAAATCATGGTGAAGTGTCATGTAGTCGACGTTCACATAACACCACTAGAGGAAAGACAACATATATCTCATCAAAATATCGAACGAATACCAAATTCACATGATTACTTATAACAAGACTTCTCCCATGTCCTCAGGAACAAACGTAACTACTCACAGAGCATATTCATGTTCATAATCATAGGGTTATTGAATAGCATTAAGGATCTGAACATATGATCTTCCACCGAATAAACCAACTAGCATCAACTACAAGAAGTAATCAACACTACTAGCAACCCACAGGTACCAATCTGAGGTTTTGAGACAAAGATCGGATACAAGAGATGAACTAGGGTTTGAGAGGAGATGGTGCTGGTGAAGATGTTGATGGAGATTGACCCCCTCTCGATGAGAGGATCGTTGGTGATGATGATGGCTTCGATTTCCCCGTCCCGGAGGGAAGTTTCTCCGGCAGAACAGCTCCGCCGGAGCGCTAGATTGGTTCTGCCCAGGTTCCGCCTCGAGACGGCGGCGCTTCACCCCGAAAGCTTCCTTATGATTTTTTCCAGGTCAAAACACATCATATAGCATAAGATGGGCATCGGGGGCCTGCCAGGTGGCCCACAAGGCAGGGAGGCACGCCTAGGGGGGTAGGGCACGCCCCCCACCCTTGTGGCTGCCTGGTGGGTCCCCTCAGGTGCTTTCTTCGCCCAATATTTTTTATATATTTCAAAATAATTCTCCGTGAAGTTTCAGGACTTTTGGAGTTGTGCAGAATAGGTCTCTCAGATTTGCTCCTTTTCCAGCCCAGAATTTCAGCTGCCGGCATTCTCCCTCTTCATATAAACCTTGTAAAATAAGAGAGAAAAGGCATAAGTATTGTGCTAGAATGTGTAATAACAGCCCATAATGCAATAAAAATCAATATAAAAGCATGATGCAATATGGACGTATCAACTCCCCCAAGCTTAGACCTCGCTTGTCCTCAAGCGAAAGCCGAAATCGAAAAATATGTCCACATGTTTAGAGATAGAGGTGTCGATAAAATAAAATACGGACATGAGGGCATCATGATCATCTTTAAAACAACAACAAATATTGTCATATAATTTCTTATGCTAAAGTAACAATTCGTTCACAAGGTAAAGCATGAATTGGAAATTTCATTGAAAACTAACAAACTATGATCTCAGTCATTGAAGCAATTGCAATTTATCATAACCTCGGAAAGAGTCTATTCAAGAGCTTTTCAGCAAGTCTACATACTCAACTATCATTTAATCTTTCACAATTTCTAACACTCACGCGATACTTATGGGTTCGAAGCCTTAGTCGGACACAGAGAAAGATAGGGGCTTATAGTTTCGCCTCCCAACCTTTTACCTCAAGGGTAATGTCAACAATAATACTTTATGATAACCTACATCCGAGTGGATATATATATATCTGTATCCTTCTCCAACACATAGTGCTTGCCAAAAGAAAAAGTGTAAAAAGGAAAGGTGAAGATCACCATGACTCTTGTATAAGGGTAGAAGATAAAAGTAAAAGATAGGCCCTTCGCAGAGGGAAGCAGAGGTTGTCATGCGCTTTTATTGTTGGATGTACAAAATCTTAATGCAAAAGAACATCACTTTATATTGCCGCTTGTGATAAAGAACTTTATTATGCAGTCTGTCGCTTTTATTTCTTCCATATCACAAGTTCGTATAAAGCTTATTTTCTTCACACTAATAGATCATACATATTTAGAGATCAATTTTTATTGCTTGCACCGATGACAACTTACTTGAAGGATCTTACTCAATCCATAGGTAGGTATGGTGGACTCTCAATGCAAAACTGGTTTAAGGGATGTTTGGATGCACAAGTAGTATCTCTACTTGGTGCAAAGGATTTGGCTAGCATAAGAGGGAAAAGCAAGCTCAACATGTTGGAGGATCCAAGACACTATAACTTCTATTCGGATATAAGAAAACATAACCCATTATGTTGTCTTCCTTGTCCAACATCAACTTTTTAGCATGTCATATTTTAATGAGTGCTCACAATTACAAAAGATGTCCAAGATAGTATATTTATATGTGAAACCTCTCTTTCTTGATTACTTCCTATTAATTGCAACAATGACCAAAACTATGTTTGTCAACTCTCAACAACTTTTATTCATCATACTCTTTATATGTGAAGTCATTACTCTCCATAAGATCATTATACGATCTTTTTATTTCTTTTTATTTTTTCTTTTATTTATTCCCTCAAGATCATAGCAAGAAAGCAAAGCCCTCAACTCAAAACTACTCTTTATTATATATAACTCACGGACTCGATTACATAGATAAATCTCTAAGTAAAACTCAAATCTAGATCATACTAAAACTTTATTCTACTAGATCAAGATATAACCAAAAGGATCGAGCTAAGAAAAATGATAAAAGTAAAGATGTGATGGTGATACAATACCGGGGCACCTCCCCCAAGCTTGGCAGTTGCCAAGGGGAGTGCCCATACCCATGTATTTAGATCTCTTTCTTCGGAGGTGGTGATGATGGAGTTGATGATGTAGTGCCGCACTCCGAGCGCAGGAGATACTCCAATCTGCGAATGATGCTCTGGAGGGAGATGATATGCTCTTGCAACAGAATATTTTCACGAGTGAGATATTTATTTTGCACACAAACTATCTCAATGATCTTAAAAGCTTCAATTTTAGTAGGGGTAAGATGATCGTAGTATGGTTGAAGGATGTCTTCTTCTTCTTCTTCTGCTGCCGGAACTTGATCCACCGTGACCTTCTTGATTTCATCACCCTTATTGGTTTCCCCAAGTTCTTCTTTCCTCATCTCTATCTTCATTAGCCACGCATCATCGTCCCATTGTTGGAGGAAGGGGAAGACATGATGCTGGGCCTTGAAAACTCTGGCAGAAAATAGTTCAAAACAAAAACAGGAGATTTTGCCGTGGTACGGTAGTCGAAACCTTCGGGAGATTATATAATGAATTTTTACCGACCAAAAGAAGTATTGTGCAAGAAAACGGAGTCCGGAGGGCACACGAGGTGGCGGCAAGGGTTGGGGGCGCGCCCAGGGGGGTAGGGCGCGCCTCCCTACCTTGTCGCTTCCTCGTGCACTTTTCGGACTACTTTTAGTTTTCCTAATTTTTTAAATATTCCAAAATGGAGAAAAATTGCCATTAGAACAGTTTTGGAGTTGGTTTACTTACCGTACCACATACCTATTCCTTTTTGGAGTTTGAAACGTTCTGGAAAGTGTCCCTTATGTACTCCTCCGGTGTTACGGTATTAATAATATTCGTCTCAACATTTATGGGAGTACCTGAAATATAATGTTTGATTCTTTAACCGTTTACCACCTTCGGGTTGGTGCCTTCGGCATTGTTGATCTTAATGGCACCGGAACGATAGACCTCCTCGATAATGTAAGGACCTTCCCATTTAGAGAGAAGCTTTCCTGCAAAAAATCTTAAACGAGAGTTGTATAGCAAAACATGATCACCTACATTAAACTCACGCTTTTGTATCCTTTTGTCATGCCATCTTTTAACTTTTTCTTTAAACAATTTGGCATTCTCATAAGCTTGGGTTCTCCATTC
The DNA here is from genome assembly GCA_011799875.1 of Thinopyrum elongatum. Classification (NCBI taxonomy): domain Eukaryota; kingdom Viridiplantae; phylum Streptophyta; class Magnoliopsida; order Poales; family Poaceae; genus Thinopyrum; species Thinopyrum elongatum. The sequence goes on from CM022301.1 coordinate 382,000,862, forward strand.
ATCAAGTGAGCTAATGTCAAATAACCTCTTCTCACCGGCAAGTTTGAAATCATAGTTGAGCTCTTTAATAGCCCAATACGCCTTATGTTCTAGTTCTAGAGGTAAGTGGCATGCTTTTCCATAAACCATTTTATACGGAGACATACCCATAGGGTTTTTATAAGCAGTTCTATAAGCCCATAATGCATCATCAAGTTTCTTAGACCAATTCTTTCTAGATCTATTAACGGTCTTTTGCAAGATTAATTTAATCTCTCTATTGCTCAATTCTACTTGACCACTAGACTGAGGGTGATATGGAGATGCAATTCTATGGTTGATATCATATTTAGCAAGCATTTTACGGAAAGAACCATGAATAAAATGTGAACCACCATCAGTCATTAAATATCTAGGGACTCCAAACCTCGGAAAAATAACTTCTTTAAGCATCTTAATAGAAGTGTTATGATCAGCACTACTAGTTGGAATAGCTTCTACCCACTTAGTAACGTAATCAACAACAACTAAAATATGTTTATACCCATTAGAGGAAGGAAAAGGTCCCATATAATCAAAACCCCAAACATCAAATGGTTCAATAACAAGTGAATAATTCATAGGCATTTCCTGACGTCTACTGATATTGCCAATTCTCTGGCATTCATCACAAGACAAGACAAACTTACGGGCATCCTTGAAGAGAGTAGGCCAATAAAAACCATATTGCAATACCTTGTGTGCAGTTCTATCTCTAGCATGGTGTCCTCCGTAAGCTTTGGAGTGGCACTTGCGTAGGATCTGTTCCTGTTCATGCTCAGATACACAACGTCTAATAACACCATCTACTCCTTCTTTATAAAGGTGTGGGTCATCCCAAAAGTAATGTCTTAAATCATAGAAAAACTTTTTCTTTTGCTGGTATGTGAAACTAGGTGGTATAAATTTAGCAACAATGTAATTAGCATAATCATCATATCATGGAGTATTACGTGAAGCATTTATGATAGCTAATTGCTCATCAGGAAAGCTATCATCAATAGGTAGTGGGTCATCAAGAACATTTTCTAACCTAGACAAGTTGTTTGCAACGGGGTTCTCAGCTCCCTTTCTATCAATAATATGCAAATCAAATTCTTGCAGTAAGAGAACCCATCTAATAAGTCTAGGTTTACCATCTTTCTTTTCCATAAGGTATTTAATAGCAGCACGATCAGTGTGAACAGTTACTTTGGAATCAACAATATAAGATCTGAACTTATCACAGGCAAAAACAACTGCTAAAAATCTTTTTCAGTAGTAGCATAATTTCTCTGGGCACTGTCTAGAGTTTTACTAGCATAATGAATAACATTCAATTTTTTATCAACTCTTTGTCCTAGAACAGCACCAACAGCATAATCACTAGCATCACACATAATTTCAAAGGGTAGATTCCAATCAGGTTGTTGGACAATAGGTGCAGTAATCAAGGCTTTCTTAAGTATTTCAAATGCTTCCACACAATCATCATCAAAAACAAAAGGAACATCTTTTTGCAAGAGATTAGTGAGAGGCCTAGAAATTTTAGAGAAGTCTTTAAACCTCCTATAGAAACCAACATGACCAAGGAAACTTCTTATACCTTTGATATCTTTAGGACACGGCATCTTTTCAATAGCATCTACTTTAGCTTTATCAACTTCAATACCTCTTTCAGAAATTTTATGCCCCAAGACAATACCTTCATTAACCATAAAGTGTCACTTCTCCCAATTCAAGACAAGATTAGTTTCTTCACATCTCTGCAAAACTCGATCAAGGTTGCTTAAGCAATCATCAAAAGAAGTTCCGTAAACGGAGAAATCATCCATGAAAACCTCAACAATCTTTTCACAAAATTCAGAGAATATAGCAGTCATACATCTTTGAAAGGTAGCAGGTGCATTGCATAAACCAAAAGGCATACGTCTATAAGCAAAGGTACTAAAAGGGCAAGTAAAAGTGGTCTTTTCTTGGTCCTCTTTTGACACATGTATTTGAGAAAAACCAGAATAACCATCTAGAAAGCAAAAATGTATATGTTTGGATAATCTTTCTAGCATTTGATCAATAAAAGGTAGCGGGTAATGATCCTTCCTAGTAGCTTTGTTTAATTTGCGAAAATCAATTACCATTCTATAACCTGTAACAATTCTTTGTGGAATCAATTCATTCTTATCATTAGGAACAACAGTAATACCTCCCTTCTTAGGGACACAATGAACAGGACTTACCCATCTACTATCAGCAATAGGATAGATTATACCTGCCTCCAGAAGTTTTAGTATTTCATTTCTTACCACTTCCTTCATCTTAGGATTTAACCATCGTTGGTGATCAACAACTGGTTTAGCATCAGGCTCCATATTAATTTTGTGCTGACATAGAGTGGGACTTATGCCCTTAAGATCATCAAGAGTATATCCAATAGCAGCACGGTGCTTCCTCAGAGTTTTCAATAATTTCTTTTCTTCATGCTCTGAAAGGTTAGCACTAATAATAATAGGATATATCTTCTTTTCATCAAGATAAGCATATTTCAAAGTATCAGGTAATTGTTTAAGCTCAAACACGGGATCACCCTTGGGTGGAGGAGGATCTCCAAGGATTTCAACAGGCAAATTGTGTTTCAAAACAGGCATTTGGTTAAATAATATTTCATCTAATTCCTTTCTTTCATTCAGAAACATATCATTTTCATGATCTAGCAAATATTGTTCTAAAGGATCGGTAGGAGGCACGGCAATAGAAGCAAGACCAATGATTTCATCCTTGCTAGGCAATTCCTTATCATGGGGTTGTCTACGAAATTTAGAGAAATTAAAATCATGAGACACATCCCCAAAGTTTACAGTAACAATTTCTTTCTCACAGTCTATCCTAGCGTTAACAGTATTCAAGAAAGGTCTACCAAATATAATGGGACAAAAATCATCTTGTGGGGAACTAAGAACAAGAAAATCAGTAGGGTATTTTATTTTCCCACACAAGACTTCAACATCTCTAACAATCCCAATTGGTGATATAGTGTCTCTATTGGCAAGTTTAATAGTAACATCAATATCTTCTATCTCAGCAGGTGCAATATCATTCATAATTTCTTGATATAAGGTATAAGGAATTGCACTCACACTAGCACCCACATCACATAAACCATGATAACAATGATCTCCTATTTTAATAGAAACAACAGGCATGCTAACAACAGGTCTATGTTTATCTTTAATATCAGGTTTAGCAATTCTAGCAGCTTCACCACAGAAATAAATAACATGCTCATCAATATTATCGACCAAGAGATCTTTAAACATAGCAATACTAGGTTCAACTTTAATTTGTTCAGGGGGTGTAGGTGTTCTAATATTACTCTTATGAACCACAGTTGAAGCTTTAGCATGATCCTTTATTCTAACAAGAAAAGGTGGTTTCTCAATATAAGCAGTAGGAACAACAGGATCAACATTATAAGTAATAGTTTCTTCTTCAACTTTAATAGGTTCTACTACTTTTACTTCAATGGGAGGATGATATTTAAACCAGTTCTCCTTAGGGAGATCAACATGAGTAGAAAATGATTCACAAAAGGAAGCTACTATCTCAGAGTCAAGTCCATATTTAGTGTTAAAATCACGAAAAGCATCGGTATCCATAAAAGATTTAACACAATCAAACTTAAGGTTTATACCTGACTCATTACCTTTGTCGAGTTCCCAATCTTCAGAGTTGCATTTAATTCTTTCAAATAAATCCCATTTGAATTCAATAGTCTTCTTCATAAAAGAACCAGTGCAAGAAGTATCGAGCATGGATTGATCATTACGAGAAAGCCGAGCATAAAAATTCTGAATAATAATTTTCCTTGAGAGCTCATGATTGAGGCATGAATATAACATTGACTTAAGCCTGCCCCAAGCTTGAGCGATACTTTCTCCTTCACGAGGCCAAAAATTATAAATATAATTCCGATCACGATGAACCAGATGCATAGGATCAAACTTTTGATGAAATTCCAATTTCAATCGGTTGTAGTTCCATGATCCAATATCATCACATAGCCTATACCGTGTCAATGCCTTCTCCTTCAAAGATAAAGGGAAGACCTTCTTCTTGACCTCATCCTCGGGCAAACCTGCAAGCTTAAATAATCCACAAACTTCATCCACATAGATTAGGTGCATATCAGGATGTAATGTTCCATCTCCTGCATAAGGATTAGCTGGCAGTTTCTCTATCATACCCGAAGGAATTTCATAATAAATATTTTCAGTAGGTTCAGTAGGTTGAGGGGCAACTCTTTGCTCTTCCGGTCGGGGTGAAGATATCCCGAACAAGCCCCTCAAAGGATTATTTTCCATAGTGACAAGTGACAGTAAATTTCAGCACGTAATATAAATGTTTCCTTACCAAATTTCACTTACCAAAGGCGCTTCACTCCCCGGCAACAGCGCCAGAAAAGAGTCTTGATGACCCACAAGTATAGGGGATCTATCATAGTCCTTTCGATAAGTAAGAGTGTCGAACCCAACGAGGAGTAGAAGGAAATGACAAGCAGTTTTCAGCAAGTTATTCTCTGCAAGCACTGAAATTATCGGTAACAGATAGTTGTGTGATAAGATAATTCGTAATGGGTAACAAGTAACAAAAGTAACTAAGGTGCAGCAAGGTGGCCCAATCCTTTTTGTAGCAAAGGACAAGCCTGTACAAACTCTTATATAAAACAAAGTGCTCCCGAGGACACATGGGAATTACTGTCAAGCTAGTTTTCATCATGCTCATATGATTCGCGTTCATTACTTTGATAATTTGATATGTGGGTGGACCGGTGCTTGGGTGCTGCCCTTACTTGGACAAGCCTCCCACTTATGATTAACCCCTCTCGCAAGCATCCGCAACTACGAAAAAAGAATTAAGATAAATCTAACCATAGCATGAAACATATGGATCCAAATCAGCCCCTTACGAAGCAAAGCATAAACTAGGGTTTAAGCTTCTGTCACTCTAGCAACCCATCATCTACTTATTACTTCCCAATGCCTTCCCCTAGGCCCAAATCATGGTGAAGTGTCATGTAGTTGATGTTCACATAACACCACTAGAGGGAAGACAACATACATCTCATCAAAATATCGAACGAATACCAAATTCACATGATTACTTATAACAAGACTTCTCCCATGTCCTCAGGAACAAACATAACTACTCACAAAGCATATTCATGTTCATAATCAGAGGGGTATTGAATAGCATTAAGGATCTGAACATATGATCTTCCACCGAATAAACCAACTAGCATCAACTACAAGGAGTAATCAACACTACTAGCAACCCACAGGTACCAATCTGAGGTTTTGAGACAAAGATCAGATACAAGAGATGAACTAGGGTTTGAGAGGAGATGGTGCTGGTGAATATGTTGATGGAGATTGACCCCCTCTCGATGAGAGGATCATTGGTGATGATGATGGCTTCGATTTCCCCCTCCCGGAGGGAAGTTTCTTCGGCAGAACAGCTCCGCCGGAGCCCTAGATTGGTTCTGCCCAGGTTCCACCTTGACACGGCGGCGCTTCGTCCTGAAAGCTTCCTTATGATTTTTTCCAGGTCAAAACACATCATATAGCAGAAGATGGGCACCGGGGGCCTGCCAGGTGGCCCACAAGGCAGGGAGGCGCCCAGGGGGGTAGGGCGCGCCCCCCACCCTTGTGGCTGCCTGGTGGGTCCCCTCAGGTGCTTTCTTCGCCCAATATTTTTTATATATTCCAAAATAATTCTCCGTGAAGTTTCAGGACTTTTGGAGTTGTGCAGAATAGGTCTCTCAGATTTGCTCCTTTTCCAGCCCAGAATTCCAGCTGCCGGCATTCTCCCTCTTCATATAAACCTTGTAAAATAAGAGAGAAAAGGCATAAGTATTATGCTAGAATGTGTAATAACAACCCATAATGCAATAAATATCAATATAAAAGCATGATGCAAAATGGACGTATCAGCTATCAAACGTCACAACATAACTGGGTGATCATAAAGATGCTCTACAGGTATCTCCGAAGGTGTTTGTTGAGTTGGCATAGATCGAGATTAGGATTTGTCACTCCGAGTATCGGAGAGGTATCTCTGGGCCCTCTCGGTAATACACATCATAAGAAGCCTTGCAAGCAAAGTGACTACGGTGTTAGTTGCAAGATGATGTACTACGGAACGAGTAAAGAGACTTGCCGGTAACGAGATTGAACTAGGTATCAAGATACCGACGATCGAATCTCGGGCAAGTAACATACCGATGGACAAAGGGAATTACGTGTGTTGCCATAAGGTTCGACCGATAAACATCTTCGTAGAATATGTAGGAGCCAATATGGGCATCTAGGTTCCGCTATTGGTTATTGACCGGAGAGGTGTCTCAGTCATGTCTACGTAGTTCTCGAACCCGCAGGGTCCGCACACTTAACGTTCGTTGACGATATATTGTTATATGAGTTATGTGATTTGGTGACCGAATATTGTTCAGAGTCCCGGATGAGATCACAGGCATGACGAGGAGCTCCGTAATGGTCCAGAGGTAAATATTGATATATAGGACAATGATATTTGGACACCAGAAGAGTTTCGGGATGTACCGGGTAGAAATCGGGTCACCGGAAGGGGTTCCGGACACCCCCGGGAGGTGAATGGGCCTATGGGCCAAAGGGGGAGGAACACACCAGCCCACAAGGGGCTGGCGCGCCCCTCCTAGGCTGCAACCCGTGGGGAGAGAAGGAAAGGGGGGGAGTCGGCCTCCCCCTTCCTTTCCTCTCCCCCCTTCCTTCCCCCCTTCGGCAAATATGGAAGGGGAGGGGGGGTTGATACGTCTCCAATGTATCTATAATTTTTTATTGTTCCATGTTGTTATATTATCAATCTTGGATGTTTTACAATCATTTTATAGCAACTTTATATCATTTTTTGGGACTAACCTATTGACATAGTGCCCAGTGCCAGTTGCTGTTTTTTGCTTGTTTTTTACTTCGCAGAAAATCAATACCAAACGGAGTCCAAACGCAGCGAAACTTTTTGGTGATTTTTTATGGACCAGAAGACACCTGTTGGGCCAAAGAAGTACCAAAGGGGGGCTCCGAGGGGAGCACAACCCACCAGGGCGCGCCTGGGGGCCCAGGCGCGCCCAGGTGGGTTGTGCCCACCTCGGCCGCCTCCCGCACCGCCTCTTTGCTCTATAAATATCCTGGACATCCAAAAAACCCTAGGGGAGTCGACGAAAAATAATTCCAGCCGCCGCAAGTTCCAGAAACCACAGATCCAATCTGGACACCATCACGGAGGGGTTCATCATCCTCATTGGTGCCTCTCCGATGATGCGTGAGTAGTTCATTGTAGACCTACGGGTCCGTAGTTAGTAGCTAGATGGCTTTGTCTCTCTCTTTTTATCCTCAATACAATGGTCTCTTGGAGATCTATTTGATGTAACTCTTTTTGCGGTGTGTTTGTTGGGATCCGATGAACTTTGAGTTTATGATCAGATCTATGTTTTTATCCATGAAAATTATTTGAGTCTTTTGATCTCTTATATGCATGATTACTTATAGCCTCGTATTTCTTCTTCGAATCTTTGGTTTAGTTAGGCCGACTAGATCAATTTTTTCTTGCCATGGGAAGAGGTGCTTTGTGATGGGTTCGATCTTACGGTGCTCAATCCCAGTGACAGAAGGGGAAATGACACGTATGTATCGTTGCTATTAAGGATAACAAGATGGGGTCTATTCCTACATGAATAGATCTTGTCTACATCATGTCATCGTTCTTATTGCATTACTCCGTTTCTCCATGAACTTAATACACTAGATGCATGCTGGATAGCGGTCGATGTGTGGAGTAATAGTAGTAGATGCAGGCAGGAGTCGGTCTACTAATCTTGGACGTGATGCCTATATAATGATCATTGCCTAGATATCGTCATAATTATTTGAAGTTCTATCAATTGCCCAATAGTAATTTGTTTACCCACTGTATGCTATTTTTCTCGAGAGAAGCCACTAGTGAAATCTACGGCCCCCGGGTCTATTTTCCCATCATATACTTTCAGATCTATATTGCTATTTGCCTTTTTATTTATTTGCATCTTTTATTTTCAGATCTATTAATCCAAAAACCCAAAAATATCTTGCTGCAATTTATTGTTATTTATTTTATCTCGCGTTCCCGCGAGATCTATTTATCCGATCTACTACAAGTTTATCTATCTCTTTACCCGGGAGGGATTGACAACCCCTCTTTTACGTCGGGTTGCAAGTATTTGTTCTTTGTGTGCAAGTGCCGTTCATGTAGTGTTGCGTGGTTCTCCTACGGTTCGATAACCTTGGTCTCATCACAGAGGGAAATACCTACCGTAGCTGTGCTGCATCATCCCTTCCTCTTTGGGGAAATACCGATGTAGTTCAAGCCGCATCAGGGCGCGGCCAAGGGCAGGAGCCCAAGTAGGATTCGGACCTACTTGGGGCGCCCCTTGGCCTCTCCCCTCTCCCCCACCTATATATATGTGAGAGGGGGCGCCACACATAACCATGACAATCTCTTAGCCGTATGCGGCGCCCCCTCCACCGTTTACACCCTCGGTCATATTTTCGTAGTGCTTAGGCGAAGCCCTGCAGAGATCACTTCACCATCACCGTCACCACGCCGTCGTGTTGCCGGAACTCATCCACTATCTCGCCGTCTTGCTAGATCAAGAAGGCGGAGGACGTCACCAAGCTGAACGTGTGCTGAATGCGGAGGTGCCGTACGTTCGGTACTCGATCGGTTGGAGCGTGAAGAAGTTCGACTACACCAACCACGTTAACAAACGCTTCCGCTTACGGTCTACGAGGGTACGTAGACACACTCTCCCCTCTTGTTGCTATGCATCTCCATGGATAGATCTTGCGTGTGCGTAGAAATTTTTTTGTTTTCCATGCAACGTTTCCCTACAGTGGCATCCGAGCCAGGTCTATGCGTAGATGATATGCACGAGTAGAACACAAAGAGTTGTGGGCGGTGGTAGTCATACTGCTTACCACCAACGTCTTATTTTGATTTGGCGGTATTGTGGGATGAAGCGGCCCGGACCAACCTTACATGTCCACGCACATGAGACCGGTTCCACCGACAGACATGCAACTAGTTTTGCATAAAGGTGGCTGGCGGGTGTCTGTTTCTCCTACTTTAGTTGAATCGAATTTGACTACGGCCGGTCCTTGAAGAATGTTAAAACAACAAACTTGATGAATCACCATTGTGGTTTTTGCGTAGGTAAGAACGGTTCTTGATAGAAGCCCGTAGCAGCCACGTAAAACTTGCAACAACAAAGTAGAGGACGTCTAACTTGTTTTTGAAGGGCAAGTTGTGATGTGATATGGTCAAGATATGATGTGATATATGTTGATGTATGAGATGATCATGTTTTGTAATATCGACAACCGGCAGGAGCCTTAGGGTTGTCTCTTTATTGTATGAAGTGCAAGCGCCATTTAATTGCTTTACTTTATCGCTATGCGTTAGCAATAGTTGTAGAAGCAATAGTTGGCGAGACGACCCCGATGCAACGATGGAGATCAAGGTGTCGAGCTAGTGACGATGGAGATCATGACGATGCTTTGGAGATGGAGAAGATGGCCATATTATGTCACATAATTTGATTGCATGTGATGTTTGTCCTTTATGCATCTTATTTTGCTTAGAACAGCGGTAGCATTATAAGATGATCCCTTCACTAAATTTCAAGATAAAAGTGTTCTCCCGAGTATGCACCGTTGCCAAAGTTCGTCGTTTCGAAGCACCTCATGATGATCGGGTGTGATAGACTCTACGTTCACATACAACGGGTGTAAAATAGTTTTGCACATGCAGAATACTTGAGTTAAACTTGACGAGCCTAGCATGTACAAACATGGTCTCGGAACACTGGAGACCGAAAGGTCGAACGTGAGTCATATAGTAGATATGATCAACATGGAGATGTTCACCATTGATGACTACCCCATCTCACGTGATGATCGGACATGGGTTAGTTGATTTGGATCATGTATCAGTTAGATAACTTGAGGGATGTTTATTTAAGTGGGAGTTCATTAGTAATTTGATTAATTGAACTTAATTTATCATGAACTTAGTCTTATAGCTTTGCATATCTATGTTGTAGATCAATGGCCCGAGCTACTGTTCCCCTGAATTTTAATGCGTTCCTAGAGAAAGCTAAGTTGAAAGATGATGGTAGTAACTACACGGACTGGGTCCATAACTTGAGGATTATCCTCATTGCTGCACAGAAGAATTATGTCCTTGATGCACCGCTAGGTGACAGACCTGCTGCAGGAGCTACTGCAGATGTTATGAACGTCTGGCAAGCTCGATCTGATGACTAGGTTCACTGTGCCATGCTTTACGGCTTAGAACTGGGACTTCAAAGACGTTTTAAACGTCATGGAGATTATGAGATGTTCCAAGAGTTGAAGTTAATATTCCAAGCAAATGCCTGGGTTGAGAGATATGAAGTCTCCAACAAGTTCTATAGCTGCAAGATGGAGGAGAACAGTTCTATCAGTGAATACATACTCAAAATGTCTGTCTATCATAACCACTTGACTCAGGTGGGAGTTGATCTTCCAGTTGATAGTGTTATTGACAGAGTTCTTCAGTCACTGCCACCAAGCTACAAAGGCTTCGTGATGAACTATAATATGCAAGGGATGAATAAAACGATTCCTGAGCTCTTCGCGATGCTTAAGGCCGCGGAGGTACAAATCAAGAAGGAGCATCAAGTGTTGATGGTTAACAAGACCACTAGTTTCAAGAAAAAGGGCAAGGGAAAGGAAGGGAACTTCAAGAAGAATGGCAAGCAAGTTGCCACTCCCGGGAAGAAGCCCAAAGCTGGACCCAAGCCTGAAACTGAGTGCTTCTACTGTAAAGGGAATGGTCACTGGAAGTGGAACTGCCCCAAATACTTGGCGGATAAGAAGGATGGCAAAGTGAACAAAGGTATATTTGATATACATGTTATTGATGTGTACCTTACTAATGCTTGTAGCAGCGCCTGAGTATTTGATACTAGTTCGGTTGCTCATATTTGTAACTTGAAACAGGAGCTGCGGAATAAACGAAGATTGGCTAAGGACGAGGTGACGATGCGCGTCGGGAATGGTTCCAAGGTCGATGTGATCGCCGTCGGCACCCTACCTCTACATCTACCTTCGGGATTAGTTTTAGACCTCAATAATTGTTATTTGGTGCCCGCGTTGAGCATGAACATTATATCTGGATCTTGTTTATTGCGAGACGGTTATTCATTTAAATCAGAGAATAATGGTTATTCTATTTATATGAGTAATATCTTTTATGGTGATGCACCCTTGATGAATGGTCTATTCTTGTTAAATCTTGATCGTAGTGATACACATATTCATAATATTGATGCCAAAAGATGTAAAGTTGATAATGATAGTGCAACATATTTGTGGCACTGTCGTTTAGATCATATTGGTGTAAAGCGCATGAAGAAACTCCATGCAGATGGACTTTTGGAATCACTTGATTATGAATCATTTGATACTTGCGAACCATGCCTCATGGGCAAGATGACTAAAACTCCGTTCTCCGGAACAATGGAGCGAGCTAATGACTTATTGGAAATAATACATACTGATGTATGCGGTCCGATGAGTGTTGAAGCACGCGGCGGGTATCATTATTTTTTGACCTTCACAGATGATTTGAGTAGGTATGGGTATATCTACTTAATGAAACACAAGTCTGAAACATTTGAAAAGTTCAAGGAATTTCAGAGTGAAGTGGAGAATCATCGTAACAAGAAAATAAAGTTTCTACGATCTAATCGCGGAGGCGAATATTTGAGTTACGACTTTGGCCTTCATTTAAAACAATGTGGAATTGTTTCACAACTCACGCCACCTGGAACACCACAGCGTAATGGTGTGTCCGAACGTCGTAACCGTACTTTATTGGATATGGTGCGATATGTGATGTCTCTTACCGATTTACCACTATCGTTTTGGGGTTATGCATTAGAGACAGCCGCATTCACGTTAAATAGGGCACCGTCTAAATCCGTTGAGACGACACCGTATGAACTTTGGTTTGGCAAGACACCTAAGCTGTCGTTTCTTAAAATTTGGGGTTGCGTCACTTATGTCAAAAGGCTTCAGCCTGATAAGCTCGAACCCAAATCGGAGAAGTGCATCTTCATAGGATACCCTAAAGAAACTATTGGGTATACCTTCTACCACAAATCCGAAGGCAAGATCTTTGTTGCTAGGAATGTATCCTTTCTAGAGAAGGAGTTTCTCTCGAAAGAAGTGAGTGGGAGGAAAGTGGAACTTGATGAGGTAATTGTACCTTCTCTCGAATTGGAAAGTAGCACATCAGAAAAATTCATTCCCGTGATGCCTACACCAACTAGAGAGGAAGCTAATGACGATGATCATGAAACTTCGGATCAAGTTACTACTGGACCTCGTAGGTCGAACAGAGCACGTTCCGCACCAGAGTGGTACGGTAATCCTGTCCTGGAAGTCATGTTACTAGACCATGGCAAACCTACGAACTATGAAGAAGCTATGATGAGCCCAGATTCTGATAAATGGCTTGAGGCCATGAAATCTGAGATAGGATCCATGTATGAGAACAAATTATGGACTTTGGTGGACTTGCCCGATGATCGGCAAGCCATAGAAAATAAATGGATCTTCAACAAGAAGATTGACGCTGATGGTAATATTACTATCTACAAAGCTCGACTTGTTGCGAAAGGTTTTCGACAAGTTCAAGGAGTTGACTACGATGAGACTTTCTCACCCGTAGCGATACATAAGTCTGTCCAAATCATGTTAGCAATTGCCGCATTTTGTGAAATCTGGCAAATGGACGCCAAAACTGCATTCCTTAATGGATTTCTCAAAGAAGAGTTGTATATGATGCAACCAGAAGGTTTTGTCGATCCTAAAGGTGCTAACAAAGTGTGCAAGCTCCAGCGATCCATCTATGGACTGGTGCAAACATCTCAGAGTTGGAATATATGCTTTGATGAGGTGATCAAAGCATATGGTTTTATACAGACTTATGGTGAAGCCTGTATTTACAAGAAAGTGAGTGGGCGCTCTGTAGCATTTCTGATAGCATAAAAGGATACTTGAATAAGAATTTTTCAATGAAAGACCTCAGTGAAGCTGCTTACATATTGGGCATCAAGATCTATAGAGATAGATCAAGACGCTCAATAGGACTTTCACAAAGCACATACCTTGACAAGATTTGAAGGAGTTCAAAATGGATCAGTCAAAGAAGGAGTTCTTGCTTGTATTGTAAAGTGTGAAGTTGAGTAAGACTCAAAACATGATCACGGCAGAAGATAGAGAGAGAATGAAAGTCATTCCCTATGCCTCAGCCATAGGTTCTATAAAGTATGCCATGTTGTGTACCAAACCTGTTGTGTGCCTTGCCACAAGTCTGGCAAGAGGGTACAATAGTGATCCAGGAGTGGACCACTGCAGCGGTCAAAATTATCCTTAGAGGAATAAGGAAGTGTTTCTCGATTATGGAAGTGATAAAGAGTTCGTCATAAAGAGTTACGTCGATGCAAGCTTTAAACACCAATCCGGATGACTCTAAGTCTCAATCTGGATATGTATTGAACGTGGGAGCAATTAGCTACAGTAGCTCCATGCAGAGCATTGTAGACATAGAAATTTGCAAAATACATATGGATCTGAATGTGGCAGACCCGTTGACTAAACCTCTTTCACAAGCAAAACATGATCACACCTTAGTACTCTTTGGGTGTTAATCACATGGCAATGTGAACTAGATTATTGACTCTAGTAAACTCTTTGGGTGTTAGTCACATGGCGATGTGAACTATGGGTGATAATCACATGGTGATGTGAACTAGATTATTGACTCTAGTGCAAGTGGGAGACTGAAGGAAATATGCCCTAGAGGCAATAATAAAGTTGTTATTTTATATTTCCTTATTCATGATAAAGGTTTATTATTCATGATAGAATTGTATTGATCGGAAACTTAAATACATGTGTGAATACATAAAAAAATACCGTGTCCCTAGTAAGCCTCTACTAGACTAGCTCGTTGATCAAAGATGGTTAAGGTTTCCTAACCATAGACATGTGTTGTCATTTGATAACGGGATCACATCATTAGGAGAATGATGTGATGGACAAGACCCATCCGTTAGCTTAGCATATGATCGTTTAGTTTATTGCTACTGCTTTCTTGAATGTCAAATACATGTTCCTTCAACCATGAGATCATGCAACTCCCGAATACCGAAGGAATACCTTGTGTGCTATCAAACGTCACAACATAACTGGGTGATCATAAAGATGCTCTACAGGTATCTCCGAAGGTGTTTGTTGAGTTGGCATAGATAAAGATGCTCTACAAGCAAAATGACTAAGGAGTTAGTTGCAAGATGATGTATTACGGAACGAGTAAAGAGACTTGCCAGTAATGAGATTGAACTAGGTATGAAGATACCGACGATCGAATCGCTGGCAAGTAACATATCGATGGACAATGGGAATTACGTATGTTGCCATAAGGTTCGACCGATAAAGATCTTCGTAGAATATGTCGGAGCCAATATGGGCATCCAGGTTCCGCTATTGGTTATTGACCGGAGAGGTGTCTCGGTCATGTCTACATAGTTCTCGAACCCGCAGGGTCCGCACGCTTAACGTTCATTGACGATATAGTGTTATATGAGTTATATGATTTGCTGACCGAATGTTGTTCGGAGTCCCGGATGAGATCACGGGCATGACGAGGAGCTCTAGAATGGTCCGGAGGTAAAGATTGATATATAGGACAATGATATTTGGACACCGGAAGAGTTTCGGGATGTACCGGGTAGAAATCGGGTCACCGGAAGGGGTTCCGGACACCCCCGGGAGGTTAATGGGCCTATGGGCCAAAGGGGGAGGAACACACCAGCCCACAAGGGGCTGGCGCACCCCTCCTAGGCCGCAGCCCTTGGGGAGAGAAGGAAAGGGGGGAGTCGGCCTCCCCCTTCCTTTCCTCTCTCCCCTTTCCTTCCCCCCTCCGGCAAATATGGAAGGGGGGGCGCGGCCAAGGGCAGGAGCCCAAGTAGGATTCGAACCTACTTGGGGCGCCCCTTGGCCTCTCCCCTCTCCCCCCCACCTATATATATGTGGGAGGGGGGCGCCACAAATAACCACGACAATCTCTTAGCTGTGTGCGGCGCCCCCCTCCACCGTTTACACCCTCGGTCATATTTTCGTAGTGCTTAGGCGAAGCCCTACAGAGATCACTTCACCATCACCGTCACCACACCGTCGTGCTACTGAAACTCATCCACTACCTCACCGTCTTGCTGGATCAAGAAGGCAGAGGACGTCACTAAGCTGAACGTGTGCTGAACGCGGAGGTGCCGTACGTTCGGTGCTCGATCGGTTGGAGCGCGAAGAAGTTCGACTACATCAACCGCGTTAACAAACGCTTCCACTTACGGTCTACGAGGGTACGTAGACACACTCTCCCCTCTCGTTGCTATGCATCTCCATGGATAGATCTTGCGTGTGCGTCGAATTTTTTTTGTTTTCCATGCAATGTTTCCCTACAGCCTTCACTCTCCCAACCCATCTTCATCCATGATGGCAGGCTCCTCCAGTGACGAGGAGGACCAGCAGCCGCAGCAACGGCCCCATCTCCTCTTGGAGGCGGCTCTGACGGACGAATAATTCATTCGTTAGATGGAGATCATGACGAAGCGCTCGCTCCATCAGATGGGCCCGGCGGCACCATCATCGGCGTGCGTGAAGGAGGAGTCACCATCCCCGACGCGAGTTTGCATGAAGCAGGACCGACATCCCCACTCTGGCAGGTCAAGGACGAACCGGTGTCCCCGCCACGCAACCTCAGCCTACACGTCGGAGGCCACGTGAAGAAGGAGTCGGCGTCCCCCCAATGCCTCCACCGCGTCAAGGACAAGCCGGCGTCGCCCCCGCCGCACAGCCGGTATGCACGGATTGACAGGCCTTCGGTGCCACCACACCGCCACCACCGCCCGATAAAGGAGGGTCTGCCACCCGCGATCGCGAACGCGCGTGGCCGCATCCTCCACTACCTCAGAGAAGGCGGTTATGGCGGTGCCTCCAGCTCGTGGGCCGTGGTATCCGAGGATGAGCGCGCGGCGAGGCAGCATGCGAGGTACGACCGCATAATGCCGGTCGACACTCCGCGTTCGCCAAGACAGACGTGGCACTGGAATGGGTCCACAACGACCCTGACCTCATTGCCGCGTGGGTGCTTGACCGCTCCGTCACCACCGCAGAGACAGCTGCCAGGCGCCGTCGCCGCCTTGACGGTGAGCTCGCCAAAATCGGCGAGGAGTGGTGGCTTAGCGACTGCTCCGCTAACATCGGTGGTGGCAAGGACGCCGCTAGGGCTCCGCTGGTAGTGGCTAACGCGGTCCTCCACACCGCGCAACAAGAGGTGGAGCAGCTCCTCCGTGAGCGGCAGACAGCCGCCGGACAAGGTCGCCACGTCCCTCCGGCAGCGTCGCGCCACTAGAGGGACAATGACGATGACGACGGCATGGACGACGATGACGGTGCGGCAGGACAGGGCGGCCACGTGTACGAGGTGGTCGTCTGGTATAGGGTTTAGTTTCTTTTTTTATTAATTTTTAGTAAAACGGTCGAAAAATCATCCGTTTATGTAAATTGTATCCAAACTTTAATGAAATTCATTATCTTTGCATGAATTTCGACCGTGCCATTCAAATAGTTGATGAAATATATGCGGTCAACTTTGGATGGCCGGTTATGGTCCCCTGTCCGCGGACGGATGCGAGAGCATATTTGCAGGACAACGTTGGAGATGCCTTTTGGCCTTTCCGTAGAAACAAAAATATCGTTTGATTTTGTCGTGTCTGTTAGAGTTGTGTCGAATATTATTGTACAAGGTAGGTTACGGTTGGACTTGAAGTCGTACGGTGTGTAGATAGAATATTGAGTCATGTCCAAGTAGGACACTTGTATCCTAGACCTCTTATATAATGAGGGGGTAGACACACGATGTAACATGTGCCAACATAATAGCACAGGCATGCGGGGGAGCTGACGGCGTGTGCCGGCGCCCGGGTGGCCAGGGGTGCGGTATTGTCATGGGGAGGGACGCCCGTAGTCAGGCCCCGGGAATGTAGCCATATCAGTGAACCTCGTTAACAAATCTCGGTGTCGTGCTCGTGTGATTGCTTTTTTTTTGGAGATCCCACACTTTATTAATTAGAAACTATGTTCATAGGGATACAAATGGGGCCATGAGGGGATAGAAGCCACAAATGGCGACCCTGCGGAAGCGAGACAGAAAATTTAACAAGTGTGCTCGTGTGATTGCTTGGTCTTCGGATGATCGGCTAGGTGCCTCGAGGAAGGCCCATGTTGGGCTGGTTCTGTAGAGCAGCGGCCTAGGCAGGCTGGCCGCGCCAGGCCTAAGTGCGAGGCGCTGGGCACATTCGGCTGCCAATTCTCTCGCTGGAGCTTTGTCACGCCCAATATGCGATCCTATCCGAGAGGAACTCGAAGGTCCCACCAAGGATAGAGCAGCATATTGAAGACGCTTTGCAAGGTGGATATCATTACATCATACCATTGCATAATAGATGGGGATACATACAAGGGCACACAAATGCCACACGAATACAACAAACATCATACAGACGAGAGGCATCCGACTACGGATGAACATAAACGGAAAACACAAACGACATCCACCCTGCTAGCCCAGGCTGCCGACCAGGAACCTATCCCCTGATCGAAGAAGAAGCAGAAGAAGAACTCTAAAACAAGCAAACATCGCTCTCATGTCAGATCATCGCATTACCTGTACCTGCAACTGTTGTTGTAGTAAACTGTGAGCCACGAGGACTCAGCAATCCCATTACCATGGGTATCAAGACTAGCAAAGCTTAATGGGTAGGGAAAGGATAAGTGGCGAGGTTGCAGCAAGCGACTAAGCATAGTATGGTGGCTAACTTACGAGTACGAGAATAAGAAGAGAAGCTACGCATAACGGTCGCAAACTAGTAATGATCAAGAAGTGATCCTGAACTACTTACGTTCAAACATAACCCCACCGTGTTCTCTTTTCGACTCACTCGAAAAAAGACAGTCATGGTTACACACGCGGTTGGTGTATTTTATATCGGATCTAGTGTCAAGTTCTCTACAACCGGATATTAAAAATTCCCATCTGCCACATAACCACGGGCACGACTTTTGAAAGATCAAACCCTGCAGGGGTGTCCCAACTTAGTCCATGACAAACTCTCACGATCAGCGGAGGCAAATCTCCATCTTAGGGACAACCCGATCAAACTCGGAATCCCGGTGCACAAGACATTTCGACAATGGTAAAACAAAACCAGCAAGACCTCCCGACGTGTCGACGATCCCGATAGGAGCCGCGTATCTCGTTATCAGGACACGGCGGATAAGCGACGCGTACAGGTGCCAAAATACCCCAAGTTGCCAAGGGGCGGCCCCGCACAGTGCTCTAGTTTGGACCAGCACCAACAGCACTGGCCCCCCTGTATTATGTTAAATTACTCCTCGGGTAGCGCTAACTCCCTATGCGTCAAATTTAATATCATGTTTATTATGTTGGGCAAAATGTTAAAACCAATGTTGGGCCTTGCTGAAAGAGTTTTATTCAAAGCGAACTGTCAAGGGGGGCCCATAAACCCCGACCGTGTTAGGAACGCAAAATCAAGGAACATAACACCGGTATGACGGAAACTAGGGCGGTAAGAGTGGAACAAAACACCAGGCAAAAGGCCGAGCCTTCCACCCTTTACCAAGTATATATGTGCATTAATTAAATAAGAGATATTGTGATATCCCAAGATATCCATGTCCCAACATGGAACAACTTGCAACTAGCAACGCTATAAGAGGGGCTGAGCAAAGCGGTAACATAGCCAATCAACGGTTTGCTGGGATGGTGGAAAGGTTAGAGGCTTATCATGGCAATTTGGCAATCTTGATAAACAAGTGGTAGGTAGCGTGACATAGCGATAGCAACGAGACAACTAGCAAAGCAAAGATAGTAGTGGTATCCAGGGTAACGGTCATCTTGCCTGAAATTCCCGCTAGGAAGAAGACCGAGTCCATGAAGAAGATGAACGGGCGTAGACGAACCAAGCGTAGTCGAATGAGTCCTCACAATCGCAACGGAACAGGAACTATCGAGTAGAAGCACAACCGGAAAGAAGCAAACAATATGGTAAACACACAACACATAAACATGACATGATGCTCAACCAAGCATGATGCATGACAATGCTACATGATGCTACACATGGCAAGAGATGATGCATAAAAGAACATCACATCAAAGCAAGTTTAAAATGCACCAAGATGATCTACATGTTTTTCTAATCAAATTACATATAAAGTTCATTTAATTCGGAGCTACGGCCTAGAAAATATGAGCAAAACAAGTTAAACATGGCATTGATGCAAAATGCTCCAAACATCAAGCTCACATACTCAAATTACGGATGCAACATGACATGATGAAACTACATGCAAAATCAAGCAAGTTTCATATAGGACAAGATCAAAACGGAGCAACGGTTCAACACATACACTCAAAACAAGATATAACAACAATCTGCCTAACAGCAACTAGGCACTGTGCACTCATCAAAACAACATGCTACAGGAACCACATAAGCACAAATTTGATATGCTCTTCAAGTACAAATTACATACTTCAAATATCATTAAGGTTCAGGTTCATAGGCATCAATATTAAACCAAAATGATCAATGCAAAAAACAACTTTATAACACAGATTAGGACTTGGTGAAAAACTGGACACATACATGAGCAGAGTTAATATGATGGCATGTTGGAGGCATGAAACAAGTATACTACAGTGCATGAACATGGCATCAAAAGGTATATCATGCTAGAATACATCATGGATCTCAAGTAATACAACATTACATATACATATGAGCAACAAGTTCATGGAATTCATCAAGACAAGATGCAAACATGAAATAGCAGATTCTCAGACTTAGAGAAAATCTGGGAATGCAAAACAGTAACATTATGATGCTGACTTTGGGGGCACATAACAGCAAGCATAGAAATTTTAATAAATATTCAAAGGTCATGAGCATATAGTAGGCATGACATACTTCCAGTTAAACCAAAGGCACAATTTATAAGATGCATAGATTAATTACAATGAGCTTTGCAAAATGGAACATGCTGTTAACAGACTGACAGTTATATTTTTAAGAAATTTTAGAGCATGAAAAGAACAAGCTATATTAGGCTATAATTGCAAAAAAGGGCATGAATGGATAGAGCATAACATGGTATTCAAAACATGATTACTGAACATCTCCAAAATATGCATAGATTTGATGGTAGCATCAAGTAAACATGGTACCACAATATAACAGATCCAGACTTGGCAGAATTTACTGTCTCCGAAAACAGAAAACAGCGAGTAGGCCACTTTGCAAGCTCATGGCACTCACATCAGGACATATCATGGCATGAAATAAATACTACAAGCAAGAGGACATAAAAATGCACCAAACATGACAAAATGCTCATATGACATATGCATTAAATCCCACAAAAATAACAAAAGGGCAAGTTTTATCAGTTTCAGCAGTTAACATCAGGATGCAATTTTGCAATGGAGATTATGACATGTAGATGCATCCTAACATGAATGAAACAGCAACCATCATGAAGAGCATGAAGAGTAGAGCAATTTACATATATAGATCATTTCAATCGGACAAACATGCACAAAGATACCCATCACTCAAACATGCACATATGATAACTTTTCAGAAAAGGACTTGGGCGTTTCAAGCACTGAGCGCAGGATAGAAGAATGTCGCACGGGCGAGGAATAGGCTGTGGCTGCTCACCTAGGGCCCGTGGGCCAGTCGGGACGACGCGAAGCGGGACGGAGAGGTGCAGCGGGTCCGTTTGGTTCGCGGGACAACGACGAACTGGGACGAGGCGGTCCGGGACGACGTGGTGCTAGACGGCGCGGATGCGAGCCGCGTTTGGTTCGGGGGATCGACGGGATACCGGGACGGAGTGGTCCCGACGGCCTGAAGTAGAGGATGCCGGCGGCCGGAAGCTGAGGCGAGGGTGCGGGGAGACGGTGGAGGCGGCGGGCGGCACGGAGATGGACGGATCCGGCGAGGGGAGCCCGTTCCCGGCCAGATCCGACGACATCGGGGATGGGGAGGCAGCTCCGGCGCGAGAGGTGGTGAGGAAGGGTCGGGCGGCGGCGGAGTTCCGGCGAGCTCGCGAGGGAGCTCCTACGCGAGCATGCCATGGCGTCGGGGAGGCGAGCAGCTCGGGCGGTGGATGGGCGACGGCTCATCTGGTGGTCGCCGGTGGCTGCAAGTCTGGCAAGGCCACGCGGGGGCGGCGCGGGGCGACGGAGCAGAGGGCGACGGTGCAGTGGTGCTCGGGAGGAGCGGGCTCCCGATCCAGATCGGAGACGGCGGTGCGGTGCGGGAGCCTCGGGCCTAGATAGGCCCGGGGCGGGCCGAGGTGGGGGAGGCGCCAAGTGGCGGCGATGGAGAGGTGGGAGGTGGCTGGCGACGCAGATTTCGAGGAGGAGGGTGGTTTTCCATATTAGGGAGGGAGTAGGCTTCCTTATATAGCATGTTTAGCTAGGGTTAGTGTTTCAGGGGGGTTTTCGGGCCGTTCGATCTCGATTGGACGGTCCGGAGTGGAGGGGTAGTGTAGGTGGGCTAGGTGGGCTGTGTAGAAGGCCATGGGCTGAGAAGAGAGGGGAGATGGCAGCCCGGCAAGGTTTTCGGATACCGAAAACGTCCGACGAATAGACCGGCTATAGTGCCGCTATAGTTATCCGTTGGGGCATCAAACGGACTCCGAATGCGACGAAATTTGGCAGGCGGTCTACCTATAATAAAACAAGGCCGCACGCCAACTTTCAACCCATTCCAAGAACGTATTTATCCCACTTATAAAATAATATTTTGGAGGTGCCGCGGGCTCGTCCGAGTGTGTCTGGGCTTAGAACGGACAACGGAGAGAACTGGGAAACCCGGACGGATTCAAGTTTTGAAAAACATGCAGATGAAATGCACATGATGACATGGCAAAGTGCAACACGCAAGCGAATGACATGGCAACGACGGCGAATAACTGGAAGACACCTGGCGCATCGGTCTCGGGGCGTCACAAGCTTTGTGTCTAGATAGGCAGTGGTTGTGGTTGGCGCGTTCCGTGAGCATGCGTGAGAATTGTTGTAAAAAAAATGATCTGCATCTACTATGTACGTGGCTTGAGGATAGCAACATGGTGAAGAGAAAAAATGCAATGGGAGTTGTGGGACACAAGTTTGGTGCATCCACGGAAGCTACCAAAAAGAGGCAATTTTCTTTTGAATTGGTTGCTAAGCGCGCCCGTGGTTCTACCAAGAGGTTTGCAGGTTGGTGATGCAGGGAGTCTGAAGCGCGTCGTGGCATGCATACAGAGGGCGTCAAGCATAGCAAGATGTGCGGGCGACAAGATGCAGGGTGAAGCATGGTTGCAGTCGGATAATTTCGGCTCGGTCGGACTGGACAGTCTGATGGATTATTCATGGATGTTGGTCAAAGCAGAAGACAACGGTGATTTCAGCGATGACGACATAGAATCGTGATGCTGATGGTGGCCAACTTCTGGGACGTGGAAACACGTGGTGTAGGCCTGAGGGTTTGTGCGTCTCCAACAAGACTATGGCGCAGGGTTGATTGAAGATGGTGCACACATGAGAGAACTTGAAGTCGACAGGGCGTGGGGTAGCATGACCAGCTACATAGAGTCATGTTGAAGGTGGAGCTGGAGTCTAGCGGAAGACTTGACTCTGTGCTGATGGAGGGGCTACGATGTAAGATATTGGAGAATCAAAGCCTATTTCAGCAGGAAAGCGAAAGGCACGTGGTTCGGACTGGGTACCAGTGGTTTGATGGAGACGTGATACTCGGCATCGATCGGTGATGATCGGTGGTTCTCTGCAGCGGGGGTTGAGTGGTGTGGGTTTGCGACCTTGGGAGAATCGACCAGAACAGCAGAGGCTTGACGCGGTGATAGCGGCGAGGCGTGCGGTAAGCACGAGACACAGCGACAGACCAAAGAACTAATGGTGAGACATGTGGTCAGACAAAGTGTGCAGGAGTTCTGAAGCAGTATTGACGGGTACCAGATTCAAGTTGGTGACTGGGTCTATCGGTGCTAGTTGATGGACAAGAGTTTACCATGGAGAATCTGAGAAAGTAGCGAAAAGTCTGAAACTGTCAAAAGCTGAGAGTACATGGCCGTATATTTTATGGTGTTCAGTGCACATGACAAAGTGCAGATGACAAGACAGAAGGAGACAGAGTGCTATAGTGGTGGGACATGTCAGTGACTATCCGGAAAAATGGGTGAGACAATTTCGAATTTGATTCAGGGTGACACAGGTTGACGGTGAAATTCCTTCAAGTTTTAGACAGACGGTCAAGAAAGAGCGGTGATGTTGAGTTCAGGTAACTCTTATATGTGGTGATCAATATGTGAGTTGTTCATTTTCACGCAGACATTGATCGGTGTGTGATGGCGTTGAACGGATACTTCGGATATTGAGAGCACAAAGTAGAGTAACGAGGAACTTAATTTTGCTCGAGTGTTGATTGTGAAGAAGACGAGAAGGGACTGCAGTTGCAGGTGGAGTCACGTGGAGTCTGGAGTAGCAGCGGTGCTCATGGCGTATCTGAAGTCCAATGTACATGAAGGTTCGACGCATTAATGAATCCAAGGTGGTGAAGAATATTCGCCAAGATGGAGTTTGTTAGAATGTGTCGAATATTATTGTACAAGGTAGATTACAGTTGGACTTGAAGTCGGTGTGTAGATAGGATATAGAGTCGTGTCCAAGTAGGACACTTGTATTTTAGACCTCTTATATAATGAGGGGGTAGACACACGATATAACCTATGCCAACATAATAGAACAGGCACGCGGGGGAGCCGACGGCGTGTGCCGGTGCCCGGGCGGCCAGGGATACGGTATTGTAGCGGTGTCATGGGGTGGAGCGCCCGTAATCAGGACCCGAGGATGTAGCCATATCAGTGAACCTTGTTAAGAAATCTCGGTGTTGTGCTCGTGTGATTGCTTGGTCCTTGAATGATTAACTAGGCGCCTCGGATTTATTCTAACAGCTGCATCTCCACGCTGCTACGTTCCTCGAGTAAAGAAACTGAAAAATCCAAGTTCTTTTTTTTTTGAAAGATACAAATCTATAAAAATGTGACGGTAAGTATTTCTCCCTAATTTCATTAAAGAAAACACTAAGGTCTAAGGATCGTACATCACATAACGAAAAATGTAAATCAGCAAAAAATAACGAGATATGCATTGGAGATAACGTATGAACATATGTCTACAGTAAAAAAATTAAGTCAAGCATATAAAACTTCAACATAATCGCAACATGTGTTTGTAGCTTAAGCATCTCGAAAGCGATTTTCCTTGAATCACCCAACGACCTGAAATCCCGTTGGCGCCCAACCTCTTTGAAAAACCTATTTGACGCTCAATCTGTCAAAAATGGCGGGCAAACGGGTTGGGGGTGCACGCGTTCGGGCCAGCACATGTTGCCGGGTCTGAGTTTTTTTTCTTAATTTTCATTTTCATTTTCATTTTTATTTTCCATTTAATACTCGTGTTTTACTCTCTTTTCTGGCAAACACCTGGACATTTTTCCAAATCATAGGAACAAATACTTATACATGTATGAAGATTCCATTTGTAACACATGAACACTATTATTTGAATGCATGGTCTTTCCAAATACATAAATATATTTTTATAAAAATAATAATTTATAAACACAAAATTAACCTTTCACTATGTATATATGGACATTTATATTCTGATACTTAAATACTTTCTCAATTTTCACAATACATATTTTTGAAAATCATATTTCAGATTATTTATAAACCTATTAACGAGATTATCATTTTCAAAAAAATAACAAATGTTTTTATTGTAAATATAAGGGTATTTTTTGCAACTAAACTATTCAGAATTTTAAAAAATTGAGGTCTGATTTTTATGATTTCTGATAGAAACCCAGAATTGTCATGTGAAAACAGAATAAATTTGTCATGTTGTTGCAATCAACTTTTCATGCTCTAAAGCAAAAAATTGCTATGTGGTACAAAAAATGGTAGAGAAATTGCGACGTTGTGCATAGTAATTGCCATGTGTTCGATCGAAATCTGACGGTCCTAAGAGCGTTCACTTGGATTACTAAAAACCATAGGTTTGCTGTTTAGTGGCGTCCAAATATAACTTAAATGGGCCGTGCGCGTGAGCCAGCTCCAATATATTAGAGATTGTGTGCGACGATAGAAGGTTAAAAAAATACCTAAATTCTAATTTCACTCTGTCACTTTCATGCATGTGTACTTTTTTGTCTTCTAGCGTATGTGACTGCTGGCATTAAATGTGTTCCCACTAATTATATTGGTTATAAAAAACAGATCCACGTACATTTATTTTGGGTTTTCAAGTTTTTAAAAAGTTGTATCTTTCAAATCTTGAGTTCGAATTCAGATTAGTTTTCAGCGCTGGAATCCTCACGACGAGAACTTTGAAACTAGATCCCGCATAAGTATGTTTTGACGAACCTTTTTTTATGCCAATTTTGGTGCAACATGGTGCAACTCTATTATTGCATGGTGCAACTTTAGTACTGTATGGTGCAAAAAATTTCAAGACCAAGAGCTGCATGATCCAACTTATTATGAGGTTACAACTTAGAAACCATGACAATCAACTTCTTGTGATGTGCAACCAGTCTACTATTTTGACCAACTATCTAGTAGTCCATGTGCAACCCATCCTCCCTACCCGTAGATGTGTAGTTTTTTTCCTGTGGCACCTACCCTACTAGCAATATGTGCAACTTAGTCTATTGTTCCAGCCAACTGCCTAGTAGTCGATGTGCTACTCCTTCCGTTCCTACCTGTGGATATGTAGTTTTAATTGAATGGGTCAACAGACAGAGTTGCACATGGTCTGTTAGCCAGTTGGTCAGGGCAACATGCGAAGTTGGCACATCTCACTGGCAGAGATAGTTGGATGGTCAAAACTGCAAATCCATAAGGGATACTAAAAAGTTGCATATACACAAGACGCTAACGTTGCACATCTCACTAGCAGGGGTGGTTAGGACGGGATACTAGCATGAAAACTACACATCCATATGGGATACGGGGAAGGTTGCACATCTGCAATTGGTCAAGGCGGTAAACAGTGAAAACGGAGATCTACGCGGGGGGGGGGGGGGGGATGGGGGGGTGATTTGTCACATGACGCTAGAAGGTTGGCGGAGGCAATTGAAGAAGTTGTGCATCTCACTGGTAGGTTACTTTAGGGTGGAGGTGTCATCAATGAAAACAATAGGTCCACTGGTAGGGAGAACGTTGAAAATCGACTGTGAGGTAGTTGCACATCGACTATCAGGCAGTTGCACCTAATGAGGCCTAAGTTGCACACAAAAAAGTTTATAGAAACCAAAATTATGTGTGAGATCTAATTTCGAAGAGCACGTCGCGACGATTCCAAAAGCTAAAAGGATCTTAATTTCGATGCATGGTTTGGAAGTTATACATTTTTGAATTTTCCAAACCATGAATTAAATGCACAAGAGAACAAAATGGATGCACCATAAGATGACCGTGAAAGTACTCCCTCCGTTTTTATTTACTCTCCATATTAGCTTTGGTCAAAGTCAAACTTCGTAAACTTTGACAAAGTTTATAGACAAAAATTATTAATATATACAATAACAAATCAATATCATTAGATTCATTATTGAAAATACTTTCACATCATATAGATTTGTCATGATAAATGTTCTTTTTTATATAAACTTGATCAAACTTTATAAAGTTTGACTTCAGTCAAATCTAATATGCAGAGTAAATAAAAACGGAGGGAGTATCCTGTAGGTTGTGAAAAAAACCAGATGAGAAAAGTTTCCTAATTGAGAAATAGGACAATTTTTTTCCTAAAATGACCGGCAGCTCCGGAGCCCTAGCGGGCAGCTGTTTGCCCACTAAACGCGTCCTAAAAAATAGGGAGCTACTACGCGTTGGCCGGCGGATTTTTCTAAAAGATCCGCCGCCTCGCGAGCGGTCCGATTGGCAGAAGGAGTGGCCGAGGGTCAGCTTCTACCATTGCAACACATGCCATGTTTCAGATTTTTTTTGCAATATGGGTTATGTTGCGGAAATTTTTGCAAAATAAGTTAAGTTGCGGATTATTTTTGCAACAAATGTTTTGTTGCAATTTAATTTTTTGCAACAGAGGTTCAGTTGGAATTTAATTTTTTTTATATCAGAGGTCTTGTTACGGTTATTTTTGCAACAAAGACCTTGTTGCAGAAACTCGTCGTAGCGCGAGCTGCAAGCAGCGAACACGTCGCCCGAAAGAAAGGCCGATGCTCCCTCGGGACGACGGAGCGACGGCGGCGGACGCAGCTCTTTGCGGTGGATGCAGACGCCGGTGCTCCCCTGGGACGGCGGATGCATCTTAAGTTCGGGCGCAGCACGACGACCGACGTTCATGGTAGAGGCGGGCGGCAGCGGCAGCGCGCCCACGCCGGCGACCTCGTCGGCGTGCTGCTGGCGGCGATCGTCAGTGGCGGCGGTCCAAGCAGAGCGAGGAGGCGTCAACTTGACGGGGAGCTAGGGATGAGCATGGGTGGCCACTGCTCATGAGGGGATCCAGATCCCGCAACACACCAGTTTTTGCGGTGAGGAGATTGCAACAACGACTCAGTTGCAAAACCTAGTTTAGATAATACGTTGCTCCTAGCCATGGAGACGACGGATGCACGCATCATTATCCATCGGGTGATCCCAATGATTTCCCTAAAAAATAGCGCTAGAGTTTTATCTCCATACAGCGAGATGTATGCTCGGCTACCCTGAAGAATTCCCTCGCACGTCATTTCAGTGCCAACCCATATAGCAGGCTCACTCGCTCACTTCAGTTTTCTTTTCTTATTTTTCATTATCTTTGTTTTTCTTTAGGTTTTTTCCTCAGTTTTCTTTACTTTTCTATTTTTTTGGTTCCTTTGTTTCTTTACCGGTTTTTGTTGTTTTCTTTGTTTTTTCACCGGTTTTCACTGTTTCTTTCTCTGCCTTTCTTTTTATTTTTGCCACTATGTTTTTATAGGTTTTTTATTTGTTTTTTTCATTTTTCTGTTTCTTTGTGCATTTTTATTGGTTTTCTTTCTTTAACATACGTCACATTTTCTTTAGTACATATTATATGTTTTTAGTGTACACATGAAACTTTTTTTGATACACGGTGAACATTTTTCAATCATGTGATATACATTTTTTATTTTAATACATATTTTAAACTGTTTTTTGAATACCTAGTCAATATTTTTCCAAATTAACGTCTAATATTTATTATGGTAATAAAAAAATTGGACTAAGCGCACATTTTTTTAGTGTGTATTTTTTTATAAATTGTCACAAACAATTCTTTAAATTGTCACATACACTTTCTGAATGGTACAAAACAATTTTTTATATTGTATAAACATTTTAAAATGTACACTTTTTTGTTTTGAAATGCAGGATCATTTTTTCATTTCAGGAAATTTTCTTTCGGACGCTATAAGATTTTTTTTTGCGCTAACATTTTATTATACTATCTCAACATCTTTTACACATTAATGTGTTTTAGTTAAAAATAAAAATTGCAATATATACATTTGAAATGGGGCGTGCTACGCGTCCGCCGGCTGATCTTTTTAAAAGATCAGCCGGGTCGTGGGCCGTCGGATCGTGTGCCATCGAGTGGCTGAGCGACGTTCTTCACTTCCGCAACAGAAGTAATGTTGCAGAAACCTTTGCGACAGAGGCTATGTTGCAGAAATCTTTGCAACAAAGGTCATGTTGCAGAAAACTTTTGCAACATAGGTCGTGTTCCAGATTTTTTTTTCGTGTTCATCTTTTTGCAACATAAGTGATGCTACATAAGAAACTTTTGCAACATAGGGGATGTTGCAGAAATTTCACAATGAAGATCATGCGGTAGAAATGCCACCCGCCGTTGCCGATGTCGCGGCAGCATCATCGTCATCCGTCGTCGCCGTTTGCAACTCCCCCGGCGCAATTGCAACCGGAAGGTGTCCGGTGTTGATCGGGGACTGCATGGAGGAGGTCGGCGGGGCCATGCCATGCTCGGGCGCTCCGCTACAATCAACGGCCTTGCGGTGGCCGCTGGTTTGTGGTGAAGGCATGGAATGGCCGGACGAACTATGCCACCTCGCGTGGTGCAAGCGACCTCTCCATACATGAGTTGTTGGCCACCCATGACTGAAACGAGAGACGACAGAGTGAGATTGGAGAGAAAAGGGGATCTCGATCGGATAAGAAATGAATGACAAGGCTGAGATAAGGGAGAAAGTAGTGCGATGCATGAGGCAATATGGGACACGCGTCTCGCGCTAGAGGCGGCGGACGCCCAACGCTGAATCGGCCGGGTGATTAGGATGGTTTCCCCAATTTTATTATGTTTGATGTGTTTCGTACATCTGGTGAACTTTGATAATAGACGTGGATCCTTTCCAGACAAAAAAACATGGGGCCTGCTACGCGTTGGCCGACGAATCTTTTAAAAAGATCCGCCGCCTCTGCAGCCGTTAGATGAGGTGTCATCCGATGGTGTTGAAACAAACTTTGTGTTGCAGAAACATTTGTAACAAAGGTCTTGTTGCAGAAAAGTTTGCAACAAAGATTGTGTTGCTGTTTTTTTTTGTCTTTACTTTTTGCAACATAGATGATGTTGCGGGAGAACTTTTGCATAGTAAATAATGTTACAGAATTTTTTTTAGGAAAAAGATGACGTGTATGTGGTCTGAATCGACAAATTTTTGCAACGGGGATAATGTTGCGGGTGTACTTTTGCAACAAGGCCGTTGTTGCGGAAAAGTATAAAAAAGCATCGACGGCCGAAGCAATGACGGAGGCAAGAGGAGAGGCTGAAGCAGAGCTCGGTCGTGCCCCTAGAGGGGCCGTCATGGCAGCGAGGCGGCGACGGCGACGCTTGCAACACCATGGCGTGCGGGGTCGTGTTGCAGAACAGGCCCCTCTCACACCAGTGGCGCGGCAGACGGATCTTGGCGATGAATCCACATGGCGAGCTCAGGGCAGTCGGAGCAGCGCGGGAAGGTGGCAGACTTGACGGGAGCTCGAAAGGAGCACGAGGAGCGATTTTTCTCAAGGGTCCAGATCCTGTAAAAGAGCCCTTGTTGCGACGAGAGAGATTGCAACAACGGACTAGTTGCAGAAATTTGTGGTGGTGGCCGTGAGGCACGTGGCATGGCATGTAAAGAAGGGGGTGGACGCCAGCCTGCGGTCCGCCGGGTGATTTATAACGTTTTCCATTTAAAATACAAATATAAATTAAAATAATAAAATACAATTTAGTGTGACATCGTTGTGGCGGAACAGGGCCATGTCATGCTCGCGCATGGTTGAGGGCGAGTCGCGCGAGGCTGGCCTACGTGTCATTAGAAGCGAGACATAGCGAAATCGCTAATTAAGCTGCACACAAAGGTTACTCCCATCTTCTCAGATTACGACAAGTGGTGCATTTTCTGTTTTTTCATAGATCCGTTTATTAAAACATTTTATCTTTTAAATCGTGTGTTTAAATCTCGAACCGTTTGCATCGTTGGATTGCTCTCGTCGATATTTTTAAAACTAGATTCCATGTTGATAGGTTTTGATGAATTTTTTTTTACAAAAAGGCCGAACGAAAAACCGAATCGGGAGAACTTTTTTATCCTTTCCGAAAGAGGCACGGTTGTGTCTCTCGCGGGAAGCAAATCCATGCCTCCACGAGAAGTAAACACGTGCCTCTCGTGGGAGAAAAAAAAGGTGTTTTTTTCCGAGAGGCATGATCGTGCCACTCGCGGAAGCAAAACCATGCCTCTCGCGGAAGGAAAAAAACATGTAAGCAAATCTATGCCTCTCGCGGATGAAAAAAACCATGTTTTTTCCGTATCCGAGAATCACAGCAGTGCCTCTCGCGAAAGCAAATCTGTGTCTCTCGCGGAAGTAAAACCGTGCCTCACGCGGAAGAAAAAATGCATTTTTTTGTTTCCGAGGGGCACCGCCGTGCCTCTCGCGGAAGAAAAAAATGCATTTTTTTGTTTCCGAGGGGCACGGCCGTGCCTCTCGCGGCAGCAAATCCATGTTTTTCGCGGAAGGAAAAAAAAACTCGTTTTCTTCGATCTCCAAGAGGCACGGCGGTGTCTCTCGCGAAAGCAAAACCGTGCCACATACGGACGAAAAAAAAAGCAAACACGTTTTTTTGCACAATTTTTTTTATTTTTTTCCCCAAATGCTAAGAAAGAACAGTGGAAAGCCGAAAAGCCAAAAAAACAAAAAATTATATATAAAGCAGAAAACACGTGGGGAAAAAAATCCGAGGTAGAGACCGGAGCGCGACACGTGACAGCGACTTGGAGCGCGCCAAGTGGCACGCTCTCAACCCATCCTAAATCTCTACTCCTAATGGGCGAGTATGTACGTCATTTCGTTCGTTCGTTCCACCCATCCCATCGAAGGAAATCCCACCCATATCGATTGGGAAATCAGCCCTCTGATTTTTATCAAAAAATCCCACCTCCCGTTTGCTCACCTTCTCTGGTTTTTCCACGGTAAGAAAAAGCAAAAAAAAAAAACTGGAGGCGCCTGCGCTCATGCACCTGGATAGGAAGGTACTCCATCTATTTCCTATTTGCGTGGAATTTGTTTCCTTTTTCTCATATAGTCTGCGATCCGCCCGCAGATCTTTTCCAACTATATGGTCCTGATCTACCGCACCGCATTCAACGCTAGCCTCCCTATTTGTCAACTTCTCTCCTTACTCTTCACTTCCTGATCCCCGTCGTCCCTGGTCCTCCCCGGCCACCATGAAATCGAGGTAGCTGTCATCGACCATGTTGGGACGATCGTGCCCGCGGCCGATGTCTTGGCCGAGTCCGGCATGAGAGAGACGATTTTTTGTTGAAAAGGACCACCTGCGCGAACGAATTGACAAAAAGGATCACCTGCTGATAAATTTGGCAAAAAGGACCCCCTCGGCTGTGGCGGCAGGTGCGGCAGGCGACACGTGGCACCTGCCGCCACACAGCGAGGCGGCAGCACTGTACCAACGGGAATCGGCGCTGGCGATGGAACGGCAGCGGCGTGTGGGGCCCGGCCGCCAAGGGGCGTGGCGGCAGTACTGTACCTGGGGCGCTGCCGCCTCGCGGGCTGGCGGTAGCCCTGTTCATGGCCCTGCAGCTCTACTGCGCGCTACGCTGATTGCTACTGCTGCTGCATGCGCTTTTAGCCGGCCACTGCTGCTGATTGATACTGCTGCTGCATGCGCTTTTAGCCGGCCACTGCTGCTGCATGCCGACACTGATTGCCTAAGTGCCTCTCTGCTCTCTCTAAGTGACCTAGAACATGAAAATGAACAAAACTGGCCCTTGTCTGAAACTTCAACACAAAATGACCCCAATCTGAAAATATTTTACGAAATGACCCTCTTTTGCATGACGCCCGGGGCTAGGATGCCATGCTACAGAGCATGACGCCCCGGGCTAGGACGCCATGGTAGCGACATGTACATATCACCACTAATATATCAACGGAATTAACCTATTATCACATGAACATAAATACTAGCCACGTATTATTTCACCTATCAACAACATCAAAATAGCACTTGCATGAATCGTGGTCATCACCACAAAAGGGAGATCGAGGATCGAAACGCAATTTCTTCAACTACGTCATCTCCTCCTTGTTTGTTACTCAGATGATACTTTTTTTTACCTAATTACATACATCATTAAGGATATTAGCATTTTAATATACAAAACTTAGATTATTAACAAAATAGACCTACGGTTTCGTAACTATACAACTTATTAATAAACTTACCACATAAAATAACAACGCATTAAATCATCCAATGACCAATAACAACACAAACTTTTTCTTACTCACCATATTTATAAATTCTTGCATGTCAAACTAAATCGATACATTTTAAAGGCCTACCGCTGATCTACAATACTGTTAAATATTTGCTTTACTAATTCCTGCTCTAACACAAAGGTTAATGACAAAATTAACAACATCGTGCATGTCAAGAAAATAACTACTTACGGACACAGCTAACATTGATCTACAACATCTTCAACCTACTCTTCTAGAAAAAATTACTATAAATGCAGCATATCTCGTCTCAAAACTTATCTAACTTCTAAGCGGTAAATATCGCATAGCTAATGACGAGCGTAAAAACTAACTTATTTTTACCATGCATGCACCAGAAAATCATTGTATTGCAAAGCTCATACCTTGATCTTCAACTTCGTAGTTCACTTCGCATGGAAAATCCTGCTCCAGAAGCTCCAAATGACTCCACAATGTGATGAAATAATACTTAAAACAACAGAGAATACACAATTAGAAACTAATCAAACAGAACAAAAACATCATGCATGCGAACCAAACACACAAAAATGGATATATCTTACCTTGATCTATCTTTTCTTCAACTAAAACATCTTTTGCATCCAACTCTAAATCGCCCAAAATCGCGAGGGAAAGTGGCTACCGAGGTTTTCCTTCTTTGTGTTCTAGGTGTGAAAATGAACAAAACTGGCCCTTATCTGAAACTTCAACACAAAATGACCCCAATCTGAAAATATTTCACGAAATGGCCCCTTTTGCATGACGCCCGGGGCTAGGGCGCCATGCTAGATAGCATGACGCCCCGGCCTAGGGCGTCATGCTTGGTGCCCCAGCCCGGGGCGCCATGCTACATGTCGCTACCATGGCGTCCTAGCCCGGGGCGTCATGCTCTCTAGCATGGCACCCTAGCCCCGGACGTCATGCAAAAGAGGGCCATTTCATGAAATATTTTCAGATTGGGGTCATTTTGTGTTGAAGTTTCAGACAAGGGCCAGTTTTGTTCATTTTCACGTTCTAGGTCACTTAGAGAGAGCAGAGAGGCACTAAGGCAATCAGTGTCGGCATGCAGCAGCAGTGGCCGGCTAAAAGCGCATGCAGCAGCAGTACCAATCAGCAGCAGTGGCCGGCTAAAAGCGCATGCAGCAGCAGTAGCAATCAGCGTAGCGCGCAGTAGAGCAGCAAGGCCATGAACAGGGCTGCCGCCAGCCCGCGAGGCGGCAGCGCCCCAGGTACAGTACTGCCGCCACGCCCCTTGGCGGCCGGGCCCCACACGCCGCTACCGTTCCGTCGCCAGCGCCGATTCCCGTTGGTACAGTGCTGCCGCCTCGCTGCGTGGTGGCAGGTGCCACGTGTCGCCTGCCGCCACAGCCGAGGGGGTCCTTTTTGTCAAATTTATCAGCAGGTGGTCCTTTTTGTCAATTCGTTCGCGCAGGTGGTCCTTTTCAACAAAAAATCGAGAGAGACGACCTCATCCTTGCCGAGTTAGGCGAAGTTCACGATCCCCGTCCGGCACCGCACCCTTCCATCTTGTTCATGGTCGAAGACAGTAGTGTCGTCCTCGTGCCAGGCATGCATGTGGCTTGTGAATCCAAGGTGTGTGTGCCCCGCTCAGCCTCGTGTGCGTGACCACCATAGTTGATGGGTCCGACGTCATGCACGGGCACGGTTATAGCAGGGCGAGGACGGCGGGAAGTTCGTGGCGCGCGTTGGAGGATATCGCCGTGTTGTTCTATATGTGTTAGGCCATGGCATGGAGTGAAGTGGAACAGTTCGGCACAATTTTTTTCAAGTGATGAGGATGCCCGGAAGGCCCCTCATCGACGGCGGATGACCTCCTCCATGTCAATGGCGCCGGAGCCCCTTTTTCAAGTGGTGAGGATGCTCGGAAGGCCCCTCATCGACAGCGGATGACCTCCTCCATGTCAATGGCCCCGGAGCCCCTTCTTCTTCGACTCCGCCAACCGTACAGTGTGACGCCCCCGGCTTAATCGTGCACTCATCATACACGTAAATGCACACGATCAAGCCTAAGGACTCACTTGAAGATATCACAACACAACTCTAAAACAAAATAAAGTCATACAAGCTTTATATTACAAGCCAGGGCCTCGAGGGCTCGAATACATAGCTCGATGGCATACAAGCGTCAGTGGAAGCATCAGATAGCTGAGTACAGATATAAAAGAGAAACAGAAAGGCCTTTAGAAAGGCGGGGCAAAATAAAACACTACGATCGAAAGGCGTAGGCCTCCTGCCTAGGACCCTCCGAACCTACTCCTGGTCGTCGGCCAGCTCGTAGTAGTAGCCACCCTCGGGGTAGAAGTGGTAGATGAAGTCGTCAATCGGGGCAGCGGTCTCAGGGGCTCCGTCATCTGGTTGCATCGAATGGACAAGGGGGAAAAAGAAAGTAAAGCAACCGTGAGTACTCATCCGAAGTACTCAGCAAGCAAGGATCTACACTATATATGCAACATTTTCAAAGGAAGGCTGTATATGTGGACTGCGTTGCAGAAATGCCAGAATAGAAAGGAAGGCCTAGTCCTATCGAAGACTAGCATCTTCAGCATCTATATCGGTCTTGCAGCATTAGAAGAGTGCAGATTAGCATAATGTAAAGTAGTAGTAGTATCAAGTAACAGTCTCGCTCAGAGATCCTTTCTCGACTCCCTGCGAGAAAGCGATCCCGGAGCCACATATCCAGGTACCATCCCAAGTTCTAGTTGTACCGATCGGGATACAACTCCGAGTGTCCGTTATCGTAGGACAGGCTATCGATAGAAGTTTTCTTCCCTGCAGGGGTGCACCAACTTACCCACCACGTTCGTTTAACTCCGGCCGGACACACTTTCTTGGGTCATGCCCGTCCTCGGCCAAACGATACACCGCAACCCTACCTACAGCTCAGCAGAGAGGTCCCCGTCGGTCTACCTCCTAAGCGCAAGGGGGTCTTGGGCCATCGCCCCTCGCCCTCCGGGTCGTTGCGTGCAGGGCGAACCAGGCTCCACCACTACAGGATGGTGCCGACCCAGCCCGGCCGCCAGGCTGAACTGGACGTCTGACAGAGCTTTCGGCTGATGCTACGATGCAGAGTGCCCATAACTCTTCCCACGTGATGGTTAGTGCTATCCGGCCAATGGCCGGCTCGGATCAAATATCCAAATCGTTAGTGGATTAGGGGCTTGCGGAAACGAGCAGAGACTCACGATCAATGTGACCCCGTCGTCCCGTCTCGAGGACTTGTGGCAAGGGCTAAGAATGCCCGGCCACGCCTCGTATTCGTCTCACGGGTAACCTCCAGGTCGACCCAACATCCCAACATTCGCGGGTACCCCTCAGGGTCGACCCGCCTTTCCAAGTATCAGTTGTAAAGTCATAGTAACCATAGTAACCGTGTGTCTAACACCAAGGGGAACCCTGAGGAATCACCCTCAATGGAATTCCACCTGATGTTATCGTCAAGGTGAACGGAGGAGGAATCACCCTCGAGGTCCACTCTTGAGGAGTTGCACGATAGTGTCTTTATCGGGAGTGGAGAAGGAGGAATCACCCTCGATGACCACAACCGATGAACTAACCTACAAGGTTAACATCAGAAGTGCTGACGAGGTATCACCCTCAGCACTCGATAGTAACCCAGTAGTGTCGTACAACTAAGGGGGTGAAGTGCGGTGCCGGGGCCTGGTCTTCGATCCGTTGATCGGGTCTTCTGATAATCCAGCGGGGCAGTAGGGACAAGTGGGGTCACTGGTGGGTCTCTAGTTAGCCTATACTAAGCAGTTTGAAATAGGCAGGTAAGGTAACAATAAGCAGGTTACAAAAGCAGGCTATGCATCAGAATAGGAGCAATCAATTACAGTAGCAAAATCTAATGCAAGCATGAGAAAATAGAATAGGCGATATCGGGATGATCAAAAGGGAGGCTTGCCTGGTTGCTCGGCGGTAAAGGCAAGGTCGTCCGTAGTGTAGCCAGTCACCGGAGCTGCGTCGGTACCGGGCTCTATCGAGAAGAGGGGGAGGAAATAGTATAAATACAAGGCAGACAAAGCAACACAGAGCAGGCTACGCTAACGTGCGGTGCAGGGTTGCCTAAAGCATGTCTAAGTCATATTAGTTATTTAGGGTTAAAGCTGGATTTATTAACCGGTATGTCTGCACTATTCATCTACCAGATCCGACCTCAAAGTTGCGGGTTCACCTTCGTAGAGGGTCCCGTCACGGAAACAGACGACACGTTCAGCTTCGTCTCGTCGTTCTGATCAACTTTCATGTAGAAAGTTTTTCAATCCGAACTACGGTTATTTTTCTACGAATTTCCGAAGTTTTCTGAAAATCTTCGAAATTCTGCAAAGTCCTCAGTTTTATACATCACTTAGTTGTTCTCCAGAGGCTCTAGCTAGTGTTCTGTTCATCCTATGGCTTTGTGCCTTATAACATTCTTGATCAATTTGCTGTGATCTACATGAGAGTATCAAGTGCATCTATGTTATTGTCCATTAGCTTGTTCAATTCTTTGTTTGAAAAGTGCTACTCCAGTATTTCTGTTTGTTGTTTTTCAATTAACAGAACATAGCCTTTTGTCATTTTCGTAGGAATTAATCCATACATCAAATGGATTTGGTCCAGTGGGATAAAAGGAAGTTTGTCCAGTGTACTTTCTATGCATATTATTTTTACTCATATTAGCACTTGTCTTAACGCTGTTTAGGGGTTGTTTAGAGGGCTAGTCAGTGCAAAATCTGTAAAACTAGCTACTGCTACAGTAACTGAATGTTACTGTAGCAACGCTGCACTAGTAGCAGCAGGCAGCGAGCAGAGCAGCAGCGGCATCGAGCAGCAGCAGAGGTGGGCAAACAGCAGCATAGCAGCGTTGAGCAGCAGCATCAGGCAAAGCAGGAGCGGGAGGCACCGGCCGGGGCCGAGGCTGCGGCAGCAGCAGGCGGGTGCGCGAGGCGCGGGAGCGAGGCTCACGGCGCGGCGACGGTGGTGCTCGGAATCGGCGCTCCGGCGCCCATTTGACGCGCGGCCGGCGGGCATCAGACGCGGGCAGCGCCGCGCGTCGACCGGTGCTAGTGGCCGCAGCAGGGGAGGCCGGAGTCGGGCTCGGCGTCGACAGCAACGGCGGCCGAAGCGGGAGCTGGACGAGCCCGTCGCTATTGTGGGAGAGCGAGCGAGCCAGTGGGCTCGTTGGACTCGTACGAGACCCCGGAGCACGGTGCACGGCTTGAGCGCGAGCGGTGCGTGCGGTGGCTACGATGGCGATGCTAGAGACGGCGAGGAGCTCGGCATTGATGGTGTCGGCCGCTACGGCAGGGAAACAGAGAGGGAACAGAGGGGTTATGACCACACGCTCACCGTGGAGCTCAAGAAAGGCTCGTCGAGGTCACGGAGCAACAGAGGGCGCCGGAATCGACGGTGGCGCCGCGGTGGCCGGAGGTGGAAGAAGAGCTCGTTCCGCTCGACTTGGCGCGTTCCGGCTCGATCCGTGGACGTAGACGAAGTAGTGGACGACGACGACGAAGATGGACGAGGTCTCAGGCACCGGGGAGCTCGGTGGTCACGCGGCCGAGGAGGTCCATGGCGACGGCGGCTCAGTTTCAGTGAGGGGAAGAGAGGAGCGGCACGAGGGGGAGGGGAAAATGAGCTAGGGTTCGTCAACGGGGTCCTGGCGTCGCTCTTATCCCCTCGGGGAGTCGCGGGATGGCCGACACGGCGGCCATGGTGGCCGGGATGGCCGACACGCCATGCCTCTGCCTCCTCTGTACAGAGGGAGGAGAAGGCCGTTGGTGGGCTGGGCTATGCACTGTAGCAGTGGACTACAAGTGCACAGTGCAGTTCTTCTTTTCTTTTCTGTTTTATTTATTCCTTAGCCTCTGTTTGCATTTCCTTTTGGCACCAAAGGACTTTTGTAAAATATGCCACTTGTCCCGTAATTATCATTGCACTATCAGGTACTGCCTCAAAAAGTTTGGTGACAATATCATTACATTTGAATTTTGATTAAATGGAGAAGGAATAATTTAGGGCTATTCTGGTACTGTCTTTGGA
Organism: Thinopyrum elongatum; assembly: GCA_011799875.1. Classification (NCBI taxonomy): domain Eukaryota; kingdom Viridiplantae; phylum Streptophyta; class Magnoliopsida; order Poales; family Poaceae; genus Thinopyrum; species Thinopyrum elongatum. The sequence goes on from CM022301.1 coordinate 382,040,035, forward strand.
TGTTGGGGTCAAATTTGGAATTCAATTAATGTTGTTTTTATTTTTACAATAGCTTTGGGATTACTTGCAACATTGCGAACTATTTTGCTTTAAAATTCGATCAACTTTTATTTTGACTTGCATCATGAATTTTGTTTAAAGTGGAATTCGAAATGAGATATGAACAAATGATGATTAGCACTGCAAATGAAGATGACTTGGCATAATTAGAAGATGATCACTGTAGCATATTACAAGGGGGTGTTACATACAGCCACACCGTCGATCTCCTCCGTCATGTTGTTGATTTTCTACTAATCTTTCTGCACTAACTATAGACCATTTGGTTGTATCAGGGCGGGTATTGATAGTTTGGACAATGTGAAGGTCGGTAGGTGGTTGCACCGGCAGGCATTTGCCATGGTGTTTCCCGCAGAGATCTCAGGTTCAAGCCCATCGGAAGTGCAAAATTTTGGTAAGATAATCGTCTTTTGGGTTCCTGCTTGTTGCTATCTTTTTTATGGACACATTTGAGAGTTGTCTTGGTCCATAGGAAATTACTGTTTTTCATGTCGATACATAGTAATTCTACGGTGAAGGTTGATGGAAATGATTTTACTTGAGCAGATGCTTTTTCTCCCGTCTGATTTACCATCAGTGTCAGATCTAGTTCCTATTACACAATAAAATGGGCAAGGCGTGTTTGGTAACTGTCATGCTTTATTTTATATGCTCGTGTTTGATTACTTGAGGACACATATGCATACTACAGAGCAATGCCATGCGTTTGACCTCCGAGTACTGTTGATAAAGCACTTTTTAATAGTACTGAAACTGAAACTCAATCGCTAAAACATGTAATCATTCAGCTTCTTTGCAGCTACATCTAAAAACAACCCTTGTGCCATGCTACACACCAAAGTGATAAACTTCCTATTTAACCACTATCGTTGACGACTTTAAGTTCAGTGTAGGGAAAATTGATGAAATCACCTAATGGTGATAGTGGTGCAGGCAAACATTTTCTACAGACTTTAAAGTTCAAAATGGACACCTTAGTATGTGCGGATTATCAGGTTCTTGTAGTTTGTCTCCACATCGGTTGCGCGTAAGGAGTATTCTTTTTTGTCTTATGTATTAATCTATAATTTGCTTTTCTCCAATGTACAATTTCTCAAGTTCAACAAGAGTGTGGTTAGTGCCTTTTTCCATTCTATCAAAAAACGGATCGGGTTCTACTATCGAAAGCGATAACGGAACAAAACAAGAAAAGATCAACCAGGTTAGTTCCTTTTCTTGCTTAGATTTACCATTAAAATCAAATTAGTATTTAAGTAATGAAAGTCAAACTTTTGTTCGTACTGATTTTTTTCTGGTTCGCAGGAGAGAGGGAGGAGTTGGCCAGCATGGGGTCTCGGTTCTGTTGGTTCAGTTTACTTTGGATTTTCAGTTCTTTTCACCTCATAATTGTCTTTTATTTATGTGGTAGTGCAGTTAAGCTTCTTTATCTTTTGTTCCATCCCACTAGAGGCCTCTTGTGCACCTTGATTTAGTTCTGGTGTTTATTCGGTGCCAACGTCGTAGGACAATACTTTCATGCATGGATTTATTCCAGTATTCTAATTTCAAGATCTTTGAGCCACTGGTTCGCTGCATTCACCTTAATGGAGGTAATAAACTCTTACTGAGGAACATGCGTAATGATGGAGGAACGGACGTCAAAGTTAAAGGTGCATATTATTCAGCTTTAGGATTTTTGGACATATGGCTTCTAATTCCATCGACCAAGAACTTAATTCATATTCTAAAAATTGAAGGGGAGGTAGAGGAATATTGTCGGTCATGTCCAGAAACAATGCTCTTTTTCTTATTTCGGTCGATCCGTTTCTTCTGTGTATCATCAATTGAGTATTTGAGTTGGAACATAAGTATATTAATGTCTTAGAATTTGCACATATGCTTTATCCAGTTGTCAATGTTATCTACAAAACATATATTTATATTTGGACTACAGATTCTTTATACTTATTGCCATACTTCGTGTTTTCTACCAAGTGTGGTACCTCTTGAAGGAGGGGAAAAAGCTAGGAGTCATTGCTGATTAAGGTGCGGAAGTTGGTGGACACGTACAAGGACGAGGATGTGAGCATCACGGTGATGGGGCACAACCTCGGGGTGGCTCTGGCCACCCTAAGCGCGTTCTGCATCGCCGAGAATGGTCAGTCACGGCGTTCGCGCGTGGGAGCAGCCGACTTCAAGAAGCGGTTCGACCACGCCATGGCCTCCGCGGTCGCAACGCCTGAGGCATCGTTCCCTGGCACTCGGCGCTGTTGTACCATGACATGGGCTCTGAGTTGGCCATCAACATCGGCACGTCGCAATACCTGATGCCTAAGGACGTCGCCGCCCGGTTCGTAGTTACCGATGGGGTCGCCGCAAGGCGAGTCGAAGCAATCTCATACGCCATAGCTGATGCCCCTAACTTCCTATCATGGGTGCTAGCCGTAAAGTCGAATGCATATATTGGTGAGCTCTGTAATCCAAACACCGAGAAGATAGTAGATGCAATTTTCTACTCTTAGCAGGCAAGTTGTTTTTAACTTTTTAAAAAGTAAGGTCATGTAGGCACATGGAGCTCTCCATTTTGGTCATTTTCTACTCAATTGTAGAGTTTTATTGCAGTATCATAATTTTCCATATCTCAATAGTGCATGTTTTTTAAAATCAATAGTAAAGTGCATGTCAGTACCTCCAAAAGGAAAATTTTCAAGAAAATTGTTCTCTTCTGATGGTAATCATTTTCATACAAACTACCATGGTTTCTTGTCCTTTTGGTTTTGCATGGTGTCCATCCCAGAACCTCTACGGAATAATGAACGTTGTTGAATTCCTACTGTTTTCTTATTATTTTGAAGCTTTAATTGTTGATTCCTTTAGGTTAACAGTATGCTCGAGATGAAACTTTTCGCGGAGATACATTTTTTATACACAACTTTACTTGATTCTTAATCCATGTGGTAATGTCATTAGCATACATGATACTTTATGCATACCATACACTGTTCTCTCACAACAATTGATTAGTTTCTAAATTCTAATCTTCTTTTCATTCAGGTTATAGAATTACATGATGATGTCGGACGGAGCCATCCTTACAAAATTATCTATAGAACTGGAAAAGTAGTAACACCATATCTTGTTCAAGTGCCAAATCAGCATTGGACGTGCTGACTCATGTATGGCATCCGCTATTGGAACCGTTGATAATTAGGACTCCTATGATAATTAGGAGATATCTGGTACAATTTTTGTCCATGTGTTGTAGTTAATTTATACAACAAGTCATCATAGTTCAATGTGTGTAGCACAATAAAATAGAAGAAATTTAACTAAGGGGACTATGTTGACGTTCGAAAAGAATTCATCGACAAGGGTCCCAAGGTGTTGTGGTGGGAAGGGCAAAAAATCCACCGAGTAATAAATGTATGCAATGAGAAAAAATAAATTAAAAGGCCCGTAGCAATGCACAGGCATTGTACTAGTAACCCTTGGATGAGACTCCCGAACAAGCGCTGCTCAATTAGTTGCTCTCGAGAAATAGACGCGCTCGAAAAATTGGAGACTCTCGACACCTCTAGACCCTATGTGTGCCAGCCCGAACTACTGTAGTATCTTTATTTTTCTGCTCGCGTGACTTGCTATCCTCTAGTGCGTTTGGGTCATTGCCCATTTGTTTTTCGCTGGCAGCTTCATGTTTGTATACGGCCGTAGTATCTTTGTTGAACATTTTAGGAAAGTGGTCGTAACTTCTAAAAACATCTTTGTGCCATTTTCTAAAAAATATTCTAATACTACACATTTTTTTTTAAAGATCATGATATTTTTGAAAAATGTTCAATCATGTGATTAAAAGTGATTACTGTATAATTAAAAATAGTTGATGTGTGTTTTACAAATGTTCAACGTGTATTAGAAAAATGTTCAACGTGGATCTGAAAAATGGTCAACATAGAAATGAAAAATATTCAACATGTATTTGAAAAATGAAAAGAAAGGAAAAAATTAAAACATAAAAAAAACTGAAAGTCACCCCATGAAGAAAAACGTACTATCTTCATATTGGTTTATTGGCCCCCCTTAAAATTTTGTTTCAAATTTTGACCATAGATTTAACTAACAAAGTGTTAATGCATGTCATAAAAAAATTGTTGGATTCGTATTTGAACATAGTTTTTTATTATACTATTTAATTAGTTAAAATCATGGTCAAAACATGACCCTGAATATAAGGGGACTAATAATCAAGGACTGAGATAGTAGATAACACAGGAGACAAAAATGACGCGGAACCCTCCCATACCAAACAGAATGTTTCTAAAACCAACTTTGTCAAACCTTCCTAAAGTATATCACTCGCACACAGCATGTTGGCACAGCCCATATGGCAAAGTTTGTAGGCAAGCACTGCTAAGGTCTAAGGGGAGGGGCGCCCCTATGTCTCGCTTATAGCAAGACCTAGGGAATCCTCGCGCCACATGGCCGAGGTGCGCCGGAGGCCACAACCTTGTTTTTTTTATACATTTGTTTATAATTCTAAATATTCAAAATAAAATATGTTAACCAAGTGTTTGAAAAGTGTTAAGGTGTATAGAGAAAATGTTTCTCGTGTGTACAAAAAAAATATGCAATGTGTGTGAAAAAAGCAGATCATGTATTTAAAAAAGTTAGTCAAGCAATCACAAAAAATATTAAGCAAGCAGTTCAATTTTTTTTGTAAATTTAAAAATGTTGAACATGTATTCATAAAGATGTTAATCTTGCATTTGAAAGAAACGTTAATCAAGCATCTGAAAATGTTAAATGTGTATAAAAAATGTTGACAGTGTATTAAAAAATGTTTATCAAGCATTCAAATTTTTTTAAATGTGTATTGAAAAAACTTTGTCCATGTACTCAAATTTCTTTAACCTTGTGTTTTGCAAAATGTTAAATATGTATTAGAAAAAATGTTCTCAACCTATACGAAATATGTAGAATGAAAACCAAAAGAAAAAAAAAGAAAAATGAACAAACCAATGAAAACCAGGAATAAACAAACCAAAGAATAAAATGAAAAAGAAAACCAAGGAAACAGGTACAAAAATGGAAAACAGTGAAAATCGATAAACACATTGATGAAAATCAACAAAAAACTAAGAAAAATGAAGAAACCCAATAAAAACATAAAGAAAATGGAAAACCAAGGGAACCAATGAAAAGACTAGAAACATTGAAAATCCAATAAAGAAACAAAGAAAACCGATTTAAAACGAGAAAGAAAAAACAAAACCCGTGAAAAACAAAGGGAAAGGAAAAAAACAATGAAAACTGAGAAAGAAACAAAAAAAACCGAGAAACCGGTGAAACCCAAGAAGAAACAAAGAAAAACATTTAGAACACAAATAAAACAGAAAAGCCGACAAACTAGAGGGGCAAAAAAGAAAAATTATGAAAAAGAAAGTAAGAAGATAAAAAAACTGCAAACCAGCGAACGAAGCGCAGCGAGCGGATTTGATTGAGAAACCTAGCATGGAAATAAATGATGAAAATTGGCTGGCCCAATATCTACATTGCAGTGGAAAATGCTTCATCGAGACAGAAGAAACTCTTGCGTGAAGCGAGACATAGTCGCCGTGTGAGGGGAGCGCCTATTTAGGCCACTGTGTGCTAGGAGGAGGCACCCCCCCCCCCCCCCCCCCCCCCCCCCCCCCCCCCGCGCGTTCCCCAGCGCCCTTTTGGGCTGGGCCAAGTGCAGGGTGCCTGTTTTTTTATTTTTTTAAACAATTACTGATTTCAAAAAATTCCTTATTTTCAAAAAAGGTGAATTTTGGAAACAGTGTTCAAGAAATCCAAATATGTTTCTCGATTTAAGAAATGTTCACTATATTGAAAAAATGTTTTTCAAATTGAACAATTTTTTGCAATGTCATTTTTTTTCTGAAAATGTACGAAAAATTCTGAAAATGTTTATGAATCACAAAAACAGGTGATCAATTCAAAAAAAAAAAACCACCGATTCAAAAAAACTAAATTAATAACAAAAATGTTCATGCATTTCATTTTATTTGCCAAATTTATAAAATGTTTATCAATTTCAACCCCCACCACTAATTTCAAAAAATGTTTCTCGATTCAAAATATACTCAGGTTTCAATCCACAATTTCAAAAAATGTTCGCAAGTTTGTAAAACTATTCAAGTATTAAAATCTTCTTGATTTTAAAAAAAGTTCATGGATTTGATAAATTTTCATGATTTGAGATAATGCTTGCGAATTTGGAAAATGTTCATGATTTCAAAAAACTTTGATAAAAAAGAAAGAAAATTAAAAATATAAATATAAAAAAAACATGGGAAAGGAGAAAAATGAAAATGATAAAAGCAAGAAAAGAAAGAAAATGAGAAAAAAAAATACAGAAAACAAATTAAAAACGTTTTGAGAAGGATCGAGAACCTTCCGCAAACCGGAAAGAGCTAGTGGACCATAGCGACCTACGTGCCAAATAGGGTTGGCCCGGTCCGGGTTGACTAGCTAAACTCAGCTCTCACTGCCACTCTTCGCGTGGGCCAGCCTATTAAACGCAAGATACACTCGCTTGGGTCGTCTCCTCACTTGTTCTTTCGGTCCATTGACCGGTTTGATGAGGTTGGCTGAAAGCGTATACTAAGTTTGCAAATGCTTAGCATCTCCAGACTCTGCTAAGCTGAGCTTTTAAGTTGTTTGTTCGGTTGATTTGGGGGTCTCAGTATATGCGAGACCTAGCAGTTGCAGACTCTGCTAAGCTATTGGCCTATTAAACATTCTGTGCTGGGCTGGGGCAGAATAATCTTAGACGATCGGATGGATCATTCTGGGCTTGTTCAAATCAGATACCCCTGACGGAGAGATGCTATGTATCGCTTATATCTATCCCTAAAAAAATGTTTTGCTTATATCTATCGCTCCCATCCCGAAGAGCTCAGAACAAGCGTACTGTCAACGTGTGTCTTCGTCAAGACGATACATAGATCTGCGGAACCCGGCTCGGACAAGCCACCGAAGCCCACAGCCCGACCACCTTTGTCTCCGTCTTCAACTTGGACGCCGGCTCGATGTAGTCCAGAGCGCAGCCCTCGCCGATGACCGTGGTGATCGTGTGGTCGTCCCACGTGTGGAACGGCAGCCCCTCCAGACAGAGCCTCACATGGGCTTGGGTGGATCCGCTCCTGGGGCGGCGCGGGCAGGAGCACCTACAATTGGCGCCCATACACCGGAGCGCCACCCATGACGAGGGGTACATCGGTTCGCGCTTTGTTCATAGCTTGATAAGCACAAATGTCACAAAGAAGTTGATGGTATGTTTTTTCCATCATTCTCTTGTACAATAGTAGGAATAACTTTTTGGAATATGGATGTGTTTTCTACTGAAATTGTATCAAATGATATAAGGGTGTTTTTTTGTAGTTGCCCCTTTTAATATGTCAGGACACTTCTCCCGATATAAAAATGCAATCATTAATAGTTTCCTCTTATCTTTCTCTCACACACAAGTTCAGGTGGTCATGCATGCTGAACTTATATATGTATACATCACGTACATTGTACTAATGAAGTACATTTTTTTTTTACTTTTTTCAAATTTGATTGAACTACCACAGGAGCAATTTCACAATATATTTCTTTTTTATGTACACATGTAGCTTTTTCTCTTTCTGTTTCTTGTTTTTGCTAACTGTATCTTTTTTTTGTTATTGTTCTTCTTTGCACAGAAAATACCCAACAAAATCCGTGAGATGCTGAACATTGCAGATGTAGGGTTCGTTGGCGTTCGTTTAGGAGAAGGACATCACTCAAGGGTTGCGTACAAGACGGACAGAGATGGATGCATGGTTTTCAACAAGGAGTGGGGAGTCTTTGCAACAATGTCCAACCTGCAAGCTATCACTGCTGCTCTCTTCAGATTTCAGATCAGCAATGTTAGCGGGTTTGATGTTATGTGTGTTGTTGACATCCTAAGCCCAGTGGCAGGAGTTTAGAAGTTGTAGACATCGTAACCCCGACATGGTGCGGAAAACTATTTTTAATTCTATGTTTTTTGTTACCTTCTTTTGTATGCAAGGACAAGAAGACTAGGGGCGTATACGTTTCAGTTATGTTTTGTGGTGCTCGGACTTTTGGTCAGAATGATTAAACGATGAAAAATGTGGGTTGGAATGATGATTTTATTCAGATGTGTGTGGTGATGTTTTTGTGTTTGCCAGAACTAGGTGTGTTTGATGATGTTTATTCAGTTGTGTGATGATGTCTTTTTGTCTTTGTATGAGTGAATTTTAATAAAAAATAATTGTGTTTGAGATTATTTTTGGGCTTTGCATTAATCAGCTGCATTTTTTTTCAAGTTTTAAAACATGAAAAAATATGAAAACTTGCCGTCAGCATCTGCTAAGGCCGGCGGTGGCGGCGCTATCTGCGTCGTTCCCTTCTTGAAGGCATCGCCGTGGAGAAGTTCAAGGCCACTCTCTGCTACCTCCGGGGGAAACCCTAGATCGGATGATCGGATGACGGCGGCGCTCTGGTGTCGTTCCTCCCTTGGGGGCGTCATTCTTGGAGGTACACACGTGATTGAGGGACCAGAGGACGGATTCTTTGGTGGAGCGGTGCTTCATCCTACACACTGATGGCGACGGATCTTGACGGCGTGGCGCAGTGCAGATTCGGAGTTCGCTGTGGGAGGATGGACTCGCGCAGGAGGACGACGCTGTCGGGCGTCGTGGTGGCGTCGATGGCAGAGAGACCTGGCACGGTTTATGCAACAGTACAGCTCCGAAGATGGATTGGTGGCAGGTGGCTGCGGCGGCCTCATACCCGGCGGGCGTCCTGGTTGAGGAGTGCGCCGGACTGGTAGGTGCCCCATACCCGGCAGGCGTCCTGGTTGGGACCTCAGGTCTTAGATGTTTAGGTTTGGCTGCGATGTCTGTTTGGTATTAGGCCCAGACTATCTGCGCCCCTTCATCAATTGGATAGGTGTAGCGACAGTTGTTGCTTAGACGGTGGCTTTAGTCTTACTGTTGTATGGCTTTGTAAGGTCTTGTGAGAATAATTAATAAAGTGGCCGTATGCATCGCCCAGATGCAGAGGCCGGGGGTCATCCTCCTTTTCTAAAAAACATAACTGAAAAACATCATCAAATCCATCCACTTTTTCTGTCATTTTAACAAAACATCATCAAACTGATAAGCTCGATATGCTAATCTATTTCAACAGAGTAAAGATAGAACTATGAAAATGCACGGAAACACCACAACACATACAAGCTCACAAAATGGCCAAAAAAAATTTAACCCTCACAATCAGAGGCTTCAAAAAAAAAAATCGCAGAAATCGTACCACGACTTGGAGCAACTCGGTCACACCGCTAAGTAAGATTGGACGTGGTTGCGGGGAGTTTTGGCCTTTTTTTTATGGAGGTTGCTGATAACCCATAAGTATAGGGGATCAATTGTAGCCAGAGTGTCGAATCCAACGAGGAGCTAAAGGTAGAATTTATATTCCCTTCAAGTTCTATCAACCACTGATACAACTCTACGCACACTTAACGTTCGCTTTACCTAGAACAAGTATGAAACTATTTTGTGGGAACAAAACCAGAATTACTTTGCAAGAATAAAACTATGAGTACTTTGCGAGATAATAAAACTACGAGTAATTTGCAAGACGATAAAAGTTAGTTGTTTAGTAGAAAGCTTTTGTAGCACAAGAGAATGATTTGTCCCCAGGCAATTGATAACTAGACCAGCAATCATTATTACAATTTTATATGAGGGAGAGGCATGAGCTAACATACTTTCCATACTATGCACTTATGATTGGAATTCCAGCAAGCATCCGCAACTACTAAAGATCATTAAGGTAAAACCCACCAATAGCATTAAGTAACAAGTTCTCTTTACTCCCATACGCAACAACCCCCTTACTCTAGTATAAACTTCTGTCACTCTCGCCACCCACTATAAGTGAATTATGAACGTATTACAACACGCTACAGCGGTAATCCCACACGCTTGCGTGACACGGAGGACACCACAGGACAACACCAAAATAAACATACAACTCAAAACAATCACGATCATCAATCAACCCATAGGACAAAATGAATCTACTCAAACATCATAGGATTGCCACACATCATTGGATAATAATATATAGCATTAAGCACCATGTTTAAGTAGAGATTACAGCAGGGAGAAGAGGTGTTACACCGCTGCATAGAGGGGGAGAGAGCCCCCTCCTTCTTCTTCCTTGGCCCCCCCTAGATGGGAGGATGGTTTCCCCTCTGGTCGGCGGCGAAGTTGTTTTTTGCATGAAACAAGGCACTCCACTCAATCACTTCCCGCAAACCACAACCACACAAACAGAACCTCCTATCCCGCACCCATGGCCTATAAATTCATTACCTCTGCTTCTATCAAGACACCAACACACCCCTCCAAGTTTTATCTTAGTAGTATTGTTCTATCAACAACAAGGATGAAGGAGGGCGTCATTTTGTTCTGTAAGTTAGTTTTCTTTTTGTTTTGTTTTTGATCTTCTAGTATGATTTGATGTTTTAGTTTACTTTTTTTGTGTCTTTCATGATGCCATTTTTTTATAAGCGTGTGTTTCTTTTTTTTAGTTGTCTCACAAGGTTGAAAAAATCCTCACAAGAAATGGCAAATGAATACTCTTTTTGTCATCAAACAAAGGGATTTTGTCGTAGGTCTGACAGAAGAACTAGAGCATTCAAAGCAATGATGGTTCAAGGCTTTGAAGAGTTAATGGTAATTGTTTAACATTTTTTAGCTTTTTTACAACAGTTTTTAAGTTTTTTTTAATATAAAAAAATCATCAGGTGGTGCCCTACTACTTCAAAGAAACTTTGAGGAGCCACTTGGATCTTTTCATGCAAGCTATAAGTGCTCGTGGTCGAAGTTACAATTTTTTCATGGAGGAACATGACGCGAAGACATACATCTACGGTGCTTATTGGGCAGCATTTGTGCGAGCACACAATATAAAAGATTGGCGATATTGTTCATTTCGATCCGATTATCCCAGGCTACGAGATCGAAATGAACAATATCACCAATCTCTATATTGTGTGCTCGCACAAATGCTGTCCAGTAAGCACCATAGATGTATGTCTTCGCGTCCTGTTCATATATGAAAAAAAATCATAACTTTAACCATGAGCACTTATACCTTACATGAAAAGATCCAAGTGGCTCCTCGAAGTTTCTTTGAAGTAGCAGGACACCACCTGATAACTTTTTTATATTTAAAAAAAATTAAAAAACTAAAAAAGGCTGTAAAAAGCTAAAATTGTTAAACAATTAACATTGATTCTTCAAAGCCTTGAACCATCATTGCTTTGAACGCTTTAGTTCTCCTGTCAGACTTACAACAAAATCCCTTTGATTGATGACAAAAAAAGCATTCATTTGCCATTTCTTTTTGTGATTTTTTTGAACCTTGGGAGACAAAAAAAAAAGAAACACATGCTTATAAAAAATGGCATCATGAAAGACACAAAAAAAGGTAAACTAAAACATCAAATCATACTAGAAGATCAAAAACAAAACAAAAAAGAAAACTAACTTACAGAGAAAAAAATAATGCCGTCCTTCGTCCTTGTTGTTGATACAATAGTACTACTAAGAAAAAACTTGGAGGGGTGTTGGTGCCTTGACAGAAGTAGAGGTAATGAATTTATAGGCCGTGAGTGCGGGAAAGGGGGTTCTGTTTATGTGGTTCTGGTTCGCGGGAAGTGATTGAGTGGAGTGTCTTGTTTCATGCATGGAACCTCCCTAAAAAAGGCCAAAACTCCCCGCAACCACGTCCAATCTTACTTGGCGGTGTGACCGAGTTGCCTCGCGGTACGACTTCTGCAAAAAAAATGAAGCCTCCGATTGTGAGGGTTACAAAAGAATTGGCCATTTTGTGAGCATGTATGCGTTGTGGTGTTTCTGTGCATTTTCATATTTCTATCTTTATTCTGTTGAAGTAGACTAGCATATGGAGCTTATAAGTTTGATGATGTTTTATTAAAATAACAGAAAACGTGGAGACATTTGATTATGTTTAGTTATATGGATCGAAAAGCTCTTTCTATGAGACGTTTTTATGATTTTTTTTATGTTTTAAAACTTGGAAAAAATATGCAGCTGATTAACGCAAGCCCAAAAATAATCTCAAACACATTTTTTTAATTAAAAATCACTCATACAAAGACAAAAAGACATCATCACACTACTGAATAAACATCATCAAACACACCTAGTTCTGGCAAACACAAAATCCTCATCACACACATCTGGAAAAAAATCATCATTCCAACCCACATTTTTCGTCGTTTAATCATTCTGACCAAAAGTCTGAGCACCATAAAACATAACTGAAACGTATACGCCCCTAGTCTTCTTGTTCTTGCATACAAAAGTAGCTAACAGAAACTTTTGCTCGCCGATGGTCATGCTCAAGCCACTTCTTTCGCTCTCTCCATCAAGACCACCAGGGTTTGAAGCCTCCCCCACCCCACCGCTGAGCTCTAGGGAGTCACCGAGGTGCACGCCCTACCCATCTTGCGGGCGTCGGCTTGGGCTCGGCCTTGGCGGGCTAGACGAGTTGTTCGTCCTGGCGGCTGTTGCACTGCTGGAGACACCTGCATCGCCACCCAATGTGCCCCACTACTCACCGGAAGACCCTTGCGGGTGTCACCATTGGCAGCTCAGGCGGCCTCGCCATCAGGAGTGTCACTGCTTGTGTTGGTGCCCGCAAGCAGACGGCCCCGATGGAGAGGCAGGCCTAGGCTTTGGCAGTCCAGGACGGAGAAGACATCACCGAGAAAGCAATTGCAGACTCTACTGCTTAGTTCAAGAACCGGCTTCTTGACGATGTCCTTGCTACAATGCACGCCTTCTTTAGGCTTGATGATGTTCAAGTCAACGTTGTTGAAGATGTGATGTTGAACCATGGCGGTGCTGGTGCTCTCGACCACGAGGACGCCATGGAGCAGACGGAAATAGCTTGAGCGTTGATGTGCCTTGTTATTGTAGATCAATGCCATGTTAGTGCAACCCACAAGGGTGTCCAGTACCAATGTTTGCCGCTGGCTAGTATGTGTTAGTACTTCCAGGGTAACCAACAAATGTGTTCGCTGTTGTCAGTTTAGATTAAGTGCATCATGGGTGGCCTGCAAATCTGTTTGCTGCTGCTACCTCAGTCCAGGCGCTAGCCTTCTCCCTGTTAAAGCCTACTTTGCTGGCTCCATGCCGTGTACCAGGGTATGTCTGGTTCATCAATGTTAGCACAACCAATCAACGTCCTTAGTTGGAATGTAAGGGTCTTAAACATCTCGGGTCGTCGTGATACTGTGAGAGAAACCATTGTTGCCTCTTCATGCCATTTGGTATGCTTGCAAGAAATAAAACTTGATGTTGTTGACAAATTCACCGCTCTACACGTTGGAGGGAGCAGATTGTGCTGCTTTGCATAGAGACCTGCCACTGACACTCATGGGGGAATTCTCTTGCTTTGAGATGACCAGATGGTCAATATCTCTAATATCTCCGCCTCCATTTTTTGCCTTCCGGCCATGGTCGACAATAAAGGCTCCTGCCTAAGCTACAAGATGACCATTGTCTATGGACCAACCTTTGCTGCTCTCAAAGATGCATTTTTCACGGAGCTCACTAATCACAAGCCACCGCAGGGGGTGTCTTGGCTCGCGCTCGGAGACTTCAACCAGATTTATCGTGCCCGCGACAAAAACAAGAGAAACGTCAATACCAGCCGCATCACTCGTTTCCGCAATGCTCTCCAGGCATGTGAATTCAAAGAGATCCATCTGCAGAATCGACGTTTTACTTGGAGCAACGAGATGCAAAATCCGACACTCTACAAGCTCGATTCTTGCTACTACAACGCGGAGTGGGATGTTCAATTTAGCACGCACATCCTGCATGCTTTGTCCTCTTCTTTATCAGACCACTGTCCGCTCTTGCTCGTTGATGATGCGGGGCCGAGGAGGCCATGAACTTTTAAGTTCGAAAACTTTTGGGCCTCCCTTCATGGCTTCCACGAGGTTGTCCACAAAGCTTGGAATGAGACAACGAACCACACCAAGCCCTATCAAGCCCTACAACACAAGTTAAAGAAGACCGGCTTGAGGCTTTCCGACTGAAGTCGGAATTTGTTCTCAAAGGACAAGTTGCAGCATCAGGCGTCCCTCTGGGTCATCCTGCACCTGGACATGTCACAAGATCAAAGGCCTCTCTTGTACGCGAAGTCAGACCTATGGGCAAGGCTCAAGAGGAGGGTTATCATCTTGGCGGAGCTTGAAAGAGCACGTAAGAGGCAATGTGCAAGGATTGCAAACCTCGGAGAAGGTGATGCAAACACCAAGTTCTTCCACCGGCGTATCAATGCGAGGCGTAGAAAGAACCATATTCATCGGATCAAGCACAATCATGGTTGGGTCATGGAGCATGACCAGAAGGAGAGTATCATTCTTGACCAGTTCTCCAAAGTCATGGGAAAGGGTGCTGCTAGGACAAAGGACTTCAATTAGGAGGGCCTCAGCCTGGAGGCCGAAGAGTTGACATCCCTCGGAGACACTATGTCCGATGAGGAGGTGCGGGAGGCTGTCAATCATATGCCATGTGACAAAGCACCTGGTCCAGGCGGGTTCACCGGCCTCTTCTTCAGGAAATGTTGGGACACCATTAAGGGTGACCGTATGCGTGTCATCTCCCTGTTTGGCAACCTCCGCACCGCCAATCTTCATTGGCTCAACTCGACGAATGTTGTGCTGCTGCCAAAGAAAGAGGGGGTTGGAGAAATCTCAAACTACCGCCTAATCAGCCTCATCCATGTGGTGGCCAAAATAATCGCGGAGATCATGGCCACCCGACTAGCTGGCCATATGCACACCCTAGTTTCCCACACCCAAAGTTCGTTTATCAAGACATGGAGCATCCAAGATAACTTTATGTATGTCAGAAACTTGGCACAACGGCTCCACAAGCGCAAGATACCGTCCCTCCTATTTAGGTTGGACATCCGTAAGGCTTTTGATTCTGTGAGATGGGACTACTTGCTTGAACTTGTGTAGAGAAGAGGTTTCCCGAGCATTTTTTTCGCGACTAGATTGTTGCGCTGCTTTGCACCTCGACTTCCTGGATCCTCTTGAATGGGGTTGTGGGCAGCCCCATTAAGCATGGCCAAGGGCTGTGCCAGGGGGACCCACTGTCCCCCCTACTCTTTGTCATTGCCATTGACCCGCTCCAAAAAAATTCTTGAGGTGTAGAGAGGGACTTTTCCACAAGATCTGTTGTTGTGGAGCGGTTCTCCGCACCTCTCTTTATGCGGATGATGCGGTCATCTTCATGGCACCTATTAAGAGCGACATCGACAATCTAGCCAAGATCTTGCACCTCTTTGGGAAGGTCATGGGACTTGCCACAAACTTCCTCAAAAGCTCGGTTGTCCCTATTCGGTATGGGAACATCAACCTCTCGCACATCCTACATAGTCTGCCTGCTACCCGGGCTTCTTTCCCCATAAAGTACTTGGGCCTCCCGCTCTCGGTATGGCAGCTTAATGTGGATTTCCAATTCCTTGAGGACAAAGCGGCCTCCAAGTTAGTCACCTGGGATAGGTAAAACATCACCTCCATTGGGCAGGCCAATCTTGTCAAGTCAGTGCTTGCTTCCCAAGCAACATTCTTCATCACCCCCCTGATTAGCCCCCCTGGCACTGTCCAGAACATCAACAAGCTTCAGCGGGCCTTCCTTTGGGTGGGCGCGTACACGACTACTGGCGCTAAATGCAAAGTTAACTGGGACACTGTTTGCTGGCCGCTTGAGTATGGGGGTCTTGGCGTGCTCAACACGGACCAATTTGCTAGGGCGCTCCGGTTGCGATGGTTATGGTTTGAGTGGAAGGAACCCGCTAATCTTTGGATTGTCCTGGGCAACCCATGTGATGAGGCTGATCGTGACTTCTTTTACGCCTCAACGACCATCATTATTGGTAATGGTGCCCGCACACCTTTTTGGGAAGCTCCTTGGGTGCAAGACCGAAAACCGAAAGACATCACCCCTTTGATCTTCGAGGCTTCCAAGAGGAAAAGTTGGACGATTCGTGAAGCCTTGAAGGACGACGCCTGGATCTCTAAAATCAACACCTCTACCGGCTTCTCTCTAGCACACTTCAGGGAGTTCCTTGAGCTCTGGAGTCCTCGTGGCTTCCAGCTTCAGGAGGACATTGAGGATGACATTATTTGGAAGCACACCAATAGTGGCCTCTACTCGGCGACGTCCGCCTACAAGGCCCAATTCCTTGGCTTGACCCAATCTCCTATGTTATGCACGGTTTGGAAGGCTTGGGCACCGCCTAGAGTCAAAAATTTTGCTTGGCTGGCTATGCAAAATAGGGTGTGGACCACGGACAGGCTGACCAAGCGGGGATGGCCGAACTGTGGCATATGCCCTTTATGCAAGCAAGTTCAAGAATCTGTTAACCACCTCCTATTCGAGTGCAGGTTTACGATCAGAGTGTGAGACATGATCAAGGACTGGCTTCAGCTGGATCACACTGATACCTCTTCTTGGCTCCTGATTCGGTCAACCAAGGAGTGGTGGATTTCGCTCTCTGACGCTTCCGTTCCCAACAGGAAGGCTATGGCCTCGCTTGCCAGGTTAGCCTCCTGGTCCATATGGAATGAGCGGAACGCTCGTGTCTTCCGCCACAAAAGCACGACGCTGATGGTTCTCCTGAATAATATTAAGAAGGATGCAGCTCTATGGGTTGCCATGGGGACAAAAAAGTTGGGTTCAATCATATCGCGAGAGTAATTCTTTTGTATTCTAGGGGTGTTGTAACACAAACAATCTATTTCTCCTCGTTATCAATCTATGAGGCGAATCTTTTGCCTCCGTTTAAAAAAAAGACGATACATAGCATGTTCGGCCAAAACAAAGCTATGTTAGTGTATTGCTTGCTAACTACTCTACTTAGCTACGTTTGTTTCGCTATACTAGCGTACGATGTAAATTTAAACAAATCAAAGTTTTCAAAATGAAGGGACTAAATCATGATTTTTATCCAAACCATAGAGTTTAGAAAATGTTCATGAATTTTAAAAATTATTTTTTAAAAAACCATCAATAAAAAATATTCATGAGTTTAAAAAATGATCACAAACTTCAAAAACTCTTCTTATTTAAAAACTACTAGGCGGAGTCGAGACACCGGAATTCTCGTCCCCGCCACGAGCCGCTAGAGCTGCAGGCAGAGAGGAGATGAATCCACAGGCTCTTTTGTGCTGCTTGGGAGGGAGGTATAACCCTAGTCGCCGCTTGGCCTGCAGTTATTATCTGTGGCAAACAAAAGGATTGCTACCCCGCCAAAATTTTTTTGCGGCGATGTAGAAACCGATCTTTGTGCGATGTCTTAACTAAAGCGAGCGAAGCGGCTCATGTCGGTCAGATGAGATGCCAAGGTTGTTGTAACCGCACAACGTCATGCAAGCACGTAGCTGCATACCTTCCCACAACTGGCTTAAGGAAATCGGGCAGGCCACATGAGGTATGCGTGCAGGGGCGGAGCCAGGATTTAGACTTGAAGGGGGCGAAGAACAATATGATCGCATACAAAATAAAACATCAAAATATATTAAGTTTCAATTATTATCCATGTCTTCCCCTCGGTTCTTGTATCATGCCAAAAAATTATTAGAAAGTGCATATTTTTATCTCGGCCATTTTCCTATGTGTTTGAATTGACACCCAACCATCCTCATTTCACCTCTAACTCTTTTTTTTGCGTTGGCATATCTAACATACTAATCACAGACTAAAGTGGAATCTTTCAATAATGAATTGTATGGTAACTAACGTGCAAATTCAACTGAATGAGATTTAAGAAAAATATTAGACAAGTCAAAATCAGCAAAAGCAAATTAAAAAGATACACACCTGATTACTGAATTGATCTATTGGCTTTGGAGCTCATATGAAGAAAACTAAAAATAAAAAGATTGTAATCCATACATAAATGAACCTACTATAGTTATTGTTTGTGTATTGATATACCTTGGGATTTAGAGCGTAGATCAAGTAGTCGCGGTGATGAACTTGAGGACACAACACCTCCGCCGAATCAATCGAGATAGAGCAGCCATGACTAACACCGTAACACACAAGAACCCCATTAGCCGGCAGCGTGCGTACAACCATTCCTCCTCTCGTTAATCCTGCGCATTTTGTGCAATAGTACAGATGATAATTGATAAGTGATTCAACTAAAGCAATGAAATGCAAGATTGTAATAAATCTTAAATATTACCTTGTTGAAATTAGCAAAAGCTTCAAGAGGATCTGTCAATGCATCCTGAATTTGTTTCATAGGTTCAGTCAGTTTGTTAATTCCGCCCATAGTCTTTCCAACGCACCAATATTCCAACAATATGCATGCATCAATCAAAATATCTAATTTGCAAGGCTGAAAAGCTACACATGATGCATTTGCAAGACCGTGAGAAGAGTAATGGTATACCTGGGAACGAAATTGGAGATTACACTGGCAAAGCATAAAATAAAGTAAGTTCGGCGCAAGAGAAAAGCTCCACATACAGTGATATGGCTCATACGTCCATAAGAATACATGGTGTCGGTTTGGATCAACTCTTTTTTCCATCCAGAAAGCCCAAGTCCACAGTATCATCCTAAAAGTAGTGAGGATATCATACATATCAAGATGTATCGAGAGTATATCAAACTTACTTCCGAGATATATTCTTTAAGCTTGGTATGACCAAAATCATCTTAAACTTTCAGAAATCAGAAAAGGCGGGTGGATTTCCTCATATGATAAATAAAGAATAGAAACAACACGTAATGATAATTTTATTATCCCTGGTTACTTCCAAACACTACATTAAGAACTGAGGCACCTAATTACCAAGTATTTACAAGAAAAATATAGTTTTGGCAGTGAAACTACCTTTGCGGGCTTGGCCGGTCCTTGTGCGTGGCGGTGGTGATGAGCGCCACCGGCTTCGCCTTGCTGGTAATCATGCTCAATAAACCTGAGAGCAAGAAGGTTGACCATGTTCATCATTCTTTTTGTAGTGTGGAGAATAATAATATGTATACTTGTCAATTAGAGGTCCACAACAACACTTTCTATTCACATAAGTATTTTAAAGTTTATTTTCTTCCTGAGGGATAAATTTTACTAAGAACAAAAAGCATCCTAGGAAGAAAATTCACTCAAGGATTAGTTTAACTGTTGAGCAAATAGTTACAGGTTGAGTTGCAACCTTTGGTTCAGTTGACACCTTTGTGTTTTTGTTACTGATTTGTAGCTCCTCTGTTTTTCTCTTAGTTGTAGGCTGAGAGTATATCCAACCTTTGATAAAGTTCTGAACTCTGAAAGTTCTGAACCTATAGTTTAGATTTATCTAGCTTTTTTGTAGGCTGAGAGTATATCCACCCTTTTAAGGCAGTCAATGGACAGAAAATCAGTAGAACAAAGGTAGATACGGTGTGTTTCATGATATAACTGTAACCGCAAATGAGGTTTGTTGATTTCTGAAAGTATGCACTGCAAATGTTCTCGTCAGATGCAACTCGCTGAGAACCTGTAATATCTGTTGCAACAACAGCGACCACGGCGTGGAGCAGAGGAAGAATAGCCCAGCAATAGCATGACCTGCAAACCAAACATTAGGACCAAACTAGAGAGTTCTATAGGACTTGAATGGATGGGGAAATTCACGAGAATCCTTCAATGTTCATAAGAACCCCAAGAACCAAAATGTATTCCCTTAACTTATGATTCAGAAAATGTCTTACCAGCAAAAAATAAAAAGATTCAGAAAATGTATTGCAGAAATTAACCGCATGTAAAATCGAATCAATTCTGTAAGGAACAGGTGCCACAGTCCAAAATCCAAAATTGTAAGTAGAAACAGAGGCAAAGGTAGCACCTGACGAGCTGCCCACCGGCCGGTTTCCAATTACCCTTGATTGCATGCGTATGGAATCTTGGCCGCCTGGCGCCTGCTGCTGTGCCTTGCTTGCTGCGCTCGTGCAACCTGTTGCTAGCCTTTCGCTCTTGTCGTGCGTGGGGCGCCCTGCCTATCCCTACCGTCGCCGTCGCGAGTGAGTCCACGGCTGGTTGGCTTCCAATGTACCAATGCGATCAGCGACTGGGAGAAACATGTGTACGTAAAAGATGAACAGACAGATGCCACATACAGTAGTAGATTACCACATGTGTACGTGCAGGAATTAGTAGACCCAGAATCCAATTAACCCAATCAATGGGAAGGAAAACACCATTATTAATACCCACACGGTGCAAGAATCAACTGCAGATCCGATCGATTATCCGTACCTGAGGCTGTGGTAGAGATGGCCTGGAGCTCCGCCTCCCGCGACGTACGTCCCAGTAGAAATCGCTAGCGTCGGCGCCGCCGGCGTCAAGGGCACCACGGCCACCGGTGCTAGGGATGGGCTGCATATGGAGGTACGTTTTTTTTTTTTGAAAAGATATATGGAGGTACGTGCGGCGGCGGTGTTTGACAATTGACATATCACTAGCAGTCCCGATCAATCCCTATGTGAAGACGCGAGGAGCACGGGGAGAGCGCGTCGTGGGGAAGGGGGTGGCTTTCGTCCGTTCCAGTGGTGCGTAGTAAGTCCGATGGCAGAGTTTCATCCGCCATTCGAAATTGCTAAACGCACTTTTGGCGAGAGTTATTGCTATTTGACGATTAGATCTGATTGAGTGGGTGGATCGACCCTGATCGTTTCGATAGTTGCAGGAGTTTCACTCTTCCGGTTATGCAGTCGTCTCACGATCTCAAGTACTAGTCCGTAGTCCGTACGTCTGTACTTTCACTCTTCCAGTTCTCGAGAACTTGACAGACGCCCTAGGGGAAAAAAAGAGGTGAGAACCTGAGAGGCCTTCCTTGTCTTGCTGACTGCGCTATCTGGGCCGCGCGTGATCGACTGGGGGCCATTTCAATTGTTTGGGTTACAGCCCCAGTCATACGGGTCAGTGCACACCACCAGAACGACAACCTTCCCCTCAAAAAAAAAAAAAAACCAGAACGACAACCTGCTCTGCTGAATTTTGTATTTCTCAAAAAAAAAAAAAAACTGCTGAATTTTGTGGTGTCCATTGCCTGCCTGCAGATGCTGAGTCCCCTGCTCCGGCGGCTCTGTCCATATGCTTCAGCAGTGCCCGGGTAAAAGCAATGCATGTCAGTGCAGGCTCCAGACTGTAATTCATTTCCAACATCAACCGTCCGCACACTGGAGTCAGTGACGCCCGCCTACTGAACTTACCCTTTTGCCTCACCGCAGCTCGAGTAATCAAGCCACCTGACCTGACGACGCAGCGTACCCTAAGGCAACGTGCGCAGCTAGGTAGGAGTATCGCAAAAGGTCAGTAAAACTCATGGAACGTTCAGAGGAACACAAAACCAATCGGTCAGTGAATAAGAAAAACACCTAATCGGTCAGTGAGAGAGAGAGAGAGAGAGAGAGAGAGAGACGAGATCTGCTAGCTACGCTATGCAAACGGCCTGCGCACGCGCAGCCTTTGCCTCTCGTGGCTGTCACCGGGCAGAGATCTCGCAGCACATGGCCGGCGATCGATCATCGAATCGAATCATGCATTTTCTTTCCTCTCGTCGCTGCAGCGCCACTGTTGGTACTTCGTACGTGTTGGCTGGTTTGCATGCAGAAGGAGGGGGAGATGGCTGCAACTGCAAACATGGCCTTTTCGTCAGGTGGTCCTCCGCACATTGTCGTCTCGTCTCTCACTGCACCCATCCGTGCATGGATCGTCGACCACGTCCCTCTCAATCATCCTCTGATCCATCTGAATAACGACCCAGTGAATTTTGTTTGTGCCGTGCGACTATTCACTGTTGAATGCATGCCCAGCATCTTGCTCCTCTGGAGCTTCATAAGAAAGTTTGCTATGACGACGCTTGATGTCACGTCCCAGCAAAAAGGAAGAAGGTGGAAGAAACTGGAATTTACATTTACAAAAACAAAATGAGAGTGACTATGATGTGCTTTAAGCAGCAGATGGTTGGTTAGCTGAAGCGAGCGACCTGACGAACAGGTCGTAGCAGACCCAAGCAGAAGATACATACAGACGCTCCAGTGCAAGAGTGAGGAAACCCGGTCGATCTGCACGTCCATCAGACAAGCGAAACCTAACGATCCGAACCAAGAGGAGGTCTTCAGTCACTTGAGAGGGATCGACAATTGGGCGCTGGCTTTCACAAGAACAGCAGCAGCATGGTTGCATAGCAGCGGTCGGCAATCCAAAGGAGCAGCAGCAGCAGCATGCAAGCATAGGCGCAGCCTTGCAGTCGCAGATGCGAATGAAGTTGCAGCACATTCGTGCCCGATCCCGTCCCCTCCTCCCCGCAGCGCCACCGTGGAGTGTGGACCAGAGGATTGGGAGCGAGTGACTCAAGAACACGCGGCGGCAGTACTGCACTACTGTTGGCGCCGGGGAAAAGGGCGGAGGAGACGCCTGCAAACATCGCCTTTTCCTTTCTTTCCTCAGGTGGTCCTCGGCGTTGTCGTGCTCCGCATCCATGCATGCATGCATGCATGGATCCATGGTCGACGAGACGACGTACCAATCATCCTCTGATGATCCTTCTGACCGACGGCCGGACAGCCGGCGCTGCGGGCCGGCGGGGCCAGCCCACACGCATCGGTCGGTGCCGGCCCCGTGCGTACGGCGAGCACGTTGGATCGTTGACAGCATGTCCCGGCCGTATGTTCGATCATTTGTGGGGGATCACCACGGCATGGCTATAACTTTAGCGGCTATAGGGCGGTGAATGATATGTGATGCATCCATCATGCGTGGATGGCATGGGTGGGCACGAAACTAAATTGAAGGGGCCTGGGCTAGGCTAGCAGCACGTGAGGAAGATGCTCTGCGGATCGATCATAGCTCCTGTTCCCAAGTCCGCTCTACCGTGGTGCAATTGCTGCCTCGCTTTCTTGGCGACGACGTTCCATCATGTATGGGAGTACTATTGAATTTTTGAGAAAACTGACATTTTGTATGACATTCTTCTGAGAAATGAACTGATAGATGCTTATAGTAGTTGGCATCAATGTGGTATGGAGCGTTCCTCATGTTACGAATATGTGTCCACCTATCTACTGTCAACCAGCTTGTGTTTTCTATTTGTTTCCTCCCGATCCTCAAATAACATGCATTCATGTACGTTTATGTTTTCACTTCGAACATAGGTGTACATAAGAAACGGAATTTTTAGTTATAAGTTATCATCAAAGAAGAAGAATTTGTGCATTTGCTTTGCATGTACTCCCTCTGTATCTAATGATCTAAACGATCTTATAGTATTAGTTTACATAGGGCGTATTGTCTATTCAACAACAAGGTAGGCTTGTCGTCTCGGTAAGAATTTTCAATAAGAAACCAGAATCTGGAGCTGGTTTTTTGCCCATACTGTTTTTATAGAACTCTGGAGTTTGCAGCTGGAGTGGCTCCACCGGTGAGGTTGGGAGCAGAGCTGAAATTAGATGGAGTTGGAGCTCTCCCGGACTATGTCTTTCTTCACTTCAGTCCTAAAGGTTGGTGATACCACACCCAGATCCATTTCTATTTCCTTCAATACTACGATACTTTTCAGGTCATCTAATGGTCAACTAAATTAAGTGCAATAAGGAGACGCGTGCACAAGTATGGCACGTTCAAATTAACTAATACAACAAGTCTTGCTTTCCCTGTGCCAACCAAATACAAGTCAATCTGCAATCATGCATGTCCTTTTGAATTCATCTGATGTCCTGACATGGGCTGGTCACACTACTGGAATCCACTTCTTTGCCATCAGTCACTTTTTTGCCGTCTGCTGGCTGACGGCAAAGAAGGTCTTTGCCGTCCGCTTACGAAAACGGACGGCAAAGAACTGGCTGATGGCAAAGAAGGTTTTTGCCATCAGCCAGTTCTTTGCTGTCGGCTAACGGACGGCAAAGAATCTTTGCCGTCAGTTGGCGGACGGCAAAGAGAGAGGTGGGCCCCACTAACGAGCTGCTTAGAAAAAAAACTAACGGCCCCCTCTTTGCCGTCTACTAGCGGACGGCAAAGAGAAAAAAAGTGGACGGCAAAGGGGGGCGGACGGCAAAGAGATAATCTAACTAACGGATCCCCACCCCTCCTTCCCTCTCTCTCTCTCTTTATGTCCCTCTCTCCCCGACGAGACCGCCGCCGCCCCTACCACCCGCCGCCGCCCCCCTTGCACCGTCGCCCACCACCAAGCCAGCCCCATGCACATGCAAAACCCGCCAAGCAGCCAATTCACGAGGCCAGCGCAGCCGGAGGCCAGTCCAGACGCCCAAGCCCCATCTTCCAAGGGGGACGTCCCTGCCCCGTCTCGACGCGGCCTCCCCCTCCCGGGCCGCGATGCCCCCACCCGCCACGGCCTCCCCTCCACCGGGCCGCCGCAGCCCCCACCGCCGCGCCTCCCCCTCCACCGGGCCGTCGCCGCCCCACCCGCCGCGGCCTCCCCCACCGGGCCGTCGCCACCCCACCCCGCCGCGGCCTCCCCTCCACCGGCGATCCCCTGCTGCAGGTGAGTGATCTTTCCCCCCCTTTTTAGTTTAGTTTATTTTAGTTTCTTTTAGTTAATTTAGTTTCTGTTTTAGTTATAGTTTTACTTTAGTTTTAGTTTCAGTTTAGTTTATTTTTATTTTTAGTTTAGTTTATTTTAGATTAGTTAGTTTTAGTTTAGAGAAGAAGAGTAGAAGGAGGAGGAGGAGGGAGGAAGAGGAGGAGAAGAGAAAAGAAAAAGGAAGAAGAAGAAGAAAGAAGAAGAAGAAGAGAAGAAGAAGAAGAAAGAAGAAAGAAGAAGAAGAAGAAGAAAAGAAAGAAGAAGAAGAAAGAAGAGGAAGAAAGAAGAGGAAGAGGAGGAGGAGAGAGGGAGGAAGAGGAGGAGAAGGAAGAGAAGAAGAAGAAAAAAAAGAAGAAGAGGAGGAAAAAGGAGAAGAGGAAGAGAAGAAGAAGAAGAAGAAGAAGATATTGAATCTGCAAATATTGCTGCACTGGTGAATGTTGTGAAAGTTTTGTGAAACTTCCAGATAGCATTGTCAGGCTTCAAAGGGCACCATAGAAACATGTCACCATAGAAAGAACATATCACCATAAAACCTCCCCCCGCCAATCTTTGATATAGTTTTAGATAATAAATAGTTTTAGATAGTTTACATATTAGAAAAGAAGAAGGAAAAAAAGGAAAAAGAAAAAAGGAAAAGAAGGAAAAGAAGAAGAGGGAAAGGGAAAGGAAGAAGAGGAAGAGGAGGAGAAAAAGAATAAGAAAAAGAAGAAGAAGAAGAAGAAGAAGAAGAAAAAGTAGAAGAAAAAGAAGAAGAAGAAGAAGAAGAAGAAGAAGAAGAAGAAGAAGAAGAAAAGGAAAAAGAGGAAAAAAGAAGAAGAGGGGAAGAAGAAGAAAAAGACATGTTTTTATACTTTCTTATTTAGGGTTCCGCCACGTTTTGCAGTTTCTTTTTTTTCTTTAGTTGAATGTTTTTATACTGCTAGCTAGTTGCCTAGTTTGCTGACCCAAAGAAGTTAAAATAGTTATTATATGAAATTCAACTAAAGTCAACATTTTTGACGACTAGTGCTACTAATAAATTCAACTAGAGCCATCATATGTCCACAAGTGCATTGTTTTTTGAATGAGAAATGATAACTTGGTGTAGTTGATTATCTTCTGCTGCTTATCAGAGATGGGGGGAAGCCGCCACCGCAGACTCCGCTCTGCCACACCGGAGTACGAGTTGGATGCTTTCGAGTTCTTCAGTATCATACTTGGGACATCAGTATCATCCACGAGGCAGGTATATAAAAGGAGAGATCTCCCCTTCACCCATCTCATTATGATAACTCTGTTGTTTGCTACATCACTCATTGTCCCAAACTGCAGAGGCTGCCTGACACTTTTATGAACATGCTGGGTGAAGATCCGCCAAATAATGTGAAGCTGCGACAGGCCGGCAGCGGGTTTCGCAGGCTGTGGGACGTGGAGTTGGTGATCAAGGAGGGCCACATGTACTTGTGTCGTGGCTGGGAGAAGTTCTACCGTGCCTACGACCTGCGGTAGGGGTACTTCCTTCTCTTCAGGTACGACGGCGACGCCACCATGCTCATCGTGAAGGTGTTCAGCGCGACTATGTGTCGCATGCGCTACGCTGATGATGATGATGCCAGTACGTTCTGCCTCTTCTTATTCCTCTACATTTGGCTTTGTCTCGCATCGATTGTTAACGGTCATTGTTGCATTTGGACAGGCAATGGGACCAGCAGCAGCGACACTGGCTACAGCCAAAGCAGCTGCGATTCTGGCTGTAGCAAAAGGAACAGCGATTCTGGCTGTAGCAAAAGCAACAGCAAGGAGGATGATCCGGACTGGAGTGGGGAAGAAGAGGAGCAGAGTGGGCATCAGGCTGAGGATGACCTAGCGATGGTGGTGGCTGAGGATGACCTAGCGATGGTCGTGCATGTCCTGCCTGAAGATGGCCTTGCGATGGTGGTGGTGCCTGACAATGACCTCGCGCCGGTGGTGGCGCGGGCGATCCCACAGCTGGGCGACATGACCACGCCAATTGTGGTAGAAGACTACATCCCACTGCCTCCACCGCCTCGCCGCTCTTGGCGCATCAGGCTGAGGAAGGAGAAGGAGAAGAACAATGAGAACTGAACTATGTCAGGTATGTTTGATCTCCAAAATGATCTATATATATACTTAGCTTTGTTTCCTCCGAAATGACATAAGTTAGCTCTAAGTTAGCTCTAATATGCTTAGTTACCTATGTTAGCTCTAATATGCTTAGTTACCTATGTTAGCTCTAATATGCTAAGTTATCTCTACTATGCTTACTTTCCTATAGGTTAACTCCAAAATTACTTATGTTAGCACAAAATGACCAAGTTTACATAATAAGCTTATAGTCTTCTTCTTCTTCTTCTTCTTCTTCTTCTTCTTCTTATTCTTCTAGTCTTCTTCTAGTATTCTTCTAGTCTTCTTCTTCTTCTTCTTCTTCTTCTTCTTCTTCATTTTCTTCTAGGTTAGCTCCATTTTACTTAAGTATGCTTACTTCTTATAGTCTTGTTCTTCTTCTTCATTTTATTCTTCTTCTTCTAACATCTTGTTTATCATTTTGCAGATTTGATTTAATTCACGGAAGCTTGCATGGATGGAGTGCTTCTTTTCCATTTGTGCTTTTATTTTGTATCAATGAACTTGCATGGTTGGAACTTGTTATATGGATGGATGGATAACGGTGTTGGATGAACAATGTGAAACTTTTGTAATATGTAAGGATGGAACTATATATGTGTTAGTTATGTATGTATATATGATGAAACTAGTGTGTTGGATATGCTTGTTGTGTATATATGTATATCTGCGAATTGCTGTCAAATTGAATGAATTAAATTAAAAACAGGGCTGTACAGGCTCGGCAAACATGCCACGTGGCAGCTACCTGTGATTCCTGGGACTGGCATGTTTGAGCACTTTGCCGTCTGCCAGCGGACGGCAAAGACGTTAGCCTCTTTGCCGTCTGCTGGCTGACGGCAAAGCACGCCGTTAACCCCTAACGGCCCTCACCCCACCTCACTGTCGTCCACGATCTTTGCCATCTGCTGGCCACCAGAGGCGGACGGCACAATCCTTTGCCGTCCGTTTCTAGGAAGCGGACGGCAAAGAAGGCCTTTGCTGGCACGTGTTCATCCGGACATTTTGCCGTCTGCTGGCAGACGGCAAAGAGGTTTGCCGTCCGTGATCTATGCCTTTGTCGTCCGCCGTGGCGGACGGCAAAGAAGCTGATTCCAGTAGTGGGTAGACCATACACGCATGCACCTACGTACTTTCCTAGTAGCCAGCAATGATATCCCAGCTGCAAAATTCAGAAGAATCGGCCAGCTTTGTAGTATGCCAAATGTTGTTTGTCCAAAAATATATTCCAAATGCAACTATTGCTGCTATGTGCAAATCACAATTTCTGGAGTGTCTACCGTCAGAAAAGGGTTGGTAAATGGACCTACTTACTGTCAGCAATGATCCTCTACAGAACTATGTCAGGTATGTTTGATCTCCAAAATAATCTATATATACTTAGCTTTGTTTCCTCCGAAATGACATAAGTTAGCTCTAATATGCTTAGTTACCTATGTTAGCTCTAATATGCTTAGTTACCTATGTTAGCTCTAATATGCTAAGTTATCTCTACTATGCTTACTTTCCTATAGGTTAACTCCAAAATTACTTATGTTAGCACAAAATGACCAAGTTTACATAATAAGCTTATAGTCTTCTTCTTCTTCTTCTTCTTCTTCTTCTTCTTCTTCTTCTTCTTCTAGTCTTCTTCTAGTCTTCTTCTTCTTCTTCTTCTTCTTCTTCATTTTCTTCTAGGTTAGCTCCATTTTACTTAAGTATGCTTACTTCTTATAGTCTTGTTCTTCTTCTTCATTTTATTCTTCTTCTTCTAACATCTTGTTTATCATTTTGCAGATTTGATTTAATTCACGAAAGCTTGCATGGATGGAGTGCTTCTTTTCCATTTGTGCTTTTATTTTGTATCAATGAACTTGCATGGTTGGAACTTGTTATATGGATGGATGGATAACGGTGTTGGATGAACAATGTGAAACTTTTGTAATATGTAAGGATGGAACTATATATGTGTTGGTTATGTATGTATATATGATGAAACTAGTGTGTTGGATATGCTTGTTGTGTATATATGTATATCTGCGAATTGTTGTCAAATTGAATGAATTAAATTAAAAACAGGGATGTACAGGCTCTTTGCCGTCAGCTAGCTGACGGCAAAGTTCTTTGCCGTCAGACATGCCACGTGGTAGCTACCTGTGATTCCTGGGACTGGCATGTTTGAGCACTTTGCCGTCTGCCAGCGGACGGCAAAGACGTTAGCCTCTTTGCCGTCCGCTGGCTGACGGCAAAGCACGTTGTTAACCCCTAACGGCCCTCACCCCACCTCACTACCGTCCACGATCTTTGCCGTCTGCTGGCCACCAGGGGCGGACGGCACAATCCTTTGCCGTCCGTTTCCAGGAAGCGGACGACAAAGAAGGCCTTTTGTGACGACCCCGGCTTAATCGTGCACTAATCATACACGCAAATGCGCACGACCAAGCCTAAGGACTCACTTGAAGATATCACAACACAACTCTAAAACATAAATAAAGTCATACAAGCTTAATATTACAAGCCAGGGCCTCGAGGGCTCGAATACATAGCTCGATGGCATACAAGCGTCAGCGGAAGCATCAGATATCTGAGTACAGATATTTTACAGAGAGAGAGAGATAAGCCTTCACAGAGGCGGGGTAAAATAAAATACTACGATCGAAAGGCGTAGGCCTCCTGCCCTGGACCCTCCGATCCTACTCCTGGTCGTCGAACGGCTCCTCGTAGTAGTAGTACTCGCCAGGCGGGTAGTAGTACTGGTCGTCGGCTGGGGCTTCTGGCTCAGGGGCTCCGTCGTCTGGTGGCATCAAAAGGAATATGGGGGAAAAAGAAAATAAAACAAACGTGAGTACTCATCCAAAGTACTCAGCAAGCAAGGATCTACACTACATATGCATCATTTTCAAAGGGGCTGTATGTGTGGACTGGGCTGCAGAAATGCCAGATTAGAGGGGGAAAGCCTAGTCCTATCGAAGACTAGCTTCTTCAGCATCTTCAACAGTCTTGCAGCAATAGACGAGATCAGATGAACATAATGTAAAGCAGTAGTAGTAGTAACATCAACCTCGACCGGAGATCCTTTCTCGACTCCCTGCGAGAAAGCAATCCCAGAGCCGTACTATCCAATTCTCATCACATGTTCTAGTTGTACCGATCGGGATACAACTCCGAGTGTCCGTTACCGTAGGACAGGCTATCGATAGAAGTTTCTTCCCTGCAGGGGTGCACCAAGTTACCCACCACGCTCACTTAACTCTGGCCGGACACACTTTTCTGGGTCATGCCCGGCCTCGGCTAAGCAACACGCCGCAACTCGACCAAATACCTAACAGAGAGGTCAGCACGCCGGACTAACCTATGCCCCCAGGGGTCTTGGGCCATCGCCCCGGGAACTCCTGCACGTTACGTGCACCGCCGGTGAGCAGACCTAACAACCCCTTATACAAGCGCGGTTGCGTTCCCAGTCCAACCCAGCGTGTGCCGCATCAGTCGCTGACGTCCATTAAGCTCCGGCTGAAGTATACGACGCAGAACGCCCATACTATGCCCACGTGATGGTTAGTGCTATCGGGCCAGAGGCCCCTCGGATCAAATATCCAAACCGTAGTGGATTAGGAGCGCGCGGAAACGAGCAGAGACTCACGATCGATGTGACCCCGTCGCCCCGTCTCGAGGACTTGCGGCAAGGGCTAAGAATGCCCGGCCACGCCTCGTAGTTATCTCGCGGGCACCATCCAGGTCAACCCGACTCCTCATCACTTCGCAATAAGCTCGCGCGGGTACCCCTCAGGGCCGACCCGTCTTTAGTATCATGGTTTAGTGCAAGTCCACTCATCAATAGTAACTGTGTGTCTGACACCGAAGGGAACCCTGAGGAATCACCCTCGATGGAATTCCCGCTCGATGTTATCATCAAGGTGAACGAAGGAGGAATCATCCTCGAGGTCCACCTTGAGGAGTTGCGCGACGACGTCGTTATCGGGGGTGGTGTAGGAGGAATCACCCTCGCTTACCATGACCGAGTAACTAACCTACAAGGTTAACATCAGAAGTGCTGACGAGGTATCACCCTCGGCACTCATTGTTAACCCAGCAGTGTCGGCAACTAAGGGGAAGTGATGTGCGGTGTCAGGGTCTGGTCTTCAATCCCGAAGTTCGGGTCTTCTGATGTCCAGCAGGGCAGTCGGGATCATGTGGGGGTCTCTGTCGTGTCTCTACCCAGCCTATACTAAGCAGTCTAGGATAACCAGTAAGGTAACAAGGCAGGGTACAATAATCAGGCTATGCAGCAGATATAGGAAAACAGTAGCAGTAGCAGTTCTAATGCAAGCATAAGAGAGAAGGGAATAGGCGATATAGGCATGCTCAAAATGGGGGTGCTTGCCTGTTTGCTCTGGGGCAAGGACAAGGTCTTCAGTGGTACCGTCGGGGACGTAGTCGTACTCCTGTGCGGCGTCTGCCTCGGGAGCTACGTCAACGTCGGGGTCTACCGAGAGAGAAGAGGGGGAAGAAACAGGTAAACATAATGCAAACAAATGCAATACGGTGCGTGTGATGCTATGATGCAGTGCAGGGTTGCCTAATTATGCATCTAAGTCATTTTAGTTATTTTTAGAATTATTCTGGGATTTAATATCCGACGTGTGTGCACTATTCATCTGCCGGATTCGGGTCCGGAGTTACGAGTTCTTCTACGTAGGAGGTTCCGATGGAGAAACAGACGGCACGATCAGACTCGGCTCGTCGTTCTGAGCAACTTTCATGTTTTAACTTTTTCGATCCGAGCTACGGTTTAAAAGTTATTAATTTTCAAAGATTATATGAATTTCTGGAATTTATATATTTACAGAAAATGAATTATGACGTCAGCATGATATCACTGTGACGTCAGCGGTCAACAGCGCCGCTGACCGGTCAAATATGACATGTGGGTCCAGTGGGACCCACATGTCAGCCTCTGTTTAGGCTAATCAGTGGATTAATTTAATTACCAGGGTTAATTAGGGGGTGGACCCCACATGTCGGTGAGACATTAGGTTAATCTAATTAGTTTCTAATTAATTAAATCTTTAATTAGGTTAATTAGTCGCGGGGCCCATATGTCAGCGGCCGTAGTTGCCACGTCATCATGGTTGACTTGGTCAACAGGTCAACGCGGGCCCCTGGGCCCACGGGTCAGTGACCCAGGGCGACACACGTGGCGGCCACGTCGGCGCCGGCGCCGGAGATCGCTCCGGCTACCAATTTTGCGGCGGCCGCTCGCCGGAGTTCGTCGGATTTGCGTTTTAGCGCACCATTTCGCGCGCGGTTGACAGCGTTCGAACGAGGACTCGACGCCGCGTCCATCTATGGTGTCGGAACGGACCGGGGAGGCCTAACGTGACGGCGGCGTCCTCATCGGCGGCGATGGAAACTCGGTCGTGCTCGGGTTCGAGCATAGGGGCTCGCCCGAGCCAAGCTGCTGCTTGCAAGCGACGCGCATGACCACCAGAAGCTCGGCGGTGCCACCAACGCGGTGTGAGGTGCACTGCAGCGAAGGCTCTGAGCTCGCCGGCGGCGACCATGGTGCGGCCATGGTGATAAGGTGGCTACGGCGAAGAACGCAGCGCGAGGAGAGAAGAGGAGGGAGGGAGGAGCTCACCGCGCGGTCACGTAAGACCCGTGGATGCTTTGGAGCTGCAG
Source organism: Thinopyrum elongatum (assembly GCA_011799875.1). Taxonomy (NCBI): domain Eukaryota; kingdom Viridiplantae; phylum Streptophyta; class Magnoliopsida; order Poales; family Poaceae; genus Thinopyrum; species Thinopyrum elongatum. Next base: position 382,072,541 of record CM022301.1, read on the forward strand.
AGGCGTCGCCGGAGACGACGAAGAATGGCGGCGACCGAGGAGGAAGATGACGGCGCGAGCTCGATGCTGAGGCACCCAGCTCCTCCAGGCGGTGCCAGTCGAAGCAGCAGTCGCCTGCGGAGTTGCGGGGCACGGAGAGGCGGCGTGGGGAGGCCAGTGGCCACGGCGGCGGCGATTCGTGGCGACGGTGGCGTTCGGCCACCGGATCTGAGGAGGGGAGAGGAGGCGAGGCGAGTGAGGGAAAGAGGGGAAGAGTGCGCGGGCGACCAGGGGAGATGGATGGCTCGTCCTTATCTCCTCGCCCGTCAGTGGGGTGGTCGCGCTGTCGCCGTTCGGCCGGTCGGTGCCGGCGCAGCCATGCGCGCGCTGACACGGCATCGGAGAGAGAGGGAGAGAGCTAGGTGGGCTGGGCCTCAGGCACTGCACTAGTGGCAGTGCACAGTGGCCTTTTCTTTTTTTTTCTTTTCCTTTTCTCTTTTCTTTTCTGTTGCGAAATGATTAGGCCACTTAATGTCTTTTGTAAAACAGTGAGTTATGCCACATAAATATGTTGCAATATCTAGCACTGCCAAAAATTGGTTTGGACAGAATTGAAGTTTGTTGGGATTTGATATGATTTTAAACATATCAAATATTCTATTTTTGGGGCTGTTTCATCTTGTTAGAGTCACTTGTCCAACTCCAAATATTTTGATATTGGTTTTAGAAATGTTCCTGGATTATTGGCCATTTAATGAACATTTTCCCAACAGAGTTTGAACAACTTTATATTTCACTTTTGAATTTGAGTTGATTTTCAGATGTGAATTTGAATTGGGTCATTAACCCATATGACTTGGTACTGCAAATGATCATGACTTGGCAGTTTTAACAGAGTGTCACAGGGCTTATTACAAGGGGGTGTTACACCTTTGCTGGCACGTGTTCATCCGGACATTTTGCCGTATGCTGGCGGACGGCAAAGAGGTTTGCCGTCCGTGATCTACGCCTTTGCCGTCCGCCGTGGCGGACGGCAAAGAAGCTGATTCCAGTAGTGGGTAGACCATACACGCATGCACCTACGTACTTTCCTAGTAGCCAGCAATGATATCCCAGCTGCAAAATTCAGAAGAATCGGCCAGCTTTGTAGTATGCCAAATGTTGTTTGTCCAAAAATATATTCCAAATGCAACTATTGCTGCTATGTGCAAATCACAATTTCTGGAGTGTCTACCGTCAGAAAAGGGTTGGTAAATGGACCTACTTACTGTCAGCAATGATCCTCTAGGGTAAAAGTTCTCTGCAGAAAATCCGCATGTAGAATCCTAATCTACTAGCTGCGCCGAATGACATCAAAATACGGTCGAAAGTTCGAACGGTGAAAGCATAATTTGTCAATGGGATCGCAAACGTCGATCCGCGTGATATGTTAACCATGGTGTTTTCACGACTCACAGGTTTATATACCCATCATAGAAAATCTATCGGTGGGTCGGAAATATCAACCCCCCTGCCACGATAGTGCCTTACGAAAAGCATGAGTCTCCAAATAAAACATCAAAAAGTGTGAACAAACGAAATATTGGCGAAGAAATGCCATTCGTCGGCAAAACCTTTCCCGGCTGGCCATCTTCTGCCGGCAAAAGCCTCGCCGACAGGCTACTCGTCAGCTAAGCTGTGCTTTTAATTTGCCCGGATGCAGAGGGCAGTTTGGGCATAGGTGGGATATGAGTATTGACTCCACCATGGTTACAGATTCTTTTAACAGGAATGTCTTTCACCCTGTTGCCGCCAGTTAAGAGGCGAGAACAGGCAGGCCACGATCTGCTGCGCAGTCCCCTGCACGACAGAGGATCGGCGGTGGGGCGACCCATAGGCCATCGCCCAGAGTTGAATCGTATTTTCTATAGATCGAGCATACCTGTTCACGTACGTACGTACCATGGCATGTTAGGCTTAGCGCTTAATTAATTCGCTCTTTTCGCGGGAAGCTTAATTAATTCACTTATCCACATGCATCGTCCATCGGATCCTTCCATCGAGGAAAAATATGGGATGGGCACGGGCATACATGCACGAACTCGCATGTGCATGGGATCGTGGACGCCACATGGCCCACATGATTGGCGCTGGTGCATGAGGTGTCTCGAGAGGAATGCATGCATGCATGCCTCCAAGACGCGCGGCATCGATCCGCCTTCCGCACCCGTGTAGTATTAAACTCTGCACAGGGTGCTGGGTGCGGCTTGTGGATCCACATGATCCACCCGTATCTGGCCAGTGGCAATACATTTGGTGCCACCGGTACACTGTTGCACGCACAGTTTTACTGCCGCGTTCGTGCATGGCGTGCGAGTTTATCACTGCGCAGCGACTTGTGAGCGCCCGCCAGCCAGCTTCTCCTGCCATGAATGATCACGGCGTGAAATAAATTGCTTCGGGAAACCGTGTCCCGTCGGTTGCGTTGCATGGATGAGGACGTGATGTAATCCAAGATTGGGAATAGCAAACATTGTCTCAACACGGACCCTTCCAACCCAGCATGGCCCATGTGGCGGAATCATCAGCTTTCGGACTCGGGACGCGCGCGGGAGCTAGCTAGCCACACCCACCTACCAGATCTGCCGCCGCTCTTCCTTTCCTTCCCTTCCACCGCAAGCCAGTGGCACCCCTCCGTAGTTTCCTCATAATTCAAGGCTTCTCTCGTTCCCACCGTCGGCTAGGTATAGTTTCGGTGCCTTCTGGGGTCTGCACGCACGCTTGGAATGGGAAAAGAGGTGGTATGGGCTGGGTTGGGACTTGGACTAGACTAGACTAGGGAATTCCATCCCATTCCCATGCTTGATTGGAATAGAGAAATGAAAGAGTGTACATATATGCTTCACAATGACGCCCTTTAATTCGAAATGAGGTAGGTTTTGCTTTATTTATAGGCATGTTTTGTGGATTTAATCCGAATCTCACAGCCACTCCTTTTCCCACACCCCTACCTAGAAGAGGCCTAGAGTGCCAAAGCGAGGGATCAAAAGCTTAATTATTCAATCCACTATTTCCCATTCCCATTCCCGTGCACCGCAAACCGAGTTTAGTCCGTACCAGCAGTAGCTAGCACCAAAAAGAAGAAAAGCTTAGCTTAAAAGGCAATCCATTGTGGCGCCCACTCACAGCAGTCACCATCGATCGATGGGAATGGATGAAAAGCATTCTATACTCGTAGGTAGTGTTTAATTTGCGATGGTTGGTCATGATTCACTATTTCTGATTTGGTCGATCATTTCCGGTTAAAAGTGGTTGGAAATTATATCAGTAATTTTCCGGAGGTTTTAGTGGACTGTCTGTTTTGTTGTTGTTGAGAATGGGGTATTTCTCTAAGACACATCGAGTATAATGTTGACATACACGCACGTCACCACCATCACTTGCACACATTCACACAGCCCCTACTCAAGGGAGGGGTCGTAAATATTTTGCCACAATGAGACTTAGCGCTAAACCTGTGGTTTGGTCTGTGACGGCTTGATTGTATAACCAGCCCCTGAACCATCGAACCACATGTTGATTCTCTCCCTTGTTTCTATATCCATCATTTACGCTGCTTATCAAGGTCTTCGCCTCATTCTTCATGAATAGAAATTTTGCAAGTATGTCTGAGAGTTGCTGGATAAAATGGGGAAAAGCTTGTTATTTTACTTTAAATGGAAAGCAGAGATAAATAGTGCCACTGAAGATTTTTATTGTTTCCCTACTTTTCCTCATGTTTTCCTGTGAATCAAAGGGAAAGAAGCATAATTAAGTCGAGTGTGCATATTTTCAATTCCAGTGTGGAATGAGGCACGCTTCGTGTCAAAGCATGTTGCAAAATTAGAGCATCTACAACCAAACTTGGCAAATCCGGCCCCTCAAACGCCCGCGGACGCGCCCGGACGCGTCCGCGGGCACTGACCGGACACCCCTCAAATGTTATGCCGCACATCCACATACAACAAATTCTGATCCTCAAATCCATGCAAACCATGCACGTCGATCATACGATACAAACTGCCCGAATGCCAAAGTTCGAAACAAAGAAAAACAAATCATAATTCAACAAACCGGACATGACAAAATGAAATCAATGTCCGAGCGTGACTGATGGCCTCGGATCACTGGCTGGGTGCCTGCTCCGAGTGGAATGCGTCCTGCTCCGCCTGCATCCGGGCTGCATGCTCCGCCTGCATCCGGGCCGCCTCCTCCGGCTGCATCCGAGCCGCAGCTGCCCTCGCCGCCTCGTGCTTCCTATGGTCGCTGATCTCCATCTTCTTGTCCGCAAGCCACTTCTTCGAATGCTCATCATAGAGGGTCTCGTCCGCCAACATGATCCTCGCATCTTCCGCGTCCCGTGCGAGTTGCAACCTCCCCTTCTCAAGCTCTATGTCGCCAAATGTCTTGACCTTCTCGAGCTCCCATTTGATCGCCGCTTGTTGCTTCTCCAACTCGATCTTCTCCCTCTCAATTTCGAGCTTCTTCTCCGCCCTCTTCCGGTCCAACTCCATTCTTTCCTTTTGCGCATCCAACATGAGCTTGTACCTCTCCTCCTTCTTGCTCTCCCTCACCGAAAAAATGCCCGTCATGTTGACGACATTTTGGTAGCCGCGGCATCACGCGCGACACGTGCCTTCTCCCACTTGTTTCCCATGACTTGGCGGTTGTCCTTTGGCACGGTGGCTTTTCCATTCTCCACGACAACGTCGTCCTCTTCATCGTCCAACCCAATTGATTGGTTGGAGCTTGAGCCATCATTCCTCTTCTTGCCGGACTTGAGGTCGGCCACAACTTGGTTCCACTTCGGCTTGCCATTCAATATGACCCAACAATGGCTAAAAGCAAATGGCTTCTTCTCCACCTCATGATACAAAGTGGCGGCCACCGCCGTCTAGCGAACAACATATGTATGAGCACGAGAATACAAACACAAGAAGCATATGTAATGGACGGCAAGATGAGGCAATCGAGCTTACAAGAGTTGCGACTTCCATCCCACTTTGAGGGCGTTTGGTCACTTGTGCGTAGTAGCCGACATACTTGTTCACTTCCCCTTGAATGATCCCCCAACGATGTTGGAGAGATGCCGCATTGCGAGTGGTCACGATAGGATGCGGCTCCACATATTTCTTTTGCTCGTGGTACTCCTTGAAAATCTTCGTCCAATAGGTGTTCCCCTTTTGCTCGGTGCCGCATATTGGATCCATCGTTGTCGCCAACTAAGCTTTGACCAACAAGATGTCCTCAAATCTTGAGGATGCCGGACCTCTTGCCTTCGGCGTCTTGGTCTTCTTCTTCTTCCTCGGATTGGGATCGGATGTTGTCCCAACTTCAAATGTGGTGGTGGCCTCCAAATCATACTCCATTTCGGTCGGGTCTTCATTGTCATTGATCATGTTCGACATGAATGCCTCCTACATGATTCAAATTTGCAAGCATTCATCATGAGCAAATGAACTAGTGGTCTATGCAAAAATATGCTCGGACAAGAGTAAAGAAAACGTACCAACTCTTGTTCGGTCATTCCGTCGAACATGTTGAGGGCAGCCCGGGCTCATCCGCGCCCAAATGAGCTGCGGCGAGTCACACACGTCGACCGTCGGCATCTGCGTGGGCGGAAAGCTGTCCGGAATGGCCCAGCCAGCGCTCGGATCATCCTGTGTCCCAAAGGGGGCGGACAGCGTAATCGGCGTAGGCGCTCGGAGGGAAGGGGTGCGGGGATCCGAGCACGGCAAAGGAGACAGCTGCTCCATCACGTTCGAACCTCCCTGCGCCGCCGCCGCCGCCTTCCTCTCTCGCTGTCGGCGTCGCCGCAACTTGCGGGCGACGTTCTCTGCCTTGCAAGTCGCCGCCAATGACACCGCGCCTCCCACAGACGAGGCGAACTGCGTCTCCGTCGCGGCGGTGTGGCTCGTGCTGGACGACATCTCTGGCGGTGGATCGGAACAGGAGGTGAGGATTGGGAGCAAGGGTGGAGCCCGGCGAGGGTCTGGGCGCGGGAATGGTTGGAGGGCGGCGGGAGGAGGGGGAAGGGTTTGGTAGATTTGGTGCAATTTGGAGTGGGGTCGGGTTGTCGGGTCCGACGTGGCGGGCATGCCCGGGCGCGCCCGGGCATCCCTATATCCACCTCATATTTGGGCTGGATATGGGGGGTGCCGGTCAGGCCGGGCGTTTGAGGGCCGTTTGAGAGGCCCGTCTGGGTCAAAAAATCGTGGCCGGGCAGTGATCGGGCGGCCTGCCCGGGCGTTTGAGACGGGTTTGAGGGGTCCAATTGTAGATGCTCTTAAATGTCATGATCTAATTTCGTCCGTTGTTATCACATCTATTTCGATAGTGCATTTTATAGCACACATCCTCTTGTTGAATGATGATTTCTCAATTTTTCTCATGCATCTGATATCGCATATCATTTGGTCAGTTGATGCTCGAACTTCTTCCCAGCACGTGCGTGCCTCAGACGGTAGGAGATGTTGGCCCCTGGTTAGGAGAGACCTTAGGTCATCTTCAACGCGGATACTCATTTCTCCCATATAAGTTTGAATCGGACGGTCTAGATACTTTTAGGCCTCCAAGGCATACACTTATAATGGATCAGACACAAGCGGACGTCCAAATTCCTTAGTCTGGCCCCAATTCGAGGGGCGGCGTAGGCGAGTCCGGACATCCACCACATCGGCATGACAGCCGATCCGCCACCTCTTTATCACCGGACCCCGCCCCTCACTCTCATCACTTCCCTCTCCAAACCCTAGCCACAGCTGATCCCCCACCTCTTTTTAACCGGACCCTGCCCCTCACTGTCACCACTCCCCTCCCAAAATCCTAGCCACAGTCGATCCCCCGCCTCTTTTTAGCTTGGACCCCGCACCTCATTGTCACCACTCCCCCTCCCAAAATCCTAGCCACCGTCGATCCCACACCTCTTTCAACCGGACCATGCCCCTCACTCTCACCACTCCCCTCCCAAAATCCTAGCCGCCGCCGATCCCCCACCTCTTTTAACCGGACCACGCCCCTCACTCTCACCACTCCCCTCCCAAAATCCTAGCCGCCGCCGATCCCTCACCTATTTTAACCGGACCACGCCCCTCACTCTCACCACTCCCCTCCCAAAACCCTAGCCACCGTTGACCAAAATGTCTCCGGTCATTGGTCTGCCGTGATGGGAAAGAAGACGATAACGCCGGAGCTGGTTTTGAGGAGCTGGATCAGCCAAGACCTCCTCTAGCTCGGGGTGACCGAGTCGGAACACGAGCTACGCCAAAAGGAGGAGAAGGCGCGGCACAGGGCGGAGGCGGACGCACGGCGACTATGATGCTAGCACGATGCCATGACCGGAACAAATCCTGGGACGGCTGAGGCGGCTTTCGCAACTGGTGCGACGGCGACAACGACGGTAGTCCCATTGGCCTCGGAAGCCATGTCTACAAGGTCATCGTCCGCTCTCTATTTTACGTTAATTTCGAGTAGTTTGGATGTAATATAATCGAAACTAGTTAAATTCATCAAATTTGCATGTAATACAACAAGCTAGTCTAAATTTTGTCAAATTTACGAGTTTGGGCTATTGGATTGTGGAAAATTTGAGGAGATAGCGTTGGAGGGCCTACACCCGATTTGAGAGTGTCCATTTAAGGGGCAATGACAGGAGAAGCCCTTACGCAATTCCTCTAATAAACAGGTTAATTTGTTGATTAATTCACTAATTAATTACTAGAATAAAATATTGATTCCTTTGGAAGGTTATTTTTAGTTGGCTTCCCTTGGAAGCTAGAAAATTGAACAGGAGATCCCGCCACCAATCTGGCCCTGGCTGGCTAGCCACCAATTGTCACACCTGCAATCACTCACTGAAACAAACCCACGAGGGGAAACAAACCCCCGGCCCCATCCCATGCACAGACGTACGCGGTACACAGCCAGCGCCCGTCCATCCGCCCCCATCTACACTCCGCAGACGCAATCCCATCCCGGTCGGGACCGTGCACGGCCGCCCCCCACCCCTGACTGACGCTGGGGCCCAAGGGAAGGCGACCGGGGAAGGTGGCCGCCGCTCTGAAGAAGGTGCATCCGCAGAAGCGCTGCAGCGGAAAGCGCCGTCCCCCCGCACCGCTCTTCTTCCCTTTCCTTCCCCCGTTCGTTGTCCGTTTCCTCATAGCTTGTCCCTTGGTGGATAGTGGCTACTGCCAGCAGCCCCCGCCGCTACCTTCCAATTGCTGCTGCCTCCGCTGTAGCGCGGCGTGGCGCCAGCCAAGGCCAAGGCCAAGCCACCCACTGTGCCCCGCCCGTCCGTCCGTTCGCCTTTTCCACCGCCTCATCGCCACCCACTTTTTGTTGCGTACCACCACCCACCGCGGCCAGCAAGCCCAGCCCCCGCCGGCCAGGCCGCACCCGGGGACGAGACACCCCTACCAGTAACCGCCGGCCAGTGTGCACACACACGCGGTGCTGCTCAGCTGCTGCTACGTGCCATCTCGCTAGCTGTGTACGTACGCGGCCCCTTTTCCACCGAAAGCACCATCGAGAGGGTCTAAAAATGGTTATGGCGGAATTAGCCAGTAAGTATTTTGTCCGCCGCTCGTGCAGTATCGGCGTACAGTACTGTATTAGCTGGACATACATACGTACACCGAATTTAATTCGCGCCTACACAGACGACGATCCCCGGCCACTTTTCCACCGAAAGAGAGGAGGGTCCAAGAAACGCTCTGGCGGAATTAGCCAGTATTTTGTCCGTGCGTCGGTGTACAGTAGCTGTATTATTAGCGGGACGCCGAATTTGATTCAAGCTTAGACAGGATAAGTACGTGGCGTCATCGGGCTTCCGTTGGTGATGAGAATCCGTCCGTGAGATGGAGGTGGGCAATTAATTATACAGGCTTTTGTTAGGTGCCTCCGTGTCAATTTGGGCTTCACACTCTCTTTTTTGCAAAGGAGACCCTCAATCTATTAAACTATCCGGCAGTGCTAAAACCCTTGTCAAAATGGAAATTACAAAAACCCTTGCAAAGGAACCGGCCAACTCCAGCCTCCCGAGCGGGCCGGTGGCGTGCCGTTGCAGGCCACTCCTTGAATGATGTGGCACATGGGAAGTCGTCGTACCTAGGCCCTGGAGGCCCCACGCGCATGAAGCGAAGTCGTCGCCGCCCGAAAGAGATGCACCAGCCGATCCAACACAGCAGCACCACATACACGACACCCTAGGAGCTCCGCAACGACAGAAGAGTGTTGATGCGACGAGGAAGGAGCAAGGGGACAAAACTCCATTGTACCAGCGCCATCCCCGCCTTGACGCTGACATCTGGAACTACTAAATCCATCGCCCCTGCATGACGGTGACCAAAGCACGCTCCACTCTACTCCATGCCATCCACAAAATCACCACCGACACGGTAGGCAAGGAGATGGGGGAACCTTATTCCACTCAACGACATCGTTGACCCCATCGCGCCGCCACCGAAGAAGCCTAGCCTAACCCTAGACAACCAATCTACAACGCCAAGGTAGATCCAAGGCCCACACCCCCTCTGGTCGCCTGGCTGAGCGACAGAAGAGGCAGGGACCCACTGACTCATCGATGGCGAGTAGGTGGAGTGAGGGAAACTCGCGTATCGTGAGAGAGGCAAAGATGGCACTTGCCTAGCCTTTCTCTCATACGTACACTATAGGTATCTTAATAAATATGGCGGATTAGCAATTAGATCTTTGCAATAATCTGTGCTTCATAGTCAGTCCATGGAAACTATCAGGTTGAGAATGCAAAGATCCGTTTGTACAATACAAAAAAAAATCGCCACCTACGTAAGAGAAATTCACCCATGCAATAATCAGCATGAGTAAATTTGTAAAAAAAAAAGGCACCATTGGTAAAGAATAATTCAAAACTCAGTTATTAATCCCTGCTATCCAGTGCGCCTCACCACACTCTAGTTCCTCGCAACAATGCACATGCTACATGCCATATTTTCTACCTTCCTCCTTTTGGACTTAAAGAATGCAATGTTCTTACACTGTTAGTTTTATCTATCATGTGTATCTAGGAGTTGGCGCCGAACATAATGCACGCTAGATAGGATAAGGCGTCATCCATTTTTGGCGGGCCTTACATCAATTTCTTGGCTACTCGTTGCACCTGCTGACAAATTGTTTGTGAAATAGAGGGAGTAAGTATTGGAATCGTTAGAGCTGGATATAGATATACCGACAATGCGGATGATGTATAATGCTATTAAAAGTTGGGGTGAATTATAAGGATATATACAAAAATTTCTTACGGGTATTGAGATGAAAAGAAGTATGCCGATTTCAATGTTTTAGCGAATTAGGTTTGCGAATTCAAGTCACTTTCGTAGTTGAACTTAAGTGAAATTTACTCATGTAGTAAAAAATATCACTTGTTGTCACCGTCACTTAAGAACAATCCAGAACACCAATATTTATCCCCATCGGTGTGTCCACCCTCACACTCCAGTTCCTCGCAACAATGTACATGCTAGATGCCATTTTGCTACCTACCACCTTTTCGACTTCCAAAGAAAAAAAATGCAAATGTTCTCTTAATATTAATTTTGTTGGCCAAGCGTATCTATTGGCCATGCACGAATTTGATGCATGCTAGATAGGATTAGATATCATCCGTTTGGGCGGGACGCTGCATGGATACGCTGGCTACTTGTTACACTTGTTGACAAACTGTCTGTGAAACGGAAGGAGTAAGTATTGGATTCGTTAGAGATCGATAGGGATATGCCGACAATGTTGATGGTGTGCAATGCAATTACAAGTTGGGTGAATTATATGGATATGTGCAGACATTTTTTTGTGATAATGAGATGAAAAGAAATATATCAATTTCAATTGTTTTAGCGAATTAGGTTTATGTATTTGTGTCCCCTTCGTAGGTGAACTTAAGTGAAATGTACACATGTAGTAAATAATATTACCGGTTGTCACCACCAGTTAAGAACAATGCAGAACACAACTATTAATCACCGCCTGCTAGTCCACCACACGCTTAATTTTGTCCATGGCGCGTATCTAGGGGCTACACGTGAAATTTAATGCACGCTAGATAGGATAAGGTGTCATCTGTTTTGGTGGGACGTTGCATGAATTTTCTTCCCATTTGTTACACTTGCCGACAAACTGTATGTGAAAGCAAGGGGACAATTACATGATTCGTTAGAGCTGGATATAGACATACCGACAATATGGATGGTAAGTAATGGTATAAAAAACTGGGGTCAATTGTACGGATATGTACATATATTTATTCCGTGGTATTGGGAGGGAAAGAAGTATATCGATTTCGGTTATTTTAGCGAGTTAGGTTTCTGTATTTGTGTCACCTTCGTAGCTGAACTTAAGTGAAATTTTCTCAGGATATACTGGTTGTCACCACCCGATAAGATGCCATCCGTTTTGGCGGGTCGGTACATGAACTTTCTTGCCAGTTGTTACACTTGCCGACAAATTATCTTTGAAACGAAGGGGGTAATTATAGGATTCGTTAGAGCTGGATATTGATATACCGACAATGCGGATAGTGTGTAATGCTATTACAAGTTTGGGTGTATTGTACGGATGTATACAAACATTTATTTTTGGTATTGAGAAAGTATATCGATTTGAATTCTTTTAGCGAATTAGGTTTGTGTATTCGTGTCACTTTCGTAGATGAACTTAAGGGAAATTTCCTCATGTAGTAAAATATATTACTAGTTGTCACTAGTACTTAAGAACAATTCAGAACACCGCTATTAATCGTCGACGGCAGGCCACCCCAATGCTCTAGCTCATCGCAACAATGTACATGATGCATGCCATTTTGCTACCTACTACCTTTTTGACTTCCAAAGAAAAATGCAAATGTTCTCGCAATATTAATTTTGTCTGCCACGCGTGAAATTTACTGCATGCTAGATATGATAAGGTGTCATCCGTTTTGGCGGGACATTGCATGAATATTCTGGTGCTTGTTATACTTGTTGACAAACGGTCTGTGAAACGGATAGAGTAAGCATTAAATTAGACGGATATAGATATACTGACAATGCGGATGGTGTGTAATGCTATTAAAAGTTGGGGTGAATTTTATGGATATATACATTTATTTATTCTGTGATATTGAGATGAAAAGAAATGTAGCGATTTTGATTGTTCTAGCGAGTTAGGTTTATGTATTTGTGTCACCTTCGTGGCTGAACTTAAGTGAAATTTACTCATATCGTTGGTTGTCACCACTAGTTAAGAACAATTCAGAACAGAACTATTAATAGACCCCTGCCAGGCCACCCCAAAGCTCTAGTTCGTTGCAACAATGCATATGCTACATGCCATTTTGCTACCTACAACCGTTTTGACTTTGAAAGAAAAATGCAAATGTTCTCACAATATTATTATTTTTCGTCGAGCATATCTTTTTTTGACTGTACTTCGTCGAGCATATCTATAGGCTAGGCGTGAAATTTTAGTGCATGCTAGATAGGAAAAGGCGCCATCCGTTTTGGTGGGACGTTGCATGAGTTTTCTTCCTAGTTGTTACACATGTCGACAAACTATTTGTGATATAAAGGGGGCAAATTGTAGGATTTGTTAGAGCTGGATATAGACATACCGACAATATGGAAGGTAAGTAATGCTTTAAAAGTTCGGGGGGAGGGGGGGGGGGGTCAATTGTAGGGATATGTACATACCTTTATTCCGTGGTATTGGGATGGAAATAAGTGTACCAATTTCAGTCGTTTTAACGAGTTAGGTTGTTGTATTTGTGTCACCTTCGTAGACGAACTTAAGTGAAAATTTCTTATGTGGTAAAAATATTACTAGTTGTCACCATCATTTTAGAACAATTCAGAACACCACTATTAATACCTAACTGCCAGGCCAGCCGCATGGTCTAGCTCATCACAACAATGTACATGCTACATGCCATTTTGCTACCAACCACCTTTTTGACTTCCAAAGAAAAATGCAAAGGCTTTCACAATATTAGTTTTGTCCCCCGCGCGTATCTAAGGTACATGCGCGGAATTTAATGCATGCTAGATAGGATACAGTGGCATCCGTTTTGGCGGGACGTCACATGAATATTGTGGCTACTTGTTATACTTGTTGAGCAATAGTCTGTGAAACGAAGGGAGTAAGTATTGGATTCATCGGAGATGGATATAGATATACCGACAATGCGGATGGCATGCAATGCTATTAAAAGTTGGCGTGAGTTATATGGATATATACAGAAATTTATTCCGTGATCTTGAGATGAAAAGAAAAGTTGGGGTTTATGTATTTGTGTCACCTTCGTAGCCGAACTTAAGTGAAATTTACTCATATAGTAATAAATATTATTGTCACCACTAGTTAAGAACAATCGAAACACAACTATTAATCTGCATGCCAGGCCACCCCACACTCTAGTTCCTCACAACAATGCATATGCTACATGCCATTTTTCTACCTATGACCATTTGACTTCCAAAGAAAAATGCAAATGTTCTCACGATATTAGTTTTGTCTGTCGCGCATATCTAGGCTCTAGGCATGAAATTTAATCGCTAGATAGAATAAGGCGTCATCCATTTTGGCGGGACGTTGTATGAATTTTCTTCCCATTTGTTACACTTGCCGACAAACTGTCTGTGAAAGCAAGTGGGCAATTCTAGGATTCTTAGAGTTGGATATAGACATACCAACAATATGGATGGTAAGTAATGCTATAAAAAGCAGGGGTCAATTGTACGGATATGTACATACATTTATTCCGTGGTATTGAGCAGGAAAGAAGTATATCGATTTCGGTTATTTTAGCGAGTTAGGTTTCTGTATTTGTGTTACCTTCGTAGCTGAACTTAAGTGAAAATTTCTCATGATATTACGTACTGGTTGTCACTGCCCGTTAAGAGCAATTCAGAACATAACTATTAATCCCTACCAGTGAGGCCACCCTAGTTTGTCACTCCAAATGTACATGCTACTCTAACCTTTCAACTTCCAAAAAAGAATTGCAATGTTCTCCCAATATTAATAGTTTTTCCACTGCACATATCTAGGAGCTAGACGCAAAATTTAGTGCAGGCTAGATAGGATATGTCTTCATCCAGTTTCGTCGGGCATTACTGGAATTCTATGGCTGCTTCTTACGTCCTCTAAAACACTATCAGAAATAGCGGCGGCTGGGGGGGGGGGAGGGTGGGGAGTAGTTACTTGGATTTGTTGGAGTTTCATACATGTATATATCAAATGTGTAGATGTTGTGTCATGCTAGTAATAGTTGGGGTGCTTATATATATATATATATATATATATATATATATTGTGGTATTGAGATGGATATATATTGTGGTATTGAGATGGAAGGAAATAAATATGTGACATTACAAATGAAAGAGGTCCTGAGAATTTGAGGACCCATCTGTAAAATGCATAAATAGTCTTGCCTCCTCCTGCTTAAGTAAAATTCACTCCTTGTAATAAACAGCACCACCCGCTGTCAGCAGTTAATCAGGATATAACTCGTGGCAAACTAACCCCCCCCCCCCCCCCCCAACAAAGTTTGCAATTACACCCTTCATAAATGCCTTTCTTTTCTTTCGCCTCCCTGTCTCCCTCCTCTATTCGGTGCCGCTACTATTTAACACCTTGGCGCTACAGGCCTACAGCCCCAACCTCTCTCTTTCCTCGCTTCTTTTTTTTACCCACCTCTTGCACCCACCAGAGAACAAGAATTCGATCCCATTCCACCCACTTGCGCCGCGAATTTCACCGCCGATCCGGCCGACAGGAATGGCCTCCTTCGCCGACGAGTCCCTGCCGTCGCTGCCGCCGATCAAGACGGCGCCTTCGCCGCCCTCCGACGCCGCCTCGTCCTCTCCGTCGCCGGCGTCGTCCACGCAGGAGTCGGCGGCAGCGGAGGACAAGACGAAGGCCGCAGCGGCGGCGGAGGAGAAGGACCCGTCGACGCCGACGTCGAAGGAGTGCAGGATCCGGCTGCCCGAGGAGTGCCCAGCGGCGCCGCGCAAGCCGCCAGTGCCTCGGCTTCCGGCGCTCAAGCGGAAGTCGCGGCCGACGCTGACGGCGACGACGACCGTGCGGGTGTGCCTCACCGTCCCGCGGGACCTCTCCACCGTGTTCCGGTCGATGCCCAGGCCCGTGCCCGCCGAGAAGCGGATCCGGGCGTCGTGAGACGCTGCGATCTGGTCGATGCCCATGCCCGTCCCGGTTCGGCCGATTAATCTCCCGGAGAATTATCCCGGCCCGCTCGCTCCTTCCTCTTCTCCTCTCCTGGGTTCGTGGCCATGGTAAATTATGAGTCAGTCTCATCATATACATAAATAAGGTGTTGTTCTTAGTAGTATGTGTGCTTCCTTTGGCCATCGCCATGGCTCTGTGAAATTCTCATGCAAGCTGTATAATAAGGTAGGTTGTTAATTACTGGGCGGAAGTGGTTGAGGGCGGAAAAAGGTTGTAAGAAAATTCAGAGAGATCCTGGTAATTAATTAATTAATTATGATAGCCAGTACTACCAGAATTGTGCAATTATCCTCATTCCCCTTATGTTCCAATTCAGCCAGAACCTTTTTGTTGTTAATCGATCGCCGCTCAGAACATCCATGGCGGATGCGCGCGGCCGGCTGTCTGCTGCTGCTGCGTGAAGGACGAGACGAAGCGACTAGTTAATTCGGGTGGATAGATCCACCGTTCTCGCTAATTAATCCGGATGCCATGTCCGGTAATCCATGGAGATTTGGGAGGGCGAGTGTGCTTTTCGGTGGTGCCGCTGTCCGGCCCAATGCCGAGAGAGAAGAGACACGGAGAATCTTCCATGCTAATCGGGACATGACAGAGTTTCCTTCCCTCTCCTTTTTCTTCTCCGGTCCAGTGGTGAGTTGAATTATTTTTCTCTTCTGATGAAGATCTTGATTTGTCTCTACCGTAACAGCCTGCACGTACTGCGCGCCTCCAAAATCCGGCAGTCTTGATTTGTCCCTACCGTAACAGTGTACATGACGTAGTATACTGCAAATCTACTGTGTAGCTGGTTAATCCACACGCAGAGATAAAAAAACATTCATTCAGTTGTTGGTCTCTGGTTCTCTGCACATCTGAGTGAAGTTGCCGGTGGAGTATATGACAAGTGAAATAAATCCAGAGCTTCCAGTCGCAGGAACAGACGACATGCAGGCGACGTATACAGGGCCATCATCCAGAGTCTGCCCTCAGGGGACTTTTGTCCGGTGCTGCATTTGGTCACCACGGCTTCTGTGGCCTTACAAGCCATAACTGGCAGCAGTAACACGCAATTACACATACTACTACATGTGGCCACCTGTCTGCCAGGCCACCTTGACGGCCATGAAAACTAAGGTACAGAGTGATTTTCTTCAGTTCAGCTATTGGTATCAGCCGCACACATTTCTTTCTTTCAGTTCACCCAACCCAAAACACTCTAGAAGAAGGGCGGGCACACGCTGATGAGTGATCGGATCGGCTAAAGTTGGTGCCCGCGTCACATGGGTTGTTCGTTACTTGCAGTTACGGCTTACGGGCTGTGCTGTTGCCCCGAGGAACAGGCCTCGGTGCGCTTTTATCAGTCAGTCCTACTCCTAGGAGCAGCCGGTGGGCTGACGCCGGCGGCAGCCGGCAGATCAGATCATGCACCCCGAATCTACCTTTCTTTACGATATTTTTCATCTTTTTTCTACTCGTCCGTGGAATGTCCTCAATTCTTTCTTACTGTCGGCGGTGTCACCAGTTGACGATGATATGCCGGTGGTAACAGTAAAGTAATGGTCAAAGAAGGGAGTATGTCGTGCCGGCACGTCGGACACTGGATTTTTCGGAATCAGTTCTTATTTTAAGATGATTTTACAATCAGGAAGGAAGGTTGATGAAAACTGGCATTGGTGAAGTCAAATGGGGGCCCAACGACATGCGAGATTCTTCGGATTCTGGGGTGGGTAGAACGTTTTCCGTCCAGACTTTCCAAAGGTAAAAAATAGAAAATTCTTCCTCCGGCCGTTGCCTGGACCGCTAGCAGTTTCTTGCGGTAATTAAAAGGCACCATTTTTCTGTTTGCGAATCAATTAAAAGGCACCATGCATGGCCCGGCAAATGCTCTGTCATCGTGGTAGTGTAGTAATTAAAAGCAGCTTTGGCTGGACCTCTCTCTACCTAGTAGGAGTACGTTTCTTGTGGTAATTAATTAAAAGACAGCCCGTGCATGGCCAGGCAAACGCTGTGCGGTCGTGGTAATTAACATCACCTTTGTCAGTATGTTTCTTCACTTCTTCTCGATGGTGCTCGCGTGTCAGGTCCGGTGTGGCTGCCTGCAATGCCGGTGCAGACAGCTTTTCAACTAAGATTCTCTGGCAATCAGTGCATGTAAGACTGTAATGGCTAACATAACCCTGAAGAAACTAACCGTCCGGATTACTAATCTTACTAAAGAAGAAAAGAGTTGCAGACGGCTGTGTGTTGGGTCACTCACTGTGAGGACGACGTCGATCGATCGAGCGAGCCCAACAGAGAAGAAGCACTACTATAAAATACGTGGCTGCTCGTCGCCACTCAGTTTATAAAACTGAACTCATCGATCGGCCTATCGATCCTCCGCAGTATAGTTTAACCTGCTCCGCGATTGCGTTTAGACTTTTTCACTGCTATTAAGTGTGGTTCACGGCAGGTACATGCGACGGATTTTCCTTTAGTCCAAATGGCACAAGAGGGAGCATGCTCCGGTTGCTTTCTGGGCCCCCGTTTCTCAGGCTTCCGTTCCACTCAGAGATACAGAAGATATAGTAGTAGTAGTAGTAGCAGCATACGGCAAGACTGAAGCAGAGATGAAACCGTCATCAGGGTTCAGTGATCAGAAATCAAGGAAGCACACATTGCAGGCTCCTGCACGCAAAGTTTGCTTGCTGCTAGAAACCTTTTTTCTTTCTTTGGGTAAAGTTTCAGATAACAGTAGCTTGGCTTGATATACATGGTACAGTTAGAGGGTCTGAGGGTGATATATATATATATAAAACACTGGAATTAAAGCATGGGGATGATATTACCGGATATCGTCATCATCCTCGTAGATGGGATTTGACTATGATGTGTTTTTTTTTGTGCATAAATTGTTTCCTGTATACATATAGGAATTATCAGGGGAATCCATGATGAAAAGTTCGAACCTTGAGGTGCAAGCAACTGTTCCCTTTTTGAGGCTTTTGACCACTTGCTAGCTAGGCCTTTTGGGCAGAAGGGGCGTAGGACCGTAGGGGACAAGCATAGGATGCCAAGGCGATCGGTCCAACAGGCTCCGGACTGCATATCCTGTAGCTAGATGAACAGCACATGTCATCTTTCGTCCTCTCTTATCCTGTGCGTTGTGGCCTTGCGGAGGGCCGGGGCCCTATCCATCATCCCTAGTGATGAAGGCGATGTATGGTCGTGTGCATCTCCTCTCCTCTAATGTATGCATATACAGTACATACGTGGAGCTGAATCTATCTATCTGTCTGCATGTGTATTCCAGCACCGAGATGGCAAGATCGCAGACAGCAAATTTAGGCTTTGCGCTTCGCAGGCAACTGCAAAGTCATTAGTATCGATTGTCTGCTGCAACGTATGTGCTGACAAGGAAATGTTTGCAAAACCATGATATGATCTCATTTCTCATTTGTTTTTATCAACACAAGAAAGTGTTCAGTTTTCAGCAGGCCTGAGAATGCCATCACCTTCACCTGCCTGCCTTGGCAGTCGGCCCCAGAACAATAGGAGGAGGCGTTCTAGCAGGCAATTCCTCAACCAGACCGACCACTGCCGGGTGGCTTAACTACCTACATATTTCATTCCTGCCTCCCTCTACTCGTACTTTTTTTTTTGCGGCGGTCTCGATCCATACTTGGAAGAAATCATTGCTAATCTTTGCCCTGAAATTGCAGGCAGCTAGCTAGCAGGTGCATTTCCTAGTGTGCATGTGCGTTCTTGAGGCAAAACAGTGGTAACATAGCTTAGAACAGGGGAGTGGTTTCAGCACTAGTCTTGATGCCGAAGCTAACCAGGTACAGTTGAGTTGCCGCCAATCAGTTCCCTGCATAAGAAAGCTTCAGAACCTGGTAGGAGTACATCTGTTCTAACTGCACAAGAGCACATCGGTTCACTACGCAGCATCGGTTCCAGACTTCGGGGACTCACGAGGCAGGCTTATGTTGCACCATCTTGAGTCACATTAGATAGGGGCCCTGATCTGATCTGAAAGTGGGCAATATGGATCATCTGCTGTCGACCAGGGCAGCAATAACTACCGGAGCATTGTACTTGTGGTACTTAAAAAAAACGTAATGAAGAAATACCTTTCTTGTGCAGATGTTTGGCTCACTATATATGATCGTTTATGCATATGACCAGTTTTCAATCATATGTGTAATCATCTTAGCACTATAAAAAGGAGCCTGTGCTATATGAAACTCACATCATGCTTATGTATGCCTGATAAACCAATTTCAGTTGTTACATCATGCAAACGAAAAACATACCTCTTAACTTCATAAAAGAGGTCTGATTCGTTGTTTTTCGAAGTTATGCTATCAAAACTAGCACCGAAGAACTCGGCAAAAATCAAAAGAGAGGGTGCCTATGTTGCTTAGTGAGGGTGAGACCTCACTTAACTTTAACAATTGACAAGCATACATTGTTGCACAACATACAAAATTTCCCATTTCTTGAATCAAAAATGGTAGGAGAGCACAGCCTTAAGAAGAATCCATCAGCAAGGATGTTGTCAGCAGGTAGGCCGCAGAAAAATGCTCAAGCAGAGATCCTTCGTCTGCTGCAATTATAGGTCGGCATTCATGATGGTGGCAGCCAAGTCCCTGGTTTAAAGCTGGCACCAGTTCCAGTTGGTTCGGAAGACCTGAAACAAAATGAACATGGATTCAAATCAACAGAGTTAAATGAAGATAATAGCAATGTGTTGCCTTCTCTTTTAGTTCCCAGATTAGCTAGACTTCCTGTATGAACGGACGAGCTTTCTGTACTTCTCCAATGCGCAAAAGAAGCTGGGGATTGTTTGCACTTAAAAGCCCAGAAGATATTGCTGGGCTCACTAAGAAATACAAAGATATTAGCGAATTCTTGTTCCGATTCTCAGAATGTCACACTCCATTTCTGTCCTCAAACCAGATAGATCAATTTCATTCTACATATACTTGAACAATTCTATTGCAGAATCGCACTGAATTATTGGAGGCAGATACAATACAACAAAAGGCAGGTCTCTGAAGAAACGGCACAATAGCATATGCTAGACAGTGACTGGCATTATAGACTTGAAGAAAATAGCTAGTGAATAAATAATATCTCAGCACAAATTACAACACTTAGAGAAAAACTTCTGTATTCGAACACACCTGTCATTATCTGTTGTGGCATCTTCTGCATCAGTCGCTCCACTAGGCTTAGACACCTTCTCAGGTCCTAAACAGTGCGACAGAAATGTTACGGCACATATTTGAGCTGCACTACATAACAATCATAACAGATACTAGCAAATAAGACTGTTACCTTTCTTTTTATCTTCAGATGTATCTGGGAACTGCTGTGTAAAACTTCTCAGATTTGGAGAATCTGTTTTCCCTATATTTGAAAGAACATCAATAGCAAACAATCAAAAGGAAAGAAAATGCAATATGATAGTATTTATTTTTCTCCTTTAGCAACACAATAGTAGTACAAACATATAACATTTTGCTAATTGCATACAAGCTTTGAAAGTAACAAGACATCAGGTACTAGTTTCCCAGCCGTCTAGTTTCTAAGAAACACGTCTGGAAACTAGGCAGCGCAAACAACCACAGCATAAGTCTGAAAGGTTTTGGTGGAACAGGACGAATAGTAATCAGAGTTGTCACATACTAAACAGTAAATAGAAGGAACTCCAAAGGGATATACAACTGAATAACTGATGATACAAAATAATGGAAACTACGGAATAACATAAAGAACATACTGATTGTCTTGACTCGTCGGACACCAGCTCTTCTTTCCTCTTCTTCTTTCTTTTTAAGAACTTGATTGAACATAGATTAAATATGTATCAGTGGAGCAAATACATGAAGCGACACATATGTAGAATTATATAATATATATAAGAGGACCTTGATGAGACAGAACTTATGAATAAGATCTTCTATTGCAATGCAACTAGAATAAAAGCTTCACAGTGGGCAGAAGGCATCTGGGACAATGGTAGGTAAGCATACATTTGCAAACAGTTTTTAAAAATACTAACAGGAAGTCAGATTACACACCGGTTGGTCATCACTCCAACATGTTTTCTACTCCCTCCGTCCCAAATTACTTGTCTTAGATTTGTCATACGGATGTATCTAAAACTATACATCCGTATGACAAATCTAAGACAAGTAATTTGGGACGGAGGTAATATATAACTGGGTGAATCTACAGATATGTTTCACACCTGGAATGACATCCATGCAACTAACAGCGTGTAAACAGAGCAAGAAAGATAAGGTGGGGATAAGGGAGACACCATCAGGATCAGGGGCCATAAATGTGCGCTTGGGTTGGAGACCTGGAGTGAGTCTTTCAAGCAAGGCATTGAAGATGAACTGGTTGTATGGTGTGGTAGGAGTGTTGGTGAGATGAATAACGCAGAACTTATAGAAATAAAACTGAAAGGTTCTATCTCCAATCTCGTTTCTGTTATTTTTCCCTGATCCCCAATTTCTACATGTGTTCGCAATATCTTGTACTTGAGGAGGAAGTCTTTATGCCAATACCAAGGACATAACAAAATGAAGCTGGCCTAAACTAAAGCTTGTTCATAACCATAATAGACCAAGTTTCAAGTGCATATTATTTCTGTTCGCAATCAATGGAACATTGAAGAAACTGAAATGTCTGTATCGGGATTCCAACTAACTGGTGGGCTGCTTGTGGCGATAATTTTTTAAGTGATTTTGCTTCATCCCGCATTCCCTTAAGTTTTAATAGACTCTTGGCCCCAGACATAGATGTGAACGACATTATGCAGATACAAATTGGGAATTGGGAAGGAGACGACCACCTGGCGTGGAACTACACATCAGTTTGTATTTCTCTGTCAAATCTGCATACAAAGCCAGGAGATTTAATGATTTTATTGTTCAATGGGACAGGAAGGCTGGATCTTCATCATCTTCCTCCGATGCTCACAAGGGATGGCTTAAGTTATGGAGCTGTGATGTCCCATGTAAAATGAAGATCCATGCATGGCGTGTTGCCCTCCGGAGCATGGCTGTCAGAGCCGAAATGGCTAGGAGTCCTAGCCAATTCGGCTCCGATAGCCACGCTCCGGACTAGGAGGAATATCAAGCTCAATGTTACATGCCCCTATTGCTACGGAGAGGAATCCTTCATACACTGCTTTTAGGGCTGCTGTTATGTGAGGGAAGCTTGGTTGGAGCTGGAGCATTTGTGCAACAAGAAATGGCCACAACTCTTGGGAAAGAGCAGAGAATGCCGAGACCTGACGAGCTGGATGCTATCCCTATTTCAGGTTTTATCAAAGGATGACCTCTCTCTATACATTAGAATGTTATATGATTTGTGGCAGGAGAGGAATGCTGCCTCAAGAGATGAACCTGTGCAAAATCTGAAGTGAATGGCCAAAAGAGTTTGTGCCCTTGCTGGTGAATGGAATAAGTTTAAATCGGTACCAGTTTCCTCCAGTGTACGTGCTATTGAGAGATGGCTTCCTCCGCCTCATGGCTGGGTGAAGGTAAATGTGGACGGAGGGCTTGATGTTGGGGTGGAGCTGGAAGAGCAGGAGTAATGGTCAGGAGGATTGACGGCTCCTTTGTTGCAGGGAAAAGCTCCAGGCTCCCTGATGTGTGTGATCCAGCGCTTGCAGAGCTGTGCGCTAAAGGAGTCATGTTGGCGAATCAACAGGGACTACATAAGATAGTGCTGGAGATGGACAGCCTGGAAACAGTGAGAAAACTGAAGAACGCTGCTATCGATAGATTGATATATGGTTCCCTGATTGAAGACCTAAAAGTTAGGTGTTCTTCCTTTTCTGAATTCCGGGTTGGATGGTGTCGTCGAGAGCCTATGGTTGTGCCCATGTGTTAGCAAAAGCTGGTTGTTATTTGAATGGCTCGGGTGTGTGGTATGGGGTTCCCCCGCTGTTTCTAGTGCCATTGCTGTGTAAATACATGTAAGAAATAATAGACCAGCTGTTCTAAATAAAAGAAATATTATACAGTCCCATTTAGCAGGCACAAATAAAAGGTTTATCATCAAAGAGGATAATACACATCTCTGACCATGAGCATCATTCTCCCATTTTACTATCTAGTGAAAGTAATGGGAATTACCGAATTAGCATAAAATGCATATAGTAACAACCATAAGGCAGACTACAACAACAATAGCTAATGCATTCCTACGAGTGTGACCCCAACAAACAATAGACATTACTCATGAGCAGCATAAGCAAATAAGTTCTGCATAGCATTTCAGAGTCATCAAACATCTTTGATTCACTCTAACACACACATTTGATGTGCCTTTTTGTAGCATATCTACACACTACAATGATGACATAATATTAATGAATAATGATGCAAAACGTAAAAAACACAAGTAATAAACATGTGCGCTGCTCCATATGACATAGTTAGAATAACATTATCAACGAGCGATACACATGATGGGGAGCGAGTGAAGCTTAAGAACAAAAGCAAAAGAGAGGTTAGAAGTTGGAATCAGCAGATACATACGTTCAACATTTTGCTTCACGCGTTCACGCCTCGCCTCCAGTTCAGCTAATTCCTGTCTCAGTGTAGCAATACATCACATCAGTATCGGATGCAATGAACATGCTGCTTCTTTTACTTAAGTAAGGAGAAGTAAACAATCAATGCGCAATATTCAGAGAACCATGTGAGTGGCACGGTCTCACTCCTTACCTCTGGTGTTGGAGCTTTCTTCCTTTGTCCATTCAACCAGCAAATCCACTCAACTACAAGCACGACGCAACTATCAGATGATGTCTACTCACTGACAAATCTGACTATATTGGCTCAGAATGAAGGCCATAAACCATACATGCCTGCAAAAACATTTGTTGGTACCAGCCAAATCGGAGAACTAGAGATTCTCACAGGCCTAACAAGCGATAGGAGGCGTAACCTGGAACAGTGGTCGGGTCCCGGTCGCCCTTGAACTCAATCCACCGCTTCTCTTTCACTGTGTAATGCATCACGAAGCGGAAACACGGTTACATCAGGATCATTTTCATAGAGGAGAGCGCAGGTTCTTGTTGCAAGCGGAGAAGAGGAGCACATGGACAACAGAGGTGCACGGGGAGAGACGGGCGCGGGGGCACGTACTGGCGCCGTCGACCTCCTCGACGCGGGAGAAGTAGTGGTTGCCGGCCCTGTCGACGCCCACCTGCGTCCGAGACCGGAACATCCCCAGCATCCGCTCCATCAACCGCTTCGACATCGCTCCGCCGCCCCCTCTTCCGGCCGCCTTCGTCCGTTCGCCGCTCGCCGGACCAGTTACCGCGACGCCGCCTTATGGGCCCCTCCTCCGCTGGCCTCCGGCTGCTCAGACGTGCCGCCTCCTGCTGCAAAAAGAGGATCGGAGGATTTGGGGATCGGGAGAAGAGGCGCGCGTAAGGGCACGTGGGCAGCATAGCAGGTGCGCAGCAGCGCGATGACCAGATAATGGAGGGATTGGCCCGTGGACGTCGAGATGCGACTTACCCCCGCTTCGACCTGCAGCGCCGCCGCCGGAGTTGGGGTCGCCGAGGGGGAGTCGCTGTTGCTGGGCGGCTGGGAGAACCGGAGAAGACGGGTGAGCACGCCAGGCTCGGGTTTGGGTCCGGGACACCGGGTCCAACCAGAGCAGAGGGCACAACGACCGACCGGGGTGGGGCGGGTGAACCAAGTTCGGCTCAACCGAAGTACGTAAAACCAAGTTGATTTTGAAAAAGAAAACAAACAAGTGCCTATTTGGATCATAGGAATTTTACTAGTACAAATGCCCGTGCGTTGCAACGGGCAAAAAAATTTAGTAAAACCTACTCCGCATGCCATTACGCAACACTTCTTATATCCAATTTTGGAAAACATCGGAAATAAAGTTGTGAAGAAGCCATCGCAACGTCGTTTGTCGGGACCTACTTCAGATCCGCACTTTCATCTGAAGAAAGAGTTTTTTTTTTGTGAAAAATCCGATGAAAGAATTGTGGTACATGGAATAGTCTTTATTTAATCAATTTTATTTTTTGTTGTTTAGAAAAACATGAATATTTATTTATTTTGAAAAGGTGTTTAAAAAAATGAGAACTTCTTTATATAATTTTAAGTATTTTTTTAAATGTAATCATTTTTATGGGGATGATATTTTAAAATATAATTATATTTCATTTGTAGTATTTGTTTTTTTGTACTGTTTGGGCTTGGCCCAAGCAGAAGAGCTTGATCTACACACAGACAACACGCACTGCTACCCCTAAAAAAAATAGACAACACGCACTGGAACTCTCTAGTACTGAAAAAAATGTTCGCACGAACTTATCTCCCTTCCCGTTCTCCCTTCCTACGGGGCCGTCGCCGCCGCCGCCGCCTCTCATCTCCTCGTCGTTCTCGGAGGACCATGGCAGGAAGAATCGCCCGGCGGCCCCATCGCCGTGTCCTCCGACCGCGCAGCCGTACCAGTGGTGCGCTTCTTGCTATTCCTCCCTGTTCCCTCCCACCCCTCCCGCAGACTCCATCTGTGGTGTTTTGGGGGGGGGGGGGGGGGGGTGTTGGGGGTGGGGTGGGGCGAGCAGCGACCGTCTCGTGTCCTTGTCTTCTCGCTGAACCCAACTCCTTCTCCCGCAGGCTCCAACCGTGGTTAGTTGTGGCAGTAGTAGTAGTTATCAGATTCAGATTTGCTTTGGTAGCTAGCTTTTCAAATTTTATGATCAGTGACTATACTATGTGTATAGCACACATGGTAGGACGTAGTCATTATGTGTAGCTGAGTATGATGCGTGAGCAGCCTAGCTAGTCTACGTGCGGCCATTAGGATTCTGATTGAAGACCATTCATCTGCTTGTCTACATGTTTTGTCTATCTACAGTAGTGAAATTGATATGTATTATTCCAAAATGTATCAGATATACTCATGCAGTCTCCCTACTGCCCAGCGTCGCCGCCACGTCGTGTCGCTTTGTCGTTCTCGGAGCAGGAGGTGAGTAATAATAGCGCTACCTGCGGCCGCTCCGCCGAGTCCTCTGCCCCTGCCGCCGTATCAATGGAATCTTGCGCAGCTCCCTCTTCCTTTCTAAAATGTGCATACATATAATTTTCTGGTTGGTTTGCTTATCTTTTGCTATGAAATTATATGTATTTTTGCAAAATTGATCATATTTTTACAAAATTTGTCATATATATTTCAGGTTTTGGGGGAGGTAGAGAATGTGATTTTTAGAGAAATCAGGGCAGCAGCAGCAGTTCCAAGTGGAGATATATGTTCTTATTTTGACTTGTAAGTCTCTTTCTGCCCTTAGTTACACATTTTGGCGCTAAATTTGTATATACACATAGAATTACTTTTGTAGCAGAATCATGAATGAGTTATATATGATTTAGTGGTTCAGGACATTATACATGAGAATTATACCATGAATGATTTGTATATACACAAATGAGGTAGTCTTCTTCAAGACAATCAAGTTTTGAATTCTAACTTGGAAGTTATCACTTGGCTGCAATGTTTCTGTAGAATACAAGCAATAAATTTAAGGTTAGAAAATAAGCAATGCAATGTGAAATATAAATACTTAAGACGATGATTTAGCAAGTAGAAACTGAAATTTTGAACAAGAAACTGAAAGGTTGCATTACCTATTTGGTTAGGACTTCCGTGTAAACAATATTTTTCGTATATGTCCCGCTTGTACTGATCTTCTTATTCTTCTTCCCCTTTGTGTATGTGTCGTCTGTACTGGTATTTTTATTCTTCTGCTTGTTCACATCATTTGTACCTATTAGTACCTTTATATTTGATGTCGCGGTTGCTCTAGAAAGTGCGACATATAGTTGACCATGTGAGAAAACCGGTTCAGGCAGGTAGACACCGACATTTGGTATTGTCTGACCTTGTGACTTGTTTATTGTCATTGCAAAACTGAGCCTGACTGGAAATTGTTTCCTCTTGAAATTGAATGGGAACATGTCATCGTCAGAGGGGCATAATGGTATTCGAGGTAGGAAAACTCGCATTCTAGAGTGCTGTCCCACAACAATCTCTGCATCAATTGTATTTTTTTGAAATCCACGTACGACCAATCTCGTGCCATTGCAGAGTCCATTAGCAGGGTCGATGTTCCTAAGTAGTATGATTGGACAATTTATTTTGAGCTTCAGCATATGTGGAGGCAGTCCATTTGGGGTTAGGGTGTTTAGGAATTCCGGTGGATAGTAGTTATGTGGGTCGTCTTCTACAGAATCAAAGCTGTGGTACACCATCTCCTCCCCCTGGAAGCGATCAATCATTTTTAGGTTGATCTTGTCTATGCAGTCGTTCCTTGTGGATAAAATTGCTCTTGACGTGATGTACTTTGGATCTTTCAGGGAAGCATTTCCCGTTTGGTAGATACTGTCAATGAGTCTATCCAGGCCATTATCATCCGTCTTATTTGGCACACATATACTTGTAGGTAGAAGTATTTCACCATCATCATTTGTCTCCTCGGTTCCGTTTCCAATGCGTAGTAGGTATTCTGCGAACCACGGGTCGTTTTGAGCCCTCATGTTGCGCACAAGCTTCAATTGACGCATGCAATTCCAGAGCTCCGACCTGCGTAGTGATGCATCTACTATCTGGGCTCTTGTTCCCTTTCGGACAACAGGGAGCACTTGTCTAAAATCTCCCCCAAATACGATTGTTTTTCCACCAAATGGAAGATCTGGTCTATCCATTATGTCCCGCATGCTTTTGTCTAGTGCCTCCACTGTCTGCCTCTTGGTCATAGATGCTTCATCCCAGATTATTAGTGATGCTGCTCGGAGTAGCTTTGCTGTCCCACTCTGTTTTGTGAAGCTACAAATAGCTCCATCATCTATTTTTAGTGGAATCTTAAACCTCGAGTGTGCGGTCCTCCCTCCAGGCATTATGGAAGCAGCAACACCGGAAGTGGCCGTCGCCACAGCAATCTTGCCTTGTTCGCGTATTGTGGCCAAGAGCACCCTATAAAGAAAAGTTTTTCCTGTGCCTCCCGGCCCATCGACAAAGAATATACCTCCTCTTTGGTGGTCAATGGTGGCTAGGATTTCGTCGTAGGCCTTCCTCTGCTCGTTGTTTAGGTTTTCATGCAACGATATGTCCTCAGGGTCCACCTCGATGGAGGTCTCCTCAATGATCTCCCTAGGTATGTCGTCTGTCGTCTCATGTTGTTTGTCGATCTCTGGAAGAGGAAACGATTCTATGTCTTTTCCCATTGAGTGCAACATGTCCCTAATATTTTTCAAAGCCATCTGTTCGATCGTGTGCTTGCATTTGCAGCTTCTGCTGTAGTCTTCTGACATTGCCTCAAGGTGTTTGTTCCAGAGGCCACGCACGTCGCTAGGCTCGCAAAAAACCAAGATTGTCGCGAATAGCCTTCGTAGCGATGATGGCATTCGAAACAACTCTGCTTCTGTCATGCAGTCATCTAGTGTGTTGTCTGCCTCAATGAGCCCCCGTTTTTCTGCGGCTTCACGGAAGGTTGGCATCACTTGTCCATCGACTGTTCGTAGGTCTTCGTAGCAGGTGGCGCCTGTCACGTGATTTAGGAGAACTCAAAGGTAGTATCGTTCTCCTTCAGCCGGGTGTGCTGAGACGATCCTGCCAACCTGGAACACAGCGGCTCGTTTCCTCTCTTGCCAAAACTTCCCTCGTCTTTGCCAAGTATAATATTCCGGAAAGTCTCTGTATAGTATGCCTCTTGCTTTCTCATGTAAGTTGTTTGCTTCAAAGTATGCAGTCAACATTGATCTTTCCGTGCCATCACGGTCGATAATATTCTTTATTTTTTCCATGCCATGGTATGAAACCATGTGCATATTTGGGAGATGTAGCTGTAGTTGCAAGACTGGTGGGTGCATTTTGCTTAGTTCGAAGCAATATATTCTCCACAGTGCTTCCGGAGGTGTCACCCACCGTGCGTCTCTGTACTGTTTAATCTCGTCGATTTCGACTTCATCTACTTTGTCAGTTACAGATACAGATGCCCGGTCATGACCCTTGTAGATGTACTTGAAGAGGTACTTAACAGCTTTAATGCTTGAGCATATCTCAACATTTATGTGGCAGTTGAACATCCTTAGCAGATAGGGGTTGTAAGGAACCACCCACCTATTATCTAGTTTGCAACCTCGGACCATTTCAGTACGACCGTCATTGCGTCTCCTATATAGTGGGTAGGAGTCCTTGCCTTGAATCGTAGTTTCGTTAAATGGCCTTGGATAATTGTTCTTGCATGATGGATGATTCTTTGTGCATGGACAAAATTTATTCAATGCACCGCAAGGACCATGCATCATATGTTTGACTACCATTTTGTATAGCTCTGGGTACTTGTGCTTGTTAGGGAGCTCAGCAGAGATGATTCTGTCGTACTGTTCCGGACACGTGTATTTGTATTTTCCGGTCATGATGAGCAAAAAGTGAGCATGGGGTAATCCCCTCTTTTGGAACTCTACGACATATGTATATGCCTTAACCTTTCCAAGAATGGCCTTCTCAAATAGTTGCTTCTTCATTTCTTCTAGCTTCGCCCTGAAAACACGAACGACAATGTCTGGGCGATCTTGTGGTGTTTGTCCAAACTGTAGTTCACGTGTGATCTCGGCCCAGTTGGGGTTGCAGGTCATAGTGAGGAATACATCTGGTTTTCCATATTTTCTAACTAAAGCCATAGCATCTAGATACCGACGAAGTTTATCTCGTGGCCCTCCAATAAATGATGAGGCAAGTACTCTCCGTTTTCCGATTGCATCTCCATTCTGTTCTCCCGCTTGAATGCTGTCTAGAAGGCCTTGGTATAGATCCGCCCTTATTTTATTTTGATGATGCCACATGTAATCCAGTCTGGAGCTTTCAATCTTGATGTATGTATCTATAGCAAACTGCTGGAAAAGCCTTCCGCCGTGCAATATTGGGTTGAATATGTTTGGTCGTGTATGGAACTTATAGCAGTAGTATTCTCTCATGGTTACCCACAGGCCACTGGTTGAATCTGTGCAAATATTGCATCATGAAAATTTAGTTGCATATGTAGTAGTGAACCATATATGAAAATTTAATTTTGAATACAATTACCTGGGTCATCGTGATTACTGATATTTTCATCACCAGCATCTTCCTCTTGTGTATCCTTCTTTGGGATTTTCCTATGCCAACCGAGTTCAGCTCTTGGAAAGAATAGAGGATACGATAACGGGTCGTAGCACCCGTAATATGATCTAATGTGCTCTATTTCGTTGTTGTTCCCATGAAGTATTACATTCCTGTCATAATTATCTCTTCTTTCATTTCCTTCAATCCACACTGCAGCTACCTCCGAATTGATTGGTGCGTTGTATGTTCTCTGGTCCAATCTTTGGTCAAGGTTCAAGATAAGTCTGTAGTCCTCGATGTTTTGGGCTTGTCCCAAACTCCTAAACTGTTGAGAGTATGGGTTATCGCGTAGAATGTCGGTTATGATTCCAATCACCTGCCTGTCTTGCTCATACATTTCCTCGCGGCAGCGGCGGTACCGATGCTCTAAGCTTGGATCATCATCGTAGAAGTACAACTCTAGATGCTTTGGATCCGAGCGACTATTACCAAATGAGTATATGTTGTGATAGATCTGACCATGAGCTCGGAAGGTGTAAATACCAGTTGTTCGAATGTCGGTTGTGTCTCTATCAAGCTGGCAGTATAGAGAAGTGAATGAGAAGTGTCCATTGAAAAATCTTATATTGTTTTGAAAATGTCTTGCATCAGAGTCGTTGCTTGTCCAAAGTCTCATAAGTTTAGGTGATGTGTCTGGATTGGCTAGTCTTATCTGCCCTTTTCTGCAGCATAACCCCTTAGATTCATACTTGAATTTCATTGCATTGCAGAACTTGCAATTCTGTTCCGTTTTGAATACGTGTGTGTTCTTTGGTATGTTGCTGTAGACGATATCATACGGATCAGGGTTGTGACATTCCTCGTCTTCTTTGGTTTCAATTTCCACTTCTCCATCCTATTCTGCTTTGATTTGCAGCAATCAGAAATTAGTAAAGGCTAATATAATGATACAAATATATTTAAACTGTATTGAGCATACCTTCACCAAAGAACATGTATTCATCCTCGTTTGTGTCTTCTTCAAATATGACTTTATCATTATCTGTGTTGTAAAATTTTACTGTTTATATATTTCTTTGTATTGCATAAGAACATATATGAAATTGATAACCTTACCGTGATCATCGTTGTAGATTGATTGTTTTGGTGCATCTACTTTTTTGATGGTTTTGTCTTGCTCACATATGCCTTCATCGTTACCTGTTTAGTAATTTTTTAATATAGAATTTTTGTATTGCACAAAAGTAAACATGAAATTGATAACCTTACCGTGATCATCATCGTAGAATGATTGTATTCGTGCATTTACTTCTTTGATTGTTGGACACATTGAAGTGGGGATGTCTGGCCAAAAAGCCACCTTATTGTGATCGTCGTTGTAGGTTGTTTGTGTCGGGGAATCCGCTTCTTTAATGGATGGAAACATTATAGAGAGGGGGATGTCTGTCCACAAAAGATGGTTAGTTGCATAAATGGTTGCATATATTTTTGGAATGCGAGAGTATTGTATAAATTTTAGATTTTACCATTAATCATGACTTCTGGTTGTTCCGGAGGTTCTTTGTCATCGTTGTCATTTTCTGACATGGATCTATCTTCTTGTGATGATTTCATCTATCTTGCTGCGAATTCTTCGTTACGACAGCGTAGCAACGTTTGTCTTTCTCCCGCTGTCACATGCTTTCCATGTATTATAGTACAGGGAGATGTACTAATTTCCTGCTTGGTTGCAATATATGCAGGGTTCTCCATCGCAATTGAATCTTTGTTTGGCGTATTGCGCTTCAATTCACGATTAGCTTTAATTTTTTCTATCCTAGCTTTCTTCTGTTCCGGTTGCATATTTGCATATTCCTGCCTTTTTTTTGCCTTTTGATCTGTCTTCTTCCTTGAATCTTTAGTTTTTTTGTTTTTTTGATAGGCTTCTCGACGTTTCCTCAGTTTTTCTTCCCTTTCTTCATTGGTCATTGCTGCATAGCGCTCTCTATCTCTTTTCTGTTTTTCTCCTGACATGGCATGCTTTCTCTGATTTACACTAACTTCCTGATCGGTCGTGATATATGCAGGCTTCTCCATGGCAATTGAATCTTTGTTTGGTGTACTGCGCTCCAGTTCACAGTTACCTGCAATTTGTTCTGTTCCAACTTGCTTTTGTTCCGGCTCAATTGAATCTTTGGTTGGTGTACCGCGCTCCAGTTCACAGTTAGCTGCAATTTGTTCTATTCCAACTTCTTTTTGTTCTGGCTGTGTATTTGCATATTCTTGCATTTGTTTTGCCTTTCGATCTGACTCCTTCCTTGAATCTTTGTTTGCTTTGTTTTGCTGATAGGATTCACGGCGTTTTTTCAGTTTTTCTTCCCTTTCTTCATTGCTCATCCGTGCATACCGCTCTCTATCTCTTTTTCTTCTTTGTTCATTCGCATCCATGGCTTGCCTGCATCAAAGTTTGTATACGCTAGTTTCATAACTGGATGATATCAATGAAATTGTTATTCTAACGTTTTTTTTCTTTTTAGGTGTAAATGGCAGGTCCTCTGCCTTGGCATTATAGATTAGGGTTGTACAAGAAGGAGAACAAGCAGTAGAGAGAAGAGCATAAGTAGGACAAAAGAAAACGAAGAAGCAGTCATCCCAGGCGCTGCCTGTACATGCATGTTCAGCAAATGTTGTACTACATTCAGCCTGTTCAGCTGCAAGTCATTGAAAAATTCAAGTAACCGAGTTTGCTTACTAAGAGATGATTACTCACCTTCCTCTTTGCTCAGTTAAGGATCCCAAGAAGGTAATTTGTTTGCTTGCTTAGTGTACGTAGCAGTCGCTATCTAGAATAAGATGTTTTGGGCTGTGTTATCTGCTGAAAAAAGAACCATGAAGTGTATGGCTGCATAAAGTCCAGTACGATTAGGATCAGTTAGAACCAAATTAAAGTTAATTCCTGAAACTTTGAATTGGTGATGACAAATTTTT
The DNA here is from genome assembly GCA_011799875.1 of Thinopyrum elongatum. Classification (NCBI taxonomy): domain Eukaryota; kingdom Viridiplantae; phylum Streptophyta; class Magnoliopsida; order Poales; family Poaceae; genus Thinopyrum; species Thinopyrum elongatum. Next base: position 382,105,877 of record CM022301.1, read on the forward strand.
AGTTTATACATGACAGGTAGCAAATTTTATAGTAAGTCCTATGGAAGGAGATAATGATGAACACACCTGATGGCTTGTTGTCTTTGCTGTCAGCGTTGATGCCGGCGAGGCGACGTGCTGATGGCTCGTTGTTTTTGGTTTCAGTGGCAATATCAGTGTGGCGACGTGCAAAGCCGAGTTGCCAAGTACCTTATGTGACCGAAGACTTGAGATTATATTAAGGGTGATGTAACATGTGTATTTATAAATAGGATCCAGATTCCTGTAGCTAGTAGTTTTAGGACTCGGATTTCTGTACTTAGTAGGATTTAGACTCGGATCCAGATTCCTGTAGCTAGTAGGATTGGCGGAGCCGGCTTCTAATTTTTTTTTTGACAAAACTCGTTTATAATCTATATAAAAGGAAGTCTTCCTGTTGTTCCCACATAGCGGGCTAGCTAGGTGAGTTGGCTCATGCGAGCGTACCCAAACTATGCGAACACGGTTCGAGCCCTCAGAAAGCAATATTTTTTCTACAACGGAGGAAAAAAGGACGTACACATTTTTTCCCGTACAACGCAAAAACAACGACGGACGAAAAAAAATAAGGACGTACCAAAAACCGCTTGATGGACAAAATAAAGTGGAGAAACGATCCGTCCTTTAATATTAGGTAGAGATAATTCTTATTATGGGGACAATATCAATCCTTAAAAAATCAACCATTTAAGAATGTTATTTTGATTCAATCTTTTTGGATTATTTAATGCATTCACCTAACCCGAGTTTCATACAAAAAAAACTAGCAAGAACTCAAAACAACGTTTTTTTTCTTTTATAATTTGTCTGACCACCTTCATCTCTCTCACCAAAATTTATTGACTTTTTTGCGTTGTTGAAGAACTTGAGGAATTTTTCCCATCATAATAAGGCACAGAGTGTCAAACGCTCCTAGACATCAAATCAAGGGTTGATTCTCTTCTAGGGGATTTGGTGAATCTCTGCCCTTTATCATATCCCCAACTTTCTTCTCTCGTCCCCAATCTTCTCCCATTCATAATCCTTTTTCTGTAAAAACAAATATTATTTTGTACACAGGGGGAGGGAGCACAGGGTAATGAACGAGGAAGATAAGCATGACAGAGAGAAGGCCTCGTTGCTACTGGGGAAAGAGTCCAGCGATACCAACCGGGGGTCTGCTAGAGGCAACCATGGCGCTTGCGCTTGCGCGCGCGTGGGGGGGGGGGGGGGGGGTGTGGAGGTGGAGGGAAGAGGAAGGGTCTCGTCAGCCTTCATCTTGAGGTGGCGAGCATAAATCCATGACCCATTGGCTCATGGATTCATTTCCGTGGGTTTCAATGGGTTCGCATGGGGAAATTAGGGTTGGACCGGTACAATCCTCGTGTACAAAGTAGCATATCTGGGATTATTAAAGATCTTAGGCCTGAGTGGATAAACCCTTAGAAATCTGCTAATATCCGCCTGCCAAACAAGGCCTAACAAGGGGTTTATAACCCGTTTACATGATATTTTTGCATATATAGAGGAGATAGACATCGAAAAAAGAGGAGAGTGAGCTTTCATGTAAGACCCTTGCTCTATTTGTGCTCCCATGCAAATGTAATAAAAAATGAAGAAAGAGAAAGAGAGAGAGAGGGAGTTGGAAAAAGTATGAGTCTAATCGAAAATCCAATGGGAGCATATGCTCATGCACACCGAAAATGTTTTTGGCAAATGTCTAAAAATTTGGAAAAAAAATTAGATGTGTTCATTGTCACACCCAAATGCTATTGTAACCTTTTTGGGGAAAGTCTTAAGCATTTTGACATGTGCAAAAAAATGTCAAACACCAAATATTACACTTAATTTTGTTTTTTCACCGACAAAGCATTGCTATCCCGTTTCGCATGAAAATTGTCAAACACGCCTGTTACACTAACAAGAACATGAAAAAAATTCATAATTTTATAAAATTATCTACTCTTTGTTTTAAATTTACTGTTCATCTAAGAGCATATGCACCCTAGAGTAACAAACGACACTCCCGGGTCTAGTAGTCTACCTTATAGTCTACCTTACTATATATCTTTTTTTACCAATCAAACAGTAGGAAAGGCTCCTACTGCATTTTGTATTAAAATCCCTTTTGGGACAGTGTCACATATTTACATGAGTATAGATAGGGAGGGGACACTCCCCCTCCCCTCAGAAGGGCTAAGAAAAGGTAGTTTGTGGGTTTACAATGAGGTTTACACCAGGGAGTTTACAAAGGCAGTAATAAACTGCCTTTTTTTTATCTTTGGCTCTAAATCGTAGGTCGCTAAAGTCAGCCTTGAATCTTTGTTTCCAGGAAGCCACCGTGGGAGGAATCCTACGAAAATAGTTGTTATTTCTTTCCTTCCACAGGCCCCATGCAGCTACCAGGAAGAGGTCCAAGAACATGGGCCCATTGTGATTGTTTTTGCCACCTCGATCAGCCGCAGCCTGTCCCCATGTTGGGTCCAATTAATGCCCAGGATAGCCCAACACCTCTGGCTAAATGTGCAGTGGAAAAAAAGGTGTTCCACTGTCTCTTCAACGCGAGTTTTGCAAAGCAGGCAGTCAAAATTATTTCCAATGTTGTAATGCCTCCGTTTCAACATGTTGCGTGTGTTGAGCCTGTCTACCAGGAGGAGCCAGCCAAACACTTTGATTTTAGGAATGCTGGTTGCTTTCCAAAGCCATGCAAAAGCAGGGTGTGCTTGAACCTCTCTGAACTAGTAATCATAGTATGCCTTAGTGCTGAATTCACGCTTCCCCCAAATGTATCTCCACTCGTCATGATTTTGTCCTGATATATTTGTATCTAGGGTCTCCATCTGCATTGTTCTGACCTCTTCATGGGCCTGTGTCGACAGGGGCAGATAAAAGACTGAATGTAGATTGGTAGTCATCAGGAAATCTTTGACCGAGATGTCTTCCCACGTTGTGAAAGAGTATGCTCGTGGAAAAGCATCAGCGAATATAGTTGACTTCCAGCAGTCCTTCCAGAACAAGGTTGTGCCACTCGATCTAATGTGAACTGTGGTGACTCCTCTGAAGATTGGGCTGAGCTGCATCACATCGCCCCACCAAAATGAGCCGCACAGTTCTGTTGCGTGTGGGACCGTGTTGTTATAGTAGGTGGCCCAGATCAGTTTCACCCAGGGTATGTCGTGGCGGTTATAGAATTTATGCAAGAATTTTAACAGCATGGCGTCATTTTGAATGCGGAGATTTAGAACCCCCAGTCCACCATGTCTTTTGGGGCGACAGATCATGTCCCATGCGGCCAGAGAGTTGCACTTGATGCCATCTTCAGTTTTCTTGCGCCATAAGCACTGACGTCTAATTTTGTCCAGTTGTTCCACAATCTTGGGAGGTAGTCTTATTGTCCCCATGGAAAAGATAGCCAATGAGGTGATGAGTGAGTTACCAAGGGCTAGCTTTCTTGCATACGACATTAGCAACATTGCAGCCGCGATCTTGCGTTCTGCTCTGCAAACCAGTGGGGTGAGGTCCTACACAGATGGCCTAGTGGTGCCGAGCGGCAACCCTAGGTATGTGAATGGCATGGTCGTCGTGCTGCATCCAAAAATGGAGGCGATCCTTTGAGTTAGGTCCTGAGCTGTATTGATTGGCACTATTGTGGATTTCTGAAAGTTTATACGGAGGCCAATCGAGTCAGCGTAGTCGGTGAGGTTGTTCTTCATTTGGGCCGCCTGCAAAGGGCACGCGGGCATGATGCTCAAGGTGTTGTCCGCATACTAAATCACTGGAAAATCTGTGGTGCTGTTTTCATTGATCGGGTGTCGTATCCACTGTTTGCGCACCGCATCATTGATGGCTGCTTGAAGTAGTTCTACCGCAAGGACGATAATCAGGGGGGACAGGGGGTCTACCTGACGAACACCACATTTGCAGGGAAACTGGCGTCCAGGGACTCCATTCAGTAAGACTGAAGATTTTCCAGAGGAGAAGATGCACCTAATCCATTGGATCCATTTGGCATTAAACCCCATATGTTGCATAATCTAAATCATGGCTGAGTGTTCAATGGTATCAAACGCTTTTGCAAAGTCTAGCTTGAGCAAGATAATTTCTTTTTTGGATTTTTGGCACTGATGAATGTACTCGAAGGCCCATGCAAGGCAGTCATGGATTGATTGCCCCTTGAGTAATACATATTGATTGCGGTGAACTAACCGAAGAATTACACTTTGCAGTCGGTTGGCCAGTAGTTTAGTTAACAGTTTCAGACATCAGTTGAGCAGCGTGATGGGTCGATAATCGTTGACTGTCTCTGGTGATTTAGTTTTTGGGATCAGGGTAATGTACCCATAGTTCAGACTCTCCATATTGAGCGATCCATCATGAAATTCAGAGCATAGCTGGTAGAATTCATTTTTAATTATTGGCCAACAGGCCTTTAGAAAGGCACCACTGAATCCGTCCGGTCCTAGGGCCTTATCCGAGGGCATTTCTTTCACTATTCCATCGACTTCCTCATGGGTGAATGGCACCGTGAGCTGATCAAGCTCAGTGTCAGGGTTGAATAGTGCACCCAGATCAAAGCGCATCTGATGGTGGTTGGATTTTCCCAGTCGTTCTCTGAATGAGTTGAAGAGGATAGATTCCTTCCCATTGTGGTCATCGGTAATAGTGCCATCAGCAGTTTCCAGACTGGCCAAGTAGTTCTTCCTGTATCTTTCTGTTGCCCCTACTTGAAAAAATTTGGTATTTTCATCCCTGAATTGGATCCATCTAATCATGCAGCGTTTCTTCCAGTATTCCTTTTGATATGAGAGGAGGCGCAACAGATGTTTCTTTAAATTTTTCCTGAAGTTCAGTTCGGGCCGGCTTAAGGGTCTTTTCTCCTCCAAAGTGTCAACTTCCAGGAGCGCTTTATTTGTGTTTTCTATAGCTATCGACAAGCAGGAGATATTCTTGCTCCATCTGCTAAGCGCCTATCGAACAACCTTGAGTTTTTGACAAAGTATGGATGCAGCGTTGGATCCTTTCCTGTGCTTAATGGGCTTGGCCCACGCAGAGGTGACTACATCCATGAAGCCTGGGTGCGTGATCCAATAATGTTCAAATCTGAAAAGTTTGCTCTTGGGTATCTTTGTCTGAATGACAACATTGCGTGGCACATGGTTAGATATTGGACGCCCTAGTGGTTGGTGTCGGTGTCAAAACCGGTGGATCTCGGGTAGGGGGTCCCGAGCTGTGGATCTAGGATCGATGGGGAACAGGGGACGATGAACACGATATTTACCCAGGTTTGGGCCCTCTCGAAGAGGTAAAACTCTACGTCCTGCTTGATTGTATTTGATGTATGGTATGGTTACAGAGTAGATCTACCTTGAGATCAGGCGAGCTAAACCCTAAGGTAATGAGGTGATGAATGTAGCTCTAGCCCTAAAGACTAAAACCCTCCGGTTTATATAGACACCGGCAGGGTTAGGGTTACACGTGACCGGTTACAAAGAAAGGAAGATCCTGCCTAATCTTGGCTTGGAGGACACACCACGTCTCCGAAGATTCCTTATCCGGTCATGGATCCGCAGCTCCAGCTTGGGCCCCACAATAGCCCATCAATCCGGCCCAAACATAACCGGCCGACAACCCGAGGACCCCTTAACCCAGGACTCCCTCAGTAGCCCCCGAACTAGCCTCCAACGCCGAGGATTATCTTCTGGCGAGCTCCAAATCTTCGGCTTGCGAGGTGAGCTCTTCATCTTGACTCGTATTGTTCAGAGAAGTGCATCATAGCCGAAAACTATTCGGATCGACATCGGAGGTTTGTCACTTAGTATAGTTCGGATCAAAGCTGTATTCATGCCCAAACAGTTTGACAATCCGGATTCTCAGGTCCACCCAAAAACATAGTGGGCCCCTAGGAGCTTAATGCCTACCTTGGGGCGAGGGTCAACTTTGACTGTCGCGCACCTTTTTAGAAGGCACGTGACCCAATGCCGCCTTCTGTAAACCCGTCCTTTCAACTTTAGGGCGAAACACTTATTTATAGATCCAAAGTTATGAGGGGGCAGTTAACCCATCTCCTTCACAAAAAACAGGGTCAAAGAAATCCTTGGGCGCAATGGCCGATATTCCCAGTTCATCCTCGCGCCCCCATGGCCCTCTCCCCGGTGATTGGGTGAGCTGTTCAGTTTCGCGCCTCCAGCTGAGCCGTCTGCAGACGCAGGGCTATCTTCCCGCAGCTTATCTTGTTCCTGTCCGCGTCGGATTAATCTCCATCGATGGTCAAGCACTCGCCGAGAGCTCGCCTGCTCCCAGCAAGGGAGAGAGGGTATGCTTCATGCCCTTTCTTCTAAGAGGCCTTGGTTTTCCCATTCACCCCTTCCTTTGGGGTTTATTAGAGTTCTACGGGCTCCAGCTCCACAATCTCACCCCAGGGTCTATACTGCATATCTCTGGTTTCGTGGCCCTCTATGAGATTTTCCTGAACTGCGAAGCCCATTTTGATTTATGGAGGAAATACTTCTGCCTCGTCCCTCGTACCCGTGAGGGGTCAATCTTCGAAGTGGGAGGAGCAGAGGTGTGGCGAATAGCCGGGACGGGTTACCCTATTGGGACCCCACAAAAGGATCCCGAAGGATGGACCTCGGAATGGTTTTACATTGAAGATGTTCTCCTCTCAGATCCAGTTCGAAGAGGGTTGCCCGAATTCTCAGGCGCCCTGCTGAAGAAGCGGCTCAACTGGCAACCCAAGAGTCCCTCCCAACCAGACAACGCATAAGTGCACTGTCTGTGTGGCGCTCCGCCTGACTACCACTGTAGCCAGACGGTCGCCACGCATACCAGCCCAGGAAATCACTCTGGCATGCGTGTTTACAACAAGTATCAAGAACACATGCATTTCTATTAATGGATATATAAGTCTTACATGATATCTTACAAAGAGGTGATGGCAGCGGAAAAGCTCTATCTAAGGCAGCATGGTCCTGGTGCGGCTCCAATCCACAGGGATCTGACTAGGTTACTCTTCTAGCCCGCGAACGCTCCGGCTCCTTGACGATGGACGACGGGTCCTTATGTGAACCTGGCCACATTGAAGGCCGCTGAGTACTTTTGAATGTACTCGCAAGCAAACCAAACTAACATATACACCAAGCAATGCAATCCATGGCATTCAAGCATGCATTTGTTATTAGAGCAACATTAATTATCATGGCATGGTATACCTATCTAGCAAGATTAATCGTCAAGTCATAACAGGTTTATCCAGCAAGATAACTACTAAAGTAAAATACAGTAAAGTAAAGCATATCAAGTAAGTGATCCATACACCGAACAATCTCAGGATCCAATCCAACTCTTTCGGTCATCTGACCATCTCTTTCATAGCCATTCCATGGCTATCATATCATATCCCTGACATCATCCGATGTCTATGCATCTCCACTATAAGTCTGATAAACTTACTCTCTTACGGGTTGCCTTACAACCCTCAGAATACTCACGAGTCACTGAGTACTTCCGATCATAAGACGAGTTCTTCCATCATTATTATCTTTATTACGGTTGACCACCTAGAGAGGTCTGGACGGACTGTCCAATACCGTGGACGCGGCTATTCGAATAGATTTTACACTCTGCAGAGGTTGCGCACTTTGCCCACACCATGGAGCACCTGACCTCGTGATCCCATTCGGGTGGACCAGGGTTGCTACAACGAAACCAGCCTAACCCGTGACTCCTCTACCGTACCACCGACAATCATACCCTCCCAGGGTCATGTCCTGGGTGGCCCCTGTGTCACCTCGTGACACCTGCCACCGTCGTGGCCAACTAAACTGTCCCAAACGGGGACGTCGACAAATATCTCAACTGGGCTCACAAGGTTATCGTCGCCTGCCGGGCCAGGGCAGCGCGCACGCATAACCTTCCCTAGTTGGTGGTACCGATAAAAGAGCACGCGATCAGACCAAGTCAAGGCCGTCCCATACCGGCAAATGTGGTTGCACGGATAAGTCCGGACAGGTGACTCTGGATCAACCGACTAGGTTTAGCTTTAGCAAGTACTTAGCAAGCATAGTTGTTTATCCAATAACTGGAGATGGCAGTAGCTATGCATGATGAAAACATAACAACCTATCTCCCAATTGTCATATATGAGTCTCTAGTGTGATAATACAATGAGCATTGACAAGTAATGTAAACAGTAAGTGCAACCTAGCAGAAGTTCAATCATCTCTATCACAGGCATAATAATTATTAATTAAACACGCAAGAATAACACAGAGCAATGCTTTAGGGCATATATCAAATGGTCGGCTTGCCTGGGGTCGAAGAATACTCCGGGAAGAAGTGTGGTGAAGCCGCGGAAGAATCGCAGGAAACAGTTCTCTCTCGGAGGGGGCTGACTGAAGGGCAAGGGCAAAATGGTCATTTTCACAGTGTGGAAACATTATGAAAGTGAACTCATCGGAACGGGCTCGACGAACTGAAGACGTGGGCGTTGGATTCACCTGAATCGGAGTTGCGAGCGAGAAGTTGCGAGGGTTTGAAGTCCAGGGACCAATCTATAAAACTTAAATTCACAGACAGGCCCCTGGGGCTGAACCGGAAGCGCCTTCAGGCAGTTTTACGTTTTCCGCAGAAGAAAACGTACTTTCAACCGCCATTAACTGAAAATACGCCTTCACGAATAGAAAACGTATTTCAGAAAAGGTGTCTTCACTTAAGATGTGCGCGGGCCCGGGTCAACGGCTCCCTCTGGCTGACAGGTGGGGTCGATGGGTGCGGGGCCTGCCTGGGCTGGGTCAACGCCTCAACCTCCCGCTCGCCCGCTCCTGGCCGTGGATAGGGCCGACTCCGGCGACGGCCGCCGGCGGCTTCGGCCACTATTCGCCGCACTCCGACCACCGGCGAGCTCGTGGGACCGAGCCGCATCCATCCAGGTGGGAGGCGGAGCTCGGGGAGGGCGGGAGCACGTGTGCCCATGGCCGCGGCAGACGGTGGCGATGGCAAGCTCGGGGCTCGTGTTGCGGCGGTGGAGAGGTGGGGAGGAGGTTGGGCAGGGCTCCGCCGTGTTCGTGGTGGTCCTCTGGTGAGGTCTAGGAAGAGAGGGAGGGACCGTGGTGCTCCAATTCGAGCAAGGGGGTGGCGGCGGCCATGGTGGTAGAGGGCAGAATTGGGCGTCGGGGCTCGCTCCTTCGAGCTATGGGAGAGGACTGGGAGTGAGAGGAGGTGGCTGCAGGTGGTGTGGTGCTCGGGGAGGGGCTCGGCCATGGCTATTTATAGCCGGTCGGGCAAGGCGATAACCACGGCCGCCGTGGCGTCCTCATACGGAGTGAGGGGGTGATGTCGGCAGCATCTCTAGGAGAGGGAAGAAGCTGGTAGTGGGTTCGGGAGAGCTCGAGCTTGTCCTCATACGGCGGCAGCTGCGCGAGTACAGTGGCGGAGTAATGACGACTGTCGTGGCGCAGCGAGGAAGAAAACGATGGGGGAAATGACCAAAGAGGGATGAGGGGACGACAGGGAGTCAGGTCGGCAAGCTAGGACACGCCATGGCAGCTTGAGCTGGCCTGCCCGACGCGATGGATGCGCAGAGCGCCTATTTGGCGTGGCCACCGCATGGTCACCACGGGTGCCACGTGGACTGGGCTCCAAAACGCAGCAGGAACATGTCTACCGCGTGGGAACAGCCTCAAATAGATGATGTGAGTCCTCATATCAGTACTAGGGTCCCTGGTGTGACTGTTTTGACCTTATTTGTCAATCAGCTACCAGGTGTTTGTACTGGATATAGGTCAACTCACATCTCTACTTGGTCTGATCTTTGGATGAGGATGACCACTCACTAAGGTGATCACCCTGGAAAGATTTCAGCTCAAATGGACAAATAAAACTAGCACTTCCTTTGAAACCTACCAAACTGGACAGAAAACCCTTCTGGAAGATTCTGAGGAATTCACTAGTTTGCATGAGCTGAATTTTGGTTTAGGGAGGTTATTTGGATATATGAAGGCACTGGTAAATTTTCATACCATTTGGGTATGCCAAAATGGTACTTCTTTCACAGTGCTTTCAAATGGACAGAAATTTAGGAAATTGCTGGGGAAGAATGGATAGATGGATTGAGCTGGTTTTTGGTTTCCATGAGTAATTTATCAATGTTAACCACCATGCAAAATTTCAGCACGCACTTCCTTTGCAAACTGGAAATCTGGACAAAATTTGCAAATGGATGCTGTGCTCAAACTTTGAACTATGGAACTTGGATCTTGATGGAAATGGTGAATATATGGATAGGATAAGCTCCACAATTTATTTGGGATTTTTCTTGGCTACCAAAATGGTAGTTCCTTTAGAAACTGCCCAAAATGCAATATTGGCATTAAATAGGAAAATGCAATTTACCCTATTTAATTATGGCCAATATTTTTGTGGGAGCTCAATATGATCACAAAGAATATCTCCACAAGTTTTCATGAACTTTGGAGATGGATAGATATTTTCCCGGATTTAATTCCTTTAACTGGCAGAAAAAAGAATTAATTATAAATGAAAAATATTGCAAATGACTTGGCAATATTTTTGCATCTCCAGGGTTTATAGATGTGGGATGATCACTGGGAGAAGTTTGGGAGGCAACAGATCAAAGGAAATTGGGGTTCCTTTGTAACGGAAGAGATTAGGGTTTCCCTTCCGGCAACTCGGAAGGTAGGGTTTCGGTGGCAAAATCTTGAGAATAGATCTCGGGTGGCAAGGTTGGACTGGAGAGAATCTCTGGTTGGATAGGGAAGGCAAGGTTAAATGACCATCTTCATATACCCAAGAGCTAAAGAAATCCGATAACACCGAGAAAAAAGACGGGAGTCAAATCCCGCAAAGGAAAAAAAATAGGAGTGAAAACCAGGGTGTTACAGTCTGGCCACCAAAGTTCGGCAGCTGGCCCATAGCAAACTGACCATGATTGAGGTGATAGCCTATGCCATATCCCGGTGCGTATGGCCCCTTCAGCAGAGGGGGCATCCTTTATGTGTTATAATGGGACTAGCGACGCGACCCGCTATAAGTGACAAGGGCCAGACAATAAAGCAGCCATGGCCAAGATTTTAGCTGACCTCTTTAAAGGAGAGGAGGAAGACTATGCTCAATTGAGTATCCGGGAGGGTTACTCCGGTTATAACCCGGCAGATTGGGTATGCCTCAATTCTCTGTCCATAATTCGGCCATCACGTCCGAACACCTGTTGACTATACTTTGTTCTTGCACAGAGTTGGAGGCGCGAGGTCGAGTCCATCCACTGTCCTTCCCCTCAACCGGAGAATCATTCCTGCGACAATGACCCGGGCTATCATGACGATTCGGAGATGTCGATTGATTTCCAAGACGGGGTCTTTTACCAAGAAAGCCTTGACAGCATCAAAGTTGTCGTGATGGCCGATCATCCAGGGGCCCTTCCCTCCTCCACTGTAAGTGAATGGAGGACCTCTTCCCAAACTGGACGACCATCTCGCGCCATCCCGCACACTCTAACTTCTACTCCCAAGGGTCGCCAAACTACACGGCGAACCACTATGGGAGGAGCACGGCATACGCCGGCCCCGGCCCCTAACGAGGCGCTCAAGAGGAAGGCCTCTGCTGGAGCAGAAGCAATCGCCTCCTCGGCTCAGAGGTAACATGCTCTAGGACGACGAGAGGGTTTGTCCTTAATATCTTTTGTCTGACGTTCGCTTAACTTTGTAGGAGAAGAGTTCCAGCGTGCCAGTCCAAGGAATGCCCGAGCGCGACGAGGCGTGATTCCAACCTTGGTCCTTCAGCGCAAGCTGGGGACCCTGCGTCTATCGAGCTCGGTCAAGTGGTTATTACCGAACATAGCTCCGTAGATCCTCAGATGCCTGTCCAGCTTTCACTCTTAAACGAAACACTGGACCTAATGCGATCTCTCGCCATCACGGAAGTATCACCTCCGAACTACGCCCAGCTTGAACTGGGGGCTGAGAGCAGGGAATTTTGCGTCCCACCCACCACCCACTTAATAGCCACTGTCGAGGATTTAACCGACATGCTAGGCTACGCCTCCGAAGACATCGATGGTATGGACGACGATGTCGGAGTTGAACCAGGCCAAAACCCGCCCATCACTGGGCGTTGGATGGCCAATTCTACTTATGATGTATACATGGTGGACACGCCTGAAAAGAAGGACGACGATGGCACTCAATATCCAGATGAGAAGGAACCCGTCGACGAACCACCAAAGCTCCGGCGTCAGCGGCGCCACCCACGATCGCGTCGGGCAAGGGAAAGCAATACTGGCACCGGAGATAATGACACTCCGGACAACATCGAAGACTCCGACCACCCCGCTGAGCCTGCGTTCGAGCAGGACAAGAGGGAAGAGGGTCAAGTCAACCCCGACGAACTTGCCGATCACGGGGATTCGGAAGATAGTAACTACTTACCTGTCTCCGAAGAGGATATTAGCCTCAGTGACGAAGATTTCATCGTTCCAGAGGAACCCCTCGAACAAGAACGCTTCAAGCGACGGCTGATCGCCACTGCACGGAAACAACAGCAGATTTCATCGTTCCAAAGGAAACAACAGCAGATTCAAGCCGAAAAGGATACGCTCATCGACATATGGACAAAGGTCCTGGCCGCCGAAGAGGGATACGGCTATGAGCGCCAAACAAAGAGCTATCCTAAGCGCAGGCTCCTGCCACAATTCGATGAAGAGGCCTTTGAGCCAATACCATCAAAATACAATCATGCTGATCAGCCGGACCGACCACCACGTGGACGGGATAAAGCGGCCAATTATGCTGAACACCAGCCCGCGCCCCTCGTAACAGAGGCAAGGAAGCAGTGGCTCCACGCTACACGTACGACCTACATCAGGACCTGACCAATAGAGCCGGCCAGACCAGATCCATCTATGGATCAAGAGGACGTGCCCCCACGCGAGATGACGGCCATCAAGCCTGGCATGACAAACCTAACCAAGTCCGGGGTCAGCGCCGGATACAAATGTCATCCGAACTCCATCATGATGTCGCCCGATACAGAGGTGCCGCACACCCCATGTGCTTTACCGATGAGGTAATGCAGCACCAATTTCCGGAAGGGTTTAAATCCGTGAACATCGAGCAATACGATGGAACGACGGATCCCGCCGTATGGATTGAAGATTTTCTTCTCCACATTCACATGGCTCGCGGAGATGATCTCCACGCCATTAAATACCTCCCCCTAAAGCTGAAAGGACCAGCACGGCATTGGTTGAATAGCCTCCCAGAGAACTCCATTGGAAGTTGGGAAGATTTAGAGGATGCTTTTCGGGACAACTTTCAGGGCACTTATGTCCAGCCACTGGATGCTGATGACTTGAGTCACATAGTCCAGCAACCTGGAGAGTCAGCTCGCAAACTTTGGAATCGGTTCTTAATTAAAAAGAATCAAATCATAGACTGTCCGGACGCCGAAGCCCTAGCGGCATTTAAGCACAGCGTTCGTGACGAGTGGCTTGCCCGACACCTCGGTCAGGAAAAGCCGAAGACTATGGCAGCTCTTACTGCACTCATGACCCGCTTCTGCGCGGGCGAAGATAGCTGGCTGGCTTGTAGAAGCAACAGTACCAGCGACCTCGGCACCTCTGAGGCCAGGGATGGCAATGGAAGGCCACGACACAGCAAAAACTAGCGCCGGAACAACAACGAAGAAACAGAGGATACGGCGGTAAACGCCGGATTCAGTGGCTCTAAACCCGGTCAGCGGAAGAAGCCATTCAAAGGTACTAGGGACCGTCCATCCAACTTGGACAAGATACTGGATCGACCCTGCCAGATTCATGGCACCCCTGACAAGCCTGCCAACCACACCAATAGAAACTGTTGTGTTTTCAAACAGGCCGGTAAATTAAACACCGAACATAAGGGGAAAGAACCTCCAAGCGAGGACGATGATGAGCCTCGCCCACCGCGCACCGGGGGACAGAAACAGTTTCCCTCTGAGGTAAAAACGGTGAACATGATCTACGTCACCCACATCCCTAAGAGGGAGTGCAAACGCGCGTTAAGGGACGTCTACGCCATAGAGCCTGTCGCCCCAAAATTCAACCCATGGTCGGCTTGTCCGATCACCTTTGATCGCAGGGACCACCCAACCAGTATCCATCACGGAGGTTCGGCGTCCCTGGTACTCGATCCTATCATTGACGGATACCATCTTACTAGAGTCCTTATGGACGGCGGCAGCAGCCTCAACTTGCTCTACCAGGATACTGTCCGTAAGATGGGTATCGACCCATCAAGAATCAAACCTAGCAACACTACCTTTAAAGGAGTGATACCTGGCGTGGAGGCCCGCTGCACGGGCTCCTTAACACTGGAAGTCGTATTTGGCTCTCTAGATGGCTTCCGAAGCAAAGACTTGATCTTCGAACTCGTCCCTTTTCGCAGTGGTTATCATGCACTGCTCGGACGAACGGCCTTCGCCCGCTTTAATGTGGTCCCGCACTATGCTTATCTGAAGCTCAAAATGCCTAGACCTCGTGGCGTCATCACAGTAAATGGGAATATGGAGCGCTCCCTCCGTACTGAGGAGCATACTGCGGCCCTAGCAGCCGAAGTACAGGGCGGCCTCATCAAGCCGGATAACCCACCGGTCATCAAGACCCACGACTCTGCTAAGCGAGTCAGATCCGCACTACAATGCGATAGCCCGGTGGAGCCAGAGCTTAAATAGCAGTTTAGCCTCCGCCGACCACCCCATAAGGTTGCGGCGTACGTACCTCGCATACATAATTACGCACTTAAAATACCTTGGGCAGCGCCGGAGGCACACTACGGAAAAGGTCCATAGTACGGTTTGACCCTATTCGGGCTCAACTTTTTTTTCCACTATAGGTTCGTTAAAAAAACCTACCTGATCTACGGAGGCTCTTTTCCAGGTCCCTCTTTCTTACAGATGACCATCACCTCCTCCTCTTAAAGGATTTCCCACCAAGGAAAAATGACGCAGACGTGCGGCAGGGTACCATTGGGATCTTCAAACCACTACTTTTAGGCCCTGTGTAAACCTTTTCCTTGTGTAAAACTTTTGGCATGTAAAATAGCCTCGATATTTTGGCATTATCTGTAATTATACGGCTCGACGTACTCATCAGGGTATAAAGGAAGCAGTTGACTACCACTTTTGTTTGGCACTCATTTATTTTTGTCATCTGTATGCCCTCCCTACTTTAGACTGCCACACGTGCTTTAGTCCGGCCTTAACACCGGGGGCTGTATTCGGTCCTGCACGTTTCAAAGTCCGAACACCTATAGGGTACTCTTCGGCGTCCCGGATATTGCATTATATGCATCGGCTCCGAATCATGTCTTTGGTCTATAGTTGGGTTGCCCGGCTCCTGTGCTTAGCACCTTACGTTCCGCTCGTTCGGCTAAGGTAGTAAAGGGAGAACTACTGCAATTGTATTTCTGGTTCGTCCGGTCAAGTACCTCAGTAGAGAAAGCCAAAAACTAACTGTCATGATAAGCGCAAGCTGGTCAGCGATTCGGCGACTTAGTATTATACTACAAATCGTTAGCGATTTACTCCGTGTTATACGAGGGGTTGGTCTTCGTCTAGCCGCGTGGAAAAGGCACCGTAGTCCGGATAGCCGCACACGCACCAGGGGCTAGTACTTAGTCCCATAGTCAAACTCCTATGGCTAAGTGAAAGTAATAAAGCCGCATAGTCTGATTGCCTGGTTCACCACGCTGACACCTCCTTTACGGACCAAGACGTTGGATAAAGTGTGATCACGTGTTACGACGAACACCCCTGTAGCATCTACATGGGGGCTGAAGCCGACGACTGGCAACTTTCAGAAATAAAACAATAAACGGCCGCACAGGAGGAAAAATTGCTTGAAAGAAAAGGCGCAAACATAGCTATATAAACAACATGGGTTCATCGCATTGTTTGTACAAACCCGAACACACTCAATCAAATATTACGTCCTTAGAGCATTGACCCTCGATCACTCGGGCTCCTTCTAGGACGTCATCGAAGTACCTTTCCGGCTTCCGGTGATCTTTGCCTTCGGGCGGGCCTGCTGTTGCCACTTCGGTGGCCTTCATCTTTGCCCATTGCATCTTGACACGGGCGAAGGCCATCTGGGCACCCTCTATGCAGGCCGAGCGCTTCAATGCATCAATCCGAGGCCGCGCGTCGATAAGCCGCTTCACCAAACCAATGTAGCTACTAGGGATTGGCTCGGCCGGCCAGAGCTGTACTATCAAGTCCTTCATGGCCAAACCTGCCACCCTATGCAGCTCAGACAGCTGCTTCAGTTGGTCACCCAGGAGAGGCGTCGAGTGTTCCGGCGCGACAAATTTCGACCAGAACAGTTTCTCGGTCGAGTTCCCCTCCTGGGCTCGGAAGTACTGTGCAACATCAGCGGCACTCTTCGGAAGATCCGCAAACGCGCCTGGAGAACTCCACACTCGGGTCAGCAAAGCATACCTCTGACCTCCAAAGACACTCTGCAAAAGAAAGGCCTTACCAGCCGTATCTGCCTCGCCTGATGGATCTCTTCACGAGCACTCCGGGACTCGATCCGCGCCTCTTTGGCATCATGGAGAGCCTTGGCGAGCTCGGTCGACTAGTCCGAAGTCTTCTGCTCTAAGGCTTTGCATTTGCTGATGGCATCCTTCAGCTCCTGCTCTACTTCGGCCACCCGAGCTTCATGTTGGCAGCGGGCATCTTGCTCGGTCTTCAGTACGGTAGCCGCCTTGTCAGCGGCTGCCTTATTCACCTCCGCCTCTTTTTTGGCCTGGGCAAGGGCGCCTTTGAGGGTCTCGACCTCGGCTGCACCAGCTGTGATTATAATCGAGGCATTCCATGAGTTGATCTCTAAATATACATATCACTTCTGATATCAAAATAAAATTTTATTATTATACGCATACCTTGCGTCTCATCGAACCGCTTATTAATGCGGTCGATTTCCTCATTGGCCACCTGAAGCTTCCGATTGAGTTCGGAAACTTCTGCGGCCTGGGCAGTTGCCGCCAACAGGGAAGCCTGTTACAATAACAGCACAGCAGGTTAGCTCTGCCGAATATTATATGGATCCTCTGTCCGGTTTCTTTTAACCGAACAGAGCCTCAGGGGCTACTGTCTGTACAAAGGTATATTCCTCTATATGAAAAGTTTTTAGAACATTACGTCGCATACCTCAAAGCTTGTCAGTAGGCTGGTGAAGGCTTCATTCAGTCCGCTCTTAGCAGACTGAACCTTCTCCACCACCGCACCCATCAGGGTGCGGTGCTCCGCCACGATGGAAGCATGCTGCAGTGCTTCCTCCAGAGCATTGGGCACCTCCGGATTAGTGGAGGTCGCCGATGGAGCTGATGCTCCTCCCCCCTCTTTCAAAGAGGGCTGCTTATCCAATCTAGGAGCCGTGTTGGTCTCCAGAATGGTGTCCGGCTGGGGCCCGGATTGTTGGGGGTCCCCACCGTCGGTTGTCATAGGGGTCGCCTCCCCTAGGTTTTCGGCGACCAAGGTATTAACCTCGGGCGCTTTCTCGGCGGCTTCGTTCGCCCCCCTCTGCAAGAGAGGTCCTTTGGGACGACACCTCGGTGTCCTCCATGATGACAGGCGAGGTGGCACGCGTCGGTGTGTCACTCTCTGCCATTTCGGGTGGCAGAGAGTTCCCCTCCAATGATGGGGTTTGCGGGAGCTCGCGAGGAGGGCTGAAAGGCAAATAACAAAATAACTTATATAATGGAAGCAGGTAGACCGAAGATAAATAGTAAGTTTTTGAATACTTACGATTCGGCCAGGGGCTTCACCCTGGGTGGCTTCTTGGGGACTAGTTCAGTCTCTGAGTCCGAACTGTCCGGGAGGGCCAGCTTCCCTCTCTTGTGCGCCTCCTCCTCCGGGTCTTTGGAGGCCGCCCTCTTCTTCTTCCTTCCCTTACGGGGGGAGTCGCTCTCCACCTCCTCCTCCTCTTCTTCCTCATCTCCTTCATGGGAGGAGAGGGCTTCGGTCTCTCCAGACACTGTTTCCGAAGGACCTATATGGCGGGGTCCACCCTTGGCCTCCTTGCCTTTCTTCTTCTTGGTCTTCCTCTCCGGTGCCTAATAGGGCGCCGGGACCAGCATCTCCGTTAGCTGGGGTATGGCCGGATCCTCAGGCAGTGGTGCCGGATAGTTGATTCGCTCCGCCTTTCCCGTCCAGACCTGTAAAGAAAGCAGGCGATATAATTTCTATCATATCTGAAATATTGATCGGATAGGTCTCCGGAAAGGTTATGCTTACCGCCGTGGCTGGGTTCTCGATGTCGAGCCCGATGTCTTCATTCTTCTTCGGCCACTTTTTCTGAGCCTTGAAAAGCTGCTTCCATATATCTTCGTGCGTGGTGCCGAAGAAGCGCTTCAGGGTCCGTGGCTTCTCCGGGTCGAACTCCCACTTGGGGGAGGCCCGGAGCTGGCAAGGAAGGATGCGGCGGAAAAGCATCACGTGAATCATGTTTGTGAGACCTGTGTTCTCACCCAACATGGCGAAGATGCGTTTTTGGAGCACCTTCACCTCCGGTTTGGACCCCCAATCAAGACCCTTGGCGGTCCATGAGGTAAGTCTCGTGGGGGGTCCAGATCTGAAGTCAGGTGTGGCCGCCCAGTTGGCGTCGCGGGGTTCGGTGATGTAGAACCACTCCTGCTGCCACACCTTGATCGCCTCTACGAATGCCCCTTTGGGCCAGACGGCGTTGGGGAGCTTGCACCATAGCCCCGCCGCAGTCTGCATGCTGTCCGTTGACCACCTTCGGCTTCAGATTGAAGACCTTGAGCCATAGGCCGAAGTGTGGGGGGATGCGGAGAAGAGCCTCACACACGACGATAAACACCGATATGTGAAGGAAGGAATTTGGGGCTAGATCATGGAAATCTAGCTCGTAGTAGAACATAAGACCCCGGACGAAGGGGTGGAGGGGAAACCCTAGCCCCCGGAGGAAATGAGGGATGAAGACGACCCTCTCACCGGGCTCCGGAGTAGGAATGACCTGATCTTTGTCAGGGATCCTATGCGCGATATCTGCGGACAAATAGCCCGCGCTCCGAAGCTCCTTGACGTCCTTTTCAGTGACGGTGGAGGCCTCCCACTTGCCCTTGGAGCTGGACCCGGCCATTGCTGGGGTGGGTGGCAGCTGTGGAGGAGATTGGAGCTATGGGCGCTGGAGCTTGGAGATTGGGAGACAGAAGCTAGAGGAAGGCGTGGGGAAAAAGGAGGGATCTTTATCCTCTTATAGACGGTAAAAATACCAAACTTCCCCTTCTCAAGCCATAAACCTCGCCTGTTCCCAACGAAATCGTGCGTAAGGTGCGGTTGGATTACCCAAACCATATTGATGAGAATCCCGTAATGGACGGGCATGATCTCTGTTTTGAAAAGACGTGCCAATGAAGGCTAGACCTCAAAACGCGAAACGGGAGGCGTGAAAACGGTTCGAAATGATAAAGAGTCAAGTGTGACGCTTCACCGAAAAAGTTGTCAGTAAAAGACACTGTTCCTATTTTGACATCTTGACTTCGTGGCTAAGGATTGTATTGATTATGCAGAGCTGGATACAGTTTCTTTATGCGTGGAGCTAACTTAAAATTTTCGGGGGAAGGAACCCGCCTTGCAATGCCGAAGATAATCCGCGTGCCGAACTCATCATCATCGAAGACTGGTTCAGGGGCTACTGAGGGAGTCCTGGATTAGGGGGTCCTCGGGTGTCCGGTCTATTCGATATGGGCCGGACTGATGGGCCATGAAGATAAAGCAGAAGACCATCCCCCGTGTCCAGGTAGGACTCCTATATGCGTGGACGGCAAGTTTGGTGTCCGGATGTATTATTTCCTTCTTCTGTAAACCCACTCTGTACAACCCTAGGCCCCTCCGGTGTGTATATAAACCGGAGGGTTTAGTCCGTAGAGGCAATCAGAATATTCATAGGCTAGACAGCTAGGGTTTAGCCATTACGATCTCGAGGTAGATCAACTCTTGTAACCCCTATACTCATCGAATACAATCAAGCAGGACGTAGGGTTTTACCTCCATTAAGAGGGCCCGAACCTGGGTAAACATCGTGTCCCTATTGTCCACTGTTACTATCGATCCTCAGACACGCAGCTTGGGACCCCCTACCCGAGATTTGCGGGTTTTGACACCGACAGCTGGCGCTTATCCAGAGGACCCCGACGATGTTTCGATGACCAACTCCAAGGTCGAGAGTGTAATGAATCACCACCGCCGGAGAGAATCTTTGCGCCACGCTTCTTTTACCGATCAGGAGTTTAATGCTTTTAATTCGATGGACGCATACCTTGGAGCGGCCCGAACCAGGCTTGAAGGGATTGCTGGTCTTTTTTCTTCCGAAATGTAGGTGCGAGATAGCTTAAAAGCGTTTTATAGTTCCTAACCTAGCAGCCCCCAAGCCTTAATTTGGGCGGGACGGCCGAGTTAAGGATTCTTATATTATCTTGAGTGTGCAGACCACAAGGGAGCAGAAAAGCAAGTTGTCCGAAGACCTCAAGTTGAGCCGGACACAATTAGCCGACATTAAGGCCGAACTAGAAGTGGCTAAAAGAGCAACCAGCAAAAATCCTGGTAAGTGGAAAGGCTTTAAAGTGCTAAAACCTGCATGACGCTTCCAGTATACTGATGCTGCACTGTCCCCGCAGCCGCCGAAGCGATGAATCAAATGCGGAGGGAACTAGAGGCTGGCAAGCGAGTACTGACACGAAGTCAGGAAGAGAAGAATGAGCTCAAGGCAGAAGTCAACGGAAAACCAAAGAAATTGAGAGTTTAAAATCTCAGTTGGCGCAAGCCTTGGAGGAGAACCAAAAGCTGAAAGGTGGCATATTCGGTAAGGCACGAATTCGGTATTACCTGTGTTGCGGATGAAGAATTGTTTTGAAACATGCTGCCCCTGTTTGCTAGGTCTCCTGACAAGATGACCGGAAGAGGAGGTCGATTCCTTTAGTGGGAATCTTTTGAAGGAACTGACCAAGGCGCATGAGAGAGCCCGGAAGGCCATGAAAAGCATGGTTAAAGCATTGTGGCCACTGGAAGTGCCAGCGGAGAGCATGGTTGAGCTGGCTAACCGCTTTAAAGGGGCGAGGTGACGCTTTGAATTGTGGAAGATATCGGCCTGCCGGGAAGGAGCGCGTGAGGCCTGGGCAATGGTGAAGACCCGGTTTACCAAACTCAAGCCCGAACATATGGCCCGGGTGGGACCCGTGGGTCCGGATGCGCAGGAAATACCACTTAGCTTAGTGTATGACCAAGTGATGCCCGCAGCTCGATACTCCCAGAAGGATTGTGCCTTGGACAGTTTGATAGATGGCGTTGATAAAGAGTAGAGTGCGTGATTCTATGTATCCATGTACTTTACATCGCGCAATTCTCAAACCATGGAAAAAATGTTGTCTTAACCGGCATCAGCTTCCGCCTCCCTGACCAGTGATCAGGGAGTGTTCTGTACTATATGCCCTGACGAACAGGGGATAATTCCGGTAACCAGGCAATCCGGCCATTTGGTACGAACAGACAAAACGTGCGCGACGAGTAATGTTATATTATTGTGTAACATAAGAAACATCTTCCGAAGAAAATAGTTCCTCCAAGGGTTCCTTTCTTCGGGCATGGTATGTTGACCATAAGTCGTGAGTTCGGAAGCTGGTGACACACAGATGTTTGTGGTTTTTAGGAACCAGGAACAGTTAGATGGCGGCTAGCGCTTGTTTATTTTCACTTCCCTGGAGGCCGACCCATTATTTCCTGTAAGAACGCTAGCTTTCGGCTTCACCCGTCTGAGGTACGTATCCAGATTACCCGGGCGTAGCAATCACAGAGGTACTCCCTTTACTCCCTAGCCGAACAATCGGGAACGTAGGTTGATGGTGTCCTAGATTAGGGGGTACTCACCCAGTCGTCTCCCGACCTATGGGTCGGGCCGAGGACCCCATGGCGGTTCACTAATGGGCCACTTCGGGCAGCCCATGACGAATACAAGGAAGACTCCACAAGACTTGGCGCCCAAGCCAAGGACTCTCCTAAACCCTAGGCCAGACTAGTCAATAGGGGATCTGATATTCATTAGAACAATCTCGTGGTAGATGCATGTACTCTGTACTATTCCCCATATGAATATAATCAAAAGCAGGACGTAGGGTATTATCTCTTCGAGAGAGCCCGAACCTGGGTAAAATCCTGTGTCCATGTTACCATCGCTCCAAGACGCCTAGCTTAGGACCCCTACTACTAGATATGCCGGATATAGAACCGACATTGGTGCTTTCATTGAGAGCCTGCTCGGTGTTCGTCACGGATCGATGGGATGATCAGGTGATATTTTTTCAGTTAGATCTGTTTTGTATATATCAATTTCTTGCAAATTATTCTTTGTTAGTGTGTGTAATTTTCTTCGCAGATGTGTTCTAGATTGAAACCGACAGGAAGAACCGCAGTCAATACATCGGGATTAGCAGCATGCAGTTGTCCGATGATGTTTCGTGTAGGTCGATTCAATATATGCATGTGTTGGTCAGGGGCGGTAGGGGGCATGCGTGCGGACGCTGGCAGGCCAGCCAAAAGCTCCCACGATCAATGGAGCGGTTCCAAGGAATCCCATGTCTGATGGGATGGCTACCCTTCGTCACCTGAAAATTGATGGTGCAAGTGCTAGTACTACGATTATAGTACTAGTTGATATACGTGTTACACTCCACGTAAAGTACTAGATGTGCTACTAGAGTACAAGCAGTACTTTTTCTCTCAGATCGCCGTTCTGGACGTGGCAAAATTTTGTGTTTTGACCCTTTTCATGTACTTTAGCAGGATCTGACCCCGGTCTGGAAATTTTTCGGGATTTGACCCTTTTGGCTACTGCCGCAGACCCTGGCGGTAGGTTCCCTTGACGGCCGTCTGGCCGTTAACGGCTGTTGACGTGGCAAAGGGACCTACCACCGCCGACTCCGGCGGTAGGCTCTAACATCCTACCGCCGGGGACTCTGGCGGTAGGGTCCTGGAGGATAAGGTTTGTGGGGCCCACTCACCACCCACCCACTCCACTCATCTTCTTCCCCGGGCTCAAGCTCTCTCCCCCTCTTCTCCCCCACCAAAGCACCCACTAGATCCCCCTCCATTGCTTGAGATTTGTCCGGTGGATCTGGGGCATTTGCATCACCCAAGGTACCTCTCCCACCCCCCTTCATTTGGTTGGTTGAAATCATCTAGTTTTGTTGGAATCAACTAGTTTTGCAAACCCTAGTTCTTGCTCAAGTTTTGCATTTATTGTGCATTTATGGTTTGCCTTAGTATTTTGTGTCAATCCTTGTTGTGGCAAGCTAGCTTAAGTGTTAGGGTTAGTGGTTTAGTTTGGGAAGGGTTAGGGGTTAGGGTTAATGCTATGATTAAGGTATACTAGTTGTTTGATTCAAAGTATGCATATTTTAGATAGTTCATCCATATGAAATGGCCGGTCCATGGATGACTCAATTTTTTTCCATTGTTTTTAGATGGATAAACTAGTGAATGTGCATTATTTGGACAAGGCGGCTTTCATGGATGGAAATGCCGATGAAGGGGAGGAGGCCATGGTTTTTGACACAAGCCCGAGCTATGATGATATTGTCGTGAAAGTGAGAAGCGTCCTCAATTGTATTAACCCAAGTGATGGTGTGAAGCTTATTGGGAGGTATGATGTGGGAGTGGGAGTAAAGTCCCGATTAAAGAGTATGCCCATCACCTCTCAATTGCATTGGGATGTGTATAAGGATAAAGTTGAGGGATCACAAGACAAGTCACTTGAGTTATTTGCCACAAAGGTTGAAGTTCCTCGGCTACTACTCGACTTGAACCGGAATGTGTCCTCCCCAATACATGATGGTGTCGTGGTGTATGACCACAATGCGGGTAGCCAACCAAATGAAGAGGACATCAATGCTAGAGCCATAGTTCTTCGAGGTGATGATCATGTTGGAGATGAGGCCATTGCTCATGTTGATGAACATGCCATTGTTCATGTTGATGAAGATGCCATTGCTCATGTTGATGAAGATGCTATTGCTTAAGATGATGTGTATGCGGAACAAGAAGAGATTCATTACAATCCCATTGGTGACTTGGATGCCATTGTGCATCAACAAGACATGGACCGTAACCTCCCTTATAGCCGTATGTGTAGGTATGAGTCGGATGATGAGGGTCCACTGGAAGAATTGGATACAGATGGATTCACGATGCAAGAAAATCAAGTCTACAAGAAGGTCAATGGAAAGGAAAGAGGACCCTCTTTGTTTCGTGATCTTAGTCTTGCCGACAAGGCCGTTGTTGATGGTGGCATGAGGTTGTGCTTGGTCGAACCATCAACTTGCCCAAGGATGGGTGATCCAAGGCCACCGGGTGAGGACGAGAATGCTCATTTGAAGAAAGGGATCAAGTTTGGTTGTTTGCAAGAGTTCAAGATATGGTTGAGTGACTACGCCATTCGGAACCATAGGCCGTTTGTTGTTGGTCATTCCAACCAAAACATCCGCTACACCATCAAATGTGATAAAGAAGGTTACCCATGGAAGGTCCGTGGAAGAAAGATCAACGAAACCGGGCAATGGGAGTTGAAGAGTTGTGTGGCCACCCACGAGTGCATACCACTGGAGAAAGCGGACCAAAGCAAGGGACACCACCAACTCACATCCGAGTATCTAGGCTACAAATTGTTGAATGAGATATCCCATGATCCAACCGTGAAGTTCAAGTTCCTCATGAGTGTCTTTGAACGATTCGGGTACCCGGTCGAGTATGGAAAGGTGTGTATGGCCAAGGCAAACACTATAAGGATGTTGCATGGTGATTATGTCGCTGCGTACA
This sequence comes from Thinopyrum elongatum, assembly GCA_011799875.1. Classification (NCBI taxonomy): domain Eukaryota; kingdom Viridiplantae; phylum Streptophyta; class Magnoliopsida; order Poales; family Poaceae; genus Thinopyrum; species Thinopyrum elongatum. The sequence goes on from CM022301.1 coordinate 382,130,753, forward strand.
ATATTCTTCCGAGAATGTTGGGAGCCATTGCTCATCGGAACCCGGGCATGCGCCATAGGGTCGAGTCAATCGAGGGAGTGTTTCATCGAGCTTTTTGGAGCTTTGGGCAATGCATCTATGCATTTAGGCATTGCCGCCCCATCTTGTCAATTGATGGCACGTTCTTGACCGGCAAGTACAAGGGCGCGTTGATGGTGGCAATGGCCCACTCATCCAATGACAATGTGTTGCCGGTGGCATTTGCATTGGTGCCTTCAGAGCACGATGATAATTGGGAGTGGTTTATGGATCATGTGAGGATGAAGGTGATTGGCCCCAAAAGAGAGGTGTGCATCATATCGGATCGCCATCATGGGATTCTCAAAGCAATAGAAGTTGACATTCCAGGCTATCCAAAGCTCCAACACCGTTGGTGCATGAGGCATTTCGTGGCAAACTTTTACCAGGCATGCAAGAGTAAGGAGTTTTGCAAGGATCTTACCCATGTTTGTGTGGCATTCAACAAGGACACATTCCAAAGCCGCTATGATAAACTATTTTAGGCGTTGGAGAAGAACAAAGGAGGGAGAGAATTCTTGACAAGGCATCTTCCGGAGAAGCATAAGTGGTCACATGCTTACGACTAAGGAGGTTTCCGATACGGAGACATGACAAGTAACATGGTGGAATGCTTCAACAATGTGCTCAAGGGTGTCCGTTCCTTGCCGGTGACTGCAATAGTGAAATATACTGTCTTCAAGCTCAACGAGTATTTTCTGAGGCATTCTGAAGTCACCGCCAAATGGATAGGTGAGAAGATGGAGTTTCCCTTCAAAGTTGAGGATTGGTTGAAGCATCAAGCACGCAAGTCCTCGTGTCAACAAATCATTAGTTTCAATGAAAAAGAAATGATCTACCAAGTCGATGAGCCGGGTGGCACAACAAGGGACAGCGTGACGTACGGTGGAGTTGCGTACGAGGTGCGCCTCAAGAACCGGTGGTGTCAGTGTGAGAGACCTCACAGGTATCATTGGCCTTGCTCGCACGTGATGACCGCGGCAAGGTTCAGAAACTTGAACGTATCCGATGGTACCACTGTGTAGTTGCATGAGTTCACATTGGAACAAACGAGGTTGACATGGGCTCCTAGGTTTCATCCTTTCCTCGATCAGTCATAGTGGCCTGAGTATGTTGGGCCACAAATCGTCCCCGACCCCGAACTCATGGTGCCCACAAAGGGAAGAAGAAGAAAGAAGAGGTTTAGGGGTGACATGGATGATCTAGCTGGATACACCGGAATGAAACAATTTGGTAGCGGCCATTTCATGGAGGCACCAGACATCAATAATTGTGGTCAGTGTGACGAGCCGGGACACAATGTTAGAAAATGCACCAAAAGGCCACGGACCGATGCCAACACTCCCACTAGTCAAACGGGTGCCCGAAGAGGAGGTTCCGGTGGCACACGAGGAGGTAGGAGTGGTGGCCGCGGAGGACAGACGAATCTTGGCGGTAGTGGACGAGGAGCCACTATTGGTGGGCATGGAGGACGGTCAAATCTTGGCGGTAGTGGATGAGAAGGCACTATTGGAGGGCGTGGAGGATGGTCGAGTCTTAGAGGAGCCGGTAGCCGTGGTCGTAGGACGAGAAGGGTTGATAGAGGAAGGCCTATTGACATCTTGCTTAACCCGGATGGTTGAAATAATATGAATGGTAATTAAATTTATTGGCTTAATTTGGTCTTGTTTTTCGTTTTTCTTGCATATACACATGTTTATTTACTTTACTAACAACCAATTTTTTTTGTATAGGCATGGCTTCATCCGGTTCCATGACGAGGCCCCTGTGTGCTAACCACGAGGACATGCCGGACGCCAAGTTGGATAAGGTGAAGGACAAAGATATGAGAACTCCATCATGCTGGTGTGGAGATGTTTGCAAAGTGAAGGTATCCACCGACCGCAAGAAATCATGGACAGAAGGAAGAAGATATTTTGTTTGTCCCAACTATGCCTATGATCATCCTCGTCCAACTCGCGCCTATGATGTACCGCCGGTAAGTTGTTAAAGTTGAAAGAGTAGTCAACCGTTGCTTCAACTTGAACCTATCTTACTAATAACCAAATTTGTTCTTTCTTCCTACGTAGTCGCCGCCTCCACTTTGTAAGTACTTCACATGGATAGATCAAGATGTGCCAGAAGATGTTAAAAAAGATCAACATCGAGATTGTCTAAGGAGGCAGCGGTTGTTTGAAGAAGCATTTCAGAGAGGCTTGGATGAAGAGCGTCGTGAAAAGGAGAAGATGGAGCGAAAGAAGCATGAGGAGGAGAGGGCATGCAAGGAGAAGATTGCTCGTGAAGAAGAGAGAGCAAGAAAGCTTGCAAGGGCTCGTGAAGCCCAAGAGGAGGATGAGGCATGCGACAAGAAAGGAAAATGGCCTCGTGTGACCCAATAAGGCCTTCGTTTCAAGAAACTTGTCATGAACTATGCCTTCGATTCGAGAAACTTGTCATGAACCATGCCTTCGATTCGAGAAACCTGTGATGAACTATGTCTTTGATTTGTGAAACTTGTGATGAACTATGTACTTTATTTGCAAGTCATGAACTATGTCGTAGCCTTTATTTGCAAGTCATGAACTACATTTGCTGTGCTGTTGCTGTGACTTGTTTGGCCTATCTGAAATGATGAAAAACAGAGCAAACTCTGCTTTGCACCCCTACCGCCAGATGTCTTGGCAGTAGGATATGAAGACCTACCGCCAGACATCTTGGCGGTAGGGTGCCGAACTGTTCTGTGACGGGACCGCTCCCCTGTTCTGCGGTAGGGTTGGCCACCCTACCGCCAGGTACCATGGCGGTAAGGTGGCCACCTGTACTGTGACCAATTCAGCTCCATTTTCTGCGGTAGGGTTGGTCACCCTACCGCCGAGGTTCATGGCGGTAGGGTGGCTGCCTGTTCTGTGACCATTTTGGCCACATTTTCTACGGTAGGGTTGGTCACCCTACCGCCGAGGTTCATGGAGGTAGGGTGACCGCCTGTTCTGTGACCAATTCGGTCCCTTTTTGGGCGGTAGGGTTGGTCACCCTACCGCCATGGTTGATGGCGGTAGGGTGGCCACCCAACCTGCCACTTCCTTTGCCTTTCTTTTTTGGCCCTTTGTCTTTGCCTTTCTTTTTTAGCCATACAATGTAATGACATTACATCATTACTACAGAAATGACTTAGAGCATTTGTCCAAATACCGAATATTAAATCAACATGAAGTTCAATCGACATTATCAAATACCACAAAAATGCATAAATAACATCACAACATCAAGTTCCATCTACCAAATTTAACTGACTTAGAGCATTGGTTCAAATGCCGAATATTCAAATGACTAGTGTTCTACACCGGGAAATAGCTCCTGAACATTATCAAATGACATCTACCCGGAAAGGAGCCCCTAATAAGCCAGAAAGTAGGCCCTAATGGCCTTAATAGGTTCGATTTGTTCCGCATGCTTTCGATTAGGCTTCGGTTCATACTCGGCAGAACCCGCCCAATGGATCATCGAACCCTTTTCCTCGCGGAACCAGGCCCATCGAGCACGTCGGGTTGGATTCTCTGACACTCCTTGTTTGATTGCCCATCCAATGATCTGCCCTGGCTTTGCCATGTCCACCTCCTCGAATTCATCAATGCTTATGGAGAACCCTATCTCCATTGCCAAAGTCCATCTACACTCATCTTCCTTCGCCTGCAACTCATTAACTATCTTCCATTTTTCTCTCTCAAGCTCTTCAGGGAACTCACAGAACACATACTTGTCGAAATCACTCATAGCCGTGTTTGCCTCTTCACAACTCTTAATCCATTTTCTAAGCTCCGTCAGCATCCTACGATGTCGTTCTCCTTCACACTTCTCATATGCTATCTGCACCGCCGGGGTCCTTTTTTCCATGCTACATGAAATGGAACAAACCAAAACTTAAATCAAATGATACAAGACAAACACAAAGCATAACTTATTTAGAATGACCTAAGACACAAAGTTCTCACGGGTTGAAATGACATAGGTTACATAAATGATAAGGGTACATGCCATTATAGTCCAAATGACACTACAACATCATGTGTTTCAACCCCCTCTATTCGTCCATCAACACGACATCTTTGTCATACGACCCCGGGTTGCAACAAATGACATCATTTCTTTCATGGACACAAGCCCAACGAGATGCCCGACTAGGTATCGCCGATTAAGGTTGCCTAACTAGCCAGTCAATGATCTGGCTAGGGTTTTTAAGTCCATCTCATGCACTTCATCCCTTGTTCTGCACAATGCAATTTGCCTTGCAAGAGCACGTCTATGAAATTTCTCTTCCTTCTTGAGATTGCTTATGTTTTTCTCTTTAGCTTGGTATAACTTAACTTTGTCATCGTCGCAGTTGGACACATAATACTTTGAAAATTCTCTACAAGCCGCATTCAACGCATCGACGGCTTCAACCCACGGGTCCATCTTTTCCTCAATGATTGCATGTTCACGCTTCGCCGCCGCCTCCGTAGAAGTCTCAACAAAGATGATCGATCCCATCCTACAAGTCGAGGGATTACTATAATGGTCATCCAAGGCAAAAATCCTAACCATCTCTTGACAAAAACTATAACCCTAGGACTAGATCGAGCTGCAATACGAGAGGTAACTACTATAACGTTCATCATAAGCATTTACTTAAACATAACCCTAACCCTAACCCTAACCATAACCTTAACCCTAGCCATAACATTAAACCTAACCCTAACAAAACCCTAAATGATAGTTCTTAGTACCCAAACAATGCTAGTCACACAATACATTGTCAAAGCACACACATTACCCTAAATGCATCATATACATTGATTTCACCACAACAAAACCATGAACTAGGGTTTGCAACAAAATGAGCAAAATGCATGATTTCAACCAACCAAATGAAGGGGGGGGGGGGCCGGGAAGAGGTATTGGGTGATGCAAATGCCCCGGATCCACCGGACAAATCTCAAGCAATGGAGGGGGATCTAGTGGGTGCTTTGGTGGGGGAGAAGAGGGGAGAGAGCTTCAGCTCGAAAGAGGGAGAATGGGAATGGGGGTGAATGAGTGGGTGGGGGAGCTCAACCCCCACCCCTCACAACCTTATCCAGGACCCTACCGCCAGGGGCCCCGGCGGCGGTAGGTCCCTTTGCCACGTCAGTGAACGTTAACGGCCAGACGCTGTCAAGGGCACCTACCACCAGGTGGGGCGGCGGTAGCCTGTGTAACGCTACCGCCAGGGTCGGCGGCGGTAGCAAAACGGTCAAATCCCGAATATTTTACAGACCGGGGTCAGATCCTGCTAAAGTACGTGAAAAGGGTCAAAACACGAAATTTAGCCTTTGGAAGTCGGTTTGCTCGGACAAAGCCTTGATGCGTCCCTGTCTTGTCTGCTACCAGTTCACATATCATCGGATAAATCATCATGTGCAATTGTTCTAGTTATTTGTGAAGGAAATATGCCCTAGAGGCAATAATAAAGTTGTCATTTTATATTTCCTTATTCATGATAAAGGTTTATTATTCATGCTAGAATTGTATTGATCGGAACCTTAAATACATGTGTGAATACATAAACAAATACCGTGTCCCTAGTATGCCTCTACTAGACTAGCTCGTTGATCAAAGATGGTTAAGGTTTCCTAACCATGGACATGTGTTGTCATTTGATAACGGGATCACATCATTAGGAGAATGATGTGATGGACAAGACCCATACGTTAGCTTAGCATAATGATCGTTCAGTTTTATTGCTATTGCTTTCTTCATGTCAAATACATATTCCTTTGACTATGAGATTATGCAACTTCCGGATACCGGAGGAATGCCTTGTGTTCTATCAAACGTCACAACATAACTGGGTGATAATAAAGATGCTCTACAGGTATCGCCGAAGGTGTCTGTTGAGTTGGTGTGAATCGAGATTGGGATTTGTCACTACGTGTATCGGAGAGGTATCTCTGGGCCCTCTCGGTAATACACGTCATAAGCTTGCAAGCAAACTGTTGGGAAACGTAGCATGCAATTTCAAAAAAAATTCCTACGCTCACGCAAGATCTATCTAGGAGATGCATAGCAATGAGAGGGGGAGAGTGTGTCCACGTACCCTCGTAGACCGAAAGCGGAAGCATTTGTTAACGCGGTTGATGTAGTCGAACTTCTTCTCGTTCCGACCGATCAAGCACCGAACGTACGACACCTCCGAGTTCTGCACACGTTCAACTCGATGAAGTCCCTCGAACTCTTGATCCAGCAAAGTGTCGAGGGAGATGAGTTCCGTTAGCACGATGGCGTGGTGACGGTGATGGTGAAGTGATCCGCGCATGGCTTTGCCTAAGCTCTACGAGAATATGACCGGAGGCGTAAACTGTGGAGGGGGGCGCCGCACACGGCTAAAAATTGTTGGTGTGTGTCCTAGGCGCCCCCTCCCCACGTATATATAGGTGGGAGGGGGAGGAGGACAGCCAAGGGATGCCCCAAGTAGGAGGAATCCTACTTGGGGGCCGTGTCCAATTCGCCCCCCCCCCCTTACCATATCCACCGGAGGGAGAAGGAAAGAGGAGGGAGGAGGGAAGGAAGGGGGAGGCCGAATCCCTCCCCTTCCTTCTCTCTTCCCCCTTTCCTTCCTCCTAAGGTGCGGCCCATATGGGGGGCGTAGCAGCCGCTGCTGGCCGCTGCATTTCCCCTCTTGGCCCATTAGGCCCATATCTTTGCCGGGGGTGCCCGGAACCCCTTTCCGGTGACCCGATATGTACCCGGTACCCCCGGAACACTTCCGGTGTCCGAATATCATCGTCCTATATATGAATCTTTACCTCTCAACCATTTAGAGACTCCTCGTCATGTCCGTGATCTCATCCAGGACTCCGAACAACATTCGGTCACCAAATCACATAACTCATATAATACAAAATCGTCATCAAACGTTAAGCGTGCGGACCCTACGGGTTCGAGAACTATGTAGACATGACCGAGACACCTCTCTAGTCAATAACCAATAGCAGAACCTAGATGCTCATATTGGCTCCTACATATTCTATGAAGATCTTTATCGGTCGAACCGTTATGACAACATACGTTATTCCCTTTGTGATCGGTATGTTACTTGCCCGAGATTCGATCGTCGGTATCTTCATACCTAGTTCAATCTCGTTACCGGCAAGTCTCTTTACTTGTTCCATAATACATCATCCCGCAACTAACTCATTAGTCACATTGCTTGCAAGGCTTCTTATGATGTGCATTACCGAGAGGGCCCAGAGATACCTCTCCGATACTCGGAGTGACAAATCCTAATCTCGATCTATGCCAACCTAACAAACACCTTTAGAGATACCTGTAGAGCATCTTTATAATCACCCAGTTACGTTGTGACGTTTGATAGCACACAAGGTATTCCTTCGGTATCCGGGAGTTGCATAATCTCATAGTCAAAGGAATATGTATATGACATGAAGAAAGCTATAGCAATAAAACTGAACGATCAATATGCTAAGCTAACGGATGGGCCATGTCCATCACATCATTCTCCTAATGATGTGATCCTGTTTATCAAATGACAACACATGTCTATGGTTAGGTAACCATCTTTGATTAACGAGCTAGTCTAGTAGAGGCTTTACTAGGGACTTAGTGTTTTTTCTATGTATCCACACATGTATCAAGTTTCCGGTTAATACAATTCTAGCATGAATAATAAACATTTATCATGATATAAGGAAATATAAATAACAACTTTATTATTGCCTCTAGGGCATATTTCCTTCAGTCTCCCACTTGCACTAGAGTCAATAATCTAGTTCACATCGCCATGTGATTTAACACCAATAGTTCGCATCTTTATGTGATTAACACCCATAGTTCACATCGCCACGTGACCAACACCCAAAGGGTTTACTAGAGTCAATAATCTAGTTCACATCGCTATGTGATTAACACCCAAAGAGTACTAAGGTGTGATCATGTTTTGCTTGTGAGAGAAGTTTAGTTAACGGGTCTGCCACATTCAGATCCGAATGTATTTTGCAAATTTCTATGTCTACAATGCTCTGCATGGAGTTATTCTAGCTAATTGCTCCCACGTTCAATACGTATCTAGATTGAGACTTAGAGTCATCTAGATCAGTGTCAAAGCTTGCATCGACATAACTCTTTACGACGAACTCTTTATCACCTCCATAACCGAGAAACATTTCCTTAGTCCTCTTAGGTAACTAAGGATAATTTTGACCGCTGTCCAGTGGTCCACTCCTGGATCACTCTTGTACCCTCTTTGCCAGATAAGTGGCAAGACACACATCAGGTGTGGTACACAGCATGGCATATCGTATAGAACCTATGGCTGAGGCAAGGGAATGACTTTCATTCTCTCTCTATCTTCTGCCGTGGTCGGGCTTTGAGTCTTACTCAACTTCACACCTTGCAACACAGGCAAGAACCCTTTCTTTGACTGATCCATTTTGAACTTCTTCAAAATCTTTTTCAAGGTATGTGCTTTGTGAAAGTCCTATTAAGCGTCTCGATCTATCCCTATAGATCTTGATGGTCAATACGCAAGCAGCTTCACCGAGGTCTTTTTATAGAAAAATCCTTATTCAAGTATCCTTTTATGCTATCCAGAAATTCTATATAATTTCCAATCAGCAATATGTCATCTACATATAATATCAGAAATGCTACAGAGCTCCCACTCACTTTCTTGTAAATACAGGCTTCTCCGAAAGTCTCTATAAAACCGTATGCTTTGATCACCTCATCAAAGCGTATATTCCAACTCCGAGATGCTTGCACCAGTCCATAGATGAATCGCTGGAGCTTGCACACTTTGTTAGCACCTTTAGGATCGACAAAACCTTCTGGTTGCATCATATACAACTCTTCTTTAAGAAATCCATTAAGGAATGCAGTTTTGACATCCATTTGCCAGATTTCATAATCATAAAATGCGGCAATTGCTAACATGATTCGGATGGGCTTAAGCATCGCTACGGGTGAGAAAGTCTCATCGTAGTCAACTCCTTGAACTTCTCGAAAACCTTTTGCGACAAGTTGAGCTTTGTAGATAGTAACATTACCACCGACGTCAGTCTTCTTCTTGAAGATCCATTTATTCTTTATGGCTCACCGATCATGGGGCAAGTCCACCAAAGTCCATACTTTGTTCTCATACATGGATCCTATCTCAGATTTCATGGCCTCAAGCCATCTGTCGGAATCTGGGCTCATCATAGCTTCTTCATAGTTCGTTGGTTTGCCTTGGTCTAGTACCATGACTTCCAGTATAGGATTCCCGTACCACTCTGGTGCGGATCGTGTTCTGGTTGACCAACGAGGTTCTGTAGTAACTTGATCTGAAGTTTCATGATCATCATCATTAGCTTCCTCTCTAGTTGGTGTAGGCACCACGGGAACGGTTTTCTCTGATGAACTACTTTCCAATTCGAGAGAAGGTATGATTACCTCATCAAGTTCTACTTTCCTCCCACTCACTTCTTTCGAGAGAAACTCCTTCTCTAGAAAGGTTCCATTCTTGGCAATAAAGATTTTGCCTTCAGATCTGTGGTAGAAGGTGTACCCAATTGTTTCCATAGGGTATCCTATGAAGACGCACTTCTCCGATTTGGGTTCGAGCTTATTAGCCTAAAGTTTTTTCACATAAGCATCGCAACCCCAAACTTTAAGAAACGACAGCTTAGGTTTCTTGCCAAACCACAGTTCATACGGTGTCATCTCAACAGATTTAGATGGTGCCCTATTAACGTGAATGCAGCTGTCTCTAGTGCATAACCGCAAAACGATAGTGGTAAACCGGTAAGAGACATCATAGATCGCACCATATCTAATAAAGTACGATTACGATGTTCAGACACACCATTACGCTGTGGTGTTCTAGGTGGCGTGAGTTGCGAAACTATTCCACATTATTTTAAATGAAGGCTAAACTCGTAACTCAAATATTCGCCTCTGTGATCAGATCATAGAAACTTTATTTTCTTGTTACGATGATTCTCTACTTCACTCTGAAATTCTTTGAACTTTTCAAATGTTTCAGACTTGTGTTTCATCAAGTAGATATACCCATATCTGCTCAAATCATCTGTGAAGGTCAGAAAATAATGATACCCGCCGCGTGCTTCAACACTCATCGGACCGCATACATCGGTATGTATTATTTCCAATAAGTCATTAGCTCACTCCATTGTTCCGGAGAACGGAGTTTTAGTCATCTTGCCCATGAGGCATGGTTCGCAAGTATCAGATGATTCATAATCAAGTGATTCCAAGAGCCCATCTGCATGGAGTTTCTTCATGCGCTTTACACCAATATGACCTAAACGGCAGTGCCACAAATATGTCGCACTATCATTATCAACTTTGCTTCTTTTGGCATCAATATTATGAATATGTGTATCACTACGATCGAGATTCAATAAACCATTTACATTGAGTGTATGACCATAGAAGGTTTTATTCATGTAAATAGAACAACAATTATTCTCTGACTTAAATGAATAACCGTATCACAATAAACATGATCCAATCATATTCATGCTCAACGCAAACACCAAATAACATTTATTTATTTAGGTCCAACACTAATCCCGAAGGTAGAGGGAGTGTGCGATGGTGATCTTATCAACCTTGGAATCATTTCCAACACACATCGTCACCTCGTCATTAACTAGTCTCTGTTCATTTTGCAACTTCTGTTTCGAGTTACTAATGTTAGCAACTGAACCGGTATCAAATACCCAGGGGATACTATGAACACTAGTAAAATACACATCAATAACATGTATATCAAATATACCTTTGTTCACTTTGGCATCCTTCTTATCCGCCAATTATTTGGGGTAGTTCCGCTTCCAGTGACCATTTCCTTTGCAGTAGAAACACTCAGTTTCATGCTTGGGTCCAGCTTTTGGGCTTCTTCCCGGGAGTGACAACTTGCTTGCCATTCTTCTTAAAGTTCCCTTTCTTTCCCTCGCCCCTTTTCTTGAAACTAGTGGTCTTGTTAACCATCAACACTTGATGCTCTTTCTTGATTTCTACCTTCGCCGATTTCAGCATCGCGAAGAGCTCGGGAATTATTTCTGTCATCCCTTGCATATTATAGTTCATCATGAAGTTCTAGTAGCTTGGTGATAGTGACTAGAGAACTTTGTCAATCACTATCTTATCCGGAAGATTAACTCCCACTTGATTCAAGCGATTGTAGTACCCAGACATTCTAAGCACATGCTCACTAGCTGAGATATTCTCCTCTATCTTGTAGGCAAAGTACTTGTCAGAGGTCTCATACCTCTCGACACGGGCATGAGTCTGAAATACCAATTTCATATCTTTGGAACATCTCATATGCTCCGTGGCGTTCAAAACGTTTTTGAAGTCCCGGTTCTAAGCCGTAAAGCATGGCGCACTAAACTATCAAGTAGTCATCATATCGAGCTTGCCAAATGTTCATAATGTTTGCATCTGCTCCTGCAATAGGTCCATCACCTAGCGGTGCATCAAGGACATAATTCTTCTGTGCAGCATTGAGGATAATCCTCAGATCACGGACCCAGTCCGCATCATTGCTACTATCATCTTTCAACTTATTTTTCTCTAGGAACATATCAAAAACATAGGGGAGCAACAACGCGAGCTATTGATTTACAACATAATTTGCAAATACTATCAGGACTAAGTTCATGATAAATTAAAGTTCAATTAATCAAATTATTTAAGAACTCCCACTTAGATAGACATCCCTTGAGTCATCTAAATGATCACGTGATCCAAATCAACTCAACCATGTACGGTCATCACGTGAGATGGAGTAGTTTTCAATGGTGAACATTTCTATGTTGATCATATCTACTATATGATTCACGTTCGACCTTTCGGTCTCCAGTGTTCCGAGGCCATGTCTGTACATGCTAGGGTTGTCAAGTTTAACCCGAGTATTCCGCATGTGCAAAAATGTCTTGCACCCATTGTATGTGAATGTAGAGCCTATCACACCCGATCATCATATGGTGTCTCAGCACGACAAACTGTCGCAACGGTGCATACTCAGGGAGAACACTTATACCTTGAAATTTTAGTAAGGGATCATCTTATAATGCTACCGCCGTACTAAGCAAAATAAGATGCATACAAGATAAACATCACGTGCAATCAAAATATGTGACATGATATGGCCATCATCATCTTGTGCCTTTGATCTCCATCTCCAAAGCACCGTCATGATCTCCATCGTCACCGGCTTGACACCTTGACCTCCATCGTAGCGTAGTGGTCATCTCGCCAACTATTGCTTCTACAACTATCACTAACGCATAGTGATAAAGTAAAGCAATTACATGGCGTTTGCATTTCATACAATAAAGAGACAACCATAAGGCTCCTGCCGGTTGCCGATAACTTTTACAAAACATGATCATCTCATACAACAACGTATATCACATCATGTCTTGACCATATCACATCACAACATGCCCTGCAAAAACAAGTTAGACGTCCTCTACTTTGTTGTTGCAAGTTTTACGTGGCTGCTACGGGCTTCTAGCAAGAACCGTCCTTACCTACGCATCAAAACCACAACGGTGATTTATCAAGTTTGCTGTTTTAACCTTCAACAAGGACCGGCCGCAGTCAAATTCGATTCAACTAAAGTAGGAGAAACAGACACCCGCCAGCCACCTTTATGCAAAACTAGTTGCATGTCTGTTGGTGGAATCGGTCTCATGAATGTGGTCATGTAAGGTTGGTCCGGGCCGCTTCATCCAACAATACCGCCGAATCAAAATAAGACGTTGGTGGTAAGTAGTATGACTATCACCGCCCACAACTCTTTGTGTTCTACTCGTGCATATCATCTACACACAGACCTGGCTCGGATGCCACTGTTGGGAAACGTAGCATGCAATTTCAAAAAAATTCCTACACTCACGCAAGATCTATCTAGGAGATGCATAACAACGAGAGGGGGAGAGTGTGTCCACGTACCCTCGTAGACCGAAAGCGGAAGCGTTTGTTAACGCGGTTGATGTAGTTGAACTTCTTCTCGTTCCGACCGATCAAGCACCGAACGTACGACACCTCCGAGGTCTGCACACGTTCAACTCGATGACGTCCCTCGAACTCTTGATCCAGCAAATTGTCGAGGGAGATGAGTTTCGTCAGCACGACGGCGTGGTGATGGTGATGGTGAAGTGATCCGCGCATGGCTTCGCCTAAGCACTATGAGAATATGACCGGAGGCGTAAACTGTGGAGGGGGGCGCCGCACACGGCTAACAATTGTTGGTGTGTGTTCTAGGCGCCCCCTCCCCACGTATATATAGGTGGGAGGGGGAGGAGGACAGCCAAGGGGCACCCCAAGTAGGAGGAATCCTACTTGGGGGCCTTGTCCAATTCGCCCCCCTTACCATATCCACCGGAGGGAGAAGGAAAGAGGAGGGAGGAGGGAAGGAAGGGGGAGGCCGAATCCCTCCCCTTCCTTCTCTCTTCCCCCCTTTCCTTCCTCCTAAGGTGCGGCCCATATGGGGGGCATAGCAGCCCCTGCTGGCCGCTGCATTTCCCCTCTTGGCCCATTAGGCCCATATCTTTGCCGGGGGTGCCCGGAACCCCTTTCCGGTGACCCGATATGTACCCGGTACCCCCGGAACACTTCCGGTGTCCGAATATCATCGTCCTATATATGAATCTTTACCTCTCGACCATTTCGAGACTCCTCGTCATGTCCATGATCTCATCCGGGACTCCGAACAACATTCGGTCACCAAATCACATAACTCATATAATACAAAATCGTCATCAAACATTAAGCGTGCGGACCCTACGGGTTCGAGAACTATGTAGACATGACCGAGACACCTCTCCAGTCAATAACCAATAGCGGAACCTGGATGCTCATATTGGCTCCCACATATTCTATGAAGATCTTTATCGGTCGAACCGTTATGACAACATACGTTATTCCCTTTGTCATCGGTATGTTACTTGCCCGAGATTCGATCGTCGGTATCTTCATACCTAGTTCAATCTCATTACCGGCAAGTCTCTTTACTCATTCCGTAATACATCATCCCACAACTAACTCATTAGTCACATTGCTTGCAAGGCTTCTTATGATGTGCATTACCGAGAGGGCCGAGAGATACCTCTCCGATACTCGGAGTGACAAATCCTAATCTCGATCTATGCCAACCTAACAAACACCTTCAGAGATACCTGTAGAGCATCTTTATAATCACCCAGTTACGTTGTGACGTTTGATAGCACACAAGGTATTCCTCCGGTATCCGGGAGTTGCATAATCTCATAGTCAAAGGAATATGTATATGACATGAAGAAAGCTATAGCAATAAAACTGAACGATCAATATGCTAAGCTAACAGATGGGCCTTGTCCATCACATCATTCTCCTAATGATGTGATCCCATTTATCAAATGACAACACATGTCTATGGTTAGGAAACTTAACCATCTTTGATTAACGAGCTAGTCTAGTAGAGGCTTTACTAGGGACTTAGTGTTTTGTCTATGTATCCACACATGTATCAAGTTTCCGGTTAATACAATTCTAGCATGAATAATAAACATTTATCATGATATAAGGAAATATAAATAACAACTTTATTATTGCCTGTAGGGCATATTTCCTTCACAAACGACTAAGGAGTTAGTCACGAGGTGAGGTATTACGGAACGAGTAAAGAGACTTGCCGGCAACGAGATTGAACTAGGTATGAAGATATCGACGATCGAATCTCGGACAAGTAACATACCGATGGACAAAGGGAATTATGTATGTTGTCATAACGGTTCGACCGATAAAGATCTTCGTAGAATATGTAGGAGCCAATATGGGCATCCAGGTTCTGCTATTGGTTATTGACCGGAGAGGTGTCTCGGTCATGTCTACATAGTTCTCGAACCTGTAGGGTCCGCACGCTTAACGTTCGATGACGATATTGTAATATGAGTTATGTGATTTGGTGACCGAATGTTGTTCGGAGTCCCGGATGAGATCACGGACATGACGAGAAGTCTCGAAATGGTCTAGAGGTAAAGATTGATATATAGGACGATGGTATTCGGACACCAGAAGTGTTTCGGGGGTACCGGGTACTTATCGTGTCACCGGAAGGGGTTCCGGGCACCCCCGACAAAAGATATGGGCCTTATGGGCCAAGAGGGGAAATGCACCAGCCACAAGGGGCTGGTGCACCCCCATATGGGCTGGCCTAAGGAGGATAAGGAAAGGGGAGAAGGGAAAGGTAAGTGTGGATTAGGATTCCCACTGCCTTCCCTCTCCCCCCTCTTTCCTTCCCCCTCCGACAAACATGGCGGCGGGGGGGGGGGGGGGGGGCGGCCAAGGGCAAGAGCCCAAGTAGGATTCGGACCTACTTGGGGTGCCCCTTGGCCTCTCCCCTCTCCCTCCCACCTATATATATGTGGAGGGGGGCGCCTAGCACAGCCCAGACAATTGCTTAGCCGTGTGCGGCGCCCCCCTCCACCATTTACACCCCCGGTCATATTTTCATAGTGCTTAGGCGAAGCCCTGCGGAGATCACTTCACCATCACCGTCACCACGCTGTCGTGCTGACGAAACTCATCTACTACCTCGACGTCTTGCTGGATCAAGAAGGCGATGGACGTCACCGAGCTGAACGTGTGCAGAACGCGGAGGTGCCGTGCATTCGGTACTTGATCGATTGAAGCGCGAAGAAGTTCGACTACATCAACCGCTTTGTGAAACGCTTCCACTTACGGTCTACGAGGGTACATAGACACACTCTCCCCCTCGTTGCTATGCATCTCCATGGATAGATCATTGCGTGTGCGTAGATTTTTTTTGTTTTCCATGCAACGATTCCCAACAGTGGTATCAGAGCCAGGTCTATGCGTAGATGATATGCATGAGTAGAACACAAAGAGTTCTGGGCGGTGATTGTCATACTACTTACCACCAACATCTTATTTTGATTCGGCGGTATTGTGGGATGAAGCGGCCCGGACCAACTTTACATGTCCACGCACATGAGACCGGTTCCACCGACAGACATGCAACTACTTTTGCATAAAGGTGGCTGGCGGGTGTCTGTTTCTCCTACTTTAGTTGAATCGAATTTGACTGCAGCCGGTCCTTCAAGAAGGTTAAAACAGCAAACTTGACAAATTTGCCGTAGGTAAGAACGGTTCTTGCTAGAAACCCGTAGCAGCCACGTAAAACTTGCAACAACAAAGTAGAGGACATCTAACTTGTTTTTGCAGGGTATGTTGTGATGTGATATGATCAAGACATGATGTGATATACATTGTTGTATGAGATGATCATGTTTTGTAAGTTATCGGCAACTGGCTGGAGCCTTATGGTTGTCTGTTTATTGTATGAAATGCAAACGCCATGTAATTGCTTTACTTTATCGCTATGCATTAGCAATAGTTGTAGAAGCAATAGTTGGCGAGACGACCACGACGCAACGATGGAGATCAAGGTGTTGAGCCAGTGACGATGGAGATCATGACAATGCTTTGGAGATGGAGATCAAGCACGAGATGATGATGGCCATATCATGTCACATATTTTGATTGCATGTGATGTTTAGCTTTTATGCATCTTATTTTGCTTTGTACGGCGGTAGCATTATAAGATGATCCCTTCACTAAATTTCAAGGTAAAAGTGTTCTCCCTGAGTATGCACCGTTGCTACAGTTCATCGTGTTGAGACACCACGTGATGATCGGGTGTGATTGACTCTACGTTCACATACAACGGGTGTAAGATAGTTTTACACATGCATAATACTTGGGTTAAACTTGACGAGCCTAGCATGTACAGACATGGCCTCGAAACACTGGAGATCGAAAGATCGAACATGAATCATATAGTAGATATGATCAACATAGAGATGTTCACCATTGATGACTACCCCATCTCACGTGATGATCGGACATGGGTTAGTTGATTTGGATCACGTATCACTTAAATGACTTGAGGGATCTCTATTTAAGTGGGAGTTCTTAAGTAATTTGATTAATTGAACTTAATTTATCATGAACTTAGTCCTGATAGTATTTGCAAATCTATGTTGTAGATCTATAGCTCGCGATATAGCTCCCTTATTTTTGATATGTTCCTAGAGAAAAATAAGTTGAAAGATGATAGTAGCAATGATGCGGACTGGGTCCATGATCTGAGGATTATCCTCATTGATGCACATAAGAATTATGTCCTTGATGCACCGATAGGTGATAGACCTATTACAGGAGCAGATGCAGACATTATGAACGTTTGGCAAAGCTCGATGTGATGACTACTTGATAGTTTAGTGCGCCATGCTTTACGGCTTAGAACCGGGACTTCAAAAACGTTTTGAATGCCACAAAGCATATGGGATGTTCCAAGAGCTGAAATTGGTATTTCAGACTCATGCCCGTGTCGAGAGGTATGAGACCTTTGACAAGTACTTTACCTAGAAGATGAAGGAGAATAGCTCAACCAGTGAGCATGTGCTCAGAATGTCTGGGCACTACAATCGCTTGAATCAAGTGGGAGTTAATCTTCCAGATAAGATATTGATTGACAAAGTTCTCTAGTCACTATCACCAAGCTACTAGAACTTTGTGATGAACTATAATATGCAAGGGATGACGAAAATGATTCCCGAGCTCTTCGTGATGGTAAAATCGGCGAAGGTAGAAATCAAGAAAGAGCATCGAGCGTTGATGGTTAACAATACCACTAGTTTCAAGAAAAAGGGCAAGGGAAAGAAAGGGAACTTCAAGAAGAATGGAAAGCAAGTTGCCGCTCCCATGAAGAAGCCTAAAGCTGGACCCAAGCCTGAAACTGAGTGCCTCTACTGCAAAGGAAATGGTCACTGGAAGCAGAACTGCCCCAAATACTTGGCGGATAAGAAGGATGGCAAAGTGAACAAAGGTATATTTGATATACATGTTACTGATGTGTACCTTACTAGTGTTCATAGTAGCCCCTGGGTATTTGATACTGGTTCAGTTGCTAAGATTAGTAACTCAAAACAGGAGTTGCAGAATAAACAAAGACTAGTTAAGGGCGAGGTGACGATGTGTGTTGGAAGTGATTCCAAGGTTGATACGATCACCATCGCACACTCCCTCTACCTTCGGGATTAGTGTTGAACCTAAATAAATGTTATTTGGTGTTTTCATTGAGCATGAATATGATTGGATCATGTTTATTGCAATACGGTTATTCATTGAAGTCAAAGAATAATTGTTGTTCTATTTACATGAATAAAACCTTCTATGGTCATACACCCAATGTTAATGGTTTATTGAATCTCGATCGTAGTGATACACATATTCATAATATTGATGCCGAAAGATACAAAGTTGATAATGATAGTGCAACATACTTGTGGCACTGCCGTTTAGGTCATATTGGTGTAAAGTGCATGAAGAAACTCCATGCGGATGGACTTTTGGAATCACTTGATTATGAATCATTTGATACTTGCGAACCATGCCTCATGGGCAAGATGACTAAAACTCCGTTCTCTGGAACAATGGAGCAAGCTGATGACTTATTGGATATAATACATATCGATGTATGCAGTCCGATGAGTGTTGAAGCACGTGGCGGGTATCGTTATTTTCTGACCTTCATAGATGATTTGAGTAGGTATGGGTATATCTACTTAATGAAACACAAGTCTGAAACATTTGAAAAGTTCAAAGAATTTCAGAGTGAAGTGGAGAATCATCGTAACAAGAAAATATAGTTTCTACGATCTGATCACGGAGGCGAATATTTGAGTTACGAGTTTGGCCTTCATTTAAAACAATGTGGAATAGTTTCACAACTCACGCCACCTGGAACACCACAGCGTAATGTGTGTCCGAACATCGTAACCGTACTTTATTAGATATGGTACGATCTATGATGTCTCTTACCGATTTACCACTATCGTTTTGGGGTTATGCATTAGAGACAGCTACATTCACGTTAAATAGGGCACCGTCTAAATCCGTTGAGACGACACCGTATGAACTATGGTTTGGCAAGAAACCTAAGCTGTCGTTTCTTAAAAATTTGGGGATGCGATGCTTATGTAAAAAGGCTTCAGCCAGATAAGCTCGAACCCAAATCGGAGAAGTGCGTCTTCATAGGATACCCTAAAGAAACTATTGGGTACACCTTCTACCACAGATCTGAAGGCAAGATCTTTGTTGCCAAGAATGGAACCTTTCTAGAGAAGGAGTTTCTCTCAAAAGAAGTGAGTGGGAGGAAAGTAGTACTTGATGAGGTAATTGTACCTTCTCTAGAATTGGAAAGTAGCACATCAGAGAAAACCGTTCCCGTGATGCCTACACCAACTAGAGAGGAAGCTAATGATGATGATAATGAAACTTCTAATCAAGTTACTACTGAATCTCGTAGGTCAACCGGAACACGATCCACACCAGAGTGGTACGGGAATCCTGTACTGGAAGTCATGTTACTAGACCAAGGCGAACCTACAAACTATGAAGAAGCTATGATAAGCCCAGATTCCGACAGATGGCTTGAGGCCATGAAATCTGAGATAGGATCCATGTATGAGAACAAAGTGTGGACTTTGGTGGATTTGCCCGATGATCGGCAAGCCATAGAGAATAAATGGATCTTCAAGAAGAAGACCGACGCTGATGGTAATGTTACTGTCTATAAAGCTTGATTTGTCGCAAAAGGTTTTCGATAAGTTCAAGGAGTTGACTACGATGAGACTTTCTCACTCGTAGTGATGCTTAAGTCCGTCTGAATCATGTTAGCAATTGCCGCATTTTATGATTATGAAATCTGGCAAATGGACGTCAAAACTGCATTCCTTAATGGATATCTTAAAGAAGAGTTGTATATGATGCAACCAGAAGGTTTTGTCGATCCCAAAGGTGCTAACAAAGTGTGCAAGCTCCAGTGATCCATCTATGGACTGGTGCAAGCATCTCAGAGTTGGAATATATGCTTTGATGAGGTGATCAAAGCATATGGTTTTATCCATACTTTCGGTGAAGCCTATATTTACAAGAAAGTGAGTGGGAGCTCTGTAGCATTTCTGATATTATATGTGGATGACATATTGTTGATTGGAAATGATATAGAATTTCTGGATAGCATAAAAGGATACTTGAATAAGAGTTTTCAATAAAAGACCTCGGTGAAGCTACTTATATATTGGGCATCAAGATCTATAGGGATAGATCGAGACGCTTAATAGGACTTTCACAAAGCACATACCTTGACAAGATTTTGAAAAAGTTTAAAATGTATCATTCAAAGAAAGGATTCTTGCCTGTGTTGCAAGGTGTGAAGTTGAGTAAGCCTCAAAACCCGACCACGGTAGAAGATAGAGAGAGAATGAAAGTCATTCCCTATGCCTCAGCCATAGGTTCTATAAAGTATGCCATGCTTGTACCAGACCTATTGTGTACCTTGCCATGAGTTTGGCAAGGGGGTACAATAGTGATCCAGGAGTAGATCACTGAACAACGGTCAAAATTATCCTTAGTTACCTAAGAGGACTAAGGAAATATTTCTCGGTTATGGAGGTGATAAAGAGTTCATCGTAAAGGGTTACGTCGATGCAAGCTTTAACACTGATCCAGATGACTCTGAGTCTCAATCTGGATACGTATTGAAAGTGGGAGCAATTAGCTAGAGTAGCTCCCTGCAGAGCAATGTAGACATATAAATTTGCAAAATACATACGGATCTGAATGTGGCAGACCCGTTGACTAAACTTCTCTCACAAGCACAACATGATCACACCTTAGTACTCTTTGGGTGTTAATCACATGGCGATGTGAACTAGATTATTGACTCTAGTAAACTCTTTGGGTGTTGGTCACATGGCGATGCGAACTATGGGTGTTAAATCACATGGTAATATGAACTAGATTATTGACTCTTTTGCAAGTGGGAGACTGAAGGAAATATGCCCTAGAGGCAATAATAAAGTTGTTATTTTATATTTCCTTATTCATGATAAAGGTTTATTATTCATGCTAGAATTGTATTGATCGGAAACTTAAATACATGTGTGAATACATAAACAAATACCGTGTCCCTAGTATGCCTCTACTAGACTAGCTCATTGATCAAAGATGGTTAAGATTTCCTAACCATGGACATGTGTTGCCATTTGATAATGGGATCACATAATTAGGAGAATGATGTGATGGACAAGACCCATCCGTTAGCTTAGCATAATGATCGTTCAGTTTTATTGCTATTACTTTCTTCATGTCAAATACATATTCCTTCGACTATGAGATTATGCAACTCCCGGATACAGGAGGAATGCCTTGTGTGCTATCAAACATCACAACATAACTGGGTGATCATAAAGATGCTCTATAGGTATCTCCGAAGGTGTCTGTTGAGTTGGTGTGAATTGAGATTGGGATTTGTCACTCCGTGTATCGGAGAGGTATCTCTGGGCCCTCTCGGTAATACACATCATAAGCTTGCAAGCAAACGACTAAGGAGTTAGTCACGAGGTGATGTATTACGGAACGAGTAAAGAGACTTGCCGGTAACGAGATTGAACTAGGTATGAAGATACCGACGATCGAATCTCGGGCAAGTAACATACCGATGGACAAAGGGAATTACGTATGTTGTCATAACGGTTCGACCGATAAATATCTTAGTAGAATATGTAGGAGCCAATATGGGCATCCAGGTTCTGCTATTGGTTATTGACCGAAGAGGTGTCTCGGTCATGTCTACATAGTTCTCGAACCCGTAGGGTCCGCACGCTTAACGTTCGATGACGATATAGTAATATGAGTTATGTGATTTGGTGACCGAATGTTGTTCGGAGTTCCGGATGAGATCACGGAAATGACGAGGAGTCTCGAAATGGTCGAGAGGTAAGGATTGATATATAGGACGATGGTATTCGGACACCGGAAGTGTTTCGGGGGGTACCGGGTACTTATCGGGTCATCGGAAGGGGTTCCGGGCACCCCCGGCAAAAGATATGGGCCTTATGGGCCAAGAGGGGAAACACACCAGCCACAAGGGGCTGGTGTGCCCCCCATATCGGTTGGCCTAAGGAGGGTAAGGAAAGGGGAGAAGGGAAAGGTAAGTGTGGATTAGGATTCCCACTTCCTTCCCTCTCCCCCATCTTTCCTTCACCCTCCGACAAACATGGCAGGGGGCGCGGCCAAGGGCAGGAGCCCAAGTAGGATTCGGACCTACTTGGGGCGCCCCTTGGCCTCTACCCTCTCCCTCCCACCTATATATATGAGGAGGGGGGCGCCTAGCACAACCCAGACAATTGCCTAGCCGTGTGCGGTGCCCCCCCTCTACCGTTTACACCCCTGGTCATATTTTCGTAGTGCTTAGGCGAAGCCCTGCGGAGATCACTTCACCATCACCGTCATCATGCCGTCGTGCTGACGGAACTCATCTACTACCTCGACGTCTTGCTGGATCAAGAAGGCGAGGGATGTCACCAAGCTGAACATGTGCAGAACGCGGAGGTGCCGTGCGTTCGGTACTTGATCGGTTGAAGTGCGAAGAAGTTGGACTACATCGACCGCGTTGTGAAACGCTTCTGCTTACGGTCTACGAGGGTACGTAGATACACTCTCCCCCTCGTTGCTATGCATCTCCATGGATAGATCATTGCGTGTGCGTCGAATATTTTTGTTTTCCATGCAACAATTCCCAACAATTTGTTATCTTCGTATATCAATAATACTCCAAAGAGTATTTTCTGCTGGTCAACGATGTTTGGTTTTGCAATCCGGTCTATGCTATAGGGCGATCCGATATGTTGTTGCTGTCCCACGCGCATCGCGTCCGCCACTCAGGCGACCCTGCGAATTTGGATCTTGTCATCTCGTCGCGCCGATGCCCTGTGCCGACATCGGCCTCGTGCGAGGCCACATCCCATTCAATAATTTATTTCACATAAATAATTCTATAAATAATTTTTATTTGTTTATTATTATCATTGTTGTCTGGCTTGGCTTTGATTGCAGACTGGTTTCAATATTGCTGAGGATCAAAATAAGAAAATTAACGCAAGCGCCTTTATGCAATCTGCTTGGAGCTGCCGTCAAGATGACGGATGCGTACGGTCCAGAGAGTCCAGGTCCATCCTGGACATGGCCTAGTTTGCAGGCTTGCCAGGCTGGGGGAGTCAGTGCACCAGTTTAATACAGTAATAAAAGGGAAGGAGTGATCTGACCAGTGACCACTCACTGGTACAGCGAGGTGCTATACAAACGGTTTTTAACCCCTTTCCGCGACGGCGTACGGAACCGTCGCCAAGTGAGTGACTGCAATAGGGGGGTCCTTCCCACACGACCCAGAAACCATTGGGGATAGGGAGCCTCGATGCATATACATTACTCCCTACTCGTTTGTGCTCGCATTGCCATCGCAGTTGGTATTCTGTGGTGCTACGTTTACGATGCGCGACCCATCACAAATAGTTCATGATTGTAGAAGTAGACAATCACACACATTTACTTTTCCTTGACTGTGTGCGATTCAATGTAAAAGCGCACACAGTTGTCGCTATAAAACTGTATGCGAAGCTTGAATACATCCCACACGATTCATCCATCGTACCCGTGTCGGATGATCGACCTATCGCACGCGTTCTTCTATGACCAAACGTTTGCGATGCGCACAACATCACAAACAATCCATAATTTCGAAGCGTGTGTGATAAGGTGACTATCGCAAACATTTAATAAGAAAGAACTATGTGCGATGCTGTTGTTAATCGCACACGTTTTTTCTTGGCTGATCGTGTGTGCAGTGGAGATTGATCGCACACGCAGTGGATCCTAGAAACGTGTCTAATCTCCACGTCTATCGCAGATGTTTTGCTTTCGCAAACCATGTGCAGTGTAATCCCTAATTTAAAAATCACATGTTTTTAATTTGAAAGTAGGCAATCACTTATTTCATATCCAACCATGTTTATTACAAATATAGGTTCAACCACGAATGCATAATTCGATGCACAGGTACATATACTAAAGAACTACAGAAGCACCAAGTAAAGAATGATGAACCACAGTTGTACAAAAGACTGTAAAGAGAGAGGCGAAAGACATTCTGGTTGCTGGAGAAGGTGAAGCGGAATGCCCATATTGTGCCCTCCTTCATGCGTAATGCGCGCACGACTCTAGGCCAACCCCTTGTGATGGCTGCCCGTCCATCCTTCACTGTCTTCATTACAACTTCTCGATGCTCATTGTAGTCTGGATGAAATACTTTAACCTTCATTGCGTGTCCACCAATCATGTACTTTGCGAGGTAATCTTGAGTGAACTGCTTCGGGAACCACTGCGAACGAAAAAGATTCAGACATTGTTGTCTAACAACTCATTATGGGCAGTAAAAAGAGAAGGCTGCAGAGTTTGTAGTTACCATCCTACAGCTCACTGTTGTGTTGGATAGAGCATAAACAAATAATTTGCTTGCCACCATTCGTATATTTTTGCTAATAATCCTTATCAGTTTCCTCACTTGATGCTTGTTCATGAATATCTCATTGCCCCATACGCAAAAAGGGTCGATGCGTGGATCCTTGCCAAGGGCATATGTACCTACAAGCAACAAGTCAATATTAGAAGCTAACAAGTGTCCAGGCTTGGATCTATATGCACTACATTATGGAATGGCGGGGGGAGTACAAGCCGAGGGATGAAACTAACCTCGGCGGAAAATGGTGGCCACTCCCGTTGTTGTCCTGCATAAGTAGTGAAAAGGCATGATAAGTACAGCAACCTTAACATCAAACAAATATAGCAAAGGTAAACAACATCATCTCCAAATGATAGCTTGAATGTGTTGGTTTCAGCATGCTGTTAAAGCAGATATAAAATGGAAGGCAATGTTACGGACAACAGGCTTAGCAGCCATCAAATATTGCAATTCAAACTGGTATTGTTGAAAATGAATAGAACGTAGGTAATGCTTAAACATCACAATGGATAAATGTGTAAAACTGAAATAAAGGGCATGTGTTAACTACACCAGGCACAACTGGAACATTAATATAGAAAACTTAGTAGAGAAGGAAGCGTGAGCTAGCACGATGCATGCACACAGTGCTTACCCATGTACTGCATGTGCTGTCGAAAGGGCTGAGGATTGCCGTTCGATCTGGGAGCATCCAACGGTGCAGACGTAATATCCGTGGGGTTTGGGTTCTGGCCAATTAGAATGCATGACTCAGATCGCGTGCGCAGCAGGGAGGAGGGGGGCATCGGCCACGGTTTGGTGGGCACACGGCTTTCGTGAGTGAACCGTGTGCTATTTGAAAACATTTTGTGAGAAGAATCTCGGTTTTTAAATCCCCATAAATCCAAAACTCACCCGAAAATCGTGAAACTTGGCATGGTGTCACAACATGGCACATATATGTCGAGGAATTTTTTTCGTCCATTTTGGCGCAAGTTTTATTACAAGCCTCTTACAAACCGGAGCTTCTCTCAAAGAAGCCTCGTGGTTCCGATAGGGAAACGTGTCCCCCTTGTTGGCGAAACGATAATCACTGCCTCTTTTCGCCTTGTATTTTCTTCTACGGGCAACATGGAACGACAGGATATCCGTGCTGAAATTTAAACTTATTCAGGGTTCGTTTGGCCTTTTTATACACTAATTGAGTTTCCTAGGCATTTAATGTCCATAATTCAAATCTGAACTTCAAATACATGCTCCAGTTCACTAAAATGGCTAGAAAAATTATACATGGGTCCTTGGGTGCATGTTTAGGTCCCATGCCAGGAATGGGAACGAATTACAACTGTACCGTTATCCTGGCTCATCCTCAAACATTTGGAATCTCGGTTTTTAAATCCCCGTAAATCCTAAACTCACCAGAAAGTCATGAAAATTGGCATGGTGTCACGTCATGGCACATATATGTCGTGGTAAAAACATTATCCAATTTGGGCCAAGCTTTATTACAAACCTCTTACAAACCGGAGCTTCCCTCAAAGAAGCCTCGTGGTTCTGATAGGGAAACGTGTTCCCCTTGTGGGCGAAACATAATCACTGCCTCTTTTCGCCTTGTATTTTCTTCTACGGGCAACATGGAACGACAGGATATCCATGCTGAAATTTGAACTTATTCAGGGTTCGTTTTGCCTTTTTATACACTAATTGAGTTTCCTAGGCATTTAATGTCCTTAATTCAAATCTGAACTTCAAATACATGCTCTAGTTCACCAAAATGGCTAGAAAAATTATACATGTGTCCTTGGGTGCATGTTTAGGTCCCATGCCTGGAATGGGAACAAATTACAACCGTACCGGCATCCTGGCTCGTCCTCAAACATTTGGAATCTCGGTTTTTAAATCCCCGTAAATCCTAAACTCACCAGAAAGTCATGAAAGTTGACATGGTGTCACGTCATGGCACATATATGTCGTGGTAAAAACATTGTCCAATTTGGGCCAAGCTTTATTACAAACCTCTTACAAACCGGAGCTTCTCTCAAAGAAGCCTCGTGGTTTCGATAGGGAAACGTGTTCCCCTTGTGGGCGAAACGTAATCACTGCCTCTTTTTGCCTTGTATTTTCTTCTACGGGCAACATGGAACGACATGATATCCGTGCTGAAATTTAAACTTATTCAGGGTTCGTTTGGCCTTTTCATATACTAATTGAGTTTCCTAGGCATTTAATGTCCATAATTCAAATCTGAACTACAAATACATGCTCCAGTTCACCAAAATGGCTAGAAAAATTATACATGTGTCCTTGGGTGCATGTTTAGGTCCCATGCCAGGAATGGGAATGAATTACAACCGTACCGGTGTCCAGGCTCGTCCTCAAACATTTGGAATCTTGGTTTTTAAATCCCCATAAATCCAAAACTCACCAGAAAGTCATCAAAGGTGGCATGGTGTCACGTCATGGCACATATATGTCGTGGTAAAAACATTGCCAATTTGGGCCAAGCTTTTTTACAAACCTCTTACAAACCGGAGCCTGTCGCAAGAACCCTCGTGGTTTCGATAGGGAAACATGTCCCCTTGTGGGCGAAATGATAATCGCTCCCTCTTCTAGCCTTGTATTTTCTTCTACACGCAGCACGGAACAACGGGAGATTCGCGCTGAACTTTGAAATTATTCAGGGTTCGTTTGACCTTTTTTATTCATTAATTGAGTTTTCTAGGCATTTAATGTCTATAATTCAAATCCGAACTACAAATACATGCTCCAGTGCACCAAAATGGCTAGAAAAAACATACATGTGACCTTGGGGTGCATGTTTAGGTCCCATGGAACGAATGGGAATGAATTCAACCATCTCGCCGTCCTGGCTTGGCCACTAACATTGCGAATCTCGGTTTTTAAATCTTTGTAAATCCAAAACTCACCAGGAAATCATGAAACTTGGCATGGTGTCACTACATGGCACATATAATTGTCTAATTTGGGTGAAGCTATATTACAAGTGTAACACCCTGGTTTTCGCTCCTGTTTTTTTTCCTTCACGGGAATTGATTCCCGTCTTTTTTCTTGGTGTTATCGGATTTTCTTTAGCTCTTGGGTATATGAAGATGGTCATTTAACCTTGCCTTCCCTATCCAACCAGAGATTCTCTCAAGACCAATCCTACCACCTAAGATTTATTCTCAGGGTTTTGCCGTCGAAACCCTACATTCCGAGTTGCCGAAAGGTAAACCCTAACTCTTGCAGTTACAAAGGAACCTCAATTTCCTTTGAACTTCTGCCTCCCAAATTTCTTCCAGTGATCATCCTATCCTTATAAACCCTGGATATGAAAAAATATTGCCAAGTCATTTGCAATATTTTTCATTTATAATTAATTCCTTTTTCTGCCAGTTAAAGGAATTAAATCCAGGAAAATATCTATCCATCTCCAAAGTTGATGAAAACTTGTGGAGATATTCCTTGTGATCATATTGAGCTCCCATAAAAATATTGGCCATAATTAAATAAGGGAAGTTGCGTTTTCCTATTTAATGCCAATATTGCATTTTGGGCAGTTTCTAAAGGAACTACCATTTTGTTAGCCAGGAAAAATCCCAAATAATTTGTGGAGCTTATCCTATCCATATGGGTCGCTACTGTCTCTACTCGTCAATGGATCGCCGGGCGATGACATCCTCCAGCTCCTTCTTCAATTCCTCATGGATTTTACCAGCATCTAGTCCTTCCTACCACATTTCCGTGTAACAACTTATCCAGCTCATTGCCACATCCATTCTGACCAAAACTTCCTGCCCAAGTTTCTGTCCAGAAACTGTTCTGGATCCCCTCGACCTCTCCAGACCCCTCCTGGCCCATCTAGTGATCTATCTCATCCATTTGAGTAGTGAGAAACATGTTGGACAAGGCTAGACAGGCAGGTGCAGGCCAGAGCACGCAAGACGCGTGGTGACAGCGTGAGCTGCACGCAGGAACAGTGCTCTGCGCATCCATCGTGTCGGGCAGGCCAGCTGAAGCTGCGCTGGCGTGTCCTAGCATGCCGACCTGACTCCCCGTCGTCCACACCCTCATCTCCGGTCATTTCCCCCTCCGTTCCTTTCCCCGCCGCGACAATCGCCATTACTCCGTCTCTGTTCGCCCACTGTCACCGCCGTATGCAGCCACGACCGAGCCCTCCCGAAGCTGCTGCTGCCTTCTCCATGCTCCCTACGGCCTTGCCGACATCGCCCCCTCCTGCCGCGTGTCTCGGAGCTCCAGTAAGGGGCTAAGGACGCCACGGCGGCCGTCCCGATCGCTTCGGCCGCCCCGGCTATAAATAGCCCGCCCCTCGCCCTCTCGAGCTCACCAGCCGCCTCACCGCCCTCCCAGCTCTCTTCCACACCCCTCAATCCCTCTCTAGAGCCTCGACTCGCTTCCCATGGCCGCCATGGCCACCGGCCACCGCGGCTCTGCCTTCCCCCGCAGCCTTACCTCTGGCCATCCCCAGCATCCACAGAAGCTCCCTCGAGATGCGCCGCACTCCGGCGACCATCCCCGTCCCCTCGCCCGTTCCATTTCCTCGCCTGAGTACCGCCGCCCCAACTCTGATCGCCGTCGTCCTCTGCCTTCGCGGCATGCCATCGATCCGCCCTCCCCGGTGCCTGTTTTCTCTCTGGACGAACGCGGAGTGCCTCCCTGGCCCCGCCGGTGGCCTCGCCTGAGCCGGGGACTACCGGAATCACCATGGATGTCGCCGGCGTCGAGCCCCATCCCCGTCCTCTGTTGCCGAACTGCTACGGCTCTGTTCCTCCCCGGCGCGCGGGCTACGCCTGAACGGAAGCGGCGCCTCCGCCCGAGCCCACCGGTGGCCGCGCCACGGCCTGAGGTGGCCGGAGCCGCTGGTGGCCATCGCCGGCGCAGCACCCTCCTCTGCTACTCTCTGTTCTGACCGGGACAGGAGAGGAGGAAGGAGACGAGGCTAGGCGGGCCCCGCCCTTGCCACGCTGGACAAGTGAGGGTGTGGGTGGGCCGGCCCAGGGGAGCAGCGGTTTCAGCCCTGAGGAGCAGCAGCAGTAGCCGCACCATTTCAGCCTGAGGCAGCCCAATATCAATAGTTCCTTTATTCTTTTCTCAGGAAAAAAAACTGCTAAGGACTTAGTTGCAAATATTTTAATTGCAGATGGGTCCCTGACAGTCAAACCTTCACAACTTTTCGCTCACAACTCCGATTCAGGTGAAACCAACGCCCACGTCTTCAGTTCGTCGAGCCCGTTCCGATGGAATCATTTTCATAAGGTTTCCTCACTATGAAAATGACCATTTTTCCCTTGCTCTAAAACAGCCCGTCCGAGAGGGAATCTTTTCCGGAGAATTCTTCTGCGGCTTCACCGCACTTCTCCCTGGAGTATTCCTTCACCTCTAGGCAAGCCAACCATCTGATATATGCCCTAAAGCATTGCTCTATGATATTTCTTGCATGTTTAAATTAATATGCTTGTGCTTGTCTGTGTAGTAGTAAGCTGTATGTGACGCTGACGAACCCTTGCTTACACTTTCTTCGATGACGGCACCATGCCTGTGTCTGAGCTGCTTTCGGCCGTCCGGGGTGGATGCCAACTTTTATTTCTCTTGTCAGCAACTGTCCATGTTCTGAGCTGCTTTTCGATCGTCTCGGGCAGCTGTTGAATTTCTTTCCGTAGTAGTGACCCTATGCTCTGAGTTCATGATACTTGTTCTGAGTTGTAAAGACCGTTCTGGTGGCTACTGGTTTCTTTGCCAATTTTGTGCAAGGGTTCCGATGGTCGTCACTTACAGCTAGAACTTGTAAGGTGATAACTTGCCATTTAAATATTGTTTCACTAATGACTCATTGTGACATGGAGATAGGTTGTTATGTTTCCACAGTTGTTATGTCATACCTAGTTACCACCATGTTAAGTTATTTTGATGAACCACTAAGCTTGCTAAATGAACTTAGTCGGTTGATCTTGAGTCACCTGTTCGGGCTTATCCGTGCAACCACATTTGCCGGTATGGGACGACCTTGACTTGGTCTGGCTCTGGGCTCTTTCACCGGTACCACCAGACAGGGAAGGTTATGCGTGCGCGCTACCCTGGCCCGGTAGGCGGCGATAACCTTGTGAGCCCAGTTGTTTGTTTGCGCGCGGTCCCCGTTTGGGACAGTTTAGTTGGGCCACGACGGTGGCAGGTGTCATGAGGTGACACAGGGGCCACCCAGGGCTTGACTCCGGGGGAGAATGATTGTCGGTGGTACGATGGAGGAGTCACGGGTCAGGCGGGTTTCGTTGGAGCAACGCTGATCCACCCGAATGGGATCACGAGGTCAGGTGCTCCATGGTGTGGGTAAAGTGCGCAACCTCTGCAGAGTGTAAAATCTATTCAAATAGCCGCATCCACGGTATTGGACAGCCTGTCCAGACCTCACTAGGTGGTCAACCATAATAGGGATAATAATGATGGAAGAACTCGTCTTGTGTAGACATCAGAAGATGTCAGGAGTATGATATGTTAGCCATGGGATGGCTATATGATGAGTGGTCGGATGACCACATGAGTTGGATCGGATTTGGATCGGATTCAGGTTGGATCACGAGAATGTTTGGAGTATGGAATATTTACTTAATATGCTTTACCTTACTGCTTTACTTCAGTAGTTATCTTGCTGGATAAACCTGCTATAACATGATAATTGATATTGCTAGCTAGTTATGCTATGTCATGACAATTAATATTGCTCTAATAACAAGTGCATGCTTGAATGCCATGGATTGCTTTGCTTGGTGTATATGTTAGTTTGGTTTTCTTGCGAGTACATTCAAAAGTACTCAGCGGCCTTCAATGTGGCCAGGTTCACATAAGGATCCATCGTCCGCCGTTGAGGAGCCGGAGCGTTGGCGGGCTAGGAGAGTAACCCAGTCAGATCCCTGTGGATTGGAGCCGCACTAGGACCATGCTGCCTTAGATAGAGCTTTTCCGCTGCCATCACCTCTGTAATATCATATGTAAGACTTATATATATATATTCATTAATAGAAATGCCTGCGTTCATGATACTTGTTGTAAAAGCGCATGCCAGAGTGATTTCCTGGGTTGGTATGCGTCGCGACCGTCTGGCTACAATGGTACTCAGGCGGGGCGCCACAACAGATGGTATCAGAGCAGCCAGGCTGACTATAGGTTACTCCTAGCTGGCCTTCATTGCCTTGTGCTCAGAAGAAAGCCCAGATGGATTTCAGCCATCTTTGCCAACTAGCATGGCTACTATTGATCATAAGGCAACCCCATAGGTTTTGGCTCCATCAGACTCCAACTCTCGTGGCCTTTGCCTCCGGTAAAAAATGTTCGCACCAGGCAACGACCCGTGAGCCCTGAACCCTTAGGTAAACCAGATATCCTTACCCTGCTTGCTAGCCATGGCATTTCTCTTCTTAACTCTAGTTTCCTTTGGGAAACGCCTGTAAATTCCATCTTTCCCCCCAACAACCTTAGGATCGTTGACTAAGCCATTTTGGCTATGGTCCTGCATCGAGAGTGTGATGTTCCCTAAGGAAGTAGTAGGAGCTTGACACCAGTGCTACCAGGAGCATTGTGTGGTTTCGCTTCTAAATCCTTAGAGGTGCATCGAGTGCGCTATACTAGTTATACTAGTGGATCCTCGGCCACGTGTGTAAGGTCCGCAAATATTTGAGTTTTATTTGCTTTTGGTTTTCGCGGCTTTTGTTTCTTTTGTCGGTTCCGTCTCTTTGCTCCGACTGGATCCATCCGCAAGTGCCATCAAGAAGACTAGCACACGACCTGGATAATGCCCAATAATCCAATTCAGCAAGAGTCAAGCCAAGTCAACTGGCTGATATTCAGAATAGCAACACCGGATCTATCAAGGATGAAGAATGGATCAGAAGCAGAATCTATGTGCAACAGACAAGGCCAGAATATACCTGAGAGAGTTGGCCTCATAACAGATCATGCCTAAGGAGCAGTCAGATGAGCTACCAAGAATGAACACCAATAAGAACAAATTGTTTCGTCCATGATACAAGGATTATTTCCGTCAGTGAGGTGAACCTTGAGTCTTTTCTCAATGGACTCAAGAATAATTTATTACCCACTGAAGACATATTTTGAGAATGTGAGTGTGCCAAGAGCAGCAACAAAACTCCAGTACATTGGTACAAATTTCAAGGCAAATCTTGAAGTTCACCGGTACAAATACAAAATTTTCTGGACACTGTGAACAAGGTTTGCAAGGAATATGGATGAGCTCACGGTTGCCTAGAATCACTGAGCTTCCAAGCATCCAGAATCAAGGAGCACCTAACATGATGGGAAGCTCAGCTGAACCAAATGGAATTATCCGTCAACTGCTTATTATCGGCAACCCTTGGTTTGAATACAAGGGGTATTCCGAATTAATTATCAACATGAAGCCTGCATCAGTTGTGCAACCCTTACAGCAGCAATGATCAGTCCAGCCGAAGGACAAGCAGCGTGCATGACAATGGAATATCTTCAGTCAAGGTATGGCCTATATCAAGTTTTGGCTCCGCTATGAGTAAATTCCGGATACTACGGAAGGAAGCCAGAATCGGCCATAAATCTGACTAGGCACACCGTGAAAGGCTTCTGGTATAAGGAACCTAGCCTTCCCCCGCAAGCTACCGAGAAGAGCTTATGACACTAGACTGCCAATCTTCCTTGGTACACCACTTGGTGAGAAAACCTTCCGTGATGCAACACTCCAATCCTTTTTAGTGTGCTATCATGGAAACCTTCCAGCATAAGGCACTCAACCTTCCGCAGCAAGCCACATGAAGGAAAACTTTTAAGGTACTATCCCCAGCTTCTTCAGCACGCTACTTTGGCAGAAGCTTTGAGCATAAGGGACTCAGTCTTCTTCAACACACCATTGTGCCCACAACAAGTTTGTCAGGAACAAGAACTAGTCTGGACACACATCCGCCTCAAAACCCAGTGGGTATGAAAGGATTTATCCTACACCTGCATATGTTGTGAGCATGCAGTCCAGTGGATCAATTCATGCGAGCCACTCGTACACGGGAATGACTGTGTTTAGAGAAACATCGGCCCCATGTGGAAAAGAAGAATATGAGCACGACAGTCCCTACGAGATATGCAAGAGTAAGTTGTGAGAATAAGCCCGACAAGCCGGGAAAACAATCAAGGAGCCGTATTGGCAGGTCATTACAGGTCCATCAAATGAGTCCTCAAGAACAAAGAAGTTGTGGGTAAACCACCTCCGTGACAAGATACAGCTTCACGGACAGAGTGGTATTACCAATCCTCGTCAGACTCTTGCATGTACGGCCACGACAATGCAGCCAACATGCCGCACTCATCCTAAATATGGGCCATCAACCAAGATAAAAGGCTATACTCTGAAAGAATACACCAGATGATAGTGATACTATGTTTAGCCTCTGTAGTCCTATGCTCAACTCTGTGGTCATAGCAAGAGGCTATATATATGACAGAGCCATCTCCACGAGCGATAGAGTTTGAAACAAGACATTCAGATAGAATGGCTCAAAGCACGTCAGCACCAACAGCTCGTTGACATCATGACATCATTGGAATAAGAGATTACTGTCTATGATTACTTTGTGATCATGCCCGACACTTCAGTTGGGGATACAGCAGCAATAGCTCGGTCATGTTGTTCCCTGGATTATGGAGGACAAAGTCAGAATGCCTAAGACAGAAGGAAACATCAGTATGGAACCCACAGCCAGACTGAGCATTCTGACATGGCAAAAATAAAGTCACTCGAGGCCATACGAGCACGTGAGCCCTGGTACTAGGACAGGATGTCTTACCCACGACAGTCAGGGTACGAAGCATTGCAATAAAACCCGAAACAGTTGCTTCCTGACCATGGAAACTAAGCTGTTTGTTGGTATTATTCGCTACCCCACCCAGCAACACCACTGCCAGGACAAAAGGTACACCTGACAGGAAAGAGAAGGATTCAAGGAAGCTGTGTGCAAAGACAACCCATGGGCCATCAAAAGAGGCAGTTAAAAGGGCAGTGAACCAACAAAGACGAGATCACTGATGGATCCAAGTCGCACACAGGTAAGTCCCCCTTCACCGGGAGGTAAGCCCGGAAATCTCGAGGACGAGATTTTCTTAAGGGGGGTAGGTTTGTAACACCCTGGTTTTCGCTCCTATTTTTTTTCCTTCGCGGGATTTGATTCCCGTCTTTTTTCTCGGTGTTATCGGATTTCTTTAGCTCTTGGGTATATGAAGATGGTCATTTAACCTTGCCTTCCCTATCCAACCAGAGATTCTCTCAAGACTAATCCTACCACCTAAGATTTATTCTCAGGGTTTTGCCGTCGAAACCCTACATTCCGAGTTGCCGAAAGGGAAACCCTAACTCTTGCAGTTACAAAGGAACCTCAATTTCCTTTGAACTTCTGCCTCCCAAATTTCTTCCAGTGATCATCCTATCCTTATAAACCCTGGCTATGCAAAAATATTGCCAGTCATTTGCAATATTTTTCATTTATAATTAATTCCTTTTTCTGCCAGTTAAAGGAATTAAATCCAGGAAAATATCTATCCATCTCCAAAGTTGATGAAAACTTGTGGAGATATTCCTTGTGATCATATTGAGCTCCCATAAAAATATTGGCCATAATTAAATAAGGGAAGTTGCATTTTCCTATTTAATGCCAATATTGCATTTTGGGCAGTTTCTAAAGGAACTACCATTTTGGTAGCCAGGAAAAATCCCAAATAATTTGTGGAGCTTATCCTATCCATATGGGTCGCTACTGTCTCTACTCGTCGATGGATCGCCGGGCGACGACATCCTCCAGCTCCTTCTTCAATTCCTCACGACTTTGCTTGAAAGCAGCCACGGATTCCTCCACCTCTTGCTCGCGCTCGATCCAGAACTTCCTCAAGTCACCCATCAGTTCCTCGATGACAGCTGTCAGTGTCATCCCTGAGGCACTGCTCTGCTCATGCAGCATCTTCCAGCCGACAGTCTCCTCCTCCTTCGCAAGCGCCTTGAGGAGCTTCACATTGTCACCCATGAGTTGCTCGACGAGGCCGGTAGCCTTGTCAACCGAGGCATCTCTTATCTCGAGCAGCTTCATCAAGCCGTCGACCAGCTCCTGCTGCTTAATGAGGCCAGCAAGAATGTCATCATCGCCGGCCAAGGACTTCAGCAACGCCAGCTCATCGTGATCTCTGACACGGCGAGTGAGCTTGTGAGAGGCCTCGCGTGCCCGTGAGAGCTTGTTCGAGGGCTCCGCAATGCACCAGGACATCTTTGCTGTGACGCCCCCGACTTAATCGTGCACTAGTCATACACGCAAATGCACACGATCAAGCCTAAGGACTCACTTGAAGGAATCACAACACAACTCTAAAACATAAATAAAGGCATACAAGCATTATATTACAAGCCAGGGCCTCGAGGGCTCGAATACGTAAGCTCGCTTACAAGCGTCAGCGGAAGCATCAGATATCTGAGTATAGATATAAAAGAAAGACAGATAGGCCTTTAAAAGGCGGGCCAAAAGAAAACACTACGATCGAAAAGGCGCAGGCCTCCTGCCTGGGACCCTCCGAACCTACTCCTGGTCGTTAGCTAACTCATAGAAGTAGCCATCTTCGGGGTAGTAGTAGTGATCGTCGACAGGGGCAGCTGGCTCCGGGGCTCCGTCATTGTCGGGGCCGGATTTCGGGGACACAAAATATCCCAGAAATTAACCCCTCGTGTCATCATCGGCCCAGGATTACTGTTACTGGTGGACATGTCCTTGTTACAGAATTGCCAAGCTATTACAAGAATTGGATACAAGACCATAAAGGTCTAATGATACAACAGGGATTCCGGTGGTGGATGTCGGAAATGACTCGTGGTACTACAACGTCGATGGGGCTCCATTCCCACAGGAACAACTGACCTGGATAATTCCTATCCGCGTGGCTACTATCCTAGGCTCCGCATGGTCGTCGTTGTGGTACTCCTCGTGGAACTCCTGACCTGGCCAAGTAAATAGCCAGGGACAAGCCTGTGAGTACATTTGAATGTACTAGCAAACATCATGAACAAGAGATAAACCGAATGCAGCAGACAAAATATATGATCATGTTGAACCAAACTATATGCGTATGCTCATGCTGGATCATGCTAAAATGCTCATGCTGACACAAATCTAAATCATGACATGACAATAGCAAAATGATATGGAAGTAAATATAGCATGTTAGTCATGATCAAACTTGTCAGAAATAACGCAAATGAATGCCACGGGTAGTCTAGCCAGCCCAAGTGACGTTCAGAAAATAAAATAAAAGAAATGCCAGTCGGGTGCCAAGTGACGCCACGGTCGGACTTGAAGAGAAATGCCAATTGGGTGTCCACAAGAGTAGTGGCGGGATAAACCGCCTGTTAACTCGAGAGACGCCACTAGAGGTCTTGAAAATAAAATTGAGTGCCTGGGGTAGTCTAGCCAGCCCCTGAGACACTCAGGAAATACAAAATAAGAGAAATGAGTTAGTCCTCAATAATATGCATAACCATAATAATATTAACATGCATAAAATATTCATGGCAGCATCAGGGTGACAATAATTATCCTGCAAAATAATTCAGGCTCAATTTAATTATTTTCCTCCGAAGACCGACACTAAGACCGACACTTGACCAACCCAGACTGTAGCCCTTAACCGCGGACACGGCTATTCGAATAGGTTTAAACTTTGCAGAGGGTGTACTCTTTACCCACAAGTAAAGGATTTCTTTAGTCAGTACTGTGACACTGACTAATACCCATTACGGTCTTTGGGTTGAAAACACACCTGACCAACACACACCAGATTAACTTTCCGAATGCCAGGAATCACCCAAAGCATCGTTCAAGAAAAACTCTAAGACGGAGAGACCAACGTCCTACATGGGATCACTATTAATACGCGCGGATTCCAAGGGGTGCCCCCCTCTCAGTTACAACTGGAAACACCCATGCCCCCTGACCCGATGACAGGATTTAGTCCACGGCTGTGGGAAACCCTCATCGTGGCCCTCTATACGGTGTGTGTATGGAAAGGGGTTAACAACTTACTGAACCATACCCTACCTGTGGCAGCACGAAACAAGTATGGGGGTTACCAGAACAAGACTCGATCTACGGTCGACTCAGGAGGTTTAAGTTTTCCTATAGTGGTTAACACAATATATCTCCTTGGTAGTACCCAATAGGTTCACCACCTAGCATGTCCCAACATGCCATCACTGATCATTCTCGTCACCACGAGATTTTCAGTCACACGGTCACTTTTCTCGTGACTGGTTCTTTCCTCCAGATTAGTCAGGAAGAACATGGCATATGTGACATGTGAAAATAACCATGCTCACACATAATTCATACTTAAACAGAGACAAAATATTGTCAGGGGATCATGCATGCCAAAATAGCCATATGCTAGTTTTATTTGAATTCAACATATTCATGATGCATTTATTCTTGCAAACAAACAACTATGCAATTCACCATATCAAGTGTTCAAGATGCTTGCCTTGAGCATGCAGAAATATTGGGTGCACTCCAAAAGTTTGAATTATTTATCTCCCCTCCATTTCCTATTTTTCAAAAATATTGAAATTACCACATATAGTAAAAATAGTACCAAAAATTATTTCAAATATTTTTGAAATAAAAACTAAAATAAACTTTATGAAAAATGAAAAATAACAGAAAAAGAATCAATTATTTGGAGTTCATATGATTTACCTAGAGAGTTTCTAAGCTGAAACAATTGATTAAAAGGACTATTTAACTGACCCAGTGGACATAATGCTTAGAAAAAATGTTCACCTAATCTAGATAAATAGAGCATATTTTTATGAGACTGTAGGAATTTGAATCACTGGATTTGGATATGAAATGGAGGTTGTGGAATTATTGGAAGTTACTGGAAAAAGAAAAAGAGAAAGGCAGAGGGGCGCCCTGAGCGTGGTTTAACCGCAAGGTGCTACTGGTCCGGCCTGGTCGATCGACCACGCGAAGAGCTACCACGTCGAAAGCGTACTCTGGAAAACCGTTTCCACTTACGACGGGCCCAGCGCGGTCTCGGTCGCTGATAGTGGGCCCCACCTGGCCCACTGGTCAGGTTTGACCGGGTCAGCACCGGCGCTTTCTCCCTCCTTTCCTCTGACCGAGCGGGGCGTGGCCTCCGGCGACCCTCGCCGGCGATTGTGGGCGCGGCGCCGGAAGGTAGGCACACCACTGTGCTCAGGGACTCGTGGCGAACCCGACGAGGTACGGCACGGTCCTCAGGGTCCACCCATTCGTCGACGGTGAGCTCTCCAGTGGAACTTCGGTGACGGTGATTTGGGCGTTTCGCCTCTGGTCGATCCCAAGCGAAATTGAGTGGTGGAATTGAATCGTGGGGTTGAGGTGAAGCTTATGGAGAAGGAATCGGGGGAAGGAGGCTCTGGAGACGCCGGAATAGCCCGAGGGGTGGCGGCGGAAGCTTCGGCCGGAGAGGAAGAAGACGGCATCCCCGGGCTCCGTGCTTGTTTTGGAGGGTTACCGTGATGATGGTGTGTTGACGACGACCTGGACTGAGGCTCAGAGTGGCCTTTTATAGGCGGAGCATGGCGGTTCCACGGCTCCCGTGGATAAGCACGGTGGCGGAGGCCACTAATGGCGCCGGAAGAGTGGTTGCAGGGGCGGCGCGATGTGGGCAGGCTTATGGAGGAGGCCACCGTCCAGGGAGTGAGCTGGCGGGCTCGGGGAGGTGCCAGGTAGCGTGGACGGTGCCGTCCCCGAACAGATTGCGGCGGCGGCCATTAATGGCGGTGGTTGAGGCCAGTGAGGGCGGTGGAGTGGTCGGCTGGGTCAACGACTGCGGATGAGGTCAGTGGGCTGGTGGTTAAGGCGGGGCAAGCTGGCGGCCTCGGATTTGGCCATGTGGTGGCGTGTCCGAGCCGAAGTCCACGGCGACGGTGGTGGTCGGCACTAGAGGCCAGGGGAGGTTGTCGGAGATGCTTAGCGTGGACGGCGGGGTCTAGTGGAAGACTCAGGCGTGTGGGAGAAGCAGCGGGGAAGCGGCAGGGCTTGATGCCAGAGGCTGCAGAACGCGTGCTCTGGACGCGCTCCATGCACGCGCACAGCATGCTCGAGGAAATGCCAGTTGCATCTAGAAGAGTTGGTTGCAAGGGAGACTTAGCAGGGTGGGGGTCCTTTAGATGGCAAGACTGGTGGACATGTTGAAATGGCAAGGGAAGCAGGTGTGCAGTGCATGATAAAAACTTTGCCACATTCTGCCATGCACTCTAGGTGTTTGACAAAATGCCAAGGCCACCTAGGGGACTACTCTGGCCACCAAAATTACTAGGTTGGGGTCTCTTTAGGTGCAAACTAGGATGGCAATGTTAGTTTGGAAAAATAAAAATCTTGATAGTGCAAGTTTTTGAGAAAACCATTTCTGGACAGAAACTGGAGGGCATTATTTGGTGAACTAAAAGGGTTCCAATGGAGCTAAAATTTTGGACTTAAGGGTTTGGTTGGAAGGCCTGTAAGTGGGAAAAAACTTCAGAATTAATGGAACAAGGAAAATAGGGGTTGTAGTTATAACCTAGGGAATGGACAGAATCGAAAAGAGGTTGGTTTACTCAAAAATTTCAAAACACCAAGTTGGGTTTTTGCATAGAAGTGATCCATAGGCAACACATGACCTCCCATAATTTTTGTGGAATTCCAAAATAATTATTTATAATGGTTGTAGTGCAACAGAGGCATTTAAAGAATTGAAAATACTGTTAAAAGAATTGTTTTGGGCAAAATTTTATTATGAAAATGATTCCTACTGTTGTTAAAGTAATAATGAAATGGTTTAAGAAAACTCCCAAAGACACAACATTATTTTCAAAAATTTCTATATGGAGGGAAGAATTTTGAAAAACAGAAACAGAAAATACTCTGAAAATAATAAAGGACTTAATATAATTCAAAATTTTATTTCTGGCCAAATTTTTATTTAGTAAAAACATGATTAAATTTTTGGGGTGTTACAGTCATCTGGTTGCATCAAACGGATATGGGGAAAAAAGAGGGAGCAAAGCAACCGTGAGTACTCATCCGAAGTACTCAACAAGCAAGGATCTACACTACATATGCAACATTATCAAAGAAAGGCTGTATATGTGGACTGGGCTGCAGAACTGCCAGAATGGAGAGAAGGCCTAGTCCTATCAAAGACTAGCATCTTCAGCGGTCTTGCAACATTAGAAGAGTGTAGATAGTACAATATAAAGTAGTAGCAGTATTAAGTATCAACCTCGCCCAGAGATCCTTCCTCGACTCCCTGCGAGAAAGCAATCCCAGAGCCCTAATATCCAAGTATCAACCTCGGCCAGAGATCCTTTCTCGACTCCCAGCGAGAAAGCAATCCCAGAGCCCTAATATCCATATCTCATCTCATCATTAGGTTCCAGTTGTATCAATCGGGATACAACTCCGAGCGTCCGTTACCGAGGATCCGGCTTTGCATAGATTAGTTCTTCCCTGCAGGGGTGCACCAACTTACCCACCACGCTCGCTTAACTCCGACCGGACACACTTTTCTGGGTAATGCCCGACCTAGGCCAAACGACACAACGCAACCCTACCTAGAGCTCAGCAGAGAGGTCCCCGTCGGTCTATATCCTAAGTGCTCAGGGGTCTTGGGCCCATCGCCCTTTGCACTCTGGGTCGTTGCGAGCAGTGTGGATACCAGCGTCGCCTCGGATGGTCGACACGATCCGACCGTACCGCAATGCTGAACTGGATGTCTGACAGAGCTTTCGGTTGATGCCACGATGTAGAGTGCCCATAACTTTTCCCGCGTGATGGTTAGTGCTTTCGGGCCAGAGGCCCACTCGGATCAAATATCCAAATCGTTAGAGTATTGGTAGCGTGCGGTAATGAGTAGAGACTCACGATCGATGTGACCCCGTTGCCCCATCTCAAGGACTTGCGGCAAGGGATAAGAATGCTTGGCCACGCCTCATAATTATCTCACGGGCACCCTCCAGGTCAGCCCGACTTTCCAAGTAACAAATGTAAAGTCCAAGTAACCGTGTGTCCATAACATCAGGGGAATCTGAGGTATCACCCTTGTTGGATTCCTACTCGATGTATCCGTTAAGGTGAACTCGGAGGAATCACCCTCGATGGGTTCACACTTGAGGTGTTGCACGACAGCGTCGTTATCGAGAGTGGTGAAGAAGGAATCACCCTCGATGACCATGACCAAATAGCTACTCTACAGAGTTAACATCAGAAGTGCTAAATGAGGTATCACCCTCGGCACTCGATAGTAACGTGTAGTGTCGTACAACTAAGGGGGTGATGTGCGGTGCTGGGGCCTGATCGTCGAGTCTTCCGATGACCCAGTGGGGGCAACTGGGACAAGTGGGGTCACTGGGGTTCACTAACCAGCCTATTTTAAGCAGTTTAGGATAAGCATGTAATTATCAAAAGCAGGTTACAAAATCAGGTCATGCATCAGAATAGGTAAAGCAGTAATAACAACAATTCTAATGCAAGCACAAGAGAGAAGAGAATAGGCGATATAGGCATGCTCAAGGGGGGGTTGCTTGCCTGGAAGCTCTACGGCAAAGGCCTGGTCGTCAACAGTTTAGTTGGACTCTGGAGCTGCGTCGGTCTCGGGGACTATGTCAGTACCGGGATCTACCGAGAGAGAAGAGGGGGAGGAAACAAATAAATACACGGAAACAAAAGCAATCACATATCAAGGCATGGTAATACGCAGTGCAGGGGTGCCCTAGTGCAATGTTAAGTGCTACAGACGGAGCGGGAATTTATCTGGAATATTTTCCCGGTGTCAGGCATCTGTCAGACAGATGAATTGGAGGGGAAGGTTCCATGTTCATCATTCTAGAGGCATGTGACATATATGATGAGGGCATATTCGGATTTGTCTCGTCGTTCTGAGCAACTTTCATGTAGAAAGTTTTTTGATCTGAGCTACGGTTTAATTTCTACAAATTTTCAAAGATTAAAGCATTTTCTGAAATTATCCAAATTAGCAGAAATTGTCTAAAATAAATTATGAAGTCAGCATGAGGTCATCACTGCGTCAGCCAGTCAAATGACTAGTTGACTGGTCAAACTGACTGGTGGGTCCCAACTGTCATAGACAGTGGGGCTAACAGAGGTTTATTTTAACTAACAGAGTTAATTAAGGGGGTGGGCCCCACATGTCAATGACTGGTTAATTAACAGATTAATTTTAAAAATCTAATTAGTCTAATTAACGAAGAGGGCCCACATGTCAGCTACATGGGGTGAACAGTAACCCTCGTTGACCGTGGTCGACGGGGTCAACCGAGGCGCTGGGGCACACTGGCAGCCTCTCTGGGGTGGGCCCAATGCATGCCAGGTCAGCATCGGCGCTGGAGTTGCGCCGGCAACCATTTTCGCGGCGGCCGATTGCCGGAGTGCATCGGGAACGCGCTACGGCTCACCATTTCGCGCGCCGCGACTTGCGTTCGAGAGCTAGGAGGCAGACACGTCGAGTGGTGCTACTAGACTACGCCGGGGAGGCCGGAAACAACATCGGCGATGTCTTTTGCGGCGGCGGCTTTCAGGTGAGCTTGTGCTCATCGCTGCAGGGCACGACAAGGCCCGTGGGTGGTGGCGTTGGGTTGCTGGGAGTGTGCTGAGCACGACGCCATGCTCACCCGAGCTTGACGGCGAGTGTGGCCACGGCGATGAGTACGACGGCGGAGATGATCTTCGGCTACGGCGACAGCTATGGCTAGGGGCGCGGGGAGGCACGGAAGGAGAGGGGAGAGGTCGGAGTGGAGCTCACTGAGCGGTCATGAAAGACCCTTGGAGGTTTAGGAGCAGCAGACATCACCGGAGACGAAGAAGTTCGCCGGCGGCCGAACGAAAGGGGGCGAGGGAGATCCGGCGCTGCAGGGCCTCCCCGCTCCAGCTGAAGGCACCGGAGGAAGTGGCAGACCGTGGCGGAGCTGATGGACACGGTCGGCGGGCACGGGGCTGCCTGTGGCCGTGCGAACGTCGACGGTGCGGCGGTGATGGTGTTCGGGACAGAGAGAGAGAGGAACGGGCGAGCTCGAGGGAGAGGAAGAGAGTAATGGAGAGGGAGGGAGAGTGGATAGGGATGGAGGGGAGGCCGAGGGGAAGGCTCTTATCCCCTCGCCTGTCGGTGGCATCGTCGTGTCGGCCAGCGGCCGGAGCAGCGCGCGTCGGCCACAGAGCGGCCTACATGGTGAGGGAGAGAGAAGGAGCGAGGCGTGCACTATGGGCTGGGTCGTAATGTGCACTTAGGCCCAGTGCACAATAGCATTTTTCTTTTTCTTTTTCTCGTTTTCTTTTTCTTTTTTTCTTTTTCAGTAGGGTTTTTGAATTAAAATGAGCTGCCAAATGATTTTGTATAAATGTGAAACTTGGTCTCATAAATACAATGGAATATTTTGCACTGCCACAAAAAGTTTGGGCAATTATGGAGTTCATTTGAATTTTTCATAAATGGAATTGGCATTTTAAAATGCTGTTTTGCACTATAATAATTGTATCTGTCCATCTTAGCATTGTGGTGATGTTGTTTTCCTTAACAACAATTTGTTTTGGAATATTTGCTAGATGGTGAACATTTTCCCAGCAACTTTTGAGCAACTTCAAATTGCACTTTGAATTTGAATTAGATTCAGAGAAGAATTTGAAATGAGATATTAATCCAATATGATTAAGCTTTGTAAATCAAGATGACTTGGCACTGATCATAAGGGATTAGTGTAGTGTGCTGCTGGGGATGTTACAAATCTCCTCCACTACAAGAAATCTCGTCCCGAGATTTAAGTAGGTAAGTAAAGAGTAACTTCGGGAGAACTGACCCTTATAGGGTTAATTATCTGGCAAACAATTCAGGGAATATGGCAGAAGTATCTCTTGAGTTGAAACTTAAGAAAACATCAAGAGCAAAGTATTAAGGTACAATAGGAAGTTCCAAGCGAATGGACAAACAATCGATATGTGATCAGA
This sequence comes from Thinopyrum elongatum, assembly GCA_011799875.1. NCBI lineage: Eukaryota > Viridiplantae > Streptophyta > Magnoliopsida > Poales > Poaceae > Thinopyrum > Thinopyrum elongatum. The sequence continues at coordinate 382,175,297 of CM022301.1, forward strand.
GTGTATAAAGGGGTTCAGAGCATCGGGAATAGATCATCTCTCGGAGGGTGGTTCGTGATAACACACAAAACCAAGAGTATAGGATACTTCGGAATCAAGGATGTACATGAGAGTCAGGTTCCAATCCTGTGGAGCTGTGAGGGGGGTTCGATCAAAAGTAGGGAGAACAGTGTCATCTTACCGGTCACGACAACAAGGTATGTCAGGGAATAGTCTGTCATTTATGTCGGTAACAACGTCGGTACCAAGGGCGAGGGACGAAGAGAACCATTTTCCTGCTCGTAAGAACGAGGCGGACCAATAAGGCAAAGTTCTCGTCCATCGGGGGTTACCGGAATGTCATCAACAATAGTAATAGGGTCTCACTGACAAGGTTGTACATCGGGGTGTTTTATAAGTAGGGAATTATTTCTGCTTATATCATATATAGATCACAAGTAAGGTTAAACAAACCAATGGAAAGGAAAATGTGTTTATGCACAAGAATTAGGAGTGTATCTTTTCCCAAGGAAAAGCAGAGCACGATATACATGTCAGATCAACAAGTACACCACCATTTAAATAAAGGGGCAAGGAAATTTATGATGTTATCCATACAACGGTGTCTGGATAATAGAGCAAGAAACATTTGGCAATGCACTTCCAATGTTTTTGTTGTTGTTCGGCGTACCACAGTCATGCTTCGAGGTAGCATTTACATGGTGTTTCAAGTAAAAGGTTGGATCTAAAGAGCACAAGAGTTGCAAAGGAACAATTCACAGATACAAGATGAACTTATACCAAGGGAACAATTATATTTATGAGCAGCTTCCATGATGAGTTCTACATCGGGTCCATGGGCATGAACACAAAGGTTCAAGGTCGACTCCCACTGATTCAATGCATAACCTTTCATTCACTCCTCGTTTTCGAAGAAATTGTAGTGCGGAAGATTTATCTGGTGAAGCACCAGAAGAGTATGACTCGCATAACTTTCAAGTTCACACGGATTAGGGAAAGCATAGGTTCAACCCGTAGGGGTATCTTGGGAACATATACCATGAACTTCAGGAGTATTTAACACAAGCTCGACAGCAGAGCATGGTTGGCAAAAGGAGAGGATACAATTTACCAAAGGCATTATGTATCAGGGAAAAACTCTCAAGATTTCAGATGTTAAGGACACTGTCGGATAACAACCCAATAATGGATCTGGCGATTCACGACGGAGTTGATGTGAGTATCGGTAATCAGTCAGAGGGAGAAGGGATGCAAAGGCATCGGCTTATCAAAACATCTGAATAATTCGATGCTTTAAATACAAAGAAACTTAATTTCTAGATCGGTGTATCAGAATCAGATGCTCTGATTGAAGATGGATAGGTTGAATAGACTTAGAGGCACACCGATCAAATCTTGATTGGGCAAGAACCAGCTCATATCCAAAATGATGTCTGAGCCAAAAAGAAAATTTTCTAAGGATTAATTGATGATTGCGAGTATTCGCACACATGTTGACTCAATAGGATCAGAATGTCAATCACAAAGGATTATAGTAAATACAGCTAGACATGTGGAATTAACCATAATGCAAGCAGGCATGGAGATTCAAGAGCAATAGGCTACAGAGGATTTTTGGGAGATCGAATTGCATTTCGAAGAATTTTGTGAGACATATGAACAACTGGGGATGAACGAATCCCCGATAAGTGTGAGGAATTATTCGTAGGGGTATTCAGGCGGAAAAGAGCTGCAAGGCAGTCGGAAAAAGGATTCTTGAAAGTCGGAGAATACTTTCGGGTATCTTGTAATAACAAGAACAACTAGGGATGGAAGTATGAACGGCGAGGGTACGTAGTTATCCATAAGGACTCAACGGTGTTAAGGGATTGCAAAAAGGAATGAACACAAGTTCTCGGGAGAAGATCGGAGAGTATCTTCGAAGTCTTCTGGTGAAGCAAGCGATCATCTGGAATGACGGGGCTCTCCGGGAGGAAGTGGTTACGAGATCCTAGAGTCAGAGTTAGTAAAATGTTTAACCAGAAAAGAAGAGAGATCAGAATCCCAGAGTATAGATGAGGAATAAAAGATCCTAATACCACCCATTTGGCGACGTGGGCCCGTAAGCCACACAGCAAAGTTAGTAAAACAATTTTCAAATACTGGACTCAACTTCGGCCAAGGAGTTGGAAAGGGGGTTCCTACAGGTAGTCGGCTCTGATACCAACCTATGACGCCCCCGGCTTAATCGTGCAGTAATCATACACGCAAATGCGCACGATCAAGCCTAAGGACTCACTTGAAGGAATCACAACACAACTCTAAAACATAAATAAAGGCATACAAGCATTATATTACAAGCCAGGGCCTCGAGGGCTCGAATACATAAGCTCGCTTACAAGCGTCAACGGAAGCATCAGATATCTGAGTATAGATATAAAAGAAAGATAGATAGGCCTTTAAAAGGCGGGGCAAAAGAAAACACTACGATCGAAAAGGCGCATGCCACCTACCTGGGACCCTCCGAACCTACTCCTGGTCATTAGCCAACTCGTAGAAGTAGCCATGTTCGGGGTAGTAGTAGTGATCATCGACAGGGGCAGCTAGCTCCGGGGCTCCGTCATCTGGTTGCATCAAACGGATATGGGGAAAAAAGAGGGAGCAAAGCAACCATGAGTACTCATCCGAAGTACTCAGCAAGCAAGGATCTACACTACATATGCAACATTATCAAAGAAAGGCTGTATATGTGGACTGGGCTGCAGAAATGCCAGAATAGAGAGAAGGCCTAGTCCTATCGAAGGCTAGCATTTTTAGTGGTCTTGCAGCATTAGAAGAGTGTAGATTAGTACAGTATAAAGTAGTAGCAGTATTAAGTATCAACCTCGCCCAGAGATCCTTCCTCGACTCCTTGCGAGAAAGCAATCCCAGAGCCCTAATATCCAAGTATCAACCTCGGCCAGAGATCCTTTCTCGACTCCCTGCGAGAAAGCAATCCCAGGGCCGTAATATCCGTATCTTATCTCATCATTAGGTTCTAGTTGTATCGATCGGGATACAACTCCGAGCGTCCATTACCGAGGATCCGGCTATGCATAGATTAGTTCTTCCCTGCAGGGGTGCACCAACTTACCCACCGCACTCGCTTAACTCCGACCGGACACACTTTTCTGGGTCATGCCCGACCTCGGCCAAATGACATAACGCAGCCCTACCTAGAGCTCAGCAGAGAGGTCCCCGTCGGTCTATATCCTAAGCGCTCAGGGGTCTTGGGCCCTTCGCCCTTTGCACTCCGGGTCGTTGCGAGCAGGGTGGATACCAGCTCGCCTCGGATGGCCGACACGATCCGACCGTGCCACAATGCTGAACTGGATGTCTGACAGAGCTTTCGGCTGATGCCACGATGCAGAGTGCCCATAACTTTTCCCGCGTGATGGTTAGTGCTATCGGGCCAGAGGCCCACTTGGATCAAATATCCAAATCGTTAGTGTATTGGTAGCGTGCGGTAACGAGCATAGAATCATGATCGATGTGACCCCATCGCCTCATCTCGAGGACTTGCAGCAAGGGCTTAGAATGCCTGGCCATGCCTCGTAATTATCTCATGGGCACCCTCTAGGTCAACCCGTCTCCACATCCCTCGTTTCTTATGCTCGCTCGGGTACCCCTCAGAGTGGACCCGACTTTCCAAGTAACAGCTGTAAAGTCCAAGTAACCGTGTGTCTATAACATGAGGGGAATCTGAGGTATCACCCTCGTTGGATTCCTACTCGATGTATCCGTCAAGGTGAACTCGGAGGAATCACCCTCGATGGGTTCACACTTGAGGTGTTGCACGACAGCGTCGTTATCGGGAGTGGTGAAGAAGGAATCACCCTCGATGACCACGACCAAATAGCTACTCTATAGAGTTAACATCAGAAGTGCTAAACGAGGTATCACCCTCGGCACTCGATAGTAACGCTGCAGTGTCGTATAACTAAGGGGGTGATGTGCGGTACTGGGGCCTGATCGTCGAGTCTTCCGATGATCTAGCGGGGGCAACTGGGACAAGTGGGGTCACTGGGGTTCACTAACCAGCCTATTCTAAGCAGTTTAGGACAAGCATGTAATTATCAAAAGCAGGTTACAAAATCAGGTCATGCATCATAATAGGTAAATCAGTAACAACATCAATTCTAATGCAAGCACAAGAGAGAAGAGAATAGGCGATATAGGCATGCTCAAGGGGGGGTTGCTTACCTGGAAACTCTGCGACAAAGGCCTAGTCGTCAACAGTGTAGTCGGACTCTGGAGCTGCGTCGGTCTCGAGGACTACGTCAGTACCGGGATCTACCGAGAGAGAAGAGGGGGAGGAAACAAATAAATACATGGCAACAAAAGCAATCACATAGCAAGGCATGGTAATACACAGTGCAGGGGTGCCCTAGTGCAATGTTAAGTGCTACAGACGGAGCGGGAATTTATCTGGAATATTTTCCCGGTGTCAGGCATCTGTCAGACAGATGAATTGGAGGGGAAGGTTCCATGTTCATCATGCTAGAGGCATGTGACAGATATGAGGAGGGCATATTCGAATTCGTCTTGTCATTCTGAGCAACTTTCATGTAGAAAGTTTTTTGATCCGAGCTACGGTTTAATTTCTACGAATTTTCAAAGATTAAAGCATTTTCTGGAATTATCCAAATTAGCAGAAATTGTCTAAAATGAATTATGAAGTCAGCATGAGGTCATCACTGCGTTAGCCAGTCAGATGACCAGTTGACTGGTCAAACTGACTGGTGGGTCCCAACTGTCATAGACAGTGGGGCTAATAGAGGTTTATTTTAACTAATAGAGTTAATTAAGGGGGTGGGCCCCACATGTCAGTGACTGGTTAATTAACAGATTAATTTTAAAAGTCTAATTAGTCTAATTAACGAAGGGGGTCCACATGTCAGCTACAGGGGGTGAAAAGTAACCCTCGTTGACCATGGTCAACGGGGTCAACCAAGGCACTGGGGTCCACTGGCAGCCTCTCTGGGGTGGGCCCCACGCGTGCCAGGTCAGCACCGGCGCCGGAGTTGCACCGGCGACCATTTTCGCGTTGGCCGATCGCCGGAGTGCGTCGGGAACGTGCTATGGCTCACCATTTCGCGCGCCGCGACTTGCGTTCGAGAGCTAGGAGGGAGACGCGTCGAGTGGTGCTGCTAGACTACGCCGGGGAGGCCGGAAACGACGCCGGCGATGTCTTTTGCGGCGGTGGTTTCGGGTGAGCTTGCGCTCGTCGCTACAGGGCACGGCAAGGCCCGTGGGTGGTGGCGTTGGGTTGCTGGGAGTGTGCTGAGCACGATGCCATGCTCGCCCGAGCTTGACGGCGAGTGTGGCCACGGCGACGAGTACGATGGCGGAGATGAGCTTCGGCTATGGCGGCAGCTACGGCTAGGGGCGCGGGGAGGCGCGGAAGGAGAGGGAAGAGGTCGGAGTGGAGCTCACCGAGCGGTCACGAAAGACCCTTGGCAGTTTAGGAGCAGCAGACGTCGTCGGAGACGAAGAAGTTCGCTGGCGGCCGAACGAAAGGGGGCGAGGGAGATCCAGCGCTGCAGGGCCTCCCCGCTCTAGCTGAAGGCACCGGAGGAAGTGGCAGACCGCGGCGGAGCTGATGGACACGGTCGGCGGGCACGGGGCCGCCTGTTGCCGTGCGAACGTCGACGGTGCGGCGGTGATGGTGTTCGGGATAGAGAGAAAGAGGAACGGGCGAGCTCGAGGGAGAGGAAGAGAGTAATGGAGAGGGAGGGAGAGTGGATATGGATGGAGGGGAGGCCGAGGGGGAGGCTCTTATCCCCTCGCCTGTCGGTGGCGTCGTCGTGTCGGCCAGCGGCCGGAGCAGCGCGCGGCGGCCACGGAGCGGCCGACACGGCGAGGGAGAGAGAAGGAGCAAGGCATGCACTGTGGGCTGGGTCGTACTGTGCACTTTGGCCTAGTCCATAGTAGCATTTTTCTTTTTCTCGTTTTGTTTTTCTGTTTTTTTCTTTTTCAGAAGGGTTTATGAATTAAAATGAGCTGCCAAATGATTTTGTATAAATTTGAAACTTGGTCTCATAAATACAATGGAATATTTTGCACTGCCACAAAAATGTTGGGCAATTATGGAGTTCATTTGAATTTTTCATAAATGGAATTGGCATTTTAAAATGCAGTTTTGCACTGTAATAATTGCTTCTGTTCATCTTAGCATTGTGGTGATGTTGTTTTCCTTAACAACAATTTGTTTTGGAATATTTGCTAGATGGTGAAAATTTTCCCAGCAACTTTTGAGCAACTTCAAATTGCACTTTGAATTTGAATTGGATTCAGAGAAGAATTTGAAATGAGATATTAATCCAATATGATTAAGCTTTGTAAATCAAGATGACTTGGCACTGATCATAAGGGATTACTGTAGTGTGATGCTGGGGATGTTACATCTGCTGCGACTGCCGCTTCGCGGCGGGCCCTCTCTAGTGCTTCCGCGGCCTTGGTCTTTGCTGCCTGGTTATATGTCCACCCGAAACTCCTCCTACCGGTCATGGCGGAACGACTTGACAGGAAAGACCAGTTTTGTGGGTGATGAGGAGAGGAACTGTGAAGTAATTTTCGAGTGGGTAGTTTTTATAGTCCGGTGCTAAGTGTGAACACATATTAGTTTGATAGGTGTGAACATATTTGCAATTACTTATTGTGTTGTAATCTGCAATGTGACAAGAAACAAAGTCAAAATTTATTAATGGTTCTGGGCCTACAAAGCCCGTTTCTGTTGTTCTGGCTCATCGCAAATAGTTATTTTGGATCAACCGTATGCCACGCATCGGAAGCCCGAAATGTGGGCCTGTGTTCTTGGATGTACGTGTATGTGTCTGCCCACTATCACACACGGTCAAGATATCACCATCGTGTCCTATGGATGCACCGTCGCATCTCCCACGGGGTGCCAGAAGGTTGACTACGTGGCTGCTCGCTGTTGAGGCGGCCGCGGCGCGCTCTCCTTGCGTCCGTCCGCGCGTTTTGCTCGCGATTAAGGCGGCCGCGACGCGCTCCGCTCTGGTGTCCCTGCGCGCACTCTGCTCGCCGTTGAGGCAAATTTACTACTAGTTTGCATTTTCAAAGTTTTTTGTACGAATGTGTAACTTATTAATCATCGCACATGATTACTCGCAGACGCATTGTGTGCGATACTCCTAGCCACCGCAAGCAACTAGTTTGCATTTTTCAAAGTTTTTTGTACGAACAGAATCGCACACTAACTAACTATAGTAACCGTCTGTGTTATAATTTCTCATCGCAAACAGTTCATCCGAGTGGGCTGTTTGCTGCGTATCACATACATCTTGTTTACACAAATCGTTTGTGTTCTTTTGGCTCATCGCAAATGCCGCATATCACACACATCTTGTTAAGTTGAACCGTTTCTGTTTTCTTCCCTAATTGAAAACAGTTCGTCCGAGTGAACCGTATGCCGTATATCACACACACCTGGATCTGGCTGACCATTTCTGTTGCATTCCCTAATAGCACACAGTTCATCGGAGCGAACTATATGCCGTATATCGCACACACATTGATATGGCTGCCCGTTTCTGTTGTTCTGCCTCATCGCAAACAGTTCTTCTGGATCAACCGTATGCCCTGCATCGCACACGTAACTAAAATCTGAACCGTGTTTGATGTCTCCGCCATCGCAAATGTTTTGCATCTTTTTTGACGGTTTTTTTACATCCCCATTTGCGATTAATGCATCGCACATAGTTTCGTCAAAGGGTCTCTGATCGTAGTGTCGCGTTAGCAGCATCCTGCAGTAGTGACTCTTCCAAGTGAGCATGGAAATTGACACAGAGCCGGTCGTTCCCCTCGGATTTCAACAACCTCGCGCTACCTACGGAATATCAGGTTGTATTTTTCCTAAATTACATGTATTGTATATATTTTCGCACAGAATATATTTTGCCGGTTTGCATGATTTTTTCTGTGTAGATTTTCTACCACTGGTTTAAGATTCGGACCGCCCCGCGATGGACGTGATGGTTTGATTCCAGTTCGGCCAGCTTCTAGCAATTCGGCGGATACCATAACCGCAACTCGGCCAGCAATGCGAATTCGAACTATGTGGTCGCCGCATCGCGCCATCATCGTCATCATGCAGATTTCCGACATATGTCGACATTGACCTCGGCGAACAGGCCATATCTCTTTAATTATTTATTTTACTTAAATTAATTAAGTAGAGGAATTTTTCTTATTATTATTTGTTATTACTTTTGCCTTGCACTATTTATATGTGGGCAGAAAAACTACTTTGCCGGCGCCTCCTCGGCGAGCCGACGTCGTCATCCCCCCTGCAACGACCAAGATGAGTCATCAATTCAGCGAGCCACACAGCGCCAGCGTCATCGCATCGTTGTCGTTTCTTCAGCCGACGTCTACCACGCCGACCAGTTTTGACACGTCGGCTGACAAGGGGATCCGGCATTACCCAGTCGACTTGCGCCGGCACCTTGGCTGGACCGGGGGCTTCGCCACCTCTTCATCAACCTACTCCAGAGACTTCGGCGTCACCAACCGCCCAGCTTCTTTATGTTAGCTAGACCGGGGGCTTCGCCTCGCCACATCGACCGTGCCGTGTCACCACTTCGTCAAGCCGAACTCGGACATGGGGGCTGGGACCTCGGTCAGGCCAAGGACTATGTCTTCGTCCTGCCACGAGCTCGGACCTCGTCAGCAACACCGAGCACATTAACCAGCTAAGTCGCTTCCATGCTCAAATTTTTTAATTCTTGTTCGGTTCGACCAAACTTTATATTTGTGTTAAACAAAAAACTTAGTTTGTTAAATAATGTTGTTTATTAAAAACACTTCTTTCTCCCAAGACAACGGGGGGCTCTTAAATTTATATGAGCCGTTTTATAATAAGTGTTTTCTTCTAAGTCATTGCAAAGTCTTTTTCTACCACTCCTTTTTCGACTCGAGTGTATGGTCAGTAGCCGGATAGCCTGGTTTCTCTCTAAAGCCGCTCGAGTTTAGTTTGCTAAACTAGCCTCGGAGAAGCACTCCGCCTTCAGGATAAGGAGGTTGAAGCGAAAGGCTGGCCTACTTGAAGTTTAGAGATCGGATGTGTCATGTTAAAGCACGACAGAAGCACAAAAAATATTTAAGACCGATTTTGGATTGACACAGAAAACTTGATTTAGTTCGGACGTAAAGTTTTTGCTGAAGTTTTTTGGTTTTCCAAGCTTATGGCACTTTTAACCTATTTGTGTATTTCTAGCCTAAGTCTCGTAGTACAACACCGGACACCTTTAAAGCTTCGGCAATATCAACGCGGGGCTGTGACTAGAGCCGAACCCACCAAAAGCCAAGGTACTCCATCAACTCCTCGGCAAAACGTTCTCGGATATTGCTTTATATGCATTGGTTCCGAATTGTGTCTTTGGTCAATAGTTGGGTTGCCTGGCTCCTGTGCTTGCCTCCTACGTTCCACTTTGTTCGGCTAGGTGTGCAAAGGGAGAACCACTGCGATTGTACTTCCGGTTAAGCTGGTCAATTACCTCAGTGGAGAAAGCCGAAAACTAACTGTCACAATAAGCGTAAATTGGTCAGTGATCCGATGACTGTGTTAAACTATATGATTGATGGAGGTCACCCTGTGTTAAACGATGGGCCGTTCATAACATTGGCCGAAGTGTTAACGGCTTGACCTCGACTGTCGCCGAACACTAACCGGGGGCTAGTAACTGGCCTCCCAAGTTTAAGCTCCTATGACTAAGTGAAAGTTATAAAGCCCGCATATCTGGTTGCCTTGTTTTTGCTAACACAACCGCCTCCGGGCATCGAGATGTCGGCTAAGGGTTGTCTTGTTACTGCGGAAACACCCTGCGTAGCATCTACAAAGGGGTAGAAGCCGATGATGGGCCACTTTCAAATGATAAATGGTCGCAACGGAGTCAAAATAAACATATATCATCAGCGTTTGTATTCATTATACAAGCGCTGCCTTCCGTAATTATCGTTATAAAGCCATAAAATATGCATCAATTTGACTTAAGATTTTGGTCAAACTGGGTTGCCTGGCTCCTCTGCTTACCCCTACATTCCCGATCGTTCGGCTAGGCGGTAAAGGGAGCACCTCTGTGATTGTTACTACCGGGTCATCCGAGTTAGTACCTCAGACTGGGTGAAGCCGAAAGCCAGCCATCTTAAAGGATATGATTGGTAGGCAACGACGGAAGTGAAAATTTAGGTTCGCTAAAGACCACATAGTTCGGGAACTTTCCCCAAACTAAATCCTTAATATTTTCCTCCCGCATTGATCGGAGCTGAGGTTTCTTGATCATGGTCAACATGATAGCCTAGGAAAAGGAACCTATAAAGGAATTATTTTTCCCAGAAGATGTTTCTTAAGTTAAAAAGTAATATAACATATCTCTCCACGTACCTTTGTTTATAAAACCATATGGCCGGATTGCCTTGTTTGTCGTAAATCTTTGCCCTTATAAAGGCTTTATAAAGTAGGACAAACACTCCCCGGCTACTGGCCGAGGAGGTTGAAGCCGATGGTCGGTCAACAACGTTCTGTGCAATGGGGATAAGAGCATTAATGATGTAGAGTACTTGGATACATAGAATCATTACACATAATTTGTGATTTTACTCCGGATATCGATCCTTAATTCGGACACTTGTGCCCACATTAAGGCTTGGGGGCTACTGGGCTTTGGGATTATCATTTACAAATATTAAAGGGGCACATCGATCCCCTGATCTGGTGTTGCCACCCGACCAGTGGCTCGGGGGCTACTGCATTGCCTATTCAATGTAGAAAATTGCAAGTGCCCAGTGTTCGGCTTGATCGAGCTATGGGCATACGCGTCTTCAGACAACAATAGGTACCATCTGGGACTTATCTAGCATATAGCTCAGATGCAAGTGGCTGGCTCCATAGAGGGCATTTCCGGCATTAAGCTCGGCTGAACTCCTTCAAAGTTTTTCAAGAATAAGGTAATTTATGACACATCAGATGTAGTTCGGCGTTGGAGCACGGCTGCAAAAATACATCTCGGATGTAGTTCGGCGTTGGGGCTCTGCTGCAAAAAGATACCTTGGATAAAGTCCAGCATTGGAGCTCGGATAGAGTCTAACGTTGGAGCTCGGATATAGTCCGGCGTTGGAGCTCGAATGCTAGAGGACACTGCCGCACGGGAACACTTCAAACCCGAGGTGTGGCGTAAAAAATAACAAGGCATTGATAAAGGCCGAAGACTTAAAGGGCTCTTCGGATACCCGACATGTGAACTCTTCAGATTTAGCTCGGCAATCCTCAAGATCGAAGATGGAAAGATTTGTTGAACCAGTTTTCAAGACCGATGGTCGAAGATATAGAACAGTTTGGAAGAACCAAGGAGCGTCCCCAACTTGAAGACCAGTTCAAGGGGGCTACTGATGGTGTCCTGGATTAGGGGGTACTCACCCAGTCGTCTCCCGACCTATGGGTTGGTCCGAGGACCCCCATGGCGGTTCACTAATGGGCCACTTCGGGAAGCCCATGACGAATACAAGGAAGACTCCACAAGACTTGGCGCCCAAGCCAAGGACTCTCCTAAACCCTAGGCCTCCGGTGCATTATATAAATCGAGGCCAGACTAGTCAATAGGGGATCTGATATTCATTAGAACAATCTCGTGGTAGATGCATGTACTCTGTACTATTCCCCATATGAATATAATCAAAAGCAGGACATAGGGTATTATCTCTTTGAGAGAGCCCAAACTTGGGTAAAATCCTGTGTCCGTGTTAAAATCGCTCCAAGACGCCTAGCTTAGGACCCCTACTACGGGATATGCCGGATATAGAACCGACATAGGGGTAAACACAGGAGCCAGGCAACCCAGCGTTGCAAAGGACTTAAGTCAAATAGGTGCATATAATGGCTTGAAAGATACAGGGAGGAGATCTATTCAAACAACAAAAATGAGGTTGTAAGAAGTATATTATAATTGGCCGCTTTTAAGAGGAGCCCCCAGGTAAAACTGGGTAGTACATCCGAAGATGTGTACAATGGTGACCTGTCGTGTTACGGTTTATTCGAACTCTCGAAGTCCCATAATTTAAAACAAAGTGAAAAAGACGAAGATAGGCCGAGGGAGTGTTGATGACGAAGCCGGGTTATGCATAGAAACGCCGAAGTCGAGCGGCGTTCCATGGGTTCGGTTAGAGACCCCGATTTGATGGTCTACGAAGGCGATATGCCCCCCTGCGAGTACTTCATCTATAATGAAGGGACCCTCCCACTTAGGTGAAATCTTGTGCTTCTACTTCTTCGGGAGGCACAGGACGAGCTCTCCCACATTGTACGTCTTTGCCCGAACTTATCAATTTTGGTAACGCCGTGCTTGTTGCTGATAGAATGTGGAGCGTGCCCGAGCGACGTCACGCTCTCCTTCTAGTGCATCGAGGTCGTCTTGTCGGTCTAGCTCGGCCTCCTTCTCTTCGTACATACGTACCCTGGGTGCGTCATGGATCAAGTCACATGGGAGGACTGCTTCGGCACCGTACAACATAAAGAATGAGGTTTATCCTGTCGATCGATTAGGTGTAGTGTGCAGCCCCCATAGCACGGAGTCCAGCTCCTCTACCCAGTGACAATCTGATTCCTCGAGGGAGCGGACTAAGCGAGGTTTTATGCCACTCATAAATAATCCGTTTGCTCGTTCCACCTGCCCGTTAGTTTGCGGGTGGTATACCGAAGCGTAGTCGAGCTTTATGCCCATCTTAGAGCACCAATCTTTGACCTCTTGGGCGGTGAAATTAGACCCATTATTAGTGATTATGCTGCGGGGGACACCATAACGGTGTACAACACTGGATATGAAGTCAACAACAGGTCCGGATTCCGCAGAGGTTACCGGCCTTGCTTCGATCCACTTGGTGAATTTATCCACCATGACTAGTAGATATTTCTTTTTCTTGGTCCCCCCCTTTAAGTGGTCCGACCATGTCAATCCCCCAGACAGCGAACGGCCATGTTATGGGTATAGTCCGAAGAGCTGTAGGAGGCATGTGGCTTTGATTTGCGAATAGCTGGCACCCAACGCAATGTTGGACCAGGGTACGTGCGTCCTCGTGAGCTGTGGGCCAGAAGAATCCTGATCGAAAGGCTTTGCTGACCAGGGCCCGAGCTGCTGCGTGGTGACCACCCATGCTGGCATGTATCTCGACAAGGAGCTGCTACCCCTCCTCTTCGGAGATGCCCCTTTGAAGGACCCCCGTAGTGCTCTGTTTATAGAGCTCGCCCTCATGGACTTTGTACGCTTTAGAGCGCCTTACTATGCATCGCTCCTCTGTCTTATCATCAGGGAACTCTTGTCGCAAGTGGTAGGGGAACAGTGGTTCGGTCCAAGGGGCGATTATGGCCATGATTTCATGGGCCGAGGGTGTTTCTTCAAGTGCGGACCCTCCGACGATATGATCATCGGGTTCGATTTCCGGTGGGGCGATCTGGACAGGCTCATTTGTTGAGGTGCCATTGTCCCCGTCCTGCCATACTACGGATGGCTTGAATAGCCTTTCCAGGAAGGTGTTTTTAGGTACTGGGTCTCGTTTGGCACCCATGCGGGCAAGAACATCCACGGCCTGGTTACTGTCTCTAGAGACATGATGGAATTCTAGACCCTCAAATCGGGCTGACATCCTGAGGACGGCGTTTCGATATGCCACCATTTTTGGATCTTTGGCGTAAAATTCGCCATTGACCTGTGAGATGGCGAGGTTCGAATCTCCTTGCACCTCCAGCTGCCGAACACCCATCGATGTTGCCATCCGAAGACCGTGCAACAGTGCCTCATATTCGGCTGCATTATTGGAGTCCGTGTACATGATTTGTAAAACATACCGGATACTATCACCTGTAGGGGATATTAGGATTACCCCAGCCCCCAGTCCGGCCAGCATCTTGGAGCCATCAATGTACATTATCCAGTGTGCGTATGTGCTATATTCCTTGGGGAGTTCGGCTTCTGTCCATTCGGATAAAAATTCGACCAACACCTGAGATTTAATAGCTCGTCGTGGTTTGTATACGATCTCGAAGGGAAGGAGATCTATGGCCCATTTTGCAATGCGGCCCATGGCGTTCCAATTGTTGATTATATCGTTGAGGGGTACCTCGGATACTACTTGTTGGGGAACGTTGCATGGAAAACAAAAAAAATTCTACGCACACGCAAGATCTATCCATGGCGATTCATAGCAACGAGAGGGGAGAGTGTGTCTACGTACCCTCGTAGACCGTAAGCGGAAGCATTTATTAACATGGTTGATGTAGTCGAACTTCTTCGCGATCCAACCGATCAAGTACCGAACGTACGGCACTTCCGTGTTCATCACACGTTTAGCTAGATGACGTCCTCGCCTTCTTGATCCAGCAAGACAGGCGAAGTAGTAGATGAGTTCCGGCAGCACGACGGCGTGGTGACGGTGGTGGTGAAGCTATCTCCACAGGGCTTTGCCTAAGCACTCCGAAAATATGACCGAGGGATGAAACTGTGGAGAGGGGCGCTGCACATGGCTAAGAGATTGTCGTGGCCTTGTGTGGCGCCCCCTCCCTCATATATATAGGTGGCGGGAGAGGGGGGGCAGCCAGGAGCCCCTTGGGCTCCTGCCCTTGGCCGCCCCTCTTTCCTTGTTTGTGCGCGGGAGGAAGGCAGGGGGAGGTGGCGCCCCCCCTTTTCCTTTCTCTCATGAGGAGGGAAAGGCAGGAGGGGCCAACCCTCCCCCTTTGCTTCCCCTAGGGCCGGCGGCCAGGGAGAGGGGCGCACCGGCCCCTTGTGGGCTGCTGTGTTCCCCCTTTGGCCTATTAAGCCCATATAGCCTCCCGGGGCTTCCCGGAACCTCTTCCGGTGATCCGATGATTACCCGGTACCTCCCGAAACTCTTCCGGTGTCCAAACATCATCGTCCTATATATCAATATTTACCTCCGGACCATTCCAGAGATCCTCCTCATGTCCGTGATCTCATCCGGGACTCCGAACAACATTCGGTCACCAAATCACATAACTCATATAACATTATATCGTCAACGAATGTTAAGCATGCGGACCCTACGGGTTTGAGAACTATGTAGACATGACCGAGACACCTCTCCGATCAATAACCAATAGCGGAACCTGGATGCCCATATTGGTTCCTACATATTCTACAAAGATCTTTATCGGTCGAACCTTATGACAACATACATAATTCCCTTTGTCTATCGGTATGTTACTTGCCCGAGATTCGATCGTCGGTATCTTCATACCTAGTTCAATCTCGTTACCGGCAAGTCTCTTTACTCGTTCCGTAATACATCATCTTGTAACTAACCCCTTAGTCACTTTGCTTGCAAGCTTCTTGTGATGTGTATTACCGAGAGGGCCCAGAGATACCTCTCCGATACATGGAGTGACAAATCCTAATTTCGATCTATGCCAACTCAACAAACACCTTTGGAGATACCTGTAGAGCATCTTTATGATCACCCAGTTATCTTGTGACGTTTGATAGCACACAAGGTATTCCTCCGGTATCCGGGAGTTGCATGATCTTATAGTCGAAGGAATATGTATTTGACATTAAGAAAGCAATAGCAATAAACTAAACGATCATATGCTAAGCTAATGGATGGGTCTTGTCCATCACATCATTCTCCTAATGATGTGATCCCGTTATCAAATGACAACTCATGTCTATGGTTAGGAAACCTTAACCATCTTTGATCAACGAGCTAGTCTAGTAGAGGCTCACTAGGGACACGGTATTTGTTTATGTATCCACACATGTATTTAAGTTTCCAGTCAATACAATTCTAGCATGAATAATAAACCTTTATCATGATTAAGGAAATATAATAATAACCATTTTATTATTTCCTCTAGGGCATATTTCCATCAGTCTCCCACTTGCACTAGAGTCAATAATCTAGTTCACATTGTCATGTGATTAACACCCATAGTTCACATCGCCATGTGACTAACACCCATAGTTCACATCGCCATGTGACTAACACCCAAAGAGTTTACTAGAGTCAATAATCTAGTTCACATCGCCATGTGATTAACACCCAAAGATTTTACTAAAGTGTGATCATGTTTTGCGTGTGAGAGAGGTTTTAGTCAACGGGTCTGCAACAGTCAGATCCGTGTGTACTTTGCAAATGTCTATGTCTACAATGCTCTGCATGGAGATACTCTAGCTAACTGTTTCCATGTTTAATACGTATCCAGATTGAGACTCAGAGTCACCTGGATCAGTGTTAAAGCTTGCATCGACGTAACCCTTTACGACGAACCCTTTATCACCTCCATAACCGAGAAACATTTCCTTAGTCCTCTTTAGGTACCTAAGGATAATTCTGACCGCTGTCCAGTGATCCACTCCTGGATCACTATTGTACATCCCTGCCAAACTTATGGCATGACACACATCAGGTCTGGTACACAACATATCATACATGATAGAACCTATGGCTGAGGCATAGGGAATGACTTTCATTTTCTCTCTATCTTCTGCAGTGGTCGGGCTTTGAGTCTGACTCAATTTCACACCTTGTAACACAGGCAAGAACCCTTTCTTTGACTGATCCATTTTGAACTTATTCAAAACTTTGTCAAGGTATGTGCTTTGTGAAAGTCCTATTAAGCGTCTCGATCTATCCCTATAGATCTTGATGCCCAATATATAAGCAGCTTCACCGAGGTCTTTCATTGAAAAATTCTTATTCAAGTATCCTTTTATGCTATCTAGAAATTTTATATCATTTCCAATCAACAATATGTCATCCACATATAATATCAGAAATGCTACAGAGCCCCCTCTCACTTTCTTGTAAATACAGGCTTCACCGTAAGTCTGTATAAAACCATATGCTTTGATCACCTCATCAAAGCGTATATTCCAACTACGAGATGCTTGCACCAGTCCATAGATGGATCGCTGGAGCTTGCACACTTTGTTAGCACCTTTAGGTTCGACAAAACCTTCTGGTTGCATCATATACAACTCTTCTTTAAGAAATCCATTAAGGAATGCAGTTTTGACGTCCATTTGCCAAATTTCATAATTATAAAATGCAGCAATTGCTAACATGATTCGAACTGACTTAAGCATTGCTACGAGTGAGAAAGTCTCATCGTAGTCAACCCCTTGAACTTGTCAAAAACCTTTTGCGACAAGTCGAGCTTTGTAGATGATAACATTACCATCAGCGTCAGTCTTCTTCTTGAAGATCCATTTATTCTCAATGGCTTGCCGATCATCGGGAAAGTCCACCAAAGTCCACACTTTGTTCTCATACATGGATCCTATCTCAGATTTCATGGCCTCAAGCCATTTATCAGAATCTGGGCTCATCATAGCTTCTTCATAGTTCATAGGTTCGCCATGGTCTAATAACATAACTTCCAGGACAGGATTATCGTACCACTCTGGTGTGGATCGTGCTCTGGTCGACCTACGAGGTTCAGTGGTAACTTGATTTAAAGTTTCATGATCATCATCATTTGCTTCCTCTATAGTTGATGTAGGCATCATGGGAACGGTTTTTTGTGATGAGCTACTTTCCAATTCGAGAGAAGGTACAATTACCTCATCAAGTTCTAGTTTCCTCCCACTCACTTCTTTCGAGAGAAACTCCTTCTCTAGAAAGGTCCCATTCTTGGCAACAAAGATCTTGCCTAATTTGGATCTGTGGTAGAAGGTGTACCCAATAGTTTCCTTAGGGTATCCTATGAAGACGCACTTCTTTCGAGAGAAACTCCTTCTCTAGAAAGGACCCATTCTTGGCAACAAAGATCTTTCCTTTGGATCTGTGGTAGAAGGTGTACCCAATAGTTTCCTTAGGGTATCCTATGAAGACGCACTTCTCCGATTTGGGTTTGAGATTATCAGGCTGAAGCCTTTTGACATAAGTGTCGCATCCCCAAACTTTAAGAAACGACAACTTAGGTTTCTTGCCAAACAATAGTTCATACGATGTCGTCTCAATGGATTTAGACGGTGCCCTATTTAACATGAATGCGGCTGTCTCTAATGCATAACCCTAAAATGATAAAGGCAAATTGGTAAGAGACATCATAGAATGCACCATATCTAATAAAGTACGGT
The DNA here is from genome assembly GCA_011799875.1 of Thinopyrum elongatum. Classification (NCBI taxonomy): domain Eukaryota; kingdom Viridiplantae; phylum Streptophyta; class Magnoliopsida; order Poales; family Poaceae; genus Thinopyrum; species Thinopyrum elongatum. The sequence continues at coordinate 382,193,425 of CM022301.1, forward strand.
TACGACATTCGGACACACCATTACGCTGTGGTGTTCCAGGTGGCATGAGTTGTGAAACAATTCCACATTGTTTTAAATGAAGGCCAAGCTCGTAACTCAAATATTCACCTCCACGATCAGATCGTAGAAACTTTATTTTCTTATTACGATGATTCTCTACTTCACACTGAAATTCTTTGAACTTTTCAAATGTTTCAGATTTGTGTTTCATTAAGTAGATATACCCATGTCTACTCAAATCATCTGTAAAGGTTAGAAAATAACGATACCCTTCGCGTGCCTCAATACTCATTGGACCGCATACATCGGTATGTATTATTTCCAATAAGTCACTAGCTCGCTCCATTGTTCCGAAGAACGGAGTTTTAGTCAGCTTGCCTATGAGGCATGGTTCACAAGTATCAAATGATTCATAATCAAGTGATTCCAAAAGTCTATCCGGATGGAGTTTCTTCATGCACTTTACACCAATATGACCTAAACGGCAGTGCCACAAGTATGTTGCACTATCATTATCAACTTTGCATCTTTTGGCATCAATATTATGAATATATGTATCACTACCATCGAGATTCAATAAACCATTCACATTGGGTGTATGACCATAGAAGGTTTAATTCATGTAAACAGAACAACAATTATTCTATTGACTTAAATGAATAACCGTAATGCAATAAACACGATCTAATCTTGTTCATGCTCAACTCAAACACCAAATAACATTTATTCAAGCTCAACACTAATCCCTAAGGTAGAGGGGGTGTGCGATGGTGATCATATCAATCTTGGAAACACTTCCAACACACATCGTCACCTCACCCTTAACTAGTCTCTGTTTATTTTGCAACTCCTGTTTCGAGTTACTAATCTTAGCAACTGAACCTGTATCAAATACCCAGGGGCTACTATGAGCACCAGTAAGGTACACATCAATAACATGTATATAAAATATACCTTTGTTTACTTTGCCATCCTTCTTATTCGCCAATGTTGGGGGGATGTACCCTGGGTAGCCTCATCCGCACCCAATAATGTTTCAAGACATCGGGGCTGGCAAAGCCCCTCAAGCCGACTGGCCGCGTGGCCGGCTCCCTGGGCTGGCTGGGATCCCGTGACCGGCTTCCAGAAGACGGCACACTCCTAGAAGGCGGCTATGGGGGCGGGCCGGCTTCCAGCAGCCGGCCTCTCCTCCTCCTCGGAGTCTGCACTCACCCACTACGACGACACGGGGCGTGGCTACAGCGTCGCGTGCTCCCCCGAATCCCGAAGAGGCATGGCTACAGTGCGTGCTGAACAAGCGGTCACCTACCCGCCTGGCGCAGGACTGTGGCCATACGACGCATGACGTGGCTCTCGTCAGCAAGGACGATGCTACAGCAAAAGGCAATCAGCGTGGCCCATAGGCGGTGGGCCCGACTTGTCGGCCGGATTCTTGGTAGCCGGCGGGCCCCCCAGAGGCGGGCTCCAGCAGTCGGCGGAGAACCCGGCGACCTTAGACGCTGACGTCCAGGTCCTACACCCGGTCGTATTACCATTGTACCCCTGGGGGGTCGGCCTATAAGACCCCCCCGGGCTCACCCATGCAAATGGTTGAGTCTTCATTCGACACACCCACGCCATAGCTAGGAGAAGAGGGAGAGCTCAACCCTTCTTCCTCCTCTAGCAATACAGCTCCAGGAGCAACTATGTATACTATCGATCATAGTCATCACAACAGGATTAGGGGTGTTATCTCTCCGGAGAGCCCCGAACCTGGGTACGTCTTGTGTGCCCTCGAGCTCGTGCTCACTCTCGCTTCCGGAACCCGATGACATCCTCATGGCTCCACCCACGATAAGCCACCCCCTGGCACCTGATGTGAGATTACCACGACAGTTGGCGCCCACCGAGGGGCCATCTGAGGTGTCGGCCGGAGTTGTGTTCCGGACGGAAACCACCTTTCCCTCCGGCGAGCGCATCGCGTCCGGCCTAATCAGCCAGCCCGATGGATTCGTTTGCGCTTGCACCAGCGCATCACCCGATGCGGGAGCCGTCTGCCCCGCGGACTGCCTCGTTGACCCCTTCAGGAAGCTCAGCTTTTCCGATGCGGTTGCCCCCGATGCGGGAGCCATCTGCCCCATGAGCTGCCTCACCGACCTCTTTGGGAGGGTCAGCCTCTCCGGTGCGGTCGCCACCGACGCGTATCCCGACGACGGGGTGGTCATCGACGACCCGCTCCCTCCTGTCGCTAGCAACGCCTCTGCCGATGGGCTCGACACTGGTATCTTCGTGGAGGTGATTGTCACTGGCAACAGCCAGGACACTGGCGGGGCCGCCAGGGACCCATTGCGAGCAGCAATGCAGGACCTGGCAGCTCCCGTCGACGCCAACGCCGACGGGGCGGCGCTGGAAGAAATCCGTGTCAAGCTCCTTGACAGCACCTCCAAGATGACGGCCATGAAGCGCCGCGCTGAGGCTAACCAGCGCGAGATTGACCGCATAGCGGGCGGCACGCCGGCTGCAGGCGAGCCCAGCCGAGCCGGCGCTGTCTGACAATGCGGCGCGGCCATCACCAGCATGCTGGGAGTCGGACGTCCGATTTACGACACCCCAGTGCAGAACCTGCACGCTGCGCAGGCCGTGGCAGAAGAACTCGAGACCCTATTGGGCGATGAGCGGCGCAGCCAGATGGACCGCCTCCAGGAGCTCCTCAATGCTGCGAACGCGCAGCAAGACACTTGCAACTGTGTGGTGGGAGCCGGCCAGCAGGCCGACCTCTCGGAAGGAAACCTTCCACCCCGCCGCGAGAATGGAGCGACCTCCCGGTCCCCTTGTGGCGGCGGTCGCGGCCAGCGGAACCCGGAGCCGGCGGCTAGCCGCAGCCGGCGCTCTCACGAGAAGATTGTGAACAACTGGCAAGTTCCTCCGAGAGCGGAGGGCCGGCGCCAGCAGGATGAACGTCCGCCTCCCCCCCCCCCCCCCCCCGCAGGGAGAGGCTGGCTTCTCCGACGCCGGATGACCACCCGACTCTGGGGGGCCGGCTAGGTCCCCGTGAAGCAGTCGGTGAGAATGACGCTCGTCGCTGGATCGAGCGACTGGCTCGGTCCTTGGCAATGGAGGATGAGGATATAGTCGGCCCGGCCTGCTTTGGCCCCCGCATCCTTGATGAGCCCTTCCCCACAGGGTTCTCGCTTCCTCGCGACACTCCCAAGTATAGCGGCGCCGTGAAGCCGGAAGATTGGTTGACCGACTATGCTACAATAGTCAGCATAGCGAACGGCAACAAGCGCGTTGCCGTAAGGTATGTTCCGCTCATATTGCAGGGCACGGCCCAGACATGGCTGAACAACCTCAAGGCCAATAGCGTCAACAGTTGGCTGGACTTCAGCGAAGTCTTCGTGCACAACTTCAATAGCACCTACAAGCGGCCCCCCAAGCCTCGCCAGCTCTCCATGTGCGTTCAGGGCCCGGCCGAGTCCACTCGCGACTACCTGACGCGCTGGGCCGAGTTGCGCAACTCCTGTGAGGGGGTGCACGAGGTGCAGGCCATCGAGTACTTCACCTCCGGGTGCAGAGAGGGCACCCTGCTCAAACACAAGCTTCTGTGCAATGAGCCGGCTACCTTGGACGAGCTCCTGGTTGTGGCAGACAAGTACGCCATGACTGACTCTTCCATGAAGTCAAAGATCCGGATCGACGCGTCCGGGAAGGTGATCCCGCCGGCTTCTCCGGCGCCGGCTGGCGACCCCAACCGGCGTCAGCAGCCGAACAACAACAAGCGCAAGGCCCAACAGCCGGCTTCTAACAGCCGGTAGGTGGCGACCGTCGAGGACCAACAGCCGGCAGATCAACCCGGCCCAAGCATCTGCGTGGCGGCAAGGGTGCCTGGCTGCCGGCCTTCTCCTTTGAGCAGACCCTCGATGCTCCATGTAAGTTCCACAACGGCGCGAAGCCGTCCAACAATACAACCCGGCAGTGCAGCTGGCTCACCTGAATCACTAAGGGTGAGGGCTTGCCGCCTCCTCCAGCCGGCCCGGCGGCTCCGGCTCCTAAGCAGCCGGCCCGCCCTATCGGCATGCTCCAAGATGAATTCCCCAACGAGAAATCCACTTACGTCATCTTCACCAGTGAAGCCGACGACAAGCACAGTCAGCGTCAGCAGCACCACGAGGTGAATGCTGTCATTCCAGAGGTCCCCCAATTCATGCACTGGTCCAAGAGGCCCATCACCTGGAGCCGAGATGACCATCCGGCCGTGATGCCTTTGCCGGGTGCTTATGCCATGGTGCTGGACTCCACCTTCTCAACCGAGAGGCGGGCTTGCCGCTTCTCTCGAGTCCTGATAGACGGCAGCAGTAGCATCAACATCCTCTACCGCGACGCCATGGAAAAGCTGGCCATCAAAGAGAAGCAGCTCCAGCCCAGCCGGACCGTATTCCATGGCATCGTCCCTGGGCTTTCCTGCTCCCCAATCGACAAGATCAAGATCGATGTTCTGTTCGGCGACAAGACACACTTCTGCCGTGAGCCTATCTTGCCAACGTCCGCCGGAGAGGCCATGATAAACCTCTTCTTGGCCGAACGCTCGTCGGGCTCCCCGGGATACGTGGTCGAGCTTAGGCTGCGACATTCTGGAGCAGGGGATGTGGATTTGGCGGGGAGGGACACCGCATGCCTCATCTAAAAACTCAGGGGAGTGGGGCGACGGTATGGGAATCGCTTGGTAACTTGAACTTTATTATCTAAGCTAGGAGAAATGGGCAGACCGGTAGGGGTTGGCGGCGGCGCCGACGATGGCCGTGAGCTAGGGTTCGAGGGGGAAGGGGGCCGGGTGGGGGGACTGTGGAGGGGGGGTGGTGCTTGAGGATACGCCGCGGCTACTGAAAATTTTAGTATTGGTGGGTGGAGATGGTGGTGGACGAGGGAGGGCGACGGTTCAAATGCCTCGGCTACTGCAATTTTACTATAAGGTCAGTGCTGGAGGAGTGTGGGCGACGGTTGAAGTACGGCGGCTACTAATATTTGGGTAAAGGAATTGTTGCGGGGCAGGAGTGCGCAAGATCACGCACGGTCCAATAAGAATATGCATGTATGATAATAAAGAAAAGTGGTAGAACCGCCGATTTTTGCAACTCTCAAGACGGGTAGTTTGTTTTTATATTTCTAACTAGCTGGTCTATCACACACGGCTCGTCCTAATTTCTAAATAAACTACCCGCCTTTAGCTTGCGCAGGTGGTGATTTTACAGCACACTTGCATCGCACACGGTTAAGCCAGTACCTCCACCCTTTGCTCGCGCTTGCGCAGTCGTGGTGATTTTACAGCGCACTTGCATCACACACGGTTGAGCCAGTACCTCCACCTTTGCTCGCGCTTGCGCAGTTGTGGTGATTCACAGCGCACTTGCATCGCACACGGTTAAGACATTATACCCGTGTCCATTGAGCGTCATCAGAGTCTTTGCAGCAAAAAAAAACGTTAGAGAGGGTCAGAAGACAGCCACACCAGCATGTGGCCCAAATATATATGAGTGAAAAGGGTGGTCTGTGATGTTCAAAATTCCAATGCACAACTTTGACCACGCGGGCCCATGGTTGGGCGTGTCGTCGAAGATCGATGAGAGGGGCCAGAAGTCAAGAACCACCTGGAAGTGGCCAAATATATGTAGGAATATTGGGTGTGATGCTTAAAACTTTAAATACACAATGCACAACTTTGGTGGCACCTGCCTCGCAAACCCGAAAGCACCCTTGGATATATCTATAATGACATAATGTCGTAGCTAGCTAGGGTGCTTGACCCACCACCTCCCACTTCGTGTCAGCGGGGCGGATGCACGTAATGATACTTTGGTCATACATGCATGTCGCCATGACCTACCATAAGACAGACCAGTGAATCTATCATTTGGTCAAACGACAACTGTTGTTGTCAATAAACCGCTTGGGCCAATAGATTGAACCATCATCAAAGTCACACGAGAGGGACCACAAAACTAGCACCTCTTGCATGCGGCCCAAAGTGATGTACGTTGGAAGGGGTGATGTGTGTTTTCAATATAGAATAATGTACAATTTAGATGTGGTGCCTACCTCTCGATACAGACAACAACCATGAAGGCCAGGTAGTTAAGCACGAGATACGCAGGGTACGATGTACGTCGAACCCAGCAATCCAAGATGTGGGAGGGAATCCTGACAACGCATGAGTTTGAGCTTTGGTTGAACGACATGTGACGGTGACCGGCCCTAACACGAACTAGGAGGAATCCATTCATGGCCAACACATACCCCTCATTATCGATCAAAGGGATGATATATATACACTCGGGGAGCCCACAGATATGCGTGTCATCACAAAAAACCGCACAAGGGAGATGTGGTCGATCAGAAGACCCCGTATACACTGCATGCGGCCCGAAAATATGTATGGGTATGGTGGTGTGTGATGTGTTTAAATCCCGAATGCACAACTTTGATGGGCCACCAACTACATTACAAACCGAACACCGTACCTGACCCCAAGCATGGTTCAATACATACGATGTCGGTTTCCCAACTTCGAGGCGGTGGCGGTGGGGGGGGGGGGGGTCATCCAACGCATGCGCTCAAACTTTATTTGGTCTAACATGGCACACATAGCAATAGGAAACCATCATGGTCAAACCCTTCTCGTTGTTGGGTCAAAGGGATAGATTGTGTGGGCCCCCATCATTGTCGGTAAAGGATAATATATATACCTCGGGGAGCCCACAGATATGTGCAACGTCTATAAACCGCACAAGGGAGACATGCTTGATCAGAACACCCTGCCCCCTATACCCTGCATGCGACCTGAAAAAGGTTTATATAATCGCCATGACAGGTCACTATAGAGTCAATCATTCTTTAATTTTTTAGAGCAAAAAATAAACAATAAAAACATAGTCTACAAATTAGCAAAACAAAGATCCTTTATCTCTATAATGACCGTGTCATAGCATTTAAATGAAGCTTGAGGTCACCCATCCTTGGGCTACTCCAGCCCGAGCACGCTTAACTTCTGCGTTCTATTCGACTAGACTAGCGGATGGGAAGCCACACCTTGCTGGTAGGAATTGCCTCCTTGCCTTTAAGGCGTTTCACGCTGGTCACCCTATGGGACCTACTCCCTCTTATCACACACATTTGTGCTTTTAGAAACTGTGTGCGATATTTACATGGCCGGTGTGTTGCCGCCTAGCCTTCAATGAGCACTGATACTAGTAGCTGGAAAACGATGGGAGAAGAGGCGGGAAACCGATGAGAGGAGTGGCGGGAAATGGTAGCCTGTTTGGATATATAACAACATTAATATAGAGAACTTAGTAGAGAAGGAAGCGTGAGCTAGCACGACCCATGCACACAGTGCTTACCCATGTACTGCATGTGCTGTCGAAAGGGCTGAGGATTGCCGTTCGATCTGGGTGCATCCAACGGTGCAGACGTACAATCCGTGGGGTTTGGGTTCTGGCCAATCAGAATGCACGACTCAGATCACGCGCGCAGCAGGGGGAGGGGGCATCGGCCACGAATTGGTAGGCACACGGCTTTCGTGAGTGAACCGTGTGCTATTTGAAAACATTTCGTGAGAAGAATCTTGGTTTTTAAATCCCCATAAATCTAAAACTCACCCGAAAATCGTGAAACTTGGCATGGTGTCACGACATGGCACATATATGTCGAGGAATTTTTTCCGTCCATTTTGGCGCAAGTTTTATTACAAGCCTCTTACAAACCGGAGCTTCTCTAAAAGAAGCCTCATGGTTCCGATAGGGAAATGTGTCCCCCTTGTGGGCGAAATGATAATCACTGCCTCTTTTCGCCTTGTATTTTCTTCTACGGGCAACATGGAACGACAGGATATCTGTGCTGAAATTTAAACTTATTCAGGGTTCGTTACGCCTTTTTATACACTAATTGAGTTTCCTAGGCATTTTATGAACATAATTAAAATCTGAACTTCAAATACATGCTCTAGTTCACTAAAATGGCTAGAAATATTATACACGGGGTCCTTGGGTGCATGTTTAGGTCCCATGCCAGGAATGGGAACGAATTACAACCGTACCGGCATCCTTGCTCGTCCTCAAACATTTGGAATCTCCGGTTTTTAAATCCCCGTAAATCCTAAACTCACCAGAAAGTCATGAAAGTTGGCATGGTGTCACATCATGGCACATATATGTCGTGGTAAAAACATTGTCCAATTTGGGCCAAGCTTTATTACAAACCTCTTACAAACCGGAGCTTCTCTCAAAGAAGCCTTGTGGTTCTGATAGGGAAACATGTTCCCCTTGTGGGCGAAACGTAATCACTGCCTCTTTTCGACTTGTATTTTCTTCTACGGGCAACATGGAACGACAGGATATCCATGCTGAAATTTAAACTTATTCAGGGTTCGTTTGGCCTTTTTATACACTAATTGAGTTTCCTAGGCATTTAATGTCCTTAATTCAAATCTGAACTTCAAATACATGCTCCAGTTCACCAAAATGGCTAGAAAAATTATACATGTGTCCTTGGGTGCATTTCTAGGTCCCATGCTAGGAATGGGAACGAATTACAACCATACCGGCATCCCGGCTCGTCCTCAAACATTTGGAATCTTGCTTTTTAAATCCCCGTAAATCCTAAACTCACCAGAAAGTCATGAAAGTTGGCATGGTGTCATGTAATGGCACATATTTGTTGTGGTAAAAACATTGTCCAATTTGGGCCAAGCTTTATTACAAACCTCTTACAAACCGGAGCTTCTCTCAAAGAAGCCTCATGGTTCCGATAGGGAAACATGTTCCCCTTGTGGGCGAAACGTAATCAGTGCCTCTTTTCGCCTTGTATTTTCTTCTACGAGCAACATGGAACGACAGGATATCCGTGCTGAAATTTAAACTTATTCAGGGTTCGTTTGGCCTTTTTATATACTAATTGAGTTTCCTAGGCATTTAATGTCCATAATTTAAATCCGAACTACAAATACATGCTCCAGTTCACCAAAATGGCTAGAAAAATTATACATGTGTCCTTGGGTGCATGTTTAGGTCCCATGCCAGGAATGGGAATGAATTACAACCGTACCGGCGTCCTGGCTCGTCCTCAAACATTTGAAATCTCGGGTTTTAAATCCCCATAAATCCAAAACTCACCAGAAAGTCATCAAAGGTGGCATGGTGTCACGTCATGGCACATATATGTCATGGTAAAAACATTGCCAATTTGGGCCAAGCTTTATTACAAACCTCTTACAAACCGGAGTCTGTCGCAAGAACCCTCATGGTTTCGATAGGGAAACATGTCCCCTTGTGGGTGAAACGATAATCGCTCCCTCTTCTAGCCTTGTATTTTCTTCTACACGCAACACAGAACAATGGGAGATTCGCGCTGAACTTTGAAATTATTCAGGGTTCGTTTGACCTTTTTTATTCATTAATTGAGTTTTCTACGCATTTAATGTCCATAATTCAAATCCGAACTACAAATACATGCTCCAGGGCACCAAAATGGCTAGAAAAAACGTACATGTGTCCTTGGGGTGCATGTTTAGGTCCCATGGAATGAATGGGAATGAATTCAACCGTCTCGCCGTCCTGGCTTGGCCACAAACATTGCGAATCTAGGTTTTTAAATCTCTGTAAATCCAAAACTCACTAGGAAATCATGAAACTTGGCATGGTGTCACTACATGGCACATATAATTGTCCAATTTGGGTGAAGCTATATTACAAGCCTCTTACAAACCGAAGCTTCTCGCAACCCTCATGTTTCCGGTAGGGAAACATGCCCCTCTTGTGAGCGAAACGATAATCGCTGCCTCTTCTGGCCTTGAACTTTGTTTTCTACAGGCAACATAGAATAACAGGAGTGTCGTGCTGAAATTTGAAACTGTTCAGGGTTCGTTTGGCCATTGTATATATTAATTAAGTTTTCTAGGCATTTAATGTAGTGCATAATTCAAATTTGAACTACAAGCACATGCTCCAGTGAAGAAAAATGGGTGGGAAATCGTACATGTGTCATTGGGTGCATGTTTAGGTCTCATTTAAGGAATGAGAATGAATTACAAACTTCTCGTCGTCCTGAAACATTGAGAATCTCGGTTTTTAAATCCCAGTAAATCGAAAACTCACCCAAAAAACATGAAACTTGGCATGGTTTCATGACATGGCACATATATGCCGTGGTAAAAACAATCGTCCAGTTTGAGACAAGGCGCACACATTAATAGCCAACGAAGTCCTTTTGAAACAAATAGCTGACACGTTAATATCGCAAATGGTTGTATTATATGAACCGTGTCAAATTTAATCATACTCGGTGGCGTGCGTGCAGCTGTTTGATTAGACGGGATGAGTGCGAGAAGTCCGCCGTGCAGGCTCGACGGGACGCGTGCGAGCAGTCCGCCGCGCAGGCTCGATGGGACGCGTGTGAGCAGTCCGCCACGCAGGCTCGACGGGACACGTGCGAGCAGCAAGCCGCCCATGCTCACCGGGAAGCGAGCTCTTTGACCTCCATCGACCAGCCGCCGCCCGCCTCGCTCACAACTTCTGCATTAATGGGTTAATTAAAGCACCTAGACGAAGGGTGTTTGCTTGTGATCCCATGGTAGCATTTGCTTTGTTCGTGTTTTCAACTCGTATTTCGGCCTAATTTAAATTGCCACATAGGGCAACAAATAATACGACGACAAATAAAATGGCAACGGATAATACGATGACAAATTTACAATGGTGCAGATAATAATTATCTTACATATTCCGGATAATTCAAAATGCCACATGAGGCAAAGCCTAGAAGACACGGGGGCAAGAGAAGAAGGAAATCGCAGACAACGATCTGGGTCGCTACTGTCTCTACTCGTCGATGAATCGCCAGGCGACGACATGCTCCAGCTCCTTCTTCAATTCCTCACGACTTTGCTTGAAAGCAGCCACGGATTCCTCCACCTCCTGCTCACGCTCGATCCGGGCTTCCTCAAGTCACCCAACAGTTCCTCGACAACCGCTGTCAGCGTCATCCCCGAGGCACTACTCTGCTCATGCAACATCTTCCAGCTGGCGGCCTCCTCCTCCTTCTCGGCAAGCGCCTTGAGGAGCTTCGCATTGTCACCCATGAGTTTCTCGACGAGGCCGGTCGCCTTGTCAACCGTGGCATCACTGATTTCGAGCAGCTTCATCAAGCGTCGGCCAGCTCCTGCTGCTTAATGAGGCCAGCGAGAATGTCGTCATCGCCGGCCAAGGACTTCAGCAATGCCAGCTCGTCGTGATCGCCGACGCGGTGAGTGCGCTTGTGAGAGGCCCCGTGTGCCCGTGAGAGCTCGTTCGAGGGCTCCGCGGCTCGTCGGGACATCTCTGCTGTGGCTGCCGCTTCGCGTCGGGCCCTCTCTAGTGCTTCCGCGGCCTTGGTCTTTGCTGCCTGGTTATATGTCTACCCGAAACTCCACCTACCTGTCATGACGGAACGACTTGACAGGAAAGACCAGTTTTGTGGGTGATGAGGAGAGGAACTGTGAAGTAATTTTCGAGTGGGTAGTTTTTACAGCCCGGTGCTAAGTGTGAACACATATTAGTTTGATAGGTGTGAACAGATTTGCAATTACTTATTGCGTTGTAATCTGCAATGTGACAAGAAAGAAAGTCAAAATTTATTGATGGTTCTGGGCCTACAAAGCCCGTTTCTGTTGTTCTGGCTCATCGCAAACAGTTCTTTTGGATCAACCGTATGCCACGCATCGGAAGCCCGAAACGTGGGCCCGCATTCTCGGATGTACGTGTACATGTCTGCCCACTATCACACACGGTCAAGATATCACCATCGTGTCCTATGGATGCGCCGTCGCATCTCCCACGGGGTGCCAGAAGGTTGACCACGTGGTTGCTCGCTGTTGAGGCAGCCGCGGCGCGCTCTGCTCGCGTCCGTCCACACGTTTTGCTCGCCATTGAGGCGGCCGCGGCGCGCTCCGCTCTGGCGTCCCTGCGCGCGCTCTGCTCGCCTTTGAGGCAAATTTACAACTAGTTTGCATTTTCAAAGTTTTTTGTATGAATGCGTAACTTACTAATCATCGCACACGAGTACTCGCAGACACATCGTGTGCGATACTCCTAGCCACCGCAAGCAACTAGTTTGCATTTTTCAAAGTTTTTTGTACGAACAGAATCGCACACGAACTAACTATAGTAACCGTCTGTGTTATAATTTCTCATCACAAACAGTTCATTCGAGTGGGCTGTTTGCTGCGTATCACACACATCTTGTTTACATGAATCGTTTGTGTTCTTTTGGCTCATCGCAAATGCCGCATATCACACACATCTTGTTAAGTTGAACCGTTTCTGTTCTCTTCCCTAATCAAAAACAGTTCGTCCGAGTGAACCGTATGCCGTATATCACACACACCTTGATCTGGCTGACCGTTTCTGTTGCATTCCCTAATAGCACACAGTTCATCGGAGCGAACTGTATGCCGTATATCGCACACATATTGATATGGCTGCCCGTTTTTGTTGTTCTGCCTCATCGCAAACAGTTCTTCTGAATCAACCGTATGCTCCGCATCGCACACGTAACTAAAATCTGAACCGTGTTTTATGTCTCCGCCATCGCAAACATTTTGCATCTTTTTTGACGGTTTTTTTACATCCCCGTTTGCGATTAATGCATCGCACACAGTTTCGTCAAAGGGTCTCTGATCGTAGTGTCGCGTTAACAGCATCCTGCAGTAGTGACTCTTCCAAGTGAGCATGGAAATTGACACAGAACTGGTCGTTCCCCTCGGATTTCAATGGCCTCGCGCTACCTACGGAATATCAGGTTGTATTTTTCCTAAATTACATGTATTGTATATATTTTCGCACATAATATATTTTGTCGGTTTGCATGTTTTTTTCTGTGTAGATTTTCTACCACTGGTTTAAGATTCGGACCGCCCCGCGACGGACGTGATGGTCTGATTCGAGTCCAGCCAGCTTCTGGCAATTCGGCGGATACCATAACCGCAACTCGGCCAGCATTGCGAATTTGAACTATGTGGTCGCTGCATCGCGCCATCATCGTCATCATGTAGATTTTCGACATATGTCAACATTGACCTCGGCGAACAGGCCATATCTCTTTAATTATTTACTTTACTTAAATTAATTAAGTAGAGGAATTTTTCTTTTTCTTATTTGTTATTACTTTTGCCTTGCACTATTTATATGTGGGCAGAAAAACTACTTTGCCGACGCATCCTCGGCGAGCCGACGTCGTCATCCCCCCCGCAACGACCAAGATGAGTCATCAATTCAGCGAGCCACCCAGCGCCAGCGTCGTCGCATCGTCGTTTCTTTAGCCAACGTCCACCACGCCGACCAGTTTTGACACGTCGGCTGACAAGGGGATCCGGCGTTACCCCGCTGACCTGCGCCGACACCTTGGCTGGACCGGGGGCTTCGCCACCTCTTCATCAACCTACTCCGGAGACTTCGGCGTCACCAACCGCCCAACTTCTTTATGTTAGCTGGACCGGGGGCTTCGCCTCTCCACATCGACCGTGCCGTGTCGCCACTTCGTCAAGCCGAACTCCTCACTCGGTCACTGATACGTCTCCAACGTATCTATAATTATTGATTGTTCCATACTATTATATTATCTGTTTTGGATGTTTTATATGCATTATTATGCTATTTTATATTATTTTTGGGACTAACCTATTAACCTAGAGCCCACTGCCTGTTTCTGTTTTTTTCCTTGTTTTTGAGTTTCGCAGAAAAGGAATACCAAACGGAATAAAACTTTCACGATGATTTTTCTTGGACCAGAAGACACCCCGGAGACTTGGAGTTCAAGTCAGAAGAGCCACAAGGCGGCGACAAGGGGGGAGGGCGCGCCCAGGGGGGTAGGGCATGCCCCCTGCCTTGTGGGCCCCACGTGACTCCACCGACCTACTTCTTCGTCCTATATATTCACATATATTCCAAAACCCTCAGAGGCATCCACGAAAAGACTTTTCCACCGCCGCAACCTTCTGTACCCTTGAGATCCCAGCTAGGGACCTTTTTCGGCACCCTGCCGAAGGGGGATTCGATCACGGAGGGCTTCTACATCAACTCTATTGCCCTTCCGATGAAGCGTGGGTAGTTTACCTCAGACCTACGGGTCCATAGCTAGTAGCTAGATGGCTTCTTCTCTCTCTTTGATTCTCAATACCATGTTCTCCTCGTTGTTCTTGGAGATCTATCCGATGTAATATTCTTTTGCGGTGTGTTTGTCGAGATCCAATGAATTGTGGATTTATGATCAGCTTATCTATGAATATTATTTGAATCTTCTCTGAATTCTTATATGCATGATTTGATATCTTTGTAATTCTCTTCGAATTATCGGTTTGGTTTGGCCAACTAGATTGGTTTTTCTTGTAATGGGAGAAGTGCTTAGCTTTGGGTTAATCTTGCGGTGTCCTTTCCCAGTGAAAGCAGGGGCAGCAAGGCACGTATTGTATTGTTGCCATCGAGGATAAAAAGATGGGGTTTACATCATATTGCTTGAGTTTATTCCTCTACATCATGTCATCTTACTTAATGCGTTACTCTGTTCTTCATGAACTTAATACTCTAAATGCAGGTAGGAGTCGGTCGATGTATGGAGTAATAGTAGTAGATGCAGAATCGTTTCGGTCTACTTGACACGGACGTGATGCCTATATTTCATAATCATTGCCTTGGATATCGTCATAACTTTGCGCTTTTCTATCAATTGCTCGACAATATTTGTTCACCCACCGTATTATTTGCTATATTGAGAGAAGCCTCTAGTGAAACCTATGGCCCCCGGGTCTATTTTCCATCATATTACTTTCTGATCTACTATTTTGCAATCTTTTATTTTCAGATCTATAAACCAAAAAACCCAAAAATATTTACTTTATCTTTTGTTTAGTTTTACCTATCTCTATCAGATCTCACTTTTGCAAGTAACCGTGAAGGGATTGACAACCCCTTTATCGCGTTGGGTGCAAGTTGTTTGATTGTTTGTGCAGGTGCTAGGTGATTTGTGCATTGTCTCCTACTGGATTGATACCTTGGTTCTCTAACTGAGGGAAATACTTATCTCTACTTTGCTGCATCACCCTTTCCTCTTCAAGGGAAAAACCAACGCAAGCTCAAGAAGTAGCAGGAAGAATTTCTGGGGCCGTTGCCAGGGAGATCTATGCCAAGTCAAGACATACCAAGTACCCATCATAAAACTCTCATCTCTTGCATTACATTATTCGCCATTTGCCTCTCGTTTTCCTTTCCCCCACTTCTAAAATGATTTTCAGAAAAATACAAAAAGATTTGCCTTTTTATTCGCCCTTCTTTCGCTTGCCTTTTCGTTTGCCCTTATGTCTTACTTGGTTTGTTTGCTTGGTATAATTGTGTTTTTATTGAAAATCAGAAAGCAAAAAGTTTATGGATCCTCATCCACTTGCCAATCTTTTTAAGAGATCCAATTATGATGAACCAATTGCTAGTGAGTTGCGTGCACTAGATTATCTTTATGATGTTTTGCTTGAAATCCGTGAATCTAAAAATTGTGATGAAGTGATTCATGATAGATCTTTGAATGAAAAGCATGATTGCAATGATGTTATTATAAATTCTATTAATGTCAATTATGTTAATGATATGCAAAACCCCAACCTTGGGGATGCTAGTTTTGCTATGTTCACTACTTGTTGCAATGATCATGATTGGGGTGATTCTTCTTATGATCTTGAAAATTTATTTAAGCCCCATGATGAATATGAGATTGATAATAATGTTTCTATAATATTGAAAGTGGGTTTGTAATAGTGTCAACTTTAGATCCCACATATTTGGAGAATGTTCAATCTTATGAAATTTTTGATAAAAGTGGGTTTGGAGAGGTCATGACTTTAGTTAATGTTAATCCCACTATTTTGGATGAGTGTCAACTTCGCATGCATGTGGATCGCGTTGAGAATATGTTATGTGATAGCTATATTGTTTAATTTGCTTATGATCCTGCATGTAATTATTATGAGAGAGGAAAATATGGTTGTAGAAATTTCCATGTTACTAAGTTACCTCTCTTCATGTTGAGATTGCTATCGTCTCTTTCTTCTTCCTTGCATATGCTAGTTTTTGCTTGTCTTGATAATTTGTTTGCTTATAAAATGCCTATGCATAGGAAGTATGTTAGAATTAGATGTGTTTGTCATGTGTTTTATGATGCTCTCTTTGTGCTTCAATTCTTCTCTTTTATGTGAGCATCATTGAAATTATCAATGCCTAGCTAAAAGGCTTTAAAAAAAGCGCTTGTTGGGAGACAACCCAATATTTTTCTTTTCTGTTTTT
This sequence comes from Thinopyrum elongatum, assembly GCA_011799875.1. Lineage (NCBI taxonomy): Eukaryota > Viridiplantae > Streptophyta > Magnoliopsida > Poales > Poaceae > Thinopyrum > Thinopyrum elongatum. The sequence goes on from CM022301.1 coordinate 382,209,756, forward strand.
ATGAATACATTTTTCATCTAGACTCTGGTTAGATGTGGTTTTGTGTTTTAATTAGTGTTTGTTGCAAGTAAAACGTTTGGGATGGCTTACGGTGATAGTTGATTTGATATTGCTAAAAAATAGAAACTTTTGCGTCCAGTCACAGAATTTTAATAATTCACTGGAGAGTTGAAAAACCCTGAATTGTTTATACGAGATTTAAATATAAATTTTCTCTGGTTTCCTAATTTTTCAGAATTTTTGGAGTTACAGAAGTGTTATAACAATTCGGATCTTCGCAGACTGTTCTGTTTTTGACAGATTCTGTTTTCTTTGTGTTGTTTGCTTATTTTGATGAATCTATGGGTAGTATTGGGGGGTATGAACCATGGAGAAGTTGGAATACAGTAGATATTACACCAATATAAATAAATAATGAGTTCACAAGAGTACCAAAAGTGGTGATTTATTTTCTTATACTAACGGAGCTTATGAGATTTTCTGTTGTGAAGTTTTCAAGTTTTGGGTAAGGATTTGATGGACTATGGAATAAGGAGTGGCAAGAGCCTAAGCTTGGGGATGCCCAAGGCACCCCAAGGTAATATTCAAGGACAACCAAGAGCCTAAGCTTGGGGATGCCCCGGAAGGCATCCCCTCTTTCGTCTTCGTCTATCGGTAACTTCACTTGAGGCTATATTTTTATTCACCACATGATATGTGTTTTGCTTGGAGCGTCTTGTATGATTTGAGTCTTTGCTTTTTAGTTTGCCACAATCATCCTTTTTGTACACGCCTTTTGAGAGAGACACGCATGAATTGTGATTTATTAGAATACTCTATGTGCTTTACTTATATCTTTTGAGCTAGGCAATTTTGCTCTAGTGCTTCACTTATATATTTTTAGAGCACGGCGGTGGTTTTATTATATAGAAATTATTGAACTCTCATGCTTCACTTATACTCCCTCCGTTCCAAATTACTCGTCGTGGTTTTAGTTCAAATTTGAACTATAACCACGACGAGTAATTTGGAACAGAGGGAGTATTATTTTGAGAGTCTCTAAACAGCATGGTAATTTTCTTTGGTTATGAATTTAGTCCTAATATGATAGACATCCAAGAGGGATATAATAAAAACTTTCATATAAAGTGCATTGAATACTATGAGAAGTTTGATTCCTTATGATTGTTTTGAGATATAAAGATGGTGGTATTAGAGTCATGCTAGTGAGTAATTGTGAATTGGAGAAATACTTGTGTTAAGGTTTGTGAGTCCCGTAGCATGCATGTATGGTGAACCGTTATGTAACGAAGTTGGAGCATGAGATATTTTTTTGATTGTCTTCCTTATGAGTGGCGGTCGGGGATGAGCGATGGTCTTTTTTTACCAATCTATCCCCTAGGAGCATGCGTGTAGTACTTTGTTTCGATGACTAATAGATTTTTGCAATAAGTATGTGAGTTCTTTATGACTAATGTTGAGTCCATGGATTATACGCACTCTCACCCTTCCACCATTGCTAGCCTCTCTAGTGCCGCGCAACTTTCGCCGGTACCATACACCCACCATATACCTTCCTCAAAACAGCCACCATACCTACCTATTATGGCATTTCCATAGCCAGTCCGAGATATATTGCCATGCAACTTTCCACCGTTCTGTTTTATTATGACACGCTTCATCATTGTCATATTGCTTTGCATGATCATGTAGTTGACATCGTATTTGTGGCAAAGCCACCTTTCATAATTCTTTCATACATGTCACTCTTGATTCATTGCACATCCCGGTACACCGCCGGAGGCATTCATATAGAGACATATTTTGTTCTAAGTATTGAGTTGTAATTCTTGAGTTGTAAGTAAATAAAAGTGTGATGATCTTCATTATTAGAGCATTGTCCCATGTGAGGAAATAAAAAAAAAGAGGCCAAAAGGCCAAGCCAAAGAAAAAAATGAGAGAAAAAGAGAGAAGGGGCAATGCTACTATCCTTTTTCCACACTTGTGCTTCAAAGTAGCACCATGATCTTCATGATAGAGAGTCTCCTATTTTGTCACTTTCATATACTAGTGGGAAATTTTCATTATTGAACTTGGCTAGTATATTCCAACGATGGGCTTCCTCAAATTGCCCTAGGTCTTCATGAGCAAGCAAGTTGGATGCACACCCACGTAGTTTTCTTTTGAGCTTTCATACACTTATAGCTCTAGTGCATCCGTTGCATGGCAATCCCTACTCACTCACATTGATATCTATTGATGGGCATCTCCATAGCCCGTTAATATGCCTAGTTGATGTGAGACTATCTCCTTCTTTTTGTCTTCTCCACAACCACCATATTCTATTCCACCTATAGTGCTATGTCCATGGCTCACAATCATGTATTGCGTGAACGTTGAAAAGGTTTGAGGACACTAAAAGTATGAAACAATTGCTTGGCTTGTCATCGGGGTTGTGCATGATTTGAATATTTTGTGTGATGAAGATGGAGCATACCCAGACTATATGATTTTGTAGGAATAAGCTTTCTTTGACCATGTTATTTTGAGAAGACATATTTGCCTTGTTAGTATGCTTGAAGTATTATTGTTTTTATGTCAATATTAAACTTTTGTTTTGAATCTTATGGATCTGAACATTCATGCCACAATAAAGAAAATTACATGGATAAATATGTTAGGTAGCATTCCACACCAAAAATTCTGTTTTTATCATTTACCTACTCGAGGACGAGCAGGAATTAAGCTTGGGGATGCTTGATACCTCTCCAACGTATCTATAATTTTTTATTGTTCCATGCTATTATATTATCTGTTTTGGATGTTTTATATGCATTATTATGCTATTTTATATTATTTTTGGGACTAACCTATTAACCTACAGCCCAGTGCAAGTTTATGTTTTTTTCCTTGTTTTTGAGTTTCGCAGAAAAGGAATACCAAACGGAGTCCAAACGGAATAAAACTTTTGTGATGATATTTCTTGGACCAGAAGACACCCCGGAGACTTGGAGTTCAAGTCAGAAGAGCCACGAGGCGGCGACAAGGGGGGAGGGCGCACCCAGGAGGTAGGGCGCGCTCCCCTGCCTTGTGGGCCCCACGTGACTCCACTGACCTACTTCTTCGTCCTATATATTCACATATATTCCAAAACCCTCAGAGGCATCCATGAAAAGACTTTTCCACTGCCGCAACCTTCTGTACCCATGAGATCCCATCTAGGGACATTTTTCGGCACCCTGCCGGAGGGGGATTCGATCACGGAGGGCTTCTACATCAACTCTATTTCCCTTCCGTTGAAGCGTGAGTAGTTTACCTCAGACCTACGGGTCCATAGCTAGTAGCTAGGTGGCTTCTTCTCTCTCTTTGGTTCTCAATACCATGTTCTCCTCGTTGTTCTTGGAGATCTATCCGATGTAATATTCTTTTGCGGTGTGTTTGTCGAGATCCGATGAATTGTGGAATTATGATCAGCTTATCTATGAATATTATTTGAATCTTCTCTGAATTCTTATATGCATGATTTGATATCTTTGTAATTCTCTTCGAATTATCGGTTTGGTTTGGCCAACTAGATTGGTTTTTCTTGCAATGGGAGAAGTGCTTAGCTTTGGGTTCAATCTTGCGGTGTCCTTTCCCAGTGACAGTAGGGGCAGCAAGGCACGTATTGTATTGTTGCCATCGAGGATAAAAAGATGGGGTTTACATCATATTGCTTGAGTTTATTCCTCTACATCATGTCATCTTACTTAATGCGTTACTCTGTTCTTCATGAACTTAATACTCTAGATGCAGGCAGGAGTCGGTCGATGTGTGGAGTAATAGTAGTAGATGCAGAATCGTTTCGGTCTACTTGACACGGACGTGAAGCCTATATTTCATAATCATTGCCTTGGATATCGTCATAACTTTGCGCTTTTCTATCAATTGCTCGACAGTAATTTGTTCACCCACCATATTATTTGCTATCTTGAGAGAAGCCTCTAGTGAAACCTATGGCCCCTGGGTCTATTTTCCATCATATTACTTTCCGATCTACTATTTTGCAATCTTTTATTTTCAGATCTATAAACCAAAAAACCCATAAATATTTACTTTATCTTTTGTTTAGTTTTACCTATCTCTATCATATCTCACTTTTGCAAGTAACCGTGAAGGGATTTACAAACCCTTTATTGCATTGGGTGCAAGTTGTTTGATTGTTTGTGCAGGTGCTAGGTGATTTGTGCATTGTCTCCTACTGGATTGATACCTTGATTCTCTAACTGAGGGAAATACTTATCTCTACTTTGCTGCATCACCCTTTCCTCTTCAAGGGAAAAACCAACGCAAGCTCAAGAAGTAGCAGTCACCTCGAGCTTGGGGGCTGGGACCTCGGTCAGGCCAAGGAATATGTCTTCGTCCCGCCACGAGCTCGAACATCGTCAGCAACACCGAGCACATTAACCAGCTAAGTCACTTCCATGCTCAAATTTTTTAATTCTTGTTCGGTTCGACCAAACTTTATATTTGTGTTAAACAAAAAATTTAGTTTGTTAAATAATGTTGTTTATTAAAAACACTTCTTTCTCCCATGACAATGGGGGGCTCTTAAATTTATATGAGCCGTTTTATAATAAGTGTTTTCTTCTAAGTCGTTGCAAAGTCTTTTTCTACCACTCCTTTTTTGTCTCGAGTGTATGGTCAGTAGCCGGATAGCCTGGTTTCTCTCTAAAGCCGCTCGAGTTTAGTTCACTAAACTGGCCTCGGAGAAGCACTCCGCCTTCGGGATAAGGAGGTTGAAGCGAAAGGCTGGCCTACTTGAAGGTTAGAGATCCGATGTGTCATGTTAAAGCACGACAGAAGCACAAAAATAATTTAAGACCGATTTCGGATTGACACAGAAAACTTGATTTAGTTCAGACGTAAAGTTTTGCTGAAGTTTTTTGGTTTTCCAAGCTTATGGCACTTTTAACCTATTTGTGTGTTTCCAGCATAAGCCTCGCAGTACAACGCCAGACACCTTTAAAGCTTCGGCAATATCAACGTGGGGCTGTGACTAGAGCCAAACCCACCAAAAGCCAAGGTACTCCATCAACTCCTCGGCAAAATGTTCTCGGATATTGCTTTATATGTATCGGTTCTGAATTGTGTCTTTGGTCAATAGTTGGGTTGCCCGGCTCCTGTGCTTGCCTCCTACGTTCCGCTTTGTTCGGCTAGGTGTGCAAAGGGAGAACCACTGCGATTGTACTTCTGGTTAAGCTGGTCAAGTACCTCAGTGGAGAAAGCCGAAAACTAACTGTCACAATAAGTGTAAACTGGTCAGCGATCCGATGACTATGTTAAACTATAAGATCGATGGAGGTCACCCTATGTTAAATGATGGGCCGTTCATAACATTGGCCGAAGTGTTAACGGCTTGACCTCGACTGTCGCCGAACACTAACTGGGGGCTAGTAACTAGCCTCCCAACTTTAAGCTCCTATGACTAAGTGAAACTTATAAAGCCCGCATATCTGATTGCCTTGTTTCCGCTAACACAACCGCCTCCGGGCACTGAGACGTCGGCTAAGGGTTGTCTTGTTACTGCGGAAACACCCTACATAGCATCTACAAAGGGGTAGAAGCTGATGATGGGCCACTTTCAAATGATAAACGGTCGCAACAGAGTCAAAATAAACATATATCATCAGCGTTCATATTCATTATACAAGCGCTGCCTTCCGTAATTATCATTATAAAGCCATAAAATATGCATCAATTTGACTCAAGATTTTGGCCAAACTGGGTTGCCTGGTTCCTGTGCTTACCCCTACGTTCCCGATCGTTCGGCTAGGCGGTAAAGGGAGCTCCTATGTGATTGTTACTACCGGGTCATCCGAGTTAGTACCTCAGACTGGGTGAAGACGAAAGCTATCCATCTTAAAGGATATGATTGGTCGGCAATGACGGAAGTGAAAATTTAGGTTCGCTAAAGACCACATAGTTCGGGAACTTTCCCCAAACAAAATCCTCAATATTTTCCCCCCGCATTGATCGGAGCTGAGGTTTCTTGATCATGGTCAACATGATAGCCTGGGAAAAGGAACCTATAAAGGAACTATTTTTCCCAGAAGATGTTTCTTACGTTAAAAAGTAATATAACATAACTCTCCACGTACCTTTGTTTATAAAACCATATGGCCGGATTGCCTTGTTTGTCATAAATCTTTGCCCTTATAAAGGCTTTATAATGTAGGACAAACACTCCCCAGCTACTGGCCGAGGAGGTTGAAGCCGATGGTCGGTCAACAACGTTCTTGCAATGCGGATCTGAGCATTAATGATGTAGAGTACTTGGATAAATAGAATCATTGCACATAATTTGTGATTTTACTCTGGATATCGATCCTTAATTCGGCCACCCGTGCCCACATTAAGGCTCGGGGGCTACTGGGCTTTGGGATTATCATTTACAAATATTAAAGGGGTACATCGATCCCCTGATCTGGTGTTGCCACCCGACCAGTGGCTCGGGGGATACTGCATTGCCTATTCAATGCAGAAAATTGCAAGTGCCCAATGTTCGGCTTGATCGAGCTATGGGCAAACGCGAATTCGGACAACAATAGGTACCATCTGGGACTTATCCAGCATATAGCTCGGATGCAAGTGGCTGGCTCCATAGAGGGCATTTCTGGCATTAAGCTCGGCTGAATTCCTTCAAAGTTTTTCAAGAATGAGGTAATTTATGACACCTCGGATGTAGTTCGGCGTTGGAGCTCGTCTGCAAAAATACATCTCCGATGTAGTTCGGCGTTGGAGCTCTGCTGCAAAAAGATACCTTGGATACAGTCTGGCATTGGAGCTCGGATAGAGTCTGGCGTTGGAGCTCGGATACAGTCTGGCATTGCAGCTCGGACGCAAGAGGATGCCGCTGCACGGGAACACTTCAAACCCGAGGTGTGGCATAAAAAATAACAAGGCATTGATAAAGGCCGAAGACTTAAAGGGCTCTTCGGATACCCGACATGTGAACTCTTCGGATTTAGCTCGGCAATCCTCAAGATCGAAGATGGAAAGATTTGTTGAACCCGTTTTCCAGACCGATGGCCGAAGATATAGAACAGTTTGGAAGAACCAACGAGCGTCCCCAACTTGAAGACCGGTTCAAGGGGGCTACTGACGGTGTCCTGGATTAGGGGGTACTCACCCAATCGTCTCCCGACCTATGGGTCGGTCCGAGGACCCCCATGGCGGTTCACTAATGGGCCACTTTGGGCAGCCCATGACGAATACAAGGAAGACTCCACAAGACTTGGCGCCCAGGCCAAGGACTCTCCTAAACCCTAAGCCTCCGGTGCATTATATAAACCGAGGCCCGAATAGTCAATAGGGGATCTGATATTCATTAGAACAATCTCGTGGTAGATGCATGTACTCTGTACTATTCCCCACATGAATATAATCAAAAGCAGGACGTAGGGTATTATCTCTTCGAGAGAGCCTGAACCTGGATAAATCCTGTGTCCGTGTTACCATCGCTCCAAGACGCCTAGCTTAGGACCCCTACTACGAGATATGCCGGATATAGAACCGACATAGGGGTAAACACAGGAGCCAGGCAACCCAGCGTAGCAAAGGACTTAAGTCAAATAGGTGCATATAATGCCTTGAAAGATATGGGGAGGAGATCTATTCAAACAAAAAAAATGAGGTTGTAAGAAGTATATTATAATTGGCCGCTTTTAAGAGAAGCCCCCAGGTAAAACTGGGTAGTACATCCGAAGATGTGTACAATGGTGACCTGTCGTGTTACGGTTTATTCGAACTCTCGAAGTCCCATAATTTAAAACAAAGTGAAAAAGACGAAGATAGGCCGAGGGAGTGTTGATGACGAAGCCGGGTTATGCGTAGAAACGCCGAAGTCGAGAGGCGTTCCATGGGTTCGGTTAGAGACCCCGATCTGATGGTCTACGAAGGTGATATGCCCCCCTGCGAGTACTTCATCTATAATGAAGGGACCCTCCCACTTAGGTGAAATCTTGTGCTTCTACTTCTCCGGGAGGCGCAGTACGAGCTCTCCCACATTGTACGTCTTTGCCCGAACTTCTCAATTTTGTTATCGCCGTGCTTGTTGCTGATAGAATGCAGAGCATGCCCGAGCGACGTCACGCTCTCCTTCTAGTGCATCGAGGTCGTCTTGCCAGTCTAGCTCGGCCTCCTTCTATTCGTACATACGTACCCTGGGTGCGTCATGGATCAAGTCACATGGGAGGACTGGCTCGGCACCGTACACCATAAAGAACGGGGTGTATCCTGTCGATCGTTTCGGAGTAGTGCGCAGGCCCCATAGCATGGAGTCCAGCTCCTCTACCCAGTGACAATCTGTTTCCTCGAGGGAGCGGACTAAGCAAGGTTTTATGCCACTCATAATTAATCCGTTTGCTCGTTCCACCTGCCCGTAAGTTTGCGGGTGGTATACCGAAGCGTAGTCGAGCTTTATGCCCATCTTAGAGCACCAATCTTTGATCTGTTGGGCGGTGAAATTAGACACGTTATTAGTGATTATGCTGCGGGGGACACCATAATCGTGTACAACACTGGATATGAAGTCAACAACAGGTCCGGATTCCGCAGAGGTTACCGGCCTTGCTTCTATCCACTTGGTGACTTTATCCACCATGACTAGTAGATATTTCTTTTTCTTGGTCCCCCCTTTAAGTGGTCTGACCATGTCAATCCCCTAGACAGCGAACGACCATGTTATGGGTATAGTCCGAAGAGCTGTAGGAGGCATGTGGCTTTGATTTGCGAATAGCTGGCACCCAACGCAATGTTGGACCAGGGTACGTGCGTCCTCGCGAGCTGTGGGCCAGAAGAATCCTGATCGAAAGGCTTTGCTGACCAGGGCCCTAGCTGCTGCGTGGTGACCACCCATGCCGGCATGTATCTCGACAAGGAGCTGATGCCCCTCCTCTTTGGAGATGCACCTTTGAAGGACCCCTGTAGTGCTCTGTTTATAGAACTCGCCCTCATGGACTTTGTATGCTTTAGGGCGCCTTACTATGCATCGCGCCTCTGTCTGATCGTCAGGGAACTCTTGTCGCAAGAGGTAGGGGAACAGTGGTTCGGTCCAAGGGGCTATTATGGCCATGATTTCATGGGCCAAGGGTGTTTCTTCAAGTGCGGAGCCTCCGACGATATGATCATCTGGTTCAATTTCCGGTGGGGCGATCTGGATAGGCTCATTTGTTGAGGTGCCGTTGTCCCCATCCTGCCATACTATGGATGGCTTGAATAGCCTTTCCATGAAGGTGTTTTTAGGTACTGGGTCTCATTTGGCACCCATGCGGGCAAGAACATCCGCGGCCTGGTTACTGTCTCTAGAGATATGATGGAATTCTAGACCCTCAAATCGGGCTGACATCCTGAGGACGGCGTTTCGATATGCCGACATTTTTGGATCTTTGGCGTCAAATTCGCCGTTGACCTGTGAGATGGCTAGGTTCGAATCTCCTCGCATCTCCAGCCGCCGAACACCCATCAATGTTGCCATCCGAAGACCATGCAACAGTGCCTCATATTCGGCTGCATTATTGGAGTCCGTGTACATGATTTGTAAAACATACCGGATACTATCACCTGTAGGGGATATTAGGATTATCGATCCATTTATTCTCAATGGCTTGCCGATCATCGGGCAAGTCCACCAAAGTCCACACTTTTTCACATACATGGATCCTATCTCAGATTTCATGGCCTCAAGCCATTTATCGGAATCTGGGCACATCATAGCTTCTTCATAGTTCATAGGTTCGCCATGGTCTAATAACATAACTTCCAGGACAGGATTATCGTACCACTCTGGTGTGGATCGTGCTCTGGTCGACCTACGAGGTTCAGAGGTAACTTGATCTGAAGTTTCATGATCATCATCACTTGCTTCCTCTCTAGTTGATGTAGGCATCACGGGAACGGTTTTCTATGATGTGCTACTTTCCAATTCGAGAGAAGGTACAATTACCTCATCAAGTTCTACTTTCCTCCCACTCACTTCTTTCGAGAGAAACTCCTTCTCTAGAAAGGACCCATTCTTGGCAACAAAGATCTTGCCTTTGGATCTGTGGTAGAAGGTGTACCCAACAGTTTCCTTAGGGTATCTTATGAAGACGCACTTCTTTCGAGAGAAACTCCTTCTCTAGAAAGGACCCATTCTTGGCAACAAAGATCTTGCTTTTGGATCTGTGGTAGAAGGTGTACCCAATAGTTTCCTTAGGGTATCCTATGAAGACACACTTCTCCGTTTTGGGTTCGAGCTTATCAGGCTGAAGCCTTTTGACATAAATGTCGCATCCCCAAACTTTAAGAAACGACAGCTTATGTTTCTTGCCAAACAATAGTTCATACGGTGTCGTCTCAACAGATTTAGACGGTGCCCTATTTAACGTGAATGCGGCTGTCTCTAATGCATAACCCGAAAATGATAAAGGCAAATTGGTAAGAGACATCATAGAACGCACCATATCTAATAAAGTACGGTTACGATGTTCGGACACACCATTACGCTGTGGTGTTCCAGGTGGCATGAGTTGTGAAACAATTCCACATTGTTTTAAATGAAGGCCAAGCTCGTAACTCAAATATTCACCTCCACGATCAGATCGTAGAAACTTTATTTACTTGTTACGATGATTCTCTACTTCACTCTGAAATTCTTTGAACTTTTCAAATGTTTCAGATTTGTGTTTCATTAAGTAGATATACCCATATCTACTCAAATCATCTGTAAAGGTTAGAAAATAACGATACCTGCCGCGTGCCTCAACACTCATTGGACCGCATACATCGGTATGTATTATTTCCAATAAGTCATTAGCTCGCTCCATTGTTCCGGAGAACGGAGTTTTAGTCATCTTGCCTATGAGGCATAATTCGCAAGTATCAAATGATTCATAATCAAGTGATTCCAAAAGTCTATCCGCATGGAGTTTCTTCATGTGCTTTACACCAATATGACCTAAATGGTAGTGCCACAAGTATGTTGCACTATCATTATCAACTTTGCATCTTTTGGCATCAATATTATGAAGGGATTTTTATTTCTGTGCCCCTGATTCGATAGTTGTACTCATTCATCCCCACGCTCTTAACTTTTGCTCGCTTTTCCCCACTCCCTTGCCCGAAACCCTCAGAATAGGTTACAACGGACGTTGCCGTTGGGTCAATGCCTTTGACCATTAACTTTGACGAGTGGGGCCGCGTAGGGCCGGGTGCACCTTTGACCGTTAACTCTGATGAGTGGGGCCGCTCCCGCGCCACCCTGGACGAACCCGTATAGTGGTTTCATATGCTAATCGTACAGTGGTATTCGTATATGTGGGCGCATGCAACTGACCGTGGTCCTGGGGTAGCACGTGTCCATGGGACATGGCCGAAACGTCCCATCGTATAAAGAGGGGGAACCACCTCCCAGCGCATCGCCCCTACCATTTCCCCCAAATCCCCTCCCTGTTGCATCATCTTCCTCTCCCCCACCGCGTCGTCTCGCTCTCCTCCACTGCCTCCACCGCACCGTCTCGCTCTCCCCCACCACATCCTCTTCCTCACCTTCATCGCCTCCATCTGTCCGATGGCGGACACTCGTGGCGACGCCGGCGCAGCGGCCGGAGATGTAGTGGAGCTGCAAGGCACGGTGATCACGGATGAAGTGAAGGACGTTGGCGGCGTCCACGGTGGTGCGGGGAAACTCGCAACCGCTGCGGATGTGGAGAAGGAGGTGGCAGGCTCCGCCTCAGCATTGCCGGAGCAGAAGGTGACGGCGTCGAGTGGCGCAGTCCATCCAGATGCGCAGCCTAGCGAGGAGAAGGTGGTACAGGAGGTACTTCCATTTGCTTGTACCCTAGTTGCAATCCCTATTTAGATTGTACAGTTAGTCCCTAGTTTCATTGGTTGGATTGTGATTCGTAGGGTAGTACAGATGGTTAGAGTAGTTGGTTTGAGGGATGGGGTTTTCTGTATGGGGGGATGGGGGTTTTTTGTATGAGTTTTTTTTTGGATTACATTCATTGCAAAAATGCTAGACAGATCTTAATGAGAGATAGGGATCTCTGCGCTTAAATGCTACACAGGATTATTAGATTTGTTTTTGAATGCTACACAGATTGGGGTTTTGAATGCTACAGACATGTATGCTTAGATTTGTTTTGAATGCTACACAGATTGGTGTTTTGAATGTCATATGCCCAAATGGAATGCATTAATTTTGATGTACCTATCAATTGATTAATAACTTACTTGATTCATCGGTATATAAATTTTTCCACAATATGTAGTTATATTAGCTTTGTTGTTCAATGTGTGTGCATGACAATGGAAAATGCAAATAGAATCATATTATGGATAATATGATCAAGGGTTCCCTATGATCAATGTGTCATGTGTGCATATCTAAATTATCAGTTGGCTTCTGTATTTACTAGTAATGGATGTAATTGTATATTCATAAGGATGCTTCTGTGGGGAATAAGAGGAAGCTGGCCCTTACTGGGTTTGACCCGTATGATCCAGAGTATAGTGACGACGAAGAATATGAGGTAAGCCTACTTGAAATTTAGATTGTTCATTTAGTTCCTGACATGGTGTATATGAATCTATAATGTATTAATGTAATTCATTCATGTGTGCAGTATGATTCTGGAGAAGATGTGTACAAGGGCAATGTTGCGTCCTTCACTGCGAAGGAGGTGGAGAAGATCAAGGCCAAGGGAGTTGCTTCCTTCTACATCCGCAAGATCAAGAAGTGGCACTGCCCCTACTGCACCACCAAGCCAAAGCCAAAGGATGGCCGCTTCGATCACCTTCTGTCTCATGCAGAGGATGTAGTGATTCGCGGGGAGGACTACAAGATCAGGGGCCAACATGCTGCCCTCGCGAAGGCCCTGACTCCAGTGTGATGTGATGATGTTTTATCTTTTGGATACTTTTGGTAAACTGAATGTGGCTGTTTGGTAAACTTTGTGTGGTGGTATCTAAACTTTGAGTGTGATCTATGGTAGTAATGTATTATGCTATCTATATTTGTCTGTCCTTAAATTTGCCTATGGTGTATGGTATGTTCTGTTTAGATGTTGTGAGCTATGAGTTTAGGTGCTGCAATGATCACACATGATGTTTTAGTGTTGCTTCACTAATCAGACATGCTGCAAAGAATAAGAAAAAAGAGCAAATAGTCCATCATTTTATCAAATATTCCAATAACAGAGCAAAAAACAACATTTGAATGAAGATGTAATGATTTTTGTAATAAAGGAGTATTATCCTAATTATTTGTCTCATGTTTATTAATCAAATGCATGCCTTTTCCCACCAGCATGTCTCATTATCCGATGTTTTGAACTGATATTCGACAGGACAGTATAAATTCAAAAAAATGCAAAAAAAAACCTTGGCAACCTATATATGTTTGTGTAGGAGATCATGTGTGCAAAATTTGAGGTGATTTAGAGGAGGTCAAAGAAATTTGAATTTGAGAAATGTGCTTCAAATGAGCTCCCAGGATAGGGTAAATAGCCCCATTTGTAATCAAGTTTTTTTGGACCTACTCTAAATGAGCCAAATGTTTTTTATTAACACCTATTCAATCTATATAGTGTAGATTCGAAGTCCCACTATTTTTTGAATTAATCTTCATATTTTTACATTTTCTTTTGAAAAAATATGCTTTAATATAAAAACTATTAAAAACACGTTTAAAATATGAAAATGGAAAACTAAGTTCAGATCCTTCTTATTCACTTTGAAATAAAGCTTTGGTGATTTTTTTAAATTTTTCAAAAACAGAAGGTAACCCTACCTCCTCTCCTTGAACTCTATGAAATGTTGTACGTGATAGCTCATATGTGTGAAGGTTTTTTCATGAAAATGACCATAGACCAAGTTTATGATTTTTGGTTGGTAACATGTCACATAAGACAACATTGTGCGCAGGTTTTATATATTTTTGATTTTTTTAAATTAATGGTGCTCATTTGACCTCGATCATGCCAGATAGTTTTTTTTGAAAATGTCCGTATACGAAGTTTAGTATTTTTCCTTATTAGTATGTCTTATAAAATGACGAACGACGAAGGTTTCATATTTTTTCAGTTTTTTTAAATTAGTTATGCTCAGTCAAAGCCTTGGAAACCCCGTTGACCAGCTCAAAACCCCTCTAAACCCCACGGGGTTTCGCCTAACCCTAGCTCTGAACGTCAGCCGTCCGATCATACCCTGGCACCAAGCGACAGCCCTCAGATGTGGTCTTCTAGAAGGAATTCAGTGGGCAGGCTGCGTGCAGGCTCCGCACCATTGGATCACATGGACGGCTCCGCATCGTTGGATCGTGGGGCGATTCACGAGAGGCGATCCTGTTGGTTGTGCTCGGCTGCTCGCCCACCACTGACTCCGCGAAAAAAACATAGTTATTGGGCCCAAAAGGAAACCAAGCTCTGGTTGGGCCGTCGAATTCCGTCATTTTTTTGCATCGTTTGCTCTGTTTTTTGTGAACGTGCTGGCTCTGTTTTTTTGCATCATTTGAAATTACACAACAATTGACATTGCCTAGAAAATTTAGTTCTTTTTGTTCAATACAACTGCAAAATGGCCAAATTTATAAGGGCCAAATTTATTTTTATCATGCAAAATGGCCACAAATTATTCAAAAATTGTCTCTTTTTGTTCATATAATATAAATGACCACGGATTCCCACGCGTGTAATTAGCTTCTTTTTCTTCTTCTGTTCAAACCACGGTTTCCCACGCGTGTACACTCCCGATGCCACGGTGGGTGTGAAAACAGGCTACTTCACATTTGACCCCGTTATTGCCACGGCAAAATAACACGTAGCACTACGGCTATTTAAGCCACCCTCTGCCTCTGCCATCCCTCATCCATCTCCCATCCTCTGCCATCTGCCCTTCTTGCTCTTCGACCCCTTCTCCTTCTTCTGCACATCCCTCAGCCATGAAGTACACCGGACCAACCTACCGCTTCCCACCCACCGTGCCGGAGAGGCTCTACCCTACCGGCGTGTACGTTGAGCGCACACTACTTGTGTGGGCGATATCAAGGTGGAGAACTGCAAGGAACTTCACCGAGTTCTTCCTCGCGGCCGGCTACCGCCACCTCCCGCGGGGATCTCCAACGATGTTCCACGTCGAGGAGGTCATCCAAAACGGGGTGGTGGTTGCTCTCCTTGCCCACTTCACCAACACATTCGACGCCTTCTACCTCCTCGGCCGGGTGTTTTGGTGTGGCTGCGAGTTCATCGCTTTCAGCACCCACAACATGTTCACGGAGTACACCAACATCTTCCCCACCGCGTCGCGCATGCACACTCTTCCATACCCCATCGACAACACCCCGAAGGAGCAGTGAAGGGCGCCCGAAGGAGGAGCGAGGTGGAGAAGGCGACGGCTAGGGTTCTAAACCCTCTATCTATTTTTTTGAGTCTATGTTATGTTAAGTTGTAATTGAACTATGTTGGAGATGCTATGGGCTTGTTGGCCCTTTTATTAAGTTCTTTTATTAAGTTTTCTATCTATTCTATTATTAAGTTCTTCCTAGTTTGAACTATGTCATCGTGCTATGGGCTTGTTGGCCCTATCTACATATTTGTTGATTGTTTTCTTAGAGAGCTCGCTTTGTTAGTAACCACCTAGTGCATGCAGCCACAACGAACCCTTCTCTTTTTTTTACACAAGCCACAAATATGTAGCCACCTAGCTAGTGCATGCAGCCACAAAAATATAAAACATATTGTTCAATTTATTTGTCATAGCAAAACGGGTGCAGATGCGAGTGGATCGAAAAGGCTGAAACTGATCGTAAAAAAACGATGCTCTAAATCGAGGAGACAAGCGTGCGAGAAGAGAGGAACCAGCGGCAGCGACCGTTGCTGCATTCGGGGTGGCTGGCGTGCACGAAAGCGGCTCGGTCAGTGCATTGTGGTGGCACGCATCGGCGTATGCAGGCTCGGTCGGCGCATGCAGGCTCAGTCGGCGCATCGTGGCGGCGTGCATCGATGCATGCAAGCAGGCTTGCTGGGTGCATGCATAACAGTCTTCTGTCGTGGCAGTGCGCGCAGGCGTTTAATGCAAGGGACGGCCCAACGAAACCACGGGCCAACGGTCGAACAGCGACACCGCCCAACACGGCCCCACTTGTCAGGTCCAATGGACGACACAGTCCAGCGCGGCCCCACTCGTCAGAGTTAACGGTCAAGCCATTGACCCGACGGCAACGCCCGTTGTGACCTGTTTTGAGGGTTTCGGGCAAGGGAGTGGGGAAAACTGAGCAAAAGTGAAGAGCGTGGGGATGAATGAGTAGAGCTAAGGAACCAGGGGCACAGATGTAAAAAACCCTATTATTATGAATATATGTATCACTACGATCGAGATTCAATAAACCATTTACATTGGGTGTATGACCATAGAAGGTTTTATTCATGTAAACAGAACAACAATTATTCTCTTGACTTAAATGAATAACCGTAATGCAATAAACATGATCTAATCTTGTTCATGCTCAACTCAAACACCAAATAACATTTATTCAAGCTCAACACTAATCCCTAAGATAGAGGGAGTGTGCGATGGTGATCATATCAATCTTGGAAACACTTCCAACACACATCGTCACCTCACCCTTAACTAGTCTCTGTTTATTTTGCAACTTCTGTTTCGAGTTACTAATCTTAGCAACTGAACCTGTATCAAATACCCAGGGGCTACTATGAGCACCAGTAAGGTACACATCAATAACATGCATATCAAATATACCTTTGTTTACTTTGCCATCCTTCTTATCCGCCAATGTCGGGGGGATGTACCCCGGGTAGCCTCATCCGCACCCAATAACGTTTCAAGACATCGGGGTTGGCAAAGCCCCTCAAGCTGACTAGCCGCGTGGCCGGCTCCCTGGGCCAGCTGGGATCCCGCGGCCGGCTTCCAGAAGACGGCGCACTCCTAGAAGGCGGCTATGGGGGCGGGCTGGCTTCCAGCAGCCGGCCTCTCCTCCTCCTCGGAGTCTGCACTCACCCACTATGACGAGACGGGGCGTGGCTGCAGTGCCGCCTGCTCCCCCGAATCCCGGAGGGGTGTGGCTGCAGTGCGCACTGACCGAGCGGTCACCTACCCGCCTGGCGTGGGACTGTGGCCATACGACGCATGACGCGGCTCTCGTCAGCAAGGACGACGCTACAGCAAAAGGCAATCAGCGTGGCCCACAGGCGGCGGTCCCTACTTGTTGGCCGGATTCTCGGCAGCCGGCGGGGCCCCCCAGAGGCGGGCCCTAGCAGCCGGCGGAGAACCCGGCGACCTTAGACGCTGACGTCCGGGTCCTACACCCGGCCGTATTACCATTGTACCCCTGGGGGGTCGGCCTATAAGACCCCCCCGGGCTCACCCATGCAAAGGGTTGAGCCTTCATTCGACACACCCACGCCATAGCTAGGAGAAGAGGGAGAGCTCTACCCTTCTTCCTCCTCTAGCAATACAGCTCCAGGAGTAACTCTGTATACTATCGATCATAGTCATCACAGCAGGATTAGGGGTGTTATCTCCCCGGAGAGCCCCGAACCTGGGTATGTCTCGTGTGCCCTCGAGCTCGTGCTGACTCTTGCTTCCGAAACCCGACGATGTCCTCATGGCTCCACCCACGATAAGCCACCCCCTGGCATCTGACGTGAGATTACCACAATAGTTGGCGCCCATCGTGGGGCCATCCGCGGCGTCGGCCGGAGTTGTGTTCCGGACTGTATTGGGGATATAACTATTGAGTATAAACCGCCCAGGAGGGGCCGGGTTATGCTCATAGTGATTTACCTGTATTGAAGCCCATGAAGACATAGAAGATGGCGACTTACGAAGGAGACTTAATAAGAAGGCTCAAAGCCCAAAGGCGAGTTAGGGCCCGTAGATGTAAACCGCCATAAGTATATGACTTGTATTGTAAGATAGGAAATAGTGGATACCGAACCGGACACGTTTATGTGCCGGCTGGGATTCTGTGAACCGCCGGGCGTCAACTTGTGTATATAAATGGACGACCCGGCGGCGGTTTAGGAACAAGAGACAACATATCGAGAGCCAGGTTAAGCGTATTCGCTCCCTGGTCATCAAAACCCTAGGAATACCACCTCAACTGGATTAGGCCTTCACCTTCACCGCAAGGGGCCGAACCAGTATAAACTCCCCATGTCCTTTGTCCTGATTAACCCCTTTAAACTAACCTCATTGCGATGGCTCCACGACTAAGTCCTCACACTAGGACATCTGCCGTGACTATTCCACGACAGTTGGCGCCCACCATGGGGCCAGCGCACGGTGGTTTCGAGTTCTTGAAGGGCAACTTTGAAGGGATCAAGGGATACGCTGTGGGCCGGATGACCAAGAGTCATCGCGGCAAGCTCTACATCGACGATGAAGGCTGGGGCCCCGAGGCCGGCTCAATTGAGTACGGGTACCGGGTCCCCTTCGGTGGAATTCACGTCTTCATTGGCAAGATCGGCGAGCCGGGCCCTGAGCCGGACACCTGCACCGACATCATCGAGACGGCTCAGCGTGCAAAACCCGCCCGAGTTCAGCCCGCCATGAGTCGTGCCTTCGTGGGATTCATCAATGGTGTGGGATCTGAGGATAAATCAGTATCTGACGGTGAGATAGTTGTCTATTCTGATGGCGAGTCATCCACCGGTGAAACCGAGTCATTGTACCGACTGCAAGACGGTCGGCTTGGGGGCTGTTTCGATGGCGATAGTATTCCGGACCCCTACGAGCTGCCGAACCGGGTTGCAATCTTCATGGCCGGTACGCAGCCAGTGCAGCATTCTTCAACTACAGCGGCATTGATTTCCGGGTCAGCAGCGGTGACGGCAGCCGGGGCAGGAGGCCCTGCGCGCCCGCCGGCTCAAGTCTTGTCCGGTTTACTAGACGCCTTGGCAATACTGCTGACGACGGAGGTTAACCCAGATAATCAAGATCAGCATAACGTGGAAGTCGTGAAATTGCGAGATCAGATAGCTCAAGCTAAGGAAGACCTGGCAGCTGAAGATGCCAGGATGGCTGCGGAGCGGGTTACGTTGGATGCTCAGGCACATCGGATTCAGTCGGAGTCTTACCGGCTCATGCTAGATCAGAACGCTTCAAACGAAGTCATGAGGAGGAGGCATCAGTCTCGCCTGCCACTGGTTTACGAGGCGAGGAACCTCTGTAACATGCCAGGAGTAGGAACCAGTAACCAGCCAGTGGCGGACCGGGTTGAAGCGCCTGGGACGGGAGCGCCGGTTCAGCCGCGCACCACGGATCCGCCTCGTCAGAACAATATCCCGCTGCAACACATGCCAAAACCACCGGGTCATTACTCTAACCCTTTGGATAACATGATCGTTGCGGCGTCACGATTGGCGGCTATCCCGGTTGAAGGCGAGTCTCCAACGGCGGTTGAGATGCGGAGGGCTAGAGAGCTCCTCCAGACAGCATTGGTTCAGCAGCAGGCTTATTCTTACAGTCGAAGCCGGATTCATTCCACCCCTCGCCCAAGCCGGAGTTACAGTAGGCATATTGATGAACCAGCTGTGTCAAGCAGTGGGCGGAACCATAACCAGCCTCGTGGACATAACCCGGCAGGCGGTGGTGCTGATGCTCAGAACGTGGTGGATCAAGGTAGAGGACGTCGAGAGGCCAAGCTGGTGGCGCAATATGCGGCCCGTCAACCTTCTCCGGTTCGTCCGACAACTTCGGTGGAGCCAGGTGTAACCTTTAGGAATTTGGGCGTGCCATGTTTAGTGCCGGCCATATGTAATGAGCGTCTGCCCAAGGATTTTAAGGGCCCTCGCAAGGTGCCTAACTATACAGCCGATTTACCTCCTGAAG
Source organism: Thinopyrum elongatum (assembly GCA_011799875.1). Taxonomy (NCBI): domain Eukaryota; kingdom Viridiplantae; phylum Streptophyta; class Magnoliopsida; order Poales; family Poaceae; genus Thinopyrum; species Thinopyrum elongatum. Next base: position 382,229,607 of record CM022301.1, read on the forward strand.
CATGGATCGAGAGTTATGAGATGGCCATGGAATTGCTAGATGTTAGCGATGCGGCATGTGCTAAATATTTCCCCCTGATGTTGGATGGAACGGCTCGCACTTGGTTGAAGGGGCTCCCTGCCAACTCCATTGGGTCATGGGACGAGTTAAAGGCCCGGTTTATCCAGAATTTCAAAGATACGTGCAAGCAGCCTATGTCAATTGTGGATCTGGATGCCTGTGTCCAAGAAGAGGGTGAGTCCACAACCCATTGGGTGCGCCGGGTTTCGACCATCTTACATTCATCGGATCGCATCAATGCCGGGTTAGCGGTCATAATGTTGGAGAAGAATTGCCGGTTTACGCCTCTTAAGCAGAAGTTGGGTCGGCTCAAGCGCCACTGCAATGACATGGGAGAGCTGATGACGGCTCTGGTTAAGTACGCTGACTCTGATGGTACCAAGGACCCCGAGTCTGATGATGACAAGCCGGGAAAGGGAAAGAAGAGCAGCAGCACCAGAGGACAGCAGCATAATCCGGCAAATCAGGGAGGCAATGGTAAGCGCAAAGCTGATAATAGTTTGGACTTTGTGGCTAACACCAACGCACAGAATAATGGCCAGCGTCGTAAAGGTAAACCGCCCCCACGGGCCAGAGGGTCAGGCTTTAATCTTGAGCAGATGCTAAATCAGCCCTGCCCAAGGCATGGGACGCGAGAAAGGCCGTCTGGCCACCTCTGGAAGGATTGCTACATCATGAAGGAGTATAAAAATTCCAATCTTTTTCAAGACAATCATGGACCGGGTGGTGGTTCAGGGTCCGGTTCTCATGGGCCGGGTTACGGCGGTGGCGGTTCTAGTTCTGGATTCCAAGGTAATCAGGGCAATCAAGGCAATCAGGGTGGCTACCATCAACAGTCAGGTCAGGGGAATCAGCAGCAGCAATCTGGGTATCAGAGTAACCCAAAGCAGTTGAATAGTGGGCAGTACCACGTCTTCACCACAAATTTATGCAAACGGGATCAGAAGCTTCATAAAAGGGTAGTGAACACCGTTGAACCGGCGGTTCCCCGTTACTTGCGCTGGTCTGAGCAGCCCATCGTGTGGAGTCGGGAAGATCACCCGCCCCGGGTTGATAATCCGGGTCACCTAGCATTGGTGGTTGCACCCAGGTTGGAGGGTATAAGTTTACCAAGGTACTCATGGACGGAGGGAGCAGCATCAATATCCTTTATTATGAAACTTTCCGTCGCATGGGGTTGACAGATAAAAATCTTAAACCGTCGAATACAGTTTTCCATGGTGTGGTGCCTGGTAAGTCGGCGTACCCTGTTGGTAAGATAGCTCTGGAAGTTGCCTTTGGAGATGATCATGACTCTAGGTCAGAGACATTGACCTTTGAAGTAGTCAAAATTCACAGCCTGTATCACGCTCTGTTTGGACGGCCGGCTTATGCCAAGTTCATGGCACGGCCTTGTTATGTTTATCTGCAGCTCAAGATGCCGGGTTACAAGGGGACCATCACAATACATGGGAGCCAAAAGATAGCCTTGGAATGTGAAGAGGGTGATGCGACTTATGCTGAGTCGGTTTGTGCAACGGAGGAGTTAAAATTTTACAAGGACAATGTTGATCCGGCGGATATGACGTCTTTGAAAAAGCCAACTACAGAGCATGATCCGGTTTTGAAGTTTAAATCGGCAGATGACACTAAGATGGTTGATTTTGTTCCTGGCGATTCATCCAAGCAGTTCAGCATCAGTGCTAATATGGATCCGAAATAGGAAAGCGCGCTCATCGAGTTCATCCGTGAGAACCGGGACATCTTTGCATGGAAACCTTCTGACATGCCAGGTGTACCGAGGGAACTCGCTGAGCACACTCTCAATATTAATCCCAAGTTTAAACCGGTCAAGCAGTTTCTTCGTCGTTTCAATGAAGAAAGGCGTAAGGCCATTGGTGAGGAGGTAGCCCGGCTCTTGGCGGCTGGGTTTATTGTTGAAGTTTTTCATCCTGAGTGGTTGGCTAACCCGGTGCTGGTACTTAAGAAGAACGGCACTTGGCGCATGTGTGTGGACTACACGGATTTAAACAAGGCTTGTCTGGCTGATCCTTTTGCTCTCCCTCGTATTGATCAGATTATTGATGCTACGGCGGGTTGTGAGCGTTTGAGTTTTTTGGATGCTTATTCTGGTTATCATCAGATCAAGATGGCAGTTAAGGACCAGGAGAAGACAGCTTTCATAACTCCCTTTGGAGCCTTCTGCTATGTGTCTATGCCTTTTGGGCTCAAGAGTGCCCAGGCGACTTACCAGTGATGTGTGCAGAATTATCTTCATAATCAGATTGGACGCAATGTTCATGCTTATGTGGATGATATTGTGGTGAAATTCAGAAAGAAGGAGACGTTGATAGACGACTTGAAGGAAACCTTTGATAATCTCCGAGTTTATAAGATGATGCTTAATCCGGCCAAGTGTGTTTTTGGTGTGCCGGCGGGCAAGCTTTTGGGCTTTCTGGTGTCTAACAGGGGCATTGAAGCTAATCCGGAGAAGATCAAAGCCGTTACTTCTCTGGCTAAACCGGCGTGTATCAATGATGTTCAATGTCTGGCGGGTCGTATTGCGGCGCTAAGCCGGTTCATAAGCCGCCACGGTGAGAAGGCCATCCCTTTGTATCAGATGATGAAAAAGACAGATGACTTCGTCTGGAGTGACGCTGCTAATGAGGCATTTGAGGCGCTTAAGAAGCAGCTGGCTGAGCCGCCGGTCCTAGCTGCGCCCGTTGATAAGGAGCCACTGTTGTTATATGTGGCTGCTAATAGGCGGGCTGTCAGTGTGGCTATTATGGTTGAAAGGAAAGAGGCAGGCAAGGAATATCCGGTTCAACGGTCGGTTTATTATATCAGCGAAGTGCTTATTGAGTCCAAGCAGAGATACCCACATTGGCAGAAGCTTGTATATGGGGTTTTCATGGCAAGCCAGAAGCTTAAGCAATATTTTCAGGGTCACCCCATTACTGTGGTTAGCTCTGCTCCTTTAGGAGATATCATACAAAACAGGGAAGCAACAGGCCGGGTTGCCAAATGGGCCATTGAACTTGGGCCTCATGGTTTGAAGTATATGCCTCGCACGGCCATCAAGTCTCAAGCACTGGTGGATTTCATCAATGACTGGACAAAGCTGCAGATGCCTGAGGAAAAACCAGATAACACATATTGGACTATTCACTTTGATGGGTCCAGGCAATTGGAGGGCTCGGGGGCTGGAGTTGTGCTTGCTTCCCCTCGAGGTGATAAATTTTGTTATGTTCTGTGTTTGAGGTTCCCTTGCACTAACAATGCAGCTGAATATGAGGCCTTGCTCCATGGTCTTCGGATGGCTAAGGAGATGAACTTAAGCCGGGTAAGGTGCTTTGGTGACTCAGATTTGGTGGCTCAACAAGTCTCTGGTACTTGGGATTCTAAGGATCCCCTCATGGCGGCTTATCGACGAGAGGTGGATGTTATTGCTGGTCACTTCAAGGGTTATCAAGTTGAGCATGTTGATCGGAGGAAAAATGAAGCGGCTGATGCCTTAAGCCGGTTGGGTTCTCAACGTAAACCGGTGCCACCTAATGTCTTTCTTGACATTTTGCATAACCCGTCGGTCAAGTTACCTACAGAGGAGGATTTGGCTATTCCTGACCCGGAAGCTCAGTTGGTGGCGGCTCTTCATGTTATTCCTGATTGGACAGTTCCATATTTGGCATATATGACCCGGGGCGAGTTACCTGAGGATGAAACCTTGGCCAGGCAAATAACCCGGCGGTCCAAGTCAATGACAATTGTCAATGGAGAGCTGCACCATTGCAGTGTTACCGGGGCATTTCAGCGTTGTGTTTCTCCTGAAGAAGGCTGTGAGATTCTACGTGAGATCCATGAAGGAGATTGTGGTCATCACGCCGGCTCTAAATCTCTTGTAGCCAAGGCTTTTCGTCACGGTTTTTATTGGCTGACGGCTCATGCTGATGCTGAGGACTTGGTCAAAAAATGTGACGGTTGTCAGAAGTTTTCACGTCGAGCTCATGTTCCGGCTCAGGAGTTGAGAATGATTCCAATCACTTGGCCGTTTGCAGTTTGGGGGCTTGATATGGTTGGACCTTTTAAGAGGTCCAAGGATAAGAAGAAGCACCTCTTGGTGGCGGTTGATAAATTCACTAAGTGGGTAGAGGCAGAGCCAGTCAGTAAGTGTGATGCAGCAACGGCGGTTCAATTCATGAAGAAGGTGATCTTCCGTTTTGGCTTTCCACACAGCATTGTAATAGACAATGGCACTAATCTCTCCAAGGGTGCTATGAAAGAATTTTGTCAACGTGAGCATATCCGGCTTGATGTATCGTCGGTGGCTCACCCCCAATCTAATGGTCAAGCTGAGAGAGCCAATCAAGAGATCCTGAGTGGCATCAAGCCCCGGCTTATGGTTCCCTTACAGAGGACGCCGCATTGTTGGGTAGAGGAGTTACCCTCAGTGCTATGGAGCATCAACACAACGCCCAACATAGCTACGGGTTACACGCCTTTTTTCATGGTTTATGGAGCAGAGGCGATTCTCCCCAGTGACATCCGTCACGACTCACCCCGGGTGGCGGCTTACGTTGAAGCTGATAATGAAAAGGCACGTCAGGATGCACTTGACCTGTTAGACAAGGCGCGTGATCTCGCAGCGGCTCGTTTTCGGCGATTTACCAGCAAGATCTACGTCGTTATCACAGCCGCCGGGTCAAGACCAGAACCTTTCAAGAAGGCGACTTAGTGCTCCGGCTTATCCAGGATCAGACTGATATGCACAAGTTATCCCCACCTTGGGAAGGACCCTTTGTGGTCAGCAAGAATCTGAACAACGGGTCATACTACCTTATTGATGTTCGAGACCACAAGGACTCACGCACGTCGGAGGAAGAGACTCGCCGGCCGTGGAATATTGCTCATCTTGGGCCTTACTACACCTGAGCCATTGGCTCTTCTGATGTACATATTTTTGACAATGTATATATTAAACCGGCACCCCTGCTAAAGCAGGGCCTCTGTCGTTTTTTCTTAATGAGTCTTCAGTTACTTGGGGGCTTCCAGCTTATGAGCGAAGTTATGATTACCCTTTGAACCGGCTTATAAGCCAACTGAAAAAAAAACTTGGGGGCTTGCTACCCAAGTTGAAGGTACCAAAGAGAGTCTGTTGCAAAATCACAGCTCAAACATAGGTGCCCCTTGAGCACAGCTCAAAAATATTACTTGGGGGCTCCTTGATTCTAAAGAACAAAGAGTTTGTATAACCCTTGTAATAGGCTTAAAAGCCAGGCTTGGAAGCCAGGTGTATTCACCTAAAACCCCGGGTTATCCTGCCTTTTTAAGTAAGCCACTCCACCCAGGTATTCCTGGAATGACCCGCCGAACGTTTGACAAGTCAATCTTATACAGACCCTGAACTTGTCAAAGTTAAAATGACGATTGGTTATGTGAGGTCCATCTTATAAGGTTTGTATATAGGTTTAACTAGTGGCTGTGCGGCCCGTGAAAGCACTCGATTTTCGGCCTGGCAGCCCATGAAAAGCCTCGTTTTTTTGTTTGTTTTATTCCACAGTTTTTGAGGTTTATTTGATGAGGCTTATAATGCTTTATGATCATAATTCATCCGGTGTTTATTAAGTCGCCAGTATGAGATAAGATAATATCCGGTGTTTATTAACCCGGCCTGGTTTTGTTCATAAGCCAAGCAATCTATGATAATTACCAGTGCTCAAAGTTTGGGTTCTCCCCCTTACTACACCGGTTTGGTAAACCAACAGTGTGATCAAAGATCACAGGTATGATATATTACAAATTTGGTTATTCTGAAAGTCCAGCCTTGGGTATAAGCTATGTTAGTTTCCATGGTTTTATATTGGGCATTATGACCCGTCCAGCGGTAAACCGCCAGGACACTTTTAATCCGTTGCATGCAGGAGCAGATTCCACATTGTTAATATTATAAGCATAAGTGGCATATCTTAACATGGTGGATTAGCAGTGTCATGCAAAGTAAATATGCACGATGGCATAGCAGAACAACAGTTTAAGCTAGCCTATTACAAGGCGTTTGGTGCCCAAAAGAATAATTGTTTTAACAAGTCTTAAAGAAAGCAGCTGCTAAACCGGCCTCCGGTTTATGAGTCCTGGCCTGGCTGACTTGAAGGTTGCGGATCGTCCAGCGCCGGTTCATCTTCCTCCTCTCTACCCAGTGGCTGGAAGTCAATGGTGGTCCAATCGATCCCAGTTAAGGCCTTGAATACAGCTTCATCACTTATAAGTATGGAGGGGTCAACATCAGGGGCATAGGTATGCTTACGGATTGGAGGAATAAGATTTGGAGCATCATAAGTTGGCGCGTTAACTCTCTTGTTGTTGGCATCATAAATCAACTGATAATGTGAAAGATCGGTTTCTTCAGCCAATTTGCTAGCCAATGGGCGCATTTCCCTTGTCAAGGCTCTGAGGTCATCATTATTAAACTCTGACCCATCCTCCTTTATGCTCGGGTAGCCATTTCCCACATCGGCCGGATCAAGATCAGATATCCAAGCTTTGGCTCGAGTCAGTGCAGTAAGAGCACCCGCCCTGGCAGCTGACTTCTTTAGCTCTTCAAACCGTGCAGGCATCATCGCCAGCCTTTCCAATGTCTCCTTGATCAAGGTTGGGGGCGGTTTATTATGGGAAGCTGTGCAGATAACCCGTTGTACGCCGGTATATAATTGCTCTATAAGTGTATAGGCGGCTTTCAGTTTTTGCCGCATATCTGAGCCAAGATGAGCAATGCGAGTTGCTGCATCATCAAAAACATCGGTAAACCGGCAGTCTCTTACATAATACATGTTCAAAGCTTATGAAGAAGTTATTTACCAAATACGAGAGCGGTCATGGCATTTATTTGTTGTTTCAAGCTAGTCAGCTCCTCAGCTACCGGATTAAGGGCAGCCTCAGCATCCTCAGCCCTCTTCAGCAGAGTTGACTTTTCTGTATCCCAACCTGCCCGCTCATTCTTAAAGCTCTCCTTCAGTTTTTCCATTGTTGTTAAGGCACTGGTCAGTTCTTCCTTGGCTTTGGAGGTCTCGGCTTGTTGCGACTTGATATTTTCTTGAAGATCGGCGATTTGAGATTCCTTCTTGTTAAGATCAGCCTGCAAGAGACATGTAATTAATTAGATAGCAGTGCATATTCAAAGTCCCAAGCACATAACAAGTAATATACTTGGCACTTGGGGGCTAATGTCTATTGCTTCTTATCAAAAAAAAATTACAAGTCCCAAGCACATAACAACTATCAGCTTGATGGTCAACCGGATTATAAAGGTCCTAAGTAAGAATTTTGAGCCTTACAGCATAATTAGTCTCAACTTAACATATTTGTTAAGTCGACCCTTGGGGGCTACACAGGAGAAATTGAAGAGTTATTATTCTAAAGTCCCGGTTCATATTGACATTATAAACCGGCCCTTGTGGGCTAGTGGAGTTGATCTATATGGTTCTTGAAAGTTTGCAGAACATTCTATTCTTTTATGTCCAGTAAACTTGGCGGCTAAGGGAAGAATATTTATGCAGAGTTAACAGCATTTACCTCATATCGCTCCTTCATCATGTTCAGTAAACCGGCTTCATAATCACGGCTTGTGTGCAAATGGTTTAAAAACCCAGAATGAATATCTTGGGCGCTGAGGTGGGCATAGCTTTCCAAGTCCACCTTCCACTTGCCCTTGTCAACAGCAGAAAATTCTTCTTTGGCACTATGTTTTGACAGAGTAGTGGGGTTGCCTGGGGCTGTACACCCGACACCGGTAACTACAACATCGTCGGCTTTATCATCAGCAGCCTTAGTTGGGCTTGGCGGTTTATCAGCATGACCCATCGGATCAATTTCCATCTGTTCAACAAAGGTTTCATGATCTTGCGGTGGCGGATCATCAAGAATAGCTTCAATATTTGGTTCAAACTGTTCCGGGTTCTTTTCCGGATCAGTTGGCGCGCTATCATCAGCCGGTTTGTTCAATTTGGCCTTTTTACTGGGTCTGGCCTTGGCTCTGACAGAGACACAAATAACAGGTTAGTATAATGATCAAGCATAAGGTATAAGGGGTTAGTTAAAAATGCTCACCCAGGAACAGTTTTGAGGGTTGGAATTTGTGTCCCTGTGGACTCGCCAGAGGATGAATGGGAAGTTCCCTGATAGTTTGAATCAGACGGATTAAGAGGTTGTCGGGAATAGCCCGCCTTGGGATAAGATGTGTCAGAAATAGAAGAGACCTCTGGGCGGCGTTTACGAACTGGCGAGTTCGGTAAACCGGAAGAAGTGACCACATGGCCGCTATGCCGGGTTGTGCGGCGAGCTTCGTGTTGCTGCTTCTTAAAAAGAAAGTTTGGATCCAAGTAAGCTAGGGGGTGAGAAAATCTTACTTTCCGGCTTGCTTGTCGGGTTTTCTGTGTGGGCAGAGGTTCTGAACCGGATGAGAGAATAGTTACCTCTATGTCATTTGCGCGGCTAGCTTCTGCGTCGTCCTGATAAAAATCATCGTCAATGAGATGTATGAAAAAAGAGCCAAGTGAATCAAGTTCTACCTCTGACTCCGGATTATCATCGTCAATGTTTAACTCGGTAGGCTCGGTGTTTTTCTTCTTAGCGGGCTTCTTGTTGACCTTGGTCTTGACACAAGGTATTTTGGCCGGTTTATCCTGCGGTTTCTTCTTCCAGAACGGATCATCACCCTGTTTAAAGATTGAAAAAATCATAAGGGAGTATTAAGAATATGGATTAAAGCAGGAGTGGGGCAATTCTTATAGCTGGCGGTTTATTTGAAGCGCAAAAAGGACTAAGTCATGTTTTGCTACAGTCGGTCACCGGTTCATCCAACATCTTCTTGACAGATTCAGTAATTTCAGCATCAGTCAGCTGAATATCAGTGTGGCGTTGAGCGTCTTTCACATCCCCTGTGTACTCACACATTAAACCGGAGCGACGGCTTAAAGGCAAAATGCTCCAAGATACCCAGCAACGGACAAAATCAATGCCTGTCAAACCGTTTGCCACAAAGGCTCTGAGCTTTGAAAGCTGTGGTGCATATTTGGACCGTTCCTTTGCATTGAGTCTTTGGGGGAATGGATGTGCATCGGTAAACCGGTGAGCACGGTAACCCGGCAAAGGATTCTCGCCTGCTGGAGATGTATCTTGGCAATAGAACCAAGTTTGGTTCCAATCTTTGGGATGGCTATGATGCTTAGCGTGAGGGAAGCTGACGTCTTTTCTCTTCTGAATTGAAACCCCGCCAAGTTCAGTATTGGGCCCATCCGTAAATTCAGTACGGCAGTTTAAATAGAAGATATCTCTGAACAGGTCGACTGTGGGCTCTTCTTGCAGGTAGGCTTCACAAAACACTTGAAAATTGCAAATATTGGACATGGAGTTAGGCCCAATATCTTGAGGGTGAAGTTGGAAGAAGTGAAGCATGTCACGGAAATTTTTTGATCCGGGAGAGCTGAACCCTCGACTCAGATGATCAACAAAAACGATCACTTCCCCATCCTTGGGCTCAGGAGGATTTTTTGGACCGGGGGCTCTCCAGTGGATGTCTTCCTTTTTTGCTAAAGCGCCGGTTGCAACACACCCGTTCAGTTCTTCTTCTGTAACCCGGGATTGAACCCAGTTACAGGAATAAAAGGATTTGGCCATTTATACGATAACCTGGAAAAGATTTGTGCCGGTTTAAGGTTCATGGTTAACAGGCAGAAAGTGTTGAAGCATGCATAAATGTTAAACCGGACAGTGACGTTATCAAATTACAAAGACGAGCACTTGGCGGTTTAAGAGGGGACTAATGGTACCTGGCAGGTTATTATTTTCTGAAGTTAAACCGCCTACACGGATATTGAAAGTATAGATCTGAAGTTGGAAAATGGCTAAGTGATGAAAAACAGGTTTCACAGATTGGTATTGCAAGTTTGGAACTACCGCATGTCAGAAAATGAAAATATATTCAGACTTAAAATACTGGTACTTGAGCAGTTTATGAAGGTCCAGATCAGATTTTTCTACCTAAAAGGGATGCTCTGATGAGGAAAAAGGGACTACGATTATTGCCGCACAAGATAAATATCAAGTTGAATCAAACCTCATGGTACAGCGAAGAATAGGTGAAGAACAGTGCCGAACCTCCATGAATTCGTTTGAACCCTAATGAGATCTACGGAGGGGGAAGGAGGAAGAACTTACCAAGGCTGTTGAACGGCGGAGGCGCGTGAGCAAACTCTGGACCAAGTCAGGTTGATGCAGCGGCCAAGGGTGATGCAGAAGAGAGGGTCGATGGCGGCGGCTGGACTCGAGAGCAGTGCGTCGCGAGGAAGACGAGGAAGACAAAGAGGCCGAGGGGGGAAAGTGAAAAGGACCCATGTCCCTATTTATAAGGTGAATGGATAAGTGGCATCCGCGGGAATCGAGGAGCTCCAAATTGGATATGTGACAGGGCTGACGCCTCAATTTTCGGAGTTTCATTAAAAAGGAGATGCATATATGATTTCTGGATGTTTATAAAATTAATGACAGGTGACGTCATGGCGGGTTATCATGATCTCGGAAGATGACGTCACGGCGAGTTACAAATTTTTGCGAAGGTAATGAAGAAGGAATTTTCCTATGTGCTGAAGATTGACATGAACAAGTTCAAATCAACCTGGGGCCTAATGTTGGGGATATAACTATTGAGTATAAACCGCCCAGGAGGGGCCGGGTTATGCTCATAGTGATTTACCTGCATTGAAGCCCATGAAGACATAGAAGATGGCGACTTACGAAGGAGACTTAATAAGAAGGCCCAAAGCCCAAAGGCGAGTTAGGGCCCATAGATGTAAACCGCCATAAGTATATTACTTGTATTGTAAGATAGGAAAGAGTGGATACCGAGCCGGACATGTTTATGAGCTGGCTGGGATTCTGTGAACCGCTGGGCGTCAACCTGTGTATATAAAGGGACGACCCGGCGGCGGTTTAGGAACAAGAGACAACAGATCAAGAGCCAGGTTAAGCGTATTCGCTCCCTGGTCATCGAAACCCTAGCAATACCACCTCAACTGGATTAGGCCTTCATCTTCACCGCAAGGGGCCGAACCAGTATAAACTCCCCGTGTCCTTTGTCCTGATTAACCCCTTTAAACTAACCTCATTGCGATGGCTCCACGACTAAGTCCTCACACTAGGACATCTGCCGTGACTATTCCACGACAGACAGGAACCACCTTTCCCTCCGGCGAGCGTGTCACGTCCGGCCTAATCAGCCAGCCCGATGCGTTCGTTTGCGCTTGCACCAGCGCATCGCCCAATGCGGGAGCCATCTGCCCCACGGACTGCCTCGTTGACCCCTTCGGGAAGCTCAGCTTTTCCGATGCGGTTGCCCCCGACGCGGAAGCCATCTGCCCCATGAGCTGCCTCACCGACCTCTTCGGGAGGCTCAGCCTCTCCGATGCGGTCGCCACCGACGCGTATCCCGGCCACGTGGTGGTCATCGACGACCCGCTCCCTCCTGTCGCTAGCGACGCCTCTGCCGGTGCGCTCGACGCTGGCGTCTTCGTGGAGGTGATGGTCACTGGCAATAGCCAGGACACTGGCGGGGCTGCCAGGGACCCATTGCGAGCAGCAATGCAGGACCTGGCTGCTCCCGTCGACGCCAACGCCGACAGGGCGGCGCTAGAAGAAATCCGTGTCAAGCTCCTTGACAGCGCCGCCAAGATGGCGGCCATGAAGCGCTGCGCTGAGGCTAACCAGCGCGAGATTGACCGCATAGCTAGCGGCACGCCGGCTGCAGGCGAGCCCAGCCGAGCCGGTGCTATCCGGCAATGCGGCGCGGCCATCGCCAGCATGCTGGGAGTCGGACGTCCGATTTACGACACCCCAGTGCAGAACCTGTGCGCCGCGCAGGCCGCGGCAGAAGAACTTGAGACCCTGGAGGGCGATGAGCGGCAGAGCCAGATGGACAACCTCCAGGAGCTCCTCAACGTTGCGAACGCGCAGCAAGACGCGTGCTACCGCGTGATGGGAGCCGGCCGGTAGGCCAACCTCTCGGAAGGAAACCTTCCACCCCGCCACGAGAATGGAGCGACCTGCCGGTCCCCTAGTGGTGGCGGCCTGGGCCAACCTAACCTGGAGCCGGCAGCTAGCCGTAGCCGGTGCTCTCACGAGATGGTTGTGAACAGCCGACAAGTTCCTCCGAGCGCGGAGGGCCGGCGCCAGCAGGATGAACGTCCGCCTCCCCCCCCCCCCCCCCCCCCCCCGCAGGGAGAGGCTGGCTTCTCCGGCGCCGGATGACCACCCGACTTTGGGGGGCCGGCTAGGTCCCCGTGAAGCAGTCGACGAGAATGACGCTCGTCGCCGGATCGAGCAGCTGGCTCAGTCCTTGGCAATGGAGGATGAGGATATAGTTGGCCCGGCCTGCTTCGGCCCCCGCATCCACGACGAGCCCTTCCCCAAAGGGTTCTCGCTACCTCGCGACACTCCCAAGTACAAAGGTGCCGTGAAGCCGAAAGATTGGTTGACCGACTATGCTACAACCGTCAGCATAGCGAACGGCAACAAGTGCGTTGCCGTGAGGTATGTTCTGCTCATGTTGCAGGGCACGGCCCCGACATGGCTAAACAGCCTCAAGGCCAACAGCGTCAACAGTTGGGTGGACTTCACCGAAGTCTTCGTGCGCAACTTCAACAACACCTACAAGCGGCCCCCCAAGCCTTGCCAGCTCTCCATGTGCGTTCAGGGCCCGGTCGAGTCCACTCGCGACTACCTGACGCGCTGGGCCGAGTTGCGCAACTCCTGCAAGGGGGTGCACGAGGTGCAGGCCATCGAGTACTTCACCTCCGGGTGTAGAGAGGGCACCCTGCTCAAACACAAGCTTCTGTGTGACGAGCCGGCTACCTTGGACGAGCTCCTAGTTGTGGCGGACAAGTACGCCACGGCCGACTCTTCCATGAAGTAGGAGATCCGGATCGACGTGTCTAGGAAGGTGATCCCGCCGGTTTCTCCGGCGCCGGCTAGCAACCCCAACCGGCGTCAGCAGCCGAACCACAAGAAGCGCAAGGCCCAGCAGCCGGCTTCTAATAGCCAGCAGGTGGCGACCGTCGAGGACCAATAGCCGGCAGATCAACCCAGCTCCAAGTGTCCTCGGGGCGGCAAGTGTGCCTGGCTGCCGGCCTTCTCCTTTGAGCAGACCCTTGACGCTCCATGCAAGTTCCACAGCAGCGCGAAGCCGTCCAACCATACAACCCGGTAGTGCAGCTGGCTCACCCGAATCACTAAGGATGAGGGCTTGCCGCCTCCTCCAGCCGGCCCGGCGGCTCCGGCTCCTCAGCAGCTAGCCCGCCCTGTCGGCATGCTCCAAGATGAATTCCCCAACGAGAACGCCACTTACGTCGTCTTCACCAGTGAAGCCGACGACAAGCGCAGTCGGCGTCAGCAGCACCACGAGGTGAATGCTGTCATTCCAGAGGTCCCCCAATTCATGCACTGGTCCGAGAGGCCCATCACCTGGAGACGAGATGACCATCCGGCCGTGATGCCTTCGCCGGGTGCTTATGCCATGGTGCTGGACTCCACCTTCACAACCGAGAGGCGGGCTTGCTTCTTCTCTCGAGTCCTGATAGACGGCGGCAGCAGCATCAACATCCTCTACCGCGACACCATGGAAAAGCTGGGCATCAAAGAGAAGCAGCTCCAGCCCAGCCAGACCGTATTCCATGGCATCATCCCTGGGCTTTCCTGCTCCCCAATCGGCAAGAAAAAAATTGATGTTCTGTTCGGCGACAAGACCCATTTTTGCCGTGAGACTATCTGGTTCGAGGTGGTCGACTTGGACAGCCCCTACCACGCGCTCTTGGGCCGGCCAGTGATGGCCAAATTCATGGCGGTTCCGCACTATGCGTACCTGAAAATGAAGATGCCGGGTTCCAAGGGCATCATCACCATTGCCAGCGAATACAAGAAGTCGCTTGTGTGCGCTGTAGCCAGCTCCCGGCTAGCCGAGTCCTTCATCATCACCGAAGAGAAGCGCCTGCTTGACCGGGCTATGGCCATGGCCAGCGAGCAGCCGGCCATGCCGACTGACCCCAAGGAAGCTGAAGGCGAGGGCTCCTTCCAGCCGGCTAAGGAAACCAAGAAGATCATCTTGGACCTGGCACACCCGGAGTAGTACAATGTCGTGGGGTCCAACCTCGACAGCAAATAGGAAAGCGAGCTCGTCGAATTCCTCCGTGAGAATCGGGATATCTTTGCATGGTCCCCCATGGACATGCCGGGTATTTCGAGGGGATTCGCCGAGCACAAACTGCATGTGCGGCCGGATGCTAAGCCGGTCAAGCAAACCCTCCGCCGCCTATCTGAAGAAAAGAGAAGGATCATTGGTGAAGAAATTGCCCAGCTTCTGGCAGCCGGCTTCATCATGGAAGTTTTCTACCCGGACTGGCTTGCCAACCCAGTCCTCGTTTTGAAGAAAAACAACAAGTGGTGCATGTGTATCGACTACACGAGTCTGAACAAGGCCTGCCCCAAGGATCCATTTTCTTTGCCCCGGATCGATCAAGTAATCGACTCCACGGCCGGCTGCGAGCTGCTATCCATTTTGGATGCCTACTCCGGCTACCACCAGATCAAGCTGGACCCGGCCGATCAACTGAAGACCGCTTTCATCACCCCTTTCGGCACGTTTTGCTACATCACCATGACGTTTGGCTTGAGGAATGCCGGCGCCACCTTCCAACGCTGCATGCAGAAGTGCCTACTGCTGCAACTCGGCAGGAATGACCATGTCTACATGGACGACATAGTGGTGAAGACGAAGAAGCGCGGCACCCTTTTGGAGGATCTCAAGGAGACCTTCGCCAACCTGCGCCACTTCCAAATCAAGCTCAATCCGGAGAAGTGCATCTTCGGAGTGCTAGCCGGACAGCTCCTTGGCTTCCTTGTCTCCGAGCACGGGATAGAGTGCAACCCCGTGAAGATGAAGGCCATCGAGCGGATGAAGAAACCGACCAAGCTGCGGGATGTCCAGAAGTTCACCGGGCGTTTGGCGTCTCTCAGCCGGTTCGTCAGCCGGCTCGGTGAGAAGGCCCTCCCTCTGTACCAACTGATGAAGAAGACCAAGTGATTCGAGTGGACTGACCAGGCGGACGAGGCGTTCCTCCAGCTCAAGCGGATGTTGTCCACGCCGCCTATTCTGGCCGCCCCAACTGCCAAAGAACCACTGCTCCTCTACATCGCCGGCACCAACCGGGTCGTCAGCACGATGATTGCTGTCGAATGCCCAAAAGCTGGCAGGGCGCAGCTGGTCCAGAGGCCGGTCTATTACTTGAGCGAGGTGCTGTCCGCCTCCAAGCAGAACTACCCCCACTACCAGAAGATGTGCTATGGCGTGTACTTTGCCGCCAAGAAGCTGAAGTAGTACTTCCATGAGCACTCCATCACGGTCGTCTGCACCGCCCCTCTTGCCGAGATCATAGGCAGCCGAGATGCCTCGGGCCAGGTGGCCAAGTGGGCCATCGAGCTGGCTCCCCACACCATCCACTACCAGCCCCGTACCGCCATCAAGTCCCAAGCGCTGGCCGACTTCCTTGTCGACTGGGCCGAGACCCAGTACCTGCCGCCAGCGCCGGATTCCACTCATTAGCGGATGCACTTCGATGGCTCGAAGACGCGCACTGGTTTGGGAGCCGGCATCGTTCTCACCTCTCCCAAAGGCGACAAGCTGAAGTACACGCTGCAGATCCACTTCGCCGCCTCCAACAACGTAGCCGAGTAAGAGGCGCTCGTCCACGGGCTCCGGCTGGCCAAGGAGATCGGCATCCGCCGCATCCTGTGCTACGGTGACTCAAACCTTGTGGTCCAACAATCCTCTGGCGACTGGGACGCCAAGGACACAAACATGGCCAGCTACCGCTTCCTCGTCTAGCAGATCAGCGGACACTTTGATGGTTGCGAGTTCATCCACATGCCATGGGTCGGCAACGAAGCAGCCGACGCCCTAACACGGATTGGCTCCACCCGGTAGGCCATTCCAGCCGGCATCTCCCTCGACTGCTTGTGCAAGCCGTCTATCCAACCTTTGCAGGAATCAGAATCCATCTTCGTGCCGGCTGACCCTAGAGCAGCCGGATCTGGCTCAGGGACTTCAGCAGCCGGCCCAGAAACTTCTACAGGTGGCCAGGGGGCTGCAGCACCTAAACCCGGCACAGGGACTCCAGCACCCGGCCCGAGGACTGCTGTAGCTGGCCCGAGGACTTCCACGACGCAACAAGGAGCGGCTGGCTCCAACCCGCCGCCTCCCAACCTGGCCACCCTAACGCCGGCTGCTGTCATGATGGTGGTGGAAGCCCCGTCTTGGGAGCAGCCCATCCTTAACTTTCTGGTGAGTGGCGAGCTCCCAGCCGACGAAGTATCGGCCCGGCAGGTGCGTACACAATCATCAACAGAGAGCTCGTCAAGTGCAGCGCGACCGGTGTCTTCTTGCGCTGCGTCGAGCCGGAGAAGGGCATCACCATCCTTAGGGACATCCATCAGGGCGAATGTGGCCACCATGCCGCTTCTAGAGCCATCGTTGCCAAAGCTTTTCGCCATTCTTCTGGCCGACTGCTCTGGACGACGCCAAGGAGTTGGTCCGGAAGTGCAAGGGGTGCCAGCATTTCAGCACCAAGCAGCACCAGCCGGCCTCAGCCCTCAGGACCATTCCCATCACCTGGCCGTTTGCCGTATGGGGATTGGACATGGTGGGCCCATTCAAGACTGCACGCGGCGGCATGACCCATCTATTGGTTGCCGTGGACAAGTTCACAAAGTGGATTGAAGCGAAGCCGATCAAGAAGCTGAACAGCCCCACAACCATTACATTCGTCGCAGATATCACCGTTCGATACGGCATCCCGCACAGCATCATTACCGACAACGGCACGAACTTCGCCAAAGGCGCCTTGGCTCATTTCTGCACGGCATAGGGCATCCGATTGGACCTCGCGTCGGTTGCTCACCCACAGTCAAATGGCCAGGTGGAGCGGGCAAACGGCCTCATTCTATCCAGCATCAAGCCATGGCTAGTCGAACCACTAGAGCGCTCGATCGGCTGCTGGCTCGAGGAGCTGCCGGCCGTCCTCTGGAGTCTCCGGACAACGCCAAACCGATCTACCGGCTTCACACCTTTCTTCCTCGTGTACGGGGCCGAGGCCATCATCCCAACGGATATCGAGTTTGACTCGCCTCGCGTCACCCTATACACGGAGGCGGAAGCAAAGGAGGCACGCGAAGACGATGTCGATCTGCTCGAAGAGGCCCGGCTGCTAGCACTCAGCCGGTCCGCCATCTACCAGCAGAGCCTGTGCCGCTACCACAACAAAAAATCAAGCCGCTTGCCTTCCGTGAGGGTGACATTGTTCTCCGACTAATCCAGTGATCAGCCGGCTAGCACAGGCTCTCCACTCCTTGGGAGGGGCCCTTCATCGTCAGCAAGGCCCTGGGCAATGACTCCTACTACCTAATCGACGCACAGAAACCCAGGGCACGCAAGAGAGACACAGCAGGCCAAGAGTCGGGGCGCCCATGGAACGCGAACCTTCTCCGCCCGTTTTACAGTTGATGTAGTGTATGTACCACGCTACCTTTTGTACTAAGTAAAGACAACAGGTACCCCGAGGCGCACTCGGGGGCTACCTTTTTATCTCTATGATAAGCTTCTCCTATGTATGAGTATTTCTTCTTTCGCCCTGCCCGGGTCCGGTCAATCGGCCCGGGGGCTCGCCAACTTGGCTCAAGCCGGCACCGTCCGAAGTCAGCCCAGTAATGTGCCGACGCCAAAGCCCTCTCTTCGCCCCAGCCACAGCTCGCAGCGCGACTGTCTGGCTGGCAAGAGCTAAAGGCCGGAAATGCTGTCCACATGAAAAACGACTACGGAAGAACGCCGATTAGGGCCAAGCCGGCCTTTCGCCTCCCCCGTTCGACTACTCAGCAGCCGGCCGGCCGACTTCTTGCTCGATTAGCACATGCTTTAAGCGCCTAAAGTAATTTGCCTGTTCTAAACGGCCAAGTCCCTGACCCGGCCATAGGCCGCAGCGCGGCTGTCCAGCTGGCAGGGCTGCAGCCAAAGGAACACGGCAAAGGAAAAAGCCAAAGAAAGCAAAGGCAAAATCGAGTTGGAACTCAGCAAAGCACACACGCATGTGGGGAAAGTAAATTCATTTATATTCCAAAAGGCCCTTGGTCGGCATTCATCAAAGTTTAAAAGTACACACCCAGTGGGTGGAACTGCGCATAACTAACTTCGTCCTTGAGCACAAGACAGAAACAATGTAAACAGATAAGGGCCGCCTAGGCCGGAGGTACTGCGGGCTGTTCGAACGAGTCGGCGGTGGTTGTAGCGCCGGCTGGCGGGGCCTCCGGCTGGTTGGTCTCGGTCTGATCAGCGGCGATGGCCGACGTGGTCTCCCACTGCTCGTCGGCTGGGGCCGGATCGGGCCGATTCTGGCTGGTCGCTCGTCATCTAGCGCGATGCCGTCGCCTTCCTCGTCCTCGTCTTCCTCCGCGGTCTCATCGCTAGAGGCGATCTCCTCCCTCGGGTTCTCCCCCTCATCCGGGTTTAGCCCGAACCAGGACGATGGCACCTCGGTGCTGTCTTCTGCCCGCTCTGGGATGAAGATGTCGCCGTTGGTGTACTCGGTGAGGGCCGATGCGCGAATGGCGATCCCTTCGCGCACCAGCTCCAACTCCGGCGTCGCCTCCTGGCGGAAGGTGGCCAGTTGCGCCATGCTCACACCCGGATACCATGCCTTCACGAACTCCAGCACCACCTTGGCGCCGGCCCGTGACGCGGCGCCCTTCCAGGTGTCGAGCCGCTCCCACGCCACCTCCAGCCAGTCGGCAGTCCGGCTGGGAGTCCAAGGGACCTGCACGCCCGGCCAGAGCCCTTCCAAGACCTGCGACCCAGCGCGCTGAAACCGGCGGAGCAGCTGGCGCACCGGTGCATGGTGCAGCTGAACGGCCCGAAACAGTTCGCCCAAGTTTCGGGGCCGGTCCGGTGCAATCTCCTCGCCCACTTGCCTCCGCTGCTCGCGCCGTGCCTCGATCGCCTGGCTGATGGCGCCGGTGTGGTCCGGGAAGTACTCTGCTTAAAAGAAAGCGAAAGAATAAGAAGCCGGCTTCCCGCAACAGCCGACAACCAACCAATCAAGAAAGAAAGAAGCTTCAACTTCGAGCATGCCCTCAATCACCTCATAGCCCTCCGATAGGTACTTCTCCTTGTCGGCCCAGCCCGAGCGCTGGCTCGGCCTTGAGGTGCTCCTCCTCATCCTTCAGCTGCTGGACCGCCTCCGCATGCCGGGTCACCTGGTCGGCCAGCTCCTTCTCAAGCAGGTCGCGCTCCACGGCCGCCTTGCTGCGCTCCAGCTCCTTGGCCTGAAGCTGGCCCTCGAGCTCCTGCACGCGGCCCTGCAGCTGGTAAGCAGCCTCTGCGAAGACAAAGAAGAATCGTCAAAAACAAGAAGCTGCCAGGAAGATCCGGCCCGATTGCACAGCAGTCAGCCCGAATCTCAGGGCTACACCCAGTGGGTGCGCTTGCGCACCCCCACTGAAAGCCAGCCTGCGTACCTCGGCTCTTCCGCAACTCGGCGGTCCGGGTGGCGAGCGTCTGGTTCTGGGAGTTGTAGGTGGCTGCACGCAGGTTGTGGTAGTCCTGCATCAAGAACGACATCTCAATGTTCAGAAACATGCCTTAAAGTTCCAACCCGCCTGCTCAGCAGCCGGCTTGGAACTCGAGGGCTACACCCAGTGGGTGCGCTGGCGCGCCTCCACTGATGATCGCAAAAAAAATAAAGAAGAAAATCAAGGGCATACCCGGACGGACGTCTGCATCTCCACCATCTCGCTCCTCGCCTTCAGGAGGGTGGTGCCATGGGCAGCGAACTTGCCCAGGACGTCCTGCACCGCGAGGTTCAGGGCGGCCGTGCCGGCTGCTGGCGTCCAGCCCGGCGGGGCGGAACTCGTGGCCTTGGCTTCGGCCCCCTGCGTGCTCGCGGCCCCAGTTTCCGCCGACCTCGGCTCGGAGGCCGCTCGCGCCTGGCGCAGCCGCAAGGGGGTGCGCGCCGTCATGGCATGGCTCATGTCCACCCCGGCGCTGGCCAGCAGCACCTCCGACCCTTCGGGTTGGCCACCACCCCGCTCGCCGGCACCCGGCGCGCGCCGGGTCATCTCTGCCTCCGCGGCTGCCGAGTCAGCAACCGTCTGCCCCAGTGCCGCCTGGTCAGCTCCGGCTGATCCAGTAGGCGCCTGGGTCTCCGCTACCGGCGGCTCTGGCTGCTCAAGATGGGCGGCCTCCAGGATCCCGCCACCAGCTGAGTCCTCCGCGGCCTTCGCGTCGACCTCCGCCCACGCCTTGGTCGCCGCCTCCACCTGCGCCAACGCCGCGGCCTCGGCCTCCGCCTGTGCTGACGCGGCGGCCTGGGCATCGGTCTCCGCCCGCGCCACGGCCTCCTCCCACACCTCCCTCGCATTCCTTTCCATCGCCTCCCGGAGGACGGCGGCCGGGTCCAGGTGCCGTGCCTCCTTAGAGCCGCCTGCTGATCCAATCAGCAAGGTGGATGGAGCCTGAGATATGGAGATAGCGGCCCTGCGCAGCAAAGCAAACAAAGATAAGAAATTCGCAAAAGCAAAAAAGTGATTTAGACAGTGTGACAAACGCACTTACCCAGACACCATGGGGCGATCCTTCGGGGCCCTCTGGGTTGGCCCCTTGGTGGCAGACGCATTCGCGGCCTCTTGCCGCCTGGTCGCGGCCGTCTGCTTAGCCTTCTTGGGCGGCTTGTTGCCGAACAACCCCTCGGCGCGATGCTTAGCCGTGATAGGTGTGTCAGCCGGCGCTCCGCTGGACGGCCGTGCCGCCGAAGAGCCGGTGCCCGTCCTCTCGGCCCCTTTGGGGCGGTGTTGCCCTTCACTGTCTTCATCATCATCCGGCCAGGACCGGACGTCACCATCTCCTCCTGCGCCGCCTCCAGCAACTCTGCCTCCTCCAGCGCCACCTCCCCCGGCGGCGTCGTCTTCAACTCCGTCTTCCAACGCGGCTGCCCCCAACTCGGGGTCGCCCACATCGCTCTCCTTGCGGTCCGGCATCCATTGATGGCCTAGAGCCGGCACGTTGGACACCACCTGGCCAGGAAAGTGCTGCCCCGCGTCCGAATGTTCAGGTCGGATAAAAAGCACAGCGTGAGCAAAGAATGGAGACCAGATACTGACCGGCGGTGGCGGGTTGGCGTGACTATACGGCAGCTTGCCGAATTGCCAGTCGGCCTCACTGAGCTTGCTGTCGGCGAAGTAGTTGACATGGCGGACCACCTCGACCATCGGCAGCTCCTTGGTCGACATCCAGCACAGATCCCGGCGGCCGCTCATGTCGCAGATCTGGTGCGGCCGGGCTTGGAGTGGAGAAACCCGGCGGTAGACGAAGGCGGCCAGCAGGTCTACCGGCTTGAGGCCCTCCGCATCTGTCATTTCCTGAAGCCGGACCAAGATGTTTGTGATGGAGGCTGGTACCGGATTCGGTTGCTGCCCCCAGTTGTCACGTGGCTCACCAGGCTGGCCGGCTGTGAAGGCCGGCAGGTTGATGTAATCTCGAGTCGGGTGGAGGTTGCGGACGTAGAAGTACGACTTCTGCCACTGTCGTACATTACAGGGGGGCCCCCTCCAAAAAATGCTTTCACGCCTCGTGGGGCTGTGCCTGAAATCTGTGCAGGAAAAGCATGGAATTACAAGCCTAGCGGGATGCGCTATCGCCGGCGTCGCCATCGTCGTCATCACCATCAGATCCGCCCTCTTCGGCCGCGAGTGCAGTCACGTCGTCGGCAAGGGCGAATTCCTAGATCAGGTCATCCACATGGTCATCAACCCAACTCGCCAGGTCACCCTGGGTTACCCTTGGCACGGGGGCTATTGCGGCGTTGAAGTCGAAATCCAGATTGAGGCTGAGGAGGTAGCTGAAGACGCACGAGAACATGCGCCCAAGGAGATCTCGGCTCTTCTCTTCGACGAGCTGGTGCGCCCTCGCGGCCTTGCCTTCGAGGCAAGTCACGACTTGGGTGAAGAAGCGGAGGTAGCTGGCATCGTCAGCTTCGTACGGGCGAACGACACTCTCCTCGCTGATGGTGTCCAAGGCCCGATTGGCCCTGACCCTGAGGTCCTCGAGCATCAAGGAGCACTCGCGCTGCAGCATTCGGAGGTGGCTCGCGTCGTCCGTAGCCCTCTCCACAAGGGACATGATACACGTGACCTGCTGCTGGACCGAGGACAGCTCGGCTCCAGCGGCGACCCGGGCTTCTTCGGCAGCCTTCCCGCGTCGCTCCACCGCGGCCAGCTCCACCTTGAGGGCATCAGCCTTGCCCTGCAGCTCGACCTGCCGCTGTTTGAAGCGAGTCTCCTAGAGCCCCAGCTTTCGGCGATATTCTTCGATGAGGGATTTGCGGATCCCCGGCACCTTTTGGTCAACCTCCAGCTGAATTCTCGCCTCCCATATGGCAAGGGCGTCCTCGGCCATGGCTACTTGGCGCTCCCTCGCCTCCAACCGCTTGCGCTCCAGGCTGTGATCCAGGGCCTCGAGCGCCAGCGCGTCCTCGTGCGCCTGGACTCTCTTCTTGTCAGTAGGGGCCACGCCTGGCGATGCCGCCAGGGCGGCTCTACGAGCCTGGACTTGCCACTCAAGGGTGGCGTTCGAGGCTCGGAGCTCCCTCTCGCACTCCTCGGCTGCCTCACGGCGATGGTCCGCGGCCTTGGCCTCCTCCAGAGCACGGGCGCAAGCCTCAAGAGAGGCCGCAAGAGACTCCTCGGCCTTCGTGCGGGCGCGCTCATGATGTAGGTGCCCGAGGTTAATGGCGACCTTCAGTTGATGCCACTCGCGCGCCAGGCGGAGGCCCTCCGCCTCGAGGCATGCATCAACATCGGCAAGCTCCCCCCAAGCCGACCCAGCGCACTCGTCGCTTCCCGTAGAAGGTCATGATGGACGGTGCTGCATTCGCGAGTGAGCTCCAGCGTGCGGCCGAGCCCTTCTTCCGCGCCCTGGACTGTCGAAGAGGCGCGGGACGACCCACCTGTCTCCGGCCGGGGGCTAGTGGCCAGAGCTCCTTCGGCCGCTCCCCGAACCCCGGCAGAGGCGCTTCATGGCCTGGCCCCGCCGCTCGAAGCTGAAGCCGCCGCGGGGATCGCCCAACCACCGGCAAGAATCAACGAAGCAGCCCTTGGTACTCCCCTTGTACGCCAGAGGTGGCCCTGGGGGAAGGGCGCTAGGAGAGCAGGCCCATGGCCTTCCAGCAGCGGCTCTGGCTCACGGACCGGCACCACCTCCCGCGTGGTTGCTCGGCCCAGGAGGCCTGGAGTCGCAGGCAAACCAGAGGCTTCCGGAGGTCACGCCCCGGGCGGCCTCACCGCCGCTACCGAAGGGATCCTGAGGAGCAAAAGTCAGAAAAGAATGCGGCGCACGAAAATCCAGGAGGACAAGGTACTTACTCATCCACAGCTATCCACTTCCTTTGTTTCAGGGCCCGTGGGGCGCCACCACAGCAGCTCCCGAGCCCCTTCCTCTTGCGGAGTACCCCAAGATTCGGAAGGGGTACGTCGAAGGCTGGTACATTGCCCCTCACGGTGAGGCCGGCAGCCGCATTCAGTGGAAGGGTTCCCCCCGTTCTGCCTGTGGGGGTGTGGACCGTCACCTCAGGAGCACTTGGTGGATCCTGCCCTCCAGCAGCAGCCTCAGGAGCACTTGGTGGCGCCTGTCCTCCAGCTGCCGCCTCAGGAGCGCTTGACGGTGCTCGCCCCCCTGCGACCACCCCTGGGGCATGCGCCACAGGGTCGACAGGCACGGGGGCCACCAGGACGGGGTTCTCACGGGGCCCCTCAAAGACCCTCAGGGCGCATCCCCCACTCGTCGAAATAGGGCATCTTCTCTACGAAGGCCTCCCTGTTCGAGCAGTTGTACAAGAGGCACTCCTCGGCCGGGAGCGCGGCAGGCACTGGGTCACCCGTCAGGAGCTGGAGCACCGTGCGCAGCATCTTGGAAGGAAGCGAGGGCACCTGAAGCCTCATGGGGACATTGGGGCCAGTAAAGGCCCACATTGGGTGAGAATGGTGCTGGAGCGGGCCGATGCGCCGCCAACCGAACTCCCTCACCACCATCGACACCATCACCCCTGCCTCCTTCAGCTTGGCCAGCCTGAACCAGACGCGCGTGAGCTACCGGTCGACGAACTTCGCATGTCCCTAGCCGGAGCTCGGCTCTGCCGGCGCCCGCAGGAGCAAAAGCAGGGGGCTGCGTACAGAGGCGTCCACGTACACCCACTGCTTCCAGAACCCCTTTGCATCCGTGCGGAGCGTGAAGTCGATGCCGGAGCCGGCTGTGGCCGCCACCGCCTGGAACACCACGCACCCCGAGCACTGTCCGCCATCGACCAGGTGGAGCGAGAAGAAATGGCGGAACAGGGCCACGGACGGGGCGATGCCCACAAGGGCCTCGCACAAGAAGGCAAAAGCACCAAGGAGGACGATGGACCCTGTGTCCAGATGCAGTGCTTGGATCTGATAGTGCGAGAGCACGGCGTTGAAGAAGTCAGAAAAAGGGGGACCAAGCCGGCCAGAAGGGCATGGAGATGGATGGGGATCTCGGTGGCCCCCATGTCGGCCAAGGCCCAGGAGGCAGGCCAGACCGTCGTCGCCTTCCACTCATTGGAATCGGCGGCGAGGGCCTGCCGGACCTTGTCCAGCCCCTCCTGGTTGATCACTGTGGACCGGTCCAACGCGGGTTCTGACCCCGGCGAGGCCTCCGCGGGAGTGCGGGCTTGCCCTCCTCTCTTTAACCTAGGAGCCATGACGGCGAAAGAGGATTAGTGCTGGTGCAGAATCCGAAGAAGGAGGTGTTGGCTTGCAAGGAAGAAGAGGAGCAGAGGACAGGCGTGGCAAGCAATGAAGGCTCGGCGGCAGGTGCCAGTCTTTTTGTCAGCCTGGGCAATTGCCAAGGTGGCGTGGGGAAGTGGAGACGCCCACGTCCCGTCAGGCGCCACGCGTCAACTCGGTCCGCAGGCGATTGGGGCCCATGGTGCTTCGCCCCGAAGCCAAGTCCAAGCGTGCCTTGGGCCCGGGGGCTACTGTCGGTGTTCTGGGAACCAGGGTACCCAGACTTGCCTACCTGTGGCCCACGGTGTGGCTCCATCGATGGCCTGGTATGGCCCTTCTTCAGCATCGGCAAGACAAGACCCTCGCGAGGGGCCAAGCCTCGCGAGGCAGACAACGCCAAGACCTCCGGAGGGAGCGGCCTCCATAGGCTGGCTCCTGAGGAGCGGAGATTCCTATGCAAGCACCCATCTCATGAGGTTCGGGTGATGCAAGCCATGACGACCAAGGCCAGGCGGGCGCAGCGTAGCAGATTTCCTATTTTGTGCTAAGGAGGCAAGCGCAGGCGTGGAGTCCCAAGGAATCACCCAAAGGTGAGACCAAGACCGCCAGGATGGCAGGATGGATGTCATCGCCGAGCCCACCACGACGTCATGACCAGAAGCTTTGAAGGCGAAGACCACCTTTCGTCAGGATAAGATGTACTACTTGTCCCCCTTCAAAATTGGTCATTGTGGGATCCCTTCCCGCCTTCATTTTGGAGGAAGAGGACCAAGGCCACTATATATAGTTTAGCCACCACCGTAGGAAGGAGAGATCGGATCCTCAGCTCAAACCCACACACGAATAGGCCTCGTGAGGTTGTTCTTCCGTTGTACTAGTTCATCCTCAGCCCCTCGTGAGGCTAATCCACCGCAAAGTAGGAGTAGGGTCTTACACCGCAAGGTGGCCCGAACCTGGATAAACTGTCGTGTCTCTTTCCTTTCCTGTTCATCAAGCTAGGCCGTGAGAGCGACAAATTGGTTGGCTGGAGAGGTCGAGTTCTTCGCACACGCCCCAGAGTTTGAACCTTTCTTGGGTCAGTGGAGCCCTGAATCTGACACCCTTTTTCTTGAAATTACTGGTCTTGTTAACCATCAACACTTGATGCTCTTTCTTGATTTCTACCTCCGCTGATTTCAGCATCGCAAAGAGCTCGGGAATCATTTTTGTTATCCCTTGCATATTGTAGTTCATCATGAAGCTCTATTAGCTTGGTGTTAGTGACTGGAGAATTCTGTCAATCACTATCTTATCTAGAAGATTAACTCCCAGTTGATTCAGGCGATTGTAGTACCGAGACATTCTGAGCACATGCTCACTGGCTGAGCTATTCTCCTCCATCTTGTAGGCAAAGTACTTGTCAGACGTCTCATACCTCTCAACACGGGCATGAGCCTGAAATACCAATTTCAGCTCTTGGAACATCTCATATGTTCCATGACATTCAAAACGTCTTTGGAGCCCCGATTCGAAGCCGTAAAGCATGGCGCACTAAACTATCAAGTAGTCATCAGATCGAGCTTTGCCAAACGTTCATAACGTCTGCATCAGCTCGTGCAACAGGTCTGTCACCTAGCGGTGCATCAAGGACATAATTCTTCTATGCATCAATGAGGATAGTCCTCAGATCACGGACCCACTCTGCATTATTGCTACCATCAACCTTCAACTTAGTTTTCACTAGGAACGTATCAAAAAAAGGGGAAGCTACATCGCGAGCTATTGAACTACAACATAATTTGCAAAGACATTTTGACTATGTTCATGATAAATCTTAGTTCAATTAATCAAATACTAATGAACTCCCACTTAAATCAACATCCCTCAAGTTGTCTAAGTGATACATGATCCAAATCAACTAACCCATGTCCAATCATCACGTGAGATGGGGTAGCCATCAATGGTGAACATCTTCATGTTGATCATATCTACTATATGACTCATGTTCGACCTTTTGGTCTCCAGTGTTCCGAGACCATGTCTGTACATGCTAGGCTCGTCAAGTTTAACCCAAGTATTCTGCATGTGTAAAACTATCTTACACCTTTTGTATGTGAACGTAGAGTCTATCACACCCGATCATGATGAGATGCTTCGAAACGATGAACTTTGGCAACGGTGCATACTCGGGGAGAACACTTTTATCTTGAAATTTAGTGAAGGGATCATCTTATAATGCTACCGCCGTTCTAAGCAAAATAAGATGCATAAAGGATAAACATCACATGCAATCAAAATATGTGACATGATATGGCCATCATCATCTTGTGCTTTTGATCTCCATCTCCAAAGCATCGTCATGATCTCCATCGTCACCGGCTCGACACCTTGATCTCCATCATTGTGTTGGGGTCGTCTCACCAACTATTGCTACTACAACTATTGCTAACGCATAGCGATAAAGTAAAGCAATTACATGGCACTTGTATTTCATACAATAATTAAGAGACAACCCTAAGGCTCCTGCCGGTTGTCGATATTACAAAACATGATCATCTCATACATCAACATATATATCACATCATATCTTGACCATATCATATCACAATATGCCCTGCAAAAATAAGTTAGACGTCCTCTACTTTGTTGTTGCAAGTTTTACGTGGCTGCTACGGGATTCTAGCAAGAACCGTTCTTAACTACAAAAAAAATCACAACGGTAATTTATCAAGTTTGTTGTTTTAACCTTCTTCAAGGACCG
Source organism: Thinopyrum elongatum (assembly GCA_011799875.1). NCBI lineage: Eukaryota > Viridiplantae > Streptophyta > Magnoliopsida > Poales > Poaceae > Thinopyrum > Thinopyrum elongatum. The sequence goes on from CM022301.1 coordinate 382,257,265, forward strand.
GCCGTAGTCAAATTCGATTCAACTAAAGTAGGAGAAACAGACACCCGCCAGCCACCTTTATGCAAAACAAGTTGCATGTCAGTCGGTGGAACCGGTCTCATGTGCGTGGACATGTAAGGTTGGTCCGGGCCGCTTCATCCCACAATACCGCCGAATCAAAATAAGACGTTGGTGGTAAGGAATATGACTATCACCGCCCACAACTCTTTGTGTTCTACTCGTGCATATCATCTAGGCATAGACCTGGCTCGAATGCCACTGTTGGGGAACATTGCATGGAAAAAAAATTCTATGCACACGCAAGATCTATCCATGGAGATGCATAGCAACGACAGGGGAGAGTGTGCCTATGTACCCTCGTAGACCATAAGCGGAAGCGTTTATTAACGCGATTGATGTGTTCGAACTTCTTCGCGATCCAACCGATCAAGTACCAAACGTACGGCACCTCCTCGTTCAGCGCACGTTCAGCTCGATGACGTCCTCGCCTTCTTGATCCAGCAAGACGAGCGAAGTAGTAGACGAGTTCCGACAGCACGACGGCGTGGTGACGGTGGTGGTGAAGCTACCTCCGCAGGGCTTCGCCTAAGCACTCCGAAAATATGACCGAGGGACGAAACTGTGGAGAGGGGCGCCGCACACGGCTAAGAGATTGACGTGGCCTTGTGTGGCGCCCTCGCCCTCATATATATAGGTGGGGGAGAGGGGAGGTAGCCAGGAGGCGCCCCAAGGTTGGCCGAATCCCCCTTGGGCTCCTGCCCTTGGCCACCCCCCATTCCTTGTTTGTGCGCGGGAGGAAGGCAGGGGGAGGTGGCGCCCCCCCTTTCCTTTCTCTCATGAGGAGGGAAAGGCAGGAGGGGCCAACCCTCCCCCTTTCCTTCCCCTAGGGCCGGCGGCCAGGTAGAGGGGCACACCAGCCCCTTTGACACATCTCCATCGTATCTACTTTTCCAAACTCTTTTGCCCTTGTTTTGGACTCTAATTTGCATGATTTGAATGGAACTAACCCGGACTGATGTTGTTTTCAGCAGAATTGCCATGGTGTTATTTTTGTGCAGAAATAAAAGTTCTCGGATTGACCTGAAAATTTACAGAGAATATTTTTGGAATATACAAAAAATACTGGCGCAAGAATTAACCAGAGGGGGTCCACCTAGAGGCCACAAGCCTGGGGGCACCCCCCCGGGGCGCGCCAAGAGGGCTTGTGGGCCCCCTGGACCTCCTCCGACCTCAACTCCAACTCTATATAACACTATTCGGGGAGAAAAAATTCAAAGAGAAGGATTCATCGCATTTTATGATACGGAGCCGCCGCCACCTCCTGTTCTTCATCGGGAGGGAAGATCTGGAGTCCATTCGGGGCTCCGGAGAGGGGGATTAGTCGCCATCATCATCACCAACCTTCCTCCATCACCAATTTCATGATGCTCACTGCCAGGAGTGAGTAATTCCATCGTAGGCTTGCTGGACGGTGATGGGTTGGATGAGATTTATCATTTAATCGAGTTAGTTTTGTTAGGGTTTGATCCCTAGTATCCACTATGTTCTGAGATTGATGTTGCGATGACTTTGCTATTCTTAATGCTTGTCACTAGGGCCCAAGTGCCATGATTTTAGTTCTGAACCTATTATGTTTTCATGAATATATGTGAGTTCTTGATCCTATCTTGCAAGGTGTAGACACCTATTACAAGATATTATCCGCATACCCCAAGGTAACATACCCCAAGGTAACACCTGCTAGACCTAACTGATGAATTGCCTGTTATACATGAGGGTTATGTTATGGATGGAGAGGTAGCTAGGGACTTTCTTGCTTGTAAGGATAGAGATGATCTTAAGAAATTACTATGCAAATGGAAAGAGAAATCTTTGAGTGCTAGAATGCAATATGATCCTAAGTTTACTACTTCACCTATCTTTGTTACTCATAAGGATTATGAATTCTCTGTCGATCCTGAGTTGATTACTTTGGTTGAATCTGATCCTTTCCATAGTTATGAATCTGAAACTGTTGTGGCACATCTTACTAAATTGAATGACATAGCCACCCTGTTTGCTCATGAGGAAAAAAAATCACTATTACTATATTCTTAAGTTGTTTACTTTCTCATTAAAGGGTGATGCTAAGCTATGGTTTAATTCTCTTGCTCCTGGTTTGTGCGTAGTCCACAAGATATGATATATTACTTCTCTGAAAAATATTTCCCTACTCATAAGAAACAAGCTGCTTTACAGGAAATATTTAACTTTGTGCAAATTGAAGAAGAGAGTCTCCCACAAGCTTGGGGGAGGCTTCTCCAGTTACTTAATGCTTTGCCTGATCATCCTCTCAAGAAAAATGAAATACTTGATATCTTTTATAATGGACTAACCGATGCTTCTAGGGACCACCTAGATAGTTGTGTTGGTTGTGTTTTCAGGGAACAAACTATTGAACAAGATGAAGTACTATTGAATAATATATTGAGTAATGATAATGATTGGACTCTTCCCGAACCACCTCCTAAGCCAACTCCAAAGAAGAGAGGTATTCAATTTCTCAGTCCTCAAGATATGCAAGAGGCAAAGAAATCTATGAAAGAAAAAGGTATTAAAGTTGAAGATGTTAAGAATTTACCACCTATTGAGGAAATACATGGTCTTGATAACCCGACACAAGTAGTAGAGGTAAATTCTCTCTATAGATTTGATGAAGGTGATATTCCTTATAATAAGTCTGCTTGTCAATGTTTGGATGAATTTGATAACTTTATTGTTAAACAAGAAACTTCAATGCATATGTTAGTAGACAATTGAAATGCAATGCTTATATGCTTGACTGCTTGGGTGAATATATGTGTAGAACTGTTAATGATCTCAATATTATTAGTAAACATGCTTCCATGGTAAAAACTCAGGTAGAACAAGTTCTCAAGGCACAAAATGATTTGCTCAATGAAATGAATAATAAGATGAATGATAATGATGTTAGAGTTAAGACTAGAGGTGGTAAAATGACTCAGGAACCTTTGTATCCTAAGCGCCATCCTAAGAGAGTGGAACAAGACTCTCAGAGAATTAGGGCGTGTTCGGTAGCCCTCTGGCTTCTGAAATCCTCGTATCCAGCCTCGGAGTCCAGCCGAATGGTTCCAAACCTAGTTATTGGGCCGAGAAGCGGGCTCAAAACTACATGCAAAATTGACGGAGTCGTGGCGCTGGAAAAACCTGGCTCCGCCGAGGAAACTGGGAAGCTGGATTCAGAAACAATTACGGGCATTTGCCACCGCCAAGTGATCGATCAACCGCACCACGAGTTCCCTTGAGGACACTCCACCACAACCGCGACTCCTCTTTCCCCTTCCCCCAACCCTAGCCACCGCACGTAGCAGTGATGCTGGACTGCACCTTCAGTTCCGGTGGTCACGCTCTCCACCGTAGCTCGTCCATGATGTGAAGCCTTCCCCGCCCTTCTCGCCCTCGTCTGCCGCCGTCGCGGACCGTCTCCTCCTTCTCCGACCACCCATCCCCGCCCTGCTCACCCTCGTCTGCCGCCATCATCGACCGCCCCTCCGTCTCTGACCACTCATCCCCACCCTGCTCACCGTCACCGACCGGCTCCTCCATCCCCGACCACTAATCCCCGACCACCTCTTCCGATTTTTGGAAGGTAACGCCCGATTTGCTGTCCGACCACCTCTCCCTGTACAAGCTCATGCTGGATTTGTGATGTGTATGCTGATTAGTTGTAGGATTTAGTGATGTGAATTGGTAATTATTTGTAGATGATTTTCTGCCCCTAGATTATATGAAGGGGACAGAAAAGAGATGTAGATATTCTGTACATTTTTTGCTGCTATATGTTCAGTACATGCTCATGAATGTTCTGTTGCTATATATCATCATCCTCCAAAGGGTGAGCACATCTATTTCTTAGAACTCATTTCATGTATGTCAATTCTAACATTCATTCTTCTCTTTATTTTTCTTAGACAAGTACTACCTTGTGGATGCTGGCTATCCTAATAGAAGGGGATATCTCGCACTATACAAAGGTGAAAGATATCATGTGCCTGACTTTCATAGAGGTGTTTGTTGGGGAACGTTGCATGAAAACAAAAAAAATTCCTACGCCCACGCAAGATCTATCAAAGAGATGCATAGCAACGAGAGGGGAGAGTGTGTCTACGTACCCTCGTAGACCGTAAGCGGAAGCATTTCAAACGCGGTTGATGTAGTCAAACTTTCTTCGCGATCCAACCGATCGAGTACCAAACGTACGGCACCTCCGCGTTCAGCACACGTTCAGCTCAGTGACATCCGTTCCTTCTTGATCCAGCAAGATGGTGAGGTAGTGGATGAGTTTCGACAGCATGACGGCGTGGTGATGGTGAAATGATCTCCGCAGGGCTTCGCCTAAGCACTACGAAAATATGACCGGGGTTGTAAACGGTGGAGGGGGGCGCCACACACGGCTAAGACAATGTTGTGGTGTGCTAGGCGCCCCCCTCCCACATATATATAGGTGGGGGGAGGAGAGAGCAGCCAGGAGGGTGCCCCAAGTAGGCCGAATCCTACTTGGGGTCCCTTCCCAAGTGGCGCCCCCCTGCCATGTATAGGTGCGGGGGAAAGGCAGGGGAGGGAGGCGCCCCCCCTTTCCTTTCTCCCATGACACTAGTAGAAAACAGGGCACTAGTCCCGGTTTCAGAGGGCCTTTAGTCCCGATTCTGCAACCGGGACAAAACGATCGGGACTAATGCCCATTACTTTTAGTCCCGGTTGGCTTACGAACCAGGACTAAAGCAGCTCCACGTGGCCGATGTGGGGCGCCCAGGCAGGAGGACCTTTAGTTCCGGTTGGTAACACCAACCGGGACTAAAAGGCAGCCACACGTCAGCAGCTCGCAGGCGCTGGGGTTTTTTTTAAAGGGGGGGTCAGGGTTTAGGAGGGTTTAGGGGTTTCATATTGTGTTAGCTAGCTACTACATATAGAGAGAAGTGACCTCTCTTTCTCCGTGCTTGGTCGATGCTAGCTAGTAAGCAAATGAAGGAACCATTAATTACACAACATCGTCATGAACATATATAGAGAGAAGTGACCTCTCTTTCTTCGTGCTTGGTCAAACAACAAGTTTTCATATATCTATCCGACGCTATTACATATATACAATATAACATCTCTTACAATCGCTAACATCATCTACCTAAGATCCATTTCCAATTCCATATGGTATTCTTCGTCTTTAGGTATGACATGGTCAAGAAAGAATCCCGCCAATTCCTATTGAATTGCTCATATGCGATCATGTGGTAGGAGTTCATCCCGCATCCGCCAGATCTAATTTAAAGAAGGGGTCAATACATATATATGAATGAAACTCAACACAAATGATGGTAATAAAAAAGAATTGTGAATATTGTTTACGTACTTCAAATTGTTCGTCAGAGAAGCCCCGCTCAAGGGTCAAGTTGCGAATGAACTCGCAAACATAGTATCCACATAAATCAGTCCCGGGTGCCTGCCACAAGCACTTTACGTGAATAGAGTTCAATCAAACTGATAATCAAGCATGATAATGGTATTGATGAAACTAGAATCAATGAGAGATGCATGGAACTAGCTAGTACTACTTATTCTGGGCTGTGTAAATTTCAGCTACTTTTCCAAACCCTGCCCGGCAAAGAAAATGATTACTTGATATCAGGAACTGAACGAAAGTTGCCGATCAATATGGTGCGATAATGATTGAACTTACCTCTGGACCATTTCACTCATGTCTGCCCACTCCTTTTGTTCTTTACGTCTCAAGTCTAAGACAGTTACTACTGCCCTGTCAAGCTTTATGGATAGCAGAATAAAGTGGAACCTGCGCACGCATAACTCATCAATTACACTTAACCTCGAGTAAGCGAAACCGAATATGCACAAGACAGTAACACTCACTGGAAGTTGTAAGGAAAGAGTATTTCCCTTTTGTTTTGATGTCGAAGGAACGCTTTTAGCAAGTTTTTCTCTGTTTCTTCGGCTCTCTTTTTTACTGACAATTCATTTACGGTATTTGGGCTAATGAACCCAATGTCATATATTTGTCCTCTTTTGCATTCGTCAATCTTCAATCTGCATAATATATATAGTGAGGATGATTATATATACATGCAATGAACGAGCTGAGCTGGAGACTTAATTACAGAAATAATACTTACAGACAGTAGCAAGTCATGAGTTGTTTGTCGAGGGCCTGTTGATTGAATAACTGAAATAATTCCACAAATTCAACAGGCATCAGGTCGACTCCAATGAAGTCGTGCTCATCTTTAATTCCCAGCATCAGACTGTCGGTCCCAGACTTCCTGCAGGTTTCCAAGTACCATTCATGCAATCTTCGCATCATCGTTGGTAGATGCGAGAGCTGATCATGTTTGACTAGAGGCTTCCCGTGCTCGTATCTAAATTGCTCTACTACCTCAGCCGTTTCAAATTGTACATCATCACCCACATAATCACCAAGAGTGGTACCGGGCAGTAGCCCCGGATGATTAGCGATATCGCTAGACACCTTGAGTGGGGGGCACGATTGCTTCTCCTGTTTGCTGAGCTGAGGAATTTTTTTCCCACTTAGTCTTGCAGCACTGGTAGAACTTCCCGACCGCCGCGCTTCACCATATGTTATTTCAATACAGCGATCATAGTGTGATTGTGGCGAAGGCGGTGGTGGTCGCTTAAGGGCATCCAGAGTGCGCTTCGCTTCCACTGGATCTACTGTTTCCTTCGGAGGTGGATGTTTCCATTCAAAATGGGCCCTCACTTCAGCATCCACGATGTCCTTGTTTTCCTCATCAGTCTTATCATATGGTAACTTTGGGAGAGGCTTGAGGCTTGGACCAAATTTGAATTTCTTCCCACCTGTTGTACTGCTAGCCGCCGGAGCGGCGACAGCTCTCTTCCTCCGTTGTTGAGGCGGCGGAGTCCGCTGACGCGCCGGAGGAGGCGGAGGAGGAGGCGGAGTCCGCTGACGTGCTAGAGGAGGCGAAGGAGGAAGAGGAGTCTGCTGAGGGGCCTCCTCCGCCGGAGACGGCGGCTGAAGCGGCGGAGACAGCTCACGCGTTGGAGACGACTCAGGCAGCTGAGCTGGACTGTGAGGAGTCTGCTGAGGGGCCTCATCCGGCTAAGTATGCTGAGGCGGCGTCCAGTTTGGAAGCTTGATGTTCTCCTTTCTCCATAGGTAGGTACTCCTTAAGGCATTTTCCAGAAGAATATCCCCTTCACCTGTAGGGTAGTCAAGCTCCAGCCCCTCAAATCCCTCCATTATTTCATCCACCGTGACAACAGCATAGCCATGTGGAATCAGACAGCAATGGAAAGTTCCCTCAGCTTAAGGAGGTACGACAGAGCCGACCGCCACCTTCAAGTAAAGGTTCTGGCATTTCGCCATTAGCACACAATGTTCAGCCTCCGTGATACTATCCACGGGGTAGCGAGGAGACGTGATATCAGGCTAAACGAGCTCCGTGGGAGCCACGCTGCTTCTCCACTGAGATGGTGGGGTAGTTTCGGGGGCAGTGTCGAAGGAAGGATCTTCGTGCCGCTGAGATGGTTGGCCGGTAGCTCGCTGGCTCTCAAGTACCTCTAGTTTTGCTAATCTTGCATTGATCTTCTGCATTTCGCTTGCTTCCTCTTGCTTCTTTCTCTGTCGGCTTCTATAACCACTGCTGTCAGGAAACCCATGCACCCACGGAACAGAGCTTGAAGTGCCTCGTGTTCGTCCAGGGTGTTCAGGATTCCCGAGGGCCTCTGTCAGCTCGTCCTTCTCTCTGTCGGGCTGGAACGTCCCTTCCTGCGCTGCCTTGATTGCTTCTTGAAGCTTCGTGACGGGTATTGCAAGTTGATCATTCGTCCAAACACACTTCCCTGATTCTGTGTCCAAAGTTCTCCCAACCCCGAAGAACCAAGTCCTTGCCCGATCTGGCCAGTGCAATGTCGCTGGTTGGACCCCTTTAGCAAGCAGGTATTGCTCAGCTTTGTCCCACAATGGCCAGGCTTTGCTATAGCCACCTGACCCCGTGGTATGGTGATACTTCTTCTTTGCAGCATTTTTCTTGTTTGTCAGTGACATTTGCTTACCCTTGTCCGATTTCTTGTAGGCCACAAATGCGGGCCAGTGATCTCTTATCTTCTCATATCGACCGATGAATTCTGGAGTCTCGTCCTTCTCAACAAACTTTTTGTTCAACTCTTTCTTCCAGTTGTTGAATAGTTCTGCCATCTTCTTAAGAGCAAATGCCTTGACCTTTTGCTCTATAACTGAGTTATTCGGATCCTCCTCTGGCGGTAGGCTGAAATTTGTCATCAGCGAGGTCCAAAGATCATCTTTCAGTCTATCCCGGACATAAGAAACTTCAGGGTCCTTATTCTTGTTCCATTCTTGGATGCTGATCAGGGCGTTGTCCCTAACAACAACTCCGCACTGATGTACAAATGTGTCCTTGGTCCGCTTCGGAGCAATCAGTTGGCCATCTCGAGCGACTTCTGTGATCGTGAACCTTTCATCCTGGCGCAACCTTTTCTTTGGGCCTCGTCTCCTTCTCAAAGTTTGGCTCGATCCGGAGGGCTAAAAGAAGAAATAAGCGTTAATATATGTACATACAAAACAATTAATGCATCAAGTCAGCACAGGCTTAATTAATATATATATACCTCACCGGACTTTGCAACAGTTAAGGCTCCCTCCTCCGTTCGGTCACCGGAGCCGTGATCATGATCTCCTTCCTCCGCCATTCAGTCACCGGAGCCATCATGATCTCCTTCCTCCTCCATTGTTGGATCACCGAAACCGTCATCCTCTCCTTCCTGACCATCAGTGTCGTTGAGAAACGACAAGGGATCACCTCCGTCGCGGATTATATCCCCCAACAACTATTCTTTTTCTAAGTCTTTGTCCATAGTTTCTGCAAATATTACAACATGGCAATATACAAACATGAGAGATGGATTAGTGGCAAACATGGACTTAATATCACAACAAGGAATCATATGCATATGAGCAATGGATTAGTGGCAAACATCATCGAGGACACCTCCCCCTCATGTCTGATGAGTCGTCCTATATATCTTTCAAGAGAGGATACTTTGCAGACTGCCTCTCTCATGCCTGTCCGAGGTTCTGTAGTAACTTGATCTGAAGTACCATGATCATTATCATTTGCTTCCTCTCTGATTGGTGTAGGCATCACAGGAACGGTTTTCTGTGATATGCTACTCTCCAATTCAAGAGAAGGTACAATTACCTCATTAAGTTCTACTTTCCTCCCACTCACTTCTTTCGAGAGAAACTCCTTCTCTAGAAAGGACCCAAACTTAGCAACAAAGATCTTGCCTTCGGATCTGTGGTAGAAGGTGTACCCAATAGTTTCTTTAGGGTATCCTATGAAGACGCACTTCTCCGATTTGGGTTCGAGCTTATCTGGCTGAAGCCTTTTAACATAAGCATCGCATCCCCAAACTTTAAGAAACAACAGCTTAGGTTTCTCGCCAAACCAAAGTTCATATGGTGTCATCTCAATGGATTTAGATGGTGCCCTATTTAACGTGAATGCAACTGTCTCTAATGCATAACCCCAAAATGATAGTGGTAAATCGGTAAGAGACATCATAGATCGCATCATATCTAATAAAGTACGGTTATGATGTTCGAACACACCATTACGTTGTGGTGTTCCATGTGGCGTGAGTTGTGAAACTATTCCACATTGTTTAAATGAAGGCCAAACTCGTAACTCAAATATTCGCCTCTACGATCAGATCGTTGAAACTTTATTTTCTTGTTACGATGATTCTCCACATCACTCTGAAATTCTTTTAACTTTTCAAATGTTTCAGACTTGTGTTTCATCAAGTAGATATACCCATACCTACTCAAATCATCTGTGAAGGTCAGAAAATAACGATACCCGCCGCATGCTTCAACACTCATCGGACCGCATACATCGATATGTATTATATCCAATAAGTCATCAGCTCGCTCCACTGTTCCGGAGAATGGAGTTTTAGTCATCTTGCCCATGAGGCATGGTTCGCAGGTATCAAATGATTCATAATCAATTGATTCCAAAAGTCCATCTGCATGGAGTTTCTTCATGCGCTTTACACCAATATGACCAAAACGGCAATGCCACAAGTATGTTGCACTATCATTATCAACTTTGCATCTTTTGGCATCAATATTATGAATATGTGTATCACTACAATCGAGATTCAATTAACCGTTTACATTGGGTGTATGACCATAGAAGGTTTTATTCATGTAAACAGAATAACAATTATTCTCTGACTTTAATGAATAACCGTATTGCACTAAACATGATCCAATCATATTCATGCTCAACCGTATTGCACTAAACATGATCCAATCATATTCATGCTCAACACAAACACCAAATAACATTTATTTAGGTTCAACACTAATCTCGAAGGTAGAGGGAGTATGCGATGGTGATCTTATCAACCTTGAAATCACTTCCAACACACATCGTCACCTTGCCCTTAACTAGTCTCTGTTCATTTTGCAACTCATGTTTCGAGTTACTAATCTTAGCAACTGAACCGGTATCAAATACCCAGGGGCTACTATGAACACTAGTAAAGTACACAACAATAACATGTATATCAAATATACCTTTGTTCAATTTGCCATCCTTCTTATCCGCCAAGTATTCGGGGCAGTTCCGTTTCCAGTGACCATTTCCTTTGCAGTAGAAGCACTCAGTTTCAGGCTTGAGTCTAGCTTTGGGATTCTTCATGGGAGCGGCAACTTGTTTGATATTCTTCTTGAAGTCCCCTTTCTGTCCCTTGCCCTTTTTCTTGAAACTAGTGGTTTTGTTAACCATCAACACTTGATGCTCTTTCTTGATTTCTACCTTCATCGATTTCAGCATTGCGAAGAGCTTTGGAATTGTTTTTGTCATCCCTTGCACATTATAGTTCATCACGAAGTTCTAGTAGCTTGGTGATAGTGACTAGAGAACTCTTGCCAATCACTATCTTATCTGGAAGATTAACTCCCACTTGATTCAAGCAATTGTAGTACCCAGACATTCTGAGGACATGCTCACTGGCTGAGCTATTCTCCTCCATCTTGTAGGCAAAGTACTTGTCAGAGGTCTCATACCTCTCGACATGGGCATGAGTCCGAAATACCAATTTCAGCTCTTGGAACATCTCATATGCTCCGTGGCGTTCAAAACATTTTTGAAGTCCCGGTTCTAAGCCGTAAATCATGGTGCACTAAACTATCAAGTAGTCATCATTCCGAGCTTGTTAAACGTTCATAACATCTACATCTGCTCCTGCAATAGGTCTGTCACCTAGCGGTGCATCAAGGACATAATTCTTCTGTGCAGCAATGAGGATAATCCTCAGATCACTGACCCAGTCCGCATCATTGCTACTATCATCTTTCAACTTATTTTTCTCTAGGAACATATCAAAAAATAGGGGAGCTATATCGCGAGCTATTGATCTACAACATAGATTTGCAAATACTATCAGGACTAAGTTCATGATAAATTAAGTTCAATTAATCAAATTACAAATGAACTCCCACTTAAATAAACATCCCTCAAGTTATCTAAGTGATTAGTGATCCAAATCAACTAACCCATGTTCGATCGTCACGTGAGATGGGGTAGTCATCTATGGTGAACATCTCTATGTTGATCATATCTACTATATGACTCACGTTCGACCTTTCGGTCTCTAGTGTTCCGAGACCATGTCTGTACATGCTAGCCTCGTCAAGTTTAACCCAAGTATTCTACATGTGCAAAACTGTCTTACACCCATTGTATGTGAACGTAGAATCTATCACACCCGATCATCACGTGGTGTCTCGAAATGACGAACATTCGCAATGGTGCATACTCGGGGAGAACACTTATATCTTGAAATTTAGTGAACAGATCATCTTATAATGCTACCGTCGTTCTAAGCAAAATAAGATGCATAAAAGATAAACATCACATGCAATAAAAATATGTGACATGATATGGCCATCATCATCTCATGCTTTTGATCTCCATCTCCAAAGCATCGTCATGATCTCCATCGTCACCAGCTCGACACCTTGATCTCCATTGTTGCGTCGTCGTCGTCTCGCCAACTATTGCTTCTACAACTATTGCTAACGCATAGCGATAAAGTAAAGCAATTACATGGCGTTTGCATTTCATACAATAAAGAGACAACCATAAGGCTCCTGCCGGTTGCCGATAAATTACAAAACATGATCATCTCATACAATAACATATATCACATCATGTCTTGACCATGTCACATCACCACATACCCTGCAAAAACAAGTTAGACGTCCTCTACTTTATTGTTGCAAGTTTTACGTGGCTGCTACGGGTTTCTAGCAAGAACCGTTCTTACCTACGGCAAAAAACCACAACGGTGATTTATCAAGTTTGTTGTTTTAACCTTCTTCAAGGATCGGCCGTAGTCAAATTTGATTCAACTAAAGTAGGAGAAACAGACACCCGCCAGCCACCTTTATGCAAAACTAGTTGCATGTCAGTCGGTGGAACCGGTCTCATGTGCGTGGACATGTAAGGTTGGTCCGGGACGCTTCATCCCACAATGCCGCCGAATCAAAATAAGACGTTGGTGGTAAGCAATATGAACATCACCGCCCACAACTCTTTGTGTTGTACTCGTGCATACCATCTACGCATAAACCTGGCTCTGATGCCACTGTTGGGGAACGTTGCATCAAAACAAAAAAAATTCCTACGCCCACACAAGATCTATCAAGGAGATGCATAGCAATGAGAGGGGAGAGTGTGTCTACGTACCCTCGTTGACCATAAGCGGAAGCATTTCACAACGCGGTTGATGTAGTCGAACTTTCTTCGCGATCCAACCGATCGAGTACCAAACGTACGGCACCTCCGCGTTCAGCACACGTGCAGCTCGGTGACGTCCGCGCCTTCTTGATCCAACAAGACAGTGAGGTAGTGGATGAGTTCCGGCAGCACGACGGCATGGTGACAGTGATGGTGAAGTGATCTCCGCAGGGCTTCGCCTAAGCACTACGAAAATATGACCTGGGTTGTAAACGGTGGAGGGGGGCGCCGCACACAGCTAAGCCAATGTTGTGGTGGGCTAGGCGCCCCCCTCCCACATATATATAGGTGGGGGAGGAGGGAGCAGCCAGGAGGGCGCCCCAAGTAGGCCGAATCCTACTTGGGGTCCCTTCCCAAGTGGCGCCCCCTGCCATGTATAGGTGCGGGAAAAGGCAGGGTAGGGAGGCGCCCCCCCTTTCCTTTCTCCCATGAGAGGGAAAGGCAGGAGGGGCTAGCCCTCCCCCTTTCCTTCCCTAGGGCTGGCCGGCCAGGGAGAGAGCGCACCATCCCCCTGTGGGCTGTTCTATCCCTCCCTTGGCCCATTATGCCCATATACCTACCGGGGGGTGACCGAAACCTCTTCCGGTGACCTGATGGCTACCCAGTGCATCCCGAAACCCTTCTGGTGTCCAAATACCATCGTCCTAAATATCAATCTTTACCTCTTGACCATTTCAAGACTCTTCGTCATTTCCATGATCTCATCCGGGACTCCGAACAACATTCGGTCACCAAATCATATAACTCATATAACACTATATCGTCAACGAACGTTAAGCGTGCGGACCCTACGGGTTCGAGAACTATGTAGACATGACCAAGACACCTCTCCGGTCAATAACCAATAGCGGAACCTGGATGCCCATATTGGCTCCTACATATTCTATGAAGATCTTTATCGGTCGAACCGTTATGACAACATACGTAATTCCCTTTCTCCATCGGTATGTTACTTGCCCGAGATTCGATCGTCGGTATCTCTATACCTAGTTCAATCTCATTACCGGCAAGTCTCTTTACTCGTTCCATAATACATCACCTCGTAACTAACTCCTTAGTCATTTGCTTGCAAGCTTATGATGTGTATTACCGAGAGGGCCCAGAGATACCTCTCCGAAACTCGGAGTGACAAATCCTAATCTTGATCTATGCCAACTCAACAAACACCTTCGGAGATACCTGTAGAGCATATTTATGATCACCCAGTTACATTGTCATGTTTGATAGCTCACAAGGTATTCCTCCGGTATCCGGGAGTTGCATAATCTCATAGTCGAAGGAATATGTATATGACATGAAGAAAGCAATAGCAATAAACTGAACGATCATTATGCTAAGCTAACGGGTGGGTCTTGTCCATCACATTGTTCTCCTAATGATGTGATCCCGTTATCAAATGACAACACATGTCTATGGTTAGGAAACCTTAACCATCTTTGATCAACGAGCTTGTCTAGTAGAGGCATACTAGGGACACGGTATTTGTTTATGTATTCACACATGTATTTAAGTTTCCGATCAATACAATTCTAGCATGAATAATAAACCTTTATCATGAATAAGAAAATATAAAATAACAACTTTATTATAGCCTCTAGGGCATATTTCTTTCAGTGTTCCACCCAATACTCCTAAAGAAAAGTTCAATAGGCTCCACTCGGCCAAACGTAATTGCATAGAGAGAGCCTTCGGAGTGTGGAAGATGAAATGGCAGATTATTCTGAAGATGCCAAGCTACTCCATTGAAACACAAAAGATGATTGTTGCCGCTACTATGACTTTGCACAACTATGTTCGCTTCCATGATGAAGAAGATATTCACTTTGTTCGATGTGACAGAGACCCGGAATATGTGCCAACAATTCCGGAACGATACAAGAAATTTGTTGTTCCTTCTCATGCATCGGATACATCAACTACATCGGAAAATGGTGAAGACATGGATGTGTTTAGGCAAGAACTAGCCACAGCCATTGCTCTAAGTTAGTGAAGCATTGTTGATGATAGACACATGTACGTGCCCCTTTTGGTTTGCAAACTTATGCAAAACTATGAGGTGAAGCGTTGATGTTAGAGACATGTATGTGCCCCTTTTGATTTGCAAACCTATGCAAAATGTGAGGCTTAAGTACTATGAAACATGTGTGCAACCTGATGCTCATGCCATGGTATGCATTGTTTCAAAATCTGCACATTCACATTCTGTGTTTAAAATATGGATTTTCTCTTTCTGTACTTGCTCTCAGTTTAGCATCTGTTACTAGGAAAATCGCTACAAGCAAAAAAAGTACTACTTTTTGTTCCCTTGCTCTCTATGCATGCTGAAACTGCTTCTATATATAACAAAATTGGAACAGCACAAACAAAAGGGACAGTACACATCACCAGCAAACAGGCCAACCATTCCTATACACAATGCAAAGAAAAAAATCATACACAACAACCCACTACTGCCTAGGCCTGGCCAACCAAAACGGGCTGAATACGCAGTTTCTGGCCTTTTGGCCTGGCCGATCGCTGGCTCCCAGGAGCTGCCGCATCGAACAGATCGCTGGCTCCAGGAGTTTACGTGGGAAGCTGGCTGGTGGAGTTGGGCACTGGACTTGAGGCTTTTACAGCCGTGGGCAACTGCCGAACATGCCCTTAATACTGATGCACCTAGTTCCTCTAGAAATAAAAAGAATAATGATAGGACTTTGCATGCTTCTAGTGAACCTGTTGTAGACACACCTGAGAATCCAAATGATATCTCTATTTCTGATGCTGAGACCCAATCAGGTGATGAACATGAACCTAGTAATAATGATAATGATGATGTTCATGATGATGCTCAACCTAGTAATGATAATGATGTGGAGATAGAACCTGCTATTGATCTTGATAACCCACAACCTAAAAATAAAAGATATGATAAGAGAGACTTTGTTGCTAGGAAACATGGTAAAGAAAGAGAACCATGGGTTCAGAAACCTATGCCCTTTCCTCCTAAACCATCCAAGAAAAAGGATGATGAGGACTTTGAGTGCTTTGTTGAAATGCTTAGACCTATCTTTTTGCGTATGCATTTGACTGATATTCTGAAAATGTCTCCTTATGCTAAGTATATGAAAGATATTGTTACAAATAAAAGAAAGATACCGGAAGCTGAAATTTCCACCATGCTTGCTAATTACAAATTTAAGGGTGGAATACCAAAGAAACTAGGAGATCCAGGAATACCAACTATACCATGCTCCATTAAAAGAAACTATGTTAAAACTGCTTTATGTGATCTTGGAACCGGTGTTAGTGTTATGCCTTTCTCTTTATATCATAGACTTGATTTGAATAAGTTGACACCAACTGAAATCTCTTTGCAAATGGCTGATAAATCAACTGCTATACCCATCGGTATTTGTGAGGATGTGCCTGTCGTAGATGTAAATGTTACTATTTGAACGGACTTTGTTATTCTTGATATACCCGAGGACGACAGTATGTCGATCATCCTTGGTAGACCCTTCTTGAATACTGTAGGGGCTGTTATTGATTGCAACAAGGGTAATGTCACTTTTCATGTTAATGGTAATGAGCATACGGTACACTTTCCGAAGAAACAACCTCAAGTGAATAGTATCAATTCTATTGGAAAAATTTCAACAATTACTATTGGAGGTTTTGAGTTCCCTCTCCCTACCGTCAAAAAGAAATATGATATTCTTATTGTTGGGGACATGCATATCCCCATTGAGGTAACTTAGTGTTACACGAAGGTTCTCCGGTTTCATGTCATTCTGAAGAAGCTTATTAATAAGACTTGATCAACCTTGTTAATGGATTCCTTTTGACGGGCATGAGATGGATGAATTTAGTAAACACAACTCTCTCTACCCACTCTTTACTTTCTGTTATTTAGAGTAAATAAAGCAAAAATACTATTATTTGTCTGATTTCTGGATTATCTGTGCAATAAAAAATGACCAGAAAATAAAAGTTCTCCAAATGCCCTGAAAATTCAGTATGATTTTTTCTAGAATATTTAAGATTTTTTGGCACTGAAAACACCTCAGGGAGGTGTACCAGTGGGCCACAAGCCCACAGGGCGCGCCTACAGGGCTTGTGGGTCCCATGTGGGTCCCCCTCACTTAAGCCAGCACCCATCCACTTCGTCTTCCTCCAGAAAAAATCCCACCATTGCTCAAACCCGTGTTCTTGCTCATTTTGCTGCCATTTTCGATCTCCTTGCTCGGAACTCCGTTTTCGAAACTGTTTCAATGGTCCAATTAGTTTTTGTTCTAGTGCTTTATATATTGCAAATATTTGCTGTTGTGGTGACCTTGTTCTTGAGCTTGCATGACAAATTTATATGGTCCAAAGTAGTTTTGTTGCATGATATAGCCTCTAGGCAATTGAGGGAGTAGTTTCTATCAATTTTGTTGAGTTTGGTTCACTTTTATTTTGAGTCACTAAAAATTTCAGAAATTTTCAGAGAAAAGAAAAACCATGAAGAGATGGTTAAGGGGCTCTTCGAGACGGAATCCAGAGGGAAATGAGAATGAGGAGAAGAAGAAGCCCAAGTACAACCTTCCTCGCGCTGCGGAGGTTTGGCCATGTGAATGGCCAAGCGATGCATTCTTGAGGGAGGCGGAAATTTATGATGATTTCTATTATTTGGCGGAGAATGCCGGCATCACCGCCTTCCTCCGAGATAAGTGTGACCAATACCTCCTACTCACTAATACCTTTGTGCAAAAATTTCACTTTCATTCTAGGAAGGATCCTCCCATGGTAGAATTTCACTTGTATGATGTGCCCAAGTGAATGCCACTTTATGATTTTTGCGATGTTTGCAAAATACCTTATGAGGGCAGCATCAGTGAGCCACGTCCTAGGGATGTGAAGGATTTTATTGATGAGGTTACTGTGGGGGAAGAGAGAGGAGTGTCGGAAGCGAGAGTGGCTAGTTTACATTTTCCTGTTTTACGCTATTATTCATTATTTGCCGGGAGATGTTTGATTGGTCGTGGGGAGAGTGGAGGCCTCGGTGCCCCTGACCTTGCCATTCTGTGCCATGCTTTATTTGTTGATAGAACTTTTAGTTTGGGCGCTATTGTTGCTCGACGGTTGAACACGGACCATTCGAAGGGGGCTATTTTTGGAGGTGTCTACGCCTCCCGCCTTGCTAAACATTTTGAGATACCCATTAGGCATGATGAGGAGGAGGAAATGTTGTTACCCGTTAAGTATTTAAACTATTCTAGTATGGTAGCACATGATTTTATTAAGAAAGATGATGACAAGAGGCTCCTCTACAACTTAGTATTTAGTCAGGGTACTTGTGAGATTATTACCTTGCCTGCTTCTTCTTTGTTCGATATTCATTCAGGCAGGTACACTATTATGCCTAAGGACATCTACAGATTTTGGGGTCTTTCACAACCCCAGCGCCTGAGCCAGCACCAGTTCCTAACCCGTATCAAGAACCTATCTATCAGTGGGAGCCACAGGAGCTCGCCAACTAGTGGAAACCCCAGGACCCTCTGAAGTATCGAGGAGAGGATTATTTCGAGCCATGGCCGTAGACCGACTTAGGCCAAAAGTCTAAGCTTGGGGAGTATGTATTTCTCACCGACATTACATTCATGTTCACACACTCATTTTAGTTGTCGGTGTTCATACTTTTTCATTGTATTATCCATGTTAGTTTAATTTTCTTGCTTTCTTCTTGTGTGTTTGAAAAACTTTGAGAAAATAAAAAAAATAGTTCTTGCTTCTTTTTAGTTTTTCTTTCTAGTCTACTTTAGTTGTAGTATTAAAAGAAAACCCAAAAAGATTTCTTGTTCTTCTTTTGCTTGTTGGGAGCTTTCTCGTGTAAATAGTTTTTCTCGTTTTCGTTTTGCTTTATTCAGAAAAACAAAAACTCCAAAAATATTTCAGTGTGTTTCTTTGAATTTCTTTTCTTTTTCTTTGGGTCGTAAGGAGAAGACCACGATGAAAATGTTGAGTGGCTCTCATATGCATTATTGTTGATCTAACAAAGAGGCCATATTACCTTGTCTTCTCCTTTGAATAAATGCTTGTAGATTCCAGCTTAGTCCAATGCACATGCACTCTTATTATTATTCACATCATTCGGTCGTGCAAGTGAAAGGCAATAATGACGATATATGATGAAATGATTGAGATGGAGAAAAGCTGGTACGAACTCGACCTATTTTGTTTTTGTAAATATGGTTAGCTCATCGTTCCTGATTCAACCCATTATGAATGAAACATGTTTGCAATGACAATTAGAGATTATAGTTACTCATGCCATGCTTAATTAGCTAGGAGTGGATAATGGTTTGTCTTGTGTGCCAACATGCATTTTAAAATGGTTGTGCTGTAGTATGATAGGATGGTATCCTCCTTTGAATGATATAAGTGGCTTGACTTGGCACATGCTCACGCATGTAGTTGAATCAAAAACAGCATAGCCTCCATGATATTTATGTTCATGGTGATTTATATCCTACTCATACTTGCACTCAATGTTGATTAATCTCAATGCATGTTTATGACCATTGTCGCCCTCTAGTTGGTCACTCCTCAATCTTTTGATAGCCTTCACTTGTACTAAGCAGGAATACTGCTTGTGCACCCACTTCCTTA
This sequence comes from Thinopyrum elongatum, assembly GCA_011799875.1. NCBI lineage: Eukaryota > Viridiplantae > Streptophyta > Magnoliopsida > Poales > Poaceae > Thinopyrum > Thinopyrum elongatum. Next base: position 382,276,773 of record CM022301.1, read on the forward strand.
AACCCAAAGTTGTTCAATATGAGTCCACCATACCTACCTATATGCGGTATTTACCTGCCGTTCCAAGTAAATTTGCATGTGCCAAACTCTAAACCTTCAAATAATAATTTGTTTTGTATGCCCGAATCGCTCATGTAGTGACTAGGGGCTGTCAGTATCTTCCATGCTAGGTGGGTTATTCTCACGATGAGTGTTTATTCACTTGTCATTCATGAGAAAGTGGCTAGTAGTCGGGATGCCCAGTTCCAAGCTCGAAATCAAATCAAAATATAATCATAAAACAAAACTCCCCTAGGACTGTTGTTGGTATGGAAGGTACCCGTGGATTTGGCTAGCCGTGGAGTGTGATTGTTGGTGGAGGGGGAGTAAAAACTTTACCATTCTGTTTGGGAACCGCCTATAATGTATCTAGCATGGAAGATAGTGAGATCTCTTGGTTGTTATGTTGACAATGAAAGCATACCGCGCAAAATTATATTTATCTCTGTTTTAAAAGCTCCGAGCTCTGGCACCTCTGCAAATCCCTGCTTCCCTCTGCGAAGGGCCTATCTATTTACTTTTATTGTTGAGTCATCATCCTCTTATAAAAAGCACCAGTTAGAGAGCACCACTGTCATTTGTATGCTTTGTTATTAATTGATGTTGAGTATGAGTGTGACTGGATCTCTTTTGCCATGAATTACAATGTCTAATCAGTCCTTAATCTTCAGGGGTGCTCTGCATTTATGTTTTGCGGTCTCAGAAAGGGCTAGCAAGATGCCATTTTGCCATATTATATCATGATTGTTTTGAAAAAAAGTGTTGTCATCCAAGATTCATTATTATTGCTCTCTAGTTGATTATGCCATTGATATGAGTAAATGTGAGACCTAAATGTTATTGTGAATATGGTTAGTGAAAGTGCTAGTTATCGACTAGAGGGGGGTGAATAGGCGATTTTTATGAAATTCTTCGAGAGATGTAAGATCTTCGAAGACTGACAACTAAACAACACCTATGCAATATGCAGCGGAAGATATTCTACACTAGATAGGCCATAGTCAAGTAAACAGTACAGTGAAAGCATGAAGACAAATAGCTGCTAGGTAGAACAGATTGGAATAGGAAGACAGTACGAAGCCAAATACAGGGAAGTCTTCACACTATGAAGTCAAACAGATCAGGCATGCAAGCAATGACTTCACGAAGACAAACAATTCCAGTTGCTGTGACAATTGTACGTCTGGTTAGGAAGGCTGAGATTGAACTCAGAAGGCCATGTCTTCACCTTATTCCCTTGAGCTAAGGACACCCAGTCCTTGCCCAATCACTCTGGTAAGTCTTCAAGGTAGACTTCCAAACCTTCACAGACTCCGTTCACCGGCGATCCACAATGACTCTTGGATCCTCAGAATGTGATGCCTAACCGGCTGGAGGATGCACAGTCCTCAAGTGTAATAAGTCTTCAAGTCACGCGGACAAAAAGACTTCAGTGATGCCTAACACACTTTGGCTCTAGGTGTTTTGGGCTTTGTCCTCACAAGGATTCTCTCTCTCAAAGGCTTCGAAGGTGGGTTGCTCTCAAACGACAAAAGTCGTGCACTAACTCTGAGCAGCCACAAATTTATGGTGGAGGGGGTGGGCTATTTATAGCCAGCAGGCAACTCTGACATGATATGTCCGAAATGACCCTTGGTCACTAAGGAACCGACACGTGTCCAATGGTCGGATTTCAAACACACGCGACAGCTTGACTTGGGCTACACTCAAAGCTGACTTATCCGATTCTAGATAAGATTTGCTCTCATTGTCTTCGCTCGAAGACATAGGATTTTGGGTTGAGCATCACGTCAGTCTTCTGACTTTGTTCACTTGGACCCCACTTAACAGTTCGGTGATTCCTATGACTCAAGAAGGAAGAAAATGAAACTACGAGAGAAACTATGTCTTCGCACTCCATTGTCTTCAAGTGAATGTCTTCACACGTCATTATCTTCAACGTGAATGTCTTCACGAACCACCATTGTCTTCAATGTCTTCATACATTTTTAGGGGTCATCTCTAGTAGGTAAACCGAATTAATGAGGGACTTCTACCTGTGTTATCCCGCAATTCTCACAAACACATTAGTCCCTCAACCATGTTTGTCATCAATACTCCAAAACCAAACTAGGGTGGCACTAGATGCACTTACAATCTCCCCCTTTTTGGTGATTGATGACAAACTGGGTGAAGTTTTCAACGGGGATAAAAATGTGTGAAAGTTAAAGAACGCGGTCATTGGCTTCATGAAGTTGAAAGGGCTCCCCCTGAAGATTGGCATATAAGTAATTTGCCTTTGAATGCAAATGCACATGGCAGGTTCTGCTTTGTGGAGATCTTCTTCAACTCATGAAGACAATTCATCATGCATACACAAGTGTAATGAAGATAATGACATGCATAATGAGAAATGGGCGTCTGCAGAATGACTTCATGCAGAATTTATCATCGCAATAAATGGCAGCAGCAAAAGTGGTAGACGACCATCAAGGTTTAAGTGTTACAACTCAAAACCAGTAGTTCAAGAACGAGAGTTGTAAAAACTTAGCAAAAAATAAGCACCCGACCCATATAGACCCACTTGAAGACTATCAACTCATATGCTTCTCCCCCTTTTGTTAGGAATGACCAAAAAGGTGTGAGCACATAGAGCGCCTAAGCGTTCCCATGCGATGTTGGTGAAGATGTTGGGGCAGCAGGGTCGACGGTGGAGTTGGGCGGTGCAGAGGGGCCTAATGCAGAATCCTGATGCAGTGAAGCCATAGCTGGTGAAGTGGCGTCGTCCTCTTCATCAATGACTCGCGCAACAATAGTTGGAGCCGAAGATGAGTATTCAGAATCTTTAATTGAAGGTGTTGGACGACAGCTTGCTGACTGTGGAGGCCTGGAGTCAAACTTGAAACATTCAGTGAAGCCATCTGCTTGAAGATCATCTTCAGAACATAGTAGTGTGAGGCTCTTCCAGGCACGCCGACAGGCTTCATGAGCAACAAACAAGTTCTTGGTGGTGAGGTTGTGTATGCGATTGACATCAACAAGGAGACTTTGCATCTGGCGCTTCATCCAGTCATGATGCCTACCCTGCTTCTGATGAAGTGAAACAAGAAGCTCTTGGTCATTCAGCACACGAGCACGCTTGTGAGGCCTTTGAGCTACTATGCTGGCTGTTGCATTAGTGTTGGCACAATGCGGCAGCCTGAGCTGACCAGCAAGAGGACCAGCAGCAGTAGGTGGATTCGGCACATGGACGCCTTCAAGTGGCTGTGTGAAGCTTTGGAAGGCAGCATTGTCTTCACGAACAGGTTCCTTGGCAGGCTCAGGATATATGGCTTCATGTGACATATCCACTTCAGGCAGAACGACAACATGGTTGCGCGCTGAAGCTTGATAATTGATGGTGGAGTGAAGCTTAATCAGCCGCATGACCCATGGAGCATAGAACTTGAGACCGAACAGATCAATGCCTGAAGCTGCCAACTGACGGATGAAGAAGTCTTGAGTATTGAACCTAATGCCATTGATGATGTAGAAGACCAAAGTCTTCATAGTGCCTTCAATCTTGGCGTGAGGAGAATGCCCTTTGATTGGCCATACAGTATGCCTCAGTATGTGATAGATGGTGCGTGGCAGGTACTCGAGGTCATTGACGAAGAATTCCCTGGGGTACTCAGCATCAATAGGCAAAGGCTTCATCATGCTGAGCATTTGGCTCATGTTCGGCTCTGGCTTCTAAAAGATGCTCTACAATTCTTGTTCATAGCGCTGACAACCTGGCTCATAGAGATCACCAGGAGTGGGCAGGGAAGTTAGCTCGATGATGTCTTGAGCTTTGGCTTCATGATGTACATCACCTGACATCCACTCAAGGACCCATATCTTCGGATCCCTGTTGTAGCCTGAGATATGAAGAGTGGCATAGAATTGTAGCAAGAGTTCCTCATTCCATTGATCCTTGTCAACGACAAATGGGAGCAAGCCAACTTCACGAAAGCAGTCAAGAGCTTCTTCAAGGTAGGGGAGTCCAGCAATGGCATCACAGCACAGGCGCTTGTGGGGGAAGATCCTGTCCTGGTTGTACAGAATACATGAGTAATAGCTTCGTTGCTGGTGGCTCCAGAACCTGTTAGAGGAGATCTTGGGCTTCTTGTAAGGATTCTTGGCCTTGTCAAAGAATGTGTTGTGCTCTCTGAAGCTTAAGACACTGAAAGCACCCTGAGTTGTAACAACACTTGGAAGCCTTGGCAATCTAGGCTTTGGGTTCAGTGTCTGAGGCCTTTGCTCAACATGGTAATCATATTGGGGACCATGAGCAACTGAAGGTGTCATGATTGTCCACTTGACAGTGACGAGCTCACCACGATAGAATGCCCATTCCATAGTGTGCGGTAGAGGAGGCGCAGCAGCAACATCCGATGTGGATGGCTGAATGTCTTCAGTGGCATCATGGGTGTCAGTCTGAAGGGTGGCTTCGGGCTGCACATTGTCGTCAGCCATGACAATGTCATCGGCTTCAGGTGGTGGTATCGGCATCCTCATTTGCCGTGGCTTCAAGAACTGGTGGGTCAGGCACAATCACATCTTGATTCTCTCTTGATTCAACGGTAGGGGGAATAACAGCTTGATCATCTTCTCTTTCTACGGCTGATGCAGCCAGAATATCTTCAGCCTCTTTGGCTTCAGACTCTTGAGCAGTGTCTGTAGGGATGGCTTCAGGGAACACTTGTCGTGCTACTGAGCTTGTGGTTTGCACATCCTATTTAGGAATGCTCGACATGGAGACCGTTGGCCTTGGGCCTCGGTGAAGCCTTCGGAAAGAGGACGACACCTGCGGTGAGGGAGTGGTCTTCTCCATGTCTTCAGGTGTGTCTTGTGGAGTCACAATTATGGGAGTGGTGACTTGAGCTGGTGGAGAGCGAGGAATGACTTCATGGAGCAGAGTGTTGGGTTGTTGCTCTTCCCAAAAATCATCATGAGTGATTGGCATCGTAGGACCGTCAATACTGATCTGTTCACTGCTCAAGGGAGCAGGCGATGATACCGGCTTGGGCATGATTTGAGGGAACTGAGGAAGGACTTCATCATCAACAACATTGTCTTCATGACCAATGTCTTCAGCTGCGATGCGGTCAGCAGCTGGAATCTCTTCAGACGCATGAGACTCTGTGGGAGCAGGCTCATGCACAACTAGACGACGCTTGCGGTTGGAGGAGGCTGGAAGGGCAACAGATATAGGTTCAACAAGCAGTGGCTCTTGCGGTGCTGCTTGATCTTTTCTTGAAGACTTTGAAATTTTGTCTTCAACTTCTTCTTGGATGGAGCGGCATCAGAAGCTTCTTGATGCTTTCGCTTCTTGGCTTCAGCCTCAGCTTGCTTCGTCTTCTTCTGCTCAGAAGCAGCTGATGGGACCTTTGGCTTCGAGCCAGTCATGCTGGTAGGGAAGACAATGCTTGGTCTTTCCTGCCTTGGAGCTTCAGTTTCACCTTCAGCGGGCTTCTTCTTTTTCTTAGAGGCCAAACGAGGGTCAATGCCAGGACGCCCAAGGGCCTTTCTCTTCACAGCTTCATTGTGAGCTTGTACTCATTTCTCATCATAGTACTTCAGGCGCTCTCGGGAGCCTTTGGCATCATTGCGACGCTTATGGAACTCAGCCTTTAGATCCGCCATCATCTTCTGGAATTTTTGCACATCAGAGACACTGAGCTTGGCCATGTGCCTCTTGAAGAGAGCTTTCTCATGGTCGATCTTCTTCTTCTGCTCAACAACCTTCTGAGCAATAGCAAGCTCTTTGGCTATGCAGCCTTGGAACATGACGCTGATGTCAATTGGCAGCTTCAGATCATCAATGGTGAGAGTTGTATCTTCAAACCATTCATCGATGAAGTTGTTGAGAATGCCAGCATCAAAGAGAGTCAAGTCTTTGAAGATTCCAGCCTCCTGCTTGCTCTTGATTAGCATCTCAAGGGCATCATCAGCAAGATCTTCATCGCTTGATAGATCAATGACACCCTCTTCATTGCGCAGGATGCTTGCTGGAGTAAGGCCTTGCCCAGAGATTTTCTTGGGCTTCTTGGAGGTGCGAGATAAGTCTTTAGACTGCACACTGGATTCAGGTGGTGCAGATTTTAGTGGCTTCACTCGTGAAGCTTTTGGTGCAGCAAAAGATTTTGAAGCCTTTGCCTTCTTTACTGGCTTCGGGGGCTCTTGAACTTCAGCATGTTCCTCATCCTCAGTAGCTTCTTCAACACTGGCCCTTTGAGCGGCACAATGTGCCAGAAATGAGGCAAAATCCTCAAAGGGGCCATGAGACTTGGCTCAGCTTCGCGACTGCCATCTAGCCTTGGAGCAGCTGGACCAGGGTTGAAGTCAATCCCAAGGTCCTTCTTGTTTTGAACTGTTGAAGCCTTAGCAAACTGAAGATTGGCTTCAAACAGATCATCCTCACGACACCATCAAAGACTTGATGGGTCGGCAGTTTCAGGCATGGGGCTGCGGACCATGCAAGGAAAGAAGCCTTTTGCAATGGCTTCAGCCTTGGTCTTGGGTTGAAGCTTTCTGTATACAATATCAGCCCATGGTGGCCTCACAGCGTTATTCTTTGCATACTCTGGTGTTACAAAATGATATTAAAACCATTCCTCTTCCCAATGTCTGCGAATCTATTGGACTCTGGACTTGCGCTCACCATAGGTTTCTTCAGGATCAGACTTGTATAGTTCATATAGATCTGGTGGCAGGTCCAAGGCAGTGTTATCACAGTGCTGTCTGCCGCCCTTCTTTGCAGATTTCCCACCAGCCATTGGCTTCAGACTGAAAGGCTTCACAACGATGTTTGACTTCAATCGGCTGGTCAGACAAGAACTGGCTTCAGGCGATTCAATATGATGCTGTAAGAACTCTGCAAATGAATGCAGACTATGAGAATCAAGGGACTCTCCCACGGACATGTACCTATGACAGCATTAGAGATGCGAGGGAAGGGGAAGAGGTCATATGCATTCTCAGAAGATTTTGAAGATAAATCAGTTTGAAGACATTGACCTCATAGCGCGAAGACATTCACATATAGATGTGAGTTGGTTCCAGATTTGTATGAATCCATGAATAAGTACAAGTGAGGAATCTAACTAGTAATGAATCATAAGTGAAAGTACTTGTGAGTCATGAGATGCATAGAAGTAGAGATCCAGATTTGGAAGAGAAGAAACAACTTTCTGAAGATATAGAAAGTTTTAACGGATCAAATGTGCGGTAAAAATAGGCTTTTAATTACCGCTCAAGAACAGATGAGACTGCTCGAAGAGTTGAGGATGGAGGCCGAGCAGTCCAATCTTTCGCGCCCTAACTTGGCGGCGGAAGACACCTACGGCGGCGGCGGAGGGAAGAAGACCCGCGACCAGCGTGACGACGATGACGGAGAAGTCGCGGCAGCGAAGCGCTTCGTCTCCGGCGACGATGGAAGCTAGCGCTGGCGCTAGGGTTTGAGCGAGACGGCGAGGGGAGTAGGAAATAATGATCGCAGGGGAGGTGTGTATTTATAAGGAGGGGTGACAGCTGAGTGAATTTACTCAGCTGCCCCTGGCGGTTCACATCTGAGGGACATGTGGCATGCATGCAACAGCTTAAATGTTGTGCCACGACCCCACGCGCGCCTAGTTTGTCGGGTGGTCGTTCCGGCTTCTCCGGATTCAGGCAGAAAGGATAGAGATAATAAAAGCATTTTAAATGTTTGCATCTATATCTTCGACTGACAAGGACAGAGTGAAGACAATCAACAAGTGTCAATAGAATGCATATGAAGAGACAGAGAGAGTTAGAGGGAGAAGCACAGAAGGGGTTAGGGTCCAATCACATTCACTTAGTGCAGAAGATAGCAACCTGAAGACATAGCTACAAGTGAATGCTGTAGAGGACAGAACACATATAAGAATAGAGAAGCAATAAGAACCAAACCAACATTGTGAAGATAAATCATGAAGATAAACCAATGTTGAAGACAAACCAACTTTGAAGATAATGCAACATGACGCCAAACAAAAATCTTCAAGAAAGGTTGGTGGTGGCATTACCCGCCGTATAGGAAGTATTAGACCCAGACACGGTGCACAATTATCGTGGCGCTCCGAAGTCAAATTCCACATTAATGTATTCACACTCAGAGGGTATGTTTAGGTCCTTGAAGTCAACGCAGAGACGCCATGACTTGTCCTTCTTGGGTACCATGACCAGATTTGCCAGCCACTCTGCATGCTTTATTTCACGGATGAATCCGGCCTCTAGTAGTTTTGCCAGCTCCTCACTCATAGCCTGTCGTTTGGGTTCAGAGAATCGGCGTAGTGTCTAATTGACTGGCTTGAAGCCTTTGATGATATTCAGGCTGTGCTCCGCCAGCCTCCGTGGGATGCCGGCATATCAGAAGGATGCCAGGCGAATATGTCCCAATTTTTGCGTAAGAATGCGCGCAGCGCTTCATCAACTGCGGGATCCAGCTGTGCTCCAATGGACGTCGTTTTATTCGGGTCTGTCGATTGTACTTGGAATTTTACTATCTCGTCAGCTGGTTTGAATGACGTGGATTTTGGCCTTTTACTGAGGACCACTTCGTCCCTGTTGATTGTGGTGCAGAGTGTTGTTAACTCTTCGGCTGCTAGAGCTTCAGATAGTGACGCGAGGGCAAGCGATGCGGTCTTATTTTCTGCTCGGAGGGCTGTGTTCGGATCGCTGGCGAGCGAAATCACGCTGTTAGGCCCCGGCATTTTGAGCTTCGTGTATCCATAGTGTGGTACAGCTTGAAATCGTGCAAATGCCTCACGTCCCAAGAGGGCGTGGTATCCACTGCGGAAGGGCATGAAGTGAAACAACAAGGGTTCGGATCTACAGTTATCGGGAGTGCAGAATACTACGTCCAAGGTGATGCGTCCGGAGCAACGCGCCTCCTTGCCGGGTATAATTCCTTGGAATGTGGTATGACTATGCACGAAGCGGGACCTGTTGAGATGCATTTTATCGATCGTGTCCTCATAGATGAGATTTAGGCCGCTGCCCCCGTCCATCAGGACTTTGGTTAACCTGAATCCGTCAATTATGGGGTCGAGGACTAGTGCTGCGGGCGTGTGGGCGGAGCGGGATATTGGCTCGTCCTTCTGATCGAAGGTGATGGGTACGTCCGCCCATGGCTGTGTGGCCATCACCTGGTAGACTTGGCCGAGCTCTCGGAGAGCCCTTTTCCTTTGATTGTTGGAAGAGAAAGCCTCGCAGACTGCCAGGACGTCGTCGTGAGGTGGCGTTGTTGATTGCCTATCGGGGGGTGTGAGGCCGAGGATGTGTTCACCACTTTTGGCCACGTGCCTTACCACCCAGCAAGCTCGAAGCCTGTGAGTCGGATTTGCGTTAATCAGGGCCGAGTGTATAGGGCATGGTTTATCCAGCAATTCGTCCAGAACCGTTCTAGGTTTATTTCTTTTTTGGACGGGATTGTGTTCGGGTGAAACAAACGCATGCGCCCATTTTGCTTGGGCTTTGCTAGGCCTCGGGCCGGGGATTGACTCCCTGCGCATTTGTTGTAACCTCCAGGTGCTTTCCATGGCGCAGTATTTGCGTACCATGCATGTCCGATAATTTAGCGAAATTTTGCACGCGGCGGCGGGCAAGGGCATTTAAGATCCCTGCGTCCCAACAATTGAGTCGGAAGGCTTCAATTATTTCTTCATCGCGGTAGTCGATTATCTTGTTTTTTACCAGGACAAATCTGGCCTAGTAATGATGGACCGTTTCTTCGGGTTGTTGCTTGACTTACATCAGGTCCCATACGCCCGGTCTTCCCACATCCGGACATTATTCGGCATGGGAGCTGGGTGGGAACTTTTTTAGTAGTCCTGTCTTCTACGCGTCCGGGGCGTCGGCGGCGGCGAGCCGCGCCTGGGCTATGTCCGGCTCTATTAGCACAGTGTTCGGACGTACGCCTGCGTGTGGTCGGGCTGATTCAGGGTCAGATCCGGTGTCGTAGGCTGGGTCCGAACTCTTATCTTGACGGGTATCCATTTTCGGGCTAGAGACCCGGGTGTATACTGTCATAAGCTTTGAAGATCGCGATCCCTCTGCCTTCTCTTTGATGGTAGCGACGAGGTGAGTGATGGGGGGATGTGGATCTCTCTGTTATCAGGTTTAAGCCCGATCTGGTTGTAGGCCGTTGGCCTACTAACGGAGATTCCCATAGCTCGGAATCGATCCGACAGGTTGTCTACCGAAAGGGTTCTTACTAGGGTCAAGCCTCCTGGATGTTCGGCGAGATGTTCTTTGGATACTTCAACGGGATATGGCTTTAAGGCCAGGCCCCGGATTGAGTCGGCTCCCTTTACATCCACCGAATCCGAGGTCAAGGTGTCGGGCTCAGCGGGTTTTTCGGAAGCGGGGCTTCGCCGAGGGCTGGTGCCAGACTCCAGGTTTCGGTGGCTGGCTTCATGATTGGCAGTGAGCTTTTCAACCGGGCTCAAGCGACCGGTGGGGTCGGCACGGAAATTGATGTTGCCAAACATAAAGATCTGGCCGGGGACGAAGATGTCCCCGGCGCTGGAGGGGTTTCCAACGAACCGTTGGGCCATCGATCCTTCGGTGATCCGCAGCGGAACTCTCAATGAAAGCACCAATGTCAGTGTCAAAACCAGCGGATCTCGGGTAGGGGGTCCCGAGCTGTGGATCTAGGATCGATGGGGAACAAGGGACGATGAACACGGTATTTACCCAGGTTCGGGCCCTCTCGAAGAGGTAAAACCCTACGTCCTGCTTGACTGTATTTGATGTATGGTATGGTTACAAAGTAGATCTACCTTGAGATCAGGCGAGCTAAACCCTAAGGTAATGAGGTGATGAATGTAGCTCTAGCCCTAAAGACTAAAACCCCCCGGTTTATATAGACACCGGTAGTTAGGGTTACACGCGGGCGGTTACAAAGAAAGGAAGATCCTGCCTAATCTTGGCTTGGAGGACACACCACGGCTCCGAAGATTCCTTATCTGGTCATGGATCCGCAGCTCCAGCTTGGGCCCCACAATAGCCCATCAATCCGGCCCATACATAACAGGCCGGCAGCCAAGGACCCCTTAACCCAGGACTCCCTCAGTTGGACCATTGTATTAGGAAATGAAAGTGTCCAATTTAGTGTGGTGAAAAACCAATCAAGTTGTTCGAGGAGTGGATCCTGTTGCATATTACTCCACGTAAAGGAGCGTCCTTTGATTGGTAACTCTGTCAGTTCCTGTGCTCTGATGAAATCATTAAAAGTAAACATATCCAACACATCCCCACCCGGCTTGTTACGGTTATCCGAAGCTCGTATATAGTTAAAGTCCCCTAGCAAAAGCCAATCTTTAGTGGAGGGAAGATGCAGATCAAATAACCATTTGGTATAGGTGTCTCGGTTGGGACCTTGGCACAGACCATAGACGTTGATTAAACCCCATTTATGTGCTGACTGTTTTGAGGTGAAAGAAATACCCAGAGCAAAAGGTTCAGTTATTGTAACCGTACCAGAGAAAATGGAGCTATTCCAGATCGTTACTATCCCTCCAGACGCCCCTTGCGACGGAATGTAAGAAAATTGATCAAAACGCTTTAGGCAAATAGAGCGAAGCAAATTCATATCAAAAGTGGGCATTTTCGTCTCTTGTAAACATATGATAGCGCAACCACTCGTCGTGATTGCATTTGCAAGAGCTAAGTGCTTGTCCGGCGCATTAAGTCCACGAACATTCCAACATAAAACATTCCATGTTTGCAAAAGTACCATTTAATTTAGACTAGGGAAAGATAATTAAGCAACAGAGGAGGATGACTCCTCGAGCTCCATGTTGAGGGCTTCCTCCATGAGTTCTTCTTCAGGGACAGCACAAAGCTGAATCCCTACAGCCTGCATAACTAGAATGGTGGTTGGTGGAGGAATCTAATCTGCATCTGTTGGTGCATTCTGTGCTTCATTGATCTTCAGAGCCGAGGGCATCACCCTTGGTTTCACCTTGGACTTGTAGGTGCGTCCATCAGTAGGTTGATGAACTTTAAAACCATCAAATTTATTGCTCCTGGTACTACGACGAAGCTGAGAGCAGTCAGTTGGGGCCTGGGCCTTACCTTTGCGATGAGCAGTAGTGGAACTAGATCCTGATGCCTGAGGGGTTTGACACAGGAGAGGAGCTATGGCCTCATTGGGAGTGAGGTTAGTTGTAGTGTCAACTGCATGCTCATCAAGCTGCATGAGATCCATAGGGTTTTCTTCAGAAGAGACCGTGTTGGTAGCATTGCTGACAGCAATCGTTGACTGAATATCAGGCTCTGGGGGAAATGACAACAGGCAAAACCCTCAAAGTAGAGGGTATGCTAGCAACAACTAGATCATTATCAAAAGGCTGAAGAGGAGCACCAACTGTATCCTGTATCTCTTCAATCATAACTGAGGAATTAGCACCATTACTAGGAAGAGCCTGCTCCTGAAACTGTAGGCCATCAGGTGATTGGGTCACCTGTACAACAACTTGCAGATGATCAGCTCTCATTCCAAAGCCACCATTCCAAGGCCCAATGGTTGCCAAGATGGGCCGGAGGGCATTGTAAAGGAAGCTGTTAAGCTGCTGCCTTGGAACTGGATCAGACAGAAGTAGTGTCATAATTTCTTCTCCACGGGCTGACACACTAAAGTGCATACCCTGATCATGAAAACCAGCAGTGACCAGGAGTTCTTCAGAGACATGGGGAATGATATCTGTCACCTGTGGGGTGGTGTCAGGCATTGGTACTGCGGGCATAGAATCAATTGAACTGACTTCATCCGAGGTTGTTATAGCATCATTCCAAGCCTGCACTGCACTGTCTGTGTCATTGTCTTCAGGCACTAATCCATGTTGAACTGTCAGTCCCTGAGCAGTGAGCCAAGCCTGGTAATTCACCAGGTGTGGTGGGAGTGGTGGCGGGGGTGGTGCCGGCCAAGCTCCCCAACCTGCATTCACCTGAACCTCATCCTCATTATCTGCCTGCTGATCATTCTGAACCCCATTGGGAGGCGCCTCATTTTGCACTAACCAATTATGTACATGTTGCTGATAGAGCTGCTCTGCTGTTAGACCTGGGTCGAACCGTGGATGCGGATTTCCATCAAGTGGTGGTGGTTCTTCTCCAGCTGGAGGGACTTCAGGAAGCAGTGCTTTCCATTCATTGCTACGCAAGATTGTCACCTGCATAGTCCAACAATCACGAGCACCACCAAGCTGCCAAACTACAAAGCTTTTAGGAATTAATCTCATGTGAATGACACGTGCTCGGATCAAAGTGTACTGTCTGTCCTGTCTGGGATTGTACCAGGAAACCAGAGAACCAAAACCACCTAAAGATTTGTTGATATAGTACTCAGTTTGGTAATCATAGGGGAACCCAAAGTACATCAGCCAAAGTTCAGGACCATAGGTGGTGGAGCGTCTATTCAGAGCAGCATTATGTGGCACAAAAGTAATCAACAGATCTTCATCGTCAAGTTCTAACGGAGTATTGGCAGCAGTATTTCTCATGAGCACATCCACAAACCCAAACAGACCAATGTCGAACGGGTGGTCACTAGACTCGGTGGTGAAAAGCTGAGATTCATGGAGCAGACCTTGTATCATGGTCTGGATTGCGGCTCGATGATGCAGTGGAACGTAGTGACTTGCTTCCGCCACCGCCAAGAAGTCGTGGTTGAGGGGAGGGATTGGATTGACCACCATGCCACTGCGAACGACTCGATCCGCTGGCCCTGGCTCAACCGCAAAGCCCGGTGGGAGGAAAGGCACCGGGTTGAGAGGATAGTTTAACGTGGGAGAGGGCTTGGAGGTGGAGGAAGGTGGCGACTGCTGCGTTGTGGACGACTGCTGTAATGGTGTGTCAGTCTTGGCTCGCGACTCTTGGGGAAACGAGGCAGAAGGTGAAACGCGAGGGGCAGAAATGGAAAGACTAGATTTGGGTACCCATTGCCATTTTTTCTCATGTTGCTTTTTGTAGCAGGATCGCTCCATGTGTCCATAGAAGCCGCATGCAGTGCATCAGATGGTGGGTTTGGGCCGTTGGTTAATTCCATCCCCCTGGTCTTTAGAAGCAGAAAATCTGGCATTAGTATCAGCACTCTCATAATTAGCAGATTTGTTTGCATTAATATTCAGCGACTTCCTAGTCCTTCCCTTTGAAGGATAGTCTAATGCCTTGTGATCATGGGTCGAGCATTTAATGCAAATAGTCCGATCTAGGCAGGTAATCCTCTTGTGTCCCCATTGGAGGCATCTGGAGCATAAACTTGGTCAATTAACCGCTAAATCCCGAATTTCTTTCTCTGTGTATTGGGCCTGTGCTAAACCTGCCATATGATGGTTACCCAGCTGTGGAGGCCAGAAATTGTGGGGTGGGGCATAATTAAAAGCTGATTTGAGGAAACACTGCGGAGGTGAGGGATAATGGACATTTATTGCACATTTGAACTTGCCCAACATAATGAAATTAGAGGGATTATCTCCCTGGAAATCCTCCAGCATTAAATATTTTTCCATGAGGGTATGAGAATTCGAAATGGATTCCAAAGGTGATGAAGTATCCCGATGAGAAATTCCACCAGTAGTATGACCATCATGCAAATTCTTCACGGTTGAGTTTTGTAAGACCAGAGAAGCTGAAGTCGAAGCCTCAAATGCATTTTTGTTCGTGAAAACCATATGTTCCAGAGGAACTAATGTTCCTTTATTCAAATGTTTGTCTAAGAGAGAGCCCCGCTTCAAGAATTCCAAAGATGATTTGATAACAACCGAACTCCGTCTAGACAAATCCAATAATTCTTCATCGGCATACCAATGGGTGGCAAACATAGGTGCTTTGGCAAATCTCCCATTAAAAATATGAAAATGACACACAAAATCCGGGCAAACCGGTCCTTGAGACCATAGATGAAATGTCCCACTTTATTGTTGGCCATAGAGAACCGGAAAGAACGAAAGCTGATTTGAATCACCTTGAAACCCTTGCTAATACCTCCAATGCAACATTGCAACGCAATGCCCACTGATTCCACCGAAAGAGGGAAGGAAGCTGAGGAGAACGAAACCACCAAAAGAATTCCTTGGTGTCTCTGGATGGAGAGAAATGAACAGTGGATCCAAACCTTCTTCTCACCTGATCGGCAAGCGCAAGGCCCGGTGCAAAATCCCAATGCAAGAGGGAATCCATGGGAATCAAGGTGTTGGATCGCCATGGCTAGGGGAGGTGGGAGGTGAGAGGTGGGAGGAGAGCCATTTCCTTAGCTCTATTTTGCTTCTTCTGGTCTTCTTGTTGTTCTCCTTGATCTCACCTTACTATATATCTGACTATAGATGGTGGCTCTAAAGGACATGACAGCTGCAATAGCCGTCATCTAGACGAGTGCGGCATTATGATGCACGGGCACCATGGTGCTCGTTTTTTTTTTGAAAAAATAAACAAAAAATATTTAACAGTTAAAAAAAGTCTGTTTTTGTGGAAACTTGTACGTGTTCACTACGGATCTATGAAATTATTTTTTGAAACAAAATGTAATTTGTAATCTGTACAAAAAAATCCGGCCAAAAATAAACAAAAAGTGGCCAATTTGAAAATACATATTTGTCTTTTTTTGTATGCCACGTGTGAAAGTAAAATGATATGAAAATGTGCACATGCGTGTTATACATGTGTGTGTGTGTGTGTTTACAAAAAATTTCAACATTTTTTTTACATTCCAGATTATTTTTTCTTTTTCTCAAAAAAAGAAATTGTTTTTCTTGAAACACCATTTGCATTTTCCGTCATCTAGCCATTCTATTAGTCATACTCTTATATATGTGTTTGTTTTTATTTCAATATTTTTTCTTAATGGGTTAAAAAATGTGGTGTCAATAAATGGATAAAACAAAAAATTGCAAAAAATGGAAACATGTTCACTACGTACATATAAATATTCATATGTATGAAATAAGTGTTGATGACAAAAAATGTTCATGTATACAAAAACAATTATATCCAATATAAAAGGTTCATGTATTATTAAGAAAAGATTTATAGATATTGAAAAAAAGCAGTTCGTGCATGTGAGGACGTATGTTCATGTATTGCGGAAAAATGACTCAACGCATAAAAACAAAAACAAAAATCAAGGAAAAATAAGCATAGAAAAAAGAGAAAGGAAAAACAAAAGAAGAAATGAACATTAATTGAAAATAAAAGGGAAAAATAAAAGAGAGAAATAGATAGAAAAAACCCATGAACACTTGGGAAGGACTGGCCCAGGACGTGCTCACCCTGTGCGTTTGTTCAATAATCTCGTGCTCCAGGTGAGGACTAGGATTTGCCGGCTGTCGCACTAACAGGTCGAATTTTGGCAGTTATTGGAAGGGCGTTGTACATTCTTTCAACAGCGAAACTTCACTGAATCACGACTTTAGACAGTTATTGGCAGTTATTCTGCTAATACTCTCTCTGTACCGAAATACTTGTAGCTGGGGGAAACCAGCTACAAGTATTTCGGTACAGAGATAGTATATCTCACTGAGGCCGAAAAGCGAACTCGTGATAAAAATCTAAAAAAAAAGCATCTTTTAATCTGCGCAAACAAAATACGTGCAAACAGAGTGCATGCTATCTAAGCTGAAGGGCTCCTCTATTCTTCTGTTGTTCTGGTGGACATGCCTCCTCTGCTTCAAGTGGCAATGCATGATCTGCTTTATACCGCTATAACTATTCTGCAGCTTGTTTCTAGCACAGGTTTGCTTCCTAAGCTGAATAAGCTTGTAACATCATTAGCTCCTCAACGATTATGCTCGGAGCCTGAAATGGTGCAATTTGCAATATGTTAGTTCCTCATGAGTGAAGTGCATTGTAGGTCCCTAAACTATTTCAACGGTGTCTTGTAGGTCCTCAAACTATAGAAATCGACATTCAGATCCTCGAAGTGCCGTAAATGTGTCATTCAGGTCCAAAATTTGTCTGACCCCGCCTGACCGGTCAGCTGGCATCGTTGACCCATGACACATCGGACAGGGGGGTCCTGCAAGGTAATGGCCGGTGACAAAAATATGCAAATAAATTCTAGTTAAAATGATAAATGCACTTCGCTCCAAATAAATCAAAATTCATGGTTTCAAAAATTATTTCCAAATTCATCATTCACAAACTCTTTTTCAAATTCATCGTTTTTGAACTTTTTTTAAAGTCGCGTGGTTCATGAACATGTTTTCAAAATTATCGTTCATGAATACTTTTTAAAAATTGCGAACATTTATTCCATATTCGCGACCATTTTTTGTTGTTCCTGAACATACTTTCAAATTTATTGTTCATGAACATATTTTCTATTCTTTTAAAATTTATTGTTCCCAAACATCTTTTAAAGGCCGCATACATTTTTTCCAAATTCATCGTTACTGAACTTTATTTCAAATTCATTGTTCGTGAACATTTTTTTAAGTCGCGAACATTTTTTCCTTATTCGCAAACAATATTTGTGGTTTGCAAACATATTTTAAAATTTATCATTCATGAGTACTTTTTTAAAGTTGCAAACATTATTCCATATTCGCGAACATTTTTTGTTGTTTGCGAACATATTTTCAAATTTATCATTCTGAATATATTTTCCCTCTTTTCAAATTTATCATTCGCAAACATTTTTCAAAGTCAGGTGCATTTTTTCCAAATTCATCGTCCTTGAACTTTTTTTCATATTCATAGTTTGTGAACATTTATTAAAGTCGCGAACAGTTTTTCCATATTCGCAAACAATATTTGTGGTTTGCGAACATATTTTCAAATTTATCGTTCGTGAATACATTTTTAAAGTTGCGAACATTTATACCAAATTCGCGAACCTTTTTTGTTGTTTGCGAACATATTTTCAAATTTATCGTTCATGAATATATTTTCGTTTCTTTTCAAATTTATTATTCGCAAACATTATTCAAAGTCACGTACATTTTTTTCAAATTCATCGTTCGCGAACTTTTTCTAATATTCATAGTTTGTGAACATTTTCTGAAAGTTCGGAACATTTTTTACCTATTCGTGGACATTTTTATAAATTAATGAAGAATATTTTTCCATATTCGTGATTTTTTTAAGCCATGAATTTCAATTTATTTGCATATTTCCATCACCGACCGTTTTCTTGCGGCGCCCTCTGTCTGACGTGTCATGGGTCAACGGCGCCATCTATCCGGTCAAGTGGGGGCGGACAAATTTTGGATCTGAATGACACAACTACTGGACTTCGAGAACCTGAATGCTGATTTTCATAGTTTGAGAACATATATAACACCCTTGAAATAGTTCCGGGACTAAAATGCACTTAACTTGTTCCTCACATTAGACGCAAAATCACTTTTGAATTACCCCATCATTCTCGCATATTTTTTGGAAAAAACATCATCAACTTTATTAATTAGAAATAGTGGTTACATCGTCTATAAGAAGAGACACAATATTTTTCAAGGGCCCCTCGATCCACTCCCAATGAAACATTTTGCTAGTCTAGCAAGCTCATGAGCTATTTTGTTCACTTCTCTATTACAATGCTCGAAACTAGTAAGAGGAAAATCACAAACCATAAATAAACAACCCTCAAAGATTGCAGCCGCCGCTGTCGGCATTCTGGGACCGGGGGTACCCAGACCCGTCTGCCTGCGGCCCAGCGCGTGTCTCCATCAACGGCCCGGTATGGCCCAGTTACAAGGCTCCACGGGTAAGGCCCTCGCGAGGCCCCCGCCTCGCGAGGCGAACGACATCAAGTCCTCCCAAGGAGCGGCCTCCCGAGGCTGCCTCCCGAGGAGCGGATATCTCTAGGCAAGCGTCCCATCTCGCGAGGCGCGCGGTGACGCGAGCCATGACGACAAAGGCCATGAGGGCGCCAGCGGGCGCAGGAGAGGACAATTTCCTCTTTGGTGCTAAGGAGACAAGGACGTACGCGGGTTCCCAAGGAATCCCCCAAAGGTTTCCATTCTGGTGCAACGAGACCAAGGCTGCTGGCTCGACAGGACGGAGGTCATCGCCGAGCCCACCACGGCGTCATGACCAGAAGCTTTATAGACGAAGACCACCTTTAGTCAGGATAGGGTGTACTCCTGTCTCCCTTCAAATTGTCCGTTGTGGTATCCCTTCCCACCTAAGCTATAAAGGAAGAGGGCCAAGGCCACTATAAATATAGGCTAGTCTCCAACTTAGAGAGGGATCGAATCTTTTGGTTATCGAGCTCGCCCGAGGTAGCTCACACTTGTACTAGTTCATCCTCATCCTCCTCGCGAGGCAATCCACCACAAAGCAGGAGTAGGGTTTTACACCGCAAGGTGGCCCGAACCTGGGTAAACCACCATGTCCACTTCTTCGTCCCGCTCGCACGAACTCGTCGGAGTCAAGCCGGGGGGTGGTGAGCAGTGAGCCGCGGCTAGGCAAGATCCTTCGTACACGCCCCAGAGTTCGAACCTCGTTTGGATCAGCGGAGCCCCGATCCCGACATTTGGCGCGCCAGGTAGGGGCATGTCGAATTTCTCCCCTCCGCTCTGCTCCGTCCCTGCTTCGCTGCTTCCATGGCCGACGCTCGACGAGTTCATGCTGAGCGCTGGGCCGCCCGTGTCGCCCAGACGGCACCGGTGGGCCGCGGCGCCTCGCATCGCTCCGCTCCGCTTCTCCCGCGGCCAATGCCGCCACCGACCCCGCTGCTCATGAGCAATAGGACTCTTCGCTGCCGCCTTCCGTGCAACATGATGGCCGCACCGCCACTCCTTCCCTCAGTCCCACCACGGCCTCATCCTCCCACGCTCATCGTGGGCCGGCGAACATGTAGGCTGCGCTTCTCATGGCGCGTGAGCTGCTGCGCTACCACCCCGCCAACGAGGGCTACGACGCCTGGCTGGGCCGCATCACCGAGCTCGTCAACGCCGCTGGAGAGGCCCCGGCGCCTTCCCACTCGCTCCATCCCCCGCTGTCTCGTGCGAGCGACGTGGCCCATGGGGCGCCTCCGCCTTCTCTTCTAGGCAGCGCTGACGCCAAGCCGAGGTGCGACACGCGTCCGCGTGACCCGCCGTGCGGGGCACCGGCGCCGGCCCGGGACGAGGCCAGCTGCCAGGTCGTGCAGCAACCGCAGTACGACGCGTGTGCGCTCCCCGCACCACCACGTTAGCCCCAAGACAGGTCCGCTCCGGAGGCCGCCGCGCATGGGCATCAGAATCTTGCCCCCCTCACGCGGGCCACGCCCGTGAGCGCGGCGCCCTTATCTCGTGAGCTGTGCCAGGTTGTATGGTTAGTCAAGTTCAAGCCAGATCTGCCCCCACGCTACGACAGCATCCCCGACCCTGGGAGTTCCCTCAGCTCTACTCGCTGAGCATCGAGGCGGCCAACGGCAATGACAAGGTCATGGTGAACTGGTTCCCCATGGCCCTCAAGGACGGTGCGCGCTCCTGGCTCATGCACCTCCCGGAGGGGTCGATCTCCTCTTGGGATGAGCTCCGCGAGCGGTTCATCGCCAACTTCCAAGGAACTCGTGACTGCGCCCTCACCGTCAATGACCTACGGACGAAGCCATCATCTCGGCGTTCACCGAGACCCTCCGCAAGTACATTCAGTGCTTCACCAATGTTCGCCTCAAGATCCCGAAGGCCTCGGACGAAGCCATCATCTCAGCGTTCACCGAGGGCTCCACGGACGTCAAGATGAGCAAGGAGCTCGCCATCCACGATGACCTGTGCACGGTGCTGGAAATGTTCAACTTGGCGGACAGATGCGCCAAAGCGGAAGAAGGCCGCCTCTCCCTCCTCAAGCACTCAGATGTCGACCCTGAAGACATAAAGGCCAAGGCCAAGGAAGCAAAGCGCACGGGCCCCACCGTGCTGGCAGCAGAGCCTGAGCTGAAGCGCGGTCGCAACCGCGATGGGCCCCCCAAGGACATTCGCCCATTCTGCGTCTTCCACGATGCTACTTCTTAAGCTTGCGTTGGTTTTTCCCTTGAAGAGGAAAGGGTGATGCAGCAAAGTAGAGATAAGTATTTCCCTCAGTTAGAGAACCAAGGTATCAATCCAATAGGAAGCACAAGCAAGTCTCCAATCTATGCACCTACACAAACAATCAAACACTTGCACCCAACGCGATAAAGGAGTTGTCAATCCCTTCACGGTCAATTGCAATGGTGAGATCTGATAGAGATAGATATAAAAGATTACTAAAACGTAAAATAAAATAGAAGTAAATAAATTGCAGCAAGATATTTTTGGTTTATAGATCTGAAAATATATAAGGGAAAATAGACCCGGGGGCCATAGGTTTCACTAGAGGCTTCTCTCTTGAAGGAAAATAATACGGTGGGTGAACAAATTACTGTCGAGCAATTGATAGAAAAGCGCAAAGTTATGACGATATCCAAGGCAATGATTATGCATCTAGGCATCACGTTCGTGTCAAGTAGACCGAAATGATTCTGCATCTACTACTATTACTCCACACATTGACCGACTCCTGCCTGCATCTAGAGTATTAAGTTCAAGAGAACAGAGTAACGCATTAAGTAAGATGACATGATGTAGAGGGATAAACTCAAGCAATATGATGAAAACCCAATTTTTTATCCTTGATGGCAACAATACAAATACGTGCCTCGCTACCCCTACTATGTCACTGGGTGAGGACACCGCAAGATTGAACCCAAAACTAAGCACCTCTCCCATTGCAAGAAATACCAATCTAGTTGGCCAAACCAAACCAATAATTCGAAGAGAAATACAAAGATATCAAATCATGCATATAAGAATTCAGATAAGATTCAAATAATATTCATAGATAATCTGATCATAAATCCGCAATTCATCGGATCTCGACAAACACAACGCAAAAGAATATTACATCGGATAGAACTCCAAGAACATCAAGGAGAACATGGTATTGAAGATCATAGAGAGGGAAGAAGCCATCTAGCTACTAGCTATGGACCCGTAGGTCTGAGGTAAACTACTCACGCTTCATCGGAAGGAAAATAGGGTTGATGTAGATGCCCTCCGTGATCGAATCCCCCTCCGGCAGATCACCGGAAAAGGCCCCAAGATGGGATCTCACGAGAACAGAGGCTTGCGGTGGCGTAAAAGTATTTTTGTGGATGCCTCTGATGGTTTGGGAATATGTGGGAATTTATAGGCTGAAGATTAGGGTTAGAGGAGCTCCGAGGGACCCAGAAGAAAGTTATCCCTACAAAATCATATAGTCTGGCTATGCTCCATCTTCATCACACAAAGTATTAAATCATGCACAACCCCGATGACAAGCCAAGCAATTGTTTCATACTTTTGATGTTCTCAAACTTTTTCAACTTTCACGCAATACATGAGCATGAGCCATGGATATAGCACTATAGGTCGAATAGAATATGGTGGTTGTGGAGAAGACAAAAAGAAGGAGATAGTCTCACATCAACTAGGCGTATCAACGGGCTATGGAGATGCCCATCAATAGATATCAATGTGTGTGAGTAGGGATTGCCATGCAACGGATGCACTAGAGCTATAAGTGTATGAAAGCTCAAAAAGAAACTAAGTGGGTGTGCATCCATCTCGCTTGCTCACGAAGACCTACAGCAATTTGAGGAAGCCCATCATTCGAATATACAAGCCAAGTTCTATAATGAAAAATTCCCACTAGTATATGAAAGTGACAAAATAGGAGACTCTCTATCATGAAGATCATGGTGCTACTTTGAAGCACAAGTGTGGAAAAAGGATAGTAGCATTGCCCCTTCTCTTTTTTCTCTCATTTTTTTTATTTTGGGCTCTTTGGCCTCTTTTTTTCTCTTTTTTTTCCTTTATTTTATTTTATTTTTTGTCCGGAGTCTCATCCCGACTTTTGGGGGAATCATAGTCTCCATCATCCTTTCCTCACATGGGACAATGCTCTAATAATGATGATCATCACACTTTTATTTACTTACAACTCAAGAATTACAACTCGATACTTAGAACAAAATATGAGTCTATATGAATGCCTCCGGCGGTGTACCGGGATGTGCAATGACTCAAGAGTGACATGTATAAAAAATATGAATGGTGGCTTTGCCACAAATATGATGTCAACTACATGATCATGCAAAGCAATATGACAATGATGAAGCGTGTCATAATAAACGGAACGGTGGAAGTTGCATGGCAATATATCTCGGAATGGCTATGGAAATGCCATAATAGGTAGGTATGGTGGCTGTTCTGAGGAAGGTATATGGTGGGTGTAATGCACCAGCGAAAGTTGCGCGGTACTAGAGAGGCTAGCAATGGTGGAAGGGTGAGAGTGCGTATAATCCATGGACTCAACATTAGTTATAAAGAACTCACATACTTATTGCAAAAGTCTATTAGCTATCGAAACAAAGTATTACACGCATGCTCCTAGGGGGATAGATTGGTAGGAAAAGACCATCGCTCGTCCCCGACCGCCACTCATAAGGATGACAATCAATAAATAAATCATGCTCCGACTTCATCACATAACGGTTCACCATACGTGCATGCTACGGGAATCACAAACTTTAACACAAGTATTTCTACCAACCCACAATTACTCACTATCATGACTCTAATATCACCATCTTTATATCTCAAAACAATATGCAAGGAATCAAACTTCTCATAGTATTCAATGCACTTAATATGAAAGTTTTTATTATATCCCTCTTGGATGCCCATCATATTAGGACTAAATTCATAACCTAAGCAAATTACCATGCTGTTTAGAGACTCTCAAAATAATATAAGTGAAGCAAGAGAGTTCAACAATTTCTATAAAATAAAGCCACCGCAGTGCTCTAAAAAGATATAAGTGAAGTACTAGAGCATATTGCCTAGCTCAAAAGATATAAGTGAAACACATAGAGTATTCTAACAAATTCACGATTAATGCGTGTACCTCTCAAAAGGTGTGTACAGTAAGGATGATTGTGGCAAACTAAAAAGCAAAGACTCATATCATACAAGACGCTCCAAGCAAAACACATATCATGTGGTGAATAAAAATATAGCCTCAAGTAAATTTACCAATGGATTGAAGACAAAAGAGGGGATGCCTTCCGAGGCATCCCCAAGCTTAGGCTCTTGGTTGTCTTTGTATATTACCTTGGGGTGCCTTGGGCATCCCCAAGCTTAGGCTCTTGCCACTCCTTATTCCATAGTCCATCAAATCTTTACCCAAAACTTGAAAACATCACAACACAAAACTCAACAGAAAACTCATGAGATCCATTAGTAGAAGAAAAATAAATCACCACTTTGGTACTGTTGTGAACTCATTCTTTATTTATATTGGTGTAATATCTACTGTATTCCAACATTTCCATGGTTCATACCCCCCGATACTACCCATAGATTCATCAAAATAAGCAAACAACACAAAGAAAACAGAATCTGTCAAAATCAGAACAGTCTGTGAAGATCCGAATTGTTCTAATACTTATCTAACTCCAAAAATTCTGAAAACAAAGGAAAACAGAGGAAATTTGTATATAAATCTTGTGTACAAATTTCAGAGTTTTTCGTCGCTTCTGTGAATTATTAAAATTCTGCAACTGGACACAAAAGTTTCTGTTTTTCAGCAAGATCAAATCAACTATCACCGTAAGCCATCCCAAAGGTCTTACTTGGCTCAAACACTAATTAAAACACCAAAAAACAATTACTACAGAGGTAATAATGTGTATTCTCACAAAAACAGAAAAGAAAAATATTGGATTGTCTCCCAACAAGCGCTTTTCTTTAAAGCCTTTTAGCTAGGGATTGATAATTTTAATGATGTTCACATGAAAGATAGCAATTGAAACACGAAGAGAGCATCATGTAGCATGTGAAAAACAAGTTTAAGTCTAACATACTTCCTATGCATAGGTATTTTATAGGCAAAAAAATTATCAGGACAAGCAAAACCTAGCATATGCAAGGAAGAAGAAGAAACAATAGCAATCTCAACGTAACGAGAGGTAATTTAGTAACATGAAAATTTCTACAACCATATTTTCCTCTCTCATAATAATTACATGTGGGATCATATTCAAATTCAACAATATAGCTATCACATAAAATTTTCTCTTCATGATCCACATGCATGCAAAGTTGACACTCTTCCAAAATAGTGGGATTATCAAATAAAGTCATGACCTCTCCAAGCCCACTTTTATCAAAAATTTCATAAGATTGATCATACTCCAAAGTAGTGGGATCATCATTACCTAGAGTTGACACTCTTCCAAACCCACTTTCAATATTATTGCAAACACTATTATCATGAGGCTTAAATAAATTTTCAAGATCATAAGAAAAATCAGCCCAATCATGATCATTGCAATAGGTAGTGGACATATCAAAATTAGCATCCTCAAGCTTGAGGTTTTGCATATTATTAGCACAATTGACATTAATAGGATTTATAATAACATCATTGCAATCATGCTTTTTATTCAAGGACCTATCGTGAATTACTTCATAAATTTCTTCTTTTAACACTTCATCACAATTTTCAGATTCACGAATTTCAAGCAAAACTTCATAAAGATAATCTAGTGCACACAACTCACTAGCAATTGGTTCATCATAATTGGATCTCTTAAAAAGATTAGCAAGCATATGAGGATCCATAAACCCCTTTTTTCTGATTTTTAATAAATACACAATTGTTCCAAGCGAACAAGCAAACAAACCAAGTAAGACATAAATGCAAACGGAAAAAAGGTAAATAAAAAGGCAAATATTTTTGTGTTTTTCTGAAAATCATTTTAGAAGTGGGGGAGAGGAAAACGAGAGGCAAATGGTGAATAATGTAATGCAAGAGATGAGAGTTTATGATGGGTACTTGGTAGGCTTGATGTAGAACCTCCCCGGCAACGGCGCCAAAAATTCTTCCTGCTACTTCTTGAGCTTGCGTTGGTTTTTCCCTTGAAGAGGAAAGGGTGATGCAGCAAAGTAGAGATATGTATTTCCCTCAGTTAGAGAACCAAGGTATCAATCCAGTAGGAGGCACAAGCAAGTCTCCAATCTATGCACCTACACAAACAATCAAACACTTGCACCCAACGCGATAAAGGGGTTGTCAATCCCTTCACGGTCAATTGCAATGGTGAGATCTGATACAGATAGATATAAAAGATTACTAAAACATAAAATAAAATAAAAGTAAAGTAAATTGAAGCAAGATATTTTTTGTATTTTTGGTTTATAGATCTGAAAATATATAAGGGAAAACAGACCCAGGGGCCATAGGTTTCACTAGAGGCTTCTCTCTTGAAGGAAAATAATACGGTGGGTGAACAAATTACTGTCGAGCAATTGATAGAAAAGCGCAACATTATGATGATATCCAAGGCAATGATTATGCATATAGGCATCATGTCCGTGTCAAGTAGTCCGAAACG
Organism: Thinopyrum elongatum; assembly: GCA_011799875.1. Classification (NCBI taxonomy): domain Eukaryota; kingdom Viridiplantae; phylum Streptophyta; class Magnoliopsida; order Poales; family Poaceae; genus Thinopyrum; species Thinopyrum elongatum. The sequence continues at coordinate 382,303,219 of CM022301.1, forward strand.
ATTCTGCATCTACTACTATTACTCCACACATCGACCGACTCCTGCCTGCATCTAGAGTATTAAGTTCAAGAGAACAGAGTAACACATTAAGTAAGATGACATGATGTAGAGGGATAAACTCAAGCAATATGATGAAAACCCCATCTTTTTATCCTTGATGGCAACAATACAAATACGTGCCTCGCTACCCCTACTATGTCACTGTGTGAGGACACCGCAAGATTGAACCCAAAACTAAGCACCTCTCCCATTGCAAGAAATACCAATCTAGTTGGCCAAACCAAACCAAAAATTCAAAGAGAAATACAAAGATATCAAATCATGGATATAAGAATTCAGAGAAGATTCAAATAATATTCATAGATAATCTGATCATAAATCCACAATTCATCGGATCTCAACAAACGCACCGCAAAAGAATATTACATCGGATAGAACTCCAAGAACATCGAGGAGAACATGGTATTAAAGATCATAAAGAGAGAAGAAGCCATCTAGCTAATAGCTATGGACCCATAGGTCTGAGGTAAACTACTCACGCTTCATCGGAAGGGCAATAGGGTTGATGTAGATGCCCTCCGTGATCGAATCCCCCTCCGGCAGATCGCCGGAAAAGGCCCCAAGATGGGATCTCACGGGAACAGAGGCTTGCGGTGGCGGAAAAGTATTTTCGTGGATGCCTCTGATAGTTTGGGAATATTTGGGAATTTATAGGCCGAAGATTAGGGTTAGAGGAGCTCCGAGAGACCCACAAGGCAGGGGGCGCCCCCCTGGGGTGAGCCCTGCACCCTTGCCGTGGCCTCGGGACTCCTTTTCCTTGGTCTCCAAGTCCTACGTGTGTCTTCTGGTCCAAGAAAAATCATCGTAAAGTTTTATTCCATTTGGACTCTGTTTGATATTCCTTTTCTGCGAAACTCAAAAACAAGGAAAAAACAGAAACTGGCACTGGGCTCTGGGTTAATAGGTTAGTCCCAAAAATAATATAAAATAGCATATTAATGCATATAAAACATCCAAAATAGATAATACAATAGCATGGAACAATAAAAAATTATAGATACGTTGGAGACGTATCACACGACGTGCACACCCACAACACCGACAACTGCCAGGAGCTCCGGGATGAGCGCCTAGGCCGTCGCCCCGAGCGTGGTGACCATAACTTCGGCCGCGAAGGAGGCCATGGTGGAGGCCGCTGGGACAACCGCAACCCTCGTCAGGGCTGGCGTGACCAGCCTCGTGAGGGTGGCTGGCGTGACCAGCCTCACGACGGCCCTTGGCGCGATCAGCCTCGCGAGGCCCGTCCTCAGGGCAATGTCGATCTCCCTCCGCTGCCACCACCGCCAAGGAGGAACGACAACGACCATCAGGACGATGAGGCTAGGGGCTACCAGGAGCCTCACGCGATCGCCTGCATCCTCGGCGGAGCTCAGGCGCCCGCCTCGAACCGCATCTTCAAGCAGTTCTCTCGCGAGGTGAATGCAGCCCTCCCGAAGCTCGAAGCCACGCGCCCCCTCAGGTGGTCGCAGTACTCCATCACTTTCGACTCAAAGGATCACCTCAAGTGCGCGGCCACTGCTGGCGCACTTCCCATGCTGTGCACGCCCACCATCAGCAACATTTCAGTCACCAAGACCCTCATTGACGGTGGCGCTGGCCTCAACGTGCTCTCCGTCGAGACCTTCGAGACGCTTTAAGTGCCCTACGACGAGCTCATGCACACCAAGCCGTTTTCTGGGGTGACCGACGGTTCCACCACTCCCCTGGGTCAGGTGTGCCTTCCCGTAACCTTCAGCAAGCGCGACAACTACCACACCGAGCTCATTGACTCTGACGTGGCCCAAATCGGCCTCCCATACAATGCCATCCTGGGGTACCTGGCGCTCGCCAAGTTCATGGCGGCTACTCATCATGGCTACAATGTCCTCAAGATGCCAGGGTGCAGCGGCATCATCACGGTCGCCTACGATGAGAAGGACGTGGTCTGCTCTCTTGAGCATGCCTACCACGCCGCGAAGGCCGAAAACTCCGATGGCGAGGGCAACGTCATGCCTCCAGAGGCCACCCCGGCAAAGAAGAAGCATCTCCTTCCCAAGAGTCGCCTGGAGGCCAAGAAATCCATTGGCGACGCCTCAGGCTCCGCTCCTATCGCCGGGGCGCCCCTTCCTTCCGCATAGGAAGGCGCGCCCGATGCCTCCCCCGGGACGGGCTCGGGGGCTTCCGTCTGGAGATCCTCTGACCTGACCGGTGCGGCGAGGGAGGTGCTCGGGCACCACTTGGAGGCGTGCCTTGATGTGCGCCCCCACAAGCAAGGAACGAGGCGCGAGGCGCCAGGAGCACGAGAATTCATCACCAAGGCGATCGAGGAACTTCAGGAGGCGCAGGCCATGTGCGGTGAGCGCCGCCCCGTGCGCCCCACGAGTGTAGCCGCTGCCCCTGGCGCGGGCGACAGGCTGTGTGTTTGCGTCAACATCCTGGGACTCAACAGGACCGCTTCTCAAGACCTCTTCTGGCCGTCCCGCGTCGGCCGGAGTGGGGGCTCCCACTGCAACTACGTCCGCATGCCGTTCGGCCTGTTGAACGTTGGCGTCTCGTACCATTGCTTGGCGCAGCGTGCAATGGCGTCTCACGAGGCCCGACGCTCAGCGGTGGCGTCTCAGGAGGCCCCGGAACTTCGCGAGCCCCCTGGGCCTCACGAGCCTCCTGAGCCTCCAGAGCCATCCGGCTCATGAAGAACGGCCCCCCGCGACGCACTTCATCGACCACCCGACGCTTCTCCAGCATGATTCCCAGGTGACCTTTTTTGTTTGTTCAATTGAGGGCGCCCCCCGGGCTGCATTATCCTCAAGCTGTTAGGGTCCGCCCTGCGGTGGCATCGTTTCATTTACGTACTTTGAACCAGCTATGCTTTCATGAGTTACTATGACTATTAACCCCGCGCTAGATATCACATCACCTCCGAAGCTGCCTCCCCGTGGGCTGCGCGTGTTGCCAGCTCTCCTCCTGAGCATCCCATGAGAGGGGGCTACGGGCACGGCGCCTGTGCTTGGGTCCGTCCCTGCAGCGCCGGTAAATCTAAGCGACTGAGCTCTAGCTCGTGGGCCGGCCCCGCGCATGTCACCTCACCAGGTCCTTAGCGCCTTCATCTTTTCATGCAATGATCATGAGCAGATCGGCAAGCACACGTTGGTCTTGTAGTTGGTTAATACGCAGGAACCCCAAGAGGCAGACGCTCGAGCAGCCCTGACGACACCTTGCCGCCTCAGGAGGGCCCGCCTTGGTCAAGCAGCAGTTTGGTCCGCGATGGCTAAGTAAAATCGCTTCGTACACCGCGTGTCGCTAGCCAAAGTCCTTTCTTTGGCACCTTCATGAGGTGAACCGCTCCTTTTCGAGTGCCCCCCCCCTTGCATGTTAAAAGGGGGCTCTTGAGCATCATGCCTCAGGAGCCCCTGCTGGCTCTCGGGCCCTCACCCCCTGGCCTTGTTCCAAGCATCGCAACCTGACATACCAGCGGCGGCTGAGTCCCACTCGAGGGCCGGGTGGTGAGGACGTAGAGCACCATGGTGAGCAAGGAAATGGGGGTAATCCCCGCGAGGGAGTACGGGAAGAGGAGCGTGGTCCGGCGGCACGGGCATTGCTTGAGATTTAAAGGACACCAATCATTTTACGCACCCTGAGTGGGACCCGTGTTGATTCATTGTAGAGCAAGGAGAATGCAGGGAGTCAAAGATCCAAGGAGGCGCACCCTCGCGACGCAGGAATCCCTCACGGGCATCTAAAGCTAAGTCACATCGCTCGCCCCCGGCTCGAGCTTTACTATCAACACTTCATCTCCATTTTCGCAATCTCGTCCGGGCAAAAACTCCCTTTCTCCCTCTGATACGTCTCCAACGTATCTATAATTTTTTATTGTTCCATGCTATTATATTATCTATTTTGGATGTTTTATATGCATTTATATGCTATTTTATATTATTTTTGGGACTAACTTATTAACCTAGAGCCCAGTGCCAGTTTCTATTTTTTTCTTGTTTTTGAGATTCGCAGAAAAGGAATACCAAACGGAGTCCAAACAGAATAAAACCTTCGCGATGATTTTTCTTGGACCAGAAAACACCCAGGAGACTTGGAGTGCAAGCCAGAAGAGCCATGAGGCAGCCACAAGGGGGAGGGCGCGCCCAGGGGGGTAGTGCGCGCCCCCTGCCTTGTGGGCCCCTGGGTGACCCCCTGACCTAGATCTTCCTCTTAAAGTGATTGATGTGACTCCTATTGAATCTTTGTTTTCCAATATAAATCTTGATAAAGATGGGACTGGAGATGAGTCAACTTTAGTTAAAAGGCGTCCCAATGATTCGGAGTTTATAGATCTAGATGCAAAAATTGATAAAAGTGGGATTGGAGAGGTCAAAACTTTAAGTAGCAATGAACCCACTCTTTTGGATTTCAAGGATTTTAATTATGATAATTGTTCTTTGATAGATTGTATTTCCTTGTTGCAATCCATGTTGAATTCTCCTCATGCTTATAATCAAAACAAAGCTTTTACTAAACATATCGTTGATGCCATGATGAAATCTTTTGAAGAAAAGCTTGAATTGGAAGTTTCTATCCCTAGAAAACTTTATGATGAGTGGGAACCTACTATTAAGATTAAGATTAAAGATTATGAGTGCCATGCTTTGTGTGATTTGGGTGCTAGCGTTTCCACGATTCCAAAAACTTTATGTGATGTGCTAGGTTTCCGTGAATTTGATGATTGTTCTTTAAATTTTCATCTTGCGGATTCCACTATTAAGAAACCTATGGGAAGGATTAATGATGTTCTTATTGTTGCAAATAGGAATTATGTGCCCGTAGATTTCATCGTTCTTGATATAGATTGCAATCCTACATGTCCTATTATTCTTGGTAGACCTTTCCTTAGAACGATTGGTGCAATTATTGATATGAAAGAAGGAAACATTAGATTTCAATTTCCGTTAAGGAAGGGCATGGAAAACTTTCCTAGAAAGCAAATTAAGTTTCCATATGAATCTATTATGAGAGCTACTTATGAATTGCATACCAAAGATGACAATACCTACATCTATGTGTTTTTATGCCTAGCTAAGGGCGTCAAACAATAGCGCTTGTTGGGAGGCAACCCAATTTTATTTTTGTTCTTTGCTTTTTGGTTCTGTTTTTCAATAAATAATTCATCTAGCCTCTGGTTGTAAGACCCCATGTATTAAGCTACAGTAATCGCCCTGTTGATAATGCCATGTCATCATGATCAACAGTGTTTGATCATCATTAGTAGCATATCCCTTTTCAAATTCAGATTCAAATGGGAAATTCAAACTAAAAGTGGAGAATAAAAGTTGTTCAAAATAGAAACTAAAATGTTCAATAAATAGCAAATATTCCAGAGACTGTTCTAAAATTGTAATCAACAATTAATAAATTAACTAAGTGACTCTAACAGTAGAAAAACGGGGTTGGTTAATACCTTTTTAGTTAAATAAAATCCAATTGAAAACATTTGGCCCCAAAACCTTTTTATACCAGGGTTGGATATTGCACTGATATTATATGGGCAAGTGCCATATTTAAAAAAAGTCATTTGGAGTAAAAATAAAAGACAAAACAGAAAAGAAAAGAAAAACAGAGAAAGAGAAAAGGAGAAAAATGAAAAGGCCCACTGTGGTGGGCCTCGAGTGCACAGTGCCGGCCCAGCCTGCGCAGCGCCGTCCCCCACCTCCCGCACTGCTCTGCGCCTCGCTATCGAGCACCTCGCGCGCGCGAGCCAGGCCTCCCCCCTCCGTGAGGTCGACAGCGCGCCCGCGCCCGTGCTGGGGATAAGAGCAGCTCCCCGCTCCCCCTGGCGAACCCTAGCCACCATTCCCCCCTTCCTCCGTCGTTCCCCACCTCGCCCGACGCCGCCATGATCGGCCTCCACTGAAGCTTGCGGCCACCGCCTCTGCCTCGCCACCGCGACGTGTCCACGAGCTCCGCCGTGCTCCTCTATGCCTCCTGCGCCAACGAACCGAAGCCGAACGCCTCTGCATCACCGGCCTGCGTCGTCTTCTTCCCCTACGGCCGCCTAGGTCGCCGCCGTCGATTCACGCCGCCCCGAGCTCCTCCGTTCTTCCCCAGGCCTTCTCTGCAATGCCGGTGAGCCCCTGCGTTGAACGCGCCCTCCCCTGCCCCCTCTAGTCGCCCGTAGCCACTGCTCCGTCGAGGCCCGAACCCACCGCCGCCTAGTTTGGTCGCCGGCGCTTCTCCGGTGACCATTTAGTCACCCGCGCGTGACCAACGTGCTCGCCGTGCCGCGTAGGTGCCTCCTAGCCCTTTCGTTCGACTCGTGCGTGACCGCATCGCCGTTTGCCATCACCACCCAAGTCCGGTCGCCGCCGACGTGCTCGCCGCCATCGCTATGCGCCGTCTCCGGCCAAGCCACCACCACCAATGCACGCGGCATGGACCGCCCGATCGAACGCGCCAAACCCCGCCCAAAATGGTGCACCGTAGGCAAAACCCGAGCTCGCCGGAGTTCGCTGCCGCGCTCGGGCTCGACGGAGCGCTCTCCGGCCGGCGTCCAACATGGCCAGCTGGGCCCCACCCCCTGGGCCACTGGCCAGTGGGCCCCCTGGGCCCTAGTTGACCTGTTAACCAGGTCAACTGCTGACGTGGCCGCCCCCTGTCTCACTGACATGCGGGCCCCACTCAATTAAACTAATTTAAATAAATAGATAATTAGTTAATTAGTTAATTAAAATCCTAAACAGACACTGACTACTGGGCCCCACCTGCTAATTAGAATAGTTGGTTTAAATTAACCCAGGTTAATTAGCTGGGTCACTGACATGTGGGCCCCACTGGTCAGGTTTGACCTGACTGGCCCCCTGTTGACTGCTGACGTCATCAATGCGTCATGCTGACATCGCCCTGTACTGTTCTGGATAATGTTGATTTAATTAAATCTAGAAATTCTAGAAATTAATAAAAACTTTAGAAAATCATATCTTTTAATCCGTAACTCCGATGAAAATAATTTATATATGAAAATTGATCAGAAAAATCCCACGAATCCGAATATCCCCTCCTTTCATCTGTCACATGCTCCTAGAATGATGAACATGGAACTTCCCTCTCTGGATCATCTGTCCGATAAATCCAAAGACCCGGGAAATATCGTCAGATATTCCCCCGCTCCGTCTGATACGTGCAGTACTGCGTTAGACTACCCCTAGCACTACGTATTGCCATGGCATGCATCGTGTTGCATCTGTTTGCTTGTATTTATTGTTTCCTCCCCCTCTTCTCTCTCGTTAGACCCCGACGCAGTTCCCGGTACTGACGCAGCTCCGGAGCCCGATGCCACCGTTG